>OZ025299.1:48573589-50973589 GCA_964019185.1 Maratus speculifer
CTTGAATTATATAAATGGATTTTTACTAAGAATTTTCCGATTTGCTCTAAATTTTGCATATGGATTTTTCATATGATAAAGCATGTCTCTGATCAGTTTAGAGGGTTCAATGATTAAGTATAAAAAGGGGAAAGGGGGGAGCTGATCCCCCCTCCTTAATATTTTTTTTAGAACGGAATTAACCCTTGAAAATATAAGGCTGTAATGTACAATTAGTATGCGTAGCCTGTGAGCTCAATGCCATCAGTTTAACTGGGCAGTATTCTTTTTATTGTGGTTCCAATCATGTTTATGTGATTTAGATAGGCGTAAAAGTAGGCAGCTCTGCATAAGTCCTAACCCCGTAAACAAAGGGTTAATGATACTTTTAAATAAAGAGAAATCTTCTACTGAAATTTACTGTTTGAAATTTGCTGGGGTGGTCATGAACCCTCTGCGAAAGTGGTTGCAGTTGAAGCTTCTTTATTTTAAGGATATGTCAGTTCTTCTTTCTTACGAAGAAGGTCTCCATACGGGCATACTCAGAAAAGTCTGGAAAAAATTACAGAATGTTCTTCTCTCATGGATATATCTGTTTATAAAAGAAATTTTGGCGGAACCTCAATAGAACAACCGTAAAAAATAATGAAATTTTTATTTGGTGATTTATCATCGGTTGGCGTTGAAACAGAATTTCAAAAAATACTCTTTTATGCAGAATTCTCTTTAACCTCTTCGTTTAGTAAATTTTTAATCTTTTATCATCAATTTTTCAAAACAGAAAATTTTTAAACCTGAATTGCGAAAACCTTCCGATTAAATAAGTTAAACTTTACAATAAGAAATAACTGGTGTGAATAATGAAGGAATCTGAGCGACAATTAACAAGCAAATTTTCAGATGCATTAAAATTGTTTGCTTTTAGCGAGGAAAAATCCTGCTCACCAAATCTCGTTTTGCTTTCATATTTTCGCGCCAAATATTCGAAAATATTTTTTTTACAGACTTTCTTCTGGGGTTTCGCCGCTAAATTTAACTGATCCTATATTATATACGTAAGTAGTACAACTATAATTTTTTGCAACATATTCTGTGTATGCCCAGTAAGGAGACCTTCCTTGCTGGTAGTTACATGATATAATACCTTTAACAGCACGCTCATTTACACAATGCATTATATAAGAAATTCGCAATGTATAGGGGACATTTTATTGTACTATAGAAAACTTAATCAGTAATTTTCGTGATAATTTTATTTAATGGATGCTGTAAAATTGTGCGATGACGATGTTATTTTCAAATTAGTGGCAGGAAAAATAGAATATTTCCTACTCGTAGCGGTGCCCGACAATGTAAAATTTTATTTTCTCATTCATACATGCTTCATATGAGGACAGATAAATGGTGCCTTGTAAAGTATTTGATTTAGAAAAAAAATTCAGCATTCATTAATGGAGTCCTGATTTGTGGACAGATAATAGGTAGCATATAGCATAGTAAAAAAATATTTTTAATGGGTTATCATTTATCACAATAAACGATTAATTGAATTTTTTTATTTACTGCGTAAAAATTTATGAGGAGGTTGAAAATAAAATCTTCAATCACGACCACCTACTTTTTTGCTAATAAAATGCATAAAATGTCTATTAGGATTTCGTTTCTGAAAATTATTCGAATAAAATTTATCAAAACTGCATTGAAGATTGAAAGGCGTTTTTTTATGAAAAATTATTCTTCTCAAAACAACATTCGAAATAATGTATAATGTTAAAGGAAAGTAATCGTAAAAAATCTCCAGCCAATTTTTCCTTTTTTATTATAAATTTTTCTTAATATATTTTTTCAACTATAGTTTTGAAAATGGCGTAAAAATTCATTATTTATCGCTCTGAGATAATTGTTTAACTCTGTATTAGAAATTTCCATCGTTGTAACATACTTGCAAATTTGTTAAGAGACCATAAAAAAATTCTGTTCAAAATTTACATTGTCTTGTATCTTGTCTATTGATTAAACAAGATTCAATGTTTCTTTGCTAAATTAATATATTTTGAAGGCACGAAGTAATCACCCAATTGATAAACTGTGTTGCAAAGAAAGAAGCATTATAATGACTAAATAGAGTCACAATATACTATTTACCAGACATGCCAACCTACGGCTTTTTAAAAATCAAACAATTGTACTTCTAACCAGAAATTTATTGGGTTAACAAAATTAAGTAAATTTCAAATGGCCTTCTGAGTTAATGCTAGACATTTCTAATTAAATAAATTTTCTGGTTCAAAGTACGTTTTCATGATTTAAAAAAGGCCGGAGGTTGGTAACTCTGCTATTTACTGAAGATCAAGATTTGGCTGAGTAAGCATTCTATCGATCAATTTTGCCGTTAAAAAATGCTTATCTTAATTTACTATTTTGCCTATAAAATATTATATAATATATACATGATATATGCCTATAATATATACATGAAAATTATGCTTATGCCATTTTGTGAATTTTATGTACAAGATTTACAGCATTCTAATGCTTTGCTATGCTTTGTTAACAGCATAAAAGAATAACATTTTCTGTAGATTTGCATCACAAATGTTAAATAAATCTTTCAAATGTAGCATTTTGAAATAGTATACTGTAAGAGATAAATGCGTAAATTTACACATTAAAACAGGTATATTGATTATACAAAAACGATTTATTTCTATGTGTAAAAGTATGTGAAATGTGCCAACTGCTGTGGTGGGTCAATTTCAAAACACGGGATATCCCATATAGCGCATTAAGTGGGTTAAGTAAGTGTCGAAAATGTTATTAGAAAACTCTGTAATACACAATTTAACTGTAAATTGCGCATGAGCACACATATATATCTGTATAATTTAAAAAATGTGGATTTTGTATACATAGTCTATAAAATTATAGTTTCAGATGTAAATTCTGAACAGAATTTTTTTATGGTCTCTTAACAAATTTGCAAGAAGAACAAACAAGTGTGCTTTGTGTGTTTCTTTTATTTTCAGTATATTTGTTTTCAGACCTAAAATAAGATAACCTTATTTTACAAGAAATAGAATCGTCTTAAATTATATTCCCGACATGCCATCTCTCTGTTAAGGTTGTTTTAAAGCAGTAAAATAGCATAGTCATAATTTATGAATAGCATCTGAATAAATACACTGTAAAATAAAATTTCTGAAAAATAGGAGAATAAGGAAGCTGATATTATTTTTGTATGATTGTTTTCCTATCAATTTCAGTCACAGACTTGGAAGGATGCACCAACAACAAAAGGAGAAATTCACTATTCAATTTACCGTAATTTCCTGCGTATTATCCGGGAATCAAACAATTCTTTTTCGACCCAGAAATTTTATTTTGTAATTGAAGGCAAATATTTACGGCGATCAAACATGTTATATTTTATTTAATGAAATTTCTGCGTCGAAAAATGATTGTTTAATCTGCGGATTATACGCAGGAAATTACGATAATCTACAGTAAACAAGCAAAATTTACCCAGCCGGAATATGAACTCATGGTCTACGACTTCCTAAGCCATTAACTTGACAATACAGCAAATATTAAACAAGCCAAGTTTTCAAATAATGCAATTTATTGAGTTTCATATCTACGCATATTTCTGTGAAATATTATGTTTTTACATATATTTCCCCGTGATATTGCTACATTTAAGCCTGTTTATCTTGATTTACCGATGCGTCATGCGAGTAACGTGTTTTTGCTAATCATCATTTATCCAAACTACGTACCGGCGTCCATATTCCAATCATGATTTATTATTCTCACCATTAAACTTTTATTATAAATTTTGCATTATTTAATCATTTTTTCAGATCAATAAGGCAAAAATTTCTGTTTTGAAAAATCAGTGATAAAATATTAAAAATTCTGAACAAAAGGGCATTATTTGAAAGTTTTTTCAAAAGTATTGATCAATTAAGTGGTTAATATTCTGTTGTTATACAGGGTTGTTATAATTAAAGTTCGCCTTGAAGAAAAATAATTGCAGTTAGATGGCGCTACGCGCTATGCAATTTCTTTGACTTCAACTTCCACTTTTAGAACACTCTGAAGTTTGTAAACAGAGTGTAGACGATTTCCGTTTTTGATTCGAATGTTTTGATTTAGATAAAAGATGTGACAATTAATTTGAGAAAAGATATGAATCGGAGCATTGTGTCTCCAAGATGATTTACAGTTGTGTAAATATGTACAAAGAACTGTAAATACCTATTTTTATCTCATTAAATAATTAGTTAAAGAAACGTTCGAAGAAGATTTCTTCAGTTTCGATTTCACTTATGATATACATTGGGGATTAATACGATAGATTATTCCTTTGAATTTAGAATGTTTTTATAGATTATTTATGATTACATATTCGAAACATGATTTACTCGACCTTGATATTTTCGAATGAGAAACCTTGATTTGAAGATATGATATATATTTTTTTACAATGGTGCATATAGAGGCCGGGAACGAAATTGAAATATGATAAATACAGAAGATTATTATTGATTGCGAAGATTTTTAAAGGTAGTGTTTCCGAAGATTTTTAAAGGTAAGAGTTTTATAATTTTATTTTGATGTGTTAATTATGGCTGACCTAGAAAAGCTAAAGAAAAACAGAACAATTTTAAGAAGTTCTGTTACGAAACTAATAAATAATATAGATACTATATTAAAAAATGATACCGTTAATATTGATTCTCTTGAAGAATCTGTTAACCAATTAAAAATTAAATCATGTAATTTAGATGAAATAAATGAGAAAATAGAACCACTTTTGAATTTAGACGAATATGAGAATGAAATGAATACAGTATATGACTATGCAGACAAAATATCCTTAACGAATTTTCGCGCTGAAAAGAAACTTAAAGAAAATAAAAACATTATTCCTTTGAACAATAGTTCGGTTAATGATTTTACCCCCAATAATGAAAATAAATTTGTGAAACTTCCAAAATTGAATATACAGAAATTTTATGGCGATTGCACGCAATTCACCAACTTTTGGAATACTTTTAAAGTATCGATAAATGATAATAATTTCTCTGACAAAAATTTAAAAATACAATTATTTGCGAAGTTACTTAGGTTCATCTGCTTTAAACGCCATAGAAGGTTTAGAAGTTTCGGAATCAAATTATGATGTAGCACTTAAAATTCTTGAAAATAGGTTTGGGAATAAAGAGATGATAATCAATCATCATTTAAATAAATTGTTAAATTTATCTCCGGTTTATAAATCTAGTGATACTTCAAAATTACAGAAACTTCATGATGATATTGAAATTAATGTAAGATCGTTGACCACTTTGGGACTCGAACCACAGGCTTACAGCTCTATGCTTTTAGCCGTAGTTTTAAAATTGCTACCATCAGATTTAAATTTGGAATTTAACAAGCAAAACATTAAATCTTCATGCAACCCTGATATAAACAAATTACTAAATTTCTTGCAAACCGAAATTAAAAGTCGCGAATTGGCTTTTTCATTTTCAAAATCAAATAGATTAGAAGTAAACAAACAAAAATTTACGAAATCTCCTAAAAGAGAATTAAACTTTTCATCCGCGCATGAATTAATGACTACAGTTTCAGACAAAAAGAACACAGAGAAACAAAGTTGCATCTTTTGTAAAAGTAATCATTTGTCAGAAATATGCAATGTTTTTGATCTTGATAAAAAGAAAAATATTTTGAAATCGCAAGGTAGATGTTACCTCTGCCTTTTGCCAAAACACCGGATCAAGGACTGTGTTTCTAAGATACGATGTACGACATGTCAGGGTAGACATAACAGAGCTATTTGTAAACAATCTAATTCACCAAATAAAACAAGTTGTATAGATAAAAATTTGGAAACAGCGAATGCGCAAAATGAAACAACTAATGAAATTATTTCGGCTATTTCGTGTATTGGAAAAAACCGAATTTTCTTGCAAACTTGCTGTGCGAAAGTAAAAAATAAAAATAAAGAAGTTTCTGTTCGATTATTATTGGATACTGCTGCAATGCGAACCTTTTTAACTCGAGAAATTGCTGATAAATTACAACTTAAAATATTGAGAAAGGAAAAATTATCGGTATTCACATTCGGAAGTAAAATCCCAATTGAGAAAAATTATGATGTTGTTAAACTTAAATTAGAAAATAAACATTTTTCGAAGTCTAATTTAGAAATAGAAGCATTGGTAACAGACGAAATATCTGGATCTGATATCCCTCCCCCAGAAGTAAAAGAATTTGGTGAAATGAGTATTTTACAGAATTTAACCCTTGCTGACTCACCACAATGTCAAGACCCTATTTCCCTTCTAATAGGAGTCGATTACTATTATGATATAGTAACAGGTAACATAAGACATTTAAACAAAAATCTTGTTGCTGTTGAAACCATCTTTGGCTGGTGCCTCCAAGGTAGAAAAAGCGAAAACCAATCTTCTTTGATTTTAAACGTAATTATTGAAGAACACTTAATTTCTGATCAAATAAAAAAATTTTGGGATCTTAAAACTTCAGGACTTATTAATATTAAACAAGATTCTGACCCTTTTGAAAAAGAAATAATGAAAAATTTTGAACGCGATATTAAATATGAAAACAAAAGATATAAAGTTGAATTGCCCTGGAAACTGGAGAAAGGGCGACTGGATGATAACAGAAAAATTGCAGAATCTCGATTAGTTAAATTAAATAGAAGATTTGTTAGAAATCCCCAGTTGTTTTTTGAATATAAAGACGTATTAAATGATTATTTAAAACAGGGAATCGTAGAATTAGTTCCTAATTCAGAAGATAAGGGGCATGTTGAATTTTATTTACCTCACAGAGAAGTGATTAGAAGAGACCGCGTAACAAGTAAATTAAGGATTGTGTTTGATGCATCAGCTCATGATTTAAATTCACAATCTCTCAATAACTGTCTTCACCCAGGTCCTAAATTGTACCCAGAAATCTTTGATATTTTGTTACGATTTCGATTAAATCCAATTGCCTTTACAACCGATATAAAACAAGCGTTTTTGCAGATATTAGTAGATGAAGAAGACAGAGACGTATCTCGATTTTTGTTTTCAGAAGACCCTTTTGATGAATCTAACCTTACTCAAATATATAGATTTACTAGAGTTTTATTTGGGGTAAATTGTAGTCCATTTTTGTTAGCAGCCACAATAAAACACCACTTAAAGAAATATATCAAAAAATATCCAGAAACTGTCGAGTTTTTAAATGAAAATATTTATGTAGATGATGTAATTGGAAGTCAATCTTCTGTCGAGCAAGCTTTATCCACTACATTAGAGTCTATAGCTATTTTTAAAGAAGCTAGTATGACATTACATAAGTGGCACACTAATTCAAAATCCTTAAAAGAATTATGGAAAAATAACGATGTAATTTCCAGTGATAATTTGGAAACATCTGAAACAGAAAATGTTCCTTACAAAGTTTAAGGAATAGCATGGAACAGTCTAAACGATTTTTTGTATTTTGACACTCGTGAATTAGCGGCGTTTGCTTCTAAAAGAATTGACACAAAGAGGTATATTTTGCAAGTTTTGGGTCGAGTGTTTGATCCTTTTGGATTTTTAGGACCCTTCACATTAAGAATAAAATGTTTGCTGCAAAAAATTTGGTCATTAGGCATAGATTGGGATGAGGCCATCCCAAAAGATTTAATCTCACTTTGGAAAGACTGGTGTAGTGAAATTCCTCAAATATCTGAATTGTCTATTCCTCGACATTATTTTTTCGAAATTCCAAACGAGAAAATTGCCAATTTGCAGTTGCATTTATTTTCCGATGCAAGTACAATAGCCTTTGGCACAATTGCCTATTTACGTGTATCGATCTCTGAAAAAGACATTCGAACAGTTTTCGTAGCTTCTAAAAACCGAGTGGCTCCTTTAAAAACCTCTCACTTTACCAAGACTGGAATTGATGGCTGCATTATGTTCAGCAAAATTAAGCTGCAGCATTTTGAAGGCGCTACATCTAAAAATTCCATGCATTTATTGGACGGACTCAAAAATTACATACTTTTGGATTAAAGGATTACCTGAAAAATTCAAACCATTTGTGCGGAATCGTGTTGAAGAAATTCGTAAATTGACATCCCCTTCTGATTGGCATCATTGCCCAGGGGCAGACAATCCCGCAGACCTTGTCTCAAGAGGAGCAAAAGTCTCCAAATTCATCAATAATCCTACTTAGTTACTTGGGCCAAAATGGCTTAGTTTACCCCCTGAATTTTGGCCAAAATCTGAAGATAAAGAAATAATTGATGAAGATGAATTAGAATACAAGAAAAAACCCAATGACATATTGCAGTGCGAGTGTATAACTGAAGAAATTAAAAATCCTATCTGTATAGAAAAATTTAGCAATTTGGAAAAAGTAATAAGAACAACTGCTTGGGTAAAAAGATTTGTAATAAAGCTGAAAAAATCTACTGAAGTTAGCGGTCCACTAACAACTGAAGAATTACTAGAAGCTGAAAAATACTTAATATGAAGTGAACAGAAACAATTTTTTAAAGAAGAATTTGAGTCTCTTAGAAATAATAATTCAGTAGAAAAGAATTCATCCCTGTTCAACTTTGTTCCATTTATAGATGAATCAGAAATCATACGTTTAGGAGGAAGACTAGAATTTGGTGATCTTCCAACAGAAGAAAAACATCCAATCATTTTACCTAGACATTCCTGGTTGACGACGCTGATTGTACGTCAAGATCATGAAAAGATGATGCATGCAGGAATTGCTCACACTTTGACAAAAATTAGATCTCGATATTGGATTCCGAAAGGAAGACAGTTAGTGAAAAGTCTCATTAAAAAGTGCCTCATTTGTCAAAAATATCTTTGTAAACCTGCAGACCAAATCACAGCCCCTCTACCTAAAGATAGAGTGAATGAAGCTCCCCCATTTTCAATTTGTGGTTTAGATTTTGCGGGACCTATTTACGTGAAAAACTTCGGTGAAATTAAGAAATCTTACATTGTCTTATTCACTTGCGGAGTTACCAGAGCTTTGCATCTAGAACTTGTTACCGACATGACTACAGATTCTTTCCTCCTTGCTTTTAGACGATTCTTAGCTCGAAGAGGAAATTGTAAAGTCATTTATTCAGATAACGCGAAGACATTTAAAAAAGCTAAACAAGAAGTCGATAATTTATACGACGTCATTTCCAACAATCTCTTTTTGAAATTTCTTGCAAGAGAAAGAATCGTTTGGAAAAATATCATTGAAAGAGCTGCATGGTGGGGAGGCTTCTACGAAAGACTTGTGAAATCAGTCAAGGAGTGTCTACGAAAGATTACTGGAAAAGCTCTATTGAGCTATGAAGAAATGTCGACACTACTGGTTGAAGTAGAAGCTATCCTCAACTTGCGTCCTTTGACATATGTGTATAATGAATATGATGAACCTCTTCCTCTCACTCCAATGGATTTTTTGAATTTTGGTAAAGAACTTTCACTTCCTGTTAACTTTTTCGATGTAATTGAAAATGGTTCAAAAAGATCGGCACTTCTCAAAAGAAAAAGATACCAATCATTACTACTAAAACAACTTTGGTCGAAGTGGAAAAAACAATATCTTCTTGATTTAAGAACATTCCATTCATCGAAAAATCCCAATTCACATACACCACTAAAAGTGGGTGATGTTGTCTTAATCGAAGGCGATATAAAAAATAAACTTCTCTGGAAACTTGGCAGAATTCAGAGAGCGATTCCATGTAGAGACAACAACATTCGCTCATATGAAATAAAGACAGCCAATGGAGTGCTGAAAAGATCTGTCCAACATTTATATCCCTTAGAAATTATGGACTAATGAACATTAATAGACTTTCTTTCTTTTTTTATCTCTTTTAGAACTCTAAAAGTTTTCTTTCTTTTTAGTTATTCTGTTTACTTTGAATGCAGTATTATTTGAAGCTTAGCATAAGTAAGTTATATTAACTGTTTGAAAAAGATTGTCATTTTTATTCTGTTAATTGCAGGTAATATTTTTCATTTATTATATTGTTTGAATTTTATACTTTTTTGTTTATAATTAATTGATTTTGTTGGATTACTTTCTTTATATGTAATTGATATTTTGTATTTGAAATTGATATTTGCATTTGAATTTTGAAATTGTATCAGATTACTGAACCACTGATATGAAAATTTTATTAGATTATTGAAAATACTGATATGAAATTTTTTTATTTTCATAATAGAATTTATTGATGAACTCTGTAAGAGTTCAGGTGGGGAGTGTGAAGAAAAAGAATTGCAGTTAGATGGCGCTACGCGCTATGCAATTTCTTTGACTTCAACTTCCACTTTTAGAACACTCTGAAGTTTGTAAACAGAGTGTAGACGATTTCCGTTTTTGATTCGGATGTTTTGATTTAGATAAAAAATGCGACAATTAATTTGAGAAAAGATATGAATCGGAGCATTGTGTCTCCAAGATGATTTAAAGTTGTGTAAATATGTACAAAGAACTGTAAATACCTATTTTTATCTCATTAAATAATTAGTTAAAGAAACGTTCGAAGAAGATTTCTTCAGTTTCGATTTCACTTATGATATACATTGGGGATTAATACGATAGATTATTCCTTTGAATTTAGAATGTTTTTATAGATTATTTATGATTACATATTCGAAACATGATTTACTCGACCTTGATATTTTCGAATGAGAAACCTTGATTTGAAGACATGATATATATTTTTTTACAGCCTATTCAGAAGGCTCTAGAGCCGGTTCTATGGCTCCAAACGAATCAGAATTTCACTAGTACGTAGTTGAAGACATGCGCTCTGCAAAAATCGAAAAAAAAAATTAGTTAAAATTTTTGCCAGTAAGTGGCGCTGCGCCAATATTTAAGCCAATATTTGAAGATTCCTTTATTTTTTCTGGATTTTTGAAAGATTCTGTATTTAAAAACAGATGTCAGACAATCTCTGATCTGAAACACAGCATTAGACTTCACATTCGCTCAATCTTACAGGACAGTTTACGCAATGCTGTAGAAAGCACAATTCTGAGAATTGGATGCATTATTAAAAATGGCGGAGGATTCATTGAGCATGCATCATGTTATTCTTCGTTATTTCCTCACTGCCGAGCGACATGTTTTATTATTGTTGATGCAGATTACATCACATGAAATGATATTCATTTTTCTGTATTGTTTGGAGTCATAGGTCAGGCTTTAGAGCTGTCTGATTAGGTGAACTTAATTATAACAATTCGCAGCTCGTTGAAGTTTGTTGAAACTTTTAAATTTGTGTGTTTCGTCTGGATTGACTGATATTGATATAATGAATCTGCAAACATCGCCTTAAATATTGGCGCAGCGCCACCCAGTGATAAAAATTTTAACTTATTTTTTTTCGATTTTCGCAGAGCGCATCTCTTTAACTATGTACTAGCGGAATTTTGTTTCGTTTGGAGCAATAGAACCGACTCCAGAGCCTTCTGAATAGGCGAACTTTAATTATAACAATCCTGTACATATAGCTCTGTAAAATTTGTGCAATTCTCCTGTGTAATATATATTCTTTCGAAAAAAACCTCGTACAAATCTTACATGTATTACATGCAAAACAAACAGAAATTTGTGTAATATCCAAAATTTGTAAATTGCATTTACACATCAATTCCGGTAAAAATTTCTACCATTTACACACTATTGAGTTTTGGAAGGAACAACAAATTACTTACTCACGTAAGACCAATAAATACACACAAATACTGGCAAATTTTAGCAGCAAGTGTGTAAGTTTTATTACAAAAGTGTAATTTTACAAAGTTACACATATACATGTGTAAAAGTGAATAATTTACGCTTAATTTTTTTTATTGTGTAGTAGCACTGGTAGATAAATTTCGAAACTACAAGCCAAAGACACATATAAAAGGCAATTTTCACTATCAATTATAATACATTTTTTCTGCCTTAGAAGGGCTTTATAAAATGAATTAAATTCGGGATATTGAAATATCTATTCTTTTTGGCATTGTGCTTGTCTGTTCAGTTTCTTATTACAGAATAAATCAATATGAATTCAAGACGTAATTAATACAAAAGATTTTCGTATAAAATTTCAGATATTTTTTATGAAGTATGGTAATATAGAAGAAAGAAGCTGATATTTAGATCTCGTCTTTTCATTTACAAAAAAAGACTTACTTTGAAAAAAAATGTGGTATCAATGTGTATATTTTACTTTTTATTGGAACTAATTTTTTTCTAAATGTTTTATGTTCTTTCTAAAATGAATTAAATCAGAGGTAATAAAATTTCTTCTGAAACTACAAGTTATTTACTAAAGGTTATTTCCATGAGTACTTGTAGTGTAAGTCACAGGCTACGATTTTTGGCTACCAGTATTTTAGTACGAAAAAATGTGATTTATTTTATCGGCACATTCTCATTAATTGAATAAGGCCAAGCAGACTTTTCGAAAATAACGGTGGCAAACATGTATAGCAATTATAAGATAATGTGACTTACACTACAAAACCCATGGAACTAGCCTAAATAAACTTTAAATGCAAAAAATATCACGAACAAGGTTTACTTGTTTTGGGTTATGACTTGTTTAAAAAAAATCTGATATTTAAGAGATTTATCTATTCAAGCAAAATAACGTTAATTCAGTGTTAATGTCTCCTTTACAAATGCGTCCTTTGCATTTCAATATTTTTTAATGATTTTTTTTGCATAGGATATATGTGGTCGGTGTAGCCTGAGGTCGTCTGTATGTCATTGTAGATTTGTACTTTTCGTTTTTAGTTTCAGTTTCAGTTTCAGGACATTAAACGCCGCGATCTGGATAGATTTTTTGCTATTAGCGAAACAAGATGAACAAATCAGAAGCTTGCATTTTTGCAAATAGCGAAAATTTAGCAAAAATGCAGGCTTCTGATTGGTCCATGTCTTTTCGCGAATGGTGAAAAATTTGTAGGAAGAGGAGCGGGTCAAAATTACCAAAAAATTGGTGTCGTTATATTTGCACAGCCCCTATCTATCTTAAAATAAGATGATTTGAAATGAAACCAAAAATTATTATTTTTGATGCTGCTAATTAATGAAACACAATTTTTTCGGAAAATTAGAACTTCAATAGAAGTTTGTAAAAAAGCAAAGCGTTAAAAGCAATCCGAACAATTGCTCTAACTTTTGTTCGAATTATTTAAAATAATAAAACAGTTGGTTTTAATCCCTCTAAATTTATTTATATTTGTAAAAATTATTTATGAAAAGTATTAAAGAATTCCTATTTAAAAGCGAGTAGTCAGGAAAAAGCACCACCAAAAAGGTGTTAAATACCAGTATTTTGTTACAGAGATATTCGCCTTCTCTTTAAATTATTGGAAGTATTTTGAATAAGAAAATACTGGTGATTGCCTTTTCTTTTGACTCTGTTTTTCCATGGCCACTTGCCACCCTGAATTAAAAATAAATTAATTTTTATCCCCTTGAAGGGCGGTGGTGTAAAATATATACCACTTAATTTTAATTGTAAAATGCCACATTGACACCGCAATTTAAAATGAAAAATTTAATTTTAGTAAATTCCTGAAGAAAAGTTTTTATTTATTTTGAAATAAATTTGTTTTTAGATTCTCGTGTCGTTTAATCATTTTATCATTTTAGAAATAGAAGTGCTTTGCCCCTCAAAGGGTTAATCCCTTGAAATGTGGTGAGATAAAAGATATCCCACTTAATTTTAATTGCAAAACATCAAATTGACACCAAAATTTTGAAATGAATGAATTTCATTTTGTCAAATATGTGAAGAAAAGCTTTTATCTATTTTTAAATAAATCTGTTTTTAAATTCTGGTTTCAATCAATTATCTCAGCATTTTAAGAATAGAAGTCCTTTGCTCCTCAAAGGGTTAACCAAGTCTGATTAACTTCAGTTAATTATGTACAAAATATTTTGCCTGATAGATTTTATTTTACTAGACTCATTGATTTTTAATTATTTTATCTCGTTGCACTTATCTAAAAATTTTCTCTAATTATGATCACACCTATATATGCCAATAAAAGTAATATATGCGTGTTTTGTTTATTTCCCTGCGTGTGTTCCTCCCCCCCCCTCCGTGCAAACACACAGCTAGAAAAATCTACGGCAATTAAATCTAAAAATTTTAATGAGAATTACATTTCCAAACTTTTAATAATTAGTCAAGTTAACCCCATAATGAACGCGGCCCTGTAGTAAAAGTTATAGTAGTATAGCATAAAACGTAATTCTAAAACTTTCAGCTGTTACACAGAAAAGGAAAGAAACAATAGGCTGAAAAGGCTAATTTTTTTCGCGTTTTTACAAATACTGATCGGCTTAATAAATAAAAAAATGCGAAAAATATTTTTGTACATTTTCAATTCTGATAGAATAATCAGGGAGGTGAATTGTTAGGGAAAAACACAGTAAAAAAAAAAAGAGGTAGCTACCACTATTTTTTTATAGGAAATACTTGGAATAATTTAAACAGATTAAAAAAGCCGATTTTCATTTTAACAAAGTACAGGTATTTAGCACCATTTTTGACTGTGTTTTTCCGTGACCCCTCGACATGCTGGCAATCCATTAAAATGAAACATTGATGGTTACTTTTAAACCGTTTAAACGCCAAAGTTCCCAAAATGGGAACGTTGCATTATTTGTAATACAAAACATATATTTTTCAACATAATAACGATGTCCTTATTTTTTCTATAAAATATAAGGTTGATTTGAACTTTAGAAAAAAAAATATTTATGTTTAAGCATTTATCACATGTGGTAAGGGATATGTAAATTCATTAATTTGCATAAAAATATATATTATTTGCTTTTATCGTTTTCTCTATATTACTTACATTTGCCCACTAGGAATCTAAATGTTTTTGGAATTCGAGAAAATACACAAGAACTATATACATTAGCATATAGCTAAAAATAATTTGTTATATACAGGGTGTTTCGCTACCAGACCGACAAACTTTGAGGGATGATAGTAGATGCAAAAACAAGCATTATTAAATAGGAAACCATGGGGCGCAAACGTTTTCTGTAGGAGTTAGGGGCCATTAAAATTTAAAGTCCAAAATTTCAAACGATGATAAAAAACGGAAAAAAGGGTCGATTCGTTTGCGGTTTTCACTAAAATTATTCTTTAAATCCCGATTTTTTTAGAAATTTTTTTAAAAAGTTACATTAAAAATTGTCTATAGAGGGCGCTTTAGACTTTAGAGTAACGAACAACTACTTTTTACCGTTATTTTGTGCATGTGGTTGAAATTATTCTAAAGTTTAGACTTTAACTTAAATTTTAAGCCCATAATCGGAAACATTGGGATCGGTTAACTAGCAAAAATTTAACTGTGAACAGAGGGGGAAATTTTAAACGCTCATAAATATTGGACAAACAAATCGATTTTGTTGCGGTTTGCGTGTAAGTCATTCCCTTGGTAATTATTTTATTCAAAATGACGTACAGCATCGGTGTTCCCATATTTTGATAGAGGGCGCTTTCGACACATCTCCTAAATTTCAATGGCATTACTCCTACGTGTTTAACTACCAGACCAACATACTAACAGAAAGTGTTAGGGATGCAAAGCGACTCGGAATCACATAAGAATGTAACGTTGAAAATGCCTTTTTAGCGAGTTGTGGTTAAAAGAATCAGAGAAAAAAGCAACAGAAACAGGTAGTGAAACAGCAACACGTTAATGTGGAAGAAAACAATTTAGTTAAAGGTTTTACTACAGAAGGTGTCCGAAATTACGAACAGTAGTAGTCGGGCATGCTTGACAGCAGCGATGCATGCAATTCCTCTCACTTTGAAAAATTCCTGGCATCTCGGACAGCTTTCTGGCAGCTACAGAAATTCGAGCTGAGAGAGATGTCTTCCATTGACGGTACGGGAGTCTCACACATTCAACTTTTCATTTGACCCCAGCAAGAGAAGTCCATACAGATTCAGATTCAGATTGAGCCAGGTGGGCGGGGGCTACTAATTTGTTTGAGCTCAAATAGCCCCACCCAGCAACATTCATTTAAAAAAATACAGAAAAATTATACACTAATAAAATAAAGGTAGGTAAAAAAAATTAATTGATATAATGAAGTAGGTGCGACGATCTGGCAGGCCAACGAACCGGGCCACCACTACCTATCCACCGCTGTCCATATGTTATGTTGGGGTGTCTGCGAACATCATTGGTAAAATGTGGAGGAGCTCCATCGTGTTATAGAGTGGTGCAACGAAAGAGGAACATGTGCTTTTACCAGAAGTTCCGACAGAACGTGTTATAGAGTGGTGCAACGAAAGAGGAACATGTGCTTTTACCAGAAGTTCCGACAGAACGTGTTGTAGAATTATCAAGTTGCTTTTTTCTCTGCTTCTTTTAACCCTAACTCGTAAAAAAGGCATTTTCGACGTTACATTATAATATGATTCCGAGTCATCTTTGCATCCCTAATACTTCCTGGAAGTATCTTGGTCTGGTAGTAAAACATACAGGAGTAATGCCATTGAAATTTCGGAGATGTGTCGAAAGCGCCCTCTATCAAAAAATGGGGCCACTAATGCTGTACGTCATTTTGAATAAAAGTATTACCAAGGAAATGACTTACACGCAAATCGCAACAAAATCAATTTGTTTGTCCAATATTTATGTGCATTTAAAATTTCCCCCTCTGTTCACAGTTAAATTTTCGCTAGTTAACCGATCCCAATGTTTCCGATTATGGGCTTAAAATTTAAATTAAAGTCTAAACTTTAGAATAATTTCAACCACATGCACAAAATAACGGTAAAAAGTAGTTGTTCGTTACTCTAAAGTCTAAAGCGCCCTCTATCGACAATTTTTGAACGTAACTTTAAAAAAAAATTTCTAAAAAAATCGGGATTTAAAGAATAATTTTAGTGAAAACCGCAAACGAAATTACCCTTTTTTCCGTTTTTTATCATGGTTTGAAATTTTGGACCTTAAATTTTAATGGCCCCTAACTCCTACAGAAGACGTTTGCGCCCCATGGTTTCCTATTTAATAATGTTTGTCTTCGTGTCTACTATCATCCCTCAAAGTTTGTCGGTCCTGTAGCGAAACACCCTGTATGTATAGGTTGTCAATCAGTAATCATGTTCCAAAATGCTAACACTGAAATGAAAACGGCCAAAAAAACTGCAGAAATATTTTTTTTTCTTATTTTCAAAATTTGTATTCAAAAATTAAAACATTTGAAGCTGTAATATAGGAAAAACAAAATTATAATTACATTGCGATATTAATTCGGCCTGTAAACGGTTAAATATTATTTTTTTCGAAAAGTCTATTTCGCATCTCTTATATTTATATACAAGTCCTAATTCACCCTCTGTACAAAACGGTGTACTGTGCCAGAAAGATTAACTGCCTTGTTCCCTTTCTCCCAAATGAATTTTCGTTTGGATACATTTTCATTAACAAATATAAAATTGTACAAATTTTAGGGTATACGCTGCCAAAGGCAGTGGGGACGCCAATTTTAGTTTTGTTTGATAGGATTTTTGTTTGAAAATATGAAATCATTCAATACTGATTTTAGATGTATTTTTGTTTATTAACATATGGCCGGGAAAACACCAAGTGTGTTAATTACTTTTGTAACAAATAAATCTTATTATTTTAAAAGGATGTTAAGATACAGTTAAATGGTTTTTCACCGATATCATAAAAGATACCCAAAAATCAGTTATCATGTTTTACACCCGAGTCCTATGTGTGTATGAATGAATGTTTTTAAAGCAAATTTAAACATAACTAAAATTATGCATATTACATATTTTTTTTTCGCATGAGATTTATTTTTTAAAATCTTTCTATTTTACTAGTATTCGAACACTTAATCATTAAATGGCATAATAAGGGAATAAAAAAAGGTTTGTTTTATACAGGGTGTTTCGCTACCAGACCGACAAACTTCTAGGGATGATAGTAGACATAAAGACAAACATTATTAAGTAGGAAACCATGGGGCGCAAACGTCTTCTATAGGAGCTAGGGGCCATTAAAGTTTAAGGTCCAAAAATTCAAACGCTGATAAAAATTAGAAAAAAGGGTCGATTGGTTTGCGGTTTTCTCCAAAATCATTCTTTATATCACGATTTTTAATTTTTTTAATTTTAAAGGTTAAGTTCGAAAATTGTCGGTAGAGGGCGCTTTAGACTTTAGAGTAACGAACAAATATTTTTTGCGTTCTTTTTTACATGGCGTTGAAATTATTCTAAAATTTAGACTTTAACTTAAATTTTAAGCCCAAAATCGGAAACATGGGGATCGGTTAACTAGCGAAAATTTAACTTTTAACCGAGGGGGAGATTTTAAACGCTCATAAACATTGAACAAACTAATCGATTTTGTTGCGGTTTGCGTGTAGGTCATTCCTTGGTAATTATTTTATTCAAAAAGACGTACAGCTGTGGTGTCCTCATTTTTTCATAGAGGGCGCTTCCGACATATCTCCGATATTTCAATGGCATTACTCCTTGGTTTTTATTACCAGACTATCATACTTCCAGGAAATGTTAGGGATGCAAAAGCGAATGGAATCACATAGGAATGTACCGTTGAAAATGTCTTTTTTACGAGTTATGGTTAAAGGAAGCAGAGAAAAAACAACAGAAACAAGCAGAGAAACAGAATCACGTTAATATGACATAAAACTGTTTGTTTAAAAGTTTTACTAGAAAAGATGTTCGAAATTACGACCAGAAGTAATTCGACATGCTTGACAGCGGCATCGCATGTAACTCCTCTCGCTTTGAAAGATTCCTGGAATCTTTGATAGATTTCCGGAAGCTACAGAAATACGAGCTGCTAAGTCTTTAATTGATAGTACAGGATTCTCATACACCCAACTTTTCATGTGACCCCAGCAGAAGAAGCGCATACTTGATAGGTTCGGTGATCTGGCAGGCCAATAAACCGGGCCACCACGACCTATCCACCGCTGTCCATATGTTACGTTGAGGTATCGGTGAACATCATTGGTAAAATGTGGAAGAACCCGATCACGCTGGAACCACATAGAGCTGCACAACGAGAGAGAAATTTCCACGCGCATTACCGTTCAGCTCCATCTACCGCAAGAAAATCGCAGCGCCATCTACTGTCGCTCTCAAGCTTGCCGGACTTTTACTGGCCGTAATTTCGAACACTTTTTGCAGTAAAACCTTTAAATAAACTTTGTTCTGTCACTTTAACATGTTGCTGTTTCTCTGTTTGTTTCTGTTGTTTTTTCTCTGCTGTTTTTTAAACGTAATATGCAAAAAAGCAATTTTCACCGTTACATTCCTGTGTGATTCCGCTCATCTTTGCATCCCTTACACTTCCTGGAAGTATGGTGGTCTGGTAGTGAAACACCCAGGAGTAATACCATTGAAATGTCGGACATGTCTCGGAAGCGCCCTCTATCAAAAAATGAGGACATGAAAGCTGTACGTCATTTTGAATAAAATAATTACCAAGAGAATGACCTACACGCAAACCGCAACAAAATCGATTAGTTTTTCCAATGTTTATGAGCGTTTAAAATCTCCCCTTTGGTTCACAGTTAAATTTTCGCTAGTTAACCGATCCCCATGTTTCCGATTTTGGGCTTAAAATTTAAGTTAAAGTCTAAACTTTAGAATAATTTCAACCCTATGCACAAAAGAACAGTAAAAAGTGTTTGTTCGTTACTCTAAAGTCTAAAGCGCCCTCTATCGACAATTTTTGAACTTAATCTTTAAAATTAAAAAAAATTAAAAATCGTGATCTAAAGAATGATTTTAGAGAAAACCGCAAACAAATCGACCCTTTTTTCTAATTTTTATGCGCGTTTGAATTTTTGGACCTTAAACTTTAATGGCCCCTAGCTCCTATTGAAGACGTTTGCGCCCCATGGTTTCCTATTTAATAATGTTTGTCTTTATGTCTACTATCACCCTTCAAAGTTTGTCGGTCTGGTAGCGAAACACCCTGTATAGTTTATAATCTGCTATATGACGAATATTTTTATTCTCATTAAAATAGAAACTATCAATTTATTTTAGAATTTAGCTTCGAAAATAAATTTATTTCGACATAGAAAATGATTGAAAATTGGGGCAACTTTAATTAATATTTAAAACAAAACTAAAAGGAAGTCTAATAAGAATGCGATAATAATACTATGAAATTTCCGATACACTTGCTTCTTTTTTTCTTTTCTCTATAAAAGAACAAATTCCTTTAATAAAAAAGAAAATGAACCTTCAAACTAACACATTCATTTAAAGACTGAATGACATAATGAAAAAATCTTTTTGCAAAATAATTCGTCACACCAACTTATTTCCTTAGTCATAAAAAAAGGTTTTTTTTTTTTTTTTTTTTTTTTTTTTTTTTTTTTTTGAGGTTTTGAAAAACTTCCATTCCTTTTAATTCCTACATTTTCTCATGTTTAGCACGAATTAACGTGATGTTATCCAACTTTTTTCTTCTGATCTGTCTGTTTGATTATTCCTTTGGTTTCCAACTGGATGTGCGTTTTAGGTATCTTGAAACAAGTTAACAATTGCAAGAACACGTCGTAAGTTCACTACTTAAGCATAAATACAATCACCTTTTATTATTTTTTTTCATTTAGTATAACATCTTTTATTTTTTATTTTGAATTTTTTCTTTCCTTAAGATTTATGTATGTCTATGCATTATTAACTTTATGTAAAGAATAAATCAAGTTATCTTGAAGCTACCGCATAATTATCCGCGTACAAATTGGCTCCGAAATTCCAGAGAAATAACCATGTCCTTCCGTTTAAAAACCAGTGTTTTAGAATAGTAATCTTCACTTTTATTACAGTAATCCTCACCTCTGTTAATTGCAGCTGATAATTATGAATCCGGATTTTAAATAAAGCAAAAATATCTATTCTAAAATATGGCTTTTAATACTAAATAACTTTGGCTGCGAATTACGCGAGAGTACATTCGAAAAGTAAATTTTTACAAAACCACATTCAATATTATAATTTTCGCATACAAATTATTTTTTGCGAAATTTCGGGTAATAAAAAAGATTTGAGTATTTTCCGTATTACTAGTGTGTTAGGCAATTTGTATTAACGAAATAAAATTCTCATTTTACTAGCGTCATATACAGGGTGTCCAGTGAATGTGACCCTGATTTCAAAATTCAATTTCTCAAAAACAAGGATCGATAGAATTATGTGGTAAACGGTTTGTTTATGAGGTAAGCTGTAAAAATGTTTACAGAAGTTTTGATTGGTGAATATTTTCAAAAGATTGTGTTCTGATAGCAATGAATACTTGGCTTGACATTTTTCTTGTTTTAGATTGCTTGCACAGAACGACTTCTTTTTGGCGTACAAAGCCATATTTTAACGATTTTTTGAACAAAACTTTTGGAATTCCGAAATTTTAAAAATTAAATTCCAAAAATCGTTAAAATGTGGCCACTGTACACAAAAAAACTCGTTCTTTTCAAGCAATCTAAAACAAGATAAAGACAAACCAACCATATTTTGCAATCAGTGCACAATCTTCTGAAAATAGTCACCGTTTTAAACTTCTGTACAAAACTTTTACAGCTTATTTAATAAACAAAACGTTTACAGAATAATTCTATCGATCTTTGCTTTTGAGAAATTTAATTTTGAAGTCAGTGTCTTATTCGCTGAACACCCTGTATCAGGGATGGAGTAACCTCATGCTAGGAGTAAACTGGCCACAAATGTTGATGAATTTTGATTTTGATGAATTTTGATTATTTGCCGGATTTCAGATTTCATTTTAATAATCAATTCGAAGGATGTTTTCTAGAATGTAGTGGTAAAAATTGTCCTTGTCGTATATATCCTGAAGATTTTCGTTTCAAAATCGATTTTATATTTCATTCTGTCTATCGATATGTGCAAATTCGCTCTTATTTTGTAGAAACGCTTAAACATTTTATTTAATATTAACAAAGTTCCAGTACTTTAGTAATTAAATCATCAGATTTTTTTAAGGTAAAGATTTTTTTTAATATTTATTTCGAAATTTTACAGAAATCTAAGTCGAAACGTATTTTTATTTCAAATTTTCTATAAATGTACTGCAAACTACTTTATTCAGAAATAACGCTAAACAAAAATAGATCAGTGAGAGCGCTTTATTAATTATATTTATATTAAAATATTATATTCATTTTTAAATAGCAGATTTCTTTCTCATTGGCTGCACGAAACTTTCCCTCCAGATAAATTAATTTCAATAAAGACTTAATAGAAATCCCTTTCCCATTTTTTCGCACTCTTTTCGTTTGACATCGAAGAAATTGAAAAAAATAAGTTAAATACGTGATAAAAAAGGATAATTAAATTTAAGAACGGTTAACCATTAATTAAACTTACATGATTTGCATAATTTGCGTTGAAAAGTCAAACATTAAAGGCCGATTTCCATTTTTTTTATTACTTATAATCCTCTCTTATTTGATTTTAAATACGTGTAAAATTCGAATTAAATTTAACGGTAGCAAATTGTCTAAAGGGTATAGCCGGGTTTCTTAGTAAAATATGTCCTTGAGTCAATCACATCGAGTTCTACATGGATCGATAACCCATAAAAAGAAATTCATTTCTCCCCAGTTTTAAGTTTGTATCTCAAGACCATGGGGGGGGGGGGGGGTAATGGCCCAAAATGCCTATTTTGGAAAAGAGCGCATTGTGACGAAACTACTAAGCAGATTTCAACGAAAAAAATAAGGGATATAAAAACCACCATACGAATGTTTGGCATTTATTTTAGATTTTTTTAAACAAAAGAACAAGTTTTCTAACATTTTTCCTGTTTTTAAATGTACATTTTAATTAAAAATAAACTGACATTTCAGAGTGACCACCTTAATTTTTTTGCATGAAATACTATGAGACATGATGCACATCCACTATCAATTTCAACTTTCTACGTATGGTGCATCATATTAAAAAAATGGTAAAATCATATTCCGGTGGTAATGTGGGGCGTGTCTCGGACAAATTTCACGCCTTCTTTTAAAAATACCGTGTGAATTAATATGTGAGAGTTGAAAAGAAGGCGTGAAATTTGTCCGAGACACGCCCCACATTGCAACCGGAATATGATTTTGCCTTTTTTAATAAGATGCACCATACATAGAAAGTTGAAATTGATAGTGAATATGCATCATGTCTCATAGTATTTCATGCAAAAAAATTAAGGTGGTCACTCAGAAATTCCAGTTTATTTTTAATTAAAATGTTCATTTAAAAACAGGAAAAATGTTAGAAAACTTGTTCTTTTGTTTAAAAAATCTGAAAAAATTGTCAAAAATTCGTATGGTGATTTTTTACATCCCTTATATTTTTCGTTGAAATTTTCTCAGTAGTTTCGTCACAATGCGCACTTTTCCAAAACAGGCATTTAGGGCCATTACCCCCCATAGTCTTGAGATACAAGCTTAAAACTGGGGAGAAACGAATTTCTTTTTATGGGCTATTGATCCATTTAGGACTCGATGTAGTTGACTCAAGGGCATATTTTACTATGAAACCCGGC
The DNA here is from genome assembly GCA_964019185.1 of Maratus speculifer. Lineage (NCBI taxonomy): Eukaryota > Metazoa > Arthropoda > Arachnida > Araneae > Salticidae > Maratus > Maratus speculifer. Next base: position 48,597,208 of record OZ025299.1, read on the forward strand.
TATATCCTTTAATAATTATTCCAAAATGCCGTAATTTTCGGCGCATAATCCGCGGATTAAACAATCATTTTTCGACCCAGAACATTTTTAAAATGAAATGTAACTTTTTTGATCGCGGAAAATATTTGGCTTCAATAATTAAATAAATTTTCTCGGTCTAAACAGAATTGTTTGATCCGCGAATTATACACCTGAAATTACGGTACAAATGCTCTTAATTTTCCCGGCTATTATTTCTTTTATTACTATTAATGAAAAAAATATTAAGCAATTGTCTGATTTATGAAATGTTATACAAAATCGTTTCATAAAGTTGTTTCATTAGGATTTTATATAGTGTAGATATAAATGTTTTTTTCGAGGAGTGAGAGATTTTATTCAGACTGCGGGATAAATGTGTACTAAAAATATGCGTAGTATTTTTTTGGTGTGTCCCATGTGATACAAATGCAGTATAAAGTTAACCCTTTGAGCTCTGGTGGGTAAATTTCTTTAAAATTCCAAATGTCACTTTGGCACCACTATTTTGAAAGAAAAAAATCCGTTTACGATATGCACGAAAAAGTACATTAAATTTTTTTCAAATAAATTTGGTCCACTATTCCGGTTCCATTGGGACATTTCGGAATTAAAATTAAGTGGTAGAAAATTTAACCATCAGAGCTCAAAGGGTTAATATAATATTTTCTTTACTCCCATTTGAAGAAAATCTTCCCGCTGTCCCTAAATGATTGTAAAATCAACATCAAAAATAAATAAATAAATAAAATAAGGAAAGTAAAAAAAATAATTTAAATTAATTGAGTTTTACGAACTGCTTCTTCTCAAATTTATTGAGAAAAAACGATGAATTCATAATTTCGTATCAGAAAGAAGTAATAAAATTGTTATACATTTTCTCCTATCCATTTTGTCTGTGTGTATGTATTCCTACCTATCTATTTTTCAACTCTCTATTTATTTGGACTGCCTTTCTATCACCCCCTTTTTCTGTCTTTACCAATCTGTCGGTATGTATCTTTATATGTTTGCCTGTTTGTCTCTCTATCTATTTTTCTGTCTATCAAAACACTTGTCTATCTGTTTATCTATATATTTATGTGCCCTTTTATCTGTCTCCTTGTATCTCTATCTGTTTATCTATCATTTATATTTATGTCTCTATATTTGTTTGTTGCCTACATGTCTGTTTTTTCGTTCATCGGTATTTTTTTCGCCATCTGTTTGTGTGTCTTTGCATATATCTGCCTGACTGTTTCGTTGTGCCTTAGCGTCTGCCTATCTATTTATTTATCTGTCACTATCTATATATCTGTCTATCAAAATTATACTACAAACATGTTTTACATTATGTATGCGTTTCACACGTTCGAGTCATATATTCATTTCATATATTCGAGCTAATAAATTTGTAGTTTTATAAAATTTGTTTTACAAAACAGAAAAACTGTTCAATAAAATCACTTCATTAGAATTTTACATGTGTAGGATATATATGAGTGTTTTGACTAGATGTGAAATAAGGCTAACACGGCAAATATAGAAAACATAGCATTTACTGGCGTGTGTCATATAATACAAAATGTAGTAATGTATTATTAATATAATTATTCATTTAGGCTAGAAAGAACGTGAACTTGACGCAATTTTTAAATGATGGTGAAACATGCCTTTAAAAAAGAAAAGAATAACAAAACGCAATATCCAATAATTTAGTGGCATTTAAAAAATACTTTTCAAATTTATTCAGGAAATAATTAAAGACTTCATATCATAAGTTGGTAACAATAACACCTAATTAAAATATTAGTCTTCTCTTTTCCAAAAATTTACTGAAAATAAATAAATAATAAGAAATATATTCTCATAATACAGCAAATGACATTCAAAAAATAGATAGTTAGATGTTTTAATTAAGGAAAGCCAGTCAAAGAAGGGAAAGGAAAAAAGTATTCACATATTTGTGTGCAAATTATTTATAGGAAAACAATAAATAATTTAATATCTTATTATCTTTTCGTACCGGATAAATGATATTTTCTTTATCAGATTAACGCATTTAATTAGCGACAATTCATGCTTCAAATTTTCTAAATATGTAATAAATTCATTTGTTTAATGATTTTTGTGACTGGTGATCTTATAAATTAATAATTTTGTCAAAAAAACTCTGCTGTAAAACAGCGTTTCTTAAACTTTTTAAGTATAACAACTATTATACTCTGAATATTATGGGAAACAATTTAAAATATTTATATGCTATTCTGCGACTATTGACACACTGACTGTGGCTACACCATTCTGCGACTTTGAGCTATTTTATGTGCTATGCAGTTAATTTAATTTTTTTCTTTTAAATTCTCTATTTTTGCCTGTTTTAATTTACAGTTTTCGTTTCGATAGTCATCAAATTCATGCGAAAAACCATACATCAGTTAAAGATTATGAAACACTTTCCAACACTAACAACTGAAAATTATTATTTCCAAATAGCATACTCTAGTATGATACGTCCTGAAGCTTTTTACGTCTTTGTCAGTAAAGATAAATGCAACGTATACCTTAATCTCTAGAAAACATATTGTAATGCACCTCAGCGATCCGTGATAATTTCCTTATGTTAAGTATCATAACATCATTAAAATAGTCACAAAATATTTCTCCCCATAGACCTTAAATAAAAAAAAATCTTTTGTGTGATCCCGTAAACAACTATAACCCACGGACCGCCGTGCAAAAGGGTAAAAATGCAATGTTTTTTATCCCTCAATTTATTTTAAATGTTAATAAAAGAGGGATTTTCCAACATGGTATAATTTTTCTGTTACGTATATACTTTTAACACTAGAACGCCGGGAAGGTGTCAATTCGACACCGATCATTGGACTAACTGTCGACTCGAACCAGAAAAATTTTCAAGAAATAAGTTATATATGTTTTGCAATGAAATGAGCTAAATAAATAAACTAAACAATTTCAAATTATTTTTCTGGTTTTAAATTTATTTTATAAAACTTGCGTAAAATTTCCCGGCGTTCTAGTGTTAAGCCTTCAAAGTATCAATCATAACTTAATTTCTTAAAACTGGATTACATTTGTAGAATTATACTAATTTAAATAAAGCTTCAATTGCAGTGAAAACTGCAGCCTAGTGAACGGATATATCCGGCCGCGGCAGTGAGAAGGCACCCTTCTGTTCCAATACCGAAAATCCCATAATAAGCTTTATAAGATATGAAAGAATAAACAAATTTATTTAATCAAATTATAAATATTTTTTTTAATGTTTTGAGATTAGGAAAAAACTCTAGAATTAAACAATGCTAGAATCTTTTTCAAAATTTCAAATCGAAATTGCGATCGTATTTTCGAAATCAGCATAAATTAGTGCGTAAGAGACATTTGCAGTGTAAAAGATGAAAATTCTGTAAAGTTAGACAAATGTTAGATTTTAATTCTTAATTTATTCCTATATATTTATTTCGCTTTCTCTTTGATGCAATATTTTCTAAACAATTTATTTTTACTTGGAAATAAAATTTTATCTAAATCGAAAAATGTTATGCATATTCTTTAACCTTTGGCGGCGCTGAGCACATTTATTGCTTAAGTATTGAAATAAATGACTGTCACCGGAATTTGAAAACAACTTTATTTGCAATTAACAAAAAAGCTAATTTTTTTTTTTTTTTTTTTTTTTTACGCATTCAATAAACTGAATTTTTTTACCAACATTCCGGTGCAAATGTGGTGTTTGGGTATCAAAATTAAGGGGTTTCATAGATAAACCACCGACTCTTAAGGGATTAATGGATCACAATAGTCGCTCTACTCTAAATAAATTAATAGTTTTCTTCACCGTACTAAATGTTTCTAATATACAGGGTGGTCATAAAAAAAACTTTGCCGGTATATGGATCTCTAGCGGCCAGTCAGTTCAACCGATCGAGGTGAAATTTCAGATATAGCCATTCAGAGGTCTGAGCTCGAGATTCTCTGAACGGCAACAAAATGGCGCTCACGGTTACGGTTATAGTTACAGAAACTCGAAATTTTCCAATGGCGACACCTTTTTTTTTCATCGCAAAATGCTCACCGCATGGGAAAACCCTAAAGAGCGTTGGAACCGTACATGTATAGCAAGAAACGAACATGTTATGCACGCACAAAAAACTGTTCTGCAAATCCCCCCCCCTCCCATGAAAAACACGAGTGCAAGGAGTAAATTTGCATATGACACAGAGTCAATATGCTAATCTCTGATTACAACACAGATCGGAGAAAACTTTTATTTTGATTACACATTTTCCACATGGGTGCCATCACAGGAAATTACACATTGCATGGTAGCGACTGTGGACAATACAGCCGAACGTTACATTACGGATGTTTGCAATCTCACGTTTGATTGAATCTTTCAAATCTGGCGGAGTTTGCGGATTGCACATGTACATTCTAGATTTTAGATATCCCCAGAACCTGAAATCCATAGGTGTGAGGTCGGGGGATCGTGGAGGCCATTGACGTTACCAGTTAAGTTGAAATGTGCCTCGTCCGTTCATAATATGTAAAGAGGTCGATCTTTATCCCCATCATATTAGATAAAAAATTCATTAACAAAGTTCTATATGTTGTTGATGGTCTCTCACTTCCAACATCTGGGCGCGCTGGTGCCGGTAAAGAAACACGCGGATTACAGAGGTCAGTAACTTTAAGACCATTGGTTTTGGTATATGAAATACACGAGATGCACCTTTTGTAGTTTGCATGCGTCATCTGGTCACTATGTGATGCACTTCCATAGCAGTATCCTTAGGAACAGTTGGTCGTCCGGATCGCAGACTATCACAAGTGCAGCCAATTTCTGCGAATCGCATTACTAAATCACGAAGAGCTTGTGAAATGCATAGACCATGTATTTGGCGTGGTTTCGACAGTAAACGCGCCAGGTTTTCGCAGCATTAATCTCATTTTGATAATAGTTTTACCAGCTCACCAGGAACGAAGTCATTTTGTTGGCATCTGCGAGCTCCGACTGAAGAACTAACATTCCCACCCTACTTTTTATCCGTTTTCTACGCTGACAATCTGGCAAACGATGTTCCGTGTATGGTATTTTGTCTTTGTCATATTCAAATTTTCTTCGTGCGTCTTCGTCGTGTTTTTTTGGGGTCGTTCGTAGAGCTGATTTTGTGCGAACATAACGAAAAAAGAAATAGGTGTTGCCATTGGAAAATTTCGAGTTTCTGTAACTATAACCGTAACCGTGAGCGATATTTTGTTGCCATTAATAGAATCTCGATCTCATACCTCTGAATGGCTATATCTGAATTTTCACCTCGATCGGTTGAACGGACTAGCCGCTAGAGCTCGATACATCGGCAAGGTTTTTTTTTATGACCACTTTGTATATCTATATATATATATATATATATATATGTAAACATATATTTTTTTTTCGCATAACAGCTTTATTTTATTTTATTTTTTTATGAAAGAAAAATCGAGTATAACGTTTTCCTAAGTGTGAGGGAAAAAACCCAAGAAAGTAACAGGAGATAGGAGAGAGTAAGAAAAAATGTATAACAATTTGGAAATTGTAGGTTAAGCGTAGAAAATGAGGTGCGTTCGTACGATAACGAAGTAAAAAAAAATTTCAGATTTTGCTGATACAGTAGACAGTACTTCGGATACAGTATAGTGGTCGAATTTTTTGTGTTCCTGTAAATATACAGGAAGTAATTTTTATTACAACTCAGCAACATATATCATATTCATAAAATGTGAAATAGTTTAATGTAATTAAAACATGCCCAAAACAATGTTTCCCCGTATAGCATTATGTATTGGAATACTTTTGTGTGACTTTTGTTTTTGTTAAATTTTCTTTGCACCACAGATTGTACAGAATGTATATTATAGTATATATATATATATATATATACTTCATAGGTTCATGTCAATTGTATTATGTTCGAATGAGTATAACACCATTAAAATGCATTTGAAACTTTTTCCCCAATGACCGTAGTGTAACAGAATAATTTTGATTGTTCCCTGTAATTGATCTATGCATCCGATTATCATAAAATTTGACATGACTCGACAAAATTATGTAATAATTACATGTTTTAAATTTCTAACGATTAAAATGCATTTGAAACTTTCTTCCCCTTTGACCGTAATGTAACAGAATCATTTTGATTGTCCCTGTAATTGATCTATTCATCCGATTTTCATAAAATTTGACATGACTCGACAAAATTATGTCATAACTATGTATTTTAAATTTCAAATGATTCGGTTGGGTAGTTTTTGCGTTGTAATATGCGGACAGACAGACGCATGGACGGACGGATAGACAGACCGGACTGAACGACAACTATAGGTGCAACGTATTTACATAATTATGAACGCACCTAAACAGTATATTTAATTGACCCCACAATCGTTTGAAAGAGCAACATTTTCAGAAATTCTCCCTAATACAGCAGTTTACATTCCTACTCTACTAAAGTTTTATCCTCTATTTCTCTACAATTTCCCAACCTTGCCTCATATAAAATTTTAATGTGCATTAGCTTTATACATTGAAAAATTTCATTCTTGAAACAGCTACAACTTTTTTCTTTCTACAGGGTTGTGTTCCATTTTTATATGCGTTCGTAATTATGTAAATGCGCCTATTATGTGTATTTACTTACTAATGTGTATTTACGCACTAATTATGTGTATGCACCTCCCTCATGGCATGCATGGTCACAGTGACGTCACAATAATGTCACTGTGAGTAACTTTGGTCACATCACATCTGTGACCAAAATGCCACCACTCAGTGACGTCACATTGTGATTAAGATGTGACGTTCTTAAAAATTTTTAGAAATTTACAAATATTCTTTAAAACATGTTATTTACTTTAAAAAACATGTTTCTGGCAATTTAAATACTGTCGCTTTTGTCACAGTTTCGTCACAATGTTAATGTCAAAGTACTCACAAATGACACATTTTTCACAATTTGGTCACACCGTGACTTCACAAAGTAGTCACAATGTGACGTCACAAACGAACTCTAAAACGGCCATAACGACTTCACATTTTAGTCACTGTGACTTCACATCGACAATCGATAGTCACAAAGTCACAATGTGACTTCACAATGACGTTGCAGTGACGTCGCCATGCCTTATGGGCTATAGTCGTCGTTAAATCCGTCCGTCTGTCTGCATATAACAGTGCAAAAACTACCCAACCGAATCCTTTGAAATTTTAAATATATAATTTTTGTTTAATTTGCCGAGTAATTTCAAATTTTATAAAATTCGGATGCATAGTTTAATTACAGGGACAATAAAATGCATTCCGTCACATTACGGCCAATTGAAAAAAAAAAACTTCAAGTGCATTTTAATGGTGTTACATACTTTCAAACATAATCAAATTGATATGCATCTATGAAGTATATACTAAAATATACATTCTGTACAATCTGTTGTGCAAAGAATGTTTGTCATTATTAATTTATAGGGCAACACAAAAGTATTCCATTACAAAATGGTAGGGTAACATCCCCAGTAATTGGCAGATTAAGGATTTGTCTTTAAACTTACTTCAATTTTCATTACCAAATAATAAAATATTTACTTTCAAATATTTTAAAATCAAAGAGTGCATATCTATGCATCTATTTTGCCCACTAAAAGCAAAAATATTTGAAAAAATATTTTTATAAAAATATATTTATAAAAAGTTGCTGTAATCACCAGTAATTGTCACTTAGACTTTTACACAATTAAAGTAACCCTTTTCAAGTAAACGAAACTGTTGTCAATTAAAATTTAAAATATACTGTAAATCGGATAATAATAAATTGAAATGCATGCCTCTCTTAAGCCAGAGAAGAAGCATTTGCAACAAAAATGGCTAATTTTATACAAGCCATAATTGTTTCTCGTTCCTAGGCACTATTGTCATCTAGTAGCATAAATCAAAATTATAATCTGTAAAGTAAATGCGCATATAACTGGCATATGGTCTTGCATTTTTAAAAGACTGGATATAAATCTTATTTTAGGACATTTTTGTAGGATGTGCCAATCACTGTTGCCTGACAATTACTGGGGATGTTACCCTATAAGGGAAGACATTGTTATGGGCGCGTTTTAATAATATTAAACTATTTCCCATTTTATGAAATAGATATACGTCGCTGAGGTTTACTACAAGTTACTTCTTGTATAATAGATACACAAAAGATTTAAAAAAATGTAATAATCACTTTCCATAGTTTTACATTTTATAACGGTGCTTAACATTGAAATCTTTAAAACTATGATCGAAAAAGTAATTTATTTCGAAAAAGTAATTTATTATTTTGTTCTTAACTGCTCCGCTCAACAAACGCAAAACGTTTTGGCACTTTTACAAATTAATTTTTCAACAGAAATGTATAAAATTGGAATGCCTGACAGTGGAAGCGATTTCGAATCAAACTTATTTTTCCATTTTATTACAGTTAAATTAACTATCCAGTTCTAAGCTATTTCGATCACGTGATTACCCTTTTTCTCCTGCTTTTCGACCGGTTTTTCTGCTTCGTCGGGAAATGTGCTCAAAAACCTAATCTTTGAAGACTTGTTATAAAAGATTTATTATGTTAAAAAAAAAAAAAATTAGAAAATTGGGTTCAATTAGACAGTTTCTGAATTACAACACCTGCTATTTTCATGCATTTCCGAAGAAAAATAAACTAAAGCATGTGTCACAAAGTTGCCCTTTTTGATTTAAGAACACCCTTAACATTGAAATCTTTAAAACTATGATCGAAAAAGTAATTTGCACTTAAAGAGGTTTACCGGTGAAAATTAATTAAAATATGTTTAAATAAATGTGCGTCATTCTTGTGCTCTTTAACTATTAATTGAATTTGCTTCTTGCTTAACTTAAGATCCATTACTTTGTCCTCGAGAAAATTAGATTTCCTTTGAGTTGCAAAAAATTTATTTCGCATCTAATGTTTAGTGATTTATCAATTGTTATATTCAGAAAACTTTTAGGCGTAAAAGGAATTTCGATACCGCATACGGCATTGTAATATTTTTTCTTGCTATACTCTTTAAATTTTCACTCCTGGAAAGAATCAAAACACAAAGCAATTCATAGAAAAAACTGATGCATGCATTAAATATGTTATAAAAAGCCGTGTATATTTTTTGCATTGTTAAAACTGCATTAACAAGTACCTTTCAGTAATTAGATTTTTGGTTAATTATATCTATAGACCTGATTTGGTTGATATTGCATTTTTTTTCCAAGATGTTTACTTTCCTGACCTAACTAATCTATTAAAAAATCATTAGCATAAAATATTAAAAGGTTTTCGAAGATTCACCACAAAATCACAGGCATTCTTAAAAACGTGAGATTATAAAACTTTCACGTTAGATTTTTTAAGTGCTTTATATTACATGCTTGTTTTTTAATAGTGAAACAGACAATATGCGAGGACATTTCAAGGGTTTTGGCCAACTTTTACGCATTTTTGCTACCACTAAAAGTGTACAGCGATTTTCCATTTGTTTAATCGTAAGATTTCGACGATTAAATAAGACAATATTTGCTGCAAAATTTTTGTGGTAGGAAAAATGCGTAAAAGTTGGCAGCTATGGTTTTGGCGTAAAACAAGGAAACTGATGAAATGCATCATTCATGTACTCTACAGAAAATTACATGAAAACCATAATGATTAACTTTATAAAATAGCTGGTTTATTAACACCATAGAACTATAAGTAAAGAAGAATTTATATATAATCAAAATAGTAAAGCTTCAACTGTAACCAGTTATGCCAGATCTGACTAACGCTAGAATAAATTTCAAAGGAAATTTCCTCCATGTTTAAACGCCTTATTTATGCAAATTATCTGAAGTAATAACAGTAAAAATATCCTTTCTTATTTACTGGTGAAAAATTGATCGTTTGGCAGCTGGGCCTTGCGGTTTCGAGATATTTTGAGAAGAAAAATCCCCCTGTCAATAAATGTGAATTTGATTGCAGGGTGAAACTTCCACCAGTAAATTTGAATAACAAACATTATTCAAGCAGTATATCTGTCATAAATAACGCAAAACTTTCTATTCTTCTTCAGTGATAGATGATTCTCCAACGTTAATATAACCCTGATGTTTTGAAACAAACAACAACCACCATATTGTGCCAAGGTTCTCATTTACTTCACACGTTTATGGTAGATACTGCACTACCTGTCTCCTCATTTTTCGTTATGACTTCATTAATAAATCTAAATCTCCAAATTAGATGTGCGAAATGTTTTGTCTGATAGTTTTTAGCTCACAACCTATCATAGCCTGAGAGCTTATGTGCCCGCCCGTTCTGTATGTATGTGTGTTCGTTCGTACGTGCGTAACGCGATAACTCATGATAAAAATATCCGATCCACTTGAAATTTTGTATATAAGTATATCCTGATAAGGCGCTTCCCTGATTAGTTTTTGGAGTTCATTCGATATGTATAAGAGGGGGAACGGGGGGGTTCATGCCCCTCACCTTGATTGATATAAATGGGTTTTTCATGCAGAATTGAGTTTTCGTTCAAAATTTAAATATAGGATCATTCTGATGACGCGATTCCGTGACTGTTATCAGGTGTTTATTGAATAAATATAAACAGGGAGAACGGGGGCTCTAATGCCCCTCCCCTTAATTTATATAAATATGTTTTTAAAGCAGAATTGTCAGATTTCGTTCAAATCTCTGAATAGTTTTGGAAGTTTAATGGTTAAGTATAAAAGAGGGGGAGAACTCCTCTTAAACTATATAAATGCTAAATGGGTTTTTATTAAGAATTATCCTATTTGCTCTGAATTTGGATATAGATTTTTTATATGATAAAGTATGTCCTTCATAGTTTAGGAGGTTCAATGATTAAGTATAAAAATGGGGAAAGGGGAGAGCTGTTTCCTCTTCTTAATTTTTTTTTCGAACGAAGTAACCCTTGAAAATATAAGGCTGTAATGTACAATTAGTATGCGTAGCCTGTGAGCTCAATACCATCAGTTTAACTGGGAAATATTCTTTTTTTATTGTTTTATTGGACATTGAATTTTTATGGCAAAAACAATTTGCACACGTCTCACTTCCCTTATGACGACATGTAGTAAAATAAATAAAGCTTGATGCACATGTTGCATGCATATGATAAAATACCTTTTGCAATTAATTTCATTTATCTTTTATTTTTCAACGTGTCATGACGCCAGATGATTCTCCTTTGTTAAACCATTTGGATTTTTATTCTAATTTTCGTTATATGGAAGTTGGCAATACATGTTTTTCTGCTTGTGATTGGTTAAAACATTGACTGCCAACTACGAGATAACTCGTAGATTGCTTTCTTTTCTATGACGCCAACTACGAGTTATCTCGTACTGTGTTTACTTGCCATTTTTGTCCAGCTGCGATTAGACTCGTAACATACCAGTGCTAATATCGATAGATGGCTTCTGGGGAAAACAACAACAACAAAAAAAAATGCTGGCTTGCATAAACAGAAAATTTATTGAAAAACGATTAAAAAATATAATTACTAACAACGAGATAAAGCTAATTACGAGATAATTTGTAAGTTTTTTTTAAACATTTGTTATGATTTTTAATGATATTTATGGATAAGAATTAGTGTTTTTAATAAGATAATGTGATGAAATCAAATTGTCATTTTTGGCCAGATTTCTGAAAATTGCCGTGGCAGTTAACGTGTTAAATTATAATTGACTGGTAATATAAGGAACTTTTAAATCTAAATTTTTCACCAACTGGGTTAGGCAAAAAACGGTGAATGTAAAGGAAGTATGGTACCAACGAGCACGGAAAAGGCATGGCATAAGGCAGCCAAGCCCGACTACTAACTCTAAGAACACAAAAAAGAGGGCCACATAGCTCACTAATTTTGAGTGACAGTCACCTAGTACTCGTTAACCTTCCACTGCCCGCAGACCTAGTCTTGAAAAAGACACATTGGAACACCATAACATGTCCACACCTCCAGCAAACAAAGTATTTCGGACCGTGCATGATTTAACACTAGAACCGCGGGGACGGGTCATTTTGACCCGTATCATGTGGAGCGATGTCGATTCGAACCAGAAAACTTTCAATAAAATAATCTAAATATATGCTCAGCAAAAATATTTCCCATAAATAACTTAAACAGTTTTAAATCAAAATTCCGGTGAGAAATATTTTTATAAAACTTGAATGAGTTTTCCCGCGGTTCTAGTGTTAAAGAAGAGGCTAAGTTAAAATAAACACTAGAACGCCGGGAAGGTGTCAATTTGACACCGATCACTGGAACAATCGTTGATTCGAACCAGAAAAAGTTTAAAGAAATAAGTCATATACCAGTTGCAATGAATTGGGCTGCACAAATAAACTAACTAATATCAAATTATTTTTCTGGTTTTAAACGTATTTTATAAAACTTGCGTAAAATTTCCCGGCGTTCTAGTGTTAAAGCTTAAAAAAATCTAAGACTACTAAATGAACTAAAACTGGAATTTGAATTTAGTGACCATTGCCGGCGGAGATTTAATCACTGCAAGTCCCCGATTTCAGCTCGAACGTGGCTAAAGTCCTGAAAAGGACCCTTTACTGCACGGGAAAGCCACAAGGGACAACATCACATGCCAGCGATCGACGGTAGAATGGGCCAAATTGGAATAGAAACAAGTCTTAAATATAAGAGGTACAGTGAGCAAACACCTCTTGGCCAATAGGAAATGAGGAAGGCGTGGCCTATCCTCAAAGATGGAAGTGACTACAACAATGATAAAAAAATCCTAAAATTTAAAAACAGAATAGAGTACCTAGTACAATTTAAAACAAAAACTTATGGGAAGTAAAGGGAAGTCTAAACAACAAAACAAGTAAATTTAAAATTCAAAGTTAAAAATTTAAAAGTAGTTAGGAAAGCTGAAATCGCGACTGTACATTAAATACAGAATACTGAATGGCGTATGGGGTAAAGCCAATTTAAAATGAAAATTTCATTCAATGTAGGGAAAAATAAAAACATTTCCGGGAAATTCTGCTTTAGGTGACAGCGGAAGGATTTTTTTCTAGATGTTTTAGAACACGGGACGAAGTTATCATCCAGTGAAAGAATAGCTAGGGGCCGTTTCCGGTTTTTCCCAACTGTGCCGTCATAGTGCCTAATGGCATTTAAAGCAGGATTCCGCAAGGCAGGGACTGACCTGTAAAACTTCATTGTAAGTTTTTTAATTTCAGCAAAAATCGTTTTAATTTTAAGGTCATGATGGATGACGTCATTGCGGACATAACGAGTTGCTTTAGTGAACCTACGAAGAAGTTTATTTTGAAAAGTTTTTATTTTTCATTGGCACGGGGATGTTCCAAGCCAAGAGGGGGGTTAAGGGAGCCCACGGCGCGGTTTGCACGATCCAGAGTTTCTGTGATGTGCTTGCGCCATGTTAATTTGGAATCTAGTTGAATACCTAAGTACTTATAATCAGACTTCCAGAGAATAGGTTCGTCGTTCAGTTTAAAGTTTAAGTTATTGATGGGGTTTGAACGTTGGTTGGTGAAAAGAATGGCAGCACGTTTGGCACTGTTTAACACTAGAACAGCCGGATATTTTACTCAAGTTTTAGAAAAAGAGTTTCTCACCAGAATTTTAATTTTAAACTATTTAACTTATTTAATTAGTCTATTTTTGTGCTAAGTATATTTACCATTTCTTATGGAGAAAATTCTGGTTCGAATCGACTGTTATCAGTTTGGCAGGGGTCATTTTGACCCCTTTTGGCGGTTCTAGTGTTAATTTGATTTTCCATTTTTCAAACCAAGCCGAAAGAATATTTAGATAATTTTGAAGTTTAGTGAACACTTTTTTGTGCTAGTTTGTGTTTAAAAAGGCATGAGTGTGTCATCTGTGAAAATCGCTAAGTCAATGTTAGGCTCTTTAGGAATGCCGTTAATAAAGACATTAAAAAGAGTGGGACCGCTGAGAGAACCTTTAGGAACAGAGCTAGAAATAGGTTTAGGGTTAGAGTAAGAACTTCCTACTCTAACAGAGAAGGATCTGTTTTTAAAATAATCAGAATAGATTGTAATTAGTTTAGCCGTAACTCTTAGCTGTATTAGTTTGAAAATGAGGGCAATATGCCAGACTTTATCAAAAGCCTTTTGAATATCGAGGAATATTTCTCCCGTCACCCCGCCGGATGTGAAACCGTCAGGAATGAGTACCGAAACTCTCCATAACCGATGAGTTGTAGAGTGACGCGCTCGAAAACCGAATTGCTCGTGTATAAGCACGTCGTGAGAGTTCAAGAACTCCTCTAGGCGGTTGACGAGAACATATTCATACACTCTGGAAAGGCAAGAGCGCAAAGAGATAGGTCGAAAGCTGTTTGGGGCGTGACTGTCCTCCTAACCACTTTTCAGAAAGGGAACGACAACAGCCTTTTTCCAGCAATCGGGAAATATATTTAAAGTCATCATGCTGTTAATTAAGAGAACAATATAAAGAATAAATTTGTTAGGTAAATTAATAAGCATATTGTTAGAAATATGGTCCTCACCTGGAGACTTATTCTTTTTTAAGCCTGAAATGTACTCCCGGATTATTATTATTCTAAAAAAATATTATTCAAAGTTTATGCTAAGAAAATGAAATTTTATATATAAATAGTTCAATATCATACGTGAATTGTTTTATAATTGAATTTATATTAAGTTATGATGCAAATCGATGTTTAGTTGCATAACTCATTAATTTTCTTAACGTTATATCATTGACAATATTAAGGTTTTCAGTGATTATGTGACCATGATCTTTGTTAATGTATTGTAGTAGGGTCAGTGCAGTTACATGGAAAGGTACCAGTGACAATGGTATTTGTGGAAAAACACTTATAGTTAAATACTCGTAAAGCATGGTGACGTCACTGCAACGTCGTTGTGAAGTCACATTATGGCTTTCCCACATAGCATGCATGGTCACAGTGACGTCACAGTGACGTCACTGTGAGTCACTGTGGTCACATCACATCTGTGACCAAAATGCCACCGCTCAGTGACGTCACATTGTGACTGAAATGTGACGTCACAACTGTGACCAAAATGCCACCCCTCAGTGACGTCACATTGTGACTGAAATGTGACGTCACATCTGTGACCAAAATGTCACCCCTCAGTGACGTCACATTGTGACTGAAATGTGACCTTCTTAGAAAATAAAAAAATATATACAAAAATTCTTCAAAAGATCCCTCATAGCATGCATGGTCACAATGACGTCACTGCGAGTCACTGTGGTCACATCACATCTGTGACCAAATTACCACCACTCAGTGACGTCACATTGTGACTCAGATGTGACTTTCTTAAAAAACTTTAGAAAATTACAAAAATTCTTCAAACCATGTTATTTACTGGCAAAAAACTTGTTTTCTGGCATTTCAGAAGAATATTGTGCAATCGCTGTTATGTCACACGTTACATGCACTGCGTGTAACGTGTACGTCATATCACATATGTGAGATAAACCTCCCATCATATGAAACTATTGCAAAAACTATTTTTGTTATGCAATATAGCCACATAAAAAAAATTCATTAGTATAATATCTAAAAAACCACGTAATAAAGGAAGGGAAACAAAAACTGAATCGCAGCGTTCTATTTCTCGTTTTTTCGCGTATTTCAAATCGAAAAATTAAAAATAAATTGGAATATTACTTTGTGTGCGATCTCTTATGAAAGATACAATCATAAAAACTTTCGCATCTTTTTTAAGTATTCAGAGAATGGACCTATAATATTTTCATGGAATTAGAATCCCTTTCTTAGCATATCAAAAAATTTTCGCATTTTTCCCTTTTTATTTAAAAGATAAAATAAATACATAATTTCAATTCATACAATCCGCTGAAATATATTTACCAATCAATCTTAACAGCAATCTATCCTTTTGAATACTGTGCACTCACGGAAGTGCAACAAATTTTGCTAAGTAGAATTTTTTTTTAAATGAATATTAATTTAAATGTTAATTGCGTTCTAAATGAAGGTTCAACAGAAAATTAAAAAAGTAGATAATTTCATTAAATATGGGCTTCGTTAACACTAGAACCGCCAAAAGGGGTCAAAATGACCCCTGCCAAACTGATAACAGTCGATTCGAACCAGAATTTTCTCCATAAGAAATGGTAAATATACTTAGCACAAAAATAGACTAATTAAATAAGTTAAATAGTTTAAAATTAAAATTCTGGTGAGAAACTCTTTTTCTAAAACTTGAGTAAAATATCCGGCTGTTCTAGTGTTAAATGAAAGTTCCACTGTATTTCGAAACTAATTGAAAGTAAAATAGAAATGCGTGAAAAAAAAATTTTAACTCAAAATTTTAATTAGGGATACCCTCATAAAACTAATGCGCATGCGCATTCAACTTATAAATCTTCGAAGCTCAAACAACCAATAATAACAAAAAATCACTTGCTTAAAAAATATCGTTTGGCAACGACCAGAATAGTTGACACTAATGTATTTATTCTTTAGAATATTAGGCATCTGCTCTAGTAACTTTGTTATGATGTTATGTGTGTATATTTAGTACGTAAGTTGAAATTTTTTAAAAAGTTATGCAGAAATGCTATCAGGTGACATTTTATATTAAATGTCGGTCCGAAAAAATGCAATTTTAGTGGCGTTTCGTTAATATGAGCGCGCCAATGTCATTGTACTTCATTCGGACATTCCGACTTCGAAATTATCTTCCCTATTTGGATTATGAAACTGGAATTAGAGGATAATGCCGATAAGAAAGAGGTAAGAAAATGTTATTTTCCCTGTTCTTTTATAATGATTTCTGTTAATTTCGTAAATAACATGTTATAAAAGTAATAAATATCATATTATTTTAACTTTTTTGAATTCACTTACCTTAGTAAATTCAATAAATTTAACATTTATTTTGTTGAAATACGGAACAGCATGTCAATGATGTGAAAATAGTTAATAATATTATTTTTAAAATGCACTTTAATCACATTTTTTAATTACATGGTTAAAATCGCATTTTAATAAATTAAAAAATATACACATAATCAAAAGTTAACGTTATAATTAACATATAAAGGAAATTGGGGTTGTTTAATTGTTGAAAATAGTGATAAATATACTACTTTATGCACTAATATTGCAAAAATACTTTTGTAAAACTTTTTTATTACCTTTCTGAATTTCTCATAATCCCAAAAATTTGATAACTGTAATTCCATGACATTTATTATTTTAAACCATGTATCTAAAATAATTAAGATATTGATTTTGTGGTAATAACAATTATTGATTTTAAAAAATGAGTAATTATCGCATTATTTTATTAATTTTTGATATCTTAATTGTGAAATTGTGTTGAAAATAACAATTTTGTTTCATTAGTATCTGTTCATTAAATCTTGGTTCTAAATAGTCATAAAAACAATTACATGTACACTTTTGTTGGATTTACATTGCTGAAATTTTTAGTGTTTGATGTATTTATTATTTTCAATAAAATTTTGTCTGATATTGGGAAGTGAGACTGAGAATACTTAAATATTATTAATAGATTCATCTAATACAAAAAAAAAAAAATGAAATCTAACAATTATAACTATTAATAAGGAAACTTTAAAAAAAAATTCCTTAAGGATGTCCTTTACCGGCACATCTATACTATATGACATATACAATATATATATACAGGGTGTTTCGCTACCAGACCGACAAACTTTGAGGGATGATAGTAGACACGAAGACAAACATTATTAAATAGGAAACCATGGGGCACAAACGTCTTCTGTAGGAGTTAGGGACCATTAAAAATTAAGGTCCGAAATTTCAAACGATGATAAAAAACGGAAAAAAGGACCGATTCGTTTGCGGTTTTTACTAAAATCATTCTTTATATCACGATTTTTTTAGAAAAAAATTTTAAAGATTACGTTCAAAAATTGTCGATAGAGGGCGCTTTAGACTTTAGAGTAACAAACAACTACTTTTTACCGTTATTTTGTGCATGGGGTTGAAATTATTCTAAAGTTTAGACTTTAACTTAAATTTTAAGCCCAAGATCGGAAACATTGGGATCGGGTAACTAGCGAAAATTAAACTGTGAACAGAGGGGGAAAATTTAAACGCTCATAAATATTGGACAAACAAATCGATTTTGTTGCAGTTTGCGTGTAAGTCATTAACTTGGTAATTATTTTATTCAAAATGATGTACAGCTTTGGTGCCCTCATTTTTTGATAGAGGGCGCTTCCGACACATCTCCGACATTTCAAAGGCATTACTCCTGGGTGTTTTACTACCAGACCATCATACTTCCAGGAAGTGTTAGGGATACAAAGATGGCTTGGAATCACATAGAAATGTAACGTTGGAAATGCATTTTTTGCAAGTTACAGTTAAAGGAAGCAAAGAAAAAAGTAACAGAAGCAGAGAGACACTTTAGTGCGAGAAGAGCGACACGTTAATGTCACAGAAACCAGTTTATTTAAAGGTTTTACCAGAAAAGGTGTTTGAAATTACGACCTGAAGTAGTCCGACAAGTTTGACAACGACGGTAGATGGTGGTAAACGGTAATGCGCCTGCGCAAAGATCATTTTGAAGTGATCATTCACGAACCGGTTTCAAAGGTAGCAGAATGAAGTATTTGAACGATGAACAGCACGATAGGGCTCCTCCACATTTTACCAATGACGTTTACCGCAGTTCAAAGTAACATATGGACAGTGGTGGATAGGTCGTGGTAGCCCGGTTCATTGGCCTTCCAGATCGCCGGATCTATCATGTATGGACTTCTTTTTCTGGGGCAAATAGAAAATTGGGTGTATGAGACTCCCGTACCATCAGTTGAAGACCTCGCAGCTGGTATTTCTGTAGCTGCCAGAAAACTATCAGAGATGCCAGGAAATTTTCAAAGCGTGAGGAATCCCACGTGACGCCGCTGTCAAGCATACCGGACTACTTCTGGTTGTAATTTTGAACACCTTTTCTCGTAAAACCTTTAAATAAACTGTTTTCTGTCACTTTAACGTGTCGTTCTTTCTCTGCTGTTTCTGTTACTTTTTTCTCTGCTTCCTTTAACCGTAACTTGCAAAAAATGCATTTCCAACGTTACATTCCTATGTGATTCCAAGTCGTCTTTGTATCCCTAACACTTCCTGGAAGTATGATGGTCTGGTAGTAAAACACACAGGAGTAATGCCACTGAAATGTCAGAGATGTTCGGAAGCGCCCTCTGTCTAAATATGAGGGCACCAAAGATGTACGTCATTTTGAATAAAATAATTACCAAGGGAATGACTTACACGCAAACTGCAACAAAATCGATTTGTTTGTACAATATTTATGAGCGTTTAAAATTTCCCCCTTTGTTCACAGTTTAATTTTCGCTAGTTACCTAATCCCAATGTTTCCGATTTTGGGCTTAAAATTTAAGTTAAAGTCTAAACTTTAGAATAATTTCAACCCCATACACAAAATAGCGGTAAAAAGTAACTGTTCGTTACTCTAAATTCTAAAGCGCCCTCTATCGACAATTTTTGAACGTAACCTTTGAAATTTTTTTTCTAAGAAAAACGTGATATAAAGAATGTTTTAGTGAAAACCGCAAACGAATCGACCTTTTTTTCCGTTTTTTATCATCGTTTGAAATTTTGGACCTCAAACTTTAATGGCCTCTAGCTCCTACAGAAGACGTTTGCGCCCCATGGTTCCCTATTTAATAATGTTTGTTTTCATATCTACTATCATCCCTCAAAGTTTGTCGGTCTGGTAGCGAAACACCCCGTATATGAGTTTAACTACGAATTTAAACCGTGGTGTAATCATACATGCGCACAGGCCACTATAGTAAGAAAATAACTAATCGTAATACTAGAACTAATTGCCTCATCTTCATTTGTACTCGATTTTCAAATAAAATCTGTATATTACGAATAATGCGCATAAACTTCACGTAGTTTTATCAAAAGATAATTCTATATTATATTTAACAGAATGATTTTAATTGGTAAATTAATCAAACGAATATTAATTTTCCAAAATGAGTAAAAAAGTGTTTAGGTTAGGATTCGAACTAGAGATCCTCGATGTATGCTGGCAATGCTCTTCCAACAGAGCAACTTAGCACGCACAATTCACCCGGAGAAATATCATTATATACTCATACGAATAATATGCATTTATCATACGGGTAGTTTGAAAAAAATTAAAGTATTATTACATAGGGTTATATATAATAATGATAAGTATGCGTTCGTATTCACTGTATGAATTGTGTGCGTCAGATTCTTCCAGGATAGTTCAGTCGACAAAGTATTGACAATTTGCGCGAAAGACTGCTTAGTTCGAATCCTGACCTGGACACTTTTTCAATCAGTTGGAAAATTACAACAAAAGATAATTAAAAGATATAGGGTGGATGCTCCAATTTTGGCAACTGAACAAGTTTTGGCCACATTGGAATGATTTACCCTCTATTTAGGCTGTAAATTGATTTTAACAAATTAAATGCATTCTTACTCCTTAATCTAACACTCTTTTATCATTTCCAATCCCATTTGTTTATTTTTTGATAAAAAATGACTTGCAAAAAAAAAAAAAAAAAAAAAAAAAATGTGTAAAACTATAGTGTGCACTCACATATATTAAGGTTTTTGCTTAGGTAACAAGTTTTCATAATCTTTCAATATTAGGCATTTATCGAACTTTATTTGTTCTGAAACAAATTGCTATGAAGCTTTATGAAGTAGGCTTTCTCTCTGTTGCAATTTCATATTTAAATTAATTATTTTTACAGCTTAAAGTAGGGGTGGCCAAAACTGGTACTTTAAATTTGCTATGTGTACCAGTTATGGCCATGGTGTGGCCAAAAAGGACACAACATTATGCTCCACTTTTGGCCACAAGACTAATTATAGTGAAAATTTCAGCAATATATTTAGAAATGTTTTATGACTTATAAATTTAAAAGTTCAATAAAATTACAGCATGATTTAGTGGTTTCTTGTATTTTTTCAAAACAAAATGAGGAAGTTGCATAACTTTTGCAAAATTTCAAGCACATGAATTTAGAAATAACAAATAATGTGAAAATCTTTACACTATAAATAGGATTCATTTTAACAAGTTTAAAAAAGACAATTCTGTACTCTTAAAAATGGTCTAGATTAAACACTGTTATAAGATAGCAAGTAAAATTATGGCTTTTCAAAATTCATTGTCAGCTTTTCAAGATGGTTAAGTTTTGTAGTATCTCGTTCTACCTTGCAACACAAGTTTACAGAATGGAGACCAGTTTTTACTATTTTTGAATCTCAAGTAATAGGGTTGTGCTATTTATGATGGCCAATTATCTATATGAGATATATGGGCCGAAGAGAAGAGGGATGCCCTCTGTGAAGGTCTTTCTAAGATCCTAGCCCATATTTACACAAGGAAATCTAAGGTTTGAAGAAAACTAACTCCAAATGATTAGGCTGACAGGCAGCTAAGTACGAGGAATTAAAGTTAAAAATCAGTTGAAAAAAAATGGATTTTAGAGATTGTCAAAATACTATTTCATGAAAAAATGGAATAATTTCAAGATTCTAGTCATATAACTGTAAATATTGGTATAGTATAACATATGATATATATAAAAGAAAATATGCAAAATGTTAAAATAAGCTTTTTATGTCCTGTAAGTCTTTTTTATGAATTAAATATATTTTTTGTTTTTAAATTTAAATGTTCAGTTAAAATCAGCTTAAGTATATTTTATTTGATGTTTTTATGATTTCATTTAAAAAATTGCAAATCTTTTTTATACAGCAAACAAATATGTGTGTGGTAAAACAGACTTTGCACAAAAATGCTTTATTTTTACTTATCAGTTAAAATGTTTGCAAAATTACAAGATATTAGGGTGGCCAAAACTGGTGCAAATTGAAAGAAATTACTTAACGAGTTATTACTCACAATCTAAAATATTTGATAGAAAGTTATTATAATTAACAGAAAGCAACTAAATTTACTAAAGAATACTGTTATTGCGATTTAATATGCTTTATTCAGTCTAAAACTATAAAATTTCCATTTCAACTTTTCTCTTAATGTGGCCAAAATTGGAGCATCCACCCTATATATTTATAGACATCAGGATTATTGGTCAGAAATATTGGCAAGCTGTACAGTTTTAGATATGTGCTGGGATTTGTGGATATTAAAGCGAGTAAAAGTTTTTTAAAAAAAAGTTCAAAAAGATTAAACAGTTTGGCAACATACTACAAAATGTGTGTCAGTTATAAATAAAATTGAAGCTATGCAATTTTCAGCATGTGGGGAAAAATGTATAAATATTTTTGAAAGGTAATATTTTTCAAATTTTGAAAACAACACCAGAGTCGTAAGGCATGTGAGGTAAATCGAATTTTTAACTTTAATTTAGAAGAAAGTCTCCTTACTGCAGGTAACTATTTTTATATATTATGCAGTATTTGTTCATAAATTGTCAATATATGATTTTAGGACTCAAATCCTATTTTAACAGGAACATGGCATGGAGTTATAGTTTCAGCAGATCCTGTTTCTTTTAAATTGTTAGAGAATTGTTAAGAAAAGTTAAATCGTCACAGAATCATCACAGTGTTAACGAAAGTTTTGTCACAAATGATCTACAGCGTGAGTCTAAAATAATGGGACAAACTTTAAGGGAGGTGGTAGAGCTCACTATAATAAATAATTATGGCATAGAAATGTATGACTGGAAGTGACGCGTTAAAACGCCACACTAGTCACTGCGAAAGACACGGATTATAATGTTAAGCGTATGGGAGCGCTATTTTCAAATATCTCGCTAAAATTTTAATACTTTCACATATTTTTTTTCCCATAGGATAGCTGAGGACGACCTGCAACTGGGCTGGTTTTTACTTTTTTGATTTTGGTTACAGATTAAAAGAATAATACTTTAACTTTCAGAACCAGTTTAAACCGGTTCTAAAACTAAAACTATTGTAATATAAAAAAATATAACCAAAATCGAAAAAGTAAAAATTAGCCCGGTTGTGGATCGTCCTCAGCTATCCGATGGAAATAATATCATGTAAAATATTGAAATTTGAGCAAGATATTTGAAAACAACGCCCCCCCCCCATAGACTTAGCATTATCATCCGGGTCTTTTTTGGTGACTGGTGTAGCGTCTTGAGGGGTCACTTCCGGTCATATATTTCTGTGCCATCATTATTTGTTATATAGTGAGTCCTACCGCTCCCTCAAAGTTTGTTCCATGATTTTGGACTCACCCTGTATTTCACAATTTGGTCACAATGTGACTTGAAAGCATTGTCACTTTCGTCACAATTTCGTCACAATTTTAATGACAAAATCGTCACAAATGACACACTTTTCACAAATTGGTCACATTGTGACGTCACAAAGTGGTCACACTGTGACGTCACAAACAAGCTCTAAAACGGCCATAACGACTTCACATTTTAGTCACAGTGACTTCACATCGACGGTCACAAATTCACAGTGTGACTTCACAACGACGTCACCGTGACGTCACCATGTCTTACGGGAATTGTGACCATCGATTGTCGATGTGACGTCACGTGACGTCGATGTGAAGTCACAGTGACTAAAATGTGAAGTCGTTATGGCCGTTTTAGAGATCATTTGTGTTGTTTCGCAAAGTGGCCACAATGTGACAAATTTGTGAAAAATGTTCATTTGTGACTAATTTGACATTAACATTGTGACGAAACTGTGACAAAAGTGACGATATTTATATTGCCAGAAACATGTTTTTTAAAGTAAATAACATGTTTTGAAGGATAATTATAAATTTCAAAAGATTTTTAAGAAAGTCACATCTCAGTCACAATGTGACGTCACTGAGAGGTGGCATTTTGGTCACAGATGTGATGTGACCAAAGTGACTCACAGTGACGTCACTGTGACCATGCATGCTATTAGGGTATCTGTCTTCCTAAAGAAATCGAATATTGAATGTGCTAGATACATGTATATTTTTAATAGGAAATTTACAATTTGTATCATTCACTATAGGGCAGTTTCATATGACATCACAAATCGACCAATGGAGGTCAAACAATCGTTAAACGGCAGCTGTGATTGGTAGCTGAGAGGATTATGGATGCGGCTAGAGGCAAAACTGCATATATTTCAAGCGTTCCAACTCCTATGGAAGAGGTGTCCGCAAGATTAAAGGCGGGGTCAAGGCATATGCCATCTAGTGGCAGGGGTGCATAATTAGAGGATTATTAAGTAGATTGCAGTTTCTTTTGTGTGAATGGCAACAAAACTTTTTTGTTTCTATAAAATGTTACTTTAAAACATTGCGTAGAATAAGTTTTAGGTTTCAAATATTGTAAATAAATATAGAATAAATATGTGTAGTACGACTAAACATTAACATAAAACATACTAAGATGAAATATCATTTAACTATGCGATACAAATATCGTTGATTAAAATATATTCTATTTTAATTATGTTTTTAATGTAATGAAAGATGACTCATTAAATTTTGTAAGTACTTAATATGTAAATGCAGAATTTTGAAGTAGTGTCACATTTTACTAAATTCTTGATGAGCTAAGTTATACAAAACTGTATACACCGTAGTATTTACTATGATAATATAATGTTTATCACTGTTTAGAAATGTATAGAATTTAATACTAAATAAAATATTCAACTTTAGCTCCATTTTTCATTTACGAATTGCAGACGATAAAAATCCAATGTTAAAAATCCAATGTTTTCTTGGTCGTAACGTCTTTTATTATTTAACTTGCAAATATTTCATTCTTTTAATTTAAAAACCTATTTCATTATACGTATATTCGGAATAACTTTAATTTTAAATGTATGTATTAAATGTTGTTTTGTTAAACAAATAAATATTGTTAATTTATTTATTTAAATATTTTACAGTTCTAGACAATAATTTTCCTACAATCGTTAATGAGACTATCTCTCTCACTTTTTTTCTTTTTTTCAACCCATTAGTGCCTAGCGTCCCTTTTTAGGGACGCTTCAAAAGGTGCATTCAGCACTGTTTTTGACACCGGTAAAAAAGAAAAGCAATAATTATTTTATTTAAATGATGCATTTTCGTGATTAATGAGCTAAACTTAAATTTTCTAAAAATAGTGATGCCAACCAAATAAAATTTACGCAAAAGATGCTGGGCACGAATGGGTTAACAGACAAAGCTATTTCGAGAATTCATATTAAAAATTCAATCATAAATTACAAGGTATTCTCTCAATCATGACAGATTAATAAAATCTACGAGATTTATTGTAAAATATTTTTGTTACAGCTTGTTTCGATAAAATCATGAACATTAAAAAAAATAGCCACAATATCGTTTTAATTTCGGGAGAAAAAGTTCTAATTAGTACTCATAAGTACCATATAATGTAACGAAATGCATTATATGGTACTTATGAGTACTATTAATACTTTTTCTCCCGAAATTAAAATGATGTTGTGACTATTTTTTTAAATGTACGTGATTTTATCGAAACAAGCTGTAACAAAAATATTTTGCAATAAACCTCGTAGATTTTATTAAACTGTCATGATTGAGTGAAAATTCAGAAAATATGTGCAAGAGATGAGGAGATAATAAGCATCTGCGCATATATGACGTCAAACCCGCGCATTCATTTGCACCCCTGCCACCAGTTGGCGCAGCTTGTTAACATACGACAGATTCCAGCATTAAGTTGGAACGCTCTAGCAGCTCTGGCTAGAGGTGAGTCGCCAGCATTTGATTGGCGGATGAAAAGTAAATCAGCTGATTGCAATTGCCCTATAGAATTCATATTATTTTTTTATAAATTTTATTAGAGTAAGTAAGTAACATTTGTGTGTTTGTAATTTTAATCTTATGTTTTTTTAAAATTAATATTCAATTGATTTACTCTTGTCATAATAAAATCAAAAAATATATCTAAGAAATGCATATTGAATGATTTACTAATAAGTATATTTAAATATTGTGCAAGCTGTTACTTTTTTATAGCAAATATATATTTTCGAAATAACAAACAGTTGTAATTAATTAATTAATTGCTATGAAGATTATTTAATTTCTTGATTATATTTTTTTATTCTATATGGAAGAAAGAACCTCTAACTCATTTATTCGCATGGTTTTATGTTTTAACTATGATTAAGAGTGAGATAAATTGGAGAATAATCAGTTATGTTATTCATTGATGAAAAACTTTAATATTCCTATTGTATATTTCTGTATTTAGTCCATATAGATAAACTATTTTATAATATTGCATATAAGAAGACTCAAGAAATAGACGTTCTGATATATATATATGTATATATTTAATATGTAAGATAGAGTTAGTGATATTTTTAAATTTGTGTTTATGAAAGTGTTGAATTTCAACAGTAGATTGTTATCCGTAGTCATCACGATGGTGGTTAATATGTTTATGTAGTGGGCCGGATGTTTGCCCTATGTATTGCAAATTGCATATGTTATACTTAATATTTTTATACCATAAATGACATTGAAGGCTTTAAAATAAGAAGGTAAACCCTGATTTGAAACAATTTGTGATTGTGAAGCAAACGGACAAGTCTTACATCGCTTATCAAAACATTTTTTAAAAAATAATTGTGGTGGAAGCGAATAAATTCGGAAACTGTATTTCAATCCAGGAACAACCCTATTAATGTTCCTGTACTGGGCACTACACTGCGAAGATGCTAAGTGTATTTTGCCAGGAGGGATAAATTTACTTAGAACCGCCATTAAAATATAAAGATTAATGTGAATAAGAGAATAACAATTCAGGAAATTAATAAAGAATACAAAGTAAAAGATAAGGTTAATGGATAAATGTAGAAAAAACAGTTTAAAAATTAAAAACTTAACCCTTACAGGGGCAAAGCAGTTTTGTTGGTAAAATGATAAAATGATTGATTGACACCGGTATTTATAAATAATTTTATATGAAAGTAAGTAAAACCTTTTATTCGCGTGCATTATATGACACAAAAGTAAATTTCTAAATTCTGGTGTGAATGTGGCGTTTGGGAATTAAAATTAAGTGGTTTTACCGGTGTCCTTCAAGGGGTTAATAAGTAATTACACACACACATAAATATAAATATAAATAAATATATATACAGGGTTCGCACACTCCTTATATTTTTAAGGACTCTGGTACCACTATTAATAATGGAAAAATTTATATTTAATTTTTAAGAAACCAAATTCGCAACCAGCACCTGTATTCTCAAATTTCGAATTATTTTTATGCAGTCGAATACTTTGAAAACACAGTCAAAATTTAGTTGTACAGTTGTGCGAGCCCTGATATACATATACAAGGTGTTTCTAAACGCATGGTACAAACTTTAAGGGGTGATAGTACACATCCAGACAAACAATATTACATAGGAAATTAAGGGCCTCAAACGTCTTCCGAAAGAGATAGGCGCCATTAAAGTTTAGGGTCCAAAAATTCAAATGATTATAAAAAACAGAAAAATTGGTCGATTCGTTTGTGGTTTACACTAAAACTATTCTTATGTCAGTATTTTCTTTAAAATAAATTATAAAGAAAATTTTCAAAAAATGCCGATAAAGGGCGCTATAGACTATGGAGTAACAGACTAGTATTTTTTGCCATTATTTTTTTCATCTCATTAAATTTTTTTTAGAAGCTTAAACATAAACTTATATTTTGAGCTCAAAATTTAAATCGTTGGGAGTGGTTAAGTACCGCAAACTGAACTCTGGAGGGAGGTTCAAATTTCAAATGATTATAAAAAATGGAAAAATTGGTCAATTGATTTGCAGTTATCACTAAAATTATTCTTTATGTCAGTATTATCTTGAAAAAAATTTATAAAGATAAACTTTAAAATATACCGATAGAGGGCGCTTTAGACTTTGGAGTACTACTTTTTTACCGTTATTTTTTGCATCTCATAAAATTTTTTTAGAAGCTTAGACATAAAATTTGAAATGAAAATCTGAATCGTTGGGAGTGGTTCAGTAGCGCAAACAGAACTGTGTTCAATGGGGGTGGGGAGGTTCAAATTTCAAATGATTATGAAAAATGGAAAAAATGGTCGGTTTTCGCTAGAACTATTCTTTATGTCAATATTATCTTGAAAATAAATTTTAAAGATAAATTTCAAAAAATTCCGTTATAGGGCGCCTTAAACTTTAGAATAACCAAAAACTATTTTTAACCGTTATTTTTTGTATCTAATTAAATTCTTGCAAAAGTTTAGACTTAAATTTTGAGCTCAAATTCTAAATCGATGAGAGTGGTTAAGAAGCGCAAACTGAACTGTGTTCAGGAGTTGAAATGCTACCCTCCCCACCCCTCGAACACAATTCAATTTTCCGCTACTTAATTAGTCACAACGATGCAGATTTTGAGCTCAAAATTTAAGTTTGAACTTTTACAAGCATTTAATTAGATACAAAAAATAACGGTTAAAAATAGTTGTTGGTTACTCTAATGTTTAAGGCGTCCTCTGACGGAATTTTTGAAAAATATCTTAGAACCGCGGCGACGGGTCATTTTGACCCGTACCATATGGAGAGATGTCAATTCGTACCAGAAAACTCTTAATAAAATAAACTAAATATATGCTTAGAAAAAACATTTTCAATAAATAACTTAAACAAATTTAAATGAAAATTCCGGTGGGAAATATTTTTACAAAACTTGAATGAATTTTCCCGCGGTTCTAGTGTTAAAATTTATTTTCAAGGAAATATTGACATAAAGAATACTTTTAGCAAAAACCGACCAATTTTTCCGTTTTTTATAATCATTTGAAATTTGAACCTCCCCACCCCATTGAACACAGTTCAGTTTGCGCTACTTAACCACTCCCAACGATTCAGATTTTCATCTCAAAATTTAAGTTTATGTCTAAGCTTCTAAAAAAAATATCAGATGCAAAAAATAACGTTAAAAAATAGTTGTACGTTACTCCAAAGTCTAAAGTGCCCTCTATTGGCATTTTTTGAATTTTATCTTT
Source organism: Maratus speculifer (assembly GCA_964019185.1). Taxonomy (NCBI): domain Eukaryota; kingdom Metazoa; phylum Arthropoda; class Arachnida; order Araneae; family Salticidae; genus Maratus; species Maratus speculifer. Next base: position 48,626,360 of record OZ025299.1, read on the forward strand.
ATAATTTATTTTCAAGATAATATTGACATAAAGAATATTTTTCGTGGAAATCGCAAATCAATTCCGTTTTTTATAATCATTTGAAATTTGAACCTTCCCCCCACAGTTCAGTTTGCGCTACTTAACCACTCCCAACGATTCAGATTTTGAGCTCAAAATTTAAGTTTATGTCTATGCTTCTAAAAAATTTTAATGATATGCAAAAAAATAACTGTAAAAAATAGTTGTTCGCTACTCTACAGTCTAAAGCTCCCTCTATCGGCGTTTTTTGAAATTTATCTTTATAATTTATTTTTAAGACAATACTGACATAAAGAACAGTTTTAGTGAAATCCGCAAATGAATCGACCAATTTTTCTGTTTTTGATAATCATTTGAATTTTTGGACCATGAACTTTAATGGCGCCTATCTCCTTCGGAAGACGTTTGGGACCCTTAGTTTCCCGTTTAATATTGTTTATCTTGATGTGCACTATCACCCCTTAAAGTTTGTACCATGAGTTTAGAAACACCCTGTATATATAATATGTATATAAGTATGTACGTGTGTGTGCAGAAGTGAAGTACTTGCATTAAATAATTTCTCGAAAGAATGATTTATATAAAATAGGGATTCAAATGAAATTGCAGTTATGTTTCGCTATGCACACATTCTTCTTTTGACAATTCCCTAAGAGCAGTGCTACGACGATTTTCCTCTAATAGAAGAATGTCCTTTCTTTACATTGATATAAAAGAAACAAATGTAAAATATGCGTTAATTGAAAAATGCGAATATAAAAAAGTTCTTTCTTTCGAAGCTGCTACCTTAATGCCATAAGACCAGTCAAACTTGGTTAACACTCGGTTACTATTGTGCCATAGAGAAATAGTTTTAACACTTTCTTGTCTGGTGTACTATTAATAGTTATGTTTTTTCACCGAATATTATTTTTCCTTAATCCTTTCCGGCGCAGGCAAATTCTGCTCATAAAATAAGAAATTGTTGATTGACACCGGAATTTAAAAACGACTTTTATAGAAATTAAGAATCCCCAAGTTCACGCTTTTATTGTAAAAGCGAAATTTCTAGAAAATATTCTTGGTGCCGTTTGCAAGTTTGGAATTAAAATTAGGTGTTGCCGGAGTGGTAACACTGCGCCGGAAAGGGTTAACAATTATTTTTTTTTCTTTAAACATAATGAAATGACAGTATATGTCTGTCCCTTTCTCATTATGACTTCATTAATGTTTTGACATTTAGTAATAACAATATTAATAAAAATTTACCTATTTCTCTTGGCACTGTTGGCAGTTCCTTTATTTTAAACATATATTTCACGCTTTAAATTTAAAATATAGGTTATTTTTTAGAACGAATCACATGTAATAAAATGCAAAAATCATTAGAAAGTTGTAATATCTGTTAAACCCTGTTGTAAAACGATATTTTCCAAACGTGTCCGAAGTCTGTTCCTTAGTCTGTTATCATATCAATATGAATTGATTAGTACGCAAAATAAGCACATTCGTTGCATTTCAGACAACGACATGATCTTTAAACATCAGTATGTCTATTTGGATAGCTACGATCTAGTGGCAAACAAATATTGGTCCAACGTGGCGCCAATATTTCATTAATTGGAAATATTGCCAATAAAACATCAATATTGTTCCAATATTGGGATGGTTACATTTTGCCCTTATTTAACCAATATTTACAGCCAACATTATGCCAATATTTTGGTCTCATTGGAAATATTGTCAATAAAACACCAATATTGTACAAATGTTGATCTTATATTGGAAATATTTCCAATGAAATTCCAATATTTAACCAATATTGGCGTTTTATTGGCAATATTTCCAATGAGACCCCAATATTGGCACAATATTGGCTGCAAATATTGGCTAAAAAGGGCAAATTGTAAACACCCCAATATTGGAGCAATATTTCATGCCAATATTGCGCCAATGTGCCAATGTTGCTCCAAGATGTAGCCAATATTGGTCCAATATTCTTTGGCTACTGGGATTATTAAAATAATAATAACTTTGTTCTCAAGATGGAAAAAAATTCGGACCCGAAATGGTTAAAATGTATGCTTGTCTCAGATGGATGGAGTTTGATTGATTTCTTTAAAATGCCTTGAATTTTGAAGCTCGTTGCTGAAATATTTCTTTTTAACGAGATTGTGCTGGGGTTTTAATACTTTAGTATTAAAATGGGATAAAAATATGAATTATAAATATTTTTTATGTAGATCAGTAGATGTAAAATATAAATGTTATGTTTTTATTTTTTTATGAAATTAACTTTTTTAAAATATTTGTTTTAAATGTGTTCAGTTAAAATGTGTTTTAAACGTGAATATTTTTTTTATAACTTTAAAATATAAATTGTGTATACTTTTAAAGTACCGTAATTTCTTGCGTATAATCCGCGGATCAAACAATTTTTTTTCGACCCAGAAATTTTATTTTGTATTTGAAAGCAAATATTTACGGCGATCTAATAAGTAACATTTTATTTAATAAAATTTCTGGGTCGAAAAGTGATTGTTTGATCCGCGGATTATACGCAGGGAATTATGGTAATGATTTTTTTCTTTTGATTATGAAAAGCATTCTTTTATTTGAGCTGTTTTTGGTTTTGATTTTCATGTATTTTCTTAGTAAAATTCGAAACCTCAATTTAAAGATTTTTCATAATTTATTTTTTCATTTTTTCATAAATCAAATTCTAATGAAATGAGCATAAAATGACATCAGACGGCACCTTATACATCTCTTTAAAACTCCATTTGGCAAGTTTCATGTTTCTACTTTTAAAAATGACTTTAAAATTATACCAGAAAATTTTGAGCTGTTGAAGGTACAAAACCATTTTTTCGAATATTCCCTTAAGGAAATTATTTGTTGAAAAATGAGAAGTAATTTATTGATTATAGACGATTTTTTCTCACATTAAAAATGTGATACAAAATTATACATGTTAGTCTTTTACTGAATTCTAACACTAGAACCGCGGAGACGGGTCATTTTGACCCGGACTCTGTGAAAAGATGCTGATTCAAACCAGATAAGTCTTCTTAAAATATGTTACATATAAGCTCTGGAAAAATTATTTAAATAAATAAGTTAAATTGTTTTTAATAAAAATTCTGATGCGCATTATTTTTATAAAACTCGAGTAAAATTTCCCGCGGTTCTAGTGTTAATATGGTATTTTGTATCATAGTATTATTATTATTATTGTAATTTTGATAAAATCGGAGATAAAATAAACACAACACTTTTTTCAATCCTTAATGCGATTTCATAACGATTTTGTATTTTCAATCACTAGATTTCTAATATCTTGAATAATTCAGCTCCATTCTCTTCTGTCAAATTTTAAAGCATCTCTTGTTAAATTATATTAAGATATTTTGAAATACGAAATCCTAATGACTTTAGAATCTTTGCGAAATCAATTATTTCTCTTGAGTTAAATAATTTAATTATGCTGCATTTCACTTTAAAATTGAATATTTTAACGAGATATTTAAACCAGAGTACTGTAATATTAGAACTTCAAATCCATCTGAGGCAGTTTTTTTATTATTAACGACATTATATTTAAGCATAGCTCTTTTCTACATAAACAGAGATAGTGTTAAATGAATAATAATTAAAATATAAATTTTTAATTTGCATTCCATTTGAGAGGAAAAATAGTTTTTTCCTATACTTCCCCAGTAGCCAAAAAATATTGGGCCATTCTAGGCTAAATCTTGGAGCAATATTGACACATTGGTGCAATATTGGCATGAAATATTTCTCCAATATTGGGGTTTTTACATCTTGTCCTTATTTAGCCAATATAATGACAATGTAACGCCTATATTTGAACATTATTGGGGATTCATTAGAAATATTTCCAATGTAACACCAATACTTGTACAATATTGGGAATTTATTGGAAATGTTTCCAATTAAATGCCAATATTGGCGTTTTATTGGCAATATTTCCAATAAATGAAATATTGGCGCAACGTTGGACTAATATTGGATTGCTACTTTACATTCTCCAAAATTTCTTTAGTTCATTTTTTTACAAAATGCATTTACAATCGTATTACATATAAGCATTAACATTTTTACTAAATCAGAAAGGGTTTTAAAATTATTTACATTAATATACAAACAAAATTTTAATTAGTACCGTAATTTCCTGCGTATAATCCGCGGATCAAACAATTCTTTTTCGACCCAGAAATTTTATTTTGTATTTGAAGGCAAATATTTACGGCGATCTAATAAGTAACATTTTATCTAATAAAATTTCTGGGTCGAAAAATGATTGTTTGATCCGCGGATTATACGCAGGCAATCACGGTACTTAGAAAATGGGAAACGATTGAAGCACAGATAATATATATATATATATATTATAAAACAAAAGTATATCCAAGATTAACGCTAATGTCATATTTACGGTGGCAACGTCTGAGTAATATTTATTTATTATTATTATTATTTTTTTTACTTTTAAACATTGTATAATTTTAATTTTTACATCGTCGAACAGGGAAAAGTATTTTATCATATGCATTTTTTTTAAAGTGTATTGCAATTTTCTGATCGTTTATGATTTAAAAAAAAATTCAAGCACGTCATTTTTTATAAAAATTTTCATTAAGTATTTTGGACTTAGAAACGTTTGAAAAGCTCAGTATATGTTTGCGGCTAATGTTTTACGACGAAATAAAATCTTCATAAAGCAATAAAATAATATAACACAAATTTAAGAGACATGTTATCGAACTATGCATTTTAACAACTGCATTTTTGAGAATGAAAAAGGCTGCTATAAGTAGCGATATCTTTGGCGATTTCTTAACTCATTAGATTTTTTGACATGCGTCTAATGTGAAAAATTTATTTCAACAAATTTAAAAATTTTATACGAATACATTATTGATCTTTTTTCATATAAAAATCATTTTTGGTGTTGTCGGTATACATTTTGTAAAATTTATTAAATGTAAAAAAAATTCTAGAAAATTTAATAAAAAAGTGGTTTTCGCAAAGTAGACCGAAGTAGGTTTTGGTATACAGCAACTACTACAAGTATGAAATTTACTGCTACTATGAAATTTTCTGTTAAAAAAATACTGGTGTTCAGTTCGCGGACCATTTGGGAGCCCTGCGTATGAAAAAATATTTCCTTATTTTAAAATACATATAGCATTTTTCAAAACAAATGCCACGTCTAAAAGCTGTAATTGATTTCATTACTCTTTGTAATATGAAGGTTTTCATCATAAATCGTTTGAGGTAATTACGGTTATCACTACTTTGAATAGCACATTATATGTCCTTTCAATGAATGCATATATTAAGAGTAATTCAAAATTTCTAGCATAATCTGTTATCAATCTTATTTTGACATTTTAAGAGTTGCTGAAGATATTTAAATATATTAAATATGTAAATCTTGTACTATACATGATTTAAGATAATGAAAATGATGAATACTGTTTTAAGTTTAAATTAGAAGACCAAAATTAATCTAATGAACATCTAAAACTTTTCAGTAATTATGAAAAGGCCAAACTTTTTTATGAACTTGATGAATTTATTTAATTGAATGTCACACAGAGTATATTATACACATCTAATGGAATGCAGATTTAATGTAAATTAAAGTTTAGTTTTCTCCAATTGCTGATAAATTAAACTGGTAAACGGAATGCCGATGTCTAAAGTGTTGCAATTATCTTTAATATGTGAAATGTGGAAATTTGATATTAGACGTTTCCGTCAAAATACATAAAGATCCTTTATGTCACTGCGAAATGTATGGCATCAAGATTTATTTGTTTGATATGCAAACTGCCTAAAAGTATATAGAGAGTATTAATTAATTTTATTCGATTGAAAATATTATGCATCATGCTTCTCTAGAAGCAAACTTGACAAACTGATTACAATGGTTATATATGGGGTCAGTTTTGCATTACATTTCGTCTAAAATACAATGTATCCATAAAATCATTAGCTCGATAATAATAAAATCTATAATTCCTAACGTTTTGAAAATAGATGAAGGAAATAATAAAAGGTGAATAATAAAAGATTTTATAAATTTCATGTCCAATTGACGTGGTATAAATGAAAAAATTATTGTATTAAAGAAACTTAAAATCCACAAAAATCAAGAAGTGCAAGATGGGTTTCCTCCACCATCCCATGATATAAGCCTAGTAGATTTTTTTTTACGATGGGCTATGTAAGACGATGATCTAAGGCAGGACGGACGTGGGGCAGTGTTGCCAGATGGGCTACTTTTTTTAAATTCAGATGCTTGATTGGCGCCACTTTTTACAAATGATAAAATATGCCTTATTCAATGTCAGGATAATTAAGGTAAAAACAAAAGGTAATTTACCGTTTCAAAAAAGTGGTGCCAATCGAGAAATCTGAACTTTAAAAAAGTAGCCCACTGGCAACACTGGCGTGGGATGCTTTGACACCCCAAAACCGCAAAGTGTATTAATGATTTTTAATTTGTCACCAATAAATATTAATTATAATCGTCATCATCTTTAGTCGGAGACAATTGTTGCAAATTCTGATATAAAATGAGTTGAAGATTATTTATAAAAAAGCAGTAGTGACAATTGTAAAAATCCATATTCAGTCTGTGTCTATCAGACGTGGCGCACAACTTTCCAGATTAAAGATGCATATTTTTCTCAGATGCCAAGTACGGAAACATGAAAGATTAGGATATATGCTGTCAGTGTGGTCATACAAACTGTAATGGTGACCAACACTTCAATAGTGCCAATGTTAACATTTATGGATGACATATAAAATATTGTTTATTTAATACAAATATTTTCTTTCTTTAAGACATAAAATCCCTACGTCTGTCTTAATGCAAGTTGAATTTTTGTAATCGGGATAAATAATTTATGGATTAAAATAATTAAATCCTGATTAAATAACCATACCAGGGCTTCCAAATGGTCCGCCAACTAAACATCAATAATTTTAAAGAAAAATTTTCCTTTTAGTTTTTTCTTGCAAATTGCACAGAAACCACCTTCGGAGGTTTGTTTTAGCATAAATGCTGTAGAAACCTACTAAGAAATATTTTCTTAAAAATATTGGTGTTCAGTTCGCGGACCATTTGGGAGCCCTGCCACACTGGTTAAATAATGGCTTTCTATTGGAAATATTGCCAAGGAAATGCCATTGTTACAATTTTTTGTCAGCCTTTGAAATATTTACAAAGACCCAGTTCTGAACGAAAATTATTCTGAATATTTCGTCTGTGTGTGTGTGTTTGTCTTTTAGACACGATTCCTAGCAAAATCTAGCGTAAGCAGAAGTCTGAAATCTTGTGTAAAGTTAGTCCAAGACAGGTCTTTATGCATATGATGCTTAGATATTTAATTTTTAAATAATGAACCGGAGCTTATTTAAACACTAATCAAAAAGTAATCGCAGGCCTCTATTTCAAAACTATGAATTCTAAAAAATAGATATTTAAACCTAAAACTTCCTTATCTTTGACATTGTAAGCAGTTTTCAAATAAACAAATTGAAGTCACTTCAAAAAATTCTCTGTCGGCTCGGCCTACAAGCACTAGCAGATTTCGTTTTAAATACGGATTTCACCAACAAATACTAAATCAAGGTTAAAGATAGATATAGTTTAACAATTTCAACTAAGCGCTTTTGACGAGTTTTTAATTTTTTTTATCTGTAAGAGATGGTTTTATCAGAATAATGTTAATTGAATAATTTCTGTTCCATCGCTGTCCCACACTATTAAAATTTCATAAAGTTCAGACTAAATATTTTTCTGTCGCTGTTGCTATGGAAAAGGATCCAAAGCGCAAATAAACAGACAAAAAAAAGAGAAGTAAACGCATTTTTTTTTTTTTTTACAACTAGGTATTAATATTTTTTCAGTATATTTGTACACGAAATACGAAACCGTTATTTTAAAAAATGATGAAAAGTTCGGACAACGCGAACTATTTTTTTGACAGACTATGAAACGACCTTGCGTAAAAAAACAAGAGAATTACTTCACACAAGTGCTTCTAACACTAAATATCAATGTTGTTTTACGAATTTTTTGTTTAAAATTATAAATTGCTACAAAATGGGTTTAACCCGCGAGAACGCGCGCAGGGCCTAAAAAACCCAGAGTGCGTATGGTTTTTTACAGTTGCAACTACTAATTTTTTTTAAGATATCTTCAATTTATTTTATCGCTAGATTTGTAAGAATTGTTTCCGTCTGAATAAAGCAACAGTTTTAACACTAGAAATACGGGAAATGTTACTCAAGTTTTAAAAAAATATTTCACACCAGAATTTTCCTTTAAGACTGTTTAATTTATTTATTTGTCATATTTTTACTTTATCTTTTTTAAACTTATTTTATAAAGAATTTTCTGGTTTGAATCGAAACATTTTCACTCGGTAGGGGTCAAAATGACCCCTCGCCGTAATTCCAGTGTTAAGTTGATTTTATTTGTGACAAAGTTAAAACCATCCATAACCTGGGTAAGCGCGCGTTCTCCCGTATTAAAGATATAAATTAATGCAAAAGCGAGTTAAAGATAAAATCATACTACCGTAATTTCGGGTGTATAAGCCGCAGATCAAACAATTCTTTTTCGACCCAGAATTTTTTAAGAAAAAAATTTAACTAGTCAGATCGCCGTAAATATTTGTTTTCAATCACTGAATAAGATTTCTGGGTCCAAAAAGAATTGTTTGATCCGCGGCTTATACACCCGAAATTATGGTAGTTATATTATTTTTAAGGTTATTACCACGGGCCCGGGTAATGGCGATCTTGTCAGCTTGTTGAATATAAAAATAAAAATTTCAATAATGCGCTCATACCCTTAATATATATGGGCATATAAAAATATATTACATATGAGGACATGAGTTTCAAAACTCCCCTTATCCAAAATTTAAAGTTATAATTATCGTATTTTCTCAATCATCTACTTTCAACCTGCGAAAAAAAAATACAATCTGCAAAAAAAAAAAAAAATTGTTTTACCACATATTTCAGTCATTGTAAAATCTTGGTTTACAATAAAAACTAATGGACACCAGCAGAGATTTTTCGTGTAGGGTAAAGTATCCAGTGTATGATAATTTTCAACATAACTACTTATTCTAAGGTTTATAGACTATATAGTCATTTAGTCTACATTCCATGTAATAGTTCATCCCTTTTTCTTCATATACATCTAAGTTTTGCTCTTCTTTGAGAAATTGTTTTGAAATTAAGCTGCAGAAGAGTTTGTCTGCAGTTTTGCAGTCACTACAATCAGTTGTTATAAGAAATCTAGTTTTGTTACATCTATTTTTATCCTTGACAATTTAATAACAGGTTAATAATGGGGCATACTATTGTGAAAAGCTTTAATTCTTTTTCCTTAAGGTTCAAGTGTTTGCTTTCTAAACCTAACCTTAAAGCATAGAGGACACATTCAATTACTGGCTTAGAAAACTTTCAATTTATCTAGTGTTTGATAGCTATTATGAAACATTGGTTTATAAATTTTCCAGTGATTGAAGCCTTTAATTTTAATGTTAAAATAAAAGAATTTTGTAGCTTATAAGGTATTAAACAGAATTACTTAATTTTATGTTTCTGGATAGACCTGTCAGGGCTGTTTCCCATAGAAAAGTTACTGATTTCACGAATTTGCTAAAATCCTATCTCCAGGTACTAATATGGAAAAATGTTTTCTCCCCTATGAAAAAATTAGTTTTTCTGGCCGGGAACACCAACAAAAAGTAAAAAGGTAACCAAGAAAAATTAATTGTTTGAATAAACAGAAATATTTGTTTATGAATCCAATTTTTTTCTTTGGTTCTGCTTATTAATTTAATTAATCTTTTTCTTTAAGTTCCATTTGACTGTATAATATAAGTATAATGGTTATTAACTTTTTAAATGGATATTTGAAAGAATATATCTGATGATTAACAGATATTCAAATATTTATCAAACACTGGATACAGAATAACAAACACTGGGTACATTACATGACTTTTTAAATTTTGACATGACTTCTTAAATTTTGAAGTTTTTTTAGAAAAACATTTCTATTTTTTTAAGAAGTACACTTCTGAAAAGAAAACAATCTAAGGAGTCCAGTCTAAGGTTTCCACCAATCGCTTTTTTCTAAGTTGAAGGGAAAGTTTATCATTAAATGTTGAAGTACAAATTCTACTTAAGTTATCAAACACTGGGTATTTTAACTTTTTTCTCAAAATTTATTTTCTGGATTTTTGAAACTCTCTTTCTCATATACAGGTGCGTTATTTATTTAGCGCATCTCAAACTTATATGAATACTCGATTTTTTTGGGTAACAGTTCAAAAAACGAAGCACTGATTACGAAAACGTTAAAATAAAATCACAACAGAAAATTGTTACAATGCAGAAACACTATGTTTATATCACAGATTGTTTATAAAAATATAAAATTGAAAATTAGCTGTCCCAAAATCATATAGAAAATGAAAAGTATCACTTTTACCACTGTATGATTAAAATGTTCATATTTTGTGCTTCGTATATGTCACATAAGAACTTTTTATTTTGAAATCACTGCTCGTCTTTCCATTTTTGAATAGTAAGGAAAATATCGTCAACGTTCAATTCTTATCAGCTGATATGGTTAAAATTTAAAACTGAAGCGCTGAAAATGCTAAAATGTCTTTTATTGTTAAACAAATTAATCGTAACAGATATGGAAGAAAATATATTTAATCAAAAATGGTAATGCAATTGTAAGAAAGAGTTCAAGCTGACCAAGAGAAATATCTCAGAGACAAGATAGATAGATTTTGAGAGTAGATTCATTTCTAAAGATGCCTGTTCATGAAATTCCGAGGACTTTAGAGTTTTTTTATTTTGTGATCTACAGTTCATCGTCGCAAAAGAGAACAAATTTTCAAAATATAGCAAAATGCGTCTAACAGCTATATTGCACCACAGAATTTCCACGAGTTCTTTTGCGCTGAAAGACAAATGCATGGGACGAATGTTTGGTTAAATGTTTCTCGTGACCAAAAAAGTCTATTTCGATAGTCCTGATGGCTGGGCATGCTATTAGTATAATGTACGAAAAGAACATTGCGAGTTCTTTAGATGACAACAAACAAGGGATTACTTCATGGTGTGGGACGCATTGTATTTCTACAGAATAACGGATATTGCTTTTCTTAATTGTTGACAATGCTCTGAAGATTGCTTAAATCTCCTCACAAGAAATCTACTTGCGACTGAAAATATCTTAGAAAGGGAAAACTGTAAATTCCAATAGGACAACGTGTCGATTCGAACCTCCAACTCCAAAACAGATTGGTTTAAACAGAGTAAACGGACTGATATAAACTGTTAAACCCTTAGTCGAGACCTGAACTCAAATGAAAACCATAGGGAATTATTTGCAATCAGAACAAAAGATTATGTTCTGATTGCAAAGAATGCTTTGATTTGACATTTTTCTTGCTTTAGATTGCTGCCAGAGAATGTGGTTTTCGGCTTAAAGTGCCATATTTCATAGTTTTTTTAAATTAAATTTTTAAAATTTCGAAATTCTAAAAATTTACTTTGAAAAATCTTTAAAATATTGTACTGTAAGCTGAAAAATTATTTCTCTTCAGGCAATTTTTTCAAAATATTCACTGTTTGAAATTTCTGTATAAGATTTTTACAGCTTACCCAATGAAAAAACCGTTTACCGCATATTACTATCGATCTTTGTTTTTGAGAAATTTAATTTTGAAATCAGGGTGTTATTTGCTGGACACCCTGTATCTTTCAATGCACTAGATAGAATGTACAATTACATTGAACGGAATGTACAATTACATTAAAACGAATTCACATTTCTTACATCCAGGGAAGCAAGCACTGTGCTGGAAATGGGTGATTTCCACTAATAAATTTTAACCCCTTAATGGTCGCATTAAATTACAGTTTAACCCTTTGAGCTCTGTGGTTGAATTTTCTACCACAAAATTTTAACTCCGAAATGTCACAATGGCACCAGAATATTCGACCAAGGTTAGTTGGAAAAGGTTTAATGCATATTGTCGTGCATATCCTAAACCGATTTTTTTCTTTAGTTTTTATTTCGGAAGAACTCTCATTTAAAATTTAATTAGCTGTACTTGTAGAAAAAAAAATGGAATGAATTAAATTCGTGTCTTGAATTAAACCGAAAAATGAAAAGGTCAACACTCAGCAGTCATAAATATTAGTTATACGTTAATTTCAAAGAGCATTTCTGACGAAAATCTTCGATAATATTTTAAAATTTAAATATCATTTCATTCTACATAAGCAATAAGATAATAAACGTTAAAAAACAATAACATTCTTAGAACGCCACTAGTCTTTTTCTTTAAAGAAAAAACGTTTCTTTCATTAAAATTTGCATCTTTAAGAAGGAAACTATTTATAATATGACAGTAATGTAAAAAAATGTTAAAATATTACGAGAAACCACAAAAAACCGGTTTAAAATTACTATACAACCTCTCCAAATAAGTATCAGTCATTTATTATGGTATGATATGATATCATTTATTATAATATGATACATTTATCATTTAAGGATGTATTCGAAAAAACGCTTTTCCACCTTCAAAGCTAGAAATTTTCCGATAGAATTTCAGACACATTTTTAAAAGCAGAATCATGAAACTTGCCGAGGGGATTTTTGAGGAAACGAATAAGGTGCCGTGTGATGTCATTTTACGCTTCATTCATTTGGATTTGATTTATAAACAATTTCTTCCTGGTAGGACCCTTTTTTTCGTTCTCAAATCTCCCGCTTCGGAAAAATCGATTTAAAATGCCGTTTTTAATTGTTTTTTTTGCAATTTTTTTTTCTGCATTTATCAAAGAATCGACCATTATGGCACCTCGCGTACATTTTAAATAAGACAATTTGCCAGTTTGATGCATTTGAGAGCAAAAATGACTTTAAAAATAAATCGGAAAATATGCAATTTGAATCGAAATACACCCTTAATGAAAAAGTAAAAAAAAATCTAATAGCATTTAAATTAATTTAAAGGTGTTATTTAGTGTCTCCTACAGGCGACATGAGGAATCAGGAGGTTATTGTTCAGGACATAGGACGCGGGAGGGGGGGGGGGGGGAATGACATTCACCAAAGAAAATGGTGATGGTAACAATTGAAATTAAAAGCCATTGTGCTTAGACCATGAAAGTGTCTAAGAATGTATGCGCTTCACAATATCATTTAACCCTTTCAGGGGCAAGGTATTTCTGCTCCGAAAATGTTCAAATAATTGATTCACACCACAATTAAAGAACAGATTTATTTGAAAATAATCAAGAGCTGTTTTTCGCGAATATTTTAAAATCGAAATTGCACTAAAATTATACTGGTGCCAGTTCGAAATTGGAACAGTAATATTATGTGTTTGCAGACTGCAAACACCGCCCCTGAAAGGGTTAAGGGAGTGCGGAAAAAAAATTGAAAATTGAGTTTAAACTTTTATTGAGTTTTATTGAGTTCAAATTTTGAAATTTTTTGTGATGGTTGAGTATATTGTTTGTAAGCAAAATCACGCGGTAAAACTTATCATAATTACAAAAAACTTAAAACTTAAAATTTATTTAAAAAGTGGGATAATTTAAAATCGTTATGATTTTCTGATTTAGTTTATAGGAATAAATAGTATTAAAAAGTATTCTATATATTTAGTTTTCAAAAAAGTCGTTAATTTTTTATATGATGCATTTTAATTATGAAAATCATGTTCCATTTATTAAGAATATTCAATATTTTTTGAGTCATCGCTGATTTACGTTTTTTGCTTTTATTAATATGGGATCGATGTAGGTTAAAATTGATGCGTAAATGATTACCAGTATGTTCTATGTAGTCAATGTTACACACATTGCATTTTAATGAACAAATAACATTATAAGCTTTTATAGTATAAAATTTTCAAATCTTGTCAACACAATAACGCGAATAATACTGATCTTATTCGAACCTAATTGTGACAATGTAATAATCTTTCCAATATCTTTTATGAGTTCATTAACCAAAATACGTAGCTTTAATAATTTTTTCGCATGTACACTTAAAAACAAAACGAATTCCAAATTCATCAAATTTTCAAAAAAAATATATTGGAGGAAACTCCAAATTCTGTTCACACTCCTCCCGACCAAAAAGAGCTTTTTGAGCCTCTTCATTAGGAACCTATAAACTAGTAACGTTTATTAATTATTGTTCAGTAACAAACACATAGTAACAGTATTTCTACTTTTAACAAGTGGGTAACTGTGATTGCAGATCGCACAGAGAGTTTCGTTGAATATTTCTTTCATAACAACTGATCCTTTAATTAATAAATTTAAATTGTCAGTATATAATTATTCAACTCTCCCATGGATGGTAGCACCAATAAACTTAATATAATTATAAAAGGAAATTATTTATTTTATTCAAATTAAAATATTCAAATCAAATTATTTAAATAAAATCCAAAATTTCAATTTTTTTGAAAATCCAAAATTAAATAAAAAGAATTAATTAATATATAAAATAAAGTTAATAAAATAAACAAATTAAATAAATAAAGACATAAATAAAATTTAAAATTTCTAAAAACGAAAAAAATGAAATTCAAAATCATTAATAAATTGAAGCCCTAATAATGCAATTGCAGAAATTCATAATTTACTTTAATTAAATCCATCATAACCCTTTGCGGGGTAGGGCAAATTCATTGCTTAAGTATTGAAATTAATGACTGACACCGGAATTTGAAAACAACTTTATTCCTAAATAAGAAAAAGCTATATTTCACGCATTCAATAAACCGTAATTTTCTTTAACAAAATTCCGGTGTGAATGTGGCGTTTGGGAATTAAAATTAAGTAGTATATCTATGAAACCACCGCCCCGCAAGGGGTTAATATGGAAATTTTCAATTCCAGCACCGCGGCTGGAACTAAGACCACTTTCGTTAACTAGCGAGACGCTTTACCTCCAGGCTATGATGTATACACGAAAAATTTTTAAATTAGGGTTCTCTTTTTAAATTTAAATGCAAAAATGAACGTATGGCACTGTAAAAAATAATTTTAATAGAATAAAAGACTTTTTAACCCTTTGCGGCACAAGGCTAATTCATTGCTTAAGTGTTGAAAATAATGACTGACACCGGAATTTGAAAACTACTTTATTTCTAAATAAGAAAACGCTATACGTCACGCATTCAATAAACAGTAATTTTTTAAAACAAAATTCCGGTGCGAATGTGGCGTTTCATAACTAAAATTCAGTGGTTTATCTATGAAACCACTGCGCCGCAAAGGGTTAAAAGATGTATGATTTGTTGTGTGATATGAGGTATTCATCTGTGTGTTTTCAAAATTTGAAGTCTCTGACTTATACAATTTTTGTGAATGGAATCTATGATAGACGGACAGACATAAGACAGAGACAAACAGGATTTTATCAGATTGACGAAACCCTAAATATTACATTATGCTATGTATCAAAAACTGTTTTTAACCGCTTCCCTAACTATCCCGAGTTATCTTGGCTCGTATATATTAAAATTAATAATTATCCAGAAAAAACTCTGGAATGGCACAGCTTGCAGCTATGATTAGTTTTATCACATTTTTACTTCGCCTATATTTTAAAAAGAAATAAAATATACATATATAATGTAAGTTGTATGTAATATTTCATTGGCAGTTTTCCAAGCTTTATGATGTGCAATGCAAATGATGAAATGCAATCATATGTTTAAAGATAGAAAACCAAGTATTTTAAATGCACAAATAAAGTATGAAAAGGTAGCAAACAGCTTTTCGAATCTACTGTCGAGATTCTTCATCAGTGCAAAACTCACCGAGCTAGAAAAAGCAAAACTAAGCCAAGTTTGTTTTTTCTAGCTCGCTGAGTTTTGCACTGATGAAGAATCTCGATAAAATTAACTGCAATAAAATTATTTGCTATTTTAATGCAATCATATGATTGGAAAATGATAATTAGTTGCACTTGTTCTTAAATAAAATTCAAAGGGCAGAGGTTAATCGTTTTTTTCCTACATTGAAGTTACTGCACCTCCTCTTTGCTTAAAAATTTATTTTCTCTTCCTTATATTTAAATTTCCAATGCAGCAACTAGTGCGTAACTATCTCCAAATAAAAAGTATTCGACAATTTCTTCCCGCTATTCAGCTTCGAAATTTATGGATTCACGTGCCACAGGGTCATTTGGAAATCACGGAATTCAGAAAAGCGTATCATCAATTTTAGCAGCCCTAGAAGTGTCGGAGAAAGGATACTTTGCTATACTTTATGTGAGCTTTTACTGGACCTTATAAAGTCCTTGTTATCCTACATTTGATTCAAAAACCCATCTTTGCGATACAAAATGTTTTTTGGAATGACAAAGAATGACTTTAATTCTACATAAGAAAGATTTAGATGATGTCACACATGTTAAAGATGACTGCTTTTTTTTAGCATATGTTAAAATGACCTTTTTTTGTCGACAAAAAAGGAATATAAGATAATTAGCATGGATGCAGATTTTCTGGTAAAATTGCTCAATGAACTGCTTACGATTTATTATATTAGAAATTTTAACAATTTATAAGATTTTGTAATAATACAGGGGTGACATTATTTAGGGGAAATTTTATTGTTTCTATCAAAACTTTTAACACTAGAACCGCCAATAGGGGTCAAAATGACCCCTGCACACATTGATAATAGTCGATTCGAACCAGATTTTTTTTCATAAGATATGTTAAATATTTGCAGCAGATAACTATTCTAATTCAATAAGTTAAATAGTTTAAAATTAAAATTCTGGTGAGAAGCACTTTTTCATAAAACTTGAGTAAAATACCCGGCTGTTTTAGTGTTAATCAAAAGTCTTCAAGATCATTTTATTTAGCATAGTTATTTTATGGAAATATACGATGAATATATTATTTTCAAAAAAGTGGTAGGAAGCATAAAATTCTCAATATAATATCATCCGACTCCCATAATTAGCATCTCTACACTAAGCTTAAAAATATGCGTGATCAAATTTAAAATGCATAGACTTATTGTTGTTTTATTTTACACAAAATTATTATTTATTGTTTAAAATATAATTTTTAAATTTTATTATCAGTGTTTCGCCTAACTACAATATTACATACAATTTTTATGAGTGATCTCTCATCAACATATGCTGCATTTTTTGCAAAAATGATTTGAGTTTATTGACTTTTAGTCTTGTTTCTGACTCATAGTTGTAGCTCTGAATCTGTTTTAATCGTCAATAATAAAAATAAATGATCCCGCGACAATTATACATTATAACGCTTATGAGGTTTTTTACTTTTGAGCACAAATTTATCTATTTTGCATCGTTTTGCCCATTTTTGTATGTTTGTGTGCTTGTGTGGATGTTAATAAACGATTAAGTTATCATCTATTCTCTGCACAATTAAATTAACAAGTTTTTTGAAATATCTTGTGTGAATACGGCTCTCTAAAATATTATCTAATGCTATATCATTTAGATTTTCTCAATTTATGCTTAATATTATGAATTTCTGTTACTTAAGAAATCTTAATGTTTCGTCATTCTCCAATAATTGCATTAATTTGTTGTTTTTATAATTTGTAGCGAATCAACCATTCTACACACAATTAGATCATCACATTGACTTTTAATATATTTTAAACAATGGAGATTGTACGAATGAATTCGACAGATTTTCCAAGTTATAGAATGTCCTAAAAAATGTATACATGAAATTTAAAATTTAAATATTTTTCAGCTGTGAAATATATAAAAATGAAACTTAATGACATATTAAAAAAATAGTTTATTTATAAGCTAGCTTCTACACATTTATTAAATTTAAATATTTTTCAGCTGTGAAATATATAAAAATGAAACTTAATGACATATTAAAAAAATAGTTTATTTAACCCTTTCATTCCCATGGTAAAATACGTTCTAGAAAATCCGTAGCTCAAAGATTCTGAATTTACACCAGAAAAGTTCAATGATAAATTTCTCTTTATTTAAATATGGAATTTTTGCTATTACATAAAACAAGTCTTTCTATTTTAATTGTCTGGTATGAATTCGAAATATCCTAATTAAATATAGAAAGAAAATAAATAATGTCATGATTCCATTTGGACTCACTGGGAATGAAAGGGTTATAAGCTAGCTTCTACACATTTATTAAAAAAAGTTAATTTTTTTGGCATTAGACAGCACTGCGCTGTAACAACCTACTACCTTTTGAACATTAGGTCTACTAGCTGGAAAAAATGGCTTTTATAATAATGGATTTTGTTTCAGCCTCTGTAAGTTTTATTACCACTAACATTGAAAAGTTTTCCTCGTATTATTTTTATAAAGTAATAAAAGAGGAAGCAGTCTTTAGGAAAATACCGGTGTCAAAATTCTAGGGACTGTGGAAACGCTTAAAAAAGTTTTCTACGATGGCCGCCATTTTTGTTTCAACTGTGGAACTATTAAGGAAGAGGAACTGACATATCCTTAAAATAGTGAAGCTTCAACTGTAACCGCTTTCGCAGGGATTCATTACTACCGCGTCGAACTTTAACCAATAAAATTATGCAGAAAACTTCTCTTTATTCAAACGACTCATTAACGGAAATCTTCAATTAAAAAGAATGACAAAAATTAATATTCACTTTTACTGGTAGGAGTTTACTTCTGTGGTAATTGATCCGCCAAAGTTTACTGCTAGGAGATTTCACAGACGGTAATGAGAGACTGTAAATCTGATAAAATGAAACAGCCGTCATATTGTGACAACCAACCCAGTTCAGGGTTCGCACAACACTACCACTAAATTTTTACAGTATTTTCAATGCATTTTACTGCAGAAAAATACTGCGAAGATTACGAATCGAGGAGGTGGATGCGAATTCTGTTTCTTAAAAGTAAAATATAAATTTTTATATCATTTATAGTGGTGCCAGAGTCCTTGCAAAATATAAGGAGTGTGCGAACCCTGACTTCACTCGCCACTGATAGACAATAGACTATATGTCTCCTCCTTTTTATTTTATAACTCCATTGTTTTAACACGAAGACCTAATATTCAGGAGCCTGTGAATATACTCAAACTAATGTGTAATACATGAATTAAAGTTCATGCAGTCTGTACTGTATAAAAGATTGTTTATCGTGATGCCATGGTGCTCTTTAGAGATATCCTTACTGCCTTTTCGAATGTTTGCTGTTATTGGATTTTTTAAAATGAAAATCTTTTTAAAAAATGCATTATTTAAAGTTATTTATGCTCACATGACTTTTTATTATTATAATGTACATATCTTTCATTGTAAGTTTTTGGCTGTTTTCATTCGAAAGACGTTTGAGATCGTATCTCATAATATATCTTGAGATCTATCTTATAACATATCTGAGTATCGTTGCTCATAGAAGAGCTAGATAATATTATTACATATTTCTAATCATGTGAATAATGGCACATCTCAAAGTTTGCAAATAGATGAGGTGCTTCCATACTTATTGAAAGGTTAGAATGCACATTTCTCTGTTATACTATTCAGTTTTGAAAGCTAAAAAAAGAAAAATGCTTTGAGTATTCTTCCAAGTTGCTTTACTGAGTGACACTTAAAAATTATCCATGAAATCAAATTAAAAGTGACAGCTGTTTATTTAAGTGCACAGACATAAACTAAAAAGATCATAAATATGATTGAAACACTAAAACATTGATAGGGGGAATGCCTTCCCCAAAAATTCAAACATTTAGGGCTATTTCCATGAGTACTTGTAGTGTAAGTCACAGGCTACGATTTTTGACTACCAGTATTATAGAACGAAAATAATGTGATTAATTTTATCGGCACATTTTCATTAATTGAATAAGGCCAAGCAGACTTTTCGAAATTAACGGTGGCTAACAAGCATAGCAATTAATAAGTTATGTGACTTACACTACAGAGCCCATGGAATTAGCCTTAGCTGAAGACAAAGTGGCCTCTCTTATTGTTCTTCAGTAACTGAAGCAAGTCACTTTAGCTCACAATAAAATGCCTTCAGAAACAATGTAACAATAAAATGTGCCTATAAAAGGGGGTAATAACACTATAAGAAATAATCCTTTGGATTCCAATAGTCTATTTTTTTAACACTAGAACCGCGGGGACGGGTCATTTTGACCCGTATCATATAGGGAGATGTCGATTCGAACAAGAAAACTCTCAATAAAATAATCTAAATATAAGCTCCGCAAAAATATTTCCAATAAATAACTTAAACAGTTTTAAATCAAAATTCCGGTGAGAAATATTTTTATAAAAGTTGAATGAATTTTCCCTCGATTCTTGTGTTAAGATATTGAATGTTACTGCCTGACGATTAATAATGCTGCGAACTCATAATATCCAAAAACATCTGACAGGAAACTTCATTTGTTGCACAGAAAAGAGAAAGCTATCCATGCGAAAGAAAAATGAAGTGAAATTTAAGACTGATTTGCAATTATGGATCAGATAAGTTTAAATGCATTGAATCTAACTTCTACCACAATATATATAATAGCTAAACAACCGCATATCATAGTTATCATAGAATTATAAAAAAAAAAAAAACCATGACAATCTGATTCTTTGAGATTTAGTTATAGCTAACGAGACTTAAATAAATGACAAAGTAGATAGCTATTATAGATAGAACCGCCAAATTTCGTCTGAGACCCCTATCTACTACAACCAACCAACCAAATTTAGTCTTTAATCGACCCGAATAATCCGAGTCTCTCCAGGAATGGGAAAAAAATGAAAAAAATGATACCGGACATATTTTTAAGCAAAATCATACAAATTAAAGACATTGAAAACAGGGAAGAAAGGCCTGGGGCGATGAAGCTACCGAAAACCCCCACTCTCAAAATTCACTCACAAAATTTTAGAATTTAGAACAACGCGATCACATGCAAAAATTCAAAATTCACTCCACCAGTGTTGCCAGTGGGATACTTTTTTAAAATTCAGATTTCTCAATAGGCACCACTTTTTTGAAACGGTAAATTACCTTTTGTTTTTGCCTTAATTATCATGACATTGAATAAGGCATATTTTATCATTTGTAAAAAGTTGTGCCAATCAAGAATCTGAATTTTAAAAAAGTAGCCCATCTGACAACACTGCACTCCACCTGAGAGTATCATCTTAAAGCAATGTACAGGGTGTTTCATAAAAGATGCGCGATCTTTGAGAGGTGGTCGTACACATTCAAACAAACAAATTTTATTAAAGAATGCACGTTCGCAAATAAAACAAAAATATGCTGGCGAATTTGGAAAATCTTATTCATGGAAACGTTAAAGCTTCATTCCTATTGCGAATTGTCTGGAAAAGAACGACACTAAAAACATTAAAATGCGACGTGGCGAAGAAAAAAAAACGCGTCTGCAATATCTTGCCTCGATTAATACATAAAAGACGCTGATCTGGGTGTGCAACTTCAATTGCATTAGGGACGTATCGCAGATGTTGCCATTTCGCTAATAGGGGAAAAAGTTCATATGCATTGTTCATATGCAAAGTTCATATGAACCAATAGCGGCTCGTCAGGGGGTGTTGCACCAATTTATTCACACCACTAAAATTGTATGGTAATTTCAGTTTTAATTAATCAACAAAATTTGTCGAATAAGTAACATGAAAGATTCTGTTAAATTTTAGTGGTGTGAAAAATCTGATGCAGCACTACCTGACGAGTGCTACTGTGCGGAACTACAAATGGAAATGGCTCAGGGCTTAACAATTAGTTTCCAAATAGGTGATTGTCATTGAATGATTGTTTGTGTGTTTTTGCGTCGTGCAACAACGCGCCTTTGCATAATTTTTTGCAATGTATGATGAAAGTTGTTTATTTGGATGTGTATTATCCCCTGATAAAATTCTGTTCGTCTTTTAGGAAATACCCTGTATAGACACTATGTTACAGAAATATTCACGCTTTGATATACAAAGCAAACAAAAGCTTATAGAAGAGTGATATTTTTATTATTTTTCTCCCTTTAAGGAGACAACGGACCCTTAAGCTTAAAAAAAATCGATTTTTTACAAAAAACATGTGAAAGTCTGAACATTTCTGCGCATTTAAAAAAAATCATGAAAATATTCCAACTATTTCCAGAGATATGATACAAAACATAAAAGTCACTCCTATGGTGAATTATTTAATAATTTAACTTTAAAGCCATTTATCTCAAAATGTGTTTTTTTTTCACCTTGCGCTCTCTGCAATTATTTAATATTTTTTCTTCAAATTTTCACAGATTGTGTAACATATCAGATCCTTCAAACTGAACCTAAATTTTTACATCCCCCCCTCCTCATTTTTCAATTAGATTATACTTTAGATTTTATTAAAAAATATTTGTTATTTTAAACTTTTTTAAATTATATTTTTAGCCTAAATTTCAATAAATTTAGATTCGGATTAAAGAGAAAGCATTGTAATATGTTATTACAATTGATTTTTTGTATTACATTGGATATTTTGTTTGAAATGATGCGCGCAAGTAGTTTTATCAGTTTTTTTTTTTTTTTTAAATCACTTATTCTTAAACCTTTACAAAAAATAAACTTTTTTTCCTTTATAAGAATATAAAAAATATCTTTTAAATTATAATACTTCGATTTATAGCCAGTAAAAAGTTATTGTCAAAGAGCAAAATACATTTTGAGAAATTAAATGTTAAACATGGTGATTTTTCATGACTAATTTTCACTTTTAAAGGTCCGATGTGCCCTTAACCTTCCCACTGCCGCGACCGGATAGGAAAATATTTTTCCAAGCACCTTCCTCATTCCAAGCCCAAACTCGCAATCTCATTGGTTGTTGCTCTCGGCACTGTTTTCACGTAACTTGGCGATAACCATACTTGGCGAAAAATACTTCGCTCGTAAGTGAACGAGTAAACCTAAAACCTAACCTACCCATTCTTATTCTTCCTTCATTTTGTGCTTTTGTGTATTATTATCTTGTGTTATTTTATAAAATGGCTAATGCTTTACTTATTAATAAACGGGAAAAGTTACTTTGTACTCGGTTCAGAAGGAAATCAAACTCCTCGAAGGAAGCATCTATCGCTACGCCAAGTATGATTATCGCCAAGTTGCATGAAAACAGTGCCGAGAGCAACAACCAATCAGAGTGCGAGCTTGGGCTTGGAACGATGAAGGTGCTTGGAAAAAAAAATTACGCGACCGGATATATCCGTTAGCTAGGTTGCAGGTTTCTCTGCAGTTGAAGATTTATTTAAATTAATATAATTCTTCAAATATAATCCAGTTTTAAGAAATTAAGTTATGATTGATACTGTCAAGGCTTATAAGCATATACGTAACAAAAAAATTATACCATGATAGAAAATCCCTTTTTTATTAACATTTAAAATAAATTAGAGAATAAAACATTACAATTTGGCCCTTTTGCCCGGCGTTCAGGGGGTTGAGTACCCGAGTAAAATGCTGATGGTTACAGAAAGAACAGCAGATATTTTTATTCAATTTTTAAACATTTTATACCAACATCACTTCTTTATTTAAAAATTTTTCGTATTCAAGATGCTTTTGCATTTAAAAAGAAGCCGCAAAATGTAAGGTGACAAAGAAGACGAAAGATAAATGTTAAAAAGTATAAAAAATAGAATTTAAAAAAGAAGCCGAAAAATGTAATGTAACAAAGAAAACGAAAAAAAAAACAAAAGTTTGAAATAAATCTTCGAAAATGGAAATAATATACTTAGTAAAATAAAACGCCAATCTCATTTATTTCTACCAGACAAAATTCTTTTATCTTTTATGTTAGATAGGTACGCTCACATTTCCCCCTTTTTTAACAGGTTGGCTTTTTTTAAATCTCATTGTAATTAATTGTTCTTTTATGACATTTATGAAAGAATGATATTTAAGTTGAAATATTAAACTGATTAAAATAATATTTTGTTTCATTGCCTTTTATCCATTGACGATATTTAGAATGTTATTGATATGTAGGATTGAAATATTTTATGATATATCATATTCAATTTATGTAATTATAAGGACATATTAATGTAATTGACTTTGTAACACTCAAAAATAAATAAAAAAATAAATAAAAATAAAAACTTCATATACATTATAAAGTCAGGTGAGAAAATGTAAGATCAACAAAATGTTTACAACAATTTGAAAAAAAAAATTCTAATTAAACATAGTATAGAATAGAGAATATTATAAAGACATTTTAATGCAAGGATTCCATTCTTGAATATTTTTATGTTTCATTTGTAACGCTAATTCTAAACACTAGTATGTGACAAAATAATGCGATAAACTTATCTTAACCCTTTAACGATCATAGCATTTTCATTGCTAAGATGTCGAAATAAATGAATGACACTGGTAATTAAGAACAAATATATTTCTAAATAAGAAAACGTGATTTTTCACATACAAAATAAAAGGGATATTTTCAGATAAAAATACCGGTGTCAGTGTTGCGTATCGGAATTAAAATTTTGTGATTTCGTGGCGAAACCAATGAACGTTAAAGGGTTAAGCTTTTTGTAGATGTCTGATTGGTTGATTACGGTAGTCACGGCCATCTTTTGCACACGAGTGCATATTGTAGAAATCTACCAAGAACAGTATTGTTTGGAAATAGCGGTACGCTCGAAATATAAGAATATTTGCTAGTGGTAATGCTGTTTCATGTTATATTGCATTTACATGATGTAAACAAAGATAATAGTTTGAGCTATATATAAATGAATGTAATATATACTATATTAAATTTCATTAAGACATCCTTAGTACTAATGATTTTATTGAAATCTGTAGAAAAGTATCCGAAATTTTAAAAAATGTAAAATGTCTTTGAACAAAAATTTAGTTATTGAAAAGCATATCTAGCGATATGAAAATGACTTTAAAAAAAATTTTCTAATTAAACTAAAAAAAAAAAGAAAAGAAAAAAATGGATCGTCATTGAATGAATTTTTGAAATTTGAAATTTTTCGTATTTACGATTCTTCCAAATATAAACAGTAACAAAAAAAAGTAAATCGATCAAGATAAATGAAATTAAAAAAGGAAAGAAAATTTGAGAAAGGAAGTAACATTCTTTGAAAATTGGAAAGACTATTAAAAATTTTATCAAAAAAAAAAAAAAAAAAAAAAGTTTTATCTTGCATATTAGATAGTTACGCTCACATTTTCTACATCTCTTTTGAAACAGATATTTTTTATTACAAATCTCATTATTATTAAACTGTTCGTTTATGATATTCACGAACTAGTTGAACTTTTATGTTGAAATAGAAAACATATAAAAAATTGTGCTATTCATTTGCTTTAAAATGCTTAGGTCTTTAGACATATATAACGAAATGTTCCACGTATAACTTTATTTCGATTTAATTAATTATCATAGCACATTCAATGGAATTCACTCTGTAAAATGAATTTAAATACGACTTACAGCGCGTGTGAAAACTTTAAGGACAGCAAGAAATTTTAATTTTTTTTGCTGAATTTCAATGTACATGACATAAAGTTTACTATAATGTCTATCATAAAGCTGAAAAGCTTATAAAAATGTCAATGAATGTCATCTGTAAATAATAGTTTATGAAAATAAAATAAATACACAAAAAAAAACCTATTTCTTCCTGTGTAAAAACTTGAAAGACGGTGAAATAAAAAAAGAATACAGTAATGATGAAGAGAATTTTTTATGTGTTATGCACTCATAGTTTAGCTAGTCAACTACAAATATTCTCTCTTTCTAGGGCATTATTAATTTTTTATGCAGATCGGAACTGGTTTTGTACCATTCATTTTCAGTGATAGATCTGAGTTTTGAAGTTGAGGTAAAATCCCTTTCATTTGTTTAAACTTGCTTCCTAGATCTTCCCATAAGTTTAGTGTTTGATGAGGATTTTTGGGTTACCATTGCAAAATTTCAATATATTTCTTCTGGAACTAGAGTTTTGTTTCACGTCTTGTACAGATATTCGCATTATCTTGTTGATAAATTCATTTTCCCCTGTCAAAAGTGGTGCAGCAGGTGAAAGATGGTCTGAAAGTGTTTCTAGTGTACCTTTGAATTATTCTTTTTCCTGAAAAAAATACAAGTGACACTACGCCGTTGAATGAAAAACATCCTCGCATGTCATAATAGATCCGCCACATATTAGATGTTTTGAAAAAAATCATTTTCTTTTCTCAAATAATACAGATATAATAATATTTTTAGGCATCAGGAGCATCTTATTTCACTTTTTTAATTAAAAAAAAAACTACCCTGCAGCCATTTGTAATCACACATTGTTGAAACTTTACAAAAAACTCTCCAATAACTCATCCGTTTTCAAAGATGACTTGGCTATATTGTTAAGCGCAGTTGATCATAATTTGGGCAATGTTATGATCAAAATAAAGTTAGATTACGGTTATTTAACACTAGAACCGCCAAAAGGGGTCAAAATGACCCCTGCCAAACTGATAACAGTCGATTCGAACCAGAATTTTCTCCATAAGAAATGGTAAATATACTTAGCACAAAAATAGACTAATTAAATAAGTTAAATAGTTTAAAATTAAAATTCTGGTGAGAAACTCTTTTTCTAAAACTTGAGTAAAATATCCGGCTGTTCTAGTGTTAACCGTTTTCTAGAAAAACAGTCGAAATGCTAGACAGTTTGTTGATAGTTTTAACAAACATGCACACATGCCAACCTCCGGCTTTTTAAAAATCAAATAATTGTACTTCTAACCAGAAATTTATTAATTCAGCGAAATTAAGTAAATTTCAAATGACTCTCTGAGTTAATACTAGACACTTCAAATTAAATAAATTTTCTGGTTCAAAGGACGTTTTCGTGAATTAACAAAAGCCGGAGGTTGGCAACTCTGAAACATGTCATCACTTATTTAGGGAGTGAAGGTCGTTTATTAAATATTGGAAATTTTAAGATCAACTGATTGTATTTCAGATTGTTTCCCTGCACATTTTGAATCTAGTCGTTAGTAAAATTGCTTTATTTCATTATTTCCAGTTAATGTTAATTTAAATTTTTTCTTACATTTCTTTGTGAGAAGATTTTGGCCTGGTATGCAGTGGCTTTTCTTTTTTGCAATAGACGTACAACTCATTCTTACACGACGCAAAAGATTCACAAGGAAGGTCTCCTTACTGGGCATACTCTGAATAATGAAGCTATGAATAAAAGGGAGACATATTGTCTATTGTCTATCAGTGGCAAGTGAAGTAACTGAGTTGGTTGTCACAATATGGCAGCTGTTTCATTTAACTGGGTTCGCACACTCCTTATATTTTGTAAGAACTCCGGCACCACTATTAATGATAAGAAAATTTATATTTAATTTTTAAGAAACAGAATTCGCAACGACCTCCTCGATTTGCGATTTACGCACTATTTTTCTGCAGTGAAATACTTTGAAAATACTGTAAAATTTTAGTGGTAGAGTTGTGCGAACCCTGTTTAATCAGATTTACAGTTTCTCTTTACCGCCTGTCAAATCACCCACCAGTAAACTTAATTAGAAAATTTCGTCTTATTTTAGAGCCTTATTGACTTAAAAAAAAATTCTCTGACAATTCTGGTAAAAAAATCCTATTTCTTTAAACTGGTGTCAGTTTGGCGAGGTGTTGTAATCTTTTTACTGATATAGTTTTGGTTGTCACAATGTGGCGGATTTTTTTACCACAGAAGTAAACTCTTACCAGTAAAAGTGAATATTAGTTTTTGTCATTCTTTTTAATTGAAGATTTCTGTTAATGAGCCGTTTGAATAAAGATAAGTTTTCTGCATAATTTTATTGGTTATAGTTCGATGCGGTAGTAATGAATCCCTGCGAAAGCGGTTACAGTTGAGACTTCACTATTTTAAGGATATGTCAGTTCCCCTTCCTTAATAGTTCCATGCTCTGAATATATTGAAAAAAAATGCTACTTGTACTTGTTTACGTATGTAATAAAAGATCAGTTAAATTTACTGACAGAATTTCAGTAGAAAGCCTGTTAAAAAAAAAAAAAATATTTTCGAACATTTGGCGCGAAAATATGAAAGTGACATGAGATTTGGGGATCAGGATTTTTCCTCGCCAAAAGCAAACTATTCTAATAAATTGGTTGCTAATTGTCGTTTACAATCTTTCATTATTCCCACCCGTTATTTTTTATTGTAAATTTTATTTTACTTGATCTGAGCATTTTCGTGACTCAATTACAAACATTTTTCTTTTTACAAAAACTGGTGATAAAAATTGAAAATTAAACAAACGACTCTCGTTGCGAAGAGATTAAAGAGTATTCGAAATAAAAGCATATTTTTTGAAATTCTAATTCATAGCCGATTGGCGATAAATCGCCAAATAAACGAAACTTTCATTATTTTTTATGGACGCTCTATCGAGTTTCCGCAAAATTTCTTTTATAAACGTATATATCCTCATGAGAAGAACATTCTGTATTTTTTACAGATTTTTCTGAGTATGCCCGTATGGAGACCTGCCTTCTCAGCAGCATCTTTGCTCATATTCAGTCAGTGTACTTGCTTTTAAGATTCATTATAAAATTTAAAACCTTTTAAAAGAAAACGTCAGCAATCTCACTATACAGAAGAGCTTTTAACGTGTACATGAATAATAATTATACCTAATATTTATATAAAAAGTGGTAGTGTCCTTTAGGTTTTTACACAGACAAATATACTGCTTTTTTGCAGAATTAATATTTTTATGCACGCAGATACATTTCGTTGACTTTTATCTCAG
The DNA here is from genome assembly GCA_964019185.1 of Maratus speculifer. NCBI lineage: Eukaryota > Metazoa > Arthropoda > Arachnida > Araneae > Salticidae > Maratus > Maratus speculifer. Next base: position 48,655,274 of record OZ025299.1, read on the forward strand.
AATTTTCACTTTATGATCAACGTTAACCCATTAGTGCCTAGGGTCCCTTTTTAGGGACGATTATAAAAAAGACAATAAAGCACTTTTCACACCAGTAAATACAAAGATAAATAAGCACTATCTTTCACGAGACAAATTCCTCAGTAAATTAAGATAAAAGTTGTTCGTCTTTTAAAAGTGGTGGGAAACCCAAAATTTCATTTTTAATGAAGAAAATAACTTGGGCATTAATGGGTTAACCTATCATTTCAAATATCATATTTTAAATTTATTAAAAGTTTTACAATTTTTTACTGCCATTAAAGTTTTTACATACAATGTATTTAATTTAGTCAGTTAAGAAAATATCGATCTAGTTTAATAATTTTTGCAAAATTAAAATAAACTGACGCATCCTGCTATATTTTAAGAAGTAGATATTCATACATGTATTGTAGAAAATCTTCTTAACGTTATATTAAATTATAATAAAACATATTAAGTTCAGAGTTGAAAATAATATAACGCAAATGCAAAAATACTGATAGTAAATTGAAAAATATTTCCCTATTAATAAGGACTTTATAAAGTATTTTGTACTGAATTGACTATAAAAGGTGCTTTTAATCTGAGATATTTTGTATTCATTCGGAATTGTAAATAGTTGTCCATTTAAAGAGAAATTCTATGTGTAATACGCAAAAACACGGAAACTCAAAGTAACATTGAAGTCAAGACTAGGTAATGGTTAATTAACCTTTTATTCCTTAATGCTCATGGTAGCATTTTTGCTACCATAAGTGTTCCCGATTTAGTGGATTTTTTTTAATCAGATATTCCATAATCTCACCAGATATTTAAAATAAAAATTTTAAATAAAAATTTTTGCTTGAAATATCATTTTGTCATTAAGTAAACCAAAATTTGCTACATATATTTTTTTTTTCTGGTATCAATTTCGATTCCCTGACTTAAGCAATTTTGGAACCTACCCTAGGAACATGGAACTATTAAGGAAGAGTAACTGACATATACCGGGTGATCCAAAACTTGGGAAGAACTTTAAAAATGAATAATTCGAAAACGAATCAAGATAAAAAGATACGGCTTGCACTAAACAGATGTAAAAGAAACCGGGTTTTGTGTGGCAACGAAAAATAGTTCTGTTGGCGACCAACAGATGGCGCTATAGTGATTTAATGCACAAGATGATTTACAAATGAAAAAATGTTGACAACTTACAATTCAGCTTAAATACAGTTAAATACTACTACAGTAAATGTTCAATGTGCTGTCCATCATTCAGAAGCACAGCTTTGAGACGAGGCACTTCAACTTTCACAGCATAGAGTAGCATTTCCTGCGTTATGGCAGACACATTTTGGCGAATTCCATCTTTCGGTGCTGCTATTGATACCCGACTGGTTGCGGTACACTTTTGACTTCAATTATCCCCATACCTAAAAATCCCAGGGTGTCAGGTCGGGAAATCTTGGAGGCCATGCGTGATTAAATTAGCGACTGATAATGCGATTCTTCCCCATATATTGAGCGTAGCATGCGTTACACAGATAGAAAAACATGAGGTGGTTGTCCAACTTGCATAAAGGCGACTGTTTGGAGTGCCTGTCGCGCTTGCAATTCAGAAATTCGACAATGCCATCTGTTGGTTCCCAATAGAACTATTTTTTTTTTCGTAGCCACACAAAACCCGGTTCCTTTTCCATCTGTTTGGTGCAAACCGTATCTTTGTATCTTGATTCGTTTTCGAATTATTCGTTTTTAAAGTTTGTCTTGTCTTTTGGATCACCCTGTACTTAAAATAGTGAAGCTTCAACTATACCCTCTTTCACAGGAAATCATTACTACCGCGTCGAACTTTAACCAATAAAATTATTCAGAAAACTTATTTTTATTTAAATGGCTTATTAATAGAAATCTTCAATCAAAAGGAATGACAAAAACTAATATTCACTTTTACTGATAAGAGTTAAATTCTGTGGTAATAGATCCGCGAAAATGTGACAACCCAAACTGTGTCAGCAAAAATATTATTACACCTCGCCAAACTGACACCAGTTAAAAGAAACAGAATTATTTTACCACATTTGTCAGAGAAATTTTTACTCAATAAGGCTCGAAAATAAGACGAAATTTTGTCGTTAAGTTTACTGGTGGAAGATTTCACAGGCGGTAATCAAAAACTGTAAATCTGATTAAATGAAACTTATGACAACCAACTCAGTTACTCCACTCGCGACTGATAGAGAATAGACTATATGTTCCTACCTTTTTATTCATAACTCCATTCCTAGGAATTAGAGGGTTATTGGACCAAAGCTCCCATATAAGGTGCATTGGCACCCTTAACTAAATTTATTCCCTTAGCACGACTTTTTTTTAAAGAAACATTTTTACTTTACTTTATGACAACAGTGAAACAGAAATTTACTAAAAAACTTACTTTTAAAATATAATGCTGCGAATAGAATACGAAAATGAAGGCACCGGTCACAGGTAACCGCCCGTTAAGTGTTAAACATAGGGTGTCAAAAAGAATAAGTTAACACTATTTTCATTATTTCCGATATTAACTTTATAAAATCATACATACATTGGCCCCACCAGTGGCCGAGAGGTTTAGACCTCTCAACAGGTGCTGGGTTCAAACCCAATCGCGGCCGTCGGCCTAACCGTTCGGAGTTTTCGTGGTTTTCTTCGAACTTTGCGTAAACACGGGTGAGGTTCCCTTAGAAAGACCCCCACGAAGGGCACTTCCCCCAGGGCCCATATCCCTAGTGTAGATAATTGGCCGACACCAAATAAACCTAAACATGCGTACATTAAGTGAAAACAGAAATGATATCTTAAAATATTCGTGAAACCTTACCATAAAAGTGTTTGAGTCGTAATAGAATAGATTATCTGAATTTAAATCATTGAGCATTTAAGATTCTTTCCCATATAAAATCGTACGAAAAAAAAATGAAATCGATCGCAAAAATAAAGAAAGGAAGAAAATCAGAAATAACCTTTCTTGAATAGAAATAATACTCTTTTAAAACTAAAATGACAATCTAATTTTTTTCAACCAGAAATTTTTTATCTCCTATTTTAAATAGTTATGTGCTCGCATTTCTTCTTTTTTTTCATCTAGTCACTTTTTTTCGAATCTCAATATCATTAAACTGCTCGTTTTTGACATTCGTGAGTTAATGTTAATTAAGTTGAAATTTTAAAGTTCATGAAAGATATTCTATTCCATTTGCAACAAAATGTTTAATGTATTTAAAACCTATATTGTAAAGCAATAACTAGAACTTTTAAAAAATATGCTTAGAGATTATTTTAAAAAAACCACAAAAAAATCAAGATACCATTTTTAAACAAATAGTATTTTAAAGATTTTTTTATTCAGAGAAGAAAAACTTAAAACTGCACGATATTTATAAGAAATTAGAGTAAAAGTAAAATATATTGGTGAGGTTTTGACACCACTGAAATGATGTCAGTGTTACTGGTGAACATGTTTTCTATTTATAATTTAGATATGACTTAAAGCAGCATTCCCTGAAACGAATCACACTTTAGTTGAAAAAAATATTTTGTTCAAATAAATAAAATCATGCTTTAACATTACCAATAATTTATAACATAACACTTCGTGCACGGTTCACAAAATACATTTTTTCTAAGCAAGCAAGAACATGTCCACTTATAACAATACTGCGCTGGCAAAACCTGATCAATAAATTTTAATTTTACTGCATTTTTCTTCAACTTGTAAAAGCCCAAGTTGAACATTTACAACGCCGTATAGGAAATATATGCTCTCTCAAATGCAAATTGTGCGAAAACTGCATCTAGATCTTTTATTAATGGTTTTTTAAATAATTTTAAAATGCACGGAATTTTTAAAATATATCTCTATTATGTTACGAAAGATTAACCCTTTCCAGCACGGGCAAAATTTGTTAATAAAATTAGAAATTATCGACTGACACCGGAATTCACAAACGAAATTTTTAGATATTTTGAAATCCTTAATTTAAGTTTTTTTTTTTTTCTAAAAGCAAGATTTTATTAAAATATTATTGGTGCCGATCGCAAGTTTGGAATTAAAATTAGGTATTCCATACCGGGCACAGTGTGAGGGAAAGGAATAACCGGTTTGCAATTAAAACAATATAAAAAAGTCCAGCATTCGTTTCCGGCTAATATGCCATAAAGAAATTTAAAAGTTATCAATGAATAAATGCAATGTTATAACTATGAATGAAAGACTAATTTAACGCACATGTAATCAATCATCTCTCTTAGACCACTGAAATGTTTAGAATCTAAAAGGTAAGTGGCGAAAGTGGCGAAGTTGCGAAATCTTAATTAATTAATCGATTATTAATTTTTTACGTTCGGCTGATATCAAAATACTAGTTTTAATATACAGAGTGTCCTCGAATTCAAGGTCCAAATTGTCACTAAAAGTAAACTACTGTAATTTCCTTTGTATAATCGGCGGACCAAATAATTCTTTTGGACCGAGAAATTTTATTTAGTAGTTATAGTGGGGATGAGATTTCCGCTTTTTTTCACACCAGTATTATCTTAGACAAAAGGTTGTTGAGTTAAATCGCAAAAATATTCAGATTATGTGAAATAATATTTTCGCTAACAAAATACCGGTGTCCAGAAACGCGGAAATCTCATCCCTATTGTAGCCAAACATTTATGGCGATCAAAGATCTTAAATTTTGTTTTAAATAATTTCTGGGTTGAAAAATGACTGCTTGATCCGCGGATTATACGCCGGAAATTACGGTACATAAAGAGGTATTATTGGCATATGAATGTGCAATCGGAAACGAAAGGTTTTGGCAAAAAAACAAAAAAATAGTGGAGAAAATGAGAATCAGCTCTTTATTATAAAAACAATTACAAAAAGTGATTAAATGCGCCACAACCAACATTGTAGCAGAGTCTAGCAAGTGATTGTCATACAGTTTCGAAGGTTCCAAATGTCTCATTATTAGACCATGGAACTATTAAGGAAGAGGAACTCGACATATCCTTAAAATAGTGAATAAGCTTCAACTGTAACCGCTTTCGCAGGGATTCATTACTATCGCGTCGAACTTTAATCAATAAAATTATGCAGAAAACTTCTCTTTATTCAAACGGCTCATTAACAGAAATTTTCAATTAAAAAGAATGAAAAAAATTTATATTCCCTTTTACTCGTAGGAATTCTGTGATAATAGATCCGGCATATTGTGACAACCAAAACTATGTCAGTAAAAAGATTAAAACACTTCGCCAAACTGACACCAGGTATAAGAAATAGAATTTTTTTACCAGAATTGTCAGAGAATTTTTTAGTCAATAAAGCTCGGAAATAAAACGAAATTTGCTAGTTAAGTCTACTGGTGGGAGATTTCACAGACTGTAATGAGAAAGCGAAATTTTAAAATGGAGGGCCAAATTCACAGTCAAGTAAAATCCAGACACCTCATTGGTCGTGTGGAAAGGGTGAAAATCACGAATTTGTTTCTCCATTTGAAAAAGAAGGAGGGGTAAAGTAATCTTCAAGCGAGTGTTACCGTCTGTTCTTTTTTACGATAAACCATCGAAATTAACTCAGTTAAGATATATTGATGACATTTTATAGAACGAGAGTGAAAATTTTTGATTATAAATGAAAACAGATCAGATTTACTTCAAAATTGCCGTTACGATTTTTTCTCGGAAAAAGGAGTAAGGCGACATTTCCCCTACCGCTCAGAGATTATTCTCTGAAAAGGACGCGGATCAATGACCAACAATGCGCTTGGATTTCACCGGACTGTGATTTTGGACTCCATTTTAGAATTTCGCAATGAGAAACTGTAAATCTGATTAAATGTAACAGCCGTCATATTGCGACAACCAACTCAGTTACTTCACTCGCCACTGATGGACAATATACTATATGTCTCCTCCTTTTTATTCATATCTCCATTTTAGACACCAATTGACGCTGTTGCATCTTATTAAATTATTTCTGAAATTTTTTGTGAAACACTTGAAACATGCGAAAACGTACGCCAGTCATTTTCTAGACGCTGCCAATGACACATTTAAGCACTTACTGTAATTGTTACGTCAATAAAACGCTCGTTTTTATTTCCTCAACATTTTTTTTCTTTTTAGCCAAAACTTTTCATTTCCGGCCCCACATTGTCATATCAAGATTGCTTCTTAATGTATATTTTATCTTCTCTGACAGTTTAACCTGTGAATGTCGGGACATTCCGTATTTCATATTCTTATTTGATTACATTATTAATGTTTTTCATATAAAAATGCTTTTCGGTACTGCAGTGTTCAGTCTAAAAAATGCATTTCATTTTAACAATCACTTAGGGTTTTATTTCTTTTTTAATGTTTTTCACTGATGTTTTCTAATAAGGAAGCCCGTGTTCGATCAATGGAGTTATGAATAAAAAGGAGGAGACATATAGTCTATTGTCTATCAGTGGCGAGTGAAGTAACTGAGTTGGTTGTCACATTATGACAGCTGTTTCATATAATCAGATTTACACTTTCCCATTGCCGCCTGTGAAATCTCCCACTAGTAAACATGACTAGAAAATTTCGTGTTAATTTAGAGCCTTATTGACTAAAAAATTCTCTGACAATTCGGGTAAAAAAACTATATTACTTTTAACTGGTGTCAGTTTGGCGAGGTGCTGTAATTTTTTTGCTGACATAGTTTTGGTTGTCACAATGTGGCGGATCTATTACCACAGAAGTAAACTCTTACTGGTAAAAGTGAATTTTAGTTTTTGTCATTCTTTTTGATTGAGAATTTCTATTAATGAGCCGTTTAACTAAAGAGAAGTTTTCTGCGTAATTTTATTGGTTAAAATTCGACGCGGTAGTAATGAATCCCTGTGAATGCGGTTAAAGTTGAAGCGTCACTATTTTAAAGATATTTCAGCTCCTCTTCGTTAATAGTTCCATGGTTGGATCCCCTAATATACAAAACTGGCAAGATGAGTTCCGTAAAATGCTGGTATTTTTTACAATGGTACAATGCTAAGAAGTATTGTACCACTATTTCAGATTAGAACATTTAAGTCACTAAATTTGTAGTCGTCTTACTTAATTTAAGAACTTGTAATAGTTTTATTTGATTAAACAAATGATAAAACTCATTCAACAATTGTTTTATATCTTCCTTTTTCCTAAATAATGGAATATTTCAAGTATGATTTTTTTCATTTACTTAATTATGAGATATATTACTCTAAATGATTCCACAAAATGTAAAATTAACCAAAATTTAACAATGAATTCATAGAAAATGAGGCTGAGTTAATATTTTAGATTACAATTAATTGCCTTATTAAATTGCAGAAGGTGTAATAATTATGTTTTATTAAACAAGAGGAAAAATTTATTCAAAAATTGTCGTAGAACTATATGTACCCTGAATAATGGATTTTTTTCTGTGTCCATTTTATTTCATCTACTTAATCAGGAGAGCATATAAATGTAATTGATTCTGCACATCGTAAAACAAAAATTAAAAATATATTAACAAGGAGAGGGTCCGAAGCTTGTGTCACCGAATTGGATGAACGTTTGAGTATCGATAGCGTATAGTTAGTATATAAATATATGAAAGCCATAAAGGCGCAATACCCAGGGGGTATTGAGAAAATAAACCTTAAAGTTCATGCTATAGTTTATAACCGGATACATTTCCAACATCAGCAGGCTCCTCCGTGGTTCAGCAGTGCGCTAGATTCGAGTTTTATCTACCTGATATCTAACCCCGCGAGGACCTTTTTTTCGGAACAAAAATTTTCATTGATTATTTTCGGAACGAAAGTGAAAAAATATGCATGACAATAGAAATTTACGAAAAATATAAATTAAATTTACTTTTTTGTGAGATATAAATGCATTTTTATCTGCGAAATTTCGCATTTTTTTTTAATTAGTAAACATATTTAAATATGTATAGGCTTGAAATTTTTTGTTGTTATTTAAAATAAATTTAGTTTTTTATATGATTTGCTACCATTTTTTAACAGAGAACTAAATTAAAAAACGTGAACAAATATATGCTCTCCGTGTGAATACTTGAAATAATTCCAGGTTTATTTGAAATGATTTTTATATTTAACTTCTTGGATTCTGGATTTTTAATTAGAATAAGTGTCTACGTAGTAATTTTTTTAGGAATTTTTTCTTGTTCAATATGTTTACATAACACAGTTTAGTTATATTTTCATAATGAAACAAATTAAAATATTATTATTTACGCATTTATATCACGAATTTACCGTAATTTCGGGTGTATAAGCCGCAGATCAAACAATTCTTTTTGGACCCAGAAATCTTATTTAGTGATTGAAGACAAATATTTACGGCGATCTGACTAATTATATTTGTTTTTAAAAAAATTCTGGGTCGAAAAAGAATTGTTTGAGCTGCGGCTTATACACCCGAAATTACGGTAATTTATTTCTCTGTAATAACTAGTAGATTATTCATAGAAATAACAGTAAACAATTTTAAATAACAACAAAAAAATTGTGATCTCTAAACAAACAAATTATTATTTTTTTTACATAAAATATTTAAACATGCAAAATTTAACAGTTAAAAATGCATTTATATCTTACAAAAGGTAAATTTAATTTATATTTTTCTTAAATTTCACTAGTATGCATATGCTTTCAATTGAGTTTCAAAAATAATCAATGAAAATTTTTCTTCCGAAAAAAAAGATCCACGCGGGGTTAGATCTCAGGTAGAAAAAACTCGAATCCAGCGTTCTGCCGTACAAGCCACGGAGGCAGCGGATGAAGGTGGAAATTTATTCGGTTATAAACTATAGCATCTCAAGACCCCCTGGGTATTGCACTTTATGGCTGTCATATATTTATATACTAACTACACTCTGTCGATACACAAACGTTCATCCAATTCAGTGACACAAACCTCGTACCCTCTCCTTGTAAGGTAGCTGTAGCAAATGATGCCATATTAAGATTTTAGTTCACGATAAACCGTTTTAAACCAGAATTAACATTTTATATCTTCTTGGAAAATATATTTATACAAAAGTTTGCAATAATAAATCATGTATACTGTGATCGCTGTTTTATTGTCACCTGGAGAGTTCAAAATAAAAAACATTTTAACACTAGAACAGCAGTGACGGGTCATTTTGATTCGTACCAAAAGTAGTAACCTGAATAATGAAATATTTTGTGCGTACATTTTGTTTCATTTACTTAATCAAGGGTGCATATAAATGTAATTGATTCTACACAATATAAAAGAAAAAAAGTTGTAATTTAACAAATTACAACGACTATTTGGAAAATGATATTTTCAAAGACTAAAATTTAAAAGACTTTTAAATAAATCCTCTATTTAAATTATTATTAATAATAAACATTATTTTTATGATGATCATAACGAGTCATATATTACGTACGGCATGCATTAAACATTAACATCCCCAGAGCAATTATTAAAAAAATAGTAGTTTATAGATATAAAACTTTACCTGTTTAAAATGTGCATTTTTATTGGATGGAGTTAATCAAACTTACTTCTGAACACCTCATATTACGAACGACATGGATTAAACATTAATATTACTAGAAACAACATAAACAAATTTTAAATGAAACTTCAGTTTTACAATTTTCGGAACTGCAAGTTTTTAAACTTCTAAACATCGCACATTTTAAATTTTCACACCGTTCCGTAGAGAAATAATGCATTTTTAAATGAAATTTGTTTGAAATCCTTATCACATTTTATTTTCAAATTAATATTATTATTTTTGTAAGTTTTTTTTTTTTTTTTTTTTTTTTTTTTTTTTTTTTTTTTACTTTTTTGTCATTGTGGCAACACAAGTATTCCATTTTTGGACATTAAACAGGGGCCAATCAGATAACGAATAAAATAAAAAAAAACGAAGTATTTCATTTTTGTACATTAAACATGAACCAATCAGAAAACGAATAAAATAAAATAAGTTGTGGAGTTCAACCAATAAAAAGATTCAGATATACTTCAGATTTCACAATTCTTTGCAGAGGACAAAAACTGTTTTCTAAATAGTTGATGAAAAAATATTAAGGTACTTGTACCAAATAAGGCGGCGTTAAGATTTTAGATCACAATAAACCGTATTACATCAGGGTTAACATTTTATATGCTGTTGGAAAATATATTTATACAAATTTTTACAGTAATAAATCATGTATATTGTGATATCTATTTTATTGTCGCCTGAAGAGTTCAAAACAAAAGAGATTTAAATCCGAAGTCTCGGGTCTTTTTGAACCGTATCAAAAATGAATAAATTTCTATTTGAACCAGAAAACTCTTTATAAAATAAATTAAATATATGCTGCACAAAAATAATTTAATTAAATATGTTAAATAGTTTGAAATAAAAACTCTGATATAAATTTGTTGTAAAACTTCAGTAAAATTTCTTGCAGGTCTACTATTAACCCCTTCGCGACGGGAGCCTTTTACGAAATTTTTAATAATTTGTCACCGGTTTTTAAAAACAGAAATTTGTGCCTTTTTGAATCGAATAAATGCTCCGATTAAATAAGGGTAATTTTATAATAAAATTTTACTGAAAACGATAAACAAGGAATCTTAAGACTTTTTGTGGCAGGTATTCGTGTCGCTCGTTCCCAAGGGGCTAAAGAGTTCCCAAGGGGCATTGTTATAAATACGGCCATAGTTATGTAACTACAACTATTTACCTTTAATTAACACATATTTTCGGAGTATTACACCTAAATGCATGGTGATTCATATGTCTTCATATAAATGATGAAAACGATGGCCATTGTTTATTTTATTCGTCCAACTGCCATCATACGATGCTAAAGTTAAAGGCCTTCATGTCTCACTTCCATGCCGACACACTATGCTAGTTAGTGTAACCAATTTTGGCGAATAACATTCGGTGAGCATTTTGGATGAGCAAGATTGCCCAGACAAGTGTCAAAATGATGTCGGTTTCGCAATGGAGTTATGAATAAAGATGAATAAATACACCCTATTGACTACCAGTTGTGAGTGAAGTAACTGAGGAAGTTATCACAAGATGGCTCTGGTTTTAATATCGAATCGACTATTTGTAATTAAAAACACGGAATACTTCGAAAAGTAAATTTTGAATAGAAAGCTTAATTTAGTGCCTTTTTCCGTAAAGCATTTTTCTCTCAAATATACTTAAATTTCTATTTGCTTTTTCTGGTAGGCATTTGCACTAGTATTTTTTATTTATTATTTATTATTATTATTATTATTATTATTATTATTATTATTGTACTGACATTAACAGACGCACAGTGTGGTATTTCGCTCAAAAAGCTGGCCAAAAGTCAAAATTTTAAATTTCGTATTTAGTTGATCATTTTCTGGTTGATATAAGAGGACTATCCTGTCCATATGATGACGGGTTCATTTCTTTCTGTAGACTCTCTAATTATCTGATATTTTTCATGGAATTCATGGTTTTTGCATTTCTGATTCTATGCTTCGGATCTATGCATCATTTTATCGAACGTCTAAAAAACTATTTTAAGTCGAACTTCAGAAACATTTTACAGTTTTTAAAGACGAAGGTATATACTCTTTTTTACATAAATGTTTTTGTAAATGCAGTATATGTTCATTATGATATTTAAGTTTGAAATCAAAGGTTTTTTTAGGTTAAATATTTTAGATAAAATTATAATTTAATAGGGAGTTAAACTCAGTTCAGCAAGAACTCTTGTGTTTTCATAATGTATAGACCTTCTAATTAAAAGATATGAAATGAAATTTGTCCCGATTTGCCCCCCCCCCCATTTTTTTAATAAGTAAAAAAAAAATTTCAAAAAACAAGTTTCTGAGAAGCAATTTTCATACTTTATTAAACTTTAAAAATTTATTAATTGTTTACATGTAATATATGTTGTAGTTTTTTAGTCGTACTGGATACCCTTTGGTGTGCAGATGATAAATCTGCAAATTTAAGAGGGAAAATCCATTCTTTAAGATGTTGGATGTTTCTTTTTTTTTCTTTATCTGGTTAGCAAAAAGGAAAAATGAGAAAGATTGTCCATAAAAGAAAAAAACTAATGCAAGTCATGTTTTAAATTGAGATGCGATATTGGTACACATTGCAAAAGCTAGATTCGGAAATACCCCAAAAAAATTTCTCGGATCGAGAAACATCTGCTTAAATTACAGTAATTGAGATAAAGTTAATGCACTATCTTAAAGCTATTCTAGAAGTGCTATCTAGTGGTTATAAAATAGATACTAAAAAAATTCAAGAAATTGCGAATAACACTTCTAACTTTATGTAAATCTTTACGGTTGACACCCAGTGTCTAACACATTACATAAAATTTTGAATCATGTAGATACTATTAAAGAACATACATACCGCCCAATTCGGCAGCTATCAGAGATGGCGGCTGAAGCACGCAACATGCATTTTCGTTCATATAGTCAAAACTTTTCAAGAAAAGACTTGCTCATAGACTGCAATGAAAATGTACTTAATGTTTTACTTTTTGTTTCGATCTTTATTTAAGAGTTGTTATTGCCAGAATCTAGTTTTCAATTGATTCTGAAGAGGATGAGATGGAAGATTCTGCTCGAAAGTATGATGGGTTGCAGGACACTAATTTGCGTAAATTGTTCGAAAAATGATTTGTTTCTAGCATAATAATATATTTTACGTTTTCTTAAAGCATTTTATCTGCTATAGAACGAACAAAATATTTTAAATAATTTTGGCCAGGTTTTTCAGCAAAATACCATACTGTGAGAGGGTTGTTTAGGTTGTTACAATAATGGAGTTACGAATAAAAAGGAGGAGACATATAGTCTATTGTCTATCAGTCGCGAGTGAAGTAACTGAGTTGGTTGTCACAAGATGACAGCTGTTTTATTTAATCAGATTTACAATTTCACATTACCACCTGTAAATTCTGCCACCAGTAAACTTAACTAGAAAATTTCGTCTTATTTTAGAGACTTATTGACTAAAAATTGCTCTGACAAATTTGGCAACAAAATTCTATTTCTTCAAACTGGTGTCAGTTTGGCGAAGTGTTATAGTCTATTTACTGACACAGTTTTGGTTGTCACAGTGTGGCTGATCTATTACCACAGAAGTAAAATCTTACCAGTAAAAGTGAATATTAGTTTTTGTAATTCTTTTTGATTGACGATTTCTATTAATGAGCCGTTTAAGTAAAGAGAAGTTTTCTGCGTAATTTTACTGGTTAAAGTTCGATTCGATAGTCATAAAACTCCGCGAAAGGGATTACAGTTGAAGCTTCACTATTTTAAGGCTGTGTCAGTTTTTCTTCCTTAATAGTTCCATGGTTATAATATGTCAGAAACGCAGGAACGAACTTATGCCAAACTAAATTCCCACCGGTAAAAACAAAAAATCTACTTTTACCATTATTTATTACTTAAATTTCGCATTAACAAAGAGATTAACTAAGGAGAGAATTTAACTGGTTATAATTATTATCTGGTGGAAGTTTGTTCCGGTTGTAATCAAACCTTGCGAAAGCGATTACAGTTGAAACTTCGTTAATTTCAGTATCTATCAGTACCTCTTACTATAGTTTCACGGTTTTCGCTACGTGGGTGTTTGTATGTGGGGGGGGGGGGGAGGCGGTTTTGTAGCAACATCTGTTTTTCATGTCTTAAAACACATTTTGGTCGCCTTTAGATCGTCATATTGCCATAGCTCATAAATGACATTAAAAATTGGACTGTGACCAAACCTCTTTCCTAGGGTCATGTCTTGAAAAAATTAAGAAGTATCACCCACGATCCGAACGGGCCTTGGAATTTCAGGACCAAGAAATTCTTTGGTAGCAGTATTTTCTTATACAAAATCATTAATTAAATGAGGGGAAATTTTGCATGTTTTAACAACACAGTTATGAATTGAAAGGAAGAGACATATAGTCTATTGTCTATAAGTCGCGAGTGAAGTAACTGAGTGGGTTGTCATAAGTTAAGAGCTGTTTCATTTAATCAGATTTACAGTTTCTGATTGCCGCCTGTGAAATGTCGAACCAGTAAACTTAAATAGAAAAATTTCGTCGTATTTTCGAGCGTTATTAACTAAATGTTTCCCTGACAAATATGGTAACAACATTCTATTTCTTTTAACTGGTGTCAGTTTGGCGAGTAGTAATAACACTAGTTTACAAAATTAAACTTTTTGTCTGTTGGCGCGAATTCTGTGGTTGATAATGTTCACTTATGACTTGTTTTTGACAAATCTAACCGTAAAATATTTTGAGCAGCTCGAGTTTGTTTTTTATTTTCATCATTTAAGCATGTATATTAATCGATAACAGACGTATTTTACTGTGTTAAGATTTGTTTTTCAAGTTTTTGCGTTATGAGTAGTTCAAGGAGACGTTGTTTAAACAATCCAGATCATTTTTGCTATATATGCGGAGAATATGAGTTTAACAATTGTTGAAAAGTTATATCAAAGTTGATGAAAAATACCTATTTTGAGTATTTTGGAATGCTCTTGGATAAAAATGAGACGTCTTGGGCTCCCAGTTGGGTTTGTAAATAGTGTGTGGAATATTTAAGGTTATGGAAAAATGGTAAAAGAAATGCCTTTAAATTTGGAACACTGACTATTTGGTGAGATCCACGAAATCATCTCGAAGACTGTTATTTTTGTAGAGTGAACATAAATGGTTTAAACACTAAAAATCGAGCTAAATGGCAGTACTAGTTGTGTTCAACGTCCAGTGCAGCGTGCACCTGACTCTTCAGAGCCAGATGGTATATCTGAACCATTAGAAAAAAATATTGAAAGACCAAGCTCATCACAAAATGATGCTGAATTTGAAGGTATGTCAAATTAGTCAAACTGCTTTTTTCCCAAAATGAGTTAGATGTTCTTGTAAGAGATTTAAATCTTTCTAAACAAGCTTCAGAATTGTTAGCATCAAGACTGAAAGAAAAAAATTGCTTTCCTAAGATACTAAAATAAGTTTTTATTGTGAAGGTATACAGAAAATTATATTGAACTTGTAGAAGACTTTCTGATGCAATTAAAAAATAAGGGGTGAAATATGAGCATAAAACTCCACTTCGCCCATAGTCACCTGGACAGGTTTCCGGAAAATTAAGGAGTTATGAGTGAAGAGCAGGGAGAGCTTATGCATCAGGACTTATGCTTCATGGAAGAGCGATATCAGGGTTTCTGGGTTATAAATATGATGTCTGACTATTGTTAGTCTCTGATACGTCATTTTCCAAAGTCTACACATTGGAGAAGAGCTTTAACACTAGAACCGCGGGAAAATCCATTCAATTTTTATAAAAATATTTCTGACCGGAATATTTATTTAAAACTGTTTAGTTTATTTATTGGAAATGTTTTTGCTCAGCATATATATAGCTTCTTTTATTAAGAGTTTTCTGGTTCGAATCGACACCTCTTCATATGATACGGGTCAAAATGACCTGTCTCCGCGGTTCTAGTGTTAAAACGAAGCTTTTTAGAACTCAATGATTATTTTTTTAGTAGTGTTTTTCTTAACCCATTAACGCCCGAATTATTTTCATAGCAAAAATTTAAATTTTGTATTTCCCACCACTTTTAAAATCAAATTAACTTTTATCTAATTTTATCAAGGATTCTGTATCGTGAAATAAGGTATATATTTACCTTCCTCTTTACTGGTGGGAAAACCGCTTTCTTGCTGTTTTTGTAACCGTCCTCAAAAGAGGACGCTGGGCGTTAATGGGTTAATAAATGCATGTTTTTCTCTGTTTAATTTCTACATAGCTGAAACTCAGAAACTAGAGCTGATTAAGATATTCTAATTATATTTTTGAAAATAGCATATCATATGTAGTCAGCAACAGCTAAAAATTTTTGGGCAACAGATGTATTGTAAACTAGTGTAATCTTTTTACTGACACAGTTTTGGTTGTCACAATGTGGCGGATCTATTACCATAAAAGTAAATTCTTACCAGTAAAAAGGAATATTGGTTTTTGTCATTCTTTTTGATTGAAGATTTCGATCAATGAGCCATTTAAATAAAGAGAAGTATTCTGCAAAATTTACTGCTGACATTATTGTTTAAATTTCGACGCGGTAGTAATGAATCCCTGCGAAAGCGGTCACAGTTGAAGCTTCACTCTTTTAAGGGTATATCGAGTTCTTCTTCCTTCATAGTTCCATGGTTTTAACTAGATTTTTTATTTTTTAACTTATTTTATTTCTTTTTATTTGATAACTTTATTTTTTATAAAAAATGCTGGTATGTGACTTGTAAAATAATGGCACCCATAAGGACCCTGTACTCGCCATACCTGATTACTAATCAGTATTGTTAGTTTAATTATTTTTTTCTTTTTGCATTTTTTTAAAATGCGTAAAAAACTTAACGACCTGGGACACGAAGTTTCTATTTTTCTGAGAATTTGTGAAATATAAATTTATTAAAAATACAAAAGTAATTTTAAAATTATTTGTCTAAAACCACACAACAATATTCTTTGAATCATCATTTGAGAACTAATCTAAACTAAAAAATTATGTGAATTTAAGATGCTTCTACGCATAAAAAGTAGACGATAAAAATGTAAATCGATCATGACAAAAGAAATTACGAAAAAAATGAAATAAAACCGCCGTCAATGGAAATAATATTCTTTGGGAATTGAAACGACAATCTAGATTTCTTTTGTACTAGAGTAAAAAAAAAGTTTTATCTTACGCTTTAGATAGTTACGCTCTCTCTTCTCTTTTTTTCTACTCTTTTTTGTGTAGAAACGTTTATATCAAATGTCATTATCATTAAAATTTTCATTTATGATATTCATGAACAAATAATATTTAAGATGAAATATAATCGCGGAAAAAAATATTTTTTTTCGTATTTTGTTGAAAATGTTTAAAATATATGAGAATGATATATTTTAAAAGTCCATTCCATTTCATAAAATTTAATAAATTATGATGGCATATTAAATTTAATTGAGTCCGTAACCTATCAAATCAATGAATTCAAGATTATATTTGTTTAATGCAGACAGTTGAGAAACGTAAGACCAATTTAATTATTTTTGAAAAAAAAATGGCAAGAATTAAAATCTGCAAAATCTACTTTGACGTGGGGTTGCAAAGGAACCATAATAAATAAGTGGGATTTAAACATACTGGAGAGTTTTTTGGGGTAAAAATATTTAAAAAATCCTTTAAAATATTTATATTTATCTCTATTTCGAACAAACTTTATTATAATTCTATTAAAGTTTTTGACTAGTGTTAATGTTGAATAATTTACACCAAAAAATATTTAAATAGGAGAGAAACATTGAAAGGAAAATATACAGAGAATAAAGAGAAATTTATTGTTCTTAAATACGTCGTAATACTTTTTATGTTTACGAAAAAGTATGTTATGTTTCATACTTTTTAAATTTAACAAAAGTATTCAACTGTTTGCATTTCATGTATTTTCTATGTTTGCTAAATTATTGCTTAGTTAAGTAAAAAAGAGTATTTTTTAATTTATATAACGTTAGCATGGAATTTCAGACAAGAAAAATTGCAAATATTTTTAAACAATATTCCAAATTTGTTGTTTTTTACTATATATATATTAAATGCCCAATTTACTTACGCGATTAGTGATAATAAAATATAACATTAATATTAATAAGTTAATAAATAATATTTTATTGAGTAAAAATTTCAAAAATAATAATAATAATATGTTTTATCTTGAAACTGCATTATCCTGTTTATTTTTTCTATTTATTGCTTACCCATCTTACGTAGTTTAGGGTAAGTCCTGCAATCGTTTTGAAAATCGAAAAAAGAATTGACAGATTTACACGTTTCAGACCCTAGAAATTCCGAAAAACGTATTCTTAGAAAAAAAATTGCCGCCCGTATGTCTGTGTGTCTGTAAACGCTCCATCTCAAAAAAAAAAAAAAAAAAAAAAGAGAGATAGAGATTTGAAATTCGGTATGTACGTAGTATGTAGGAAAGGGACGAAGCTATTTAACCCATTAATGCCTGAATTAATTTCTTCGTTAAAATTCAAATTTTGCATTTTCCCACCACTTTTAAAGAAAGAATAACTTTTATCTTAATTTATCGAGGACTTTGTCTCGAGAAAGAAAGTATTTATTTATCCTCCATTTTTACTAGTGTGAAATGGGCTTTCTTGAATATTTTAAAATTGTCCCAAAATGGGACGCTAGGCACTAATGGGTTATATCAGTAACCTCGATTATCCGGAACTAGTTTTTCCGAACTCTCGAAATACTCGTTCTGATGAAAAGTATGTAATATATTCCAATTTTTTTTTTTTAGGAAATGAATATAAAAGACAATAAAAAAACACAAATTTTGCATAAAGAATTAAGTCAATCGTATAATTAGTTGTTGAGATATTTGTAATCATGTTTTCCACAGTCTTCGATTTTTCATGACCCTGTATTTCTTCCAATTTTCTATTGAAATATAAAATATTAATTAAAAATGGAATGCTTAATCTAACGCAGTGAATTTTTAGTTAATATAATTATAATTTTTGGAATTGTAAGGATGCTTGTTTTACGCATTTCCCTGTTACTTGGTTTTATTTTCATATTTTAAAGTATGCATATCCATGATGGGAAAGTATTACGGTGGTCACCCAACGACTAGTATGATTTTTTGTTAGGCTTTTCTTATATTGACAATTGATGCAACTCTTTTCAGTTGCTTTATTCTTATAAATGTTCTAACCCATTAAAATAGGTGAATATGTCAAAATATTGCTGGACGATATCAGAAATTTGGTATCGCTATACATCTATGAGTTAATATCGATTTTGGTGATATATTGCAATAACTACGTCATAATGAAAATATAGAATAAAGCATAGACAGCAGCAATTTCTGTAAAAACAGATGTAGAAAGCAATAAATAAGGTTTTATGCCTATTTGCTCACACACCATCATTTAAAAATACATGTATTTATACAAAATAGAAATATTCTAGAAACAGGAAACAACGTTCGATTTCTTTTTGCACTTATACCATTGATTGCATAGCTTGTTTCATTAAAAAGAGTATATCCCCTATCCTTTCTGTTTTATGCACTATTCATAAATATTATTATAAATATTTAATTTCATCGTGAATGACTGAGAATATTATGAAAATTAAATTAAAGAAAAATATTCTTAAGGATGTTGCGTATCTTAGTATTACTATATTATCTAGGGAACGTTCCCAGGTGTAAGTTGTGGATTTGGACGAGTGTGGTATCAAAAGAAAGATCTCGTCATGTACATTAAAAAGTACAATAGAACTAACCGTCCGAATCCAACCGTTTTCGAGATATCAGCACTAAAAGTGTGAATGAATAAATAAATAGACAGGCAGGTATATAAATTTTTCGAAATTTAAGTTTCTTTGCATTGTTTTTAATCCGCCTTCCAATAACTTTTCCCGAGGTACGACCAAAATCCTTCATACCCACACATTGCCGGTTATTTCCCCTCTTTTAGACAGGCACTTCGAATTCTACGAAGTTTTCGCGTACGGCTTCATTTACACTTTAAGTGCTGATATCTCGAAAATGAATGGATTCGGACGGGTAGTTCCATTGCCCTTTTTAATTCTTTGAGCTCTGATGGTAGAATTTTCTTTCGCACAATATTAATTCCGAAATGTCACAACGGCACCAGAAAATTAGACCAAAATTACTTGAAAAAGGTTCAATGCATTTTTTTTTTCCCATGTATATCCTTAACCGTTTTTTTTTCTTTGCAAAATACGGTGCCAATGAGACATTTGGAATTTTGAAGAAATTTACCCAAGAGAGCTCAAAGGGTTAAAGTACATGAAGAGATCTATTTTTTGCTACCACACTCGTCCATATCTACAACTTACACCTGGGAAATTTCCTTAGTAAGTGAAAAGCAAAGGCAAAAACTTAAATAGATTTAATGTCAGATGCCATGCAAATATACATATACTTAGATGAATGGAGTTATGAATAAAAAGGAGTAGACATATAGTCTATTGTCTATCAGTCGCGAGTGAAGTAACTGAGTTGGTTGTCACAAGATGACAGCTGTTTCATTTAATCAGATTTATAGTTTCTGATTACCGCCTGTGAAATCTCCCACCAGTAAATTTAACTAGAAAATCTTGTCTCATTTTTGAGCCTTATCGACACAGTTTTGGATGTCACAGTGTGGCGGATCTATTAGAACCGAAGCAAACTCTTACCAGTAATAGTGAATATTAATTTTTGTCATTCTTTTGATTGAAGATTTCTATTAATGAGCCGTTTAAATAAAGAGAGGTTTTCTGCATAATTTTATTGGTTAAAGTTTTACGCGGTAGTAATGAATCCCTGCGAAAGCGGTTACAGTTGAAGCTTCACTATTTTAAGGATATGTCATTTCCTTTTCCTTGATAGTTCCATGCTTAGATAGTGCACATTATATTACATTACATTAATTGAAAAGCAGAAATGTTGTTTATCAATCTTTTTCTAAGTTATCAATATTTTCTTAATATAAATGAATAAACAAATAGAAAGCAGATATTCTGCTTTTTTAGACTTTAGAGTCGCCCCCCACTGAAGGGGGGAAAATTATTACTTTTATGAGGCGAAATTCACCTCGTAAAAGTAATAATTAAAAAAAAAAAAAAAAAAAACATTTACACAAAATTGGCTTTTTATGTCAATATATCGCTGCAATATACAATTTGTAATCGTTTCATAATATACGTGACGGATTCTTGTTTGTTTTGGTAAAATATATTACATATATTAACTTGTTCTACCATTTGTTATTGGTGAAAATTTCGTTACTATGTCACATAGACTTGAAACATAATCTGTTTATGTGCCTAGGCATCTTTAAATATCAATTAAATGTGTTTTGGCCTATTTCTGTGAGAGTAAAAATTTCAGATATTAAGTCTCTTTGGCGTTTAATAACAGATTAGTCGAAAATTTTTCAAGTTGCCTGATATGACTTCATTCTCAAAAGCAAAGATTGAAAATTTGGTTCATACCCATCAAAGGAATGAATGTGTCAAGCCATTGCCTGAGTTATTATAATATGTTCAAACTTAAGTATGTGTGATTTGGCGGGATAAATAAGGCCTTGACCGCAGGAAACAATAGCCAACAGACATAGAATGATATATACTTTAAAATATAAAACAGTTTTCCGAGAGAGAAAATATTATTTAGAAAAATATTTATTAAATATTTTGTGCTTAAGATAGCTAAAGTTTAATCCTATTTTATTAAACAATAAAACAGCAAAAAATCTGCGATTAAATAAGGAAAAAAAATGGCACATTTGTTTCTGTGCTTTTACATTTGTTGTTACAAAATTGAAAAATTAATAATACTATTCTGTTAGTAGTGAAAAACGCTCTACCGATTTTTTATCATACTAGCAGCCCTGTACGCTGGTTATTTTCTCTAAAACGGGGGTTCTGAAACTGTGGTTTTGCAAGCCAGTAAGTGGGCTACTTTTATTAAATTCAAATTTCTTGATTGGCACCATTTTTTTAATAGTAAAATTCACCTAACTTAATGACATGTCAATTACGGCGAAAACAAAAGGGATTTTACCATTTCAAAAAAGTGGTGCCAATCAAAAAATCTGAATTTGATAAATGTAGCCCACTTACTGGTACGTGAAATTTTAGTTTGAGAAACTGCTCTAGAAGAATCTCAAATCAAACAATGTACATTTAGTAAAGATAAAATAGAAAATAAAAACTTAACAACTACTCAAATATCCACAATTTTTTTTCTTATTCATAAAATCCAGTGCGCTTCGAGCAATTCAAAGGATCTTTATAAGAATTTTCTTTATAAGAAATATTTCCTTTATGTAATGAAATAAAATTTCATCTTCTGGTACAACAGTACCCAACACTTTCCGGCACGGAGAAATTCTGTTCGTAAAATGAGAAATTATTGACTGACACCGGATTTTATAAACGACTCTTATTTAAATTAAGAACTCTTTTATTTAAGCTTTCATTGTAAAAGCAAAATTTTATTAAAATATTATTGGTGATGTTTGCAAGTTTGAAATCAAAAATAATGGTTCTTGGAAAGAGACCAGTCCGTCGAAAGGGCTCTGGTGGTTGAATTTTCCACCATTTACTTTTAATTCCGAAATGTCACAATGGCACCGGAGCATTCAACCAAATTTATTTGAAAAATGTTGAACCCTCTGGATCCCGAGCCGCCCGAGATATTTTAAAATATATTAATTCATATATCTTAATTCCCGTAAGAAAAGTAAAACAACAATATTTTCTTTAATTAATAACAGAAAATTCCGTATTTATATAAAACGGAATTAACTATTGATTTTTTCTCGTATAAAATCAGATTTTTTGAACTACATAATTTCTAGAACGTGTTCTATCATAGGTTTTAAAGGGTTAATGCATATTTTCGAGCATATCATAAAACAATTTTTTCTTCGCCTTTATACTGGTGCCAATGTGAGATTAGGAATTTTGAAGAAATTTACCGACCAGAGCTGAAAGGGTTAACGTAACTTCAAGTACTAAAACACCTGAAATTGCCTGAATCCGTTGAAGCGTATGTATCCTTTAATCCTTTCCGGCACGGGCAAAATCTGTTATAAAATGAGAAATTATCGATTGATACCGGAATTCACAATCGAATTTTTTTAGATATTTTGAATTCCTTAATTTAAGTTTTTATTGTAAAAGCAAAATTCCACTAAAATATTATTGGTGTCGTTTGCAAGTTTGGAATTAAAACTAGGTACCTCAGACCGGGCACAGTGTGCCGGAAAGGGTTAATGTCACATTATCCAGTTAAAAGTCTTGTTCGCTACACAATAAACAAAGAAACTCTTAAATCATTGAAATACATGTGTTTAACTCTTTTTTAAGTAGGTTTGTTATCTTGAATTTTCCGCTTCTATCTAAAACTGCTGAAGTGATGTGGCAAAATGTCCTAAAGTTTTTGTCCATCCCTTAGGGGATGGGGGTGAGGATTTCAAAAATTACTGAAATATGTTTTAATTTTTTTTTCTTAAATTTGTCATCCTGAATTTCGTGCTCCTATCTAAAACTGCTGCAAAGATATTGAAAAATCACTTAAAAGTGCGACCATCCCATTAAACCCTTTTATATGTGAATTTCTAAAACAGATAAAATGCATGTGTAAGTTTGTTTTAATAGATTAGTTATCTTAAAATGGGTAT
This sequence comes from Maratus speculifer, assembly GCA_964019185.1. NCBI lineage: Eukaryota > Metazoa > Arthropoda > Arachnida > Araneae > Salticidae > Maratus > Maratus speculifer. The sequence goes on from OZ025299.1 coordinate 48,678,581, forward strand.
GTCTATATAGCTACTGCTGTGGCGTGCCAACAATTACTTAAAAGTTTCGAACCTCCTTTAATGCATTTAATAGGAGAGGGGGACTTTCTAAAATTAAAGAAATGTTTTTAAATAATTTTTAATACCGTAATTTCGGGTGTATAAGCCGCAGATCAAACAATTCTTTTTTGACCCAGAATTTTTTAAGAAACAAATGTAACTAGTTAGATCGCCGTAAATATTTGTCTTCAATCACTAAATAAGATTTCTGGGTCCAAAAAGAATTTTTTGATCTGCGGCTATTACACCCGAAATTACGGTAAATTTGTTATCTTGATTTTCTCGCTCCTACCTAAAACGGCTGTCGAGATATGGCCAAATGTGCTAAAACTTTATGTCCCACCCTTTAATTTCTTTAGGTGGGGAATCGATTAAATTGATGAAACGCATATTTTTTATTAGTTTTCCTTTTTGGATTGTCACGCTTCTACCTAAATAACAGCTGAGATATAGTCAAATATTCTAAAAATTTCTATCTTCCCCAAAGTGGGGAGGAAGTACCTTGGGAGCAAATTTTTGAAGATCGCTGAAATCCATGGTTAACTATTTTTAGTTGATTTATTTTCTGCAATTTCACAATCCTAAGTAAAACGGCTGCTGAGATATGGTCAAATGTTTCAAAATCTTCGACTCCCCGCTAACATCCTTAAGGGGGAGGGATCATGAAATTGCTGAAGTACATGAATACATGTTTAATTATTTTTACGAAACTTAATTTTTGGAATTTCACGCTCTTATCTAAAACGGGTTTTGAGGTATAACAAACATTCTAAAATTTTCGGTCCCACTTTTAAACGGGCGAAGGAGGATTTCGTAAAATTGCTGAATTACATGCTTAAATACATTTTTAGTAGATTTGTTTTTAGAATGTCACTCTTCTACCTAAAACGACCTCTAAGACATGCCAAATATTCTAGACTTTTCGATCTCCATTTTTAATGCATTTGGCGGAGAATTTATAAAATCGCTGAAATACATGTTTACCTACGTTGTTAGTATATTTTTTTCTCGAGATTCTCGCTTTTACCTAAAACAATTTTTGAGATATGGCCAGATATTCTAAAACTTTGGACTTCCCTTTTAATCCCCTTCGATTGAGGAAATTTTCAATAATCCTATCTTAGCACAGCCTTATGCCATAAGAAGTATTTCTCCTCATTTGTCATAATGCTATGTTTAGTAGTTTGGGCTGCACACTGATTATGATTCAATCAGGAAAATCTCTTATATATGCATCTATAGATAGATTGATATGACATGCAAAGAAAAGCAGCAGTGTGTCTTTTGAACCTCCTTTTATCTATTTCAAAACTACCCGAGAGTGAAGTTTGCAGACCAGATCATGGAAGGTGTCACTGGAAAATTTTAAATCTAAATTCGTCAAGTTTGGCCTTGGTTGGACCGGGGCATTTAATACTTTGGACCACCTTAGTGGCCTCGAGATTATTATAACTTAAATATTATTAATAATTTAGTTAAACCATTAACTTACATCAATATACTTTAGATCAATATTTATATAACTGAGATAAGAAACAAAACATTATCAAAGCTTAAATTTACCGTATATGATTTTTAGTAAAATTTTCTCACTGACGAATAAAAACAACTGGATGTGATTCTATGAAAAATATTGATTTCCAATATGGGTTATAAAGCATTCATACACAATGTGCAAATTAAATTAACGTTGTAATGTAACGTAATTATTTACATTCAGCAAAACATTTAATTTCTTTTACAAATTAGCTATCTTTGATAAAAATAATATAAATACCTGGCCAATAATATTTAATGTCACAATATTCTATAAATAATTAAGTTATTTTTCACCCTATTTCCGAGAAAAAAAATGGTAATTATATTATGTTATAACATATTTTATTTTCCATCACATTTTTTAGGTAAGTATAAGAGGAATTTTGTCTTTTCTTGAAGTAAAGTAATTTATATACATAATTTTTCTTGAGTTTTATTTATTATAATTAAGTGCTGTTAATGTATGAAATATTTACATTAAAATCTGTTAATAGAAGGAAGTTTTAGTAATTACATTAAATTAAGAGGTAAGGATTAAAACATCTGTTTTATTTGTGTCTTTTTTTATTTAACATGCATTATATATCTACGAAAAGCTTTCAAATATGCATTATAAATGCTTCTGAAAGTAAATTTTAAAAGATATTTTTAAAAAGAGTTCACTGTCTTTTAAAAGCAGTCTTTTAGCAATCAATCAAAATTGACATTATAAAATTCTATTTAATGTCCATCTGTAACCAGACCGAAACCTGACAAAAAAATTTCGTCGATCCGAAAACTGACTCTAATCCGAAATTTAAGAAAATTAATCAGTAGTTTTAATACAGTTTATGTTCAAAAATGAACATATCTATTACCTATAGTCTCCTGATACTTAAATATACACTTTTTTCATCTGAAAAAGTACTCCACTACATTGAAAAATCGTATGAGCGAAAATTCGACTCGGAAGTGTCATATCCTAATAAATAATTAAAGTTAACCTGAACCAATCCAGACCCACAACGAAAATATTATGTAGAACCCGACCCGATGCAGGGCTCTAGAGTAAACCAATTAAAATATTTAATTAATTTTGTAAAAATTAAAATATACGAGATTTATTATTATGCTTAGGAATTATTATTTTTTTATGGATGAAAACGAAAGTACTTGAGCTTCATAAATTTTTTTGGTCTTTAAAAAAATATATACGGATCTTAGTCAATAACATCAATATTGGTAAAATTTTCCTGGTATCAAAATAACGGGTAAGCCTTAATGACTCACCGAGCTCCAAAACACTGTGCATTGAGAGATATACGGCCTTCAAAAACGAATGATACACAGCAAGATACATACACTCACCAAGTTTAAAAAACAGCCTAGTCACCCGTGTACAGGAACATATCATTGCTGCTATGACATTGGCAGAAACATGCTGTTATATGTATAGGTGGAACTGGTTACCGTTTGGATGTGAGGGCGTAATTTTTTTTCCAAGCACCTACGTCGTTCCAAGCCCAAGCTCGCACTCTGATTGGTTGTTGCTCTCGGCACAGTTTTCATGTAACTTGGCGATAATCAAACTTGGCGTAGCGATAGATGCTTCCGTCGAGGAGTTTGATTTCCTTCGGAACCGAGTACAAAGTAACTTTTCTCTTACAGCATTGGATTGGATAGAACGTGTCTTACTGAAAGCTGTACTCTTTAAAAGTTTTTACACACAAGAACACAAGACCACGAGTATAAGAATGGAGGAAGAATAAGAATGAGTAGGTTAGGTTTTAGGTTTACTCGTTCACTTACGAGCGAAGTATTTTTCGCCAAGCATGGTTATCGCCAAGTTACGTGAAAACAGTGCCGAGGGCAACAACCAATCAGAGTGCGAGCTTGGACTTGGAACGACTAAGGTGCTTGGAAAAAAAATTCGCTATGTGAGGCGGGTGACAAAGGATGCACACATTGGCAATTTGTTGTATGTACCAGGAACATCGTGTGTGTATATACCCTTAGAAGTATCACCCGTCTGATTTATTTATTTATTGAACACGTACATCTGACTTGTGTGCTCGACATGAAAGCCTGTTTATAAATCATCGTCAATATACAGGGACGAGATAGCACAAAGAAATTTTACAATACGAAGCAAATACACAAAAGTGTGTGCAATGGAGCCAGTGGATTCGATTCCATAACCCCCTTGCTCGCAAGTGATTCACGGCCTGGTTTCTTGACCACTCGGCTACGGAGGCCCAATCACCCGTCTTTGTATGTCGTCCTTTTGTAAATAAATATACTTTTGAAACCCGAACAATCATTTTAGCTGATTTTGCATAAGTAATCTTTAAAAAATTGACATGAAAATATAAATACAGCATGAATAAAATCAATTTTGAAAATTAAAATACAAACATCGTAATAGAAGCCGTAATAGATAAATTAAAATGATTTATCTTAATTTAAATTTGACTTTTAAAATTTTTTCTTTAACGATTATAATCTAAAAGCGTGCTTAAATAAAGTAGTTTTACATTATTTCTTTTAATCATCGGTGAAACAATTTTTACTTAAGCTTTGCTTTAGTAAAGCAAAGAGATGTTTAACCACCAACTTCAAAGTGATTAAATAATTAATTTGATCTTTAACCCGCGAGTAGTCGCGACTTTTTTCACAACGTCATTAGTCGCGCTCGGTCTTTTTGCCGCCGTCCCCCCGCATACCAAATATGTAAAATAAGAAATATTTTTCACCTCATATACGAAAATAACATTTCAATGAAGATATAAATTTGCAGTTTTCTTAAATTATGCATTTTATTCATGATATCTGGAGTAATTGGAAAAAGTATAAATGAACTGACATTAGTGATTGTTACGTAGACTTTTTCGCAATTTCAACTTTATTTCTAAAAATGCACCAGAAAGAAAAAAAGAGGTATCATGTTACTTTACTACAGTGGTCGAGAAACCTTCAAAGTCAGCTACATGGTAGATCTCCGTTGTATTTGTAATGTGATACTAGTTAGGGGAAGATAAGTTATACGGGCGGCAAAAAGACCGACGCGCGACTACTGACGGGTTAATACTCTTTTAAATAATGAATCAGTTATCTAAATTCTATGTTATATGAGTTTAAGCATACTCAACTAGTTTATTTTAACTAATACTCATTTAATCCAGCTAAACAAACGTATTAAATAAATATATTTTTAAAAATGAAATTACAATACCATAAAATACAAATGTTCCCAGACTCGTTAAAGTAATAGCGTGATATGCGATGATTTAACATTAATTGTCAGTTAGAAATTATTTTTGTGTACATATATTACAAATGCTTATTACGTTGCATCGTCGAGGATGTATAAACATGTAGTTTATGCACAATAAAACTACTTATTTTAACACCTTTATGCGAGTTTTGGTAATAAGAATAGAACACGAGTCAGAAAATTATTCGAACGCATTTTAATAAAAAATAAATGAATTTATGCAGCGGTTTTATGAATATTAATTTACGTTTAAGTAAAATAAATACTTTCTCTAAAATGAAAGTGGTATATAAAACAGTTAATAAGTTTTGTAGTGTGATGATAAAAAATATTTCTAATTTTACATGCACAGATTTACTTATTTATAAATATTTATCATTTCAAATGTTAAAAATTCCTTTAAAATATTGATTAAAATATCAAACTTGAATTCTAACCTTTCCATATTACAGAAAGAGTATTGGATGAATATTGTTTTATTCGCTATGTATTGAAAAATATTGGCTATTTTAGTATATATTGGTACTCGCAGAACAGGCGGAATTTCACCCTATCCCCCCGCACCTTTAACCCTTTGAGCTCTGATGGTAGCAATTTCTACCACCTAATTTTAATTCCGAAATGTCACATCGGCACCAGAAAATACAACCAAATTTACTTGAAAAAGGTTTAATGCTTTTTGTTTTCATGCATATCGTTAACCGGTTTTTTTTCTTTGCAAAATACTGGTGCCAAAATGACATTTGGAATTTTGAAGAAATTTGCCCACCAGAGCTCAAAGGGTTAATAATCTTTGGAAAGAGGTATCTTCCAGTAAAGAAAATTTCACTGGACAGTTTTTAAAAGCAAAATTCAACAATTTTAAGACATATCCTAACGGTTTAAAATGCTGCGGTGCATTGGAGATTGCTGTTATGAATAAAAACGAGGGGGCGTATAGTGTATTGACTACGGATTGTAAAAGAAGTAACTGATTACGCACAAGACGACCAATGATTTTTTACATCGGATCTGGTGACCGGCGAAATAAACTTCCACCAGTAACATTTGAAAGAAAAAATACTTTAATTTAGCGGTTTATTGAAGGAGGAGGGGGGAGGAGAGATCCCTGTCATAAATATGGTTAAATTTTCCTTTTTTTACCAGTAGCATTTTTCCAGGTGTTATAATCTTTTACTTTGGCACAAAAAAGAGGTTGTCTAACTAAGGAACTGCAAGAAGTGTAAGTCGCCGATTTTGACGAAAGTGGTATCGTTGGAAAGATCTCATCGTGAGCAGTAAAAAACTCAATGGAATTACCCGTCGCAAACGATTCGTTTTCGAGATATCCGACAATTTATGCCTCGTAGCTAGTGCACACTTAATGAGGGACCGCAAAAAAATTTAGTCTCGGTTTTAATGAAAGTGGCATCGTCGAAAAGATATCATCGTGAGGATTAAAAAACTCAATAGAATCACCCGTCGGAAATGAGACGTTTTCGAGATATTCGACAATTTGTGTCACATTGCTAATGCACACTTCTAAGAAACTGCATTTAGTGACATAAATTGTCGGATATCTCGAAAACGGCTCATTTCAGATGGGTAGTTCCATTGAGTTTTTTACTTCTCACGATGATATCTTTACAGCAACACCATTTTCATCAAAATCGAGAAAACAATTTTTTGCGGTCCCCCATTAAGTGTGCTCTAGAACAGTATGCACTAGCTACGTGATATAAACTATCGGATATCTCAAAAACGGCTCATTTCCGTTTGATAGTTCTATTGAGTTTTTTCTTCCTCATGATCATATCTTTTTAACGATACCACTTCCGTTAAAACCAAGACTTAATTTTTTTGCGGTCTCCCATTAAGTATGCACTAGTTACGTGATATAAATTGTCGGATATCTCGAAAACGGCTCATTAGTAGTTCCACTGAGTTTTTTACTGCTCTCAATGAGATCGTTCAAACGATACCACTTTCTTCAAAATCGGTGACTTACACTTCTTGCAGTTCCGTAGTAAGTTGTCAAAATATGGCTGAAACACACGGTCTGATTGCCACGGAAGTAAACTTCCACCAGTAAAAATGAATGTTTGTTTTTGACATTATTTATGCCTGAAATTTTGTATTGGTAAGGCATATAAAAGAGGAGAAATTTTCTATTTCAATTTACTGGTAGAAGTTTGCAGAGCTACCAAGTCTCCGGCTTTTTTGATACCGGTATTTTAATACAGAAAATATTCTTCTGTTTAATTGGAACAATTCGGCGATTTGAAAGAACATAATTTTCTCTAAAATAATAGTGGTGTCCAAAAAGCCGGAGACTTCGCAATTCTGAGTTTGCTCCGGCAGTTATTAACTGCAACAAGAGAGTTACAATTGAAGCTTCAATATTTTAAGGAAATGTCAATTCCCCTTTATTAATAGTTCCATGCATCGGCGACTGAAAGCTTTCCAAACTTATTCATCGTCTAGTGCTGTAATTCGCGGAAAAATCAAGACCGCCGAAAATAGTGTCACGATCTCGTAAGATGTCAGTTATCTTTGGATATAAAATAAGAGATGTCTGCCTGCCTGACCGCAGATAACGCCGAAATTATAACACCCAGGTCTTTGAAATTTTTATCGTGTGTGGATGCTAACACCTGAAAGTGCACTCGCAGCCGGATTTTTAAATTTCAATTTGGATTTTTTTTAAATTTAAACTTATTGGGTAAGAGAATATTTGCAGCTTTCAACCAATACACGGTAACGAAACAGCCCAGGTTAGTGGCTATTTGCTGACAGCCAACAAACCGCAGCAACGAAGCAGCCAGCCAATGAGAGCAAGCGGTAAATATGGGATTTAACGAATGCATTTCAAGCTGAAGGCTAGCAATCAATTGCACAATCTTTTGTAAATTTTTCCTGCTTTTATGATTTTGTTTTTCTTGATTGATTTACAATCGATCTTCAAAATCCATCCATAGCACCATACTAAAAAAGTAGTAAATTAGGTAATTACTCCTTTTATGTTTTTTTAGTGTTCGTTCAGATGTGTAGCTCACGTTGTGCACGTGCTCAGAAGATTTTGCATGGAGTAGGTCTAATTGAAGAAAGGGATTTTAAAATAATTAAATTATTGCATTATTTTTGTGGTTCAAAACAGCTTAAATCAAAGACTATATTTCTTTGTCCTTCTAAAACATGGTTTTCGTAACAGAAATACATATTTGTGTTCACCAAGATAAAATTTAAAATAATCTAAAATTTAAACTATCTACAGGAATTTTTTTTTATTTAGTATGAATGGAGATTTTAAATGTTCGCAATTTGTTTGATCTATAGTCTCGGTCAACGCCGAGCGGATCAGCTAGTATATATAAATTTGGTTTGTTAAGCAATATTAAAGAAAATTATGACTTCGACCAGCTTGCTGGGGGTGAATGGGCTCTTATATACCGGACGTGAACTTATTGACAAATATGGGCAATAATAGAAGAAAATGCTGCAACAAATTGGGGTTATGTATTTTTCAAATTATAGTGACTAACTGATCAATAATATTTTCACATTTTATAGCTTGTATTTACAATATAAACTCAATATTTCGCAAGGGTTGCATTTCATTGTAAATATTTCCAAAGTAAAGACAGTAGTCAATCAGTTTTGGTATTTTACTAAGATATTCCCAAATAACTCAATATTTGGAAGCAATATAACAAATACTGGTTTCCTACTGGGTTTAGTAAAAATGGATTCCAAGATTTATGTCAAATGGTTATTATTTCATATCTAAGACACTGACGTGAGTTAATAACTGTTCAAAAATAAAGTTTTGAGTGATATAGCAACGTAAACATAAGGTGTAAAGTATTTTAGATATGTTTATGAAAGAATAATTCACTTTAGAAAATTTTTAGAGTTTCCCATGACCGAGGAAACTTTTCCCAAATCTTCAAAATTCATTGTAAAGGCAAATTCGGAATATAAACAATAAGGTTTTTAAGATTAATAGAAATGATTTTGAAAGAAAAAGAGGTTAATTTGCACTCCTTAATGTTTCAAATTTTTAAGAATTATTTTATTAACCCATTCGTGCCCAGCATCTTTTGCATAAATTTTATTTGGTTGGCACCACTATTTTTAGAAGATTTAAGTTTAGTTCATTAATCACGAAAATGCATCATTTAAATAAAATAATTATTGCTTTTGTTTTTTACCGGTGTCAAAAACAGTGCTGAATGCACCTTTTGAAGCGTCCCTAAAAAGGGACGCTAGGCACTAATGGGTTAAAATATATCAAATATTATGATATATATCATTCAGTTGCGTATTTTTAGTACTCTCTCCGTCCCAAATTAATTGCTACAGTTAGACTGAAATTTTTGTCCCAAATTAGTTGCTACATTTCAAGTAGGTGAAGTCATAAATAACTTCTGATGTTCAGTAAATATACATCAGTAAAATTATATTTCAATGAATATTCTATGGTATACTAGGTGTTAAAAAATAATGGTACTCCTAAATAACATCTGGCGCATATCTTGCTTGCCCGGACTTTACCAGCATTGTCCAACAGTTCTTTTTTAACTCTGCTTAATTCTCTTTAACCCGTTGAAGGGCGTGGGATAAAATATATCCATAGATGCCAACCTGTAACCAGTGTTGCCACATGGGCTACTTTTTTAAAATTCAGATTCTTGATTGGCACCACTTTTTACAAATGATAAAATATGCCTTATTCAATGTCATGATAATTAAGGTTAAAAACAAAAGGTAATTTTCCATTTCAAAAAAGTGGTGCCAATCGAGAAATCTGAATTTTAAAAAAGTAGCCCACTGGCAACACTGCCTGTAACTAATCTTCCGTAATACGTGCATTAATTTGAACCTGGTTTAGTACATTTGAAACCAGGATATTTTCAAAGAAATGAAATTAAATATGTTTTACTTAGAAACCTGAAATTAAATAAATGAAGATTCATGAAATAAATAATCTTGTTCGAAATGAGGAGCCCTGGATTAAATTAAGCCCGGTATTACGAAAGATTATTTGAAAGTTGGATCTATGTCAATTACCAGTTTCGGTTACAAATCAAAATCTATGCTAATCTATATATATACGCTATCATATGTGGCACAAAAATCACGATTATTTGTTAATTGTTCAATGGCAACGTCTGAATAAAACACATATCATTGGTTATTGTATAAGAGTAACTTAAAAGGATTTAGACCAAGGTAAATCGGATTTACTTACATTTTTCTCTTTCGCTGCAATTACAGAGTTATAATTAATTACAATTTATAACTCTGTAATCTTATTATTTTTAGTTTTTATTTATTTATTTTACTTAAAAAAAAAAAAAATACAAGTCCTGAATTTTAAATGTTTCAGTTTAAAAATGAAGTCATGTATTATAAATGAAATGAGTGAAAGGATTATATTTTAAATGAAATTAATGACATACAAAAAAAAAAAATGTCACGGGGACATTGTTTGGCGAATTATCTCCTGCGTCCGGTTAACACAAAAATGCCGAGTTTTTTGTTTTCCTAGCAGAATTTTCTGATTTGGCACACAAATGAGCAGGTAAATTACGAATAAACGTATTATGATTCAATGTTTAGTATAATTTTTAGGGAGATCAAACTGGTCGCCAAGGGTGGCTAGTAAAACGCTGCCTGTGTGTGTGTGTGTCTGTGAGTGCCTTTGTGTGATGGTTAGCAAAATATATGGCACGTACGAGGCTAAATTTTCTTGTGAAGATACTCGAATGCCTTTCCTGGTGCACCACATTTCCAGAATTTTATATTTCGAAAAATAAATTCAGAAATTAATTTAATAAACCAAGATAATAATTTAAAAAAATTAAAAGATTGGAAATGTATTCTTAATTCAACAAAACCACACTTTTTTATTTAACACTAGAATCGCGGGGACGGGTCATTTTGACCCGTATCAGATGGAGAGATGTAGATTCGAACCAGAAAACTCTCAATAAAATAATCTAAATATAAGCTCAGAAAAAATATTTCCAATAAATAATTTAAACAGTTTTAAGTCAAAATTCCGGTGAGAAATATTTTTATAAAACTTGAATGAATTTTCCCGCGGTTCTAGTGTTAATCGCATTATATTTCTTCAAAAGCTTCATGGGATAATAGAAATACAACGCTACCAAGGAAATAAATATACAGAGTTTTTTGAAAAATAGCTGTATCATAAATTGTACTAGCCCGAAAAATTCGAAATTTGCACAGCCAGACAGAAAAAAAAATTCCCCTTTCAGATATTTTAAAAAATATTGCTTTGGGATTTCAGGAAGTCAAAATATTTACGAAAATCGATTTCTATAAAAACCTTTTTATTTGAATCGGAAGAAGGTTCGAAAATTCTGCCATAGACGCAGATGTTCATTATAAACAAACGGACACCTCTAATTATTTAGCATTTTCGACCGAATATATATATTTTTAAATTTTAACTACATAGATTTTTTGTGCATCCACATATAGAATTTTTTGCAAATTACAGATATGATAATTTCTTCACGATAGCTCAATTAAAATTTTAGATATTAGTTATATTTTGATTAAGTGCATAATATTTTTTTCAAACTCTTAATTTAAAAGCCAGTCTCCCAAACCGCAAATGATCTTTATATTAGGATTCTGTAGAACGTCATTATTTTTTTAATACATCATTTAGAGATTTTATTTTTAAAATTATTTTTAAAATTATGCATCTAGCCCTATCTTTAAACGCTGTTTAATAATATCTAAATTTTATAAAAGTCAATCCACAAGATTTTGTTTAAAAAAATCGATTTTTAAAAAGAAAAAAAAAAACATTGTTGAAAGGCTAATTTGGTAAAATTGAGAAACTGACGAACTGGTCTAATTGGAACTTCCGGAAAGTTTATTATACATTATAAAGTTTTTAAAGAGTAGGTGGGGGGGCATCAAGCTTTAGGAGGGGGCGATGTGCAAGACAATCATTTTTTTCTTTTACGCGGACTCTATCAAATATTTATAACCGACCGTTTTCTACCGTTTTAGATGCGGGTTTTTGACAAAGCCCAGAGATGTATTACTATTATTTAACACTAGAACGCCTGGAAATTTCACCCCAGTTTGATAATAATATTTCACACCAGGATTTTAATTCAAAACTATTTAATTGATTTATTTAACGTAAACATGCATGGATTAAATTAAACTTATTTGAAGAAAAGAAATTTTGGTTCGAATTGAAATTTAATCACATGGTTGGAGTTGAATCGACTCCTTCCGGGGGTTCTAGTGTTAACCCATTAACGCCCAGCGTCCTCGTTTGAGGACGGTTACAAAAACAGCAAGAAAGCGGTTTTCCCACCAGTAAAAAGGAAGGTAAATATATACCTTATTTTACGAGACAAAATTGTCGATAAATTTAGATAAAAGTTAATTTGATTTTAAAAGTGGTGCGAAATACAAAATGTAACTTTTTGCGAAGAAAATAATTCGGGCGTTAATGGGTTAATATAAAAATTTAAAAGTGCACTTACGGCTGCTTTCTAAAAGTAATTTCAACAACTGTCATAAGTTCTTGCTTAAGTCCGCCACTCCCTTGATTAAAACCCTCTGACAGTCTTGCAAAAGGGCAAAATTGTAATGTTGTTTTCTCGGTATTTTGTTTTAATTGCTAAAAAAATATGATTCTTTCAAAATTATAGAAAAATCTTATTTACGAATATGAATGTTATCCTTGAGTGTGTTAATCGTTGCACAATGTATTAAAAATCCATTAAGTCAACTGAGTTATATCATTTTAATTATAGCTTGCATTGCAGTGAAATCTGGAGCTTAGGGAACGTCTATAGACGGGGTTGTCAGTGAGAGGGTTTGTATGTATGGATAGGTTGTTTAATGGAGTTCAGTTCAAAAACGTTTTTGTAAAGAATAGAGTTTGCCCTTGGTGTTGGAATGTGAAACTAAAAGATTCAAGATTTTGTTTTTTGTAAGATTTTCCAGTACGTGGGCAACGCACCTTCTAAACGAAAATGAAGGCAGCTGATAACCGGTTCGAGGTTTGTTCAATTCGAGATGGGTCTTTTTACGAGATTTTGGCAAAACAGACTTCAGGTTCATTTAAAAATATTATTATTGACCCTGACAATGTCGGGGGACTCACATAATTTGAAATATTTTTCATAAAGAAAGATAAACATATATTAGTTAGTTTATATTAACACAACACTAGCCGCAAACTGTGTTGCCAAATTAGATGAGTTTTTATACATTTTAAGTTTTCATCAAAAAAGTTTTAATACTAATTTTGATTTCCTTTGTTTATATAATATATATCATTATTCTAACGAAAAATACGTACTCAAAGTTGCTAAGAAGATTTCAGCATTTCCGAATGATAGATTTTAAAAAGAGGCATGAATGCATAGTGTACTTTGCACTCAAGTGCACTCAATAGCACATTTGCACTCAAGTGAAGATTCTTACTTACCACTAGTGTTGTCAGGTTCCTTCGTAAATCGGGACGCAAAATGATTTGAACACCACTAATATCTTACAATTTACCATCTTTTATCACAGTTTATTTACCCATTAGATAAAGCGAAGGAAGTTACTTTAAAATACTGGTGTCCAGATCGTGTGTATCACCAATTTACACGGGACACTAGTGGTCAGTGAGAATCACATCTCAAATGCAAAGGGTTAATAAAAACGTTTAACGAAGCATCATTTGAATTATAAATATGAAAAGTAAAAAATACCCATTCCAAAAATACTTCAAAAAGATCAAAGACAATACCTTTGTTATCCATATGAACTGAAGCACCGTACACAAACTGAACCTAAAAATGTGAAAAATACTTTATAACATAAAATAAGTGCACTTGCATCATCTAGAAATTTTCCATCTCAACGCAATTTTGGCCGCACTTTTTCTTTTTATGATAACACTAGTATACTGACGATACTAATGCATATTGCAGTTTTTATAAACATCTTTTCTTCATGCACGATTATTATTAAAAATTGATATCTTTTATAAAATATACTGTTTCTAACTGATTTATTTATCCTGGTACTATTAATAAAGTGGAACTGATCTTTAACACTAGAACCGCGGGAAAATTTATTCAAGTTTTATAAAAATATTTCTCACCGGAAATTTAATTTAAAACTGTTGTTATTTATTGGAAATATTTTTGCTGAGCTTATATTTAGATTATTTTATTGAGAGTTTTCTTTTCGAATCGATATCTCTTCATGTGATACGGGTCAAAATGACCCGTCCCCGCGGTTCTAGTGTTAAAACTAATCTTTAAAATAGTGAGGCTTGCTCTGTAACCGTTTCCACTGGAGCTCATTACTGCTGGGCAGCCGTCCACTAGTCAGGGTTCGCACACTCCTCATACTTTTAAGGACGCAGACACCACTATTAAAAATAAGAAAATTTACATTTAATTTATAAAACATAGAACTCGAAACCACCACCTTCTTTTAAAGACTTTACAATATTTTTCTGCTTTGAAATACTTTGAAAGTATTCTTAAATTTTAGTGGTAGAAGTGTGCGAACCCTGCTAGTAAATATAAATAAGGATTGTCTCCTTAATTAAACTCCTTAAACCCCTTGAGATGGTAGAACTGATTGTAGAATTTTCTACCACATAATTATAATTCCGAAATGCTACAATGCCACCAGAAAATTCCACCAAATTTATTTGAAAAAGGTTTAGTGCATTTTTTCGTGGTTATCGTTAACCTTTTTTTTTTTTTTTTTGCAAAATACTGGTACCAATGTGACATCTGGAATTTTGAAGAAATTTACACCCCAGAGCTCAAAGGATTAATGTAAAATTTCTGTCAAAAATAATTCCATAAACAGATTATTCATTTTCAATGGTAGAAGTTTACTCTGCAGTAGTCACTCCCTGGTTGGTTGGTTGGTTGTATACGATTTAGTGGCACAAAATCCCTTGAGGGACATGCTGCGCCAAAACAAAGACTAAAATACTAAACCGAAGAGTCACTCCCTGTGTTTCGACAGCCTAGACAACTTCCTCTCAGTGTTAATGAGAAAAATTATAATATATACGCAAACTGCCACCAGCAAAAAAATATAAAAAATTTAACGATAATTATGAGAGAAATTTTTGCAAGAAAATGCTGTTTTAATAAAGGAAAATTTTCTACTAAAAATTTACTGGTGGAAGTTTGCTCGGATGGAAATCAGACATTGTTGACCAGATGTTAAAAGAAAAAAAACAGCTGCTATTCTATGATAAACTTCTCAGTTACTTTATCATAACTTCTAAACAATGTAATATATGCCTCCTTCTCTTTCTTCATAACTCTTTTTACTTATATCCATAGCATATTTAGAAATATATATATACATACGCATTATGTATATTTTTTAGAAATAATGTATCATGTAAATACAAAAGGAGCGTCTGTAGACAAAGCTATACAGACCTAAATAATCAACGCCAAGGTCCGGATGTATAAAATATTCGAAATCGTTCCACTTAAAATATATCGATTTGTAGTAAAAAAATAAATAAATAATGTCTGTGCCACCTGACGTTTTTTACATCAATTTTCGCAAACCTACGTTTCCATCAGACAGTGAAATGAAAAAATTACGATTGCGCAACCTGAAATCCTTTTAATGTATTTTCAAAAACGTCCGAAAAAAGGAAAATTTTAATTTATTATTATAAATAGGCAGTTATGCTTTCAAACCATTGGATTTTTGAATATTTGTGAAATCTAAATCGATTTTTTCTTCAATATGAATCTCTATGAAATTTAAAGTGTCTTATTATGTTCGATATCAATTTTTTTTAGTAAATCAAAAGTGCGTATAATGCCAATTTCTTATTAAATAAATTTTTGATGTAATTTTTTTAGGATGCTAACAAAAAGATTAAATATTTCGTACCTCCAAAATGTATCCTTACACAAAAATTATGATATTTTACTAGTTACCGTAATTTCGGGTGTATAAGCCGCGGATCAAACAATTCTTTTTGGACCCAGAAATCTTATTTAGTTATTGAAGACAAATATTTACGGCGATCTAACTAGTTATATTTGTTTCTTAAAAAATTCTGGGTCGAAAAAGAATTGTTTGATCTGCGGCTTATACACCCGAAATTACGGTATTTTATTATATATAAATATACACTTGGAGTTATTTCACAATATTCTCTTGACCAAATGTGTAAGGACACATAAATGTTAACAACGTAAGTATTAATAAACAACATGGATTACTTATTTAATAATCCAAAGAGAAAAAAATATATATTTGCGAAATATACCCGTAAGACATAGTGACGTCACTGCGACGTCGTTGTGAAGTCACATTGTGACTTTGTGACCATCGATCGTCGATGTGACGTCACGTGACGTCGAAGTGAAGTCACGGTGACTAAAATGTGAAATCGTTATGGCATTTTTAGATCTTTTTTGTGACGTCACATTGTGACCACTTTGTGAAGTCACGGTGAGACAAATTTGTGAAAAATGTGTCATTTGTGACTTCTTTGAAATTAACATTGTGACGAAACTGTGACAAAAGCGACGATATTTAAATTGCCAAAAACATGTTTTTTAATGTAAACAACATGTTTTGAAGAATTTTTGTAATTTTTTAAAGATTTTTAAGAAAGTCACATCTCAGTCACAATGTGACGTCACTGAGTTGTGGCCTTTTGGTAACAGATGTGACGTGACCAAAGTGACTCACAGTGACATCATTGTGACGTCACTGTGACCATGCATGCTATGAGGGATATGTAATAAAATATTCCAATTTTTAATGCCATAAATATAAGGACATTGCTCACAGTTTTGAATTGATACAATTTTAATAAGAAATATAACCACCGTTTTGGTGCAGATACTCAACTACTCGATTCAACACTCTTGAAATAACTCTATAATTATGATGTGGGTATAAATTTCTATGGATTCTAAATTGCTTCTTGAAAATCTGTATTGTATGAATATTAAATGCAATTTAGACAAAAAAAAAAGTTCATCAGCGAACTCTAATCAATTTTAGGGTTTCATTCACCTGAAAAAACTTATTAGTCTTGGTCCTCTATCAGTCCGTGTGTCATAGAGTCCGTACATAAAAACTGTATATGTCGGAGATTTTAAATTTTGTGTGCTTACAGCTGAATGCTTCGTGTCACACGACAACTCATAAAAATTTAAAAAAGTCTATTATTTTAATTACCGTAATTTCGGGTGTATAAGCCGCGGATCAAACAATTCTTTTTCGACCCAGAAATTTTTGAAAAATGAATGTTACTAGTTAGATCGCCGTAAATACTTCTGTTCAATCACTAAATAAGATTTCTGGGTCCAAAAAGAATTGTTTGATCCGCGGCTTATACACCCGAAATTACGGTAAATCAATTTATTTATGACATCCGTTCATTTTTGGATTTTAAAAGAGAACCTTAACTTGAATGTTTGGTGTAGACATCATAGCTTGGAGGTAAAGCGTCTCGCTAGTAAACAGGAGGTTGTTAATTAGATCCCCAGTGCTGAAAGTTGAAAATTTCATATTAACACTAGAACCACGTGGACGGGTCATTTTGACCCGTATCATATGGAGAGATGTCGATTCGAACCAGAAAACTCGCAATAAAATAATCTAAATATAAGCTCAGAAAAAATATTTAAAATAAATAACTTAAACAGTTTTAAATCAAAATTCCGATGAGAAATATTTTTATAAAACTTGAATGAATTTTCCCGCGGTTCTAGTGTTAAGGCCCCACACCAGGCACAGAAAAAGACCCGGATGATAATGTAAAGTCTATTTGAGCGTTCTTTTCAAATATATCGCTCAAATTTTAATATTTTTACATGATTTTTTTGCATAGGATAGCTGAAGACGATCTACAATCGGCCTAGTTTTTACTTTTTCGATTTTACATATATATTTTTTATATTACGATAGTTTCATTTTCTGAACCGGTTTAAACCGGTTTTTAAAATTAAAGTAATTTTTTTTTTTTTTTTAATCTGAAACCAAAATTAAAAAAGTAAAAACTAGGCCGGTTGAGGATCGTCCTCAGCTATTTTGTGAAAAAAAATCATGTAAAAATATTAAAATTTGGGCGAAATATTTGAAAAGAACGCCCCCATAAACTTTACATTATCATCCAGGTCTTTTTCTGTGCCGAGTGTTGCGCGTTAAGATGGATTTAATTAAAAGAAACTTCTTATTTTTCGCCAATTGAAGGATTTATATTATTAAAGTTTCGTTCATCCGACGTTCATAATATTTTTTTGGAATCCATGTTTTTCTAATTTAAAATCTCTCGTAATTTATTAATTATACAGCATTTTAAATTTCATTAAAAAATTATTTTCCCTTTTAGAAATTTAAAATTTTATTTATATGTTCACTATTTTTTATGTTTAATTTCGGATTTTCAAAAAAATTGGAATTTTATATTCTATTTAAATAATCTGATATGAACATTTTTAATTTGATAAACATAAACAAATTCGTTTTATAATTATTTAAAAATCGGATATTTTGGTGCTACCATCTATGTAAGAATTCAATAATTTTAAATTAACAATTTTTATTTATTAATTAACTCTTTCAGGCACACTGTGCCCAGTCCGCCATACCTAATTTTTATTCCAAACTACAAATTCCACCAATAATATTTTAAAAAAATTTTTCTTTTTCAGTGAAAGCTTAAATTAAGGGATTCTTAATTTCTCAAAAATCGGTTTCTAAATTCTGGTGTCAGTCGATAATTTCTCATTTACTAACAGAACTTGTCCGTGACGGAAAGGGTTAAAGGCATACTTGTCAATCTCCGGCTTTTTGTAAATCAAGTAAATGTACTTCGAACCGGAAAATTATTTTAATTAAATTTATCTTAGATTAAATATTGTTCTAGCTTGCAATCTACTGGACATCGTTCACTAAATAAATTTCTGGTTCAAAGTATGTTTCTTTGATTTATAAAAAGCCGGAGGTTGGCATGTATCTGCGATCACACTTACCCACTTGTTTATAATATTGCTGCGATGTGACCGATGCAGCGTATTAAATAATGGGATGTTGTTATCAGAGTTTTTTCGTAGCTGTTAAAGCATTGTACAATGTATGCTTCATCTCGCCGTAAAACAAATTTTTCACCCCCTAAACGCAATCATGTGTCAAAATGTTTGTTTTAAAAATATAGTTTTGAGTTCACCATCACAATCAAAAAATAAATTATTCTTGGTGGAACGTTTTAGGTGCGTTCGTAATTATGTAAATACGTAGCACCTATAGTTGTCGTTCAGTCCGCCCGTCCGTCCGCTTATAACAACGCAAAAGCTACCCAACCGAATCATTTGAAATTTAAAATATATTACTATTACATAATTTTGTCGGGGCATTTCAATTTTTATGAAAATCGGAAGAAAAGATCAATTACAGAGACAATCAAACGTATTCCATTACATTACGTTCAATGAGGGAAAAAGTTTCAAATGCATTTCAATCGTTTGAAATTTAAAATACATAATAATTACATAATTTTGTCGAGACATTTCAAATTTTTATGAAAAACGGATGCATAGTTCAATTACAGGGACAATTACATTACATTACGGTCAATGGGGAAAAATGTTTCAAATGCACTTTTATGGTGTTACACTCATTCTAGGGCTCCCAAATGGTCCGCGAACTGAACATCAGAATTTTCTTAGAGAAATTTTCTTTTTAGATTTTTCTTGTAAATTGTCAAGAAACAACCTTTGGAAGTTGATTCTAGTGCAAACATATCATGAAATTTTCTGTAAAAAAATACTGATGTTCAGTTCGCGGACCATTTGGGAGCCCTGTCATTCCAACATAATAAAATTGATATGCATCTATAAAGTACATATTATAATATACATTTTGCATAATCTGTGGTGCAAAGAATATTTGTTATTGATTTACAAGGCCACATAAAAGTATTCCATTACATAATGTTATAAGGAGAACATTGTTTCGTGCGCATTTTAATTAACAATTTACAATTTTATGAAATTGATATATGAGAATGATATTTTTAAAATTTCTTTATCATACGAACGCACCGCATTTTCTACGCTTCACGTGCAATTTTCAACTTGTTATCCCTACAATTTATCCAGTATTAAAAAAAAAATTCGATGCGTGGTTCAATAGAAATGTTGCATAGGGGCTTCAAAATAAAGGAGAATCACCCATTCATTATTTGAAATGCTGATTCAGCTTAAGGTAAGACTAAACTGATTGCTCTTGCTAAAAATGAAATATATAGTGTTAATATCATTGCATTCTTTTAACACTTTGAAGGGCAAAGCAGTTTCATTGTTATAATGCTGAAATGATTGATCGACAACAGAATTTAAAAACAAATTTATTTCAAAACAGATAAAAGCTTCTCTTCGCGTACTTGCTAAAATTAAGAATTTCATTTCAAAAATCTGGTGTCAATGTAGCATTTTGAAATTAAAATTAAGTGGGATATATTTTATCTCACCGTCCTTCAAGGGGTTAATGAAAACAATACATAAAGATAAGTACAAAGAGTAGGTTCAAAATTATTTTTTTCTGTTTTGTCCGTTAGTTTGTCCAAATGGAGTAGAGTAGAATGGGGATGGTTGTTACAGAAAATTTGCACAAATACGACAAATGGTAGCATATAACTGTATAAACGTCAGTAAATCATAACAATACATAACAAATTACAGCTGGTGTTATGGCTTTTTTAATCACCCAAGTAATTTTCCTATAAGCAATTCATTATTTATTTCTTCATAAACTATTGGTGAGAAAATTATGATACAAGAAGTTTAAACCTCCGTGTACTAGCTTTTAATATTTTCTATTGATTCTTAGTTTTACATGTTTTGAACCGGAAATTTAATTTTATTGTATATAACATTTTTCTAGGAGGTGTGCATTTATTTTCATATATATTAAGTACAAATTATTCAATGCTTCTGGTTTAAAATTTACAACTGTATTCAAATAACTGGAGTCAAATAAGAACCCAATGGTACCAGGAAGATTAAACTGTTTTCATTTCTCAGAAATATTTTCTGTTTTGTGAATTTTGAAAATATATGCACGCGTCGCAATAGATAAAATCTGGAAGAAAAAAAATGACATATTGAGTTGCTTGTTACGGCAACATTGGCGCAGTTTGTTACTTTTAAGAACCAACCCTATTCTAATAAGTTTTAACCCTTCACTGAACGATTTTTTTTATTCTTATGAAAAAAAATATTTGTAATCTATATATCAGTCTAATAATAGGAAAAATACCAAAAAAAGTTAAATTTCAAATTTTCATCTAAAATGTGATATTTTAGGGCGTGTAGCCTACAGACTTAATTAGGCTTTTTAAATATTTTATTGCTATATTTTGCAGTTAAAGGGTAGAGCCGGGTTTCTTAGTAAAATATGCCCTTGAGTCAACCACATCGAGTCCTACATGGATCGATAGCCCATAAAAAGAAATTCATTTCTCCCCAGTTTTAAGTTCGTATCTCGAGACCATGGGGGGTAATGGCCCTAAATGCCTGTTTTGGAAAATAGCGTATTGTGACGAAACTACTAAGCAGATTTCAACGAAAAAAATAAGGGATGTAAAAAACCACCATTCGAATGTTTGACAATTTTTCAGATTCTTTTTAAACAAAACAAAAAGTTTTCTAACATTTTTCCTGTTTTTAAATGTACATTTTAATTAAAAATAAACTAAAATTTCTGAGTGACCACCTTAATTTTTTTGCATGAAATACTATGAGACATGATGCATATTCACTATCAATTTCAACTCTCTACGTATGGTGCATCATATTAAAAAAAGGGCAAAATCATATTCCGCCAGAAATGTGAGGCGTGTCTCGGAAAAATTTCACGCCATCTTTTAAAAATACCGTGTGAATTAATATATGAGATTTGAAAAGAAGGCGGGAAATTTGTCCGAGACATCCCCCACATTACCGCCGGAATTTGATTTTGCACTTTTTTTAATATGATGCACCATACGTAGAAAGTTGAAATTGATAGTGAATATGCATCATGTCTCATAGTATTTCATGCAAAAAAATTAAGGTGGTCACTCAGAAATTTCAGTTTATTTTTAATTAAAATGTTCATTTAAAAACAGGAAAAAATATTAGAAAACTTGTTCTTTTGTTTAAAAAAATCTGAAAAAATTACCAAACATTCGTATGGTGGTTTTTTACATCCTTCATTTTTTTTCGTTAAAATTTGCTTGGTAGTTTCGTCACAATGCGCACTTTTCCAAAACAGGCATTTAGGGTCATTACCCCCCATAGTCTCGAGATACAAACTTAAAACTGGGGAGAAATGAATTTCTTTTTATGGGCTATCGATCCATGTAGGACTCGATGTGGTTGACTCAAGGGCATATTTTACTATGAAACCCGGCTATACCCTTTGCCGAATTTAACTAAATTTATATGCTTAATACTTTGTAGCTTTCTTTATATTATCATTTTTAAGTACTTCAATAAAATAATAAAATTAAATTTTGCCGTAATAACTTGATCGTTTTTTTATGTTACCGAAAAATAATTTTTTTTGGTAAAATGCAGCCACCCGACATGGAAAAAACAGTTATTCAATTCTCTGGATTGTTTTTAATCACATACAGCGATAATATTGGCCGAATGCCTGGCACATAATGAGAAATATAGCGTTTTTAGCTATGTACCAGATATGGCACATGGTTAATATTCGTCAGGGTGGCGAGTGACCCGGCAAAAACACATTTAGGAAAGGTTTTAAATACCAGTATTTTGTTAAAGAGAAATTCGCCTTCGTTAATCCCTGTATATTATTTGAAATATTTTTTTATTATAAAATACTGGCAGCTTCCACTTTTTTTTACCTCTACTCGCCACCCTGTTTGTGATTAGAAGCTTAGTCTTTCGTGAATTTAAAACTGGTTTGCATGAAATTATGTAGAGACGCATTGTTCCAAGCAGTCTATACTTTTCTTTTAGAAGTAGTTATGCCGACTCATTAAACGAAAACTAACAAGGGTCCAACAGCATTCATTGATGTTGCAAAATAAGTTAATAGAGAATGACAAACAATTTCATTCCGTTATATGCAAGTGAGTTTTCATAGTTGCCAACTTTTACGCATTTTTGCTACCACTAAAATTATACAGAAATTTTTCATTTGTTTAATCGTAAGATTTTTGACGATTAAATAAGACAGAATTTACTATAAAATTTTTGCTGTAGGAAAAATGCATAAAAGTTGGCAGCTATGGAAGTTTAATGTAAATTTTATGACTTTCTAAAGATTTTGAACAAAAGGGAAAATTGTATGCTAATGATATATTTAACACTAGAACCGCCATTTGGGGTCAAAATGACCCCTGCCAGGTTGATAATAGTCGATTTGAACCAGAATTTTCTTATTAAGATATGTTAAATATACACAGCACAAAAATAGACTAATTAAATAAGTTAAATAGTTTAAAATTAAAATAATGTGAGAAATATTTTTTTTAATTTTAGTAAAATACCCGGCGGTTCTAGTATTAATATACATCATTAGTAATTTATACTGGATGAACACTGTTAATAATAGTGTCTTGATTTGGTCTGTGCATGTAGCACCTGTACATGTAGCAGAGGTTACCAATCCTCGTTAACTAATCCGGCTGTATATATACGGACGGTGTGACATCTTATCTTATTTTTCAAGTATTTTCATAGGCACACTTGATATCCTGTAAAAAGGCCATTGTATTTATTGCTGTATAATTATTGAATCACACGCGTTTGTCAAAGAAATGTATTTTGCTAAATCGCGTGGGTTCGATAATTATATCATCTCCCACACACTCATAAAACACAAAAGTGCAGTAAAAAAATTCCCGAGGGCCTAAATTACTCTCGTTCAAGAATAAATGTCCGTAGTACCCGTATATTTGTATTAAATTCTAAACATATTCAGTCAGTTTTAATAATTTAACTGCTTCTTTTTTACAAGCAATAAATTGAAAATATGGGATAAAAATCACTTACTTTATACTAAAATATTCGTAATATTTACTATAAGCATTTCTGTCATTAAATAGCATGAAACTGAAAAAAAGTAGTGATATCAAAAGCTTTAAATGATGAATCAAGCAAACTCTTCTTGCCCGTAAGACGTACGTGCAAATCAGAGAAGCAGTTAAGGCGCAACACTAGGCACAGAAAAAGACCCGGATGATAATATAAAGTCTATGGGGGCGTTCTTTTCAAATATTTTGCGAGTTTTTAATATTTTTACATGATTTTTTTGCACAAGATACCTGAGAACGACCCACAACCGGCTTAGTTTTTACTTTTTCAGTTTTAGATTCAGATTAAAAAAATACTATAACTTTCGAAACCGGTTTAAACCGGTTCTGAAATTGAAACTATCGTAATAAAAATATATATGTATATAAGCAAAATCGAAAAAGTAAAAACTAGGCCGGTTGTGGATGGTCCTCAGCTATCTTGTGCAAAAAACTCATATAAAAATATTAAAATTTAGGCAAAATATTTGAAAAAACGCCCCCATAGACTTTATATTATCATCCGGGTCTTTTTCTGTGCCTAGTGTTGCGCCTAAAGACACTCTGTAACTAAAAGTCTAACTGATGTAATGTCTAAAATAATAGTTATGCAGAAGCATAATTTATAAGATATATTTTCGAAATATCATACAATATTTTTTTAAACATTCGTTTTACAAACCGAAGTAAAGAGCAATGAGTAAATATCCTTTAGACGACATTCAAAACGGAAGATGTCAACAATTTTGTTCATCTAGAAAAAAGTAATTTGTTATATATAAATAGAAATTTATTTGTAGAAAGTTCTTGAATCCCACAAGGGAACAAAAATCAAATAAGTGATGTTTAAGAACCAAACTAAAATTTCAGACAAATATTATAAGAGAAATTCAGATAAATACAAAGTCGTATTATCCTTTTTCCGTTTACCTTTCAATGATTTTAAATGAATGAATAAACAAGATATATATATATTGTTATAAAAATTATCTTAATTTGTTACAATAAAATAAAAGTGATCATATAAAATTGCCTCACAAAAGATTGGATTTCTTTTTAATATATTTAATGTTTCTTTATAACATTCTAGAAAGCATTGCCCGCTATGCTGGTCGGTTTCTTTAAAAGAGCCTTTAATTAAACTAAACACATCTAGTAAAGGTAATTAAAAGAAAAATTAAAATCTAATTAAATAGTCATAATTGTTGCCTTATTCGCAGTAGCGGCTCGTCAGGTAGTGCTGCATCAGATTTTTCACACCACTAAAATTTAACAGAATCTTTCATATTACTTATTCGGCAAATTTTGTTGATTAATTAAAACTGAAATTACCATACAATTTTAGTGGTGTGAATAAATTGGTGCAGCACCCCCTGACGAGCCGCTACTGCTTATTCGTCTAACATCTTCAGTCCTGATGTCGCCTTGAGGCGATACTAAATAACAGCCTTTAAATTAATTTAAATATTTCTAGAATTATTCAAATTACTTCTAGACTTTCTTATTATGTGCGTGGATATCATAAGAATTGATATGTAGACTGATATAACTTTGGAGATGTTGTACATCAATTTTAAACGGGTTTTTGTGGTACCTCGAAATATTTGCCTCAGAACTGAGGAGGATAATCGCACGCTATTCGGTTGAAAATAGGTGTTGACGACATAATGGACAAAATAGCTCTAAAATTAACATGTTTAACTATTTTTTAGTAAATTCACTATCTTAAATTTCGCGCTTTTACCTAAAACTGCTGCAGAGATATGGCGAAATGTCTAAGAGTAAAACCACCCTTTAACATTTTGAGCTCTGGTGGGTAAATTTCTCCAAAATTCCAAATGTCCCATTGGCACCAGTATTTTGCAAGGAAAAAAACCGGTTAACTATATACACGAAAAAATGCATTAAACCTTTTTCAAATAAATTTGGTCGAATTTTCTGGTGTCGACGTGGCATTTCGAAATTAAAATTATATGGTAGAAAATTCTACTATCAGAGTCCAAAGGGTTTTAAACCCCTTATGTGGGAATTTCTAAAATTGATAAAATACTTGTTTAAGCTGGTTTTAATTGATTAACTATCGTAAATTCATGCCTCTATCTAAAGAGCTGTTGCTGAGGTATGGTGCAATGACCTAAAAGTTTTGTAACTTCCTTTAATCCTACTGTACGGGATCGATGAAATAAATGTTTAGTAAGTTTTATATGTTTATTGGATTAAATAATGCTTAATATATTTTTAAAAGGCTTTTTATCGTGAATCTCACATGTCTATCTAAAGTTGCTGCTGGAACATCGCCAGTGATGGACGATTCTTGAAAATTTACCAATAGAAAAAAAATCGTCATCGTAACAAAGGCAATGGATACAGTGATCGATTAATTCCGGGAATTTACAACCGAAAAGTTCTACAAGAAATGGTAAAAACCAATGTTTATACATGATTTTGAAGTCAATTTCAGAATTTTCGAAATACATAGAATCCAAAAACAGAAGGAATAAAAAAATAAAACAATGGGAGGCTATAAGGGAGCCACAATAGTGGAAACGTCATGTGACGGCGTCCCCTTGTTGCAAAAAGTAGAAAAGGCGCGAAGTATAAAAAATAAGGAAGTTTAAGTATAAGCAATTACAATTTTTTGGCATTTAACAGCAAAATAGTTAAAGCAATAACAATTAAAAGCAACCCTTGTGGCAAAAAACAGAAACTAAAAAGATGGTGAATGCGATCAAAGTTTTTCATTGATTTGTTTTGTGTAATTTAACCTTAGTTTCGTAATTCTCCTATTATTAGAACTGAGATACATTTAACCCCCAAAAGGGACAAAACGGGGGGAGAGGTAAGGGTAGTGCATAATATGAAGAAATGATCACAGGGCTTATCTGTCATATATCACATGATGGGTAACAGCTAAATATCGAAATCATTATTATTATAAAAAAAAAAAAAAAAAAAAAAAAAAAATTCGTGTTATGTTGGTTTTGGGCAAGTAGTGTGGCAATAATCTCATACTTGACAACTTCTGACTTAAGGGGACAATTTGACCCAGAATTTTATCAGAAGGCCGATTTTTTTTTTTAAATTTTAAATGAAAGCGTGTTTAATTTTGAATATTTTGACAACTCATTTTCGACCATACGGTAATAATATCACGAGATATTGCAAATTTTACAAATTCAACCAGCGCAATTACCCATACAAATAAAAACTTTAAATGGCTTTTTCTCCATGTTCCTATTTTTTCCACTTTCATGTTTTAAAAATTCTAAAGCCTTTTTTTATTATTTGAGTGGGAGATTTAAATTTTTTTGTGATATTTTTTATTACATAAGCTATAAATCTGCACATGAAATTAATCTTCAGATTTTTTCGTTATGTTAAAAAATAAAAGTTTATAATGATGCGTTAGATTTTATTGTTTTTGTCTGTATATATCTGCGAAAAAATTACATTAACTCATTCGCAACGGGATCCCTTTACGGAATTTTTAATGTTTTGCCGCCGGTTTTCAAAAACGGTAATTTGTGCCTTATTAAATCGAGAAAATGCTTCGATTAAATAAGGCAAATTTTTCAGTAAAATTTTACTGGTGGGGATAAATATGGATTCCTTAAGCCTTTTTGCGGGCCACCGGTGGTACACACCGGCGTGAACGTGTTAACCCCTTGAGCTCCGATGGTAGAATTTTCTGCCAAATAATTTTAATTCCGAAATGTCACACTGGCACCAGATAATTCGACCAAATTTATTTGAAAACGGTTTGATGCATATTTTCGTATTTCTAATCAACCGGTTTTTTCTTTGCAAAATACTGGTGCCAATGTGACATTTGGAATTTTGGAGAAATTTACACCCCAGAGCTCAAAGGGTTTTAATGTAATATTAGATGCGTCTAAAATTCCATGCTTAGTAAAACACATTCGAAATCTAAAAAAACATTGGGTAAAAATAGCAATATTAAAAAAAAATATGGGATTATAAAAGATATATATATATTTTAAATCCTACTTAAAATTTCAATTAAATATGAAGACAGCTGTCTGTCATCACTTTTTTTTAGAGAAATGATAACAAACGAGTTCTACATGAAAATGGCAAAATTAATAATTAAACATGCATCTAAAATATTTTCTGGTTACAAACCTGTTTAACTTGATTTATATAAACTCGCAGTGAGCGGAATTTAAACCGGAACTTGACAAAATATTTTCCGGTTACAAGCTTGTTTAACTTCACTCAAAACGTACGGAATTTAAGCCCATACACGATAAAGTATTCTCCAGTTACGAATCTGTTTAACTCGATACAAATTAAGATGCAATATGCAGAATTTAAACCAAAACTTATATTTCCGGTTACAAACCTGTTTAATCTGCTTTAAATTAACTCACAGTATACGGAATTTAATCATTTTCCTGGTACCATTTAACCCATTTCTCCTGGAATACGGGCAATGTGTGTTTTTTCCAATCATCATTTATTATTCTCAGCAATAAATTTTTGTTACATTATTTAATCCAAGCATTATTTTCTTTTTTTTATTAAACTAGCCAAGAATTTATACTTTGAAACACTGGTGATAAAAAGTTTAAAATTCTGTAAAAGGCATTAATTAAAAGTTTTTTTTTCAAAAATATTTATCAGTTACGTGGTTAAGCCGGGACATGACAAAACGGTTGCAAATATGTTTAACCTGGTTTAAGTTAACTTACGATGTACGGAATATAAGTCGGAACTTGGCAAGTATGTAATGTTATAAAAAATTTCTCTGGTACAAATGTTGTAGAATTAAACAGAGTGTTTGTCAATAGGGAAAGGCAAAACCATATTTTATTCTACATTTAATATCGGTAAACCGCAATTCAACATCCTATAATATAGAGCCTTAAATCTATTCAACTTATTTAAAGGTAAATCTATTCCATTTCTTTTTAATCTCATACATTGATGTAAAATAAAGACGTAGAAAATAATAAACTCCTTCCCTTCTTTTCATTGACAGTTAAATTCAGTTCTAGAAATAATTCATAGCGGTAATTTAATCCTCTTTTCGTCTTATCACTTAGATTATAGCCTAAATTAAAGAAAATAAAGAAGTTGTGATAAATTGAAAATGTCTTTAGAAAAATATATCTCAACAAAGAAATAGAAGACTTTCTTTTAACCCTTTCGTAATCAAATAACACCATTTTCTCAAGATTCAAATAAGTTATTTCGAGATTTTACTTTTGAAATGGATAAATGTTTCATTTTCAACTGAATACAACAATTTTCACGACAGATGAATTGCATTAAGACGCAACACTTGTCTCAGAAAAAGAGCCGGATGATAATGTTAAGTCTACGGAGTTTTTCTTTTCAAATATCTCGCTCAAATTTTAATATTTTTACATGATTTTTTTGCATAGGATAGCTAAGGACGATCTACAACCGGGCTACTTTTTACTTTTTCCATTTTGATTCAATTTTTTTTTTAAATTTCTTTGACTTTCAGAGCCGGTTTGAACTGGTTATGAAATGGAAACTATCATAATATAAAAAAATGTAACCAAAATGGAAAACGTAAAAACCATCCCGGTTGTGGATTGCATTTAGCTATCCTATGCAAAAAAACATGTAAAAATATTAAAGTTTAAACGAGATATTTGAAAAGAACTCCTCCATTGCATTATCATCCGGGTCTTTTTCTGTGACTGGTGTTGCGTCTTAGTATATTTTGTCAATATATTGTTATGCTACACAGATTGTGATCTGTATAAATGAGTCATTTTACAGGTAAAAGGAATGCAGGGTTTTTTACATAATGAAGACAAAAAATATTTTAAAATAGATCATATCAGAAGTTACATATTATTCATCCATCTGTCAGGTAGCAAACGGATTCTGTAACTGTTGACTGATTCTATTTATGCCGGCCAAATATCTACACGAGGGATACAAACCCTAGGAGAAGTGCCCTCCCTGGAGGTCTTTCTAAGGGAACCTCATCCGAATTTACGCAAGGAAATCCAAAGTTCGAAGAAAACCGCGGGAAACGATTAGTCCGACAAGCGCGATTGGGTTCGAACCAACACCTCCTATCTACCAGCTTCGAGGGCAGAACCTTTCAGCCACTGGTGGGGTCTGCAGGAATGAGATTTCCGCTTTTTTGGACACCAGTATAAAATTACAGAAAATGTTGTTCTATTAAATCACAAAAATGCTCCGATTAATTAATAAAGCATTTTCTCTAAGATGTTACTGGTGTGCAAAAAAGCGGAAATCTCATCTCTGGGTCTGTAACGGAAGAAGTAAGATTGTTATGAAGATACCAATTCCGGTCAATTTTTCATGCAAGAAAGCTAAAAAACTCCCGAAAATTTGTGTTGCAGCGAAACAAATGGTATTGGATCATTCCATATCATGCTTGGAAAAAGCTTTTCTACATATTTCTGCTTATTTAACAATGCTATTATATCTTTAAACAAAAACGACTACGTTCATATGAAATTCTACACTGAAAAAAATTACGGTTCTTTACTGTGAATTATCCAGTCAATTTATGGAAAATGTCACTTTTTTCGCATAAACGGTCAACTTCCATACTTTTTTGTGTTTTACGGACAAAACCCGTAAATGTAATGGCAAAGTCCGTTGATATAGGAATAAAGTCCGTTTTTTACGGGCATTGTCTGGAATCTCTGATGCAGTAAAATTACTGCAGCAATTTTTTTACAGTGTATAGTTTTCTGTTGTTTTTCATATATTAGTTTATATTTTGACAACTTTTAAAATAACCTTTCGCGGTACAGAAAAATTCTAATCATAGAATGATGAAATGATTGTCTCACAGCGGAATTTACAAACTAATTTTTTATAAACTAAAACTTATTCTTCTGTACTTTCATTGTTAATATAAAGTTTATTTAATTTATTCTTAGTGCTGTCAGTAAATTACGATTTAAAGTTCAGTGCGCTAGAAAAGGTTAATAACTGTATATGTTTATGTAACTATCAGCACGGGACATTTTAATTTCAATTTTTCATGGAACGGCCCTTAAAACAGGCATATTACTTAGGTATAGAGTATAAACTGCGAAGATTTTGAAACCTAATGAAAACAAGCATTTGACTTAGATCTAGGCTAAAAATGAAGAGATTATTAAGGAGGTCTAGAACGCAAAAATCTCCAAATTTTCTAAAAAAAAAATGATACTTCATTAAAAAAATTTCTGT
This sequence comes from Maratus speculifer, assembly GCA_964019185.1. Classification (NCBI taxonomy): domain Eukaryota; kingdom Metazoa; phylum Arthropoda; class Arachnida; order Araneae; family Salticidae; genus Maratus; species Maratus speculifer. The sequence goes on from OZ025299.1 coordinate 48,709,708, forward strand.
TTTTTTTTTTTTTTTTTTTTTTTTTTTTTTTTTAATGCTTAAAATAACGTTTAAATAATGTTTTTATCTTAATTCAGGGCTCTCACCGTTCCTAAAATTTTCCCACTTTTGTACCAATATTTCAAAACAAAAATTTCCGTGGAAGATTCCTATAACATCTACAACAGAGTTATATAATAAAGATTACCGTTTTAAAATTGTGATAGGAAAGTATGAAAATTTTAGGAACAGTGCGAGCGCTGTCTTGATTAGAAAAGAAAATATTAACTTTTACTTACTTATTTCTTCAATAGGAGAAAGTATTGTATTCATCATTCTAATTGAATTTTCCGCTTTTCGACGGATTTGCACATTTTAAGGATCAGAGAGTCCAAAAAAACATTTTTTTTTACAAAATGTCTGTCTGTCCGGGTGTCTGTGTGTCTGTGTATTCCCAGGCAGCACATCCATATGGGCTCATAAGGGCAAAAGTTGATCAGGGATATAGATCCTTAAAGACTAACCATATGGGCCCGCATAGAATGTCTACTTTTTTCCATACGGGACCACATGGGCTATTTATATATATATCTATATGGATGTATATACTCATCTATAAATCTATTTATATGGATCTATGTGGATGCCTATGTAAATCTACACAGATTTTCTGAATGCCATACAGATATTACATTTCAACATTTTCAGGCTTTATTTAATAGATTAATATAGTAATATGCATGTGTTATTAAAATAAACACATAATAAATATGCTGCGAAATGCATACTACAAAGTTGATTTATATAGATATTTTATTACCATCATATAATAATAGTAATAAAAAATTAATTAATTATAGTAAAAATAATTACGTATAATTTATTTTATGATGAAATCTTCTTTAAATTAACTTAAAAAATAGTATGGTAGCACTAAAAAGTTGTCTCCACATTCTGATTTTCTATCAAGATCTATATAGATCACCCATATCGATCTACAGAAATCTATACAGATTTTCTGAATGCTGTACACATATATAAATTTCTACTTTTTCTTTCTTTTTACAGTTAATTTAATCAAACAGGAAGCTGGTATACTTCTAATATTAATATAAATACATAATAAATGCGCTTCGAGCTATATGCTACAAAATCAATTTATATGGATGTACATGGGTTTCTCATGGGCAAATGGGCACAGCTAAAACCCATCTGCCCATATGGGACCCATATGGAGTCCAGATGGGCCCATAGTTCTGTGTTGCCTGGGTTATGTGTGTATATGTGTCTGTGTGCGTGTCCGTACGTCACCATTGCACTATCGAAAAGTGTATGAAGCTATGCATAGAATTGAATCACAATTTTTGTGAATGTTTTTGGCTGTGGCAATCAGGTTCTCATTCAATTTTCAAATATTCCACCGGAAGGAGACGCTGCAATAGCGGTTTTTGTGACATTTTTAACATTGCATCATCGAAAAGTATATGAAGATATGCATATAACTGAATCAAATTTTTTGTGTAAGTGTTTGGATATGGCTAGTTGGTAATCTCTAAATTTGAAAAATATCTGCCGGAAGTGGGCGCTGCAATAGTGATTTTAGAGCCATTTTCAATATTGTACCACCTAAAAATGTATGAAGTTAACCATAGAATCGAATCAAATTTCTTGTGTAAGTGTTTGGCTATGGCTAGTTGGTTCTTAATTCTTACATGTGTTTTAGATGCAGAAATTTCGTGAAATACTGGTCGTTGTATAAAGATTTTTTTTACTAAATAAAGCAGACGTTAATTTACAAAATAATCTGGTAACAGCTGCTTGAAGCATATGGTCCCTTACAGATATAGGACTTTATGTAAGGGTTCGTGTCGGTCATTTTGATCGTTTTTCATGAAATGACCTTAATTTCAAGAAACAACATCCAATGTGTAGACCAATACATAACAAAATTTTACCTTATTTCAGCGGTTTTTATATGGAAATTTTCATTCATAAGTATATTTACATACTCTCTTTGATTTTATTCGTGACAGCTTGCCCAAATACAAAAAAAGTTTCACTCACGCTGAGAGAATGTTCAATACCGGGGTGCAAAATGATAAGAACGATCATGTAATTACCTAAATAAAAAATATAATTATATTAATCCTGAAATAAACCATATACTTTTATTATATACTACCGTAATTTCCGGCGTATAATCCACGGATTAAACAATCATTTTTCAAGCCAGAAGCTTTTTCGACAAGATGTAACTTATTAGATCGCTGAAAATATATGTCCTTAATCACTAGATAAGATTTATGGGTCCAGAAAGGATTGATTGATCTGCGAATTATACCACGGAAATTACGGTTAATACACAATATAAACATAAAGAAAACATTCTAAAACAATAGTTATAAATACACTCATTGCCATAAAAATTTGCGCACCATGAAAAACAAGTCCAAATAAAACAAAATTTTACACGCGTAAGTACTACTGTGATATAAATAAATGATTAGAAAACCAAAGAAAAAAGATCATTTATTGCAGAAAAAAGTACAAATGAACGTAATTTTTTTTACTCTGTTGGACCCCTCTAGCGCGAATGCACGATGCGATAAAAGCGAACATTGAGGCACACAAGTTCCGGATGATAGCCTGAGACATCTCGTTTAATAGTTGCTGCAAACGCGCCTCGAGTTCAACCAAATTCGTAGGGTGTCCAACTTGCCGTTCCAAATGATCCCAGATATGCTCGATTGGTGACAAATCTGAGGATCGAGCAGGCCAGGAAAGGGTGGTAATGTGGCCGTAGCAGGCTAGTGACAGCCTTTCTGTATGTGCCCGAACATTGTCTTGCTGAAAAATGGCTCCTGCGAGCCCTGCCATGAGTGGCAACATATGTGGCTGAAGGATGTCTTGGACGTACCAATGGGCTATCATTGTGCCACGGATCGATATGATGGGTGTATCGTAAGCAATGTCACCCCATACCATCACACCAGTTGTGGGAGCGGTGTGTCGCTGTAAAGCGAAGGTAGGATTGGGGCGTTTACCACGGGGCCTCCACACACGAACACGATTGTCATCACTGCTCAAATTGAATCTAGACTCGTTGCTGAAGCCGACTTGGTTGCAATCCGTTGTTGTCCAGTCCTGTCGTGCGCGATACCACTTCAAACGGAGACGTCGGTGGGTGGGTGTCATTTGCAGCACACGTAACGGGCGCCGCGACACCAGTTGTCCTTAAGCCAGGTGGCTTGCGATGGTTCGGGAAGACACAGGGGTCCGTAGTGAAGGTACTGCCTATGTCTGGGTAGCGGTTAATGAGGTAGTTGGCTCCATGCGTGCGTTTCGTATAATGTAACGGTCTTCTCGACGACTGGTCTGTCGAGGGCTACTCGACGTGTTACTGGCCGAGCTGACCACTCAGTTTCCATCAGCCCGATGATTCTTCCTTTTTCCAGCTCTGACAGCTGCTGATATTGTCTTCATGGCTACATAACGGCATGTCTACCTCAGCGTTTCCTTTGCAAAAGAAAATGTACTCTCAGACAAGTTCTGCTTACAAGTTTTAACAGGTTTATATTCCAAGGAAGACGAAGTTCAACGCCCTCTAGTGGCATTACCCAATGCACGATAACGCTGATTTTCTAATCATTTGCATATCTACCTCATATTTATCTTCATGCCAAGTTTCGTCACAATCCCACAATTATTTCTTGGTGCGCAAATTTTTATGGCAATGAGTGTATAATATAATGCGTCGCATTTTTACTGAACATGCACTGGGAGTAAAATGATAAGAACGAAAGATGTTTTTCTGAATTATAGAAATATTACATGTCAGTTGGATTTCTTTGGTGTTTAGTAATTTCAATGCAACATTGTAACAATAGAGTTTACATAGCTTTAATTTTGTTGGTGTGACAAAACACGACATATCTTTTAAATTTTAGATTTTAATTCTGCTTTTAAATTATGCTGCACGGTTTGACCATCTTTCATTATATATTGTGCTATATACTATCCCAAATATTATTAACTGGATTTAAATTTTGACTACTGGCTCGCCAATCAAGTTTTAGAGTCTTCTTTATCTCCAAACCATTTTTTTGTGTCTTTTTCTGAGTGAGTTTAGGCATTTTCTTGTTGAAAATTTTATAAAAGTTGCAAATTTTTTCCCTCGGTTTCAACAAATTTCATTCAAACGTGCGAATAGAGGTACGTCAATTTTGTTTATCCATTACAAAAGCAATTATGAGCTTATCTACCGAGGAAAATGTAGCCCAAACCATTAAGATAGCATCCACCTAGTTGACGCTTAGAAAATATGTCTTCTTCGTTTTGAAAGCCATGCACATATGGATGAATACCTTCCGTAATATCGAAATTAAACTTCTCTTCAGCACTGAAGATAATTTTAAACCCATTTGTTTGTTTGTTTGTATTTATGTCGGCTAATTATCTACACTATAGGCCCTATGGGGTGGGATGCCCTCCGCGGGGGGGGGGTCTTTCTAAGGGAACCTAACCCGTATTTACGCAAGGTTCGAAGAAAACGACGGAAAACTCCAAACAGTTAGGCCGACGGTCGCGATTGGTTTCGAATAAAGCACCTACCGCCTACCAGTTTGGAGGTCAGAAACTCGCGGCCACTGGTGGGGCACCAATTCGTGTGCTGCTTCAGGTGTTTTTCTAAAACAGAAAGCGGGCTGTTTTGCTGCCAAATGTTAGACACGAACATCAATGAGGTTTTACATTTTAAAGAACTCCCGACATATTTATTGTGCTAAGTACGGTCGATACGGATGTTGGCGTCTTTATCTGGCTTTTTAATTCCTTTTTTATCATTATTTTACTAGGAACAGTACGAATCATCAAACGTTCGTTTCATTTTGAAAGATTTTTTGACTTCTCTGTAGATTTTGTAGTTACATTAATAGTACTATTCTGAGGGAAATTAAAAATGACATTTTTTCAAAGTTTAATTTCATCAACAAATCTTTGAAATTACATTCTGATGATGTTATAAGCTAGAATTTGCCCTCTTTTGAAGTCACAAAGCCTTTTGATTTGCCTTGTAACCCAAATGTTTTGCGAACTAAACGAATGTGCTCAGAAATTCTTTTAAATTTCAATGTCTATTTAAATGATATGCAAAAATTTCCGCCGATCACGTTCCGCGGTTTTAGAAATATTGACTGCGTTCTTATTATTTTGCTTCTGCGTAAATTTAGAAAAATACATATTTAAAAAATGATTAAATATATATATATATATACAATTTTAGTAAAAGATTAATTTAATGTTAATTGGAATGCTACATATTCAATTTTAACACAAAGGTTTATGCATTTGCATTGCAAGCGCAAAGTGATTTCTTTGTTTTTGTAGGGTTCCTATCATTTTGCACCTCTCTGTATATGTTGTCACAATATGGCAGAATCGCAAAGCTTGACTATTGTCAAAGTAAACTTCTACTAGTGAAAATGATGGTCTGTTATTTTCTGATTATTTATAACTGAAATTTTGCACTAATAAGGCGTTTAAGTAAGATATAATTAATACATTTATATTTATTGGTGGAAGTTTGACCCGGTGGTAATAAACCTCAGTGAAAGCGGTTACAAATGAAAATTTACTATCTCAAGGATATGTTAGTTTCTTTTTATTAATAGTTTTCATTATAGAAATATTATCACGCAATGCTCTGATTTTTTTTCTTTGTCAAAATTAACTTCAGTGCCAAAATTATTTTATTTCAAACATTATTATTTTTTTTTTATTTGAAACTTCGCATAACACAGAATTTTAATGCAATTTAACTTTCATTCGATATTTTTCTATCACCACTGACTGATTTATGGTATGAGTATATTAAATATAGGAAAAGTCTATTTAAAAAAAACGAATATAAAGCAGTTGAATGCTGAAATATGGGGTGAAATTTTAAATGGATATTTATACGATAGTGATAAAATGCTGATTCCATATTTCAGTCAAAGAAAGCAGAAATTTAAATTTAACGTACAGATGAATATGTGGATTCGTTTTTTCGAAAAACTTGAAATGTACTCTAACATTGAGCACAATTTATCTTCAACAGTAAAATCTGAAGGTATGTAACTGAAAATAGAAGAAAGGTAAAGAGGAAAAAATTTAAAATTATGGAAACTGAGTTTTAATTCGATATGTAATTATATTTTTTAGTAACTTTTCCACTTCCTGATGATATTGCACCTTTAGAACTTCTTCTAAATGTTCTCTTATCCGCTTTATCAGAACAACGTGTGGAAAAACTCTGTTTTATAAAGGGCATTACATTTAACTGGATCAAACGACAGGTTAACTCCTTAGTAGTTGCATTAAATTACGGTTTAAAAATTCCAATTCATTATTGCCACCACTTTTTGAAAAAAAGTTCTTCTTATTTAATGACAAGTAAAACGATACCAGAATAAAACCAATTACACTAGTTTATAAAACTGGTGGAAATCAAACAGTTCTGAATAAAAGCCATGAAGTTTGCAGCCCGTGAATGTCTCGGGCGCGATGATTAAGTGGTTAAACGATAGGAAAATAATTGTATAATCGCCTAAGAGTTCATGTATAATAAAATCATAGGTACCAACCTCCAACGAATCTTCCATAATTAATATGACCTAGCTAAACACGTTCGGGATCATGGATGCATATATGCAACCTTAAAAACTACTTATAAGGCGTGAGATATACTAGTAAAAAGGAAAAGGAAAATTGATTTTAATTAATTACGACATTTCCGCGATTTCTAAAGTTAAGACAAATAATTAACAAAAAGTGGTGCAAAATGAACAAAATTCGTTATTAAGATGCTGGCCTTGAACGGGTTAACTATGATTGGAACTTAAAAATTTATTTGAAGAATTCTTATTTATTCAATTTAAAATTTCTTCTAATTTCGTATTTAATAGCACAATTATTTTTTATCATTTAACCGTTCCCTGACTTGACCGCACGTCTAACGACAACCTGTTTTTGCCAATTTTGGTTTACCCGTACCACGTATGGGTAAATGATTTCAAATCATGATTTATTATTCTCACCAGTAAATTTTTATTGCAAATTTTGTAATATTTAATCCGAGCATTTTTCTCCTTCTGTAATGCAAAGAATTTTGTTTTAAAATACTGGTGATAAAAGTTTAAAAATCCTGTAAAAGACTAAAAAATAACCTAGACATTATTTGGAAGATTTTTTTTCAAATGTTTTTCAAATTTTCAAATGTTTTTAACGATTTAAATTTGAATTCTCGGAATTAAAAATGGAGGTCAAACTGACAACCTTTGTTTTTTTTTAAAGAATGACTTTTTTAACATTCATGAGGAACATAACCAGAGAATATAACTTTTATAATTGCTAAGTGATTACTGTATTTAAAAATATACATTATTATACATAAAGATCTGGAAGTAAAAACCTCAATATTTCCAGTTAATGACGGCTCAATTAAAATCCAAACGTGATTTAAAACGGCAAGTTAATTTTCTTTTCTACTTATCAATTACATTTTTGTCTAAAGAAATAAAAATAAAGAAGTTGTGAGAAAAAGAAAGTACCGTAATTTCGGGTGTATAAGCCGCGGCTCAAACAATTCTTTTTGGACCCAGAAATCTTATTTAATGATTAAACACAAATATTTACGGCGATCTAAGTAGTAACATTCTTTTTAAAAAAAATTCTGGGTTGAAAAAGAATTGTTTGAGCCGCGGCTTATACACCCGAAATTACGGTAGTTTAGGAATGGCAAATTGTGCGTTGAAAATATTTATTGAAGTGTTCATGCTTAAAATATGGCATTGAATTCAAGATTTAATCAAAATGCATTTAGCCACTTTTAAGATGATGAAATATTTTTCTTAACCTCCTAGTACCTTTAGTAGGGGTCGCAGCGTCCCTAAAATTTTTGCACTTTCCTACCACAGTTTTAAGAAGATTATATTCATCGTAAAATTTCAATGTAGGTGTTAAAGGAATTTTAGATGAAGATTTTTATTTAAAATACTGGTAGAAAAGTGCGAAAATTTTAGGGACGCTGCGACCCCTGCATTAGGATTTTATTGCATTCCAGTAATTAAAAAGAACGTCCCCATAGACTTTACATTGCCATCCGGGTCGCATTTTCAGAAAGAATCACGTTTTGAGCACCAGCCTTGGCGAGTTGGCGAAAGCGAGAACATTCAGCTAGCTGCATCGCTAAACACAAAATAAACTAAGTTCAAACGTGTCATAAAACATATGATTAATAAGAATAATATTTATTACAAGCGAATCTTTACTACTGTTTTTAATTAACTTCTCATTTTTTTTTTTTAACATAGCGAGTTGAGGAAATAATATTTTTGAATTGAGAAAAAAAAAACTATGTTTAGATGTTCTGTGAAATTTAAAGCATTTTAATCTGAAAAAGCTCTTTGTTTTAAACTATGTTTTAATCGTAAACATCGGTGAATAACATTTCCTCATATTACAGTCTTTGCTTGATAATATTTACGGAAAAACAAATGAACAATAAACGCGATCTCTTTGCAGAAGGAAGGGTTGCTATTCGCCAGGCGTTTGACAACACAAACAAGAAATGGTGCGTAGCATTGACTCCATCTCCGCGCCAATCGTTGTTCTGGCGATAAGGTGCTCAAAACGTGATTCTTTCTGAAAATGCATCCGGGTCTTTTTCTGTGCCTAGTGTTGCGCCTTAAGTAAAAAGTTTAATTTTGTTCATTGCGTACCCTTCAATACTTCACTGTGCACACGTATGGTCATTTCCATGCGAACTTGTCATGTCTATCACGCAGCTAAAAATCGTTTTGCTTTTTGGCCACCGTTATTTTCAAAAAGTTTGCTTCGCCCTATTTAACTGATGAGATATATCCGATAAAACGAGTCACATTTTTCCGTTCTAAAATACTAGTAGCCAAAAATCGTTGTACGTGACAGACATGACAAGTTTTTAGAGTTAGCCCTGTATGATTCAGAAGATTAACCAATGGAGTTATGAATAAAAAGGAGGAGACATACAGTCTATTGTCCATCAGTGGCGAGTGAAGTAACTGAGTTGGTTGTCATAATATGACGGCTGTTTTATTTAATCAGATTTACAGTTTCTCATTACCGTCTGTGAAATCTCCCACCAGTAAACTTAACTAGCAAATTTCGTCTTATTTTAGAGCCTTATTGACTAAAAAATTCTCTGAGAATTCTGGTAAAAAAATTCTACTTCTTTTATTTGGTGTCAGTTTGGCGAGGTGTTGTAATATTTTTACTGACACAGTTTTGGTTGTCACAATGTGGCGGATCTATTACTACAGAAGTAAACTCCTACCAGTAAAAGTGAATATTAGTTTTTGTCATTCTTTTTAATTGAAAATGTCTGTTAATGAGCGGTTTGAATTAAAAGAAGTTTTCTGCATAATTTTATTTGTTAAAGTTCGAAAAGGCAGTAATGAATCCCTGCGAAATTGGTTACAGTTGAAGCTTCACTATTTTCAGGATGTGTCAGTTCCTCTTCCTTAATAGTTCCATGGATTAACCATAATGGAAACGTTGTAATGCAATTCGTAGCCGATTATCAGCGTTTTGTGTAAAAAAAATGACAGGATTTGAAAAGTGATTGAAGTACATACTTATTTTGGTTTGATACATATTGCAACTACTTTCTGAAATACACTGGTGTCCAAAATTTAAGCATAATTGGTAATTAAGTAATTATTTTTAAGTAATGAAAGAAATATGAATCGGAATGTGCTGAAACTCCAGGTGTGTAAACAAAATAGTACGCGCCACATATTTTCGCGAAGAGTTTTCCCCGAAATCGAACAGGGGACCGTCAACAAATTGAAAAAGAACGAAGATCTTTTGGATAACCCTGTCAAAACTAATGTAGCAAAAGCGTTCGAACTGCACATTATGATTAATTGGCTTATTGTAATGTACTGTGTTAATTTTTACTAGGATAGCATGTATACTCGTAGAGAAATTAAGGTTTTTATAAAAACAGTCCTAAGTTTTTTGCTTATAATTTGCAGAGTTCTTAATATAAAATAGTGTTCTTTTTTGAAAAAATGACAAACGTCATTGTACACAATACCCTGTCATCAGAATTAAAAAACAATAAAAATTGTATGACAAATGAGCAGGTTTACTAAATAATTTTTTACTGCGCATGCGTGAACGCTATTAAAATTTCATTTGCATATTATGTTAGATAAATGTATAGAGCAACTTTTGTGAAAGTCTCAAAAACATAGCTTAAAAATTCTGAAAATTATCGTTGATAGAATGAGATCAAAATCCTTTATTCCCTAAATGAAGCAAAAAGATGAGGGGCTGTATCCATATTCCATTGTTTAGTGCCTACACAATATTGCACATACAACTATATTTAGCTAAAACCCCTGATTTTTTTGCTTCCTTTAGGAATAACGGATTTTGAGTTTATTCTATAGGCTCCCATTTTCAGAATTTTCAAGCTATATTTTTGAAACTTTTACAGAAGTTGCTCTATACATTTAGCTAACACAATATGCAAATGACATTTTGATATCGTTGACGTGTGCGCAATGAAAAATTATTTACTAAACATACTCATTTTTCATACAATTTTTATTATTTTTAATTTCTGATGACAGGGTATTGTGTACAATGATGTTTGTCATATTTTCAGAAAAGAACATTATTTTATAATAAGAACTCTGCAAATTATAAGCAAAAAACTTGGAAAAATTTAGGACTGTTTTTATAAAAACCTTAATGTCTCTACTAGTATACATGCTATCCTTGTAAAAACTAACACAGTACATTACAATAAGCCAATTAATCATAATGTGCAGTTTGAACGCTTTTGCTACATTAGTTTTGACAGGATTATCCAAAAGATCTTCGTTCTTTTTCAATTTGTTGACGGTCCCCTGTTCGATTTCAGGGAAAACTCTTCGCGAAAATATGTGACGCGTACTATTTTGTTTACACACCTGGAGTTTCAGCACATTCCGATTCACATTTCTTTCATTACTTAAAAATAATTACTTAATGACCAATTATGCTTAAATTTTGGACACCAGTGTATACACGTTTTGTCTTGATGCTGACCTGATATGAAACCCAGCAAGCACATAACTTCCGGCATACGATCGGACCGGAGCCGGCAATGTCGGTTAAGTGTCGGTAGCAGATTGGCAGCTAAAACTTAAGAAACTGCTATTTTGACAGCCGGTTACGGTAATCGGTCCACTCTTGGTTATATATCGGCAAGCGACTTATACCGGCAAGTGACACAGGACCGATATCTGAGTTCTGATAGTGGACCGATCAGATTTGCCAACATCGGTCCGAATTCAGAATATTTAGTCTTAACCGATTTTTTTTCTTTTTCTGAATTTTATTCGAGTTTGATTTTTTGATAAGAAATGTATATTTCACGTATTTCATTAAAAATTCTGTCAGTGAGAAACAGAAAATATGTCAAAAATAACCTATATTTATTTATTTAAAAATATTGTTTTTGAATTAATTTTTAAAATGACTTACAATTATTTTAATCAGAAAATAATTTTTAAATTCTCTCCTTTAAATTGTTAATCACTATTAGGAACTTAATCATAGAAAAACAGAAAAATACTTTGTAAGGTAATTGAATTTATTTTCTATTTATCTATTCATTTTAAAAGCAATAACTCACTTTCTTATTTTATTTAAAAAAATAATTACTAAAAAGTGCTTAACATTTTTTTTCAATGTAAAACATATAAAAGAAATCTACCCATTTTTTTTACATAAAAAATTAGATTTTTTTTCCCAAAATATTATCTCACAAACGAAAAAAAATAGTATTTCTATTTCATTTTAAGATTTAAAAATTATTATTGCAACAATTATTCGGAATTAATATTGCTAAAAAAAATATTCTGCATTAAATTATGAAATCACTTAACGTGAATTCTCATTCTAATTATAAGTGATTAATTACCAACTTATTTTTTATTAAATTAGTTATTTTATGTTACAAATATATATTTCCTATTTTTTTTTACTTTATTATTTACTTTATTATTACATTTAAATACTTTATAATTCCCCAAAAGGAAATTGCATCAGAAAAACCTGTAAAATTCATTTATTATATCCAGTACTTAAGCATTTTTAAACTTATAAAAAGGATTATGAAATATCCCCTATTTTAAAAAAATGTGTATAAAAAAATAATATATATATATATATAATATATGTTACTTTTATTTTATTTTTTACTTAATAAATATTCATTATCAACTAAATAACATTGGAACATAGGTTTAAAACATAAATACTACTTTGAATCATCAAATGGCATAACATAGTTTTTTATTCTATTTAAAAGTTAATTATTACCAATTTATTATTATTTAAAATAAGATTTTTCTAAGTTAAAAATATACACTTTAGAAATTAACGCAAAGCATGTAATTATGTTATAGTTTCTAATAAAAAAATTTATTTATTTAACAATACTTCTGAACAAAAAATATTATTTTTATTTTTTTTAAATATACTATTTAATGATTCTAAAATCTATAAGAAAAGCAATTCGTTTGCTTTAATTATTTGCTAATTCATTAATTTAAATATTAAATTGATTTTTAAAATCCTGCGCATAAGACAATTACAAGTAAATGATTACAAAAAATAAAATAAAAACACTTTAATATTACAATTTTCCAATCTGTCATTTACGTCAACAACACTTGCCATTCACGTAGCACTTATTGAAAAACCACACCCTTATTACCACACATAATCCTCCCCTAACCAGCTCTGACTTGTCTAGTGGTTAAAGCGTTCACCTTCTGAGCTAGGGGTTGCGCGATCAAATCCCTCCTGTTCCCGCTGAAGTATGCCCATTGGCCCTCAAAATACTTGCTAGAGTGTTTAACAGATGGCGCCACCAGATTTTTTTTATTTGCTTGTGCCGGGCTTCAGCCGGTATTCGTGTGGTTAGCTATCGGCATAGTTTTTTGCCGATACAGGACCGGCTGCGTGCCTCATGGATCGGGCGGCATTCGCGCGGCGTATCAAAAAAGATACGGAACCGATAGCAGCAAGTGGCATTGGTCCGATACCGATGGCAGTGGCAAGCGGCTATCGTCCGATTGCTTACCGATAGCTATGCGTTTGCTGGGAAGTTGCTCAGTTATTACACTTGATACTATGACATACTTCAAAAGGAAAGAAACTTTTGAAATTTTAGAATTAAAATCAAATTACGATACTATATTCCAGTGAGATTTTTTTTCTTTTGTTTCTGTATGTCTGATTTGACCTCTCATTTTTACAAAATTCTTTAACTATCCTCTACATTAATGTTCCTTCAACTTCTATAAATAAAAAAAACATGCTCATATTCCAAATTCTATTCTGTTAGAAACTTCACGTTATAGACTGAAAATCTTAAATTTAATTAAACGCATGTTTGTAATTTTATTTTAAAGAGATATTTCTTAGAGATGTGCATTTTCATTATGATTTTAAGCCTTTAAAATTCACTTTAATATGTTCCTATAGACCGTTTTTTAAGAAGTCAAGAAATGTGAATTCTTTCGGAAAAATTCTCAAAGCATTAAATAAAAGTCATTTAAGTTTGCGTAAAAGTAATTCTGATTATTCCATAAATTGTGTACATTAAATTTTATGTCTACTTAATGTTTTCCAACTTTCGACATTATTAAAGAAAAATAATTCTTTAAAATGCTGCTTATTCATTGCGTATAATTTCCATTAAAATATTAATGCGAGGAATGAATATTTATTATTTTGAATAGTTTGGGAACATGTTTGCTATTATTATGCATTTCTTCCTTTCATTATAAGACTTTTTTCAACTAATATTAATATATGCATAGTTTTTTTTTTGTTTAAGAATGAAAAGGGTTGATATAATTCATTATTTTAATTGATAATCTTGTAAATTATTTATGTTTTTAAATATTTCTATCTTAAATGTTCCTCAATAATATGAACTGTATGTAAAATAAATAAATAAATAAATAAATAAATGAAAAAGACTTTTTCGTATCAAACATTGGATTTCTTTTAGATAATTGAAAAATGTACATAAAATAGTTACCAAATATAACCCATGGTTTTTCCTGTCTCTTTTTGAAAATAAAAATGCTGTCTTTATTTGATTATAGATCTCGATTAAATATCCAGTGTATAATTTAGGATTTTGTTGTCAAAAATTGTATCCAGGTTTTCCACGCTTTAGAGACTTTCCAGAACAGGAAATTCTTCGGTACCAATACAGTAGGACCTCGATTATCCGAACCTCGATTAACCATAGCTCTCCTCGATCAACCAAAGTCGGTTTCTTCTGCACTTTTGTTTCACTTTCTACTATTATCCAAAATTTGCCCCACGAGTGGCCGAGAGGTACGGACCTCTCAACTGGTAGACGGCAGGTGCTGGGTTCGAACCCAATCGCGGCTGTCGGCCTAACTGTTCGGAGTTTTCGTGGTTTTCTTCGAACCTTGCGTAAATACGGGTTAGGTTTCCTTAGAAAGATCCCCACGAAGGGCACTCCCCCTCTGGTCCTATATCCCTAGCGCAGATAATCGGACGACAAAACCAAACCAAACCAAAACCAAACCATCCAAAATTTTCTTTTAAACATGTATTTGTAAGGGTTTCCCTCCCCCCCCATTCCTTTTGTATGCAAGCCGTCCTTTCCAAACTATGAGCAGAGATAAATATTTTAGAATTTCCTTTTTTAGAATTCCTTCTCACAAGGAACCCGGAAAAAAATTAAACTATTATGAGTTTTTGTTTCAGAAATAAATTTATTTTCGTTTATAATTTTATATTAGTATTTAACAGTTAAAATAAGTCATAATAAGAGTTCAACGACCGTACTAAATATTAAACTAGATGATTATTGATGAATTCTTGATTATTAGAAAATATCGATTATCCGAAGTAGCATGGGTTCCAATTACTTCGGATAATCGAGGTTCTACTGTACTTTCTTACAAGGAAGGTCTCCTTAATAGGCATACTCAGAATATATCTTTAAAAAAATGCTAGTGGTATTAGTTAGGTATCTAATAAAGGATTAGTTAAATTTAACGGTGGAATCCCAGTAGAAAGTTTATAAATAAATAAATATTTTTGAATATTTGGTGCGAAAATACGAGACACGTGATTTGGCGAGCAGTTTTCCTTGCCAAAAGCAAACGATTTTAATGCATCTGAAAATTGCTTGTTAATTGTCGCTCAGAATCCTTCCTTATTTCCACCAGTTATTTTTTATTGTAAAGTTTACTTTACTTAATCAGAGCATTTTTGCAACTCAATTCCAGAAAATTTTCTGTTTTGAAAAAACGGTGATAATAGATTGAAAATTAAGCATATTGCTCTCGTTGTGAAGAGTTTAAAGAGTATTCGACAATAAGTGCATTTCCGAAATTTCATTTCAGTGCCAACCGGTGATAAATCGCCAAATAAATGAAAATTTCAATTTTTTTTTCATAGATGCTCTATTTAGGTTCGGTTTTGTTGTTTTTGGAAAAACTTAAATTAGTGTGCAGTAGCCATAACTCTTTCACGTAATATTGTTTAATTGACTTATATAGCTATAAAGGATTAACATAATTTTTGAACAATAAAACTTTTCTAATTGCGACGAATTAATAATGTTATTATTAAGTTATTATGCATTTCAGATGAAAATTGTGGTCGGAAATTTGAAAAAAAAATCAACATTACTTTTTCGTTTATTGAAAGAAAATTTTCATTGACCCATATTTAAACGAAAAGATTCGTTGGACCAAACAAACTTTTGTTGATATAACAACACTTTTTTCTGGGTGTAGGCAGCTCCTACTATCTATCCATTACAAAACGGGATATATATAGCACAATGACTTAGACACGATTCATTTTTAACGAAAATGATTTAAAAAAGATTACAAATTTGATTATGGTGCATTTACATTTTCGTTATTCTTCGGTTACAGTGCTATAAGATTAACAGCTAATTACCAGAATCTTAGTTTAAACTTGTCAGATGTTACAATCTTTAAACGCTCTTTTATCTCATTAATGCTTCAAGAAAAGTGAAGCATAGCAGCGTTACCAGTTAAGTGATTTACACCGCAAATTCAATCTGCAAAAACTTATGTCAAGTTCTAAATGAATCTGAAGTTTGATAAAAATCCGTGATAAGTTCTTGATATAGACTTTTTCGGAGATCGTAAAAAATTCAGAATAGCATCGCCATCTATTGAGTGATATACATCAAAATATAGAAAAGGAAGTTATGACAAGTTCTAACTGTATATGAAGTTTCATGCAAATCTGTGCATTAGTACTTGAGATTGAAATATTGCGGATATTGTAAAAATGCTGAATAGAAGCGTCATCTGTGAAGCGATTTACGTCAAAATGTAGAAAACGTCAACTCGGGTAAGGTATAATTGAATTTGAAGCTTGATAAACATCCCTTAATTGGTTCTGGAGATTGGGCAATCGTGGAAATCGTAAATCGTGCTGCATAGCAGCTCCACCTGTTGAATGATTTACACGAATAACTAAACAGCAATCATTTATATCACGGACTACCTCAATCACAAGTTTGATGAAAATTCGTGCATTAGTTCCTGAGATAAAGCTATTGTGATAATCTTGAATAGTAATTCTGTATAGAGTGCCACCTGCTGAGCTATTTACACCAAAAGATAATCAGCAACATATTATATCATAAACTAACGGAAACTGAAGTTTTATGAAAACTGTTCATTATTTCTTTAGATATAGCTAATGTGGAAATAGTGAAAATGGCAATATAACAGCGCCACTTGTTGGGCGATATACACCAAAAACTAATCAACTCCAGTTTATACCAGGATGTAACTGAACATAAAGTTTTGTAAAATTCCCTGCATTAGTTCTTGAGACAGAATGCACACAAGATTTTTGTCACTTACAGAATGAAAGAAAGAGAGACAGACTCACAACAGACATTTTGTAAAAACATGTTTTTTGTGTTCTTTCATACCTAAAACGTGTAAACTCGAATTCAAGAGGCTAATACTTTCTTCTTGTAAAGATAGATAATAAGTTGAAAAATATATCTTTAGAAAAACATGTAAAATTAATTATAAAAGTATATTTCTGAATATATTCATTTGTAAAATAGGCGAAATTATCTGTATGAATACAATGAAACGTTATTACACGCGTAATTTAATAATTCCTATACAATTGAGATTTTACAGAAAATGCAAAAGGCTCATGTTTCATGCTGAATCGATTACAAGCTACGTGTTTTAAGCTATAAATGTATAATTTATCTAAAACCAAAATTTAGGTGAATAACTTTCTTTTAAAAGGATATTTCTTTACAACCTTGTATTTATACTACCATTTTATGCCATTAAATTTCCCGTAAGTATATTTCTATAGACTGCTTTTCAAAAAATTTGAGTTATGACTTCTTTCACAAGTTTTAAAAGCTTTAGGTAAAGAAATGGAAATTATCGTCGGAAAGTAAGTCTGATTATTAAATAATCTCTGTGAATTATCTTTTATGTTTACTTATTCTTTTGAAAATGTCGACATCATTATAGAAAATATAGAACTCTTAAAATTCTGCTAGAAATTTCACTTAATTTATATGAATATATTGATTCAAACACGTGCTGGTTATTTAACTCAGCTTTGAAATAGTTTCCTGTTATTTTATTGTGTGTTGTTTCATCTCATTATACTGTTTTTAATATACAGTAGAACCTCGATTATCCGAAGTAATTAGGACCCATCCTACTTCGGATAATCGAGAATTCATCAATGATCATCTAGTTTAATATGTAGTATCGTCATTGAACTCTTATTATGACTTATTTTAACTGTTAACCCTTTGAGCTCTGGGGTGTAAATTTCTTCAAAATTCCAAATGTCACATTGGCACCAGTATTTTGCAAAGAAAAAAAGCGGTTAACGATAAACACGGAAAAATGCATTAAACTTCTTTGAAGTAAATTTGAACAAATTTTCTGGTGTCATTGTGACATTTTGGAATTAAAATTATGTGGTAGAAAATTCTACCAGCAGAGCTCAAGGGGTTAAATACTAAATTATAATAATAAACGAAAGTAAATTTATTTCTGAAACAAAAACTTATAATGTTGTTCCTTGTGAGAAGTAATTCTAAAAAAAAAAATTCAAAAATATTTATCTGCGCTCATAGTTTGAAAGGGGACGGCTTGCATACAAAAGGAATTTGGGGGGGGGGGGGACCTTTAAAAATGCATGTTTAAGAAAAAATTTTGATGATAGTTGAAAGTGGAAAAAAAGTGCAGAAGAAACCGACTTCGGTTAATCAAGGAGAGTTTCGGTTAATCGAGGTTCTACTGTACTTCATTTTAACCATGTGAAGTTTTTAAAGAATGAAAAAATCAATCGTATTTTTACTTTTCCTAAAATATATTTTAAGGTATCTTAATTACTATTATTTGAAATATACGGTTTTCAAAATATTTCCCTCAAGTTTCAGCCTTAATATTTTTGCACAATAATCTTCGTCTTATTTTATTGAAAATTTTACGTTATTAACAATGGAGTTATGAATAAAAAGAAGTAGACATATAGTCAATTTTCTATCAGTCGCGAGTGAAATAACTGAGTTGGTTGTCAGAAGATGACAGCTGTTTCGTTTAATCAGATTTATAGTTTCTGATTACCGCCTGGGAAATCTCCCACCAGTAAACTTTACTAGGAAATCTCGTCTCATTTTCGAGCCTTCTTGACTAAAAATTTCTCTGACAAATGTCTTAAAAAAATTCTATGTCTTTTAACTGGTGTCAGTTTGGGAGATGACACAGATACTGACACAGTTTTTGTTGCCACATCGTGGCGGATCTATTAGAACCGAAGCAATCTCTTACCAGTAATAGTGAATATTAATTTTTGTCATTATTTTTGATTGAAGATTTCTATTAATGAGCCGTTTATATAAAGAGAGGTTTTCTGCATTATTTTATTGGTTAAAGATCGACGCGGTCGTAATGAATCCCTGCGAAAGCGGTTACAGTTGAAGCTTCACTATTTTAAGGGTATGTCAGTTCCTCTTCCTTAATAGTTTCATGTTATTAATCCCTTGAAGAGCACCGGCATATGTTATATACCACTTAATTTTAAATCCCAAATGTCACATTCACACCAGAAATTAGGAATTCATTTTTGTTTCATGTAATGTACGCGAAGAAAAGCTGCTACTTAGTTTAATATAAAATTGTTTTTAAAAACCGGTGTCAGACAATCATTTTGACATTTTAGCAACAGAAGTGTTTTACCCCTGAAAGGGTTAATTAGAAATTAAGCATAGAGCCTCATCGGAGTACTAAGAAGTCGTATGTTAGATTTACGCTAGAATTCAATACAGAATGAGCGACATATTGTCTAACCATTCCATAATACTTGGACTTTCTTTATAAACCTCCGAAGAACGAAAAACAAATATCCAAACATATTGTAAATTATTTTGAGTTATAAAATTATGCATTCATTTTTACGAATGCAGTAGAACGTAACTCAGAAAAAATATTACACGTACATACTTGTCAACCTCCCGCTTTTTAACTAAAAATACTTTCCACCTGAAAATTTATTAAATTAACTGTTTCTTGATTCGATGCGTACGTTATTTTGAAACCTACATGATTTCATTTATTAAATAGATTTTCCGGTTTAAAGAATGTTTTGTTAATTTAAAAAAATGGGAGGTTTTCAAGTATGCATGTAATTTAATTCGTTCATATTTGTTCAACATCGTACAACAAATGCCCATATTTCACGGTAAGTTTATTATAAAAGCCATGCGTCTAAAAGTATTTAATTTAAATAAAACCTAATTTTCCATTTAAAATACTTTTTTTAAAGAGATAATTCATTAGACTTCATTCATGTTTGACCATTTTATGCTTAAAAATTCTCTTAAATGTATTTGTATGTACCGCTTTTCAAGAATTTCGAATTAGGAATTCCTTCGCAAGTTTTAAAAGCATTAAGTAAAGAAATAGAATCGTAGAACTAATTCTAATTATTGAATAAATTTAAATTATGCACATTAACTTTTATGTTTTCTAATGTTGAAAACTACAGACATCGCCATTAAATAAAAATTAAATCTTTCATAATTATGCTTATTCATCTAATTTCATTTCCGTGTAAATGTTAACACTGCGATGAACAAGGTTTTCAACAATTTTAATTTTTGGACCATTCTTTAAAAAAGACAATTTTCGGCAGTGAAAAATATCTTTAAAATAATCATAATCATTATTTAAATTATTTAAAGTCCACATAATACATATATAGGAATAATTTATCACTTTTAATGAGTGGCAACCATAAAACTATTATCAACCTATTTGATCAATATTTTTGAAAGAAAAAAAACTTTCAAATTATGTCTATTTTTCATATCTTTTAGAGACTTATTAATTTTTTCTCACCGGTTTTTCAAAACAGAAATTTTTGCCTAAGCGAATCAGAAAAATGTTTGAATTAAATAATGCAAAATTTACAATAAAAATTTACTGGTGATAATAATTAATCATGATTGGAATACATACGTCCGTACCAAGTGCGGAAAAATCAGGATTGACAAAAACACGTTGCCCGTATGATGTACGGGCAAATCAGAGAAGTGGTTAAGGGTGTTCTCAACTGCTCCGCTCAACAAGCGCAAAATGTTTTGACACATTTACAAATTCACCTTTTAATATAAATATATAAAAATGGAATGCCTGACGATGGAAGCGATTTCGAATCGAACATTTTTTTCCATTTTATGACAGTTAAATTACTTATCCAGTTCTAAGCTATTTCGATCACGTGATCATCCGTTTTTCTCCTGCTTTTCGACCGGATTTTCTGCTTTCGTCCAGAAATGTGCTCAAAAACGTCAACTTTGAAGGCTTGTTATGAAAGATTTATTGTGTTTTTTTAAAAAACAGAAAATTGAGTGCAATTAGACCATTTCTGAATAACAACACCTGCTATTTTCATGCATTTCCGAACAAAAATAAATTAAAGCATGTATCACAAAGTTGCCCTTTTTGATTTAAGAACACCCTTAATAGAGAGGTGCTGACACATCAGTAAATAACTGAAGCTTTGTCACAGTGTTAGATTATGGAGCGTGAAAAATTCAACAGGAAATTTCTATCGAAATTTTCTTCTTATTTAAGAGGCTTCTTAATGTAAAATTTTAATGGCAAGTAATGGCATAAGTACACATTCATTTTTACTAGTGGAACTTTACTTTGACGTTAATCGCGCTTTGATTTTCCGCCGTATTGTAACAACCTAGATAACCACCTGCCTATGTTATTGAAAAAGGCTATACTACGTGGTCTAACTGACATCAGTAAAAAGAAATTGAAAAATATTTACTATGTTTGAAAAGAAATATTTTCATGAATAAGACACTTAAATAAGACCAATTTTTTTATTTGAATTCATATTCATTTTCATTTGAATTCCGCCATATTGTGACAATGTCGTCAGATACTTTACTGGTAAGTGGTAGAGAGTGTAGTACATGCTTTCTGCTCTTTATTCGTAACTCCATTTCTAGCAATCAGATACGATGTACAGCAGGGCCATCTGCAGAAAAAGATACTTCCAAATTAAATCAGAATATATATAAAAGTAAAAGTCTACTAAGTTCTGAATTTGGTCAGATTCGAGCCCATTAGCTATGAATGCAGTATAGATGAGCGCAGTACAACATCGCAATCTACAGAGAAAGATACTTCCAAATTAATAAGTAATGCCTCCATTGCTCTAAATTTCATTTTTTATAGCTATTGAACAATCTATGCATAATACAATATAGGTAACCTTACTCTACTTGAATTGCATTTTCAGCTTGTGTACAGTCCCATGAATTTTCGTGCCAATATTTCTTTTTAACTTTTTCCGCTTTATTTTTCCGAGACTAAACAAATCGAAGAAATATTTTATAAAAACTTTGCTGTCAAAATTTAACCCTTTGAGCTCTGGTGGGTAAATTTCTTCAAAATTCCAAATGTCACATTGACACCAGTATTTTGCAAAGAAAAAAAAAGTCGGTTAACGATATGCAAGAACAAATACATTAAAAGTTTATCAAATAAATCTTTTCGAATTTTCTGATGCCTTTCTGGCATTTCGGAATTAAAACTAAGTGGTAGAAATTTCAACCATCAGAACTCAAAGGGTTAAGGAATCGTACTTACAATATAAAAAAATAAACAATAATTAAAAAAAAAACGCACTCGGATCCGACATTTTTTTTTTTTTTTTTTGTCAGCTCTCTGGCCTAGAATTCAGAGGGCGGTGTTCTGGCAAAGAAGGTTGCACACATAAGGTGATCCATAGTAGCTTGAAAAATGTTTATATGGACTCTGTAATATCAGTCACAGACCCAAATCAATAACGTGTTGATGACTTGATTTTAAGTTGATGAGTTGAGACAGACGTGTCTCATTTCAGAATGCTGCTGTTACATCGAATACATGTTGTTGCCAGTGGGCTACTATTTTTTAAATCAGATTTCTTGACTGGCAACACTTTTTTTGAAACGGTAAAATTCTCTTTGTTTTCACCTTTATTAATATGCCACTAAATAAGGCTATTTTTATTATGTCAAAAAGTGGGAGCAATCAAGAATCTGAATTTTAAAAAAGTAGCCCATCCGGCAACACTGACTTCACGTATTCCTGTGTCCAAAGTATGATTGCAAAACCCTGAAAAAAGGAACACCATATTACCCTCATAGCATGCATGTTCACAGTGACGTCACAATGACGTCACTGTGAGTCACTTTGGTCACATCACATCTGTGACGAAAATGCCACCACTCAGTGACGTCACAATGTGACTAAGATGTGACTTTCTAAAAAAAATTTCACAGTTCGTCACAATGTTAATGTCAAAGTAGTCACAAACGATACACTTTTCACAAATTGGTCACATTGTGACGTCACAAAGTGGTCACATTGTGACGTCACAAAAAAGCTCTAAAACGGCCATAACGACTTCACATTTTAGTCACTGTGACTTCACATCGACGTCACGTGACGTCACATTGAAAATCGATGGTCACAAAGTCACAATGTGACTTCACCACGACGTTGCAGTGACGTCACCATGTCTTACGGGTAATAGCAACCCTCATAGCATGCATGGTTACAGTGACGTCACAATGACGTCACTGTGAGTCCCTTTGATCGCATCACATCTGTGACCAAAATGCAACCACTCAGTGACGTCACATTGTGACTGAGATGTGACTTTCTTAAAAATTTTTAGAAAATTACAAATATTCTTCAAGACATGTTATTTACTTTAAAAAACATGTTTCTGGCAATTTAAACATCGTCGCTTTTGTCACAGTTTCATCACAATGTTAATGTCAAAATAGTCACAAATGACACATTTTTCACAAATATGTCACACCGTGACTTCACAAAGTGGTCATAATGTGACGTCAAAAACGATCTATAAAACGACCATAACGACTTCACATTTTAGTCACTGTGACTTCACACCGACGTCACGTGACGTCACTTTGACAATCGATGGTCACAAAGTCACAATGTGACTTCACAACGACGTCGCAGTGATGTCACCATGCCTTACGGGGAAACTCTGAAAATTTTCATAACGATTTCCATATTGGCTGGGCTAACCGATGGCATAAACGTCTGGAGATACACGGTTGACTCGATTAACCCTTTCCGGCGCAGTGTTACCACTCCGGCAACACCTAATTTTAATTCCAAACTTACAAACGGCACCAATAATATTTTAGCAAAATTTTACTTTTACAATGACAGCTTTAATCAGGGAATTCTTAGTTTCTAAAAAAGTCTTTTGTAAATTCCGGTGTCAGTCAATAATTTCTCATTTTACGAACGGAAATTGTCTGCGCCGGAAAGGGTTAAATAATAGTTCTATGTAGGGAATACGGAGTTAGTACGACATTTAAATTTTCCGAATAGGAAATTCTACGGTACTAATATTTTCTTGTAGAAAATTCTTGTTAAAAAAGACGAAATTTCACGCTTTCAACCTAAGTTTATTTTTCTACATAAAAATAATGATATGCCTCCTGGAAAAATACCCTGAAGCGTACGAACCCTGCAATAGTTTAAATTACCGCAATTTCCTGCGTATGATCCGCGGATCAAACAATTCCTTTCGACCCAGAAATTTTATTTTGGCAATTGAAGGCAAATATTTATGGCGATATAAAGAAGTAAATTTTATTTAATAAAATTTCTGGGTCGAAAAATGATTGTTTGATCCGCAGATTATCCGCAGGAAATTACAGTATGATTTATAATAATTTCAGCTGTTATAAGCTAATTGATAAAGGTTTTAATATATAGGAGGAATTATTTATTTATCCAACATAATGTAATCAATTGTAATAGAAATGCCTGTGAATATAGAATAGATTGGAATCGGGAAAATTTTTCTTTTATCAAGTATACTGTACAGTTATTATAGTAATTAGTATTATTAACCCTTTCCGGCACGGGCAAAATCTGTAGTAAAATCAGAAATTATTGACTGACACCGGAATGCACAAATGATTTTTTTAGATATTCTGAATTCCACAATTTAGGCTTTTACTGTAAAAGCAAAATTTTACTAAAATAATATTGGTGCCGTTTGCAAGTTTGGAATTAAAATTAGGTATCCCAGACCGGGCACAGTGTGCCGGAAAGGGTTAAGAAATATTCTTTGTGCGTGGCAGCTATTGAGCAAAAATAAGAAGCATCTTTTACACATCTTTACAATAAAACTTCCCTCGGATATAATGTGTAAATTTTAAATTCAGGAATAATTGTGTAATTTTAAGAAATGCAATCATTGAAGTTACTTCTTCTATTTTTATTTTCTTCTATATTTACAAGAAAAAAGTATTGGATTCGTGAAAATTTTCGGAATCTGGCTTTCGACGTATCTACACGTTTTAGAGTTCAGAGAATTCGAAAAACATGTTTTTACACAATGTCTGTCTGTGAGTCGGTGAGACTGTCTGCCTGTATGTGACTGAAACTTTGTGGGCGCTTTATCTCCAGAACTAATGCACAGAATTTCAAAAAACTTTAAATTCTGTTAGACCTACATATAAACTAGATCTGATTAGTGTTTGATGCTGATCGCTCAACAGGTGACAATGCTGTGCTTCATTATTTACAATTTCCACAATAGCCATATCTCAAGATATAGTTAATGGATTTTTATAAAACTTACTTACATGATATAATATAGTGCTGATTAGGTTTTGGTGCTAATCGCTCAACAGGTGGCGTTTCATGGTGCATTATTCGTGATTATCTCAATAGCTCAATCGAAAGAATTAATGTACGGAGTTTTACCAAAACTTCAGATTTTGTTAGACTTAGATATAAACTAGATTTTATTAAGTTTTGATGTAAATCGCTCAACAGTTATTCGTGCTGCTATGCTATAATATTTACACTTTCCACAAAAACCATATCTCAAAAACAAGTACATGGATTTTCAAAAACTTTATACTTAGAACTTGATATAACATGGTGCTATTTACCTTTTGGTTCGTTCAACAGGTGTCGTTTTCATGGTGCATTTTTCGTGACTATAACAATAATATATATATATATCCACGCATCTATATAAATATATGCAAAAACAAAATCTTACGAAAGGATGTAGCATCTTGGGACACGTTTTAATTAATGATTTTTCTGCAATTTTTTGGCGTCTTTTTATGCAATGAATGATACTTATTTCTTGATGTCTTGACTTAATGAAATAATAAGTTAGAAATACAGCTGCCAGCTGTTACATTTTTTTCTAACAGAAAAATTTAATAGAAGTTTGTTCCTTATTTAATCGACAGATTACACCAATTAAATAACGTAACATTCACTACTACATTTTTGTGTTTCAAAGAAGTGTGGAATATGTAAAATTAGATGTAATAAAAAAATTATGTCTAATTTTACTGCAATTTATTACGGCATACACTGCTGGCAACATTGCTGCCAGCAGTGTTTGCCGTAAATTTAACAGATTTCTTTTACAGTGTGACATTATATTGGATTTTTTAATATTAGTGTATTTCTATTTAAGTTTTTTTTTTAACTTTAGTTTCATTACTTTTATTAAAATGTCTCAAGTTAGGAGGGGCATTACTTTCAAAATTTTCTTTTGCAATAGTAATAAAATAATCATAAAATAATGCATCAGAAGTTAGGCCCTGTTAAATAAGAACAAATTATTACCATCCGAAAACATAGATCCTCGCTGGCTGTATTTATTATTGGTTATAAATTCTGGAATATAAAAATCTCTCTAAGGCTGACATGAGCGCAATGAAGGTACAAATAAATACATTTTTCGTACGATTAAAAGTCAATTGCAGCTCATAAAAATTAGAAAACAAACACATATTTTGTATAAAAATTCAGAGAAATTAATCACATGTAAATGACATGATGATACATATCAATCCTTTATCTACCGACGGTACTTATAAGTAAAATGTATACAAATAATATGTTGTAAAATTCTTTCAATACATCAATTAGTTGTAATGCTGTTTAGAATGAGCTACAGATACATTACTTTATTTTATTCCAAAAGCATTATTGGTTACAATAAACAAAAATATTTTTAAAAGGATGATTTCGTTTGCCTTTGAATCTTTTCAGCTTTCTTGGCGCTCAGGGAGGAGATGGGAATTTTTCAATTCGGAAATATTTTTTCATTTTATATTGTAAGAACATAATATTTGTACATTTTATAATTCTACAAAATACTAAAATAACAATTTAAAATAAAATATTTGAGTGGGGTTATACATATTGCACAAAATCCCTGTAAATTCAAATTTAATTAATCCTTCTAAACCTTTCAATTCTCCAAAAGTCCTTCAAAAATTTATTAAATGATTATGTAAATCTTTTAATTCAGTTTAAACAATTTACGTAAAATGCTTTAGAATGTAAAATTTTAATGAATTCATAATGCGGTAGATAATGGGTTAATATGAAATTAGTACATTTTTAATGCATTTCAATCAAGGGATATTCAGTTCCAAAATGTCATTTCCGCAAAATCAGGAGGCAGTGACCCTCATAGCATGCATGGTCACTGTGACGTCACAATGACGTCATTGTGTGTTACTTTGGTCACATCACATCTGTGACGAAAATGCCACCACTCAGTGACGTCACATTGTGACTGAGATGTGACTTTCTTAAAAATCTTTAGAAAATTACAAAAATTCTTCAAAACATGTTTTTTAGTTTAAAAACTTGTTTCTGGCGATTTAAGTATCGTTGCTTTTGTCACAATTTCGTCACAATGTTAATGTCAAAGTAGTCACAAATGACAGATTTTTCACAAATTGGTCACACCGTGACTTCACAAAGTGGTCACAATGTGATGTCACAAACGAACACTAAAACAGCCATAACGACTTCACATTTTAGTCACTGTGACTTCACATCGACAATCGATGGTCACAAAGTCACAATGTGACTTCACAACGACGTTGCAGTGACGTCACCATGCTTTACGGGTGGTCAGAAAGTCGCAATGTGACTTCACAAAGACGTCGCAGTAACGTCACCATGCCTTACAGGTATTAACATAATTACGAACACACTTAAAATGACGATATACTGTAAAAAAAAAATCTGCAAAGATACTAAACCTTTTCTAGGAAACTGGGTTTCCAAGAACTTTTCCTGTAACGGTAACAGCAAATATTCAAATTTCAGAATTGATTACATGAATTTTTCCTGTTATCGTTACATGAAAAGTTCTTGGAATCCCAGTTTCCTAGAAAATGTTTAGTACCTTCACAGATTTTTTTTTACAGTGCACCCGTGACTTTGTATAATTTTACATTTTAAAATGAAAATCTATATAACCTTACTAAAGGGGAAGGGGGAACAATATAGTGACTGTCGATTGAATTTCAGGCATTTAGACATATTAAACGTTCCTTTCTAATTAAAAGTTTGGTGAAAACCAGTATAATACAAAGCGTCCCCCTCCTCTTTTAAAGCTCAAAAGGATCTCACAGTTAAAAATAAAGGTGTTTTCCAGCGTACGCGCGCGCAGAAATGCAACCTGTGCGAACAAATTCTAAACCAGCTGAGGTAACTATCTTCGAAGACATCGAGATCGAGAGTGAAAAACATCGTGAAGTTGGTTTCTGAACTGAACTTTTTTGGAAGAGTTAATATACAGATTATTTTTTTAACAATCGTTATTTGGAGCTCCCTGTAGCTAATATTAATAACCGGAATTGATTTAAAATTTATAAGGGGACTAATAAAACCAAGCGGAAAAGAATCGAAATGAAAAAAATAGTTCGAATCACCAGCAGTAAAGCTATTCCATGTGACGTGTTATGCTCGGCCGTCGAAAATGTTGTATAAACAGTGTATGGTGTGGTGCAAGAGAACATTGGTCACATTGAATGTGGTCGAATTTCTATTCGGGAAAGCGAATATGTTAAATAAAACCTTTTATTTTACCCAAATTATTAATTTTCTCTGTTTCTGAAGTTTTCTTTCCATGTACAGCGCCAAATTTCCCACTATCGGCGATGATTGGAACTATTATTTTTCTATTTTTTGTCGGAATGTCTTTTTCCACGGTTTCATTAATCCATTTATAAAATTTTGTATCATTCCAATTATTAGAACGAGCTACCGGTGGCTCTGAATAGCGTCAGTTAAAAAAAGTACCCTGTAAATAAATATATTTCTTTTGACCAAAGGTATCGTTTTAAAAATTAATGTATTTAGATTTTTTTTTTTTTTTTGATTTTTTAGTCAATGGAAACTTTTGAACATTGAACACACACACGCACAAAAGAAAAGAAAATCGATAAAGTGACTATTTTAAACGTTTTTTTAAAGAACTAATAGTAATATTTTTAACGGATTACATTGTGTTTCAGGAAAATGTATTTCGAAACGTATTTCGATTCCCGAAACTGGTAAAAATTTGTAAAACTCGCAGGAAATATGAAAATTTCGGAAGCGAGTTTTAAAAACGAAGTTTTTAAAAAGAGTACTATTAACCCTTTGAGCTCTGGTGGGTAAATTTCTTAAAAATTCCAAATGTCACATTGGCACCAGTATTTTGCAAAGAAAAAAACCGGTTATCGATATACGCGAAATAATGCATTAAACCTTTTTCAAATAAATTTGGTCGAATTTTCTGGTGCTGTTGTGACATTTCGGAATTAAAATTATGTGGTAGAAAATTCTACCATCAGAGCTCAAAGGGTTAATGTGTTTTTGAACTAGTCGTCATTTTAACCCTTTCCGGCATGGGCAAATTCTGTTAGTAAAATGGGAAAATAACGACTGCCGCCAGAATTCAAAAACGACTTTTTTAAAAATTAAGAATCCCCTAATTTAAGCTTTTATTGTAAAAGCAAAATTCTATTAAAATAGTATTGGTGCCATTTGCAAGTTTGGAATTAAAATTGGGTATCCCGGACTGGACACAGTGTGCCAGAAAGGATTAAAGGATAATGAATATAGATATGATTTGGTATCATTTGTATTTTCGCATTTTGATTTACGAAGCGAATGTAAAATAATACACATCACAGAAAAAATTAGATTTTTTTAAAAGATTAATAATAATATATTTTTTAACGGATATCGCCGTTCAAAAGAAAACGAACGTTGATATAGTGCGGTATTTTTCGTTTTCTTTTTTAATGACAAATGCAGATCACATAAGGTGCCGTGTGATGTCATTTTACGCTCCATTCATTCGAATTTGATTTACGAACAATTAACTTCTCAGTATGACCCTTTTTTTCGTTTACGAATATCCGGCTTCGAAAAAATCGCTTCAAAATGCCGTTTTTTTATTGCTTTTTTTGCAACATTTTCTGCATTGATCAAAGAATCGACAATCACGGCACCTTGTGTACTTTCTAAATAAAAAAATTTGCCAGGTTGATGCATATGAGAGCAAAAATGAATTTAAAAATAAATCGCAAAATAAGCAGTTTTAATCTAAATGCACCCTTAAATATACCAAAATTCAGTAAGGAATGAATTTATGTTCATTGTTATATGAAAGTTATTCTAAACGAACCTAATTTTGGTGGCCTTACTGCCATCGGCGGCATGCACTGTAAAAAAAGAAAAAAAAAATCTGCAAAGGTACTAAACCTTTTCTAGGAAACTGGGATTCCAAGAACTTTTCCTGTAACGGTAACAGCAAAAATTTAAGTTTCAGAATCGATTACATGAATTTTTCCTGATATCGTTACAGGAAAAGTTCTTGGAATCCAAGTTTCCTCGAAAATGTTTAGTACCTTCACAGATTATTTTTACAGTGTACACTGTTAAAACTAATGGTGACACATTGCACCTTTTAGGGGTGAAAGGCGTGTCTCACTGGTGACACCCCTAAAGGAGCCAGAATGACACCTTTAATTAGGGTTAAAAGGTGGCACCCTTAATGCAGAGTGTCCAATAATAAAAAATTAAAAAACATACAAACCGACTTCTGGCCGTCGAAGGATTCGAACTCACAACGTCTGATCACAAGCTCAGCTTTCTAACCGCTCGGCCATCGAGCGCACCTTCATTCACTCATAGCCATAGATTTTACTTACCGTCACAGAAAACAGAAAGACACACGTCACAGCGCATGCGAATGGTTCCAGTCAACCGATGAGGTGCCATATTGCTGCCAATACGAAGTGTATGGCACCTTATTTAGCACCAATCACCCAATAAGAGACCTGTCGGCACTGCAACCACATGTCCAAGCTCCTATGGCACCTTAGGGTTCCAAATGCACCGGGTTCCAATGGACCCTAGGGCTTTTTCACCTCCGGTTGCCAAATGGCACCGGTTTGTCACCTTCACTTTTAACAGTGTAGTAAGAGCAGGAATAGCTTTACATAAATAACAGGCAGTTTACATTTCGTACAGGGAGCACTTAAAAGAATTTATATATTTTGGTAAGAGTGCCTATTAAAGGCCTTGAATTGGTGCTTTAAAATTAATCATCGAAATAACAAAATTATGAAGCAATTTTTTATGAAATGAAAAATTATTACCTCTTTTTTACGTGATTGAATATATTTGATTCCTTTATTGACATATATAGTAATAGAAGTTAGTTATAACTAATATGCCCGCAACAAAATTCAAAGTATACATAAAATTTCTGTTTTGCCGCCGTTTGATTTAATAATATGAGGACTTCAGTTTAAAAATTCGCTTTACACTGTAAAAAAAAATCTGTAAAGGTACTAAACTTTTTCTAGGAAACTGAGATTCCAAGTACTTTTCATGTAACGGTAACAGCAAAAATTCAAGTTTCAGAATCGGTTACAAGAATTTTTCCTGTTATCGTTACATGAAAAGTTCTTGGAATCCCAGTTTCCTAGAAAATGTTTAGTACCTTCACAGATTTTTTTTTACAGTGTACACCCGTGACTTTGTATAATTTTACATTTTAAAATGAAAATCTATATAACCTTACTAAAGGGGAAGGGGGAACATTATAGTGACTGTCGATTGAATTTCAGGCGTTTAGATATATTAAACGTTCCTTTCTAATTAAAAGTTTGATGAAAACCAGTATAATACAAAGCGCCCCCCTCCTCTTTTAAAGCTCAAAAGGATCTCACAGTTAAAAATAAAGGTGTTTTCCAGCGTACGCGCGCGAAGAAATGCAACCTGTGCGAACAAATTCTAAACCAGCTGAGGTAACTATCTTCGAAGGCATCGAGATCGAGAGTAAAAAACATCGTGAAGTTGGTTTCTGAAATGAACTTTTTTGGAAGAGTTAATATACAGAGTATTTTTTTAACTATCGCTATTTGGAGCTCCCTGTAGCTAATATTAATAACCGGAAATGATTTAAAATTTATAAGGGGACAAATGAAACCAAGCGGAAAAAGAATCGAAATGAAAAAAATAGTTCCAATCACCAGCAGTAAAGCTATTCCATGTGACATGTTATGCTCGGCCGTCGAAAATGTTGTATAAACAGTGTAAGGTGTGCTGCATGAGAACATTGGTCACATTGAATGTATTCGAATTTCTCTTCTGGAAAGTGAATATTTTGAATAAAACATTTATTTTACCCAAATTATTAATTTTGTCTGTTTCTGAAGTTTTCTTTCCATGTACAGCGCCAAATTTCCCACTATCGGCGGTGATTGGAACTATTATTTTTCTATTTTTTGTCGGAATGTTTTTTTTCATGGTTTCATTAATCCATATATAAAAATTTGTGTCTTTCCAATTATTATAACTAGCTACCGGCGGCTCTGAATAGCGCCAGTTTAAAGAAAACACCCTGTAAATAAATATATTTCTTTTGACCAAAGATATCGTTTTAAAAGTAAATGATTTTACATTTTTTTTTTTTTAGTCAATGAAAACTTTTAAACATTGAACACACACACGCACAAGAGAAAAGAAAATCGATAAAGTGACTATTTTAAACGATTTTTTAAAGAATTAATAGTAATATTTTTTTAACGGAAGTTTTTAAAAAGAGTAATATTAATGTGTTTTTGAACTAGTCGTCATTTCATCCCTTTCCGGCATGGGCAAATTCTGTTAGTAAAATGGAAAAATAACGACTGCCACCAGAATTCACAAACGACTTTTTTTTAAATTAAGAATCCCCTAATTTATGCTTTCATTGTAAAAGCAAAATTATATTAAAATAGTATTAGTACCATTTGCAAGTTTGGAATTAAAATTGGGTATCCCGGACTGGACACAGTGTGCCAGAAAGGGTTAACTCTTTAACGTTCATTGGTTTCTCTACGAAACCACAAAATTTTAATTTCGATATGCAACACGACATCGGAATTTTAATTAAAACAAATCAATTTTATAATGTATTTGAAAAATCACTTTTTCATATAGATAAACATATTTGTTCACAATTACCGGTGGAAACCATTTATTACTGCATTTTAGCAATGCAAATGCTTTGTCTGTTAAAGGGTTAAGTGATAATGAGTATAGACATGATTTGGTATCTTTTGTATTTTCGTATTTTGATTTACGAAGCGAATGTAAAATATTAAACATCACAGAAAAAAATTAGATTTTTTTTTAAAGATTAATAATGATATATATTTTTTTAACGGATATCACCGTTCAAAAAAAAAAAATGAACGTAGAGGTAGAGCGGAATTTTTTGTTTTCTTTTTTTATGGCAAATGCAGATCACGATGGAGATTTTTAAATTTTGCTGAAAAACAGCGAAAATCACGAAATAGAGTTCGTAAAAGAATTTTTTAGAGGATTAATATTAATAGTTTTTTTTAAACTGAACGCATCTCTTTTTAGGATTACTGGCTGCTAGTTAAGTCGTTATTTTTGGTTTTCCGTATTTTGATTAGTTAACCCTTTGGAAAACGCAAAAAGGAATATGAAAATGAAATTTATTTCATTTTTTTTAACGGAGTGCCCTTAGCAAAAAATGGCATAGGATTTTTTATGGAAACACATGGTTTTATATGGAAAATCCTAAAAAAATTATGTCATTATATGTAAACATATTGTATTGATGTGGTAAACATTCATCGCTCTATGGTATTGCAGAGCAATGTCTATGGTAAAATTATACTGATAAGGATACTGATAAGGATACTGATATATACCATACATTTTATGGTATCCAGAGAAATGTGTATGGTAAAGTTATAGGATAATGATATACACCATATATGAACATTTACACCAAATACATTAACACCATACACCAAACATTTTGAACTAGTCGTCATTTTAACCCTTTCCGGCATGGGCAAATTCTGTTAGTAAAATGGGAAAATAACGACTGGCACCAGAATTCACAAACGACTTTTTTAAAAATTAAGAATCCCCTAATTTAAGCTTTTATTGTAAAAGCAAAATTCTATTAAAATAGTATTGGTGCCATTTGCAAGTTTGGAATTAAAATTGGGTATGCTAGACTGGATACAGTGTGCCAGAAAGGATTGAAGGATAATGAATATAGATATGATTTGGTATCCTTTGTATTTTCGCATTTTGATTTACGAAGCGAATGTAAAATAATAAAAATCACAGAAAAAAATTAAATATTTTTAAAAGATTAATAATGATATATTTTTTAACGGATATCACCGTTCAAAAGAAAACGAACGTTGATATAGTGCGGTATTTTTCGTTTTCTTTTTTAATGACAAATGCAGATCACATGAGGTGCCGTGTGATGTCATTTTACGCTCCATTCATTCGAATTTGATTTACGAACAATTACCTTCTCAGTATGACTCTTTTTTTCGTTTACGAATCTCCCGCTTCGAAAAAATCGCTTCAAAATGCCGTTTTTGATTGCTTTTTTTTGGAACATTTTCTGCATTGATCAAAGAATCGACAATCACGACACCTTGTGTACTTTCTAAATAAAAATATTTGCCACTTTGATGCATATGAGAGCAAAAATGAATTTAAAAATAAATCGGAAAATAAGCAGTTTGAATCGAAATACACCCTTAAATATACCAAAATTCAGTAAAGAATGAATTTATGTACATTGTTAAATGAAAATAATTCTAAACGAACCTAATTTTGGTGGGCTTACTACCTTTGGCGGCATACACTGTAAAAAAAAAATCTGCAAAGGTACTAAACCTTTTCTAGGAAACTGGGATTCCAAGAACTTTTCCTGTAACGGTAACAGCAAAAATTTAAGTTTCAGAATCGATTACATGAATTTTTCCTGATATCGTTACAGGAAAAGTTCTTGGAATCCAAGTTTCCTCGAAAATGTTTAGTACCTTCACAGATTTTTTTTTACAGTGTAGTAAGAGCAGGAATAGCGTGACATAAATAACAGGCAGTTTACATTTCGTACAGGGAGCACTTAAAAGAATTTATATATTTTGGTAAGAGTGCCTATTAAAGGTCTTGAATTGGTGCTTTAAAATTAATCATCGAAATAACAAAATTATGTAGCAATTTTTTATGAAATGAAAAATTATTACCTCTTTTTTACGTGAATGAATATATTTGATTCCTTTATTGACTTATATATTAATAGAAGTTAGTTATAACTAATAAGCCCGCAACAAAATTCAAAGTATACATGAAATTTCAGTTTTGCCGCCGTTTCATTTAATAATATCAGGACTTCAGTTTAAAAATTCGCTTTACACTGTAAAAAAAAATCTGTAAAGGCACTAAACTTTTTCTAGGAAACTGAGATTCCAAGAACTTTTCATGTAACGGGAACAGCAAAAATTCAAGTTTCAGAATCGGTTACAAGAATTTTTCCTGTTATCGTTACATGAAAATTTCTTGGAATCCCAGTTTCCTAGAAAAAGTGTAGTACCTTTACAGATTTTTTTTTTTTTTTTTTTTTACAGTGTAGCCATAAAATCAAATTTTAGAAAATCGCAAAGATAAACTCCAAAAAATGCCGATAGAGGGCGCTTTAGACTTTGGAGTAACGAACAATTATTTTATACCGTTATTTTTTGCATCTCATTAAATTTTTTTAGAAGTTCAGACATAAACTTAAATTTTGAGCTCAAAATCTGTGGTTAAGTAGCGCAAACTGAACTGTGATCAATTGGAGTGGGTAGGTTCAAATTTCAAATGATTATAAAAAACAGAAAAATTGGTCAATTGATTTGCGGTTTTCACTAAAATTTTTCTTTATGTCAGTATTGTCTTAAAAATAAATTATACAGATAAATTTCAAAAAATGCCGATAGAGGGCGCTTGAGACTTTGGAGTAACGTACAACTATTTTTTACCGTTATTTTTTGCATCTCATTAAATTTTTTAGAAGCTCTTTATTGACATAAAGAATAGTTTTAGCAAAAACGGCAGACGAATTGACCAATTTTTCCATTTTTTAAAATAATTTGAAATTTGAACCTTCCCACCCCCATTGAACACAGTTCAGTTTGCTCTACTTAACCACTCCCAACGATTCAGATTTTCATCTCAAAATTTAAGTTTATGTCTTAGCTTCTAAGAAAATTTTATGAGATGCGAAAAATAACGGTAGAATACAGTTGTACGTTACTCCAAAGTCTAAAGCGCCCTCTATCGGCATTTTTTTAAATTTATCTTTATAATTCATTTTCAATAAAATACCGACATAAAGAATAGTTTTAGTGAAAACCGCAAATCAATCGACCACATTTTCCATTTTTTATAATCATTTGAATTTAAAACCCTCTGAACACAGTTAAGTTTGTGCTACTTAACTGCTTCCAACTATTCAGATTTTGAGCTCAAAATTTAAGTTTAAGTCTAAGCTTACGAAACTTTTAATGAGATGCAAAAAATAACGGTAAAAAATAGTTGTTCGTTACTCTAAAGTCTAAAGCTCCCTCTATCGTCATTTTTTGAAAGTTATCTTTATAATTTATTTCAAGACAATACTGACATAAAGAATAATTTTAGTGAAAACCGCAAACGAATCGACCAATTTTTCTGTTTTTCATAATCATTTGAATTTTTGGACCCTAAACTTTAATGGCGCCTATCTGCTTCGGAAGACTTTTGGGACCCTTGGTTTCCTATTTAAATATTGTTTGTCTTGATGTGTACTATCATCCCTTAAAGTTTGGACCATGAATTTAGAAACACCCTGTATATATATATATATATATATATATATATATATATTACAATTTTTAGGTGCAAGTTTACAAGTTGAATAAATTGATAGAAAAAACACGATTTTTAAAATTTCGGATGAGGCGAGATTTGAAACTCAATTCCTCTTATATATTTTTTTTTATTTTAAGGCCAAAATACGAAACTACTTTCTTATTTTAATTTGCAGAATTAAACTCTGAAATGATGCCTTTTAATTAAACTATCTTTTATGCGACATATCTTCCAATGCAAATAAAGTGCCTAATTAACGAGAAATTTCATGAATGCATCATAATTAGATCGCATTAAATAAACCGGAAGTTCGTCAATCGATGGATTAATTATATCTTCTTTAGCTTTTTTTTTACCTTATCAGTGTGCTTAGAATTAGTTAAGTGTATTAAAAAGGAAGAAAATTTATTGTTAGCTAAAGTAAAGCTATGACTCTCAATTATCATCGTAAATATCTAAATCATTTCAATTTATGTGTAAGTTACAAAGAAGAAAGAAGAAATTGCGCAAATGTCAATACCTTTTTATTGTGGAAAATTATCACAAAGGAATAAAAAGGATATTTTATTTCACTATGTTGATGTCGCTTTTACCAATATTCATGCTCAGTTTTTTTTTTTTTTTTTTTTTTTTTTTTTTTTTTTTTTTGCGAATAATGTGGTTTATATGATATGAAACGAAAATCAATTAGGAACAGCAATATGTAAACATATAATGATGGAATTTTTCTTTTTCATTTTCAAAACTGTCACGTCTTTGGATTTTTTAGTACCACTATATCCAAAAAATAATGCATTTCTTATTTA
The DNA here is from genome assembly GCA_964019185.1 of Maratus speculifer. Lineage (NCBI taxonomy): Eukaryota > Metazoa > Arthropoda > Arachnida > Araneae > Salticidae > Maratus > Maratus speculifer. The sequence continues at coordinate 48,747,218 of OZ025299.1, forward strand.
TTCAAAGAATTTCTGCATTAAATAAAGCGAATATTTATATTCAAATATACTGGTGCTCAAACATCTGAATAATTTGAAGCCCTGCAATTAATTTAATATATTTCTTTAGAAACTTAAAATTGTAACAGTTGATACGTATATACATCCATATACCAATGGTCTACTAATTTCCAAATCATGTTTATATTAGCTTAATTTTCGGCGCATAATCCAGACAATTACTTTTTGACGCGGAGATTTTTAAATATTATAAAATGTAACTTTATTAGATCACGATAAATATTTGACTAAAATAACTAAATAAAATTTCTCGGTCAAAACAGAATTGTTTGGACCTCGTTTTATACATCGGAATTTACGGCAATTTATTCATTGTCTAATTTCTACAGGGTGTCCCAGAACTTCGTGTACAAAATTTGAGGGGTGGTAGAGAACATCGTTTGGATCCACAATTACATAGGAAAGCATGGGCGAAAACGTCTTGTTAACCCTTTCACAGACAGTTGTTTGTATATGAAACTACAAAATTTTTAATACAAGATGAACATTGACGCCAAAATTTTAATACGGTTTTTCCATTTATTATGTATGTGAAATGTCTCGCTTTTCTTCTTTGCAAATACATTTTTCCACAATTTCTGATGATATTCACATTTTTCCACATTTTAGTAATAGAAGTGCTTTGTCCATGAAAAACTCAAATATACACAAAGACACATTTATGACACAATGTGGAAAACAATGTAGAACGCATTATTACACAGAAAAAATTACAAGAAATGATTTAATTTTAAATTAAATTTAAAGTTATGTTTCTTTAAAATCAAGTATCTTAGTATTTATTAGAAACTACTAAAATGTGGAAAAATTTGAATGACATCAGAAATCGTAGAAACACGTATTTGCAAAGAAGAAAAAAAAATCATTTCATACACATAATAATTGGAAAACTCATATTAAAATTCTGGTGTCAATGTTCATTTTGTATTAAAATTTTTGTAGTTTCATAGACATACCATTGTCTGCGAAATGGTTAACAAGTGAGGATGACGTTTCCACACATGCATTCCTATGTAATTGTGGTTCCAAACAATTTTCTCTACCACTCCGCAAAGTTTGTACACGAAGTTCTGGGACACCTTGTATGTAATTGTCATGTCTTTAACTTTGGGGAGAATTTCAAGTAGCTTATGAGCCGATAATTTTATTATTATTATTAAAAAAATTAATTTTTGTGTACATTTCCTGAATGTGATAATTTCTAAAACCGCAAGTTTGTATTTGCACTGCAAAAAATTCGGAGAAACGTTTGTGAATATTCAGTGACCTCACAGTTATATCTGGTTGCATTCCGTTCAATTAATCTTGTTTTTTCCTAAGTAATTATTTTTGCGCCTGTAAAATCACACTTCGAAGTAAATAAATTCATTAAATAGCGAAATAAGGAATTTAACTAGAAATATTATTTACAATTATAATTATTAATTTTCTAATTAATTATTCTTAATAAAAATAAAATAAATTAATCTTTTGAATTACTTAAGGGTGTTCTTAAATCAAAAAGGGCAACTTTGTGACACATGCTTTAATTTATTTTTGTTCGGAAATGCATGAAAATAGCAGGTGTTGTTATTCAGAAACTGTCTAATTGCACTCAATTTTCACACAATTGAAAACACAATAAATCTTTCATAACAAGCCTTCAAAGTTGACGTTTTTGAGCACATTTTCCGACGAAAGCAGAAAAGCCGGTCGAAAAGCAGGAGGAAAACGGGTGATCACGTGATCGAAATAGCTTAGAACTGGATAGGTAATTTAACTATCATAAAATTGAAAAATAAGTTCGATTCGAAATCGCTTCCATTGTCAGGCATTCTAATGTTATATATTTCTGTTAAAAAATGAATTTGTAATTGCTTCAAAGCGTTTTGCGCTTGTTGAGCGGAGCAGTTGAGAACACCCTTAAAAAGGTGGCAATAGTGCGAAATAACATGCAAAATAGATGGCTGATGTATCTTTTTGCGGAACTAAAGTGTTTTCAATAATTTTAGTAAGAAAAAAAATCCTGCATTAAGCATAGATTATGCAATACTTTCAACACTTGTAGAATATTTTAATTAATGAAGCTTCTCAAAAAAATGCGCCTTAGTAAACATTTTAGGAAACGCATACCATATTTGAAAAATAGATATTAACATTTATTGTACATTGGTAAGGTATTCCAATTATTTTGTCAGCTCTGTATATTATCTATTGAAATGTATATATTCTACATAGTACGTATATTAAAATTCTGTTAAAATTTAGTTTTGTTACTTTAGTTTAGTAACACAATTAAAAGATTACATTTAGTGTTTTCTACCATCGATACAAACGTACTCAAATTCTTTAAAGCAGTCCTGTATGTCACTAATAAATTTTTATATACGCCACTTATTAAGCTGAAATTTAATTGAGAAAAAAAATCTACTCAATTCATATTTCCAATAATCAATATCCATAGACAGTCTTGCATTTTTTTTTTTTTTTTTTTTTTTTTTTTTTTTTCGTAAAAAACTATCTAGAATTTTCTTCATATGCTACAAAAAGCTTTTCAGCTTACTAAATGTAGTTTACCTTAAAATGCATTACTCAAAAAAATATATATATTCATGATCTTTCTCAATAATGCTTACGAATTCTTTTGTACAGTCATCTATATGTGCTATAGAATTTATATACACTGCGTAGTAGCGTGCAAAATCTTATCTAGAATTAAAACGCATATCATAACTACTAACGGACTTTCAGCAATCATCCCTAATAGTAAAAATTTAGATGTTATATGTAATTATGTAATATGTCCCGTTAAACCATCGATTGTGTGTCCTATTGTAACCCCCCTGTAAACAATGTATTTATATACAATGAACATCATATTCTATTTCAAGAATTGAAGTAAATATCAGTAATGTGAATCAATTCTATCGCGTTTGAAAAAGTGCAATAAAAATTTTTCCTCGTAGGCAATTATATAAGAAAACTTTTTTTTTTTTTACCTTGTAAATCAATGATAAATGTTTTTCATCCCATATTATACAGTCTACAGAAGGCACGTTTTAGTACACTTCAGAAATTCATATCAATTTTATTATGTTTGTAACAGAATAATATCATTAAAATGTGCCGTAAAAAAATTTCTTCAGAGAAAGTTATGTAACAAAATGCTTTGAGTTCCATTGTACGCGTACTGTAAGTGCTATAGATAGCATGTTCCATAGTAATCGTTTTGTAGGGAGCTACAATAAGGTATTTTGTTTCCTTATATTTAAAATTATGTAACATTGTTCAAATACACAATAAATACATTTTTCTCGTAGACTCTAATGTAAAGGAATACTTTGGAGTCCACTTGTGAATAAACTACGAATGCTACAGACGACAAACATCAGGGAGACAAATGGAAGTCATAAACAGGAAGCATGATTTCTGTTTTTTAGAATTTAGTGTCGCCCAGGATGAGAAAAAAAATCTTTTTATTACGAGATTGAACCCGTGGAACTTCGAGGAAATAAAATGTTTAAGAAGAAACTGTTTAATTAATTTATAATAAACCCGCAAAATTCGTTGAATAAAGAATGCATCTTATATTGGTTAGTCTAACTCTTAAACAAATATTATTCTAACCTAAAAGTCGCTCTTCTGCAAAGATATTCTAAATTTTTGTAAAACTTTGCTTTTTTTCAGTGCGTGTTTCCAACTGCGTTATTTACGAAGGTGAAGCAATTCCACCCATGAAGAATTTAAAAGCCCCTCAGAGTGAAAAAAATAAATTTCTACAAAACATCCCTCATAGCATGCATGGTCACAGTGATGTCACAATGATGTCACTTTGAGTCACTGTGGTCACATCACATCTGTGACCAAAATGCCACCACTCAGTGACGTCGCATTGTGACTAAGATGTGACTTTCTTAAAAATCTTTAGAAAATTACAAAAACTTTTCAAAACACGTTATTTACTTTAAAAAACACTTTTGTCACAGTTTCGTCACGATGTTAATGTCAAAGTAGTTACAAATGACACATTTTTCACAAATTTGTCACACCGTGACTTCACAAAGTGGTCACAATGTGGCGTCACAAACGAGCTCTAATACGGCCATAACGACTTCACATTTTAGTCACTGTGACTTCACATCAACGACACGTGACGTCACATCGGCAATAGACGGTCACAAAGTCACAAAGTGACTTCACAACGACGTCGCACTGACGTCACCATGCCTTACGGGATATTTCAATTTTAGGACTTAAAATATACTTTTTTTATAAAATGATGTCATTTGCATATTTTTCAGAATTCGATATACAGAAAAGTAAGCATAAGACGCCACTATCATGGTAGAATATACAAACCCAGCAAAAAGCGATGTCATAAACTCGACTAAATCTAATGAATCATTTGTCTTTATTTATTCGTAATATTAATATGGATATTTAAATATAGTTTATAATAGCTACATGTTTTATCAGAAATCATTCATTTATATATTTTTTAATGTAGCACGTATTTTAATTAAAATTTTTGCATCTATTATAAGAAAATGGCTATAAAGATGCAGTAATCTAGTATTTTCCAACTTTACTTTTTCTGTTGCCAACATCATATATATAACGACCAGCTCATTTCGCCAAAAACTGCGAATAAAGTGTAGCCGGTTTTAGCCACGTGGTTTAGCATTAACAATGCTTAAATTAGTATTTAATAAGCATATTTAAGCCCTGTCCACAAGATTACAGTTTTGTTTCAGAGTTTAAATTAGAGGTCAGAATTATTTGGCCAGGGCTTCATTGTCCTCTGTCGATTGACTACATACATTAAACCTAAATGGGATTGCCTTGTTATCTCTAATGCTGAAATTTCTACAGAAACGGAATACTTCAGTTGCCACCATTACATAAATGGCACTAAGAACGATAAAATAATTAATGCATCAAACAAATTTAGATGCAGTTTTCAAATAAATTGCAATGAGAAGTACTTTTTTCCCTATACCAAAACATTAAAATTGGAAAAGTGCAATTTTTAGCAGTTTCAAAAAATTAAGCAGAGATTTCCAGTATCTAACCGTACAATGATACACCTGCTTCGTTTTACGGATGACTTATGTAATATAATGTTGTTTCTCAGTGACTGTGTAAATGTTGCCTGAAACAAATGGCATGACGAGAGCTAGCACATTTCAACTTTAATTATTAACCCTTTGAGCTCTGATGGTGGAATTTTCTACCACATAATTTTAATTCCGAAATGTCACAACGACACCAGAATATTTAACCAAATTTATTTGAAAAAGGTTTAATGCATTTTTTCGCGTATATCGTTAACCGATTTTTTTTTCTTTGCAACATACTGGTGTCTACGTGACATTTGGAATTTTGAAGAAATTTACCCTCCAGATCTCAAAAGGGTAAAAGCACATGTATATTAAGACAGACATAAACACATCTAATACAAAAACGCAGCATGGAATTAAATTTAACCGGGGCCAGCATATTCGAACCTAGGTCAACACCGTACCATGCAATTGTTCTACCATCTAAATTACTCTGGCCGATATCCTAGCCTGGTAACTTCGCACTAATAAACTATGTTGGGAGCCAGAGTTGCCAGATGGGCCACTTTTTTAAAATTCAGATTCTGTATTGGCACCACTTTTTGAAATGGTAAAATTCCACTTGTTTATTCTGTGATTAATAATTACAGAATAAATATCTAATTTCATATTGATAAAGACGGAAACAAAGGGAATTTTACCGTTTCAAAAAAGTGGCGCCAATCAAGAAATCCCAATTAAATAAAAGTAGCCTACTGGCAACACTGTCTACAGCAATTGCAAACCAGGGATTCCAGGTTGACCTCCACTTAAAAAAAATCGGATTCGCACCATAACATGCAAAAAAGTATATTTAGATTTATCCAGTTCGAAAAATGTATTATTTACTTAAAGCAAAAAATCTTCATCAAAAAGTTCCGGTCTGAAGTCGAAATTTTGGAATAAAAATGGAACAAAATGAAGACCAAACTGGCAATCTTGTTGTAAACAATTATAATATCCCTTGAAAATATCAAAATTTTCAATAGTTTAATAACATTTCATTTTAACTTTGTGAAGAAAATATAAAACAGTGATATTTATAATTATGACTTTAATAAGATTATTAAATAATTAAGTATTAAATATTAAATAAGATTATATAAATGATATTAATACTTATTTTTGTATATGAAAAATCAATATACCTAATAATTTCCTTCTAATATTTTTAAGTGAATTAGCTTCAACAAATGTATATGCAATTTGACAATATCAGCACTTCAGTAATTTAGAAATATTTCGTGGAAGTGAATAGAAGATCTTTCTCAAGATCAATAATGCTAAGTATTTCTTTATAGTATAGCAACGTGGAATTGAGATTAAAGTATGGCTTTGATTCCCTTCGAATGAATCAGGTGTTTCTGGATTGCACGAAATTCAACATTTTCACTGAAACCAAAACTAATTAAGAAACAAATGAATTGATTTACAGGTTAATAATAACGGTCTAAAGGTGCTAAAGTTGCACCTTGTTGAATATATTAAAATATATTATGAAGATGTTATAAAAATACAACAAAACTATCATTATTTTCATGCGAATGATGCTAAAGTATATAAAGGGGACTGTAATGAAATATATAAGTATTCAATTGTTAAACCTAGCAATATATTATAAGGAAACTCTTCAAATTATTAGTAAGAATATATATTATTATATATTTAATTTTTTTAATTTTTAATTAAATAATAAAGTATTTGATTTTTTTAAAATTTATAATAAATAATAAAATATTTGATATAGCTTTCGTTTTATAGTGTTTTGTCTTCTATCCGCTTTGGTTCATCGTTTAAAATTTTGAAACATCTGAAAATTTAATTTTAGACCCTTAATTTAATTTAAACCCTTAAATGCCAATAGTATCATGTATGATATCATCAGTGTCTCCAATTTATTGCATTCTTTTACACACATAACCCATATTCCTACCAAAATATCGATAAAGTGACTATTTTAAAAGATTTTTTAAAGAATTAATAGTAATATTTTTTAACGGATTACATTATGTTTCAGGAAAATGTATTTCGAAACGTACTTCGATTCCTGAAACTGGTAAAAAAATTTAAACATCGTAGAAAATATGAAAATTTCGGAAATGAGTTTTAAAAACTAAGTTTTTAAAAACAGTAATATTAATGTTTACAGTAATATTAATGTTTTTTCTTCATTTATTAACAGACATTTCGTTATTAAATAAACCGCTATTGCTATTTGGAGTTTCTGGTTTGAATTCCGATTCAATGAATTATGCAATTTCTACTACCCTGTAGATTTTTAGTCAGTTTCGAAAGTCGAGATGTTACAGTTTTTTCTTGTTTAAAATTTTAATCATTAAAGGTAAAAACACATATAAAAAATCTGTTGGAAATTAAGAATACAAAAGCACTTAGAAATAATATACCAGTGTATAATAATAATACATTTATGAAACCCAGCCTATTTAAAGGAAATAAAGCTATAGAAAGAAGAAATTGTGATCTATAATTTAATCACAAAGTGTAACCGTAATTTCCAGCGTATATTCCGAGGTTCAAACAAGCATTTTTTAACCCAGAAAAATTTAAAAATTAAATATAACCTTTTAGATCGCTGTAAATATTTGACTTAAATTATTAAATAAAATTTCTGGATCGAAAATGAATTGCTTGATCAGCGTATTATACGCCGGAAATTACGGTAATGAAAAAAAGCACATTATACATTGTTAGAATGAATTGTTGTCAAATTAGTGAGTATTTTTTTAAATGTGTACAAAAAACACAAACAGTAATTTTTGTACTATTCAACGGTAGATATTCTGTTATTACTTAAAGCAAAGATTTGATATAAAAAATTTTTGGTAGATATTTTGAATAAATGAAATTACCTAAAAAAGTGACGATCATACTCACTAAAAATCAACAAAATGTTGAAATAAACTTCTCTTAAAATTATCCGACGTACTTCCGAAACAATTTAATTTTATAAATAAAAAGTATTATATTGATATTCTTCATAATTTTAACAGAATTACACCTATTATTACCGTAATTTCGGGTGTATAAGCCGCGGATCAAACAATTCTTTTTGGACCCAGAAATCTTATTTATTGATTGAAGACAAATATTTACGGTGATCTAAGTTGTTACATTTATTTCTTTAAAAATTCTGGGTCGAAAAAGAATTGTTTGACCCGCGGCTTATACACCCGAAATTACGGTACATAAAAAATCAATATTCCGAATAAATTTCCTCCAACAAATTCAATACTGTAATGTCTTAAAAAGGCAGGTAGAATAATAATATGTTGCAGTATTAATATTCCAGTACATTTAAAACAACAAACCATTTAAAACATTCCAGCAAATTTAATACTGTAATGTCTTAAAAAAGGCAGATAGAATAATAACATGCTGCAATAACAATACTCCAGTATATTTTATGGAAGTGAATGAATGATTCATACCTATATCGATAATGCTAGTATTTATATTAATAAAAGAAAGATGCATGTGTGTGCGATGGCTAGGCGTGTGTGCGTGTGTGTTATTGATGATGGCCGATTACCTGTACGAGGGATATACCTAGCATACATGGTCACAGTGACGTCACTGTGAGTCACTGTGGTCACATCACATCTGTGACAAAAAAGGCCACCATTCAGTGACGTCACATTGTGACTGAGATGTGACTTTCTTAAAAATCTTTAGAAAATTACAAAAATTCTTCAAAACATGTCATTTACTTTAAAAAACATGTTTCTCGCAATTTAAATATCGTCGCTTTTGTTACAGTTTCGTCACAGTGTTAATGTCAAATTAGTCACAAATGACACATTTTTCACAAATATGTCACATTGTGACCACTTTGTGAAACGTCACAAAAGAGCTCTAAAACGGCCATAACGACTTCACATTTTAGTCACTGTGACTTCACATCGACGTCACGTGACGTCACATCGACAATCGATGGTCACAAAGTCACAATTTGACTTCACAACGACGTTGCAGCGACGTCACCATGCTTTACGGGATGTGATGGCAACGAAAATCTACCGCACGTAAACATAAAATTAAGATACGGATGGTACAAGTCAGGGCTCGAAAAATATACATGCCCGACATCAGTGTTACCTATACAGTCTACGTTTTAAAAATCAGACTGACACCACTTTTTTCAAATGGTGAAATTCGGTTTACTTAGATGTATATTACTTAAGAAGAATTTTATTCTTTAATAAAAGTGGTGCCAATCAAAGAAAAAAAAAAAAGCAGCCGTCTGGAAAATTTATGTCGGGCATGTAGATTTTTCGAGCTCTGGTACAAGTCAGGTTCTAATGCCCATGAGATCCATTTTCTTTTCAAGAGAAATTTTAATTAAGAAACATCTTGAGAATCGCAAAGTGTCGTGAGTTTGCTGTTCTGACGTTTACCGACCACGTTTGGAAGATTGCAAAGTAGAGAAGATCCTATAGCAGGGCTCCCAAATGGTCCGCGAACTGAACATCAATATTTTTTAACTGAAAGTTTCATGATATGTTTCTGTAGAATTTGCGCCAGAATTACTTCAAAAGTTGGTTTCTTGGCAAGTTGCAAGAAAAATCTAAAAGGACAGTTTCTCTAAGAAAATTCTGATGTTCAGTTGGCGGACCATTTGGGAACCCTGCTGTAAACGAAGAGGACTATTATTTTCTCTATGTTTGAATCTCTCATTGATTTTATTATTCGACATACGAAAAACAAAACCACATAAACGTACGTTAAGTTTTCTGACGGCGCACTCCGTTAAAAAAAAAGAAAGTTAACTGTTTCATAATACATTTCATAAATTTCGTTTTCATATTCCTTTTTGCGTTTTCTGAAGCTCAATTCGGGTTAACTAATCAAAATACGGAAAACCAAAAATAACGACTTAACTAGCAGTCAGTAATCCTAAAAAAAGATGTGTACAGTTATAAAAAAATTATTAATATTAATCCTCTAAAAAATTCTTTTACGAACTCCATTTCGTGATTTTCGCTGTTTTGCAGCAATACTTAAAAATCTCCATCGTAATCAGCATTTGCCATTAAAAAAAAATACTGCACTATATCTACGTTCATTTTCTTTTGTACGGTGATATCGGTTAAAAAAATATATCATTATTAATCTTTAAAAAAATCTATTTTTTTTCTGTGACGTTTAATATTTTACATTCGCTTCGTAAATCAAAATACGAAAATACAAAGGATACCAAATCATATCTATATTCATTTTCCTTTAGCCCTTTCTGGCACACTGTGTCCAGTCCCGGATACCCAATTTTAATTCCAAACTTGCAAATGGCACCAATACTATTTTAATAGAATTTTGCTTTTACAATGAAAGCTTAAATTAGGGGATTCTTCATTTTTAAAAAATTCGTTTGTGAATTCTGGTGGTAATCAATATTTTCCCATTTTACTAATTGAATTTGCCCATGCCGGAAAGGGTTAAAATGACGACTAGTTCAAAAACATATTACCGTAATTTCGGGTGTATAAGCCGCGGGTCAAACAATTCTTTTTCGACCCAGAATTTTTTAAGAAATAAATGTAACTACTTAGATCGCCGTAAATATTTGTCTTCAATCACTAAATAACATTACTGGGTCTAAAATGATTTGTTTGATCCGCGGCTTATACACTCGAAATTACGGTAATATTACTCTTTTTAAAAACTTTTAAAAACTCACTTCCAAAATTTTCATATTTCCTGCGATGTTTAAAATCTTTTACCAGTTTCGGAAATCAAAACACGTTTCGAAATATATTTTCCTGAAAAAGAATGTAATACGTTAAAAAATATTACTACCCGTAAGACATGGTGACGTCACGGTGACGTCGTTGTGAAGTCACACTGTGACTTTGTGACCGTCGATGCGAAGTCACAGTGACTAAAATGTGAAGTCGTTATGGCCGTTTTAGAGCTTGTTTGTGACGTCACAATGTGACCAATTTGTGAAAAGTGTGTCATTTGTGACGATTTTGTCATTAACATTGTGACGAAATTGTGACGAAAGTGACAATGCTTTCACATTGTGACCAAATTGTGAAATACAGGGTGAGTCCAAAATCATGGAACAAACGTTGAGGGGGCGGTAGGACTCACTATAACAAATAATGATGGCACAGAAATATATGACCGGAAGTGACCCGTCAAGACGCTACACTAGTCACCAAAAAAAGACCCGGATGATAATGTCAAGTCTATGGGGGGGGGGCGTTGTTTTCAAATATCTTGCTCAAATTTCAATATTTTACATGATATTTTTTCCATAGGATAGCTGAGGACGATCCACAACCGGGCTAATTTTTACTTTTTCGATTTTGGTTATATTTTTTTTATATTACAATAGTTTCAGTTTTAGAACCGGTTTAAACTGGTTCTGAAAGTTAAAGTATTTTTCTTTTAATCTGTAACCAAAATCAAAAAAGTAGAAACCAGCCCAGTTGCAGGTCGTCCTCAGCTATCCTATGGAAAAAAATATGCGAAAATATTAAAATTTTAGCGAGATATTTGAAAATAGCCCTCCCATACACTTAACATTATAATCCGTGTCTTTTGCAGTGACTAGTGTGGCGTTTTAACGCGTCACTTCCAGTCATACATTTCTATGCCATAATTATTTATTATAGTGAGCTCTACCACCTCCCTTAAAGTTTGTCCCATTATTTTAGACTCACGCTGCAGATCATTTGTGACAAAACTTCGTTAACACTGTGATGATTCTGTGACGATTTAACTTTTCTTAACGATTTTGTAACAATTTAAAAGAAACAGGATCTGATGAAACTATAACTCCATGCTATGTTCCTGTAAAAATAGGGTTTGAGTCCTAAAATCATATATTGACAATTTATGAACAAACACTATATGGTATATAAAAATAGTTACCTGCAGTAAGGAGACTTTCTTCTAAATTAAAGTTAAAAATTCGATTTACCTCACATGCCTTACAACTCTGGTGTTGTTTTCAAAATTTGAAAAGTATTACCTCTCAAAAATATTTATATATTTTTCCCCACATGCTGAAAATTGCATACCTTCAATTTTATTTATAACTGACACACATTTTGTAGTATGTTGTTCAAACTGTTTAATCTTTTTGAACTTTTTTTAAAAAAAACTTTTACTCGCTTTAATATCCACGAATCCCAGCACATATCTAAAACTGTTCAGCTTGCCAATATTTCAGACCAATAATCCTGATGTTTATAAATATATAGGGTGGATGCTCTAGTTTTGGCCACATTAAGAGAAAAGTTTAAATGGAAATTTTATAGTTTTAGACTGAATAAAACATATTAAATCGCAATAACAGTATTCTTTAGTAAATTTAGTTGTCTTTCTGTTAATTATAATAACTTTCTATCAAATATTTTAGATTGTGAGTAATAACTCGTTAAGTAATTTCTTTCAATTTGCACCAGTTTTGGCCACCCTAATATCTTGTAATTTTGCAAACATTTTAACTGATAATAAGTAAAAATAAAGCATTTTTGTGCAAAATCTGTTTTCCCACACACATATTTGTTTGCTGTATAAAAAAGATTTGCATTTTTTTAAAATGAAATCATAAAAACATCAAATAAAATATACTTAAGCTGATTTTATCTGAACACTTAAATTTAAAACCAAAAAATATATTTAATTCATAAAAAAGACTTATAGGACATAAAAAGCTTATTTTAACATTTTGCATATTTTCATTTATATATATCATATGTTATACTATACCAATATTTACAGTTATATGACTAGAATCTTGAAATTATTCCATTTTTTCATGAAATAGTATTTTGAACATCTCTAAAATCCATTTTTTTTCAACTGATTTTTAACTTTAATTCCTCTAACTTAGCTGCCTGTCAGCCTAATCATTTGGAGTTAGTTTTCTTCAAACCTTAGATTTCCTTGTGTAAATATGGGCTAGGATCTTAGAAAGATCTTCACAGAGGGCATCCCCCTTCTCTTCGGCCCATATCTCTCATATAGATAATTGGCCATCATAAATAGCACAACCCTATTACTTGAGATTCAAAAATAGTAAAAACTGGTCTCCATTCTGTAAACTTGTGTTGCAAGGTAGAACGAGATACTACAAAACTTAACCATCTTGAAAAGCTGACAATGAATTTTGAAAAGCCATAATTTTACTTCCTATCTTATAACAGTGTTTAATGTAGACCATTTTTAAGACTACAGAATTGTCTTTTTTAAACTTGTTAAAATGAATCCTATTTATAGTGTAAAGATTTTCACATTATTTGTTATTTCTAAATTCATGTGCTTGAAATTTTGCAAAAGTTATGCAACTTCCTCATTTTGTTTTGAAAAAAATACAAGAAACCACTAAATCATGCTGTAATTTTATTGAACTTTTAAATTTATAAGTCATAAAACTTTTCTAAATATATTGCTGAACTTTTCACTATAATTAGTCTTGTAGCCAAAAGTGGAGCATAATGTTGTGATCTTTTTGGCCACACCATGGCCATAACTGGTACACATAGCAAATTTAAAGTACCAGTTTTGGCCACCCCTACTTTAAGCTGTAAAAATAATTAATTTAGATATGAAATTACAACAGAGAGAAAGCCTACTTCATAAAGCTTCATAGCAATTTGTTTCAGAACAAATAAAGTTCGATAAATGCCTAATATTGAAAGATTATGAAAACTTGTTACCTAAGCAAAAACCTTAATATATGTGAGTGCACACTATAGTTTTACACATTTTTTTTTTTTTTTTTTTGCAAGTCATTTTTTATCAAAAAATAAATAAATGGGATTGGAAATGATAAAAGAGTGTTAGATTAAGGAGTAAGAATGCATATAATTTGTTAAAATCAATTTACAGCCTAAATAGAGGGTAAATCATTCCAGTGTGGCCAAAACTTGTGCAGTTGCCAAAACTGGAGCAGCCACCCTATATCTTTTAATTATCTTTTGTTGTAATTTACCAATTGATTGAAAAAGTGTCCAGGTCAGGATTCGAACTAAACAGTCTTTCGCGCAAATTGTCAATACTTTGTCGACTGAACTATCCTGGAAGAATCTGACGCACATAATTCACACAGTGAATACGAACGCATACTTATCATTATTATACATAACCCTATGTAATAATAGTTTAATTTTTTTTCAAACTATCCGTATGATAAACGCATACTATTCGTATGAGTATATAATGATATTTCTCCTGGTGAACTGTGCGTGCTAAGTTGCTCTGTTGGAAGAGCATTGGCAGCATACATCGAGGGTCTCTAGTTCGAATCCTAACCTAAACACTTTTTTACTCATTTTGGAAAATTAATATTCGTTTGATTAATTTACCAATTAAAATCATTCTGTTAAATATAATATAGAATTATCTTTTGATAAAACTACGTAAAGTTTATGCGCAATATTCGTAATATACAGATTTTATTTGAAAATCGAGTACAAATGAAGATGAGGCAATTTGTTCTAGTATTACGCTTAGTTATTTTCTTACTATAGTGGCCTGTGCGCATGTATGATTACACCATGGTTTAAATTCGTAGTTAAACTCATATATATATATTGTATATGTCATAAAGTATAGATGCGCCGGTAAAGGACATCCTTAAGGATTTTTTTTTTAAGTTTCCTTAATAATAGTTATAATTATTAGATTTCATTTTTTTGTATTAGATGAATCTATTAATAATATTTAAGTATTCTCAGTCTCACTTTTCAATATTAGACAAAATTTTATTGAAAATAATAGAAATACATAAACACTAAAAATTTCAGCAATGTACATCCCACAAAAGTGTACATGTAATTGTTTTTATGACTATTTAGAACCAGGATTTAATGAACACATACTAATGAAACAAAATTGTTATTTTCAACACAATTTAACAATTAAGATATCAAAAATTAATAAAATAATGCGATAATTACTCATTTTTTAAAATCAATAATTGATATTACCACAAAATTAATATCTTAATTATTTTAGATACATGATTTAAAATAATAAATGTCATGGAATTACAGTTATCAAATTTTTGGGATTATGAGAAATTCAGAAAGGTAATAAAAAAGTTTTACAAAAGTATTTTTGCAATATTAGTGCATAAATTAGTATATTTATCACTATTTTCAACAATTAAACAACCCCAAACACCTCTATATATTAATTATAACGTTAATTTTTGATTATATGTATATTTTTTAATTTATTAAAATGTGATTTTAACCATGTAATTAAAAAATGTGATTAAAGTGCATTTTAAAAATAATATTATTAACTACTTTCAAATCGTTGGCATGCTGTTCCGTATTTCAACAAAATAAATGTTAAATTTATTGAATTTACTAAGGTAAGTGAATTCAAAAAAGTTAAATTAATATGATACTTATTCCTTCTATAAGATGTTTTTTACGAAATTAACAGAAATCATTATAAAAAAGCAGGAAAAATAACATTTCCTTACCTCTATCTTATCGGCATTATCCTCTAATTCCAGTTTTATAATCCAAATAGGGAAGATAATTTCGAAGTCGGAATGTCCGAATGAAGTACAATGACATTGGCGCGCTCAAATTAACGAAACGCCACTGACATTGTATTTTTTCGGACCGACATTTTATATAAAATGTCACCTGATCTCATTTTTGTATAACTTTTTAAAAAATTTCAACTTACGTACTAAATATACACACATAACATCATAACAAAGTTACTAGAGCAGCTGCATAATATTCTAAAGAATAAATACACTAATATCAACTATTCTGGTCGTTGCCAAACGATTTTTTTTAAGCAGGTGATTTTTTATTATTATTGGTTGTTTGAGCTTCGAAGATTTATAAGTTGAATGCGCATGCGCATTAGTTTTATGAGGGTATCCCTAATTAAAATTTTGAGTTAAAAATATTTTTTCACGCATTTCTATTTTACTTTTAATTAGTTTCGAAATACAGTGGAACTTTCATTTAACGAAGCCCATATTTAATGAAATTATCTACTTTTTTAATTTTCTGTTGAACCTTCATTAAGAACGCAAATAACATTTAAATTAATATTCATATTAAAAAAAATTCTACTTAGCAAAATTTGTTGCACTTCCGTGCGTGCACAATATTCAAAAGAATAGATTGCTGTTCAGATTGATTGGTGAATATATTTCAGCGGATTGTATGAATTGAAATTATGTATTTATTTTATCTTTTAAATAAAAAGGGAAAAATGCGAAAATTTTTCGATATGCTAAGAAAGGGATTCTAGTTCCACGAAAATATTATAGGTCCATTCTCTGAATACTTAAAAAAGATGCGAAAGTTTTTATGAGTGTATCTTTCATAAGAGATCGCACATAAAGTAATATTCCAATTTTTTTTTAATTTTTCGATTTGAAATACAAGAGAAAACGAGAAATAATACGAGGCGATTCAGTTTTTGTATCCTATCCTTTATTACGTGGTTTTTTAGATATTATACTAATGATTTTTTATGTGGCTATATTGCTTAACAAAAATTACTATCCAAATTAAAACACAGTTTTATAATATTTCCATTTTTATTTGTAGCTTACTATATAAATTTCATGAATTTTCGTGGGTTTCTATTCAACGATATTTTTTTCATAACGAAGCATTTAAGTGTAACGAGAAATTTCCTGAAAGTTTCCTGGAAGTTTCACTGATAGGTTCATTGCTGGGTGCTTAGTTTCATATGATGGGAGGTTTATCTCACATATGTGATATGACGTACACGTTACACACAGTGCATGTAACGTGTGACATAACAGCGATTGCACAATATTCTTCTGAAATGCCAGAAAACACGTTTTTTGCCAGTAAATAACATGGTTTGAAGAATTTTTGTAATTTTCTAAAGTTTTATAAGAAAGTCACACCTGAGTCACAATGTGACGTCACTGAGTGGTGGTAATTTGGTCACAGATGTGATGTGACCACAGTGACTCGCAGCGACGTCATTGTGACCATGCATGCTATGAGGGATCTTTTGAAGAATTTTTGTATATATTTTTTAATTTTCTAAGAAGGTCACATTTCAGTCAGAATGTGACGTCAGTGAGGGGTGGCATTTTGGTCACAGATGTGACGTCACATTTCAGTCACAATGTGACTTCACTGAAGGGTGGCATTTTGGTCACAGGTGTGACGTCACATTTCAGTCACAATGTGACGTCACTGAGCGGTGGCATTTTGGTCACAGATGTGACGCGACCACAGTGACTCACAGTGACGTCACTGTGACGTCACTGTGACCATGCATGCTATGTGGGTATTAATTCTTTAAAAAATCGTTTAAAAAAGTCACTTTATCGATTTTCTTTTTTTTGTGCGTGTGTGCGTTTAATGTTTAAAAGATTTCATTGACTAAAAAAAAAAAAAAAAAAAAAAATCTAAATACATTTACTTTTAAAACGATACCTTTGGTCAAAAGAAATATATTTATTTACAGGGTGTTTTTTTAAACTGATGCTATTCAGAGCCGCCGGTAGCTTGTTTTAATAATTGGAATGACAAAAAATTTTATAAATAGATTAATAAAACCATGGGAAAAAAATTCCGAAAAAAAAATAGAAAAATAATAGTTCCAACCACCGCCAATTGTGGGAAATTTGGCGCTGTACATGTAAAGAAAACTTCAGAAACAGACAAAATTAATAATTTGGGCAAAATAAAATGTTTTATTCAACATATTCGCTTTCCCGAAGAGAAATTCGCCCACATTCAATGTGACCAATGTTCTCTTGCACCACACCTTGCACTCGTTATACAACATTTTCGACGGCCGAGCATAACATGTCACTGGAATAGCTTTAATGCGGGTGATTGGAACTATCTTTTTGCATTTGATTCTTTTTCCCTTAGTTTCATTAGTCCCCTTATAAATTTTAAATCAATTCCGGTTATTAATATTAGCTACAGGGAGCTCCAAATAGCGTTAGTTAAAAAAAATACTCTGTATATTAACTCTTCCAAAAAAGTTCATTTGAGAAACCGACTTCACGATGTTTTTCACTCTCGATCTCGATGCCTTCGAAGATAGTTAACCTCAGCTGGTTTAGAATTTTTTCGCACAGGTTGCATTTCTGCGCGCGCGTACGCTGGGAAACACCTTTATTTTTAACTGTGAGATCGTTTTGAGTTTTAAAAGAGGAGGGGGACGCTTTGTATTATACTGGTTTTCACCAAACTTTTAATTAGAAAGGAACGTTTAATATATCTAAACGCCTGAAATTCAATCGACAGTCACTATATTGTTCCCCCTTCCCCTTTAGTAAGATTATATAGATTTTCATTTTAAAATGTAAATTTATACAAAGTCGCGGATGTATGCCGCCGATGATAGTAAGGCCACCAAAATTAGGTTCGTTTAGAATTATTTTCATTTAACAATGTAAATAAATTCATTCTTTACTGAATTTTGGTATATTTAAGGGTGTATTTCAATTCAAACTGCTTATTTTCCGATTTATTTTTAAATTCATTTTTGCTCTCATATTCATCAACCTGCAAATTGTTCTATTTAGAAAGTGCACAAGGTGCCATGTTTGTCGATTCTTTGATCAATGCAGAAAATGTTGTAAAAAAAAAGCAATCAAAAACGACATTTTGAACCGATTTTTTCGAAGCGGGAGATTTGTAAACGAAAAAAAGGGTTATACTGAGAAGGTAAATTGTTCGTAAATCAAATTCGAATGAATTGAGCGTAAAATGACATCACACGGCACCTTATGCACCTCTTCGAATATCCCTCAGCAAGTTTCATGTTTTTACTTTTAAAAATGTGTCTGAAATTGTATCGGAAAATTTCGAGCTGTTGAAGATGGAAAAGCGTTTCTTCGAATATAACCTTAAGATGATTATCCTGGCCCTGTGTTGGTTGGTGTACTCTGCTAAACTCCGTCATGTCCCAACTCTAGGTTCGTTTAAATAGATATTCATTTAAAAATGCAAAATCATACAAATTCGAGATTATCGGGTAGAGAGGACAGTCGACACCCAAATTCTAGGTTGGATTGTACCGTTAATATAGAAATTATAAATCATACAAATTCGAGTGTTTATGCTGTCGACGGCAGGTTTGTTTGGCAAGACTTGATTTTAAAAAAATAAAATCAATCAGCACTGACTTTAGGTACATTTGCGATTATTACCACAGCTCTAGACAGCACATTATGGGCCCATTTAGCTTTTCTAAAAAAAGATAGGTTAAAATATGAAGTATAATTTTTTAATATTATTAATAATTTTGTTTTAATTAACAATTATTTTTTGCCATATATAAAGTCAATATTAAAAATTAATTTCCTCTACAAATTTATCCATGCAATGTCTTTAATAAATTCATCAAATAATGGTATCGTATAAAAGTATGGACACATCAGTACATTCGAAACTCTTTATGGAAGTGAATGTGTGATCTTTATCTAAATCAATAATGCTAGTATTTTTTATATAACAGTTTATAGTTACAGACATAAAATCAGTATTTGAAATTGTCTTCCTTCAGAAACCTTTAATAATGCAATATCTTTAAAAAAAATGCACATAATAACTATGTCATTTTCAAATGTCAACACTTCAGTAATTCAAAAGTGTTTGATTTTTGTAAGTGGTCGGTTTTTCTCAAGATCAATAATGCTTAGTATTTTTTTTTGCATAACAACTTGGAATTGAGATTATAATTCTTTTCATTTCCAAACGAATAAATGATATGTTCATGGATTACTCAAAGTTCAAAATATTTTCATAATTGGTTAAGAAAGTAAAGAATCGATTCACTGCTTAATCTTAAAGATCAAGAAATGCCAAACTCTCCAGCTAGTGTTACCTGGTTTCTAAAGATGATTATTTTTCCTTTTATTGTGTTTGTGCCACTTAAAAATAATTATGTTTGCGTCTCAAAAGAAATGTTTGTAAAAAGTCGTACAAATAAAATAAAAAAATGATCGCCTCTGAAAATCCTGATTTTAAGATAAATGATGATGATAAAAGAGAAAAAATCGTAGCATTTACTTGATCACTTAAGAGGATAGTGAAAAGAAAAGTCTTGAAACATATAAAGATGTGTTTGTATCACTAAATCCTTAACTCGTTGAGCTATGGGGTGAAAATTTCTTCAAAATGTCACATTGGCACCAGTATTTTTCAAAGAAAAAAAAAACCGGTTAACGATAAACACGAAATAATGCATTAAGCCTTTTTAAAATAAATTTGGTCGAATTTTTTGGTGCCATTGTGACATTTCGGAATTAAAATTACGTGGTAGAAAATTCTACCGTCAGAGCTCAAGGGGTTAAAAGACATACTATATTTTAAGCGATTTATTTACTGTAATTTCCGGCGTATAATCCGCGAATTAAACAATCATTTTTCGACCCAGAAATTATTTAATATAAAATTTGACGTTTTAGATCGCCGTAAATATTTGCCGACAATTACTAAATAAAATTTCTGGGTCCAAAAAGAATTGTTTGGTCTGCGGATTATAGGCCGAAATTACGGTCAAGTATCAAAACTTATAGGATTGCCTTTCGATAGCCCTTGGGTCAATCCATTTCAAGTGGTCCAGAAAATATTTTTTTGGTCGCTCGACCATTTTTAAAAAATCTGAAATTTTTTGTACAACAACCGTAACATGACGGAAGTTCAAAATGACCGTTATTTTAATTTTACTATTTTCTGTTTGTGCATGGCGGCCATTTTTGTTTCATCGTGTTCAGCGATTTTCTCAGATACTAGGATACACAAAATTGTAAATATCTCGTCTTTTATTTTCCCAATTGAAATGGGGTTTGCAGCATTTTGTTCAGAATAAAATAGGCTAAATGTACAGTGGTAGAATAATTTAAAAAAATAATTTTAAAAAATAAATTTTTACAAGTGAAATTTTAGCATAAAATTTAAGATTTTTCCAAAATCTATCCATTTGCAAATGGAACTTTTTTATGCAAGGAAAACTGTCAACCTTACAAAATTTTTTCTACAAATAGGTCAAAAGTGCGTGTACTCATACACCAAGTACCAGATCTGGGAGTTAATTTCTCTTTGCGAAAAAAATTCCGAAATTCTACAAAAATTTCAAAAATCGCACTGTTTAGGCTTTGATATCTCTCGTGGGGCACGAGATAAAAATCTGAAATTCTGGCCTTTGATAGTATTGTGTAGTAGTGTTATGTACAAAAAATTTCAAGAAGAAGATTTGACAACAAGCTGAGATATGACATGGACAATATGTGAAAACAATATTGTCAAACTATTGTAACCTACTATGTAATTGTTCCACAAGACTGTCAACCATACAAAATTTTTTCTACAAATAGGTCAAACGTGAGTGTACTCATACACCAAGTCTCAGATCTGGGAGTTGATTTTTCTTTGCGAAAAAATTTCCGAAATTCGTCAAAAATTTCAAAAATCGCACTTTTTAGTTTTTGATATCTCTGGTGGAGCACGAGATAGAAATCTGAAATTCTGGCCTTTGATAGTATTGTGCAATAGTGTTATGTACAAAAAATTTCAAGAAGGAGATTTGACTGCAAGCTGAGATATGACATGGACAATATGTGAAAACAATACTGCTAAACTATTGTAACCTACTATGTAATTGTTCATACCTCCAAAATTTTAAATTAATTATTTATGGTAGAAAGTTAAATGTTAACTACAAATATCTTCTTCAAATGAGATTTTTTAAACAATTCTTTAAACAATTCAGAATGTATGCTAAGCCAATACACTATTTGTCCAGAAGAACAAACCTACTAGAAATGCTATTGCAAGAATTTTACTCGGTACGCATTTCAGGAAAAGTAAATTTCAGACAATGGGTTGCAACTGATCGAGTTGACATGGTTTCAATTATTAAACCTAGAGAATATCATTCAAGTTAACAAGGGATGACATGACTTGGGTGGCTTCAAATAAAATTTTGAGAAAGAACAGCCTGATGGATGGACAACAGTAACTGGTCGAACTCATAACATCTCTCGTAAATAGTGTTAAGCTCTTTGTTGAGCATATGTAGTATCTTTGTAAATTAAACATTTATTATTAAACTGCTTTCAACAAACGATATTTTCTGTGTAAATATTGTAAGAAATGAGATTAATCTCATTTCTCCTTATGTACTCATAATAGCATTTCTTAACTTATTTTAATCACCGTATCTCAGCTTATAGTCAAATCTCCTTCTTGAAAATTGAATTGTACATAACGCTACTACACAATACTATCAAAAGTCAGAATTTCAGAATTTTATCTCGTGCTCCACCAGAGATATCAAAGCCTAAAAAGTGGGATTTTTGAAATTTTTGACGAATTTCGGAATTTTTTTCGCAAAGAGAAATCAACTCACAGATCTGGGACTTGGTATATGAGTACACGCATTTTTGACCTATTTGTAAAAAAAAAATGTGTAAGTGTGACAGTTTTCCTTGCATGAAAAATTTCCTCTTGCACACGGATAAATTTTGGAAAAAATCTTAAATTTTGTGCTAAAATTTCACCTGTAAAATTTTATTTTCCAAAATTATTCTACCGCTATACATTTAGCCTATTTTGTTCTGAGCAAAATGCTGCAAACCCTATTTCAATTGGGAAAATAAAAGACGAGATATTTACAATTTTGTGTATCCTAGTATCTGAGAAAATCGCTGCACACGATGAAACAAAGCTCCTCCCACACCGCTGGACCCTGGTTCGAGTCCAGCTAGCGTCATGGGTGTCTGTGTTGTATCCGTGAAAAATGTATGTACTGGATAATTTGTAATAAAGTGTTCTATATGGTTTCTTGTGATCATTGGAGGTTATGCCGGCGAAAAGCTGTAGCGCCTACCTCAAAGCTATACAAATATACAAATGAAACAAAGATGGCCGGCATGCACAAACAAAAAATAGTGAAATTAAAATAACGGTCATTTTGAACTTCTATTATGTGAGGGTTATTGTAGAAAAAATTTCAGATTTTTTAAAAATGGTCGAGCGACCAGTGCTGGACCACTTGAAATGGATTGACCCCCTTATGTTACTATTCTCATACACTTTAAAAAAAATCTGTAAAGTTACTAAAAATTTTCTAGGAAATTATGATTCCTAGCACTTTTTATGTAACGGCAACAGCAAAACTTGATGTAACAGATACAGATTTGCTCTGAACATTAAAATATCCGTAAGGTTACTAAAAATTTTTTAGGAAGCTTGGGATGCCAGGAATATATTATGTAATTGCGAATGAAGGTTATGTATAAAATTTTAGTAAGATAACTATAATTTTAGAAGACTCGTTTGTAAAGTTACAGATTTCTGTATCTTTACAAAACTTAGTTTTGTACATTTGCCATCTTTTCTTGTACAGTGTACAGATAAAATGTTAGTATACATACAGATTTCGGCAACTTTACATTTGTAAAATTACAGATTTTTTTTTTTTTTTTTTTTTTTTTTTTTACAAAAAAAGTTGACAAATCACAGCAAAAAAAGCACGCTTTCAAAAATCTGCTTGCCATTAAGAATACTAAAGACTCTTGGAAATAATATTGTAGTGTCAAACAAAAGAGCATTTTTAATGTTGCCTAATGCATTCATGCCTTTAAAAAAGTCCCTGCCGGCTTGGTCTACAGGCGGATGTAGATTTCAAAGAGTGTTCATATTAGTAACAAAAAATACGATTAGACATAAAATACGATTAGACTAAAATATGATTAGACATAAACTCAGTTTAACAACTTTATGTGGCTGTTTTTGAAAAATTTTTAATTTCATTTTTTGTAAGAACTGGTTTTATAAAAATCATCTTGAGCTAAATTCGGCTCAAATGCCAATTTTGACAGTATATTTTGAAATATATTAAATTTTATTAAAAAAATCGACGAATAGGGTAAACATCAATAACATAAAATTTTCATAGTAATCCGAGTATACTTACGGGAGTTAGAGCGCGGACAGACCGCCAGACAAGCCGAATGCATAAACACTTTTCAACTTTGTTGGAAAGTGTTAATAAAAAGAGAAAAATAAATCCTGCATTTTAAGAACCTGTAAATATTTAAAGTTATGAACATACTTTTTTATGTCCCATTTAACCAGACATGAGATAGATTTTTCGATGTCCAATAGATTATAATTCCTTGCTTGCTAAACTAACATTTTTACCTTGAAAATTTACACTATGTTTAAATTTTCCAACATTAAATAATCAAACATAATTTTAAATGCGCTGCTTAAAATTTCTTCTAGAATTCTATATTTAGGGGCAACGACATTTAACTTTCATGTCAATTTTAAAATCGAAACGACGAAACATATTGACTGTGATATTAAATACGTTAATAGCAACAAGTGTCTTTTAAAAATCTGTAACATATTACGATAAAATTTCCAAAAGAGTGACACATATGACATTTAATATTTACATCTCATGGAACACAATGCAATTTAAAAAAGAGACAATAAATCAATTGCATTAAATTTTCCCACGTATCAAAACTGGAGATAAATTTTTATGCATAAAAATGTTCCTTTATTTAAATAAAGGCAAATTTTTCTTTTAAATTTTATAGAAATTTTATTACACAAAAGATATATCGTGTTAATTTCTCGTCCATTTAAGATCCTTCAAAAATTATTTACAACATAATTTTCTTCATTTTCTAAAGATTGATGTTCATTAAAAATTCTCTTTAGCATGTTTTAACAAATTTTATTTGCATTAGACAGAATAACAAATTGACGTGTTAGCATTGCTAGATTATAATAAAATAAAGTACATCAAAGAATAGCTAAAAATAGATTTACAAATAAGTTTTGTGAATGTGTTTTACAAATTTCATGTGGGATGTTTAATTTTTTAAATAAATGGATATTCGTTTTTTGCATGTCCATTTTTTTAGATGAAATTTATGAGAAATACTGCCATAAGTAGATTTATTGAATAGAATACTTTTAAAAATAAGTATTACTGTAATTTCCTTCGTATAATCCGCGGATCAAACAATTCTTTTTGGACCCAGAAATTTTATTTACTAATTGTGGCCAGTGGCGCAGCCAGAATTCGGTTCTAGGGGGGGAGGGGTGTTTGAATTTCTAATAAAGGTGATTGCCGGTTATTTGAATCGCCGGTTGATAGAATTAGTACTAATTAGAATATTCACTGCCGAATAGTTAAACTCAAAGAACATCTGTGTGGCAGGAAATCATCATTCTTTTAGCATAATACGTCTCAGAAAAGTAATTTTGTTCAAATAACCAATTTTTACTTAACTAATGCATGTAATATGCACTTTCACAGTTTTAAGTAGAATTTTTGCCTTTAATTGAATCACTTTATTAAATGAAATCTGATTCTATAAAACGGCGGAGTCCAAAATACGCCAAAACATTTAACCTTCCGTCTACCAGACAAAACACCCATTTATCTACGGCAACACCTAATTTTAATTCCAAACTTGCAAACGGCACCAGTAATATTTTAATATAATTTTGCTTTTACAATAAAAGCTTAAATTAAGGAATTCGTAATATCTAGACAAGTCCTTTATAAATTCCGGTGTCAATCGACAATTTCTCATTTTACCATTGACACCAGAAATATTGCTGTCGGGTCCAATGAACCCGTCTGGTAGACGGAAGGTTAAATATTAAGTTTGGTTTTGATTCATATAACCGGCAATTATAGCGATCTTTCTTAGCTCTGGGAGGGGTTTTAACCCTAAAACCACCTCCTTGGCTGCGCCACAGATTGTGGCCAACTATTTACGGCGATCTAAGATCTTAAATTTTACTTTAAATATTTTCTGGGTCGAAAGATGATGTTTGATCCGCGGATTATTCACAGGAAATTACGGTACAATTTTCGATACCGTTTATTTGTAATGTAGCATTGCGAATTAGTGATAATCCGAATCCTTACAGGCTGGTCTAAATTTGACCCTTCATAGGACTTCAAATTTATTGATATAAATGTTTTTCGGTACTACTTGATTATCCCGACAACCAAAAAATTATCGCCAAATTATAAGATTAAATGCCAATAAGGGATGATTGTGAATGTCGTATTCAAGGACATTATACACGATACAACTGCTTAAAACGCCATCATGTGGTTTTTATTTCCACTTTGTATTTTTATTCATGTTTCACAAAAAAATTTTTTCGTTATTTAAAATAAAAATTACATCAACATGCATAATTTGGCTATTAGTTTGGCGATTTTTATAATTTGGCCAAATGGGCCGACGGTATAACCAAGTAGTACCTGTTAAAACTGTTGTTAGCTTTCGTTTTTTCAAAAACTAAAACAAAATCACTTCACCTTTTTTCATTCACGTATAAAAACATTTCATATTTATTTACTTAGAAGGTGTCACAAATAAAATTAAATTAAAGAGTTGACATGTTTCGGTTCATTAATAAGAACCGTATTCATAACATATAAAATCAGTAGAAAATTAAATGACACTGGATATAAATATAATTTAAAAATATAGGACATATAGGATTTTTAAATTATATTTATATCCAGTGTCATTTAATTTTCTACTGATTTTATATGTTATGAATACGGTTCTTATTAATGAACCGAAACATGTCAACTCTTTAATTTAATTTTGTTTGTGACACCTTCTAAGTAAATAAATATGAAATGTTTTTATACAAGTAGTACCTGTTTTTCTAATACTTTCGTTTTGGCGCAATATCTCTCTTTGTGGTCCTTGTGCCATAAAACTTAAATCAACCCCCCCCCCCAGCTATTGCGTGGATCGTTAGAATATTTGAAAACAGAACAAGTTATTCTGAAAGGTTAAAAACCTATTTTATTATATAAAGTTTGTTAACTTAATGTTCAATTTCGATATAGGAAACGAGAAATATGGTGATCAATTGTGTAGCTAAAGAGTAATCTATAGTTATCCATAGTAATTAGTGATATGCATGAAAGGCATGAAGGCACTGTTGAGAGGGAGGGAGCAAAAACATAAGATAAATTTAGATAAATAAGATTTCTATTTTATTCAAATAGAAGCATATTTTCGTTTTAAATAATAAACAATTATCGATACCTGAAAGACATCGCAAGTAACAATTTTGAAAAGAAAATTTAAGTCTTAAAGTTTAAAAGAGGTGGGTCGATAAGGGCTATTTTTCGCCCATCATATACGCGAATAAAAAGACAACTATTCAGTTTCTTTATATACTGAAAGATCTGTATTTTCTGATAATATAAGATTTACGCGATAAATAAAATAACAAGTTATTGAAATTTTAGCTCAAAGATAGAGTGTTTTGGCTTTTTTCTAGATTTTTGTCGCTTTTTAATCTTTGAAATATTTTTTTTTTCCAGTGTTGCCAGTGGGCTACTTTTTTAAAATTCGAATTTGTTGATTGACACCACTTTTTTGAAACGGTAAATTACACTTTCTTTTCGCCTTAATAATCATGTCAATGAATAAGGCACATTTTATCATTTCTAAAAAGTGGTGCCAATCAAGAATATGAATTTAAAAAAGTAGCCCATCTGGCAACACTGTTTTTCTCTAAGAAGTGCTCGATGAACCAAGTTAATTTTGACATGCAATGACATTATTCTTTATAACCTTTTATTTGAGAAACATGTGAGGCCTTTACAGAGGAGATTATTTATTCCGGAAGGCGACCATGATACTGTGATACTTGTTGCCGATGACACACATTTATATCCAGAAAAGTTCTAACTGTTTATTTCCGTGACGGTATTTCTCGTTATACAAAAGACGATCTTTGGATTAAGCATATGATGTTCGTCAATAATTCAGGTTACATTTCGGATGTTTTCGGACATTACTTCTCGGATTCAAAGCATAATGACATCAACATGCTTACACATATATCAAAGAAAAATACACACAATATCAGAGAGTAGCTGAAGTTAAGTGATGTTAGGAATATTGTTAGATGTTCCCGGGATTGTTTGGAACTTCTGCAAGAAATCGATCTTGAACATAAAATGCCTAGATTCCTAAATATGTAGCAAGAGTTTTCAACGCAGGATTTTAAGGAGACATGTCTCATGACTAAAGTTCGATTATTCGACACTCAAGTGCTAAAACTATAATATTTGGATAAAAAGAGTGCAATGCAACATCACACACTGCCAATGTAAAGGAAACACAAATTTCGTAGGGTATTGCGCACGTGTTGCTTCTGTATTATGTTTTCTGGCTTACTCGTGCCATAACTCAAGGAAAATGAAAAACCAAGCTTGAACATGCTAATATTCTATAAGATGCCACCACTGGACGCTCCAGTAGTTAATCGGGGTATGAAATCAAAAGGGAAGACTAATCTAAAACACATTGCAAAATGTGTCTGAAACTATGTGTTTATTTTCGGTTCTTAATTATTTCCGATAATTCATGCATTCAAATATTAGTCTTAATAAGCTCCATTCATCTTAATTATGCTATTAGTGTTACATTTACTGTTCATTATATGGATTAAAACTAGTGACAATAGTACATACCGGGTGTCCAGTAAATAACTGACCCATTTTGAACTTAAATAATAAATAAACGGTTTGAAATAATAATGCGCGGTTTGCGGTATTGTTATTAGAAAATCAATAAATTTTTAAACATGTACTTTGTTAATATAGTTCAAATTTCGGAAAAAAAATATCGCGCTGGGGGTAACAGGCTGTTTGAATAGAGGCATGACTCTAATTTTCATAAATATGAGATTTTCGGCTGAATCTGATTTTATATGTTGTCGAATCTGAATCTATATGTTGAATCGACTCTCGAATCAGCTTCAGAAATAGGGTACGTCGGTTGGAAAGTGATTTAAAATAATATTTATGATTGAACCATCTGTATTATACTTCACTTCCTCAGTCTTGAGACTGAGATATTATTTTAAATATTATTATATTACGTTAACACAGTGCATATTTTAAAATTTATTTATATTCTAATAACAGATTATACAAACTGTATATTATAATATGTATTTTATAGATGCATATCAATTTTATTATGTTCGAATGAGTGTAACATCATTAAAATGCATTTGAAACATTTTCCCCTATTGACCGTCATGTAATGGAATAATTTTGATTGTCCCTGTAATTGAACTATGCATCCGATTTTCATAAAATTTGAAATGACTCGACAAAATTATGTAATTATTATGTATTTTAAATTTTGAACAATTAAAATGCATTTGAAACTTTTTCCCTATTGAACTTAATATGTAATGGCATTCTTTCGATTGTCCCTGTAATTGATCTTTTCATCCGATTTTCATAAAATTTGAAATGACTCGACAAAATTATGTAATAGCTATATATTTTAAATTTCAAACGATTCGGTTTTGTAGTTTTTGCGTTGTTATAAGCGGACGGACGGACAGACGGACTGAACGAGAACTATACGTGCTACGTATTTACATAATTACGAACGCACCTAAAAACCTTCCACCAAGACTAATTTATTTTTTGGCTGTGATGTTGAACTCAAAACTATATTTTTAAAACATACATTTTGGCACATAATTGCGTTTAGGGGGTGAAAAATTTGTTTTACGGCGAGATGAAGCATACATTGTACAATGCTTTAACAGCTACGAAAAAACTCTGATAACAATATCCCATTATTTAATACGCCACATCGGTCACATCGCAACAATATAATAAACAAGTGGGTAAGTGTGATCGCAGATTGTACAGAGGGTTTCGTTTAATATCTCAATAAAACAACTTATCCTTTAACCATACATGCCAACCTCCGGTTTTTTTTATAAATGAAAGAAACACACTTTGAATCAGAAATTTATTTAGTGAACGATATCCAGTAGGTTGTAAGCTAGAACAATATTTAATCTAAGATACATTTAATTAAAACAATTTTCCGGTTCAAAGTACATTTACTTGATTTACAAAAAGGAGGAGATTGGCAAGTATGCCTTTAACCCTTTCCGGCACGGGTAAATTCTGTTAGTAAAATGAGAAATTATCGACTGACACCAGAATTTAGAAACCAATTTTTGATAAATTAAGAATCCCTTAATTTAAGCTTTCACTGTAAAGGCAAAATTTTTTAAAAATATTATTGGTGGAATTTGTAATTTGGAATAAAAATTAGGTATCGCAGACTGAGCACAGTGTGCCGGAAAGGGTTAACTAATAAATAAAAATTGTTAATTTAAAATTATTGAATTCTTACATAGATGGTAGCACCAAAATATTCGAATTTTAAATAATTATAAAACGAATTTGTTTATCTTTATCAAATTAAAAATGTTCGTATCAAACTATTTAAAATCAAATTATTAATCAAATTAATCAAATTAATCAATTGCCCCATTACTGGGGCACATGTGAACAGTTTTTGAATTCATAAAACTATTAAAAAAGTAAGAAAAACTAAAAAGATGATTTTTAAAAAATACCATATATAAAAAGAAGTTATGTTTACTATATTGAGTAGTTTTTGTTTATAGAAATTAACTCACTTATGAGAAAAAGGCTATATTTATGTGAACTGTTCACCCCCAGTCTCCCCTATACAGATGGTAGATAAATATAGAAGTTAAGATGGTATATTATGTAAAAATATGTATTCTCCCTTACAAATGACAGGTGAATTTTCATGTACATACGTATAAGTAGAAGCTAAAGCGTTTATTATAAATGACATTTTGCTGTATCTTTTATGTATAACTAACAACAATTTAAATATTTGTACATCAATGACTAAGTGTTTAAATAGAATATTTTTATTATTATAAATTTATGTGTAAATATCTGTTGAACACCTTTCTAAATGAGATTTCAGGAATAACTTTTATACACTCATTATGAACCACAAATTGTTCGGTCTAGCTATAGCTTCTAATCAAATATATTTTGTTAAAATATGCTAAACAGAATTTTCAAAGAGTTATAATCTGACGCTTGCAGAAATGTTCTATGAGTCATTTTCAAGGAAACTTTAATGCAGGAGTATTTAATGTAATAATGTTTTCACGATTTAAAATTTCCTTAATATTTAAAACCGAAATTCTTGTTCATTAGAATAGAGAAAGAATTTTATAATGCTTTGCATACCGATTAAAACTGAGCTCAATTTCAGTCAATGGAAGAACTGAAAACAACTGCTTTGATAGGTTACACATTATTCAAGAATGTTTTCTATGTAATTTATTGAAAATAAAAAATGTCATTTTTACAGCTATTTTAATGTTTATATAGCTCTTGATTATACAGGGTGAATCATAAATATCGAAACAATAGGCTATCTCCTTAAATATTGCCCCTAGACCCATACTTCCAACTGCAAAAATTCATAAAAAAGGGCGAATTTTTTGATAAGTTGCAACTCCATGGTGGGTCTATTTGAAAAAAATACGAAAATTGAATTTTTATTCGGCCCCCTAGAATAAAAATTCCAATTAGGAAAACTTTCCTTACCCAGTCCTGAATAAGACACGAAAAGTTGCATCTTCATATTTTCAAAACTCGCAGAGTTATAGCCGTTTAAATAATTCATCGGGTTTAAGGGATTAGACACAAATTGAAATGTGCGCAGTTGAAAAAACAATTACTTTAACAGTTCTAGGAAACGTGTAAAAAATCTATCTTTTGAGTTAGAATTTTGATTTTTTTTCTTTTTTTTTTTGTGATGGTCAGCCATATAATTTACTAAGAAAAACACATCCTAAAATTTCTCATACAATTTATAAAAATTTCATATGGTTAGTACTGGTTTAAATGAGATAATTAAAAATTCTTATAACTCGAAACAATATTTATCGGATTTCAATTTCTTTCCATTTAATTAAAGATGAAAAAAATCTTATTTTAGTTTTGTTCCAGGGTTTTTGTTTTTAATATTAATTTTAAAATTATAAAAAATATTTATTGAAAAAAATAATATAACTTAAAAAAATCATATTTTCAGGAGTAAATATATTTTTTTCATTTGCCAAAGCAAAACTAATGTAAAATAATCAAGAATGACATGGTTCAAGTTATTTTTTCTTTACCAAATTTCAACTTTTAATAATTAAAAGACAAGAAAAAATTGGGAAAAAAAATTCATTATGCAGAAAAACGAAGTGTACTGTTTAAATGTTCGTCAGTAATTTAAAAGAATGTGCTTTATAAGATGCATATTAAGTATTTTTAATTTAGTTCTCACAGCTTCAGACTTTTAATCGTCCTGGAGAGGCTGCTTAAAAATTTGTATTCTGGGCGCAGGCCTGGCCAGGACCGAGATATTAATTTTTTTCTGAAGACTCGCTTGGCCGGACCTAATGTATTTTTCATACCGGAGGGAACTGCTTCCTTCTTCCTAGGTCTGAATTGGACGAAATTTTCAATTCCGGACTCCAACAATCCATATTAAAATCATTGTATCTGACTGACCTATACGAGCATAAAATAAGTAAAATTTGGTTTAATCAAAATTTTTACAAAAACCACATAGATTTTAAAATCGCTGTTATTTTACGAAAAAAAAATTTAAAATTCATTTTTTTAAGGAATAGTATTTTTAACGGCGAAAAACTTAAATACAATAAAACCAGTGAAAAAATTCTGCCTATGACGGAATTCTGTCTTAAATGGAATATGTGTTGATCCATGCAAAATAAATACAATACCTGAGAAAAAAATAAACTCCATTTATACCTCCAAGGAGGACATTTATCTATAATGTACTTTTTCTTTCCTATGTTATTCCGTTTTAAAAATTTTTACTGTATAACATTTTTCAAAGACTCCGACGCATGGGATATGGATTAACGATATTAAAATGTAAATGAAACATTTACATATAAATAGAGATTGATTGATAAAATAAATATATCACAGCCTTTGATGCTTCTTTAATAATAAAAAGTATAAATATAAAAAACGAAAAGCTATGATAAGTATTTTTGGTCAGAACTCATCCATGCCAAACAATTTTTAACCACACCAAAGTAAAAAAATATGTTGAAATTCACTACTGAGAAGGGATAAGATTTAAACTTTTTTCCAGGCCGGTGCGGGTTCTAATTTTAACATTTTTTCCAGGCCGGGCCGAACTTTTCCCCCTATGAACAACCACCTGCAAAACTACGAGATAAAATGTCCCCGAAAATGGTTTTAACAGTTATTCTTAATCGAAACATGGGATTCGATACTAAAAAAGAAAATTACATTTTCAAAATAAATAAATAAATAAAATAAATCTAAAAAATATAATATTTTAAATTGAAAGGTATAAGACAAGACAAAAATGAAATAGCATATTTTAATTTTATGTAGTGTATTTTATTTTACTCCGCTGTGAAGAATAGTGATATATTCGTAGAAATATCTATACATAAGAATGAATAAAATTAAAATTTTGTCGACTGAATAATTCTGTTTTTTTTCATTCGATCCAGAAAACTGCAATCTCTCTGTAAATAAATAAGTACCGTAATTTCGGGTGTATAAGCCGCAGCTCAAACAATTCTTTTTCGACCCAGAATTTTTTAAGAAACAAATATAACTAGTTAGATCGCCGTATGTATTTGTCTTCAATCACTAAATAAGATTTCTGGGTCCAAAAAGAATTGTTTGATCCGCGGCTTATACACCCGAAATTACGGTATATATATGTGTGTGTGTGTCAACTGTACAATCCAGCCCTCGGAAAGGTTTTCAATGTATTTAATTATAAGTTTTGCGTCAATAATGGGTGAAATTTGGGGGTCATTTTTTAAGCCCCCCCCTGAATATTGCACTTTATTCTTGTCATATGTCTATATACTAACTGTACTCTATCAATACCCAAAAGGCTCGCTGGATTCGGTGACACAAGTCTCGGGTCCTCTCCTTGTAGGAGGTTTGGATAAATAACTATTATTCTCTGTAAAAATCCCAAGGTGATTTAAGTGTGTTCTCAACTGCTGTGCTCAACAATCACACAATGTTTTGACACAATTACAAATTCATTTTTTAAAGGATATATACACTGGTGTCCAAAATTTAAGCATAATTGGTAATTAAGTAATTATTTTTAAGTAATGAAAGAAATATGAATCGGAATGTGCTGAAACTCCAGGTGTGTAAACAAAATAGTACGCGTCACATGTTTTCGCGAAGAGTTTTCCCCGAAACCGAACAGGGGACCGTCAACAAATTGAAAAAAACGAAGATCTTTTGGATAACCCTGTCAAAACTAATGTAGCAAAAGCGTTCAAACTGCACATTATGATTAATTGGCTTATTGTAATGTACTGTGTTAATTTTTACAAGGATAGCATGCATACTCGTAGAGAAATTAAGGTTTTTATAAAAACAGTCCTAAATTTTTCCAAGTTTTTTGCTTATAATTTGCAGAGTTCTTATTATAAAATAATATTCTTTTCTGAAAATATGACAAACATCATTGTACACAATACCCTGTCATCAGAATTTAAAAATAATAAAAATTGTATGAAAAATGAGTATGTATAGTAAATACTTTTTCATTGCGCATGCGTCAACGATATCAAAATGTCATTTGCATATTGTGTTAGCTAAATGTATAGAGCAACTTCTGTAAAAGTTTCAAAAACATAGCTTGAAAATTCTGAAAATGGTCGCCTATAGAATCAACTCAAAATCCGTTATTCCTAAAGGAAGCAAAAAATCAGGGGTTTTACCTAAATATAGTTGTACGTGCAATATTGTGTAGGCACTAAACAATGGAATATGGATACAGCCCCTCATCTTTTTGCTTCATTTAGGGAATAAATGATTTTGATCTCATTCTATCAACGATAATTTTCAGAATTTTTAAGCTATGTTTTTGAGACTTTCACAAAAGTTGCTATATACATTTAACTAACATAATATGCAAATGAAATTTTAATAGCGTTCACGCATGCGCAGTAAAAAATTATTTAGTAAACCTGCTCATTTGTCATACAATTTTTATTATTTTTTAATTCTGATGACAGGGCATTGTGTACAATGATTTTTGTCATTTTTTCAAAAAAGAACACTATTTTATATTAAGAACTCTGCAAATTATAAGCAAAAAACTTAGGACTGTTTTTATAAAAACCTTAATTTCTCTACGAGTATACATGCTATCCTTGTAAAAATTAACACAGTACATTACAATAAGCCAATTAATCATAATGTGCAGTTTGAAAGCTTTTGCTACATTAGTTTTGACAGGGTTATCCAAAAGACCTTCGTTCTTTTTCAATTTGTTGACGGTCCCCTGTTCGATTTCGGGGAAAACTCTTCGCGAAAATATGTGACGCGTACTATTTTGTTTACACACCTGGAGTTTCAGCATATTCCGATTCATATTTTTTCATTACTTAAAAATAATTACTTAATTACCAATTATGCTTAAATTTTGGACACCAGTGTATAACATTGGGAGGCCTGCGTATGGAGGAGTTTACGAATCGAACTTAGTTTTCCATTTTATGATAATTTAATTACTTATCGAGTTAAAAGCGATTTCGGTCGCGTGGTCCTTTTGCAAGACTGGTTTTTCTGCTTTCGTCGGGAAATGGGGTTCAAATCGCCAACTTTTATAGCTTGTTCTGAAAAAAGCTATTGCGTTTGTAAAAAAATAGAAAAATGAGTGCAATTGGATAGTTTCTGAACAACAAGACCTGCTAATTTCAAGCATTTCCGAGCAAAAATAAATTAAAACTTATGTCAATAAGTTGTCCTTTTTGATTTAAGAAAACCTTAAGGGAATGCATGGGCAAATAGCTTTTGAATGGAATTTTTTTACCAGTTAATTGGGAGGTTCATAGTGTTAACACTTAGTAAGATTTTTTTTTCTTTTGAGTAGCCCGAAGGTGTTACAAGGAAGGTTTCCTAACTGAGCATACTCAGAATATTTTTAAAAACTACTAAATAAACTACTCATGTATGTAATGAAGGATCAGTCAAATTTAACGGCGGAATTCCAGTAAAAAATCTGTAAAAAAAAAAAGATACTTTTGAGTATTTTGCCCTAAAAGGTGAAAGTGTCACGCGATTTGGCGAGCAGCTCTTTCCCTCTCCAAAAGCAAACGACTTTATGACACCTGAAAATTGCTTGTCAATTAATTTTTAGAATGAGTGTAAATAGTTTTTAATGAATTTAAATTTTAACAATGAGAGAATTTAATACATACATATATCCCTGTATTACATATTTATGTTGCTCTTGCTGAAATTATTTAATTTATCAATTTGAAAACATTTGAAAATTTTCATATATAAAAAATATTTTTATACTAAAAAATATATTTTCATATATTTAAGCATATGACAAAATAAAGGCCAGATGAAGAATGCTGCAGTAATGCATTTCAATACGAAAGAACTTTTTGTTTCCCTAGCAACAAAATTTAACCGACAGTGCTCAATCGGAATGGACTTAATTTTGCGATTGGAACAATTTTAATTAATAATTTAAATTTTGTTTTAATTGGTACAATTTCATAGTTAATTTTCATTATAATTATATTATTGAAAAATTATAGTTAAAACAAACAAAAATTGATAAAACT
Organism: Maratus speculifer; assembly: GCA_964019185.1. Taxonomy (NCBI): domain Eukaryota; kingdom Metazoa; phylum Arthropoda; class Arachnida; order Araneae; family Salticidae; genus Maratus; species Maratus speculifer. Next base: position 48,783,885 of record OZ025299.1, read on the forward strand.
AAAGTTATTTAACTAATTTTTTTTAAAACAAGTTCAATATGAATCGCTTTTACCTTCAAAAATATTTGACATGAGAAAAGTCACTTTAACTTTTTTTTTCGTCAAACGATGATGAATCGCAAATTAAACGAAATGTTCATTATTTTTTTACGAACGTTCTTACGCTCCGACGAAATTTTTTACAAACATATCTATCTACATGAGAAGAACATTCTGTAATTTTTAAAGAATTTTCTGAGTATGCCCGTATGGGCACCTTCCTTGTTAGATACATTAAACGTACCCCCCCAGGAGGAGCATGGAAGTGCATAGTATGAATAAGTGGGCACAGGGCTAAACAACGATATATCACATGAAAGGTGTTGGCTAAATTTAGAAAAATGTGTTCTCTGGCGGCAAAGTAGGGGGAGGGACTCAGGAGGTGTATAACATAAAATATTAGTCACAGAATTTTAAAATGATGATTCACATGATTAGTCCTGGCAAAAACTGAAAAAATATACCCCAGGGCTCTTACTATCATGCCCCCTCCGAAAAACATCCTCCCTTCTGTCTCTCTCTTTAAAATTTTCATATACAGTCGACTCTCGTTAATTCGAAATCGGATAATACGAATCTTCGCTTAATTCGCTTAGTCCCGAAATTTTCAATAACAGAATAACGTTAAAATTTTTCATTAATTCGAACTCATATTCTCTTGACTTCGTTTAATTCGAACTTACGAGAATTCCAATTTTTCATTTTTCTTTTCTTTCTCACGGATCATTTCTTTCTCACGGATTTCAGATCATTTGAATAACTTTCTTTCTTTGATTTTTGTGAAAATTGTTTCGAACGAGTATACATGTAATACAACGCCTTTGATATCCACTATCTTAGAGCCCCGTCTGTCCATCAGCGACGCTTTAAATTTTTCTTCCATCGTGCTTGTTTCTAATCTTTTAATTAGTTTATGTATTTATGCATTCTAATTTAATATTAAGATTACATATTCGAATGATAACAGACGAAATAAGCTTAAAAAACTCTATACATTAATTTCTTTGTAATAGTACCATATTAAGCATGTTTTCCATAACTCGAACTTCGGATAATTCGAACATTTCTTGTGGTCCCGACGAGTTCGAATTAACGAGTTTCGTCTGTATTATAAATAATATTTATCAGAGGTTTCCTTAAAAAATCCGATTTAAAATGATAAAAACACTGCAATCTCAAACAATTTCAAAAAAGCTTGAAACTTGCCTGAAAGGTCCATAATCTGAAAGAGTGATCCCAATGTTTTAAGATGATACATCACATGACGGGTCCAAAAAGTTTGAAAATTGTCGAACCCCACTTTAGCCCCCCCCCCAGGATTGGAATTTTAAAATCGTTGAAGCTCATGTTTAACCCTTTCCGGCACACTGAGCCCGGTCTGGGATACCTAATTTTAATTCCGAACTTGCAAACGGCACCAGTAATATTTTAGTAAAATGTTTGTCTTTAGAAAAAAAAGCTGAAATTAGGCATTCAAAATATCTGAAAAATTCGTTTGTGCATTTCGGTGTCGGTCGATAATTTCTCATTTTACTACAGATTTTGCCCGTGCCGGAAAGGGTTAATTCTTTTTGTAATAGATTTATTTTCTGCAATTTTACGTTCCTACTTAAAACGGCCGCTGAGATGTGCCAAATTTTCTAAACTTTTCGACCCCCTTTTAATCCCCTCATGGGGGGGGGGGAATTTCTAAAATTGCTGAACTATGTGTTTTATTTTAGATTAATTTTTAAACACGGTTATTCAATCGCTAAATTTATTATAACAGATGTAATTTTTCCATTTTTTGAATTTTTGGGTGAAAAAAGGCCCGGACTTTTTTCACCCAAAAATTCAAAAAAAGGAAAAATTACATTTGTTATGTGTTTTATTATTTTTAGTAAATTTATAATCTGGAATTTCACGTTGCTACCTATTACGACAGCTCAGCTCAGATACAGCAAGATGTTAAAAAATTATCTACCCCCATTTAACCTTCTTAGAGGGGGGGATTTTCAAAAATCCCATCTTAATGCACACTTACATCATAAGAAGTATATGTTCTTCAATTTTCATGCTTCTAGATTCAGTAATTAGGGCTACGCGTTCGTGAGGACAAACTATTTTATATAAGTATAGATAAATTGCATTATTGAATTATAGAAAACATTACATTTATTTAAATAGCAGTTGAACGTAATCGAAATTTTTGCTCTTTATGTGTTTGTGGACAGATATTTTTGTGGAAGTTTCAATACAAAATCGAATGTTCTATGATCAAAAAGTTTTCTATTGCTGAAAAATTATAGATATTGAAGATGACATTATTTTTCATGAAGTTAATTGAAAGTAACAGAATCACAAAATGATTATTGGAGCACTTATGAACTGTTCATATCTGCCCCAACTTGTCTATTCACAAGTGCCACACATCCACTAGAGTTAAAATTACAAATCATTATCGTTTCACAATTTTAGAAGAATTTTTTGATACATATAAAAATAGTTATTAGTATTCATGGTATATGTTAAAACACTAAAATTTAATTAAAAGTATAAATAAATAAATGGGACTAGAAAAGTTTCAACTGAGATTTTACCATTCTATAAACAATATTTTGACTACCAAGGACAAACAATATGTCAAAGTGCTTCAAAATTTTTTTTTCACAGGTACTATCATCGTTGGTATTTTTTTTCAATTAAAAATTCATATAGTAACTAGTGAAAAAAATGAGATTTTCACATGTGCCCAAATCTTCCCTTCTGTGCCCAAATCTCCCTTTCGAACACGCGTTACTAAAAATAAATTTTCACAATACCTATAGTAAACTGAAATATGACATTTTTGATACGTCCCATTCTTACTGTCACGTGGTCTCTCCACTGAATATTCACCATGACTATATGTTTTCTGACACGTCCTTAGTGAAATTGCAATGACGTCACCTTGTGTCTATAGCGAAGCTAACGAAAAAGACAGGCTATCGCGGTCTATTCCACATATCTTTTTTACAGACCGCTGGAGTCACGTGATGCTCGAATACACCAATGCGGGTGCACGAATAGAGCACTACGTCATTCTAGCGGTTTGTAAAAAAGATACTTAGGATACACCGCGGTAGCCTGTCTTTTTCGTTAGCCTCGGTGGCTATCATGTGTCTGTCATTTTTAGACTCCATTGTACATTCACCATGATAGTTGTTTGGCGGCGAGTCTCCAAATGATAACTGACTTAATTGTGACGTTATTTGGTGACTCATTACATGATGACGTCAAAATTGAGTCTTCAAATGATAGTCACATGCGAATCACGATGGAGTTTCTATAAAATGTTACTTGGTCACTCACCACAAAGCAACAGTCACAGTGACTTCTTAGCGAAGTTTCAAATGATGCTCATTTGAGAGTAACAATGAGACGAATGAAAGATAGCACATATTTTTCACCATAGTGTTTGCAAGAGTGGTGTTTCACACTTATTGTGACTATTTATGACATGAAAGACCTGCAACAAAGACTAACTGTGCTATAATAATTTAAAATACCCTTTTGTGTCAGATCAATTCCACCAAAATATGACAATAGTTATGAAATCAGTAAACATCAATCGGATAAAGCAAGAAAAAATTCCATGAAGTAAGTTTTTTTAAAGTTTATTTGTGCGTTATTTAAATATAAGAGCATATAGTGAGAGTAAGATACCTTGTTAGTTATGGTAAATACGCAAATTCGAATGAGTCATGAATTGTTGTACACAGTGCGATTCTAAAATATCAGTTGAAAATTAAAGGCCGATTCAAGTGTTTGGATATGAAAATCACGAATAATCATAAAGTTGCTGTTAATATATTCAACGAAATATATCTGTATTTGAAGAAATATGATGGCATCACTATAAGTGCTAAATGTTTCAACATTTTTTTCAAAAACCATCGAGGCCCGACTCTCCGTATTTCAGCATGTAGCTGACACGTACACTGTCACTGACTGAATAACTGTACCGATTCACCATTCCCGTGGTGTCATCACTTCTTACATAAAAAAGAGAGAAACTTCTGATTGTGTTGTTATAATATCATTAATCTGATGTTCATTATTTCTTTCATAACTAAAAAATAAACAAAATTGAGCATATCTGTGATCAAAATCTAAATTTGCTATTGCAAAATAATAATAGTAATAATTTCTTAATTTGACTTTTAAATAATGTAAATAAAATAACTAAAAGAGGCTTAAACTGGTAACAACTGACGCGCACTCCACTTCTTAAAGTTTCAGTTTTATCCTAAACAGACTATTTGGGAGGAGGGGCATCTTATCAGTCGACAAAGACGAAAGTTACGCCGATCTTCGTCCTTGAAACACAGATGTACGAATCCCATCTCCAGTTTCCTTCTTGATTGAAGGGGTGCAAGTGTTAAATAACGTTGGTCAAGCGCCCACACCCGCATCCCATGTCCACGTTCAATGGAATACTACCCCCCCCCTTTCCCCACAAGTCTTGCCTCTGTTAGAAATATGCGTCGCACAGATCACTAGCTTATCAGTAGGACACATTCCTCTCAGTTTCCATATGCAACTAACTGCCTACTTATAATTTAGTAATTCACTGTTTGTGTCTTCGTGAATATACTGAAGATCTAAAGTGATTTTGCGCGATGTCGCTGTGTTTTATTTGTGACTCTCCTTTAGAAGAGGGGCCGTCAGTGAAAGTTAGCCTTGGTATTGCAGCGTTAATCAAGGCAAGTACAAAAAGAAAGGATGGAAAGGCAGTTTTCTTAAAGGGGAAAACCTCAGTAGATGTGCATGTTAAATGTAGAAAAGCATACGTAAATGAACGGATGATTACTCCTTATGTGAAAAAGGTTGAGGAACAAAGTGCTAGCACTTCCCAAATTTTAAGATCATCAACACCTCAGATTAATTTTCAAACTAATTGTTTTATATGTGGACTGTGCATTTCGAAAGAGCCCATTGGAACACAAGCAAAAAATCCACCAAGCGAACGCAATTCTGTATACAGTGTGCGACACATGGGATTCAAAAGTACAATTCTGAAAGCAGCAAGAGCTCGCAATGGTGATTATGGGCAGGCTATAATTCAGCGCATCGAACCAGTGAATGATTTGATCGCAACAGATGTTCAATACCACATCGAATGTTTTAAATATATTTATGGGAGGCCGAAGGTCCAAAAACAGAAGAAACGTGGTCCATTTGCCGAGGCAATCGACAGATCAATGCAAAGTACATACGATTACCTTGAAAATCATGATGACGAGTGTCAATTCTCCATGGAAGAGCTAATGAAACAGGTTACAGGAAGTTAACCTGATATGAGAGCGGTAAAGTTTAATCTCATTGAGAGATATGAAGATGACATACTGATCACAAGGAATCAGAAAAAAAGTCCATTGTGTGCTTCAAGAATATAAGAGGGAAGATACTGACTAATGCATGGTATCAGCAAACATATAAATCTGATCGAGATGAGAGGCTACGAGTGGTTGAAGCAGCAGCAAAAATTATTTGCGAAGATATCAGATTGCAAGTGTATGACACTCAAGAATATCCTCTACCAGACCATTTTCTAGAAGAGAGTGAAGCTGAGGACGAGATGAGGGGATGACGAAGAGGATGAGCTAGACTTTGAAGCCGATCTGGAAATGAATTGCCCACACAATGAATCAGAGGACCCAATGGAAGGGGAAATAGTCATGCTGCAAGGTATCAAATATTTAACATTAAAAAAACTTTTATTGATAATTATAAAAACACCCACTAATTCTTTTCGTATTTTTCTTATTTTGTAGATGTCGGTGAAAATCAGGGACCCTCAAATAAAATAAAGCGGAAATAGTACTTTGTTTTTTAAGTACCGTAATTTCGGGTGTATAAGCCGCGGATCAAACAATTCTTTTTGGACCCAGAAATCTTATTTACTGATTGAACCGAAATATTTACGGCGATCTAACTAGTAACATTCATTTTTTAAAAATTTCTGGGTCGAAAAATAATTGTTTGATCCGCGGCTTATACACCCGAAATTACGGTAAATGTACTTACTAATGTACATAATTATTTATAATTAAATAATAATTCATAAAGAGTCGTGGTCTTTATTGTTGACAACTTCATTGTAAATATAGTCGATAATAATATCTTCAGTATCATTTAAAGTCAATCTTTGCGAAAAAATGGTCAGTTTTCATGTTAAATCTATGTACATGTTAAATTTATGTACAGTGCCATAATTCCTATTTTCCGGGTTTTTTTGATTTTCACACCCACATTTTGAACTTTGAGAACTTTAACCCTTTCCGGCGCGGTGTCCCTTAAAAAGGACACCTAATTTTAATTTTACTGGCACCAAGAATATTTAATGAAAATTTTCCTTTGATAAAATGCCTGAAAATAAGCAAGTTCGTATTCTCTAATAAATTCGTTTATAAATTCTGGTGGCAGATAATTATTTCAATTAAACTTACTCCGCGCCGGAAAGGGTTAAGAACTGGAATCCGTGTCAGCTTTCATATGTTAAAGCCTGTTATAGTTATTTTATTTACATTATTTAAAAGTCAAATTAAGAAATTATTACTATTATTATTTTATAATAGCAAATGAAGATTTTGATCACAAATATGCTCATTTTTATTTATTTTTTAGTTATGAAAGAAACAATGAACATCAGATTAATAAAATATAGTCAACAATAATACATTTAATATTATTAAGTTGGGAAAATTTGCGTAAAATGGTTGTTTTTCATGTTTCATTGACGTACGGTGCAGTAATTCACGTTTTTCAGTATTGTTACTTTCTTCTATCTTCAATAGAAGAAAGTATTGTAATCGAAATTTTTTCGACTTCCGGTTTTCGACGGATTTACACGTTTTAGGGGTCAGAGATTCCAAAAAACATGTTTTTACAAAATGTCTGTCTGTCCGTGTGTCTGTGTGTCTGTGTGTCTGTGTGTCTGTACAGCTCATATTCAAAATATTAGAATAATTGAGAAAAAGTAATAAGAAAAATTATTTGTCATTTATTTATTTTTTATACTAAGTAAATGCAATTAAATTTCTTATAAATTAAATCTGGAATGTTTAGATAAGATTTTAACATTTATAAAATGTATAATACAGCACAATAAATTAGGTATACAGCTTCCTTAAACACACCAGAATATTAGAATAAAATTTAGATTGGTTCAAAATATTAGAATATTTTATTTTACGCAACAATATTACCTTATGAATATGAAGTAAATGGTAGTTAATATTTTGTAGCATCCCCTTTAGCTTTCATAACAGCGTACAATCGATCTTGCATACTATATACAAGGTGTTTACAAACATTTCTATCAATATTAGCCCAAATAGACTTTATACGTGCCACTAACTCAGTTTTACTTGAAGGAGGATTTTCTTGAAGTTTTTTCTTCATTATACACCATAAGTTTTCGATGGGATTAAGATCTGGTGAATTTGGTGGCCAAGGAAGTACCTTAATGTTGCGTTGGCGGAACCAATTCTTAGTTGACACCGAGGTATGCGGGGACGCTAAATCTTGTTGAAAGATGAAATCATCTTCAAATAGATCTTCTGATGATGGAATCATGTAATATTATAAAATTTCTTGATATATCAGAGAGTTAACCTTTTCGTAGACGATGCATAACTTTCCAGGTCCTTCTGCACTCATACAACCCCAAACCATGACACTAGCAGCAAATTTTACGGAACGTTTGAGGCATTCTTTATCAAATGCTTCTTGCTTCATTCTCCAAACTCGAATACCTTGATTACCATATGAAACACAAAACATGCTTTCATCACTAAATAATATATTTTTCCAATCTTCATTGCTCCATAAACGTCTTGATTTACACCAATTCAATCTTATGCGCTTTTGTCTTGCAGTCATCAGAGGTTTTGTTTTCGGTACACGAGATTCAAATTTAAATTTATGGAGACGTCTTAATGTTGTCGATGTAGAAACTTCAACTCATTCTTCTTTCCATTTTCGGTGCAAGAATCGCACACTTTTAAAACGGTTTTTCTTAACTATACGCTTCAGTTTCCTGTCATCTCTAGCAGATGTTTTTGGTTTTCGGCCACTATTTCGGCGATTATTTTGAAATTTTCCAATTTTTGAATATTGTGTTAGTATTTTACTAACGCTCGATTGCGAACAATGTAAATAATTCGCTATAAAACATTGATTTTTACCGTGCCGATACAAATCAACCATACGAAGTTTAGTAGATTCAGGAATATCACTCACACGGCCCATTTTAAGACGAAAAATAAACAAACTGCAAAAAAGAATACTGATTTTAAATAAAATAGTCTGAATTTAATCAATGATGCCACCAGTTAAGAATTGCTAATAATGAAAGGAGAATTAATGTGAAATATTCTAATATTTTGAACCACTTGAATAAATATTCTAATATTTTGACTTTTCAAAATAATTTTTTTTGCAATTAATCTTTTCAAAAATGATATTAAATTTAAGATAACAAGTAAGTTTAATCAACAATAAGTTCTTAATAAAAATATCGTTTGCATATTTTCATTAAAAGACATTAAATTACCAAACGATATTTTCAATTTCTAAAAAAAAGGTACCGTAATTTCGGGTGTATAAGCCGCGGATCAAACAATTCTTTTTGGACCCACAAATCTTATTTAGTGATTGAAGACAAATATTTACGGCGATCTAACTAGTTATATTTGTGTCTTAAAAAATTCTGGGTCGAAAAAGAATTGTTTGATCTGCGGCTTATACACCCGAAATTACGGTAATTATTCTAATATTTTGAATATGAGCTGTATGTCGCCCTTCTACATCAAAAAGTGTATGAAGTTATGCATAGAATTGAACCAAATTTTTTGTGAATGTTTTTGGCTGTGGCAAGCAGGTCCTCCTTCAGTTTTGAAATATTCCGCCGAAGGGGGCGCTGCAATCGTGATTTTTGTGCCATTTTCAATATTGTACCGACCAAACATATATGAAGTTAGGCATCGAATTTAACCAATTTTTTATGTAAGTGTATAACTATGGCTAGTTGGTCCCCCCTAAATTTGAAAATAATCGGCCGGAAGGAGGCGCTGCAATCGCGAGTTTTGTGCCATTTTCAATATTGTACCGACCAAAAGTATATGAAGTTATGCATCGAATTGAACCAAATTTTTTGTGTATGTGTATGACTGTGGCTAGTTGGTCCTCCCTGAATTTTAAAATAATCCGCCGGAAGAGGGCGCTGCAATCGTGATTTTTGTGCCATTTTCAATATTGTACCGACCAAAAGTACATGAAGTTATGCATCGAATTGAACGAAATTTTTTGCGTAAGCGTATGGCTATGGTTAGTTGGATTGCCCTGAATCTGAAAAAAATCCGCCGGAAGGGGCGCTGCAATATGCGAATTTTATACCATTTTCAATATTGCACCGCATAAAAGTGTATGAAGTTAGTTCTAGAACTAACTAAATTTTTTGTATATGAGTATTTTTTGGTTAGGCAAGTACGTCCTCCCTGAATTTGAAAAAAAATCTGCGTATCATTCTATTGTCCATCGACTCGTGCAGAGACGGAAATTCGTTTTTACTCCGATTAATTGATTGAAGCAGAAATTTAACATGAAAATCAAAGTTGGTATGGTATTGAATTAAAATTAATAAAGCATTAAAATGAGTAACTATTTTTTTTTAAATATTAAAATGTACGTATGACATAGAAGAAAGTTTTGAGATTGGCACATCCAACTAGTTTGCTTTTCACACCCATTTTTGCAGCTCTCTCACGGCTAAACTATTGATTAGAGAAAAAGACTTTTATTATATAAAATGTAGGAAATTTTGGTGCTAAAAAGCCACGTTTTTTGCCAAAAAAAAACGTGTTTCCGTTGGAAAATTTTGTTGGATAATGCCAGCGTGTTTAGCGACCCAAAAAACATAAAGAGAACCAAAAATCAAAATTACACCAAAACTTGCATTTATTTTTTACCAAATGCCTGGACTAGTAAGGTTCTAATCAAAAATTCCGTTTCAATATATTGGAATACTCTGTATTTTGACAGTTTAAATAAACCGCTATCCTATTTTCCTTTGCGAGTTTTCTTTGAATACGTGCGTTTGATTTGCATTTTAATGTTTTTGCATGTTTCAGAATCACTCTTTACAGATCTGAAGAAAAAATAGTGAAATGACAAATGCGTACATACATTTGAACGTTTGAACTTATGGCACTTGCACTAAATTTTAAATATGATATGAATATTTCCATTAATGCAAAATAGAGATATTCTTGTGATATCTTTGGCGAATATTTAATGTTGATGTATTCTTCAGTAAAACTTAAACAACCATAAATCTCTAATAAATTAAAGTGGCAATGGGGTAATCTTGTGCTACCTTCTGTGAATATTTAATATTGACTCGATCTTTAAAATTACTTAAACAAACATAGACGTAAGATAAATTAGAAAGGGAATATATTCCTACGTGATATACGTGATTGTCGTTTATCGAAACTGATTATCATTCCTCAGAGATCTTCCAAAATTTCTTTCGTTATTTCTATTCCGGAAAGTATTCAAATATTGAGATTTTCTTTCTATATATGAAATTTTTGTTATATTCCCTATCAAATCAATTTTTAAGGTGTACAGAATGGTGCAGTATATTTGTTCACAGCCTTGTATATACAGGAAAAACATTAATCAATATAAGAACTGAAAATTTGCAATGTATACTTTCTAAAGCACGGAAAAAGAAACGACAGACTAAAATAAAATGAAATATATATTTTTTATAGGCCATTAGGGTATGGATGGCGCTGTGAAACGTTCCTTAAGGAGGAAATAGTTTTAGTGTAAAATACGAAATAATCTTCTAAAGATCATTTATCTTATGTTTTATTAATTTTACAAAGAGCTGAAAACTGAAATTTTTAAACACTAGAACCGCCGGGTATTTTACTAAAATTTTATAAAAAATATTTCTCACCATAATTTTAATTTTAAACTATTTAACTTATTTAATTAGTCTATTTTTGTGCTGTGTATATTTAACATATCTTAATAAGAAAATTCTGGTTCGAATTGACTATTATCAACCTGTTACGGGTCATTTTGACCCCAAATGGCGGTTCTAGTGTTAAAAAAACAGTTAAGACAGATAAAATAATATCAAAATTTATATCTTTAAGAGTACTTAAGACGCTGTAAATTTACATGCATAAGAATATTGGACACATTTTTTTTTTTTTTTACTAATAAGTAGATTTAAAACTTTAATTTATGTTCTACCAAAATGCACTCTAAAGTAATCTACACACACGCACAGAAATGCACGTGTGCATGTATATATATATATATATACACGTATATAATTACACTTAAAAAGGGAAATTGGAAAACATTTCAATGGTGATTGAAAATTTCTATACATAGAGCTAGAATTGACAGATGTCCTACGCATATCAGGTCTCCAAATGCTCTGGACACAAGAATATTAAAGAAACTTTCTCCGTCTTATCCAATGGTATAATTATCTGCGATTTAACATGGCGAAATAACAGTAAGAAATTAGTGGTTTCAGAGTATTTGAACACCTGTTTCAAGCTTGACACGTGGCAACACTACATAAATCCTTCGTATTATAAAGAACAATTCAATGATGATTATTCTACTGTTGAACACGATTTTCATTAGACAGAATCAGTAGCGTAACCAAGTTGGCTGTCCAAGTGCTCTGAATACCGCTTATTTTTTAAAGTTCTGTTCGCCTGATCTAAACAGAAAATTTTCTGCGGAGAAGAAAACCTTACAATATTGCTGGTTTGTGGCACCCACCCTAATTACGTCACTGAGAACAATCAAAGCAAAGTTACAGTGCCTAGAAGAGATAGTGTGGAAATCGCTAATACCGGTATAGCTTTCGATCGCATCCAAAAATTTACATTTTTGTAGATGGCGCTGCCGTCAATTTCATTGCGTGAAAGCTTAGGTTTTGTTTTTTGTTTTGGTTTTCTTATTGTCATGAACATTTTTAGTATTATGTGCAGTGTTTACAAATGTTGAAAATTTATGTAAAAACATGCAAAATTGTTTTTCCTCCTATTATTTATACTTTGGCATGTCACAAATAGTTTTACCTCTCTATATTTTTTATACTTAATATTTTAGCATCATATACCATGTCAGATACATTGATCTCATTATTTATGTTTCAGCATACATGAAACTCTTCCACTTGTGTATATATATATTTCTATGAAGTTTTTTAACATTGTGTATCATTTGATATTTTTCTGCTTATTTTTTGTTTCTGCCTATATGAAATATAGTCAATCTCTAGCTTAAAATAATAATAATATGTATGCTGATCTCATGAAATATTACATGAATTATAATTAAGCAATCCGAAACTAGTGTTCTGCAATTCGTACGAGTGCAAAATGCATTTAAAATATATGCCTAAATTTTCGTTTATCTCTAATATATCGTGGATAACAAGCTAATTTTTTTATTCTGTTTTTCACAAAATTTATCTTTAAAAAAAAAGTTTCCCATACTTAAATTACATCAAAAAAATATCTAAAACAGATTACGTTCCTATTCATTCATAGCAATGAACTTGAAGTTAGCGCCCTCTGGCGAAATATGTAATTTTTTGGATATGGTTTCGTTGGTTGATTTATACACTATCTCTTCTAGGCACTGTAGCAAAGTCAAAACTTAGTAGCTTTGTAGTCAACGAGTATAGAGAACATTGGCCTAAAGTTCGACTCCAGACTTCGGAAAAGTTCACTCAGCCTTTCATCCCTTCGGAATTGATAAAATAAATTTCGCGTTTGCTGGGGAAAAAAAGGTCTCTAAAGGTTCTGCATTGTATTGACCACCTGACTAGTATATATGATGTGTAATACCTCAGACTACAGATCTGTTAAACATGTTCAACACTGCAGGAAACATTTTTAATGGCTTGTAATTCAACTGAGTTCTTTTTTAGGCCATCAAAGTAACCGGAAGTGAATTAATTGATGCTACAACTTCCGTTTTATTTTTGTGCAATGGTGAATATTCCATCCACTTCACGATCACGTGGACAATGGAAAGAAATTCTAGAATAAAGAAGGAAATACATCGTAGACATGGTGTAAATACCCGCCAGCCAGAGAAGCAGTCGAAAGTAAAGAAATAGCACTTTTTCACCTTATCAATTTATCCATTCACACATATTATCATTTTGTTCAACTTCTAACGAAAGTAAAAAGCTGTTTTTTTAAATTTGCTTTGAGTGTTTGTTTTCAAGTAGATGGTTAAAACTGATTCATAATTTTTTTAGTGTTTTCTTTCCCTTCAGTGCCGTAATTTCAATATGTCACCAAATTATATGTTATTTGTATGCCAGAATTTCTTATAAACACAAAAAATTCTTTATTTGGCAAATATTGATCCTTAAAAAACTACTTTTAATTTTTTTTTTTTTTTTGGGGGGGGGGGGGGGGCTTATACTTCTTAATGCAAGCAAGTTACAAAGTCGTAAAATTCAAATTCGTACTAAAACACCCGAAAAACATAATATTAAATAAAGAAATAAACTTCTAACGAAAAAATTACCATTTGACTCAGCTAATACCAGTGACAATGTAACTGGGTGCCAAAAAATCAATTGGCACCGCCAGTGATGCCAAATCTGGGGAATGATTTATTCAAAATTTCCAAATTCATATCAATCATATATTATAATGATCAATACATATATTATAATGCAAGCAAATCTTGTATGCGTCTGACAAAATTTTCTGCGAAAAAAGTCTGCGATTTTGACAAAAGTATGCACGTTACCGTTTTCGGGTATGAGAAAACCATTGGACTGGGTTATATGTTCGACAAAATTCGATAGGAGGGTAATTTTGGGTCATTATAGGTCAGGGTCAAATTTATTATAACGTCTTAAAAACGGCTCAAACATTATAGACTAAGTTATATATTTAATCGTTTTCGAGTACAAGAAGGCTATTGATCTAGGTTACATGTTTCATAAATTTGAGTTAGTGGGTCATTAAGGGTCAAACTATTTTTTTTCTTAAAAACGGCTCTAGCGGTTTTCCTTAAACTTTATATTCTACCAATTATGAATATGAGAAGACCATTGCGGTAGGTCACATGTTGAAGAAAATTCGATTAGTGGGTCATTTTTGGGTCACTCTGGGTCACGCTAATTTTAGCTAGAAAATGGCTCTAACGATTTTGACTATATTTTTTATTCTATCTTTTTCAACTATAGAATAATAATACATTTGAACTATAATACAATTGAACTAAATCGCATGTTAAGAACATTCAATTACTGGGTCATTTTAAGTCAGAATGTGTCAGCATCAAGCTAATTCTATCTAAAATATGACTCAAACTTTTTTGACAAAATTTCGTATTATACCGTTTACGGGCACGAGAAAATCATTACGTTAGGTTAACATATTTGAGAAATTTTAATTAGCAGGTCAATTCATAATGAGTCGAGCTATTTTTTTAGAAAGCGATTTGATCGATTTCGATTAAATTTTGTATTATATCATTATCAGGATCGAGAAGACTATTGGTTTATGTCTCATGTTCAACGAATTTCGATTAGTGTGTCATTTTGTGTCAATATAAGTCAGAGTAAAGCTAGTTACGTCTAAAAAAAGCTTAAGAGATTTTGACAAGAATTTGTATCATACCATTTTCGAGCACAAAAAGATCATTGGGTCAGATCATACGTTCGAGAAATTTCAATTATTGGGTCCTTTTTGGGTCACTGCGGCTGAAGATAAATTTATCTAAAGAGCGGCTCTAATGATTTTGACTAAATTTTGTATTTTTTTCGTTTTTGGGTTCAAAAAAACCAATGGGATACGTTGCATGTTCATGAACATTCGATTAATTGATTATTTTGGATTACAATGGGTCAGATCCAAGTTATTTGTATCTGAAATATGTCTCAAACGATTTTAGCACAATGTTGCATCATACTGTTTCGGGACATGAGATATTATGCCAAAATATAAATGGGCTGGGTTAAATGTTCAAAGAATTTTGATTCGTGGGTCACTTTTGGTCACTATGGGTCTAAGTCAAATTAATTGTATATAACAGCCAGTTCTAACGATTTTGACTAAACTTCATACTCTGCCGTTTTCGTGCTCAAGATGACCACTGGACTAAGTCGCATTATCAAGAATATTCGATTAATAGGTTATTTTGCATCACAATTAGTCATTTTGCATCAGTTATTTTGCATCACGATTAGATGAGTTAATCCTGTCTAAAAAACGACTAACGATTTTGACTAAATTTCGCATTCGTACTCAATAGTAGCATTAAGTTAGGTCGCACGCTCGAATAAATTTGATGAGTGGGTCATTTTGTGTCACTGGGTATTTCCATGATCACATGTCGTGTAAGTCACATACTATGATTTTGGAAACCAGTATTTTAGAACGAAAAAGCGTGATTTAATTTACCAGAGTTATTTCATTAACTGAATAAGAACATGCAAACCTTTCGAAAATAACGGTGGCCAACAATTTATAAGTTACTAATAATGTGACTTACACGACAAATGCTCATGGAAATGCCCCACTATGGCTCAGTCACAAGCTAATTGTATTTTAAACAGCAAGTATGATACAATAAGAATTATATATCAATTTGAGCACAAAGCTAAATTTGACCGAGCTTAGCTCTGTCATTCCCGCAAGTGTTTGGACTAATGCAGCTTCTAGTGTATATCCGCTGCTCTCCAAGAAGTTCAAGTTTTAGCAAGTCTCATGACTGACGCCGATTTTTGTCGCAGAATTCCGTACCCGAGTACCCTAACCTCGGGAGACATGTGGGAAGGCACTCCGACTACGAATGACTTCAATGGTCACTTTTTGGCTACAGTTATCTGGAACAATAAACTCCTAGGTAAATTTCTGCTGCATTTGCAATACAGGAACTCTTTAATCTTAACAACCCAATCATCGCAATATGAAAATTTGTCCTAATTTGACTTTCTAACCTTCTGTATTTCTACTTTATTATGCTCTAAACTTTATTTAAGCGTTTCATTCCCTGTACTTTCTCTCTTAAAAATATATTATACATTTGTTTAATACTTAAAATATAACATTAGTATAAGAAAGGAAATATTTTCGAAAATTTTCAAGGAATGAATTACTGAACTATGAAATAAGTTGCATCCACACGCAATATGATATTTATGGTAATATTTATCCTGAAAACTAATAATATAAAGTTATGAATGCATGAAGTATGAAGTAAGTCTCATATACTTGATGGAATGCTCCTTGGAAAAATAATGGGTACACTTTTTTTGTTTCTTAGGATATGTTTTGTAAAATTTTGAGGCAAATCTATCTTTTATAGCCGATCTCTTTTTCTAGTTTAGTAAAATGGATCTATAATAATATTTCTATGCCAATTTTTAGGTATTCTTAATAAAAATATTAATACAACACCTACGTAGTTATTTTGTCTATATTGAGATCTTTACATCTAAACTATGTCCATATACCGGGTGTCCCAAAAATGACTGATGGATTTTAAAATTCAATAACTTCCAAACGGTAACAGTTATTTAAAAATTTTTTGCAGGAGTGTTATGCATAATGACAGGAGTTTTTTTACCGTAATTTTTTATTTTAATTCGCAACTCAAACAATAGGTGGCGCTGACGGCGATTGAAGGCCAGGTCGACGCTTCACTCAGCACTGATCACCTGGCCTTCAATCGCCGTCAGCGCCACCTATTGTTTGATAACTAAAATAAAAAATTACGGTAAAAAACTTCTGACATTATACATAACACTCCTGCAAAATTTTTTTAAATAGCTGTCACCGTTTGCAAGTTATTGAATTTTAAAATCCATCAGTCATTTTTGGGACACCCGGTACATCAAATCAATATCCATTAAAGTTCGTGAATTGGATTTTTCATTACATTACAGAGACATTTAGCTGCCAAGTTTCATGCTTTTTTCTCATCACTAAACTTTATTAGCATATGTTGTGTTTTTGAATTGACGAAATTTGCCGATTAAATAATATAAAAATTTCTGCTTCTTTTTAGGGGTAGAAAAAAATTGCAAAAGTTGATAGCTATGGAAACAGAATGTATATACCTCAGAAAATATAGGCTAACATAGTATTCAGTGTCTATTTTGAATGAGTTAAAAATGATTTAGTAAGCACATCAAACTAGACAAACCTTCGAAAATAAGAAAAACATTATGTTCAGAAAGGTTACATTTTCAGTTTATACTAATGCATATTAAATTTATTCTATTCCCACAAAATTTTAGAAGTTATTTACTTTCGTAAGTGACACACATTGGAAGAATTTTCTTGCATTCGTAAATGGTTTGGGATTGAACCTCGTTTGAACATCGAGAATGTTGTGAAAAAGTTTGGACACATTTAACATACCATAATTGCAAATGGAATCGATGAGCTACAATAAAAAATTTGCTTTGCAAAGTGTTGGGCAATTTTCAGAATTATGAGTTTTTGTAATGCGTCAGACTTACTTCAACTGTCGGAGAAACGTAGGTAACATAAATTGTAAAAATACTTTAATATGATTGGAATTGAGATTATTTTTATGGAATAGCCCTGCCATTAATATTGCACGGTTTACAATTTTTAAATTTGTATACGGCCTAAATATATAAATTATATTTAGGAACATTTTCTCTGTGTTCTGCCAAGAAAAATTCCACACTTCTACAACAAACACCCACCAAGTTTTAATACTTTGAATTTAATTAAATCCCGGAGCACTCCAGCAGTTTTCTTTCTTTTTAGTGCCAGAAATCTCTGAAATTTTATAAAATTTAAAGATTTATAACGCCGTGAGTTTTAGTCAAAGAAGACATTTTTACTGTTGTACTTAATATAATTTCTAAAAACCGAAAGCCGTACAAAAATTTGGAAAAACCACTTTTCAAAAATTAATGTAAATTTTGAAAACTAATAGCATCAATATAATCTCAATTTTTACCTTATTTTGTACAATTTAGTAATTTACGCTCCATTTCTATTGCCTTTAGGCAAAAAAATATTAGCGCACTTATGCATATTTTGTATTTCGGACAAATTTCACGCCTTCTTTTCAACTCTCACATGTTAATTCACACGGTATTTTTAAAAGAAGGCGTGAAATTTGTCTGAGACACGCCCCACATTACCACCGGAATATGATTTTGCCCTTTTTTTAATATGATGCACCGTACGTAGAAAGTTTAAATTGATAGTGAATTTGCATCATGTCTCATAGTATTTCATGCAAAAAAATTAAGGTGGTCACTCAGAAATTTCAGTTTATTTTTAATTAAAATGTTCATTTAAAAACAGGAAAAATGTTAGAAAACTTGTTCTTTTATTTAAAAAAAATCTGAAAAATTGTCAAACATTCGTGTGGTGGTTTTTTACATCCCTTATTTTTTTCGTTGAAATTTGCTTAGTAGTTTTGTCACAATGCACACTTTTCCAAAACAGGCATTTAGGGTCATTACCCCCCATAGTCTTGAGATACAAACTTAAAACTGGGGAGAAACGAATTTCTTTTTATGATCCATGTAGGACTCGATGTGGTTGACTCAAGGGCATATTTTACTATGAAACCCGGCTATACCCTTTGCACAAATAATGGATCCTATTGAAGCCGCTAAATTTTAGTGGTCTTTTTTGGCTTATCTAAAGACAGAATTTCTAAATTTTCATTAGGAGCCCACAATACTGACTGAAAAAGTTCCGGATGATAATGTTATGTCTATGGGGGCATACTTTTCAAATATCTCGCTCACATTTTAATACTTTTACATGCTTTTTTACATAGGATAGGGGAGGACGATCTACACACAAATTAGCTTTTACTTTTCAATTTTGATTTTAGATTATAAAAAAAAATACTTAACTTTCGAAACTGGTCAGTACCAGTTCTGAAATTGAAACTATAATAATATAAAAAATATATATCCAAAATCGAAAAAGTAAAAACTAGCCCGGTTGTAAATCGTCCTCAGTTATCCTATGCAAAAAAATCATGTACAAATATTAACATTTGAGCGTGATATTTGAAAAGAACGCCCTTATAGACTTTACATTTTCATCCGGTTCTCCGGGTTTTTTCCATGGAACTATTAAGGAAAAGGAACTGACATATCCTTAAAATAGTGAAGCTACAACTGTAACCGCTTTCGCAGGGATTCATTACTACCCCGTCGAACTCTAACGAATAAAAGTACGCAGAAAACTTCTCTTTATTCAAACGGCTCATTAACTGCAAGTTTCAATTAAAAAGAATGACAAAACTAATATTCACCTTCACTGGTAGGAGTTTACTTCTATGGTAATAGATCCGCCATATTGTGACAACCAAAACTATGTCAGTATAAAGATTACAGCACTTTGCCAAACTGACACCAGTTAAAATACCGTAATTTCGGGTGTATAAGCCGCGGATCAAACAATTCCTTTTGGACCCAGAAATCTTATTTAGTGATAGAAGATAAATATTTACGGCGATCTAACTAGTTATATTTGTTTCTTAAAAAATTCTGGGTCGAAAAAGAATTGTTTGATCTGCGGCTTATACACCCGAAATTACGGTAAATGGAATTTTTTAACCAGAATTGTCAGAGAATTTTTTTTTCAATAAGGCTCCAAAATAGGACGAAATTTTCTAGTTAAGTTTATTGGTGAGAGATTTCACAGACGGTAATGAGAAACTGTAAATCTGATGAAATGAAACAGCTGTCATATTGTGACAACCAACTCAGTTACTTCACTCGCCACTCATAGACAATAGACTATAGGTGTTCTCTATTTAATTCATAACTCCATTCTCTGAGCACCCACCCTGGTTATACTACTGTTCTTTATAGCGAAAAAAAATCCAAAAGTGTTTGAATGAAATTAATTACCACCGCGTCGAAATTTAACCAATAAAATTATACAGAAAACTTCTCTTTATTCAAACGACTCATTAACAGAAATCTTCAATTAAAGAGAATGACAAAAACTAATATATACTTTTACTGGTAACAGTTTACTTTTGTGGTAATAAATAGATCGGTTACATTGTGACAACCAAAACAATGTCAGTGAAAAGATTACAACACCTCGCCAAACTGATACCATTTACAAGAAACAGAAATTTTTTATCACATTTGTCAAATAATTGTTTAGTCAATAAGGCTCTAAAATAAGACGAAATTTTCTAGTTAAGTTTACTGGTGGGAGACTTCACAAGCGGTAATGAGAAACTGTAAATCTTATTAAATGAAACAGCTGTCATATTGTGACAACCAACTCAGTTACTTCACTCGCCACTGATAGACAATAGACTACATGTCGCCTCCTTTTTATTCATAACTCCACTGTTTTTTCAGAGACTAGTCTGGAGCCTTAAGAGGAAGAATACTATAAAAAATTAGTGGGTAAATAGGCTCCACATGTGTGCCAATTTTCTACTACTGCAAAATGTATAATATAGACTTTGTCGCTTAAGAATGCATATTTCCTTAACGAAATGTAGGATTTAAAAGGCATAAAGGTTTAAAAGAATAAAATTGGACTTAATGTAAAATTTATGCTCGTAAAAATGAGCTTTTTTATGAATAACGTATTACACAAAATAAACATAAATATTTTTAAGACTCGAAATAATTTACATTATTAGCTTAAACTTAAATATATTTTCGCCAAGATCTACGTTATAAAAGGCGTAATATTTAAACAATAATGAAATCAGTATGAATAGGAATATATACACTTGAAAACACATTTTTTCAAAAAATATATTAAGTAAAATTCATAAATATTTTTAAACACGAAGTGATTTACGTAATTTGCTAAAAATAGTGTATCTTCTAGGTCAAAATACATGATTTAAAAGGCATAATTTTTTATAATGATAAAATGTAAATGTATGTAAAATTTACTCATATAATGTACTTTTTTATATCTGAAATGTATGACATAAAATGTATAAGTATTCTTCAAGGGTGTTCTCACTTGCTCCGCTCAACAAGCACAAAACGTTTTGACACATTTATAAATTCATTTTTTTAACAGAAATATATGAAATTGGAATGCCTGACAATGGAAGCGATTTCGAATCGAACTTTATTTTTCCATTTTATGATACTTAAATTACCTAACCAGTTCTAAGCTATTTCGATCACGTGATCAACCGTTTTCCTCCTGCTTTTCGACCCCGGTTTTTCTGCTTTCGTCGGGAAATGTGCTAAAAAACGTCCACTTTGAATGCTTGTTATAAAAGATTTATTTATTTATTTATTTATTATTTTTTTTAACAGAACATTGAGCAAAATTATACAGTTTCTGAATAACAACACTTGATATTTTGATGCATTTCCGAACAAAAATATATTAAAGCATGTGTCACAAAGTTGCCCTTTTGTATTTCAGAACACCTTTAACCCCTTGAAGGGCACCGGTATATTATATAACCACTTAATTTTAATTCCCTTATGCCACATTGGTACCGGAATTTTAGTACCCTAATTTCCTGCGTATAATCCGCGGATCAAACAATCATTTTTCGACCCAGAAATTTTATTAAATAAAATATAACTTTTCAGATCGCCGTAAATATTTGCCTTCATTTACGAAATAAAATTTCTGGGTCGAAAAAGAATTGTTTGATCCGCGGATTATAGGCAGGAAATTAGGGTATTAAAATTTGCTTTTTACAATGTTAGCGAAACACAGCTTTTACATTCTATCATATAAATTTGTTTGTGAATCCCGGTGTCAATCTATCATTTGAACATTTTAGGAACATAAGTGCTTTGCCCCTCAAGGGGTTAACCTTCCTACCCTGAATGGGTCTAATCGACCCATAACTATTATTTGTTTTATACCATTCGAACCAGAACTTTTTTCATAAAGATTGTTAAACAACAGTTTCGGTGAAATAAGTCAATTAAATATATTAACATATTTTAAATGACAATTCTGGTGTGAAATCTTTTTATCAAGATCGAGTAAAATTTGGACAGGGTAGGTTCAGGAAAGTTAAGAAGCGAAGTAACTTACGTTTCCATGAAATTTTTGTCGTAAAATCTTAGTTTAAGTGAGTATTGATTAGATGACGCTTCAGAAAATTTCCTAACTCAGTTTTTTCTTATCAACAGCAGAATACAAAACGTCATGTTTGACGTAACTAAAATATAAAATGACGTTAGGAAAGAGGAATATTTCATAATTTCTTGGAAAAAAATACATATAAGTATATTCTTGGGAAACGCATTTTTTGTAAGTTTAGAAGATTTTGAACAGTAAATCATCAGATGGCAAATAAAGCTTGCGTAAATGTCGCATCATATTCTGTTATTGTTTATTTTTTCTCAATTCATTACTAATTTTTTTTTCGATTATTAAACAGCCCAAATAATTATTGTGCTCTTTGTACTACACAATTCATAGCTCGTTCAGATCTATATTTCTAAAAATTACTGATATCGCGATAAAACTTTAAAAGATTGATAGGACAGATTCCATCAAACTCCTTCCAAAATTTATTAATATAAGCTATATATATATATATATATACCGGGTGATCCAAAAGTCAGGACGAACTTTAAAAATGAATAACTCGAAAACGAATCAAGATACAAAGATACGGTTTGCACCAAATGGATGGAAAAGAAACCGGATTTTGTGTGACAACGAAAAAAATAGTTTGCCGTTGACATCCAAAAAATGACACGGTAGTGTTTTTTGCACCAAAAGATGATTTGCAAATGAAAAAATGTTGACAATTTCCAAGTCAGCTTAGTTACAGTTAATTAGTACAACAGAAAATGTTCAATGTGCTGTCCCTCATTCATAAGTGCAGCTGTGAGACTAGGCACTACACCGTTCACAGCATTTAGTAGCATTTCTTGCTTTATGGCAGACACGTTTTGGCGGATGGCATCTTTCAATGCTGCTAGTGATGCCGTTGGTCGCCAATAGAACAATATTTTTTTGTTGTCACACAAAATCCGGTTTCTTTTCCATCCATTTGGTGCAAACCGTATCTTTGTATCTTGATTCGTTTTCGAGTTATTCATTTTTAAAGTTCGTCCTGACTTTTGGATCACCCGGAATATATATATATATATATATATATATATATATATATATAAATTAGATATGTTATTGATAAGGCAAAATGGTTTAAATGATAAAATGTAAATTTATGTAAAATTCATACTCATAAAATTGAATTCTTCTAATCTAAAATTCATGACGTAGAATGCGTAAACTTTATTTAAATCGCGAAGTAACATACTATATAGTTAACTATTGTATTGACTAACTATTATAGTTTTGTCATAAAATCTTAGTTTAAGAGCGTATTGATTAGATGACGCTTCAGAAAATTTCCTAATTTAGTTTTTTCTTATCAACAGCAGAATAGAAAACGGCAAGTTTGACGTAAATAAAATAAAAAATGACGTTTGGAAATTGGAATATTGCATAATTCCTAGAAAAAAAAAATACTCTAAGGATATTCTTGAAAAAGACATTTAAAAAAAAAAAATCATCACATGGTAAATAAAACTTGCGTAATTTTCACATCATATGGAAGTATATTTTCCATGGAACTATTAAGGAAGAGGAAATGACGTATCCTTAAATTAGTAAAGCTTCAACTGTAACCGCTTTCGTAGGGATTCATTACTACCGCGTCGAACTATACCCTATAAAATACGCAGAAAACTTATCTTTATTCAAACGGCTCATTAACAGAAATTTTCAATCAAAAAGAATGACAAAATTTAATATTCACTTTTACTGGTACGAGTTTACTTCTGTGGCAATAGATCCGCCAAAGTTTACTGGTGGGAGATTTCACAGACGCTAATGAGAGACTGTAAATCTGATGAAATGAAACAGCAGTCATATTGTGACAACCAACCCAGTTACTTCACTCGTCACTGATAGACAATAGACTATATGTCTCCTCCTTTTTATTCATAACTCCATTATATTTTCAAGTATGGATATTTTTATTCTGTTATTGTTTCTTTTTCTCATTTTATTATAGATTTTATTTATTACTAAAGATCACAAATAATGAGTGTGCTCATTACACAACTGTTTGTCAGTTGAGATCTAAATTTCTAAAAATAACTCATATCGCGATGAAATTTTGAAACATTGACAAAGCAAATTCCATCAAATTCCTTCAAAGCATTATTAATATAAGCTATGTATACACATAGATGTCAACTTTTACGCATTTTTACTACCGGTAAAATTTTATAGTAAATATTGTCTTATTTAATCGCCGAAATCTTAGGATTAAACAAATGGAAAATCTCTGTAGAATTTTACTGGTAGCAAAAATGCGTAAAAAATGGCAGCTATAGTATAAATATATTATGGGTGATTCTCAAAATAGGGGACAATTTCAAAAGTGAAATCTTAAAAAAATTACTGTTAGCAAAATTTCTGAAAAAATAGGTGTTGTTAATACAGTATTAGGTGTACTTTACATGTAGTCAGCAGAGCTAATTATTTAAAAATTAACTTTAAAAAAATAATTAGTGTTTTTTGAGCCATGCTAATGACAAAACAAATTGCATGGAATAAATATACTAAGAAATTTTTATTTTCTTCCTGTTTAAATATTTTTTTTTCTATATTTATTAGCCTTCCTTTTCAGCAAATGATTTCCATTTTTACATATATACATATAAGGAGAATAAAAACATTACCAAAGAGCAAACTTTGTTTACATGAGCAACATTCTGACACTAACAATGTAAGAAGCTGTCTTAGTGATTTTCTGACAGATTTAATGCATATTTTAGGGATAATAAATGTAATAAAAAAATTATATGTAAAATTAAACTTTATAAAAGATACAATATAAGGAATGGTTACATTTATGCACATAGGAGTATTTAGTATGGACAGAAAAACCATGCTAATGACACTGATATTTGTCCATGCTAATGACAAATTTTAATTTAAATAAGATTATGAGCCATAATATAATCACAATGCAATAGTCCTTTCTGGGGCTTTTTAAAACACAAAAGTCCTATGCAAATAAGTAAAATAAAAATTTTAATTATAAAATACACATGAAAATTATTATCCATTCTAATGACATACAATTGTTGTACGCACCTAATATTCAACTTCTATTCTTAAAATACAATTTGTATTTTCAAACTATTGTCATATGTGAAAATGAAATTTTGATTAATAACCAGCTGTTATAGTATGACCTTGTTTTGAAAATAGAATATGGAGGACAAACTTTAATTCTTTTTTTATATACTATAATTTTATTTTTAAAAAGAAATTTATTGGATAAATCCTCTCCTTGATTAATTTAAAGAAAGAATAACGTTTGTTTTATTTTATAAACATGATATTAACTCTTGAAAAAGCTAGTATATACAAGGCACAGCTGCTGTGGACATCCATGCTAATGATATTTTGAACATTTATTCTGTTATTTTAATGTGTTTTTAATTAAAAAAAGAGTAATTCTTGAGCGCAAATAATGAATAATATTAAGACAAACATATCTCAATATAAAAACATGACAGAAAACCTCTCAATTTTTTTTGTATGCCGAAAGACATAAATTGTCCCCTATTTTGAGAATCACCCATATATAAGGTATTTGTACCCTGTATGGACAGGGCTCTCAATATGGAAAACCCTAATATTTTTAAAGGTAATAATATTGATCGATAGATGGCTCAACATTTTCGCGAAGAAAAGCAGTTGAAAAGATAATTAAGGCTGGAAAGTGTAAAAAAACGCATTGTTCGCCATTTAGGAGGAAACTTGTTGTTTCGAGATGTTCTGATCTTAATTACTTGTAAGCTTAATTTATTATTAGATGTGGTAAAATTACATTAAATGTTAAAAAGTGGAGTATTTTAGAAAGATAATAAAACATATTTTTGATTGCTATTGCATATTTTGCTTTAAAATATTTGTCATATTAATTTGTTACAAGATTTAGTAAAACTACGCCAGGTTTCCAATATGGACAGCTTATGTCCCCATCGACTACAACTGTAATAAAGAAGAAAATTCAACGTTTCCAAGCAATAAATTGAAAAGGCATCAAAGTGGTAAAATCTTTGTTCAATAAGATGTCATTTCAACAATTTCCCAAAAACCTTCCTCCAAAAATCCCTTGCAGAAAAATAAAAAGAAGCCCCCCCAGTAGGATATCTGTTGGCGAAATCGTAGGTACCAATGGTATGACTTCCTCAGCAAAGGAGAGCTGGTACTGCTTCTTTTGCAGTATTGATGCTTTTTCAAACTTGCACCATGCATCACATGTGGCAGATATGTTCATGAGGATTATGTGGGACTTATTGCCCATGGTGAAAAAGTTTCTATTTGTCCATGCTGTGAGAACTGAGTAATAACAGATGTAATAAAGCTAAGCAAACCAACAATATTATTTCATAATATTTATTAGTAACGAAGGGGCTTTGCATGGGTCTTCGAAGGGTAAAAACTGAGAATGACCCCCCCCCCCTATCTAAAATGCATGTTCTGAAGATATTTACTGTCCCCCCTCCTCCTCCGAATACTTTAAGATACATTTTTTAATTCCCTCTCCTCAAAAATCCCTTGAAAATATCTCATCCATACACACTGTGTAGAATGTCAATAAGGAAACACCTTTCCATAATAGGGACAGGTAGTTCCTTATATGGACACTTGTAAACATTTTTTTGTTTTTATCATTTAAATTAATCCAGAATAATTACAAGGTCGCTAATTTTAATAATAATAGTCAATAGTCCAATGATAGTGGTCACATATTTTTGGTGTCTTATGACTTGTACATGGGGGTGAAAAAAATTCATTTTCCTTAGAAGGTCTATATTGGCTACAGGTACCTTATACAAGCAGATCCGACAGATGTTGTCCTGGCACCGACTCCAAAAAATCAAATAAATGTACATAAATATAATAATACGCATGATAAATACTACGCTCTTAATTTACTTTCTTATTACAATTATGTAAAGAAATTAGTTTTCACAGGGTGCGCAGTCTGGAAGCACCTTGTAAGCACCTTTTACCAGAATTTATATAATGTAATATTTGTTTTATTTAACGAAAAAGAAATCCTTTTTCAGATATAACTACCAGTACTTTAAAGAATTGCTGATACTAAATTAATTAAAATCCTCTGAGTTTCTTGATGACTACGCACCCTGTTTCACTTTGCAGTAGTTTCTCAAGTCGGTTCAATTTTGATAGAAAAGTTTATTTTTCTCTTTTTAGTTAAAAGTTAACGATTTTCTGAAGTCGGTTAATTAAAATTATAATACAGGAAAAATTATTGTAAATCGTACACGTATCCCAGGAGTGGGGTTCGAACACGCTATATTTTTCTTCGAGAACCAGAATTAAATCTGGTGCCTTAGACCATTCAACCATTCTGTCCGCACTCTACTCACCGAACTTATTCAACACTTTTAATTAGCGAAAAATCAGTAACTTTAGTAGTTTATGTCTAATTGCTAAAAAAGTACTGAATCAATTTCGATGAAATGTGAATCTAAACCATTCTAGAATCTACTGGAACACATACAAAAAATTTCATTAAAATCGGTCCAGTCGTTTCTGAGGAGTTCAGTGACATACACACGCACAGAAGAATTATATATATAAAGATATATATACATATACATATAATAAAGCATATTTTACTTCCAAAGTACAGATGTATGATTGAAAAAGTATAATGTTTTAACCCCTTGAGCTCTGATGGTAGAATTTTCTACCACATAGTTTTAATTCCGAAATGTCACATCAGCACCAGAAAATTTGACCAGATTTATTTGAAAAAGGTTTAATGCATTTATTCGTGTTTATCCTTAACCTTTTTTTTTTCTTTTCAAAATACTGGTGCCAATGTGACACTTGGAATTTTGAAGAAATTTACACCCTATAGTTCAAAGGGTTGAAAGATAAAACGTAAATTAATGTAAAATTTATACTCATAAAAATGATTTTTTTTTGTTTATTTTTTTTTTGTTCTAAATTGTGTGAAGTATAATGGATAAACACTATTTAAGAAGCGAAATGACTTACATTTTCATGATGGTTTTGTCATAAAATCGAAGTTTAAGGTAGCATTGAAAAGATGACGCTTCAAAAAAAAATGTCAAGTCCTTTTTTTTCTTTTCAACAACAGAAAAGTATAGAAAACGTTATGTTTGATGTAATTAAAAAAAGGATGTTTGAAAAATGGCATTTTACATTATTCCCTGAAAAAAAAAAATCTTATTGGAAAACGCTTTTTTTCTAAACTGAGAAACTTTTAATCAATAAATTAACTCATGATAAATAAAGTTTGCGTAAATTTTACAAGATATGCAAAAGATTTGAAGTGCATTCTCAAGTATGAATATTTTAATTTTTTCTTCATTTCATTTTAGTTTAATTTTGACAGTTATTCAAGTTCAGAAATAATTACTTTGCGCCTCTTACCAGTGTTACCGCACCTGTCGGATATTTTATTTAGAAATATTAAATTCACATCAGAAATTTTTCAATAGCAATATCCTTTATTTTATTTATGGAGTATTTACCATCTTATAAAGCAACGATAACAATAATTATTAAAAATTGCCGACAAGAATCCCTAGCTAAAAAATAAGCCGTATGTGGCAACGCTCATTGGTACCACAGAGTACGTAACAGAGCCTGAACTCGACTTGAAAAGAACGGCCTCAGTGGATCACTTAAAAACTAAACCATCGCGTTGGCGATTTTTATTCTCGTGATTTCTGTTTAACTGTAACCCTATTCTGGTTTGGCGCTTCTTCCTGAATGCTGATTTGATTATCTTTGCACGCGTGCTTATGCTATTTGATCTTAGATTTCCGCGCTTATATTGATTCGTAATTATTACTGTTATTATTCTTGAATTTTCAAGTTTAAATTATTAGGTCGTTATGTTACGAAGAGACACATGTATTGTTTGCAAGGCGAATACGTCAAAGTTATTTCATATTAAAATAATTCTTTCATAAATTTCAAAACAAGAAGCAGCAAGCCGTCGCTGTATTTTTTTTTCTTTTATCATTTGTCGCCAAGGAAGCGATGTTTCGCCGAATTAGCAAACTCTCTTATGTTATGATCGTAGTTTCAGAGTTATCCGCTCGTCTCGCTACTGTCTATGCGTAATCCCATGTTAAACAAGTTGCCATTACAGTGTATGAAAGTTGATTCTCTGTTACTACTCTGTGCAGTGTTGCCAGATGGGCTACTTTTTTAAAAATCAGATTCTTGATCGGCACCACTTTTTTGAAGTGGTACAATGCGCCTCTCTCCATGACATATTAATTAAGGCGAAAACATAAGAAATTTTACCGTTTCAAAAAAGTGGTGTCAATGATGAAATCTGAATTTTAAAAAAGTAGCCCACTGGCAACACTGACTCTGTGATTGGTACTACCAATCTGTTAACCCGTTCAGATCTAAATTTCTTATTAAAATTGCTGAGGTCGCGATGGAAATTAAGAAGACAGACTACATTAAAGTTTTTTTTTAATTATTAATATAAGTTCTATATAGATGTTTTTACATTATAAAGATTATTTTAGTTCCAAAGGACAAATTTTATTATATGGTTAAAAAAAAAAAAAAAAAAAAAAAACATTGTTTATAAAATTAGGGCCACAGTTTGTTAATTCACTCAAAATTGTCCAAAATTGAAAAAAAAAAAATACACAATAATTCTATAAGAAGATGCAGTTTCTGTAATATCAACTACAAAAAAAAATATTGGGCTTCAAGATCAACACTGTTTCA
The DNA here is from genome assembly GCA_964019185.1 of Maratus speculifer. Lineage (NCBI taxonomy): Eukaryota > Metazoa > Arthropoda > Arachnida > Araneae > Salticidae > Maratus > Maratus speculifer. The sequence continues at coordinate 48,813,794 of OZ025299.1, forward strand.
CTGAGGTGTATCTACCACTTCTCTGGATTTCTTCTGGACATTTCACATACGTGAGGTAAGCCCTATGAAAATTACCGTAATTTCGGGTGTATAAGCCGCAGATCAAACAATTGTTTTTGGACCCAGAAATCTTATTTAGTGATTGAAGACAAATATTTACGTCCAACTAAGTAGTTACACTTATTTCTTAAAAAATTCTGGGTCGAAAAAGAATTGTTTGACCCGCGGCTTATACACCCGAAATTACGGTAAGTCAAAATATCTACATTATTGTAAATTTGATGAACAAAAACGTTGTTCTGTTAAAAAAAAAAAGAAAAAAAAAGAAAAAAAAAAGAAAAACATACTGTGCCGAAGTCAACATGGCTCTGCGTCTCAGCGGTAATACCTCCAGTTTTCATTCGGAAAGTTCCGAATTAAGCCTTTCCGGCGCGGACATATCTCGAACTCAATAATTTAAGCTTTTATTGTAAAAGCAAGATTTTATTAAAATATTATTGGTGCCAATTGCAAGTTTGGAATTAAAATTAGGTGTGTCCAGACCGGACACACTGCGCCGGAAAGTGTTAAAACCGAATAGAATTTATTCTAACAGAAAAAGGGCAAGTTGCACTTAAAATTTGTATTAGCTTATTTGTTTTTTCTTCATTCTGCAATTCTTGTTCTGGAAGTTTCTGGAACATTCTTCGATTGTTCCAACAAGCCGTTGTATAGCCAGGGTGGGAGGTCCAAACACTGTGGATACCACTAATTTTATAAAATTCTATTCGCCTTGTATTATCGGAGAGTTTTCTACTATCAAGACAAAGAAAACTTTAAAATTTTACTGGTATTCAGAGTATTTAGTCCCACTCCTTGGCTACGTTGCTACTAACAGGTGTTTCTGGAATCTTTTACCAGCAATAAGAAAATTCACTTCTCTTTTGTCTGAGAATATCATTTCTGTGACACGTATGGAAGAGCACTTATTTTATATAAAACATGTACTGCAATTTCCTGCGTATACTCCGCGGAACAAACAATCATTTTTCGACCCAGAAATTTTATTAAATAAAATATAACTTTTTAGATCGCCGTAAATATTTGCCTTCAATTACAAAATAAAATTTCTGGGTCGAAAAAGAATTGTTTGATTCGCGGATTATACGCAGGAAATTACGGTATCTGAATCTTAGTCTTCCTGTTACTTTTGTCATGTCAATATATTGAAGTTATACAAAAATTAACAGTTATTCATTGCTAATCATTCTTAAATGTCAGTGTATTGAATAATCACGTGTTAATTGAAGATTTATATTATATGATAAAAATGGAAACTTTCTGCCTTTTTTCAATTTGAAATATTTGGCGTAACATCATGTTTCCTTTTTTGTTATTTTTTTTAACTAACAAATTGTTACTTAGTGGTTGAGTACTTACGACTTACGAGCGTGGTTTACCGTAAACCAACATGAAAAGAAACATGCGGGCACAAGGTGGTGTTGCTGACATCCAACGAAACGTGGCGAAGCTTTTGAACTCCATCCCAAAAGAAGACTTCTTGCGAAGTTTCCAGGGTATGTATAACAGATCTCAGCGGTGCATAGTTATGGGAGATGATTATTTCAAAGAATGGTATGGTAACTTTCATTAATATTTCATCCACATTAATGTTACAGGACTATTCACCGAACTTTATTGTCAGAGTTTTGAACTAAATCTAGGTTAAATTTGAACTAATATTGATAGCGCGGTATGGTGTCTGCTTAATCTGAGATCTGCTTGATGTACTTTATTTCTATCACGAAATTTTCTCCTCATACTAACATAAAGAAAAATTTAATATCATTTTGGAAAGGTGTGATCTCGGAGGTATAATATGTCGGATCTAGTGACTGCCTGGACAGGATCAATTTTTGTATTTAATAGATCTTTTAACTTTAGGGAAGGGGCTGCGATTAAAATTACACCATATTTATAATTGGTATGCCTCATATTTTCAAAACGCCTTGGAATGCAGCAAACTTTACACAATTATTAATCAAAGATAGTAATAATGATAGTTTCCAGACTAATTATCCTTTTGTGATTAAACTAAGAATGAAATATGTACTTTCGAACGCTGATTGAGGACTGATTTTTCTTTTCTCGAAAACAGTTTAATTGAAATATTAATCAAAGTATCTGATCGGAGTCTGCGGTTAGGTTTAGTAGGTCTCAAATTGGTAATCATCTTCTTTATAGTAGTCAATGTAATCTTACGTTGAATTATTCTGTAATGTCCATTATTCTTTAATTCAAGATTAAAATCATAGTGAGATAAAGTCTCTGCTAATAAATTGTATTACACTTTTTATTTACACTTTTTTGGAAATCGAGTCAATAAGTATATTTGTCTCTTATGCATTGTTTTAAGGTTTACATCTCAAATTTATGCTTTAAAACTGAAAAATGTTCATTGGCAAAGCTATTTCTGCATTCAATTTAATCTTGGGGCAACATTTAATTGCTTATATCTTTTTTAAGAAATATAAATTACATAATAGTTTTAACCCCTTTGGGACGAACGACACGTAAAAAAGGTTTAAGAATCCTTATTTATCCCCACCAATAAAATTTTAGTATAAAATTTCCTTTATTTAATCGGAGCACTTTCTCGATTTAATAAGGCCAAAATTTCTATTTTTAAAAAGTGGTGAGGAAATATTAAAAATTTTGTTAAAGTCTCCCGTCGCGAAGGAGTTAATGTAGTCTGGCACTTCATATTTTATATCATCGATCTTATTTCAATAAATTATATTCAAAATTATAGTGCAAATTCACCTTGTGTTAAATAATAAAAAATCATATAAAAATGCACAAATAAATGTGCTAAAATTACTTTTAAGTGCATATATATAGTATAAATGTATTTAAGATACATTAAAATATCTTAATATTAAATGCTGTGCAAAAGTATTCAAATGCATACTGTCAATCGCCAAAAGTGAAATTTCGACTGTGTTATGCATTTTGTAATTAAAATATTTTTTATAACACTATATGTTGCATATACTGATCTATAGAATATACCGTAAAATGGAGTGAATAGGAACGAAACTTCCCTGTCATACAAATAAACTCATTATAAATATATGTGATGATATTTTTAGTTGTCAATTTTTTTATAAGAAGTTAATTACATTAAGAGTTGCGAAATTCAGTTTTGACATGTTTGCAACACTACTGGGTTATATAAAAAACTTTAAGAGGATCCTCAAAAACCTCATTTTTTCAACGTCTTCAAAACTTTGTATGTAACTACAGTATTTTTCGCATTCTAAACCTAAGAGTGGCAGTGTTGCCAGTGGGCTACTTTTTTAAAATTCAGATTTCATCATTGACACCACTTTTTTGAAACGGTAAAATTTCTTATGTTTTCGCCTTAATTAATATGTCATGGAGAGAGGCGCATTGTACCACTTCAAAAAAGTGGTGCCGATCAAGAATCTGATTTTTAAAAAAGTAGCCCATCTGGCAACACTGAAGAGTGGGGATTTTTAATTAATGATAGATCTTTAAACGATATGCTGTATTAAATTCTACTTATTTCTAAGCTACATAATGAAAAAAAAATGAAAAATGGCTTATAACATCAGAGGTTTAAGATTTATGGGGTGAATCGGAACACGTTTTCTCTCATGTTTTTTTTTTCTATACAGTAATAGTTTCATGTAATATATGAAAACTCATGTATGAATATGTATTATAACAATAATTTGTTTGTTCTAATTACTTGAAGAGTTTAAAGGTGCCAAGAAATTTCATGGTAAACAAAAAAGTCAACGCCTAATGCAACAGATATGGAATACACAATAAAAGAATTTAAAAATAACAAATTAGTTAGAAAAACAGCCCAGAATTATTCTCAGACATCCACAACATTACACAAACATCTCAAATTGAAAAACGAATTAGAAAAGAGAGGGATGCAAACAGTACTAAGGGCTGGGGATGAGGGCGTATTAGTAGATTGTATTAATACATGCAGCGATTGGGGTTACTCAATAGATTCACTTACCCAATGACTACTAGTAAAGGATAACACAGAACAGGGCTCAATTTGTATTAAGTTCTACTTCTGCAATTTGAATATAATTTCTTAAAATAAATTTTCATTTTTCTTGATTTCAAAGTTGTTTTCTAATTTTTAAAAAGGCATATCTTTACTTGTATATAAAATAAAGGCTTGATTTTACAGTAACTACATGTTCCTATTCCTCCCTTATCATTATACTTATAATCCTATTAAATCCTATTAATCCTATTAAAGTTTGAGTCGGAAAAAATAAAGATTATAACATTTGTTCCCATTCACCCCGCAGATAAGAGTGAATCGGAACACCATTAAAAAACAAATAATATATATATAAACAGTAAAAATTTTTCGGTTTTGCTTAAAAAGTAAAGAACAAAACAAGACCGAAGTTTCTAGTAGAAAAATAAAAATAATAAAAAATCAGTTGTTGCTTTTTTTTAACATTAAAGTTGAAAAGTGTTCCTTCACCCCATTTTACGGTACATAGGAATGAACAAACTATTTTTTTCAGATACAGACAGGGAACGTTTATATCCATTAACTAAATTATAAAACTCCATTGCTGCATTCTGCTGTAAAGTGCTTGTCAGGTTCTGATGAACATATACTATTACACTATGACAGTTATATACTATCTTTATTTTACATATTGTATTCATGAAAAACTCTACTCGGGAAAACAAGTTTATCACATAGAGGTCCTCACACCAGATTGATTTCTCTCCGCTATCCCATTCATCTCCAAAACTGTCTGTATGAATGAAGTAGAGGGCCAATTGCTCGGGTTCAATAAAAATGTTATTTGAAAACGCTGAGTTACACTAAATGTGACACGAATACAATATATAATTAAACTAGTCGTTGGGAGGGCCACCGTAATACTTACCCATCATATATATGCATACATAATATATGAAAATAAAACATTTGTAAACTATTTATAGAATGCATTGCAATTCCAAAACAAAATTTAATCGTATATTTAAATATTTCTATTATGCATAGTAATGCTTTATTAATAAGTTGTTGATGAATCTATTTCGACAAATTATACAACAGCCAAACTACTCAAGTAGTACCGAATTGCGAAAAAGAAACATCGTTATAACTCCAAAAATAATAATCTAATTAACTAATAGTTGACTGCGTCGGATTACGCGTCTCATTTCTAATTAAAATAAATCTTTGAATTGAAATTTGAATGAAATACAAGGTCATGAAAAATCGAAGAATGTGGAAAACAGGATTACAGATATATCGGCAACTAATAATCCGATAGACTTCGTTCCTTATCCAAAATTTGTGTTATTTTATTGCCTGTTACAATCACTCTATAAAATAAAAAATTTCGAAAATTTTTATATACTTTTCATCAGAACATTTTTTCGAGAGTCCGAAAAAAATAGTTCCGGATAATCAAGGTTACTGAAATTAAATAGGCTTCGCCCCATTCTTACATACTAAGTACATACAAAATTTCAAGTCTCTATCTCAATTTATTCGGGAGGTAAAGCGTTTACAGACAGACAGACGGACGGCAATTTTTTTTTTCTAAAAATATGTTTTTCGAAATCTTCAGTGTCTAAAACGTGTAAATCCGTCAATAAAATTTCGATTTTCAAAACTATTGCAAGACTTACCCTATACTACGTATGATGGGTAAGTAAAAGATAACATATAACCGTAATTCTAACACTAATTCTGCTCATCAGAGCCTGGTATACGCGATGCTTGGCGATTAATTTTTCTTTCTTACTTACATATATTTGCTTAAAAAACTATGCTGTATGATAATGTAATAATTTTGTTTTATTTTTTTTTTCGGTTTCACTTAACAAAATTTTCCTTCTCTATTTACGGTTATCTGATACGTATTTCTCGTTAAAATATATAATTTTAAAACGAAATGCTGCGCTATTAAATTACAGGACCTCAGTAAAAATAATTGGTTTGCCAAAGATTTTAATGCCATTAAAATTTCGTATTCTCTTTCATTTGAAAATATTGAATTATGATGTCACAAAAATTCATTTGAGTTTGACGAATCAGAAAAGAATATGTATGCTGCTAGGATGCATGCTAGGTATGCTATGTATGCTATGATGATAGAATTCAGTGGATAATAGTGGAAAAAATTATGAAGGAAATGCAATCAGGTTCGAAGAAATAACACAAATATATTTTTCTTTTATCAAGGATTTAAAAAAATCTATTATCTATTTTTATAATTATGCGTTTGATGAATAAATGTTGTTTATAATGAATAATATCAGACGGATCCTGATTCTAAAAATTTACAAACGTTGTTGAAACACATTTATGAATTTATTTCGTCAGGATGTCTGCCTGTGCCCTAACTCACATAAATATACTTGATTGCATATAATTGATACAGATTGTTGAGGTTTATCAATGGAATTATGAATAAAAAAGAGGAGACATAGTCTATTGTCTATCAGTGGCGAGTGAAGTAACTGCGTTAGTTGTCACAATATGACAGCTGTTTCATTTAATGAGATTTACACTTTCTCATTGCCGTCTGTGAAATCTCCCACCAGTAAACTTAACTAGAAAATTTCGTCTTATTTTAGAGCCTTATTGACTAAAAAATTCTCTGACAGTTCTAGTAAAACAATTCTATTTATTTTAACTGGTGTCAGTTTGGTGAACTGTTGTAATCTTTTTACTGACATAGTTGAGTTGTCACAATGTGGCGCATCTATTACCACAGAAGTAAACTCTTACCAGTAAAAGTGAATTTCAGTTATTGTCATTCTTTTTGATTGAAAATTTCTATTAATGAGCCGTTCAAATAAAGAGAAGTTTTCTGCGTAATTTTATTGGTTAAATTTCGACGCGGTAGTAATGAATCCATGTGAATGCGGTTACAGTTGAAGCTTCATTATTATAAGGATATGTCAGTCCTCTTCCTTAAGGGGTCTCAGGAGTCTTACTTTTTACCTGATAGTGCAACTTAGCAACATGTCACATTTGATTTTTTTTTCAGTCCCTATAAAACATAAATGCATAAAATTTTTAATATAGACAACTTAATATCTCTTCTATTAAAAATATTTTTTTTAATATTCTACATTGAAATTCTGTTTTATTTTTTTAATGTTTAATTTTGATTTAAAAAAAATTAGACTTGTATCCGTTGCGCGCAGGATTCTAGCAAAACTATTACTTCAAGAACAGCTAAAAAAGGTGATAATGGTGTAAAATTAACGTATCTTGAACTTATACCTAATTTTAAAGCAATTTATGCATTTATTTATTTAAAATTTAAATTGAAATTGAAAAAATTGAAAAAAAAATCATTTTTTATTAAAAACATTGCCAATTATCAATAATCAATGTAATTAAAATTCTAAATTTGAGGTATAAGTTGTTCTTAAACTTAAAATGAAGATATTTACCACGTTTCATACAAATTGCTTTATTATTTTTTGAGAAATGTTGCGCGCAGTCAAAAAACAATTTAAATTTTAAATAAAAATTAAACGTAAAAAATATATAATAAAAATTCAATATAGAATGTTAAAAAAATTATTTTAAATAAAAGAGATATTAAATTGTCTATATAAAAAGTTTTATGCATTTAAGTTTAATAGGGTCTGAGAAAAAAAAAATCAAATGTGTATGTTGCTAAATCGCACTACCAGGTAAAAAGTAAGACTCCTGAGACCCCTTAATAGTTCCATGGGTTTATCCTGTCATGTCCGGTATTTAAAATAAATTGGACAACACTCATAGTTTATAGCATTCACAGCTAGCATTTATTTTTTAGCAGCATCAAAACATACCTTCTGTAGAAAAGAACGTATCACTCATTTACTGGTTAAGATTTAAAAAAAAGATCTATTGAGTAATGACCTACTGAGACTGGAAAAATTAATTTCAGCCTATTTAAACCCTCTGATCACCGCGCCGATACCTGCCTGGGTAATTTGAAGTTCATTACACATTTGAAGCATTACGCAGGGCTGCCACAAGCGACTATTTTTATATTCCGCTCGCATCAGTAGTTGTCTGATGTAAATTTCAAAATGCATTTTTCTTGCAAATGTTGTCAAAGCGTCTGTTAAGGATTTCTGGTTTAGAAAGTGGTGTTACTTAAAATTAAAAAATAGTCGTCTCTGGCAGCCATGATCACATGTTTGAAATTGAATATAGCTTTGAAGAAATTTCCGGGCGCGGAAAGGTATCCGGCATGACGTTTAGTGATATTACAGTATTTACTTGAGGCGCGTTACAGCATACTCACTATAGAATATGGTGGGCTTAACATTATTATCCATTTACAGAAACACACAAAATATTTCGGCTACAATACTGTGTATGAGATATAGAAATGTAGAATTATAATTTAAAATGCGGCGCGTGTGTTTAATGTTCAAACAATTTTGTTTACACACTGCATGGTTTGTCTGAATTCAATATATAATATACAAGACTATGCAAAATAATTCGTAAGCAAGCTGTGAATGAGTGAAAAATATTTAAATGATTTATGCATTTGTCAGCTAAAATCTATTACGCACAAAACTGAGGTTAACTAAAAGATGTTTAATAAAAGATACGATCTGCGTATTATTTATTGTTCATGTATAGGTACATGGAAAATAATTAGGTTACTGCTCTGTCTCAAAGCAATATTTGCTGCAAGAGCGTTTTTAATTGTGTTATGTGTTATAAATTTAACAAATTTTTCATCTTACTTTTTTTGAATGTATTTCCTAAATTCTTTTACGCAGCCCTGTATACACAAAAGAATTTGTGTACATTTCGGGTTATAGACAGAAATTGCTGAATAGCAATTTGAAATGAGGGATTGTATCCAAATATAGTAGTACATGCCATATTGTGTATTCTATATTGACACTAATCAATGGGTATATGGATACAGCCCTTCATCTTTTTGCTCCATTTTGGTTATAACGGACTTTGAGCTTATTCTATCTACGTTAATTTCCAGAATTTTCAAGCTATGTTTTTGAGGGTTTCACAAAAGTTGCTCTACACATTTAGCTAACACATAATGCAAATGAAATTTTGATAGCGATCTCGCATGCGCAATGAATAATTATTTAGTAAACCTGCTCATTTTTCATACAATTTTTATTATTTTTTAATTCTTATTACAGGTTATTATGTACAATGTTTGTCATATTTTCGGAGAAGAATGTCTTTTTATATTAAGAACTCTGCAAATTATAAACAAAAAATTTGGGACTTTTTTTATAAAAACCTTAATTGTTCTACTAGTATACATGCTAGCCACATAAAAATGAACACAGCTTCTTACAATAAACCATTTATTCATAATGTACAGTTTGGACGGTTTTGCTACATTAGTTTTGACAGGGTTATTCAAAAGACATTCGTTCTTTTTCAATTTTTTGAGGGTCCCTATGAGATTTATGGAAAAAAAATCTTAATGTTAATATATTACCTGTACTATTATGTTTACGCACCTGGGTGTCAGGATAATTTCTCATGGTATTTTTCTAGATATTTAACAGAATGTTTAAAATCGCAAGTGGTCGGTCACCTTTGGCCATTGTGTATACATAGGTGAAAATAGGCTTAATTCAAGTAATTATAGTTAAAAAACATTCAAAATTTCTTAACTATTCTTCGCGTAATTACGGCATAAATTGTTTTAGGTAATATTTCATAACAGGGGAAAATTACAGGTTAAAAACTGTTCACGTTTAGCAAAAGCCATCATTTTTTTAAAAATTTATGTACATTGAAAGGCATGCATTATCATCAATCATATTCATTTCAAGAAACAAAAAATACATAGCAAAAACAAATAAAAATTTATATGTAATTCTTGATTATTAACGAACTTCCAAAAATGCATAAGTTTTCCCTCACTTGTTAACAAACTGAGTTTTCTCCAAAAGATTTTCTGCAAATGATCGGCAGGCATGATATTAAAACTGAATGATTAATGATTTTAGAAATTCTTTCTATTTAAAAATAAAAAAAAATTGATAAAATCATCATTCATTAGTATAGATTATTAGTATAGAGAGCATTCATTAGTATAGAAAGATTCAAGGTATTTGTGATCAAACGGCGTGAATGATTTATTGTAAGCTAATCTATTTTTTTTTTTCATTTTACTAATTTAAAGAAGGTACATTTAGAAAAAAAAATTAATTGTGACATAAAAAAAAATTATGATAAATATTTTATCTAGTATTTCGCAATGGAATACAGTGGATTAAAAATAAATTCTGCTGGTACAAATGTCATCAGACTTTTGAATCAGTTCTTTCAAAAGCCACATATTGGACTTACAAGAGCCAACCAATATATATTGCAAGAGCTAATAAAAAAATTGAGTCATGAATAAAAGAGAGGGAGTTATATAGCGTTTCGTCTAGAAATTGTAAATGAAATAACTGAGGAGGTGCCACAAGATGACGGCTGTTTTTTTAATCGGTTTAGCAGTTCCTAATTATCGCCGGTGAAAACTGCCACCAGGGAACTTGAATAAAAAATGTCATCTTATTTTAGCGCTTTATTGATTTGGGGGGGGGGCGTGGGGATTTCTCTTACAAGTCGGTAAAAAAATTATTATTATTTTTACTGGTGTCAGTATGCTCTAGTATACTGAAAGCAGGTTGTCTTGGTTGTCACAATGTGGTGGACTGCTAGCGCCAAAGTAAACTTCCTCCATTAAAAATGATAATCTGTTCTTATCATTATTTTTGATTGAAATTTCCAATAATGAGACGTTGAAATAAAAAGAAATTTTCTACTTAAATTTACAGGTAGGAGTTTCGCGCAGTAGTAATGAATGCATGCGAAAGTGGTTACAGTTAAAGCTTCACTATTTTAAGTATTTGCCAAATCCTTTTTCTTAATAGTTCCGTGATAAAAACTGTGTTACACACATATCGTAGACATTTTAAAAACATTTCTGCGCGCAATATTAATTCAGTATGCTTATCTGTCATTAGTAAGATTGTTAGATTTAAAATTATAAAATTTAAAATTAAAATATTGTAAGATTTAAAATTAAAATAAAATCTAAACTTTGGAATTGGGTTGTTTCTGCAGTGATTCTTTTTTCTGCCGTACAAATTGTACAATAACAGCTATTTATATTATTTCTATGAGGTACTTGAGGAAAGTAACATATGGAATTTATGAGTGAAACCTTAACTCTTAAATACTCACAAAAATCCATTCAAAAACATTTCCCTTGCTATCGATTTTATTCAAAATACATTTCGATTTTTTTAGAAGATTAATAAATGCTTTATGTCAAAAATTAAATGGAAATTAAAGCCCATTTTCCACGTATTACAATGTTATAAAAGTTTTTAAGTCTAGGCATATGTGACAAAACTTTCGAAAAATGCACGTTTAAATTGTATACATATAAATTTGTATCATCTAGTGGTACAAAAAATACACGAGCACAAATAATTAAAAATTGAGGATTTTCTTGTTAAAATTCGGAATTTCTAAGTTTAAAAAAATGCCATTCCTGCAACTTTGCGAGGTCAAATCATTTGGACATGAACAAGATTTGCCTAAAATAATCGAGAAAGGAAATGTTTAATTCAACAGTACTGGTCTGGACATTGTTTTCTCTGTTAGAATAAACTTGAACTGTACTAGCGCAACTTTGAATATGCACTTAAAATATTTCAAATATTCTCCAATATGTTAGAGAATCTTAACCTAAAGTCAATGCTCAAAGGAACTTGTAATGGTGGATTAGACTGTCTTTAGATTTTCTCCGCCAGTTTGTTTATCAAAAAGAGAGTCGTCGTTTTGGTATAAGTTCTTTGAGTGTGTATCCATGCTTTTGTATTTATTGACAAGTTAAATGATTTAAAAATAACAGGCTAACAAAATCAATGAATATACAATAAACATCTGTCTTGGAATATCTTATATATACATACAGTGGCGGTCAAAATTTTCCGGCCTGCAAAATTTTTAATTAATTTGTAAGTTTACACATATGAAGAGGAATTTCAAAATGATACTTAAACATTTTATTGATTTAGTTAGAAACTTATTTATGGAATAACATATAAATATCAATAAATGTAATTGACAAAAATCAGTACAAAGGAAAACGCATTTTCTGAAAAGTTTCCGTCCACCTTTGTAAGTTTGAAAAAAATGGTATTGTAATAGGAAATAACAGTGATAAAAAATATTTACAATTGGTATTTGTTACCATACCTTTAGTAATAAGCACTGTGGCCATGCAACACGTGACATTGATTAAATCAACAGTTGAAGATTGTCTATGGCATGTTTTTTCCACACTTCTCGCAATATTTTGGAAATTCCTGTTAAATTGGAATATTTATAGTTCCGCGCATGTTTTCCATTTTTTTCTAGAGATCTTCTATTGGATTAATGTTGGGCATTTGGCCTGGTCATTTTAAAAGTGATTTCTTTTGTGTGTGCGAAAGCCATATTTTGACAATGTTGCATTCTTTCTTTGAGTCGTTATCCTGTTGGGACCACATTTTTTCCTCTAATAAAGCAACAAAGATCTTGTAAGATATCCTTATACATTACACTATTCATCTTGCCGCGGATCTGTTGTCTGTCATCACTCCCAAGGCGTTTAAACTGCGATTCATGGGAAAATTGTATTTTTTTTCACTTTTCGCCTACTAGACTTTGTGTTCCTTGGAAAACGCTAGTAGGTTTCGTCGATGTTTTTTTACTTATGAAAAATTTATTAACACCAACTCTTCTATTAATTTTGTATCACGTCAGCATCTTGACCCGGAAGACCGACTTATTTAAGTTATATTTTCATTCCGAAAATCGCGGAATATTGCAATGGCATTTTTATTCGGGTCATCAACTGCTTTTCTCCTGATAATTCTGTCCACAAGAATAGTCATTTTCCGGGGTCTCCTGGGCCTCAGAAAATCCTGTATTCCGTGTGGTCTTTATATAATTTTTAGATATCGTTCACAGTAGATTTACCGATCGATAACTTTGCCGCAATCTCACGAGAAGATTGGTCCTTTAGTGACAAACTAACCACTCATTTACGAACAATAATTGTTAAACTTTTCATTTTTTAATTTAAACTACGCTATTCACGTTGATTCATTCACAAACACGGCCAAAAACACTACCGATGTAAAAACTAAAGAATGATGAATGTCAGGAAATTTTTGCACACGCGAATTCTGCCCCTTTGCATAAAGTGACTTCAGTATCCAATCAAAATGATCAGGTGGTCAGAGGACATTCACATATTTCTAATTTTTGAAGCAATTACGCTTCTTCATCGCTGAAACCTTCTGGTAAACAAATCAAAGAAACTAACTGGCTGGAAATTTTGGACCACCACGGTATATCTTGCGCACTGAAAAGTATCAATATAAATTAAAATTTTTTGAGATAGCATACCTTCGAATTCAGAAACTGTATGACGAAAAAGGCGGTACAAAAGCTAAGAAATAAAGTTATTTTCATCATTCTATTTAAGTTGGGTCAATACAATGCAATCTATTTAATGAAATTTGAATTATGCAACACAAAATTATGAGCTACTTCAAAAGCATGCAAGTTCCTTCATATTTGTATTTGATGCAGTAAATGACGTGTGTGTACTTTTTCGATACTTTGTATACTGCAATGTAAAAATACCTTTCTATATAATCACAGAAATCTTTTTCAGACCTAATGCATCAGTTCAGATGAAACATTTTATGATAAACTTATTCCCTATTGTTCGACCACTTACCGTAATTTCGGGTGTATAAGCCGCAGGTCAAATAATTCTTTTTCGACCCAGAATTTTTTAAGAAACAAATATAACTAGTTAGATTGCCGTAAATATTTGCCTTCAATCACTAAATAAGATTTCTGGGTCCAAAAAGAATTGTTTGATCCGCGGCTTATATACCCGAAATTACGGTACTAAAATTATGAAGTCCTCAAAATTGAAGAATTCTTATGCATGTGTTCTTATAATTCAGAATTTTAGATCGATAATAATATAATTCAGAATTTTAGATCACCATCTGCGATAAACTTGTATATTTGTTTGCATGTAAGTGTAAAACTAAGTATTTTCTATCAAAATTACAAAGCAATTTCAAATAATGAAAGTTTTCCAATTTCTTAAATTTATATTACACACAATCGATTATACAAAAAAATTCTCACAACATAATATAAGCTTTCTGAGATAAGAACTATAATAAAAGAAGCACTATTCTTTTGTCTTCATCTAAAGGCTAAGGAAGTTGAAGGATTGGTTAAAACAAGCTACTTAGTTTAATGGAGTGCTTTTCATGTCAACATAAGCAGCACCAAAGGAGATTTTTTTAATTGAGAAAAATACTGCATGCATACCATTATAAGTGAGCGACAGATTTTTATGATGTAATCGCTATTACCATTTAATTCGTCTCTTCTTGTATGTATATTATAAAGTAAAATGGAATGCGAGCTAAAATTCTTATTAGAACTAATGATAGGACAAAGAAGTGTATCGTTTGCAATTCATATAAAGTTTTAAAATTACACTGTTTTTTTTTAAAGTATCTGGAAAATTTCTGTTTTAAACATCTTGTAAGAAAACTGAGATTAATATTTAATGAATTGTTCTTGAAATTCTGAAATGAAGAGGAGAGTTAGCGCAATAGATTTTGAATTAAAAATAATAATATATACAGGGTTCGTACCAGTAGCGGCTCGTCAGGGGTTGGTGCACCAATTTATTCACACCACTAAAATTGTACGATAATTTCAGTTTTAATTAATCAACAAAATTTGTCGAATAAATAATATGAAAGATTCTGTTAAATTTTAGTGGTGTGAAAAATCTGATGCAGCACTACCTGTCGAGCCGCTACTGTTTCGTACGCTTCAAGTATCTTTTACCAGAATGTTTGTAAAGTAATATTTGCCTTATTTAATTACAAAAAATTTATTTTTAGGTATAGCAATCACTACTTTACAAATTTTCTGGTGCAGAGCCACCTAAAATCCCAGGAGTTTCCTGATTCGTACGAACTTTGATATACGATCGCCTTGTATTATAAAATGCTCGTAAAGATCAATAGTTCTTAGAAATGATTAAATGGACACTGTACGACCTGTGAATGTTTTTGTATAAAAATAGCACGGATATTTATGATAATATAACTGTTTATGTGAAGAAATTTTTTAAAAATTCTTTTTTTTATGTTTATAACACAAGTTTTCAACCAAACTTCATGCCACGCCCAGACAAATTTTAAAATATTCTGAAGGAACATTATAGTAAAATTAGATAATAAATATATTAAATATCTCATAAAATATTGACATTTTTATAATATATATTTTAATTACAAATATGGAAATTATAACACATTTTTTTCTTTTGATATTTAACGACATATAAATTTTTAGCTGATTGGTATAGCTTTATTTTAAGCTCCAACTAAACTGCAGTTGTGGTGTTGCGAAATTGATTTTTCAGTATATTTTACAGGAAAAACACATAAGCAACATTAAGGATGTTCTTAAATCAAAAAGGGCAACTTTGTGACACATGTTTAATTTGTTTTTGCTCGGAAATGCATGAAAATATCAGGTGTTGTTATTCAGAAACTCTCTAATTGCACTCAATTTTCTGTTTTTTGAGAAACACTATAAATCTTTCACAACGAGCCTTCAAAGTTACCATTTTTGAGCACATTTCCCAACGAAAGAAAAAAAAAAAAGAAAAAAAAAAGAAAAAAAAAAAAAAACGGTCGAGAAGCAGGAGAAAAATGGGTGATCACGTGATCGAAATAGCTTAGAACTGGATAGGTAATTTAACTATCATAAAATGGAAAAATAAGTTCGATTCAAAATAGCTTCCATTGTCAGGCATTCCAATTTTATATATTTCTGTTAAAAAATGAATTTGTAAATGTGTCAAAACGCTTTGCACTTGTTGAGCGGAGCAGTTGAGAACATCCTTAATTATTACTTAGATTCTTAGACTTTCAACATTAAAAAAAGATTCATTAAAAAATTAACATGGTTTAGAATAAAAGATAAAAAAGTTAAAAACATCGTCACTTTTCAAAGAGTACAGTAAAAATAGATTTATGAAAACATTTCTTAATTCATTCAATTTCTTGATTCATTCATTTTATTAAAGAATCTAAATCCAAATTCATTCTCAAATCGAAAAGAGTTACTTTCTGAAACATTTCTGAATTCTTTTTTTTTTTTTTTCGGTAGCGTTTAGGATTAGCGGGTATTTTTATTCAGTAACATTGTAAGGGAATGGTGTTATCTATTTTTTGACAGAAACAATTTAAGAAAATACCGTCAAAGTTAGCGTTATGAATAGAATTTCCAGAAGTGACAGCATGGAAAGGGAGAAACCACTTGACAAGAATTCTTATATCTCAACAAGGTTATACAAGTATCTTATTCACCAAAAATGAAAAACGCTATTCGATTCCAAATTTTTTCAATAGTCAGACTTGTCAGTTTTATACTTTTAAAGCTAAAAATTAGTCAGAAAATGTGTCAAACTTTCGCGTTATTCCAAAGATTACATCCAAATATTACGTTAACGTAAGTTCTTTATCACTATTAATAATTTTACAAAACAGGTTGTCTACCCTACATATCTTGAGAACAATTAAGTCTAGTTTCGGCCCGGCTCGTCCATATGTAGAAAAACAATGCAAGCCTGATCTCGACCCGGCAGGAGTATAAAAAAAATATTAAGCATGGGTTACACACAATGTAACTGTCCGATGACGATCTCTACGCTGTGCAAGTTACAGTTTGTGTATTGATGTTGTCAAACTATTATCGGCTCGTGAAGCACATTCTCGTTCCAGCTGAATTCATTGAAATAGCTCATATTTTATCGTTTCTGGCTAAATCTTCATAACGGGTCGGCAGGCCCGCAAAAGTTTTTTATCAGCCCGGCACGTATGGCCCGTTCAATTTTTTTGCCGGCCCCGCCCGTTAGAAAATTCGGATCCCTTGCGCCGGTCCGACCCTCAGTCCGGCCCCGTGCAGACATCTAATATCATTAGCCCATTTTTAACTTTAAATCAAGGCGAAGAAAGCCTTACCATATTACTAGTCTGGGGCACACACCCTTGTTATACTACTCCAGTTTTAAATATTTTGGAAAAAACTTTTTAAAAAGCCTCATTTATTATTCACAATTATTATACATAAATCATATTTTCATGCCATTTTTAATGAAATCTGTCTTTAAAAATAACGACAGAAAAAAAAATGAGGTATGCAAATGCAAATTTATAGTCAAAATTGTCGACTAGATTAAAATAAAACAGGTAAACAGAAAGGCAGGGTTCGCACCGTTCCTAAAGTTTTCTTACTTTCCTACCACAAATTAAAAATAGTTACATTTATTGTATAATTCTGTTATAGATGTTAATGGAACCTTCCACGAAGGTTTTTGATTTAAAATACTAGTAGCAATATGTGAACATTTTAGGAACAGTGCGAGCTCTGGAAAGGTAAGTCTAAAAACTGCGTTGCCCGTACATAGCATTGGCAAATAACGCTGGGCGTAAATAAGCTGCACAAATGAGCAGGTATGAGCAAAACCGGTAAGTGGTTAAATGGTTTTTTCAAAGTATTATCTTCCTTTTTTATTTGATTCCATGATTGTGAAATGATAGAATATATCTTACAGCAAATGGCAATGCCATCACAGATTTCCCCAATCTGTGCAGTATCAACGATTTCCTAATTGAAACTTCTGCTATTTTAATACTTAATACAGGATGTTTATAAAGTCCCGCAGCCATTTTGATGTTTAATAACTCATAAAATAATGAAGATATAAACAAACTTATGGCATTTATTGATGGAATAACTAATATATTTTCCTTTTGAGGTTTGAAAATCTTTACGTTTGTAAATATCGTCTGCGCGTGTGGTTAATTTCAGATAATTTCATTTTCCTGTCTAAATATCTGTACTTTTCTAAATATCGTCTGCTTATTATTTGCATTTTTCTCTCTTTTGTTTTTGGAAACTTTTGCAATGTTATGTTTACTTTTTATGTGTTTGTTCTATGTTACTTTTGTATGTGATGTTTTATTCAAGAGGATATTCAGGAGAATGCATGCATCACAAGAGTGTATGCATAAAATTGGCGTGAAAATGACTATCGACTTGATATTCTCCGTGCGACGAAGGGGTTACACGTGGAAGTTCATTGACAAGGGTCATGAAACTTTTGAGTCTATCTAACCATTTATGTTATTAATTTTAATCTATCTTTATTATTTTATGAGTTATTAAACATCAAAATGGGTCCGACCCCATAACCACCCTGTATTTTGATACGTAATTAGCAACATTAATTTTAAATGTACTGACATAAAACTTATGCTCCAAATTTGTCTAGTTAAGCTTTCAATAGCCATAACACTGATTGGAGAAATTTTACACTTTAATCATATCGTATAAGCTCCTTCAGGGAGTTATTCATTTTTTTAAATCTGCACTTAGAAGGAATTTTCATTAATGGAAATTCTCTGTAAATTTAAATTAATGGGAAAATAAATCTATTCTAGGAAAAATATAGCACGGCATTCTAGAATCGTCGAAAGAAAACAGCAATCTTTTACCTTCATCAAGCTAATGAAGCTGATACATTAGTTAAAGCCAGCTACTTAGTTTAATGGAGTGCTTTTCATGTCATGCGTAAGTGGTCAGAAATAAACTTTTACATAGAAGTAAAACACTGAATGCTTATTGAAAAAAATCACCAAAAGATTATTTTAAGTATTTAATTAATAACATGTTAGAAATGTTAATTTAGTTCATGCTATTTATCAAACGTAAAAAAATATTAACGGATGTATAAAAAAAAACTGATATGTTACATTACTATACGTAATCATTGATTAATGGATTCTGGTTTCTAAGTTTTAATTGAATACTTTTAGTTGTTCTTGCTAATTTAATTTAATTTACAAGCATGTTTGATAACTTGTTTTCAGAACATTTACTTTTATGATTTAGGAAGAAACAAAAAGAAAATGTGAAATAAATATGTACATTCAAAATTGTTATATATTACGATAAGCAATTCCATTTATGGACAATATCATAAATGAAAATGTTTTGTCTTTTTTTCACATGACTGTTGATCTGAATGACAGATTACAAATTTATAGCAGAGTGCACTGTTAAAAGAGACAAACATTTCTTAAACTATAAAAGTTTTAACAGAGAGCGAAAATAGTCAATAGCATCACTTAAGTTACACACGAATACGATTTTTTAAAGAACCTTTAGAAATTAATACAGGGTTCGTACGGCTACCTTATTTTCCAAGCAAACCATCAATAGTTTTTTGTAGAAAAATAAATCTAGTTGAAACATGCAAATTTCGGCTTATATAAGAAGAAATTTTCTGTAAGAAAATATGAGTACCGAAAAATTTCCTGATCGAAAAATTCCAGTACCTGTATGAACCATGCAATATGTTTCTGCGATTTAATCCACTCATGATAACTTATTTTTCATTATTCACAAAAAAATTCTGATAAATGAGAACACATTATAAAAATAATTTTAATATTCTGCTGCATGCTAGCTATCATCTATGCAACTATTAAGGAAGAGGAACTGACATATCCTGAAAATAGTGAAGCTTCGACTGAAACCGCTTTCGCAGGGATTCATTACTACCACGTCGAACTTTAACCAATAAAATTATGCTAAAAGCTTCTCTTTATTTAAATGAATCATTAATAGAAATCTTCAATCAAAAAGAATGACAAAAACTAAACTTCACTTTTACTGGTAAGAGTTTACTTCTGTGGTAATACGAGGGCAATTCGGAAAGTAACCTACGTTTATGAATTAAAAAAAAACTAATGAAAGGAAACATGTTTTATTACTTACGTATGAAAGACACGTTCTTCAGCTACTTCTCAACATAATTGCCGTATTAATTAAAACAATTATCATAACGGTAAATCAGCTTTGAAATTCCATCGTCACAGACTTCTGCCGCCGGCCTATTCAAATACGATTATTTTTAAATTCAACTCGCGCCACTTTTTCAATCCAAAGAATTTTAACGCATTCTTTTATTCATATTGACAAATTCCGAATTACTCTCGTAATATTTTACTTGACCCACTATTTTTTTAAACATTTTTGGTAGTACTTTTATCCGCAAATTATATAGAAAAACATGTTAAAATTCTTTGGATTGAAAGAGTGGTGCGAGTTGAATTTAAAAATAATCGCAGTTGAATAGGCCGGCGGCAGAAGTCTGTGACGATGGAATTTCAAAGCTGATTTACCGTTATGATAATTGTTTTAATTAATACGGCAATTATGTTGAGAAGTAGCTGAAGAACGTGTCTTTCATACGTAAGTAATAAAACATGTTTCCTTTCATTAGTTTTTTTAATTCATAAACGGTGGTTACTTTCCGAATTGCCATCGTACATCCGCCACATTGTGACAACCAAAACTATGTCAGTAAAAAACCTCGTCAAACTGACACCAGTTAAAAGAAATAGAATTTTTTACCAGAATTCTCAGAGAGTTTTTTAGTCAACAAGGCTCTAAAATAAGACGAAATTTTCTAGTTATGTTAACTGGTGGGAAATTTCACAGGCGGTAATGAGAAACTGTAAATCTGATTAAATGAAACAGCTGCATATTGTGACAACAACTCAGTTACTTCACTCACCACTGATAGACAATAGACTATATGTCTCTTCCTTTTTATTCATAACTCCATTCTATCATCTGCCCACAACTTAGACCTCCAAAAAATAAATGCTCAAAATTTTTTTGCATAACAATTCAATAACTATCTGTCCTCATATGAGGCCCGCGTACATGAGAGGGTTAAAGAAATATTTATAAAAATATTTCATTTGCTGACAATGATTTTAACCCTGCTAAGGTAGTTTTGGGGTCTATTTCGACCCAAAAACCATATTCAGAGTTGTCGAGTCTGCGTCTTTTTTGCTCGCCACTGTTGTTTTAAAAAATTGGAGTTTTGTTAAATCTCTGAAATGTTCCAATTAAATAAAAGAACACTTTCAGATTTAAAATACTTTTAGGTAACTTGGAATCTAACAATATTTGAAGAATGGAGTTATGAATAAAAAGGAGGTGACACATTATAGTCTATTGTCTATCAGTGGGGAGTGATGTAACTGAGTTGTCACAATAGTCACCAAGTGATTACATTGCAACATTATCCGTCGATTCTCCACAAAAGAACAATTACGGGGACTTTACAGTGGAGTCACTTAAAAAACGACTAATTGAGAGTTGTAATAAGATAAATAAAAGAGATCCTATTTTAAGGTTCCACAATACTCACTGAAAAAGACCCGGATGATAATGTAAAGTCTATGGAAGCGTTTTTTTTAAATATCTAACTCAAATTTTAATATTTTTACACGATGTTTTTGCATAGGATAGCTGAGGACGATCTAAAACCGGACAAGTTTTTACTTTTTTGATTTTGCTTATATATTTTTCATGTTATGTTGGTTTCAATTATAATTTCGGTTTAAACCAGTTTCGAAATTTAAAGTAATTTTTTTTAAATCTGAAACCAAAATTGAAAAAGTAAAAACTAGGCTGGTTTTGGATCGTCCTCAGCTATCCTATGCAAAAACAATCATGTAAAAATATTAAAATGTGAGCGAGATATTTGAAAAGAACGTTCCCATAGACTTTACATTAACATCCGGGTTTTGTTTCAGTGACTATTGTGGAGCCTTAATTCAGCGCAATGCTTGTGTCACTTTTGACAATTTGTGACGTCACATAGTCTACAATATTATGGTAGTACTTATATGTTATAACTGCTGTTTATATTAGTTTCTTCTGACAATCCACTCTTAACTTTTATTTTCAAAAATCAGCATTTAAGTTTTGGATCAATGATATTTCCAAGTTTTGAAATTTTTTGCTTGAAAATCATTTGCTAACACAAACTTCTCGAAATAATTTTCACTTTTTTTAATTGTAAAGTTTCTGCCAATTTGAAAGACATCTTTTATTCTTTAATCTTGCGTTTTGTTTTGTTTTGTTTTGCATATATACGATTTCGTCTTAGTCAATCACAGAGCTTTTTATAAGATATTATAATTATTTAGCTAGAGTTTTATTACTTGTGTAAATAATCTATATGAGACTTGGCAACTATACTTTGAATTAATATCAGAAAAATTAATGAACCACATGAAAAAAAAATTAATAAATTTCAATAAAGAATAACTTTATGAAACCTTGTAATAGTGAGATCATAATGAGAACTGCCAAATCTTTGAACTTTTCAGTACCACTATTTTAGAATAATAATCTTTGATTAGTTTAATTTGTATTAATTATAAAAAGAAGTTTTCTTATACGTCCATTAAAAACGTTTCAAAAAATATATATTGAAATATTTAATTGCTAAAACGGACGTCAAATACTACCGTAATTTCGGGTGTATAAGCCGCAGATCAAACAATTCTTTTTGGACCCAGAAATCTTATTTAGTGATTGAAGAGAAATATTTACGACGATCTGACTAGCTATATTTGTTTTTAAAAAAATTCTGGGTCGAAAAAGAGTTGTTTGAGCTGCGGCTTATACACCCGAAATTACGGTACTACTAATAATAAGATCTAATCTAGAACTAATAAGATCTTTTAATGTATTTTATTAGTATTTGACGTCCGTTTTAGCAATTAAATATTTTAATATATATTTTTTGAAATAGTTTAATTTGGTTGTATGCATAAATTAAAGCAACTATTTCTATTCAAAAATACTAGTTTAAAAAAAACAGTATGGGCAACTTTGTTTTGCTGCAGTAGTGATAAACAATAAAGAAAAAAATTGAGTGCGTACATTAAAGAATCGTATACCTGAGTAAGTTATCATTAATAAGAGATTATGATTAATTATTTATCGCTTCAAAATTTTGCTCTAAAAAATGGATGCGAAACTTCTATCCTTTCAATTAATGCCTGCAATATTGATGAAAAGTAAAGAAAAAACTTGAGAAATTTCAATAAAGAATAATACCTCTGTAAGTCATCATTTATAAACCTTCACAAAGGAGCTCATTTTGGATTCTTGGCGCTTAAGATTAACGCCTGGGCTATGACAGGTCTCCGCATTGATAGGAAAGTTGTCATGGATACGAATTCAATGGCTCGTTTTATGGTGTTTTATGAAATTGGGGAGTGGTGGGTAGTGCAATTCTTCAATATCACATTGCACATCATGAAAAAAAAAAAAAAACTTGAGAAATTTACTGAAGTATTAAAGAGTGTCGCTTTGTGTCTGAGTCTGGGTTAAAAACAAAAAGTTTTTTTATCAATGGATTTAAATGTGTTTCTTAAATTGTGAAATTTTTATAAAGCTATTGAAATGAAAATATCTACGTTTGAAGTAAATTTTTTGGAGTAGTAATACAGACACTAATAATTGTTGATTTAAAATGTATTGATTATATAATAAGTTTTTATGTTGGTATATATATATATATATATATATATATATATATATATATATATATATATATATATATATATATATATATATATATATACATACATATATATATATATATCCCTTTTTAAGAATGGTTTTAATTCTACCACTTAAACAGGGTTCGTACGCATGAAAGAATTCTTTCATGAGGGAATTCATCTTATAGCAGAATTTAGATGTTTTTGTACGCGAAATTCATAAAGTGCTTGTCGCTATATCTGAAGATAGAATTTTCTTTTATTAAATAAGACATATTATTTAATTGTTACTTTAAAAACAAATTATTTTAATTTAAAAAATAATTTTCTTAAAAATTCTGGTAAAAAGTCCTTGAAAAATTTAGTTCCTAATTAATTTCTCAGTACATTATAATGGTAATCATTCATTTTAACATTTTGGCAACACAGCTGTTTTATTCCTGAAGGCGTTTACACCTTTGTTAATGTTTGTAATTTTACATATCTTGAAATAATGAACTACTATAAGTTTCCTGTTGTAACTTTTAACAGTGCAGTCAGATCACGGACACACATCTATAAACAATCCTCAAATATTACACTATAATTTAACTCCATTTTTTAACCCTTTCGGGTCTGGTGTACTATTAATAGTACGTGACTTTTCATCGAGTATTATTTTGCCTTAACAATTACTCAATCACTTTTTACATAAAGAAATGATAGTATATGGTTGTGCCTTTAATATTATGACCTCATTTATATTTTTACACTTAGTAATAAGAATAATATTAGAAGTTTGCTTAATACTCTTTGCACCATTAGCAATTCCTTTATTTTATGCAGATATTTTAGTTTTTGAATTAAAAATATAAGTTACTTTTTTGAACGATTCATGTGTGATAAAACGCAAAAAGCATTAGAAAGTTCACTGTAAAAAAACGGACGATTTTACGGAAGTAGTACTGGTAATCTAGACGCCTGTATAATAGGGTGGGCCGAAAAAAACTTTTTTTCGATTTTCGATTATGGCGGGTGCGGAAAAGTGGCCACTGGTGGCACTCAGTTCATACAAAAAATTTGAGATTTTTTGGACATTTCCTTACCCTGCCGCAAACGGCTTGAAGTTTTGCAAAAGTGTTCATTTTTGAACTTTTTTCGAAAAAAATTTAAAAATGTTAAATTAAATTTATTTTGGTTGTATTTACTTGAAAAGGCATATTTAATGTACCAAATGTTTAAATAAGATCTGATCATGCATTATTTAATATCTATGTGTATTATAACTTTGGCTATTTTTATAGCTTTTTCGCGTGTAATAGGCAAAATTTGTATTTGTTTGAATCGATCGTTAGTTTCTGTATTATTTATGTCCCTTGGTCTTCTTTATATATTTTTTGTGTCAAACGTCATATATTTGGAGAAAAGACAGCAGTATACTTCAGAAACAAATCTGGAAGGTGAGAAAGGGGTGAAGCAGGGACTCTAAGCGCGCGCAATGATTCGCCGTGATACTCAGGGAGTGAAGGACGAAATAGTTGAGAGCCAAAATTCGATAAAGGATTCTTATTATTTATCCTTGCTCAGTTACCTTCGACATTTGTTCAGTATTAACGTGAAACCCTTTTGTATTGATATGCAGTGCTTTTTGGGTCGTTTAATGTGCCATTATAGTGTTTTGTGCGTTTTATTACAACGAGCTTAGAAATGGCTAGTATAAAGGGCCATGACAATGCAAAGACACGCGATAGCGTGAAAAGTAACTCTTTAGGGGCATCATGCATATTGAAAGGATTGAAATTGCCAACCTATGCTGATAATTATGCGCCACTACTACTGGTAGCTTCACCATGTAGAAGTTATGACAGCAGAGGATACGAATCTCGTGATCGATAAAAAAAAAGTCAGAATAGAGAAATAGAAACTTGGAAAGAAGATACAGGCAGAAGAAGCTATTGAAGGAAGGAAAATTAAAAGCATATTTTTTTATGGTAGAAAGGATAAAAGTATATTCAGAGGAAGAAAAATAACAAGCAGCACCGTCGAGAGAAAGGCGTGGAACACATCACCGTATTGTTTGAACCTGGTTAGGAATACTTGTGTCACTTGATACCTCGTTCCGTTACCTTGATACCTCGTCAGTTCAGAAAAGTCTAACTTGTGGTGACTTGGAAGATTGTATAATGATTTTGCTATTTCTTTTCCGTAACTGGAACAAGGTATCAAGTGACCCGAGTATTCCTAACCAGGTTCAAACATCACGGTGATGTGTTCCTCGCCTTTCCTTCGACAGTGCCGCTTGTTCTTTTTTTCCTCTGAATATACTTTTGTCCTTTCTACCGTCAAAAAATATGCTTTTAATTTTCCTTCTTTCAATAACTTCTTTCCAAGTTTCTATTTCTCTCTTCTGACTTTGTTTTTATCGAAACCAGATTCCTATTCTCTATTGTCACAACTTCTACTTGGTGAAGCAACCAGTATAAGTGGCGCATGATTATCAGCATAAGTTGGCAATTGCAATTCTTTCAATATGCATGATGACCCCAAAGAGTTACTTTTCACGCTATCGCGTGTCTTTGCCTTGTCATGGCCCTTTATACTAGCCATTTCTAAGCTCGTTGTGATAAAACGCACAAAACACTATAATGGCACATTAAACGACCCAAAAAGCACTGTATATCATCACAAAAGGGTTTCACGTAAACACTGAACAAATGTCGCACGTAATTTAGCAAGGATAAATAATAAGAATCCTTTATCGCATTTTGGCTCTCAACTATTTTGTCCTTCACTCCCTGAGTATTACGACGAATCGTTGCGTGCGCTTAGAGTCCTGTTACACCACTTTCTCACCTTCCAGATTTGTTTTTGAAGTATACTGCTGTCTTTTATCCAAATATATGACGTTTGACACATAGAAAATATATAAAGAAGACCAAGGGACATAAATAATACAGAAACTAACGATCGATTCAAACAAATACAACTTTTGCCTATTATACGCAAAAAAGCTATAAAAATAGCCTAAGTTATAATACACATAGATATTAAATAATGCATGATCAGATCTTATTTAAACATTTGGTACATTAAATATGCCTTTTCAAGTAAATACAACTAAAAAAATTTTATTTAACATTTTTTAATTTTTTTCGAAAAAAGTTCAAAAATGAACATTTTTGCAAAACTTCAAGCCGTTTGCGGCAGGGTAAGGAAATGTCCAAAAAATCTCAAATTTTTTGTATGAACTGAGTGCCACCAGTGGCCACTTTTCCGCACCCGCCATAATCGAAAATCGAAAAAAAGTTTTTTTCGGCCCACCCTACTGTATAATATACTGTTTTTTAACGGAAAAACTTCCGTAAATTCTGCAGAAAAACTCGAAAAAACGGAATATTTTACGGAAGTTTTTTCGTTAAAAAACAGTGAATTATACTGGCGTCCAGATTACCAGTAATACTTCCGTAAAATCGTCCGCTTTTTTACAGTGTTCTAATACCCTCTCAAATCCTTTTGTAATACGTTATTTTCAAACCGTCTCCAAAAGTTTTTCCTTAGTTTATTTTCATATAAATATGAAATAAATAGTACACAAATTAAGTATTTTCGCTAAATTTCAGACGATGATAGAAATTTAAAACTTCAGTAAATCTATCTGGAAAGCTACAATTAACGTTATGAAAATAAAACTAATTTTGCTCTCAAAACGGAAAAAAATTCGGACCCCGAAAGAGTTAAATTTTTTTTTTTTACGATTAAAAATAAACGGTGAAGTACGAACATTACTCGCGCTCAGAGAGTTCCGTACAAAAAATGAATATGAATTATTAGACCTTTGAATTACAAAGGGTTAATATTTGAATATGAATTATACAATTTAAATATGTTTTTTTTTTGCCGTCTAAGTATCTACACTATTGATATAGGACCAGGGGGAAGTGCCCTTTGTGGGGGTCTTTCTAAGAGGACCTAACCCGTATTTACGCAAGGTTCGAAGAAAACCACGAAAACTCCGAACGGTTAGGCCGACAGCCGCGATCGGGTTCGAACCCAGCACCAGCCGTTTACCAGTTGAGAGGTCAAAACCTCTCGGCCACCATTGGGGCCAATTTAAATATGAATTATACAATATGAATTATTGGTCTTTTGTTGACGATCGACTGGTATACGTGCCACTTCAGTGTCTCAAAGTAATTCATTATTCCCACCAGATATTTTTTTTATTTACCTTATTTAGACGGAGCATTTTCGTGATTAAACAACAGAAAAAATTCTGTTTTGAAAAGCCGGTGGTAAAAGATTAAAAATTAAGCAAATGGTTCCTCCTCTCGTTGCGAATGAATTAACTGCATTATTCACCGGTTCTCTGATTTGCTCGTACATCATGAGGGAAGCGTGTTTTGGCAATGGAGTTATGAATAAAAAGGAGTCTATTGTCTATCAGTGGCGAGTGAAGTAACTGAGTTGGTTGTCACAATATGACGGCTGTTTCATTTCATCAGATTTACACTTTCTTTTTACCGCCTGTGAAATCTCCCACCAGTAAACTTAACTTGAAAATTCCGTCTTATTTTAGAGTCTTATTGACTAAAAATTTCTCTGATAATTCTGGTAAAAAAATTCTACTTCTTTTAACTGGTGTCAGTTTGGCGAAGTGTTGTAATCTTTTTACTTACATAGTTTTGGTTGTCACAATGTGGCGGATCTATTACCACAGAAGTAAACTCCTACCAGTAAAAGTGATTATTAGTTTTTGTCATTCTTTTTAATTGAAAATTTCTATTAACGAGCCGTTTGAATAAAGAGAAGTTTTCTGCATAATTTTATTGGTTAGAGTTCGACGCGGTAGTAATGAATCCCTGCTGCCAAGTTGAAGCTTCACTATTTTAAGGATATGTCTGTTCCTCTTCCTTAATTGTTCCATGGCTTTTGCCAATCATGATTTGCCCGTACCACCGGCCAGAGTTGCCAGATGGGCTACCTTTTTTAATTCATATTCTGCATTGGCACCACTTTTTTGAAATGGTAAAATGCGCTTCATCTAATTTCATATTGGTAAAGGTGGAAACAAAGGAAATTTTACCGTTTCAAAAAAGTGGCGCCAATCATGAAATCCCAATTAAATAAAAGTAGCCTACTGGCAACACTGCCACCGGCATCCATATTCTAACTTGACTTAATATTCTCACCAGTAAATTTTTATTGTAAATGTCATTATTTAATACGAGCATTTTTCTGATTTAATTACGAAAAATTTCGGCTCTGAAAAACCGATGATAAAAGATAAAAAATTCTGTAAAAAAAAACATGAAAAAATGGCATTACTTGAAAGTTTTTTTAAAATATTGATCCGTTGGGTGTTAAAAGAATATCGCTGCTAAAAGAAAAATAAACCTTTGTAAAAAATTATACAACGTACGGTTGGGTAAAGCTGAATATACTAGAAAAGTATGAATGGATGTACCATAAATGTTCTAAGAGTTATGAAATATAAATAATATCAAATGTTGTTATTCAGTATAACATTTTTTTAAATCTTATCATTATTTATTTATTATGAACGTAACCTTCTCACTGCCGCGATATGAATTTTCCGTTTACTACGCTGCAGGTTTGACTGTAGTATAAGCATTTATTAAATTAATATAATTCTACAAATAAAATGCAGTTTTAAACTATATTGTTATGATTAACACTCTCAAGGCTTATACTCCAATACGTAATTAAATTTTTATGTCGTGTTAAAAGAATAATCTTTTTTCAGACTTTTATAGAAATTGCAAAGAAAAAACATTACAATTCTGCACTTTTTTTCGGCGGTCAGGGAGTCAATTCTGTACTGAAAATAAAAGTTGTGCATATATGAATTTGAATACTAACTGTAAAATTGAAAAACTGAATTTCGAATAGTAATAATCTTTTATTTTTTTTTTTACAGTGTAGCTAATACAAAACCCTAGTTCAAATTTTATAAACTTGGCATTATACTAACTATTTTTCCGAAAAGATGTCGCAAAATTGCAAGGCCTCCTTGGTCCGTGCAAAACTTTTTCAGGTAGGTTTTTAATTAACTTTTATAGACACGGAAGGTGTATTGAAAGACCCCTCAATGCAAACTCATTCACTGTTGCCAGATGGGCTACTTATTTTAAATTGAGATTCTTGAATGGCATCACTTTTTTGAAATAGTAAAATGCATCTTATTTAATGACATATTAATGAAGGCGAAAGCAAATGGAATTTTGCCGTTTCAAAAAAGTGGTGTGAATCAAGAAATCTGAATTTTAAATAAAAAGAATACTGCCCAGTTAAACTGATGGCATTGAGCTCACAGGCTACAAATACTAATTGCACATTAAAGCCTTATATTTTCAAGGGTTAATTCCGTTCGAAAAAAAAATTAAGAAGGGGAAACAGCTCTCCCCTTTCCTCTTTTTTTTATACTTAATCATTGAACCTCCTATACTATCAAAGACATGCTTTATCATATAAAAAATCTATATCCAAAATTCAGAGCAAATTAGATAATTCTTAATAAAAACCCATTTAGCTTTTATATAATTTAAAAAGAGTTATCCCCCTCTTTTATACTTAACCATTAAACTTCCAAAACTATTCAGAGATTTGAACGAAATCTGAAAATTCTGCTTGAAAAACCCATTTATATAAATTAAGGGGGGGGGACAATAGAACCCCTGTTCCCCCTATTTATACTTATTCAATGAACACCTAAAAACAGCCACGGACTCGCCTCATCAGAATGATCCTAATCTAAATTTTGAACGAAAACTTAATTCTGCATGAAAATCCCATTTATATCAACTAACGGGGGGGGGCATTAGAACCCCTGTTCCCCCTACTTATACTTATTCAATGAACACCTAATAACAGTCACAAAATCGCCTCATCAGAATGATCCTAATCTAAATTTTGAACGAAAACTTAATTCTGCATGAAAATCCCATTTATATCAACTAACGGGGGGGGGCATTAGAACCCCTGTTCCCCCTATTTATACTTATTCAATGAACACCTAATAACAGTCACGGAATCGCCTCATCAGAATGATCCTAATCTAAATTTTGAACGAAAACTTAATTCTGCATGAAAATCCCATTTATATCAACTAACGGGGGGGGGCATTAGAACCCCTGTTCCCTCTATTTATACTTATTCAATGAACACCTAATGACAGTCACGGAATCGCCTCATCAGAATGATCCTAATCTAAATTTTGAACGAAAACTTAATTCTGCATGAAAATCCCATTTATGTCAAGTAACGGGGGGGGGGCATTAGAACCCCTGTTCCCCCTATTTATACTTATTCAATGAACACCTAATAAAAGTCACGAAATTGCCTCATCAAAATGATCCTATATCTAAATTTTGAACGAAAACTCTTAATTCTGCATGAAAAACCCATTAAATCAATTAAGGGGAAGGGCATGAGCCCCCCGTTCCCCCTGTTATACATATCGAATGAACTCCAAAAACTAATCAGGGAAGCGCCTTATCAGGATATACCTATATACAAAATTTCAAGTGGATCCGATATTTTTATCATGAGTTATCGCGTTACGTACATACGAACATACATACAGAACGGACGGGCACATAAGCTCTCAGGCTATGATAGCCTGTGAGCTAAAAAGTAACCCATTGGCAACACTGAACTCTTTGTGAATCCCATCGTAGTTATGTGATTAATTCTAATTAAATTAGTCTGTTTTCAAGAATTAGTTTATTGCTTTTATACTGCTACTAGGTATTGCATTACCCAAATATATCTTTAAAAGTTGTTATCTAGGATTTAAAAAAATATAGGACATAGATTACGCCGTCCGTCTCATGAGGTATGTCCAAACCCTCCGTGTCTTTAACCCTTTCGGATATGGTGTACTACTAATAGTACATTATCTTTCAACTAACACATTTTCCCAGTATTTAGTAATCGAGTTCAAAGAGCCTCATATTCTATTTTAAAAACTCCTGTTAAAAGCGAATATTTAATTTTTTCACTGAAACATAACCCTTACAAGTCCAGGAACACTCATTTCAGATGGATGAAACTTCGAATTGACGTCGAGCAGGTGATTATTTTGAATTTGCTCTCATTATTGAATTATATATAATTAGAATTATTATTTCAAATTATTTTCGTAAAATATGTCATTCTAGCTAATGTGTGATATAATTCTTGTAATCAAAACCATTCAAAAGTTGTGATTTACCAATCGTTGACTGTGTGTACGATTAAAAGTACAGTGGTCTTTCAAGGAATTAATTTTACTAAAATAGCCATATTATATTTATTAATTTTTAGAAATGAAATTTGTACTAATTTAGGTTGAATATTTCGGTGTTACAGCTGTTAGCATTCTGTTAGCATTATTTCTCAATATTTTTGTCATATAATATATTATTTTGTCATTTAATATTGCTATGCTTCATAATGCTAATATTAGGGTCTATCTATCATGTGCAGCAAAGCATAATTTGACAAAATATAGATTTTTTTTTGGTTCATGTTATTGAAGCATTTAGGCCGAGATTATTGTGTCTCCCTTAAGATCAATTTAAAGCGTAAGTCTAAGTCAGTTTTACGATGTAAGGAAAGTGTGAAAAGTATTTCAGTACATCGCGAACTTGCGTTAACCAGAATCCTTTCTACTTTTGTGTGCTATATGAATTATCAAAAGAGATCCTAATATCGCTAACACTCTGCTTGAATCAATATCACGCAGATTACATGAAATTCTTAATAAAAATGATTTCTTTACATCATATTAACAGATCTACTCTTTTAAATTTATGCAAAACATGTAGCTTATTGAAGGAGGAGGGGGGGGGGGGCTTTTCCCCCTTATTTTTGTTTACCAACCTATCCAAAATTTTCTGCTAGATTTTTGTTAAAGTTCTATTATACGAAAAATTTTTGCTTATCATATTTCTTATTTAATGATATTTCTTATCGTATTTTCTAATCATATTCTTTATCATATTTTTTTTTATATAGATGAATTTCAGCATTTCAAAATTTTGATAGCAAGTTGCTGCAACTGTTGGTTTTTAAGTTTCATTATCCTTGTATACATGTTTGTGTTTGGTTGATATTTAGTTTTATTAATAAAAGCTGTAATTATCACATTAACATGAAATTTTAAAGAATAAAGCTTAATTTTGGTAATGTAAACATGAACTTATTCATTTCAGTGTTTTCCATAAAATGAAAAACACAAGAAATAGTTTTTTTTCAAATAGATTCCGATGTATTTACTGAAAATGATTAATTTGATTCTAGTATTTGACATCTACAAAAGTTTGGTCATAAAGATTTTACATCGTTCAAACCATTGTAATATCCATAATGTAGTCATTGAGAGAATTTATTTTTATAACCCTCATAGCATGCATGGTCACAGTGACGTCACTGTGAGTCACTGTGGTCACATCACTTCTGTGTCCAAAATGCCACCACTCAGTAACGTCACATTGTGACTTTCTTAAAAATCTTTAGAAAATTGCAAAAATTCTTCAAAACATGACATTTACATTAAAAAATACTTTTGTCACAGTTTCGTCACGATGTTAATGCCAAAATAGTCACAAATGACACATTTTCACAAATTTGTCACACCGTGACTTCACAAAGTGGTCACAATGTGACGTCACAAGCGAGTTTTAAAACGGCCATAACGACTTCACATTTTAGTCACTGTGACTTCACATCGACAATCGATGGTCACAAAGTCACAACGTGACTTCACAACGACGTTTAAGTGATGTCACCATGCCTTACGGGAACTTTAATTTTTTCAAATCTTGTTAAATTGTTTCTTGTATCTTGTTCACTGTATATGTCTTAGACAAGATATTCTCACTACAGGAGCGTAACCAGGATGAGTGCCCAAATATTTTGAATGCCGATAATTTTTTAAAGTTCTGTTCGCCTTATCTAACCCGAACATTTTCTGCTATAATTCAAGGAGAAGAAAATCTTACAATATTACTGGTTTTGGGCACCCACCTTGGTTACGCCACTGCACGAAAAATATTCATTTTTATTTCAAACAGCTAATTCACTCTTTTACTCTTTTGTTTACAATCAAAAATCGTTTTCATTACAAATAAGCACCGATGTAAATTTTTAAACCGATTAATCAAGGTTCGCACACTCCTTATATTTTTCAAGGAGTCTGGCACCACTATTAAAAATAAGAAAATTTACATTAAATTTTTAACCCTTTGAGGAGCGAAGCACTTCCATTCATTAAATACTGAAATGATCGAATGACACCAGAATTTAAAAACAAATTTATTTCAAAATAGATAAATGCTTATCTTCGCGTAGTTGAAAAAATTAAAATTTTTATTTCAAAATTCTGGTGTCAATGTGGCATTTTTCAATTAAAATTAAGTGGTATATATTTTATACCGCCGCCCTTCAAGGGGTTAAAACACAGAATTCACAGCCACCACTTTCATTTAAGGGGGTAGTAAGGTTAATTCAAGGGAAAAAAAGCATATTTTCTATCATTTTTTGTAAGGATACAATTAATATTTATTTATTTGTATAGTTATAGTATATTTTTATGTCATTTAAAGAGCATTCTGTGAAATTTTCATTAAGAAATATTAAAAAATGAGCCGATGACAGCGAATCTTCGAAGACGTCCCAAAAAAATGTTGATTCGCGGTGAACCGCATAACTCATGACTGGATCAACTGAAATTAAAAAACCAAATTGATTTAATTAGTTGATAAGTTTCCTCGGGGAACGCTGTCGAGTTTTTTTTTTTTATTATTGATTTTTCAATTTTTTACAAGGCTCGGAAGTCAAAATACTGATTTTTCATCAAAAAAATCTGATATTTTGTTTTTTAAAAGTAAGTTAAAATTAAAAAAAAAAAAAAAAACTCGACAGCGTTATCTCGTAATTTATATAAAGAAAGAGTGAGTAAAATTTTAAAAAGATCGGTTCAGTAGATTTTGAGCTACGGAGTTCACCGGCTTCGAAAAAGCGAAGTGTTAGAAAAACACGTTTAAAGTTTCACAGACGTTTTTGTCGAAATAGATATTTGTAAATTACTGCTTTTTTCATATACTTACACAGAATCATCAATGCACCGTGTACACACGTGTACGTGTACCTTCGGAAAGGTCCATTATTTCGGCAGTATGCCAGGACAGGCCTTTGAAACCTGGTCAAGCAGTAGCAGCTACTTGGTAGCTGATTGTTGCGGCCACATTCCTCAGTGTGAAATCGGAGGGCGGAGACTTACAAGTGTATATCTCCGTCAGTTTTACTTCAATTGCTTTCAAATTTTCACAGAAGAATCTTAAGATGTTGTGCATTAATATAAAATAAAAATTAAAAAATGCAAAAAAAGAAAAAAAAATACCTTACTACCCCCTTAAAGTTATTACAATATTTTTCTGCAGTGGAATACTTTCAAACTATTGTTAAAATTTAGTGGTAGAGCCGTCCGAACCCTGTTAATAAAGAGCTTTATGTAATTAAACCATTTCTTCTATAGCTTAAAATTTAGATCTATTCGAGTACACAGACTAATTTAAAATCATTTTAAAAGTTATTTTTTGAATTCAGATAGGACAATTTTCTTGATAATGGAAAGTAATGTGAAAAAAATCTACAATATTAAGAAAAAGAAACTTCGCATGGCATGTTCTTTTTGCCAACTGGTGTTAATGAGTTAATTGCAAAATTTCAAATGAAACAGCAGAATAAGTTTAATTATAGAACTATTAACCCTATTTGAAATTAGAATGACGAATGTAAAGCTATTCTGATGTCTCTTAAAAGCTATTTTAATTTTAGTATTCCAAATAAATCAATACAAACCTTGCAAACATATCTGAAAAGATCTAACAAGAATCAGTCCCTACCACTCATTGTTCAAAACTATTTTTTCCTTTAAAATATGGCATTATTAATCGTCTTTATATTTATTTTCAGGCAAAAAAGCAATTTGTCTTTCTTTTCTACACTGGTTTCTTATATTGCTTTATACTATTTTTATTTTAAATTTTGCATTGACTGATAATTCTTTACATTTATGCCAATAAACTGAAAAAACTGCGAGTTCAATAAATTCAAAATCTGAGAAAAAGTATTACAAAAACCCTTATTTCAATCACAGTCATATACTCGAAAATTATTATAATTACCGATAACTTATATATTTTTTAAACGAATAATTCAATTAAACGAATATTTTGAATGCCGATAATTTTTTAAAGTTCTGTTCGCCTTATCTAACCCGAACATTTTCTGCTATAATTCAAGGAGAAGAAAATCTTACAATATTACTGGTTTTGGGCACCCACCTTGGTTACGTCACTGCACGAAAAATATTCATTTTTATTTCAAACAGCTAATTCACTTCTTTTCACATTCTTTTACTCTTTTGTTTACAATCAAAAATCGTTTTCATTACAAATAAGCACCGATGTAAATTTTTAAACCGATTAATCAAGGTTCGCACACTCCTTATATTTTCAACACTTGTAAGCATTATACAATGAATATTGAAGAGGATTTTACGGTACATAACAATAGCCGAAGCATATTGAGTCAACAAAAAAATTATATTGGCAAAAAATAATGCATTAATAGGAGTTACCATAGTCCTTCTATAACTTTTCGACAACCTTCGAGTGACGAACTTCAATTTGAATACAACCTCCAAAATATATCCATTTTAAATTAACTAATTTCTCGGAAACTAATCAAACGAATTTCATACAAATTTGGAATTAGGATAATTAAAGGATGTAGATTTTATTTATGGTGTCACCTTTTTAACATGAATATTAAATGAGAAACCGGCTCATTCAGAACGGACTAAAGATCGAAAAAGCCCCATTTGAACAGAGCTTTCTGGAGCTTATCACATGCTGTCTGTTTCTGTTTTTCCTTGTTTATTGCATCGTAAATGGTTCATTTGCATATCTAAACTTCGTAATACAACACAGCGTCCTCTATCAAACATTTTTGACTTTTTTTTCGCTGTAAATAACAGTAGTATAACCAGGATGGGTACTCAGAGAATGGAGTTATGATTTAAAAGGAGAAGACCCGCAGTCTATAGTCTATCAGTGGCGAGTGAAGTAACTGAGTTGGTTGTCACAATATGACATCTGTTTCATTTAATCAGATTTACAGTTTCTCATTGCCGCCTGTGAAATCTCCCACCAGTAAACTTAACTAGAAAATTTCGTCTTACTTTAGAGCCTTATTGAATAATAATAAAAAAAATTCTCTGACAATTCGGGTAAAAAATTTCTATCTCTTTTAACTGGTGTCAGTTTGGCGAGGTGTTGTAATCTTTTTACTGACATAGTTTTGGTTGTCACAATGTGGCGCATCTGTTACCACAGAAGTAAACTCTTACCAGTAAAAGTGAATTTCAGTTTTTGTCATTCTGTTTGATTGAAGATTTCTATCAATGAGCCGTTTAAATAAAGAGAAGTTTTCTGCGTAATTTTATTGGTTAAAATTCGACGCGGTAGTAATGAATCCCTGTGAATGCGGTTACAGTTGAAGCTTCACTAGTTTAAGAATATGTCAGTTCCTCTTCCTTAATAGTTCCATGGTTCATACACACCGCAATTTCTTATCCTCGTGTTCTTTTAATGACCATAAAATTTCTTAAAATAATAATTATTTTTATTTATTTATTTATCTTTGAAAAAAATTCTTTTGAAACGCCCACTAAATCTAAAATTAATGTATCACTTAGCTTCTCTTTAAGTACTTTTTACTCTTATTTTTTGTGATAATTGCCAAAATATAGCATAAATAGCATTCCTCACGTTCTCTGTATATCTTCATATAATTTACTCACCTATGAGCTTTATAAAAATACACTCTATTATTTTTTTCCTCAAAAAAAATTTAATGCTTTTTTTCCAGCTGTTTCGTTTTCTAGAAGAAAAGTACATTATAAATAGTTACATATGTGCACAACAGTCCAGAACAATGTAGAAGAAATGTAACAATAGACGTACAATATTTATACTCTAAAGATCTCTTTATATGTTTTTCTTTTCGTCCGTTCTGAGATATTAACGATCTATCATGTCACAGTTATGGGTTTATTCTTGGCAAAAATAAAAAGAATTTCCGAAGACGGAAACAAGGATAATAAGAAGAAAGTTTATTTCAAAATCTAAGATATGAGAAAAATATAGAATAGTCGAATATAAATATTCGCTTTAATGAATGAAATTTACATTTATTTTAACTGTTATAAAAAGTATTAGGTAATAGGAATATCTTATTTCTAAATGTACAAATAAATAAAATGTCCTATTTTTTTAACAATTAGATTTTATCTTTCATCTCAGAGAAATTTAATACCTCTTTCATATTGTTTTGTTTACAAAAAAATGTCTCTACATTTTTGTGATACATTCGAAACAATGTAGGAAAAAAGTAACAATATCCGAAAAGTTATTTACACTGTAAATATTATGTATGTATGGTTTTATTTCCGTGCCATGCTGATATATTAAAAATTTGCCGTGAAACAGTTAAGGGTTTATTTTAACTAGTTTATTATATTGATTATTATTTACATTATAAAAGAAATATTTGAAAAATTCCTAAATGATGTTATTTTTCGAAAACATAAATATGTATCTTAAAACAATATTGCATATGGAATAAGAATTTAAAGGTAAAAAAATTTATTTTAACATATTTATTTTAGACATATTTATACAAGATATTTTCCAACACAGTCGAGAAGAGTTAATGAATTCAGTTTGTTTGGCCATGTGTATATTTGACCGTGATAAAACTCGCGTAAATACATGTATAATCGGAGAGCAAAGTAATTGATACACGTTATTCACGTTTACTATGGCACGTTCGACATTGAAAATGACGTGTGTAGCATTTATAGTTCATTTACAGAGTACAGGGGCATTCAAAAGAATGCCGCTACTTTGACGTATATGGGGAACTATAGTTTTCAGTGTATTTTAATTACCGTAATTTCGGGTGTATAAGCCGCGGATCAAACAATTCTTTTTGGAGCCAGAAATCTTATTTAGTGATAGAAGACAAATATTTACGGCGATCTAACTAGTTATATTTGTTTCTTAAAAAATTCTGGGTCGAAAAAAAATTGTTTGATCTGCGGCTTATACACCCTAAATTACGGTATGTTAAACTATTTTAAACATATTTAAATTGATATGTAAAACGGAGATGTACTACAAAGTATACTATAAAACAGATGGGCATAGTTTTTATCGTTCATTCACAGGAACACGCGAATAACTCGTTAACAGTCCTTCCTATGAGGAATATTTGTTGGAAGTGTATTTTCGATTTTGGTATACCTTTTAACCTCTCATCGCCAAATTATTATAAAAATTGATTAAAAAAATCTTTCTAACTTTAAATACTTCCAAAATAACACTATAAATCATGTACAAAGACATTTTTTTTATAAAGCTTAAAACGCGAGGATCAAAACACTTCCACATTTTTTAAGGAATCTGCTACTTTAAAATTAATTTGAAAGCATGCACATATTAAGAGAAGGTTAAAAAATAGTAAAACATTTTTATTTGGCAAAAAAAAAATTAAGCCACTCAAAAAATAAAGTAGTTCAAAAAATTAGTTCATTTCTCTTCTAAAACAATAAAGCAACAATTGTAAATAATGCTCGAAATTATCTAGTACTGCCATTTAAGTACAATTAATGCAACTATTTAGAAGCCCCCTATCTATTC
Source organism: Maratus speculifer (assembly GCA_964019185.1). Lineage (NCBI taxonomy): Eukaryota > Metazoa > Arthropoda > Arachnida > Araneae > Salticidae > Maratus > Maratus speculifer. The sequence goes on from OZ025299.1 coordinate 48,853,111, forward strand.
TAAATGATTTAATGGTATTACTAAACGAAAAAGAAAAAAATGCGTCTTTTCCTTTCAATATTACATTTCGAAGTAGGAGTCTCATATGCATGGAACTATTAAGAAAGAGGAAATGGCATATCCTTAAAATAGTGAAGCTTCAACTGTAACCGCATTCACAGGAAATCATTAGGACCGCGTCGAATTTTAACCAATAAAATTACTCGGAAAACTTCTCTTTATTTAAACAGCTCATTAATAGGAATCTTCAATCAAAAAGAATGACAAAAACTAAAATTCACTTTTACTGGTAAGAGTTTACTTCTGTGGTAATAGATGCGCCACCTTGTGGCAACCAAAACTATGTCAGTAAAAAGATTACAACACCTCGCCAAACTGACACCAGTTAAAAGAAATAGAATTTTTTACCAGAATCGTCAGAGAATTTTTTAGTCAATAAGGTTCTAAAATAAAACAAAATTTTCTAGTTAAGTTTACTGGTGGGAGATTTCACAGGCGGCAATGAGAAAGTGTAAATCTGATTAAATGAAACAGCTGTCATATTGTGACAATGGAGTTATGAATAAAAAGGAGGAGACATATAGTCTATTGTCTATCAGTGGCGAGTGAAGTAACTGAGTTGGTTGTCACAATATGACAGCTGTTTCATTTAATTAGATTTACACTTTCTCATTGCCGCCTTGCTCAAGCTTGAAAGCTTTTCAAGCTTTCACGAGGAATTTATCGATTAATTCTATTATTCATTTATTATTATTATTTTAATCGCCTTTTAAGTAAAACGGAACATTTTAAAGTTCATATTTTACATTTTATGTTAAAAGCAAGGCGAAGATTTTATTCCGTCATATATTTTATATTTATTTATAAAAGAGATCTTTTTATTTTTGGCATATATCGCTCGGCAGGTGGCGCTGCTGTGCTGCATTATTTACAATTTCCACAATAGCCATATCTCAAGAACCAGCGCATAGACTTTCATAAAACTTTATATTTAGTTAGTAATTGATATAACATAGTGCTGGTTACGTTTTGGAGCGCTGTCATAGTGGTGACATGGTGCATTATTCGTGATTACCGCAATAATTCTGTCTCATGAGCTAATGCATGGATTTTCATCAAATTTTAGATTCAGTTAGTACCTGATAAAATTTTTATCCTGATTAGTTTTTCGGGTACATCACCCAATATGCGGTGGTCTTATTCACATTTTTTAAAGATTTTGCAATAACTCTATCTCAAAAACTACTGCACGGATTTTCGTCAAACTTCAGATTCAATTATATGTTGACATAAGTTGTTGCTCACTATAGATTTTGGTTTAAACCACCTAACTGGTAAAGCTGTTATGCAGTATTTTTCAGGAAGTATCAATGTACATAAGATAGAAGAAAGTTTTGGGATTGCTACATCTGACTAGTTTTAATTCAATTTTTAGGTATTTCTGGTTTTGAGGAATCTCTCTTTTATCAGAGTGCTGGCCATATTATCAAAACACTTTGCCGTAAATAAGGTCCAGCTATAACTTTTTAATGTGTATTCAAAACATTCTAATAATTATGTGAATTACAGCAGTTTTTAGATAAAAAAAATTATTGAATTAAATTGCTTGAATAACTTATACACAGATTTGTTCTTTATGAGAAAAATAATCTGAAACACTGAAATATTAAATTTAAATACCAACTTTAATAGTGTATTCTTCAATTGCCTGTGGAATTAATTTTGCAAATTTCTCTGTAAAATTCAAGTGTTTCAAAATAACTTTTGAATAATTTTATTTCAAATTCGCACAGAATTTGATTTGTTTCAAATTAAAATTGCAGGAAAACGCATTTTGTGCAACTGCTTATTTTCATGTGTCTATATTAACTACCAGAAGTGTTTATTTATTTTTCTGTTCTTAAATATATTTTTCTAAGTACAATAACAATACAAACTGTTTTAAAACAGAAAAATACTTCAGATAGTAATGTGTATTGTAGTACAATAGAAAGAAAATCAAATAGAACAGCATGTATAAGATTGTAGTTTTATGAAAGAATAATTAAGAATTCTTATTTTTTATTGGAACACTCAATCGCTGAAATGATTTTTAAAAAATCTTCATTTAAATTAACAATGTAGTTATGAATATAAAAGAGGATACATATAGTGTACTGTCTAGCAGTTGCTGAGGATGTTGTCGCAAGATAATATCATATAAAAGGAAAGGATAATGCAGCAGATTGTGCATTACGAGGTCTATCACCCTCATAATTATCATTGCATGATCTGTGATGGAATGATCCAAGTTGTCTTAGTGATCCATCTTTCACCTCTCCAGAATCGCAATTAGGGAGTGTTTTTGAGTGATGAAACTTTATTAGATTAAAAAAAGTTATTTTTGAGCTACAGCCCAATTAAGGGAGACCCGTAAGAAAAAACACAAAATTTTTATTATAAATTTTTATTATTTATTTTAAAGTAATGAATTTTGGTGTACTATTTAAGAATCTTTTTGTAAGGAATAATTAGCAAAATATTCACTTTTTATTAAAAAGTGTATTTTTATGGGAATTTTTATGATTTTTTTTTGTCGAAAAATACACTTTTTAAAATTACTACTCCTCATTTAATTTTCAATATTTTGGTATTACAAAAATTTCTTAAATAAGGTTATAGTACATGGAAAAGACCTAGGGAGAGATATTTTTAATTTTCTATTTTAATCAGCTAAATAAAAAAAAAAAAATACGCATGGTAAATTTCCTTAAATTCGTTACAATTTTCATGTTTACCAATTTATGTAAAATTTTCAAAAATAGTTAAAAAATATATCGCTCCTTACTTTTGTTGCAAATTTTTAAAGATTCTAAAAACATAAACACTTTGTTTCTAAATCATTTTACCACTGAGCCTTAGTACTTTGAACTTATGCAAAATATGAAAAAAGTCATTTTCAGGAAAACACATTTTAAATGGTCGCTACTCCTTTAAACAGTTGAAGATTTTTAACAGTTTAACAATTTTTAACAGTTGAAGAACTTTCAGCTGTTTTAGTTCATATCGAAGCCTGTTTAAATTCTAGACCCCTTTGTCCTGTAAGTTTTTATCCTAATGATTTACAGGTCTTAACCGCTGATCATTATTTAATTGGTGCTCCTCTTATTTCAGTACCAGAAGCTGATATTTCAGAGGTACCTGCATCAAGATTGACCAGGTGGCAATTAGTGCAGAAAATGCAAGAACACTTTTGGAAAAGGTGGAGCAATGAGAACCTTTTGACCCTACAACAGAGAGTAAAAAGGTTTAAAGAAGAGCCTAATATTAAAATAAGTGATTTTAATATTATAAAAAATATATTAATCTAACATTAATTTAATAAAAAATGAAGGTCTCTCCCTTTTACAATGGAAATTAGCTTGGGTGATCAAAACTCATCCTGATAAAAAGGTTCGAGTAGTTACCCTGAAAACTGAAAATAGGGAATTAAAATTCCAATAATAAAGCTTTGTAAATTACATTTAGAGTAATTTGTTGAAACCCTTTCGGCTTTCAATGCCGGGAAGATGTTTAGTTTTAAATCACCAGTGCTTTTCCCTCTACGTAGGGATAACTAAAAACTCTGTTTTTTTCCCTCTGCGCAGGGATATTGTTTTTCTTTTTTCTTTTTTACCAGTTGAGTCTGTGAATGGTGAATCATGACAAGATTGTTTTGTGCTCCCTAAGTGGATTTTATAAATGAAATGTGTAATTAAATTGCGTGAAAAGTGATGATACAGTCTACTGCTTTATCCAAAATACATCTACAGAATAGCACTAATATGGCACGAACAAGAAATACATGTCTGTTGCAAGACGATATATATATACCGTAATTTCGGGTGTATAAGCCGCGGATCAAACAATTCTTTTTGGACCCAGAAATCTTATTTAGTGATTGAAGACAAATATTTACGTCGATCTAAATAATTACATTTGTTTCTTAAAAAATTCTGGGTCGAAAAAGAATTGTTTGATCCGCGGCTTATACACCCGAAATTACGGTATATATATATATATATATATATATATATATATATATATATATATATATATATATATATATATATATAATCAAATTTATCCAAATAATAAGAAACAAAAGCAGTGTTTTTCCCATTTCACTGCCATCCGTTTAGAGGGGTAAGGGGTTGTATTATTTTCTGCTCTCAACATTTGGGTATGCACATGCCCACGACATTGACACACCATTTTAAATTAAAAGTTAGTCAATACTTGTCATAGTCAGCTCTTCTACTTCTACAAATTGCTTGATTATGAATTTAAAAAAATCATGAAAATTAGCTATGGTGTCACTGATTACTAATGTATGACCAACAAGACAAAAAATTTCACTACATACGATAAAAATAATTTATACACATATATATATATATATATATACATTTATTTATTTATTTATTTATATTTATTTATCCAAACAGATAAACAAATTAAGCCATTATTTTTCCACTTCAATTCGATTTTTCGAAGGGACTAGGGTGTTGTATCCTATGTCCTCACCACCCCACTTTTCCTATGCTTTTGGCATGAAGATAAATACCCTTGAAAAACGAAAGTTAATAAGTACATTTCACATTCAGATCTTCCGCACCGACATAATACATCATTCCTGATTTAAACGAAATCCTTATAGGACTAGCTGTGGTGTCACTGTGCATTAATCTTCATACCACCTGAACGAGAAACGAAAAACTGTTTAAACTAATTAACTGCTTCTGGAATTGTTTAGAGACCTTGAAGAGCCTTTAGAGACCTTTAGAACTTTTAGACCTTGTCAGTTGACGGAAGCTTATTATATGCATTGACTTATCTACTAAAACATGTTATTTTTTTGGAGGGGGGTGAGGGAGTAGAAAATGTATTTTTCGATCCGAAGTAATTTTGATCTCAGAACTGTAGAGTACATGCGGCTAACGAGAGCAACAAGTATTTTGCAAGACAGAAAAGAAATGTAATTTATCTCAAAAAATAGAGAAAGAAAATAATCCCTTTTATTAGATCACTTCGACCAATTCTCAGGGGTGAACGGGCTAACGAAAATAGATAATGAATTGATGGCAGAAAAAAAAATTATGAATTTATTTTACAAAAATCGAAAAAACAGTATTTTTTCTCACTTCATTAAACAGTATTATCACCGGGGGGGGGGGGGCAGGAAGTTGCGCTGAAGCTTATAACCCTCCTTCCCTTAAAGTATGCGCGTGGACTCAACCACGTGTTGAATGACGAACAATTACTTAAAATATTTCTTTCGCTTGGCCAAATAATTTTTCAATCTGTGTGAAGCTTAATAAGCTTATTTCCTCTAGCTAACCTACAATTTTCCAGAGCTTTTCCATGAATCATCAATGATATGTGATTAATAGATATAACTGGCAATGCGTACCAATGTGTACCAATGATATAACACGATTTTATCTTCAGACCAAGAAGTACTGTAGGTTTATGTACATGTTTAGTATCGCATCACCTATTGCGGTGTGGCATCTTTTTGTGTAGTTTTTACTTCAAACTTGCATTAATATTAATAGAAACATTGTTCTTATTTAGGCGTATTCCAATTGATGAAGTACAAAATTTATTCTCATTTGGAAAAAATGAAACAAATACCGCAAGAGATTCATTCTATTGCGGCACCTTTAAGTATGCTTTAATATTTTGGCAAATAACAACATTTTGTTCACTTTAAATAGTTTGGTTTGGTTTGGTTATTTTGTGTCGACCGATTATGTACTCTAGGGATATAGGCCCTGGGGGAGAGTGCCCTTCATGGGGGTCTTTCTAAGGGAACCTAGCCCGTATTTACGCAAGGTTCGAAGAAAAACACGAAAACTCGGAACAATTAGACCGACGGCCGCGATTGGTTTCGAACCCAGCACTTGCCGTCTACCAGTTGAGATGTCAGAAACTCTCGGCCACTGGTGGGGCCCACTTTAAATAGACAATAGGATATATAGACAATAGGAATTCAATTTTGAAATAAACTAACCTTCCGTTGTGAAAACCTAGACAAATAACAGATGTAAATTTCCTAAGGGGGTGAAAAATATCCGGGCCAAGATTTTAGACAGTATAGGACCAGGATATCGGGGCCTTCAATGCAAATGTTATTCAAAACTAATTTTTCTAAAAAAATAATTATAAAAAATCTCGCTCAGAAAAACGAATGATTTCCCAACTCCATATTTTGCATCTCAGCAAATCTAAAATAAACTTTAAGTTATACAAGACATAAAATCAATTAGTCATAGAGCACGTTAAACTAGTTTTATGTATAACATAAGAAAGATTTAAAATCAAAGATTCTAGTATAAATATCATTTTAATTTTAAAAAAGCAAAAATACTTCAAATACGCATCAAAATAGAAATAAGTGCCTGAATGAAAAGACTGATGACATATCTTTCTGATTCCGTCTTATCAACACATAAGACTTAAAAGGGACAGATTTGCTATAACCATTTACGGTCCAGTTCCCATTTACATTGCTGAGTAGATTTTCCGGATGTTAATCAGGATAAGTGGCAAGTTGAAAGCCGGCCGGCTTTTAACATTCCGAAATTTCTCTAATGTCTTCTAATGCCGTGTAGTTTTATTATCTTAGATAATCTTGGAGTTGTTATCGATTACTTGCAACAATATTGATTGTGTTAGTTATTGTTATATTAATTTAAAAATAATAAAAAATAAATAAAAGTCGTGGATTAATTTGGTTAATTAAAACTGTTCTGAATTGATAACACTGCAGTCAAAAATCTAAAGATATTAAAATTTTGTTTATGTTAAATTAGCCAATGATAGAAGTTATAAAATAAAAGCGCTTTGTTAGAAAAACTGTAAATTATATTTTAATCCCAAACAGAACATGTATATCAAATCATAAAAGCAGGGCTCCCAAATGGTCCGCCAACTGAACATGGGAATTTTTTTGGAGAAATTTTCCGTTTAGATTTTTCTTGCAACTTGCCAAGAAACTAACTTTTGAAGTAATTCTGGCGCAAATTCTATAAAAACATTTCATGAAATTTCGGATTATTTGGAAGCCCTGTAAAAGGCACTTTTGCTATTTTCTTTTAGTGCAACATTTAAAAATTTTAATAAAAGTTCGATATTTCAAAAATCGGTAGAAATTATAAAATAATTAGTGTTATTTAAAAAATAAGAAAAGAGATTAGAAAATAGAATTTTTTATATTTCGTTAAACTTTTTACTTCACACGTGAAAAAAAATAAATTAAAAAATATTTATTTGTGTCATTATTTTATTCATTCGTGTCTTCAAAATAAAGTATTAAATTAGAAATATGAAAAAAATACATATATATTAGCGGACCCGACGGCCGTTGTCCTGTCACCGACAGACGCTGTCCTTCTTGGCACCGACTCCAGAAAATCAAAAAAATGTACGTAAATATGGTAATACGCACGATAAACACTAAGCTCTTAATTTAATTTCTTATAACAATTATGTAAGTAAATTATTTTTCGCTCTTCAGTATTTTTTGAAGTCGGTTCAATTTTTGATAGAAAAGTTTATTTTTCTCTTTTTAGTTAAAAGTTAACGATTTTCTGAAGTCGGTTAATCAAAATTATAATACAGGAAATATTATTGTAAAGCATACACGTTTGTCAGGAGTGGGGTTCGAACACGCGATCTCTTTCTTCAAGAAGCTGAGCTTAAATCTCGCCCCTTAGACCGCTCGGACATTCCGTCCGCACTCTATTCATTGAACTTATTCAACACTTTTAATTAGCGAAAAATCACTAACTATTAGTTTTTGCCTAATTACTGAAAAAGTACTGTATCAATTTCGACGAAATGTGAATCTAAACCTCGAATCCACTGGAACGCACACACAAAATTTCATTAAAATTGGTCCAGTCGTTTAGGAGGAGTTCAGTGACATACACACGCACAGAAGATTTATATATATAAAGATAACATAGATATAGAACATAGTGGATCCATGGACTATGATAATTAAAGATATGTCCCATTAAAAAAATGAAAAACGCTATTCGATTCTTAGATAATAATACCTGCAAATTTTATGCATTCACATGCAAAAATAATTAATTCCGTAATGTGTCCTAAATTTTTCTGTTATTGTGCCAAGAAAATAAAATATTCAGATAACGCCATTAAATTTAAATAATCGAGTTTTGTTTTGGAAGAGACCAAAGTCATTTTTCTTTTATTGTCAGTAATTTGGTCTCATCATAGAACCCAGATATAAGGAACAAGATTTCTTTTCAGGAGAGTTGTATGAGAAGCTGGTGCATTATTAACCCTTTATCTACCGAATTATGAATTCATGAAAATTTTACATTCTAAAGCATTTTGCTTAAATTGTTTAAACTAAATTAAATGATTTACATAATCATTTAATAAATTTTTTGAAGAATTTTAGAAGGATTTAAGGATTAATGTAATTTGAATTTGCAGGGATTTTGTGTGATATTTAGAACCCCATTCAAATCTATTATTTTAAATTGTTTTCTTAGTATTTTGCAGAATTATAAAATGTACAAATAGGATGTTCTTACTATATAAATATAGAAATATTTCCGAATTGAAAAATCCCTATCCCCCTCCCTCGGCGCCAAAAAAAGCTGAAAAGATACAAAGGCAAAAGAAATCATCCATTAAGAGCCCACAATAGTCACAGGAAAATTACTCAAAAAGACCCGGATACCATGTAAAGTCTATGGGAGCGTTCTTTTCTAATATCTCGTTCAAATTTTAATATTTTGACATGATTTTTTTTGCATAAAATAGTTCAGGACGATCCCCAACCGGGCTAGTTTTTACTTTTTCAATTTTGGTTATATATTTTTTATATTACGATAGTTTCAGTTTCAGAACCGGTTTAAACCGGTTTCGAAAGTTAAAGTAATTTTTTAAAGAAAATCTGAAACAAAAATTGAAAAAGTAAAAACTAGCCCGGTTGGGGATTGCCCTCAGCTATCTTGTGCAAAAAAATCATGCAAAAATATTAAAATTTGAGCGAGATATTAGAAAAGAACGCTCCCATAGACTTTACATGGTCATCCGGGTCTTTTTGAGTAATTTTTCTGTGACTATTGTGGGCTCTTAAGAATATTTTTGTTTTATGTAACCAATAATGCTTTTGGAACAAAATAAAGTAATGTATCTGTAACTCATTCTAAACAGTATTATAACTAATTGACGTATTAAAAGAATTTTATAATAAGTAATTTTTATGGTACTTATAAATACCGTCGGTAGGGTTAAAGAAGGATGAATTACAAAACCACTAGATGGTATCTTTTAGTCATCTGCAGAGACATTTTTTTAAATAAAAGCTTCTTTTACTGTGCATAAATTTCGATAAGATCGTTTCTGTAATATCCAAGAACCTATAACTTGTAAGGCAGGGTGGCGTCACTGTGACGTAATTGTGAAGTCACATTGTCACTTTGTAACCATCGATTGTCGATGTGACGTCACGTGACATCGATATGAAGTCACAGTGACTAAAATGTGAAGTCGATATGGCCGTTTTAGAGCTCGTTTGTGACGTCACACTGTGACCTCTCTGTGAAGTCACGGTGGACAAATTTGTCATTTGTGACTACTTTGACATTAACATTGTGACGGAACTGTGACAAAAGCAATGATATTTAAATTGCCAGAAACATGTTTTTTAAAGTAAATAACATGTTTTGAAGAATATTTGTAATTTTCTAAAAATTTTAAGAAAGTCATATCTCAGTCAAAATGTGACATCACTGACTGTTGGCATTTTGGTCACAGATGTGATGTGACTAAAGTGACTCACAGTGACGTCATTGTGACATCACTGTGACCATGCATGCTTTGAGGGAATAGACTACAGATCTACCCACAGATGTTTTGATACAAAAGAAAGATTTTCTGTATTATATTAAGTTTTTGTGAACGTCTATTCAATATGAAAAGATCTTTCTGCTCCTCTCACCGCTGAAAGTTTATTACAATATATTTTATATTTTAACACTTTATCCACCGAATTATTTATCAAGAAATTGCTTTACCTCAATAATTATCTTCTTTAACATCTGAAGATATATTGGGATTTCTAAATAACAATAATGTGAAATTTAGACATGTTTTTTCATTAAAACTGATTCAATATATTTGTAGTTATAACTTTTCATGTAAAATACTTGCAAAATTAAACGGATTAAATAACCAAAAATACGCCTGTGGAAATATCGCAATTGTTATAATGCAATGTATTTAAATGTATTATGATGCTCTGTGTAAGCAGAAAGGCTTTTGCAATTAAAAATAGTTCATAGTTTTTTTTTAAAGAAAAGCCATACCTTATGTTAATAATTATAAAAATCACCACTTTTTTTAAATATTGAGCTTCGACTTTCTCTCTACCCTTTCTAAATTTGATCAAGCTACGTATTTTTCGTAGAAAAAAAACTAAATTTTTCTTAATAGACGCAGCAAATAAATTTTACATTAAATTTTCGCCAATGGTACTTTAAAGTATTGTCGGTGCATAAAGGGTTAACGCGTCAAAGCACTTTCTGCAGTTATCTACAGTATAATAAAATTTAAGTGAGAACAATTACGAATGTACTATGAGTTATTTTTGAATTAAACTTTGAACCACAATCATTTTATTCTAAAGTTTAATAATATATATTTAATAAATAATTTGAGTCTAAAACATCGGCGAAACTTGAATGTGTGGCATTCAAATCTATAAACAACATTTTTGATGGAAGTTTTCTGATGGAAGAGTATAAAAGTACCAAGATTTTGCCATATCAGGAGTTTTTAAAGATATGTGCTAATTAATAATTACTTACCCTATTTTATTAAATTTAAAAAGACGAAATTTATGCAGGATGTCCCAGAACTTCGTGTACAAACTCTGAGGGGTAGTAGAGAACATCGTTTGGAATCACAATTACAGAGGAAAGCATGAGCGGAAACTTCTTGTTAACCCTTTCACAGCCAGTGAAAATATATATGAAACTACAAAATTTTTAATTCAAAATAAACATTGACACTAGAATTTTAATATGATTTTTCCATTTATTATGTACGTGAAATGTCTGGCTTTTCTTCTTTGCAAATACATTTTTCCGGAATTTCTGATGTCATTCATATTTTTCCACATTTTAGCAATGGGAGTGCTTTGTCCATGAAAAGCTCAAAGAAGCACAAAAACACAGTTATAACACAATGCGGAAAGCATTGTAGAACGCTTTATTACACAGAAAAAATTACAAGAAATAATCTAATTTTAAATTAAATTTAAAATTTTGTATATTTAATATCAAGTATCGTAGTAACTATTAGAAAATTCTAAAATGTGGAAAAATATGAATGACATCAGAAATCGCGGAGAAATGTATTTGCAAAGAAGAAAAAATAATACATTTCACATAAATAATAATTGGAAAAAATCATATTAAAATTCTGGTGTGAATTTTCGTTTTGTATTAAAAATTTTGTAGTTTCATAAACATTTTCACTGGCTGTGAAAGGGTTAACAAGACGCTTCCGTCCATGCTTTCCTATGTAATTGTGGTTCCAAACGATGTTCTCTACCACCCCTCAAAGTTTGTACAGGAAGTTCTGGGACACCCTGTATATGATTTGTGAGTAATTATAAACAAATGACACAATAAAGCACCTCTCTGATTCTAGAGTTACCATTTTAAATTTGCAACAGGGACGTTATAAATAAATCCATAAATATTTAATTTTACAAATAGACCGATAGCTCAAATTTTTCGACAGTTTGGTAATTACTTACAGTATTTTATTAAATTTAAAAAGACGAAATTTATATATGATTTGTGAGTAATTATAAACAAATGACACAATGAAACACCTCTCTGATTCCACAGTTACCATTTTAAATTTGTAACAGGGACGTTATAAATAAATCGATAAATATTTAATTTTACAAATAGACCGATAGCTCAAATTTTTTCGACAGTTTGGTATTTATTTACAGTATTTTATTAAATTTAAAAATACGAAATTTATATATGATTTGTGAGTAATTATAAACAAATGACACAATGAAACATCTCTCTGATTCCACAGTTACCATTTTAAATTTGTAACAGGGACGTTATAAATAAATCGATAAATATATAATTTTACAAATAGACCGATAGCTCAAATTTTTCGACAGTTCAGTAATTATTTGCAGTATTTTATTAAATTTAAAAAGGCGAAATTTATATATGATTTGTGAGTAATTATAAACAAATGACACAATACAACACCTCTCTGATTCCACACTTACCATTTTAAATTTGTAACAGTGACGTTATAAATGAATCGATAAATATATAATTTTACAAATAGACCGATAGCTCAAATTTTTCGACAGTTTGGTGATTCATTAGCAATATTATTTGAACCAGAGATATCCAAATCAGTGCTTGTAATAAATTAGAACATTTGATTTCAGCATACTCGGGAGAATGATTTATTAAGCACGTCTTTACAATTTTGACACATTTGCAGTTAAACAATAATGTTTATTATTGCAACCGAAATTCAACTTCCGAAGCAAAAGGCATTAATCACTATAATATCCTACATTGGCCCTTGCAAAGGACTGGATAAGCAAAATATAAATAGATTACCCAACAGTTAAAATTCGAATATGCATGTCAAAGTACAGCTAATATCTTCAGCCGTTCATAGACGTATTTGCATAGTATGATTCCAAATAATGCAAACGCACATAAATTATGGGTTCGAAATAAGTTCATCATGCATATACTTGGCCATTCAGAGCAACTGTTAACCCTTTGAGCTATTATGGGAGAATTTTCTACCACATAATTTTAATTCCGAAATGTCAGAACGGCACCAGAAAGTTCGACCAAATTTATTTGAAAAAGGTTTAATGCATTTTTTCGCGTATATCGTTAACCGATTTTTTTCTTTGCAAAATACTGGTGCCAATGTGACATTTTGAATTTTGAAGAAATTTATACACTAGAGCTCAAAGAGTTAACTATTTTCAAGGTAGTAGAAGACTCTAGAATAAAAAATGTTCTGTTTAGGAAACTAGAGTCATAATTCATATACCTTAATTTCTGGCGTAAAAGTTTTGGCTTCAATTAATTTGTTTCCGACTAGATATTTTATTTAATAAAATGTAATTTATTTATACTTGGCATTTACTTACTACAGTGAAACCTCTAAATAAGGTACACCAATGGGACCGCAACTTTCGTCCCTTAAATAGAGGTGTCCCTTTGTCGGAGTTCCTTACATAGTAAAACCTCCAAATAAGGGACATCTGGGACATCTTTGGGGCCGCAACTTTTATCCCTTAAATAGAGGTGTCCCTTATTCGGAGTGTCCCTTATTTGGAGGTTTCACTGTATTATTTTATTTAATTCATTTAAATTAAATTCATTTCTTAAATAATTTTTCTGGTTTTAAACACGTATATACTGGTGACAGCTGATAGACCAATATTCTGTGAAAAATATTAGTGCATAACATTAATCTCAACTCAGGTTTTTATTCAAAACTTAAGAATAATGAAGGTAATGTGAAGAAATTATCTAAAGACTTATCCTCATTTACGTGAAACATACCCTCATAGCATGCATGGTTACAGTGACGTCACTGTGAGTCACATCACATCTGTGACCAAAATGCCACCACTCAGTGACGTCACATTATGACTGAGATGTGACTTTATTAAAAATCTTTAGAAAATTACAAACATTCTTCAAAACATGTTATTTTCTTTAAAAACATGTTTTTGGAATTTAAATATTGTCACTTTTGTCACAGTTTCGTCACAATGTTAATGTCAAAGTAGTCACAAATGACACATTTTTCACAAATTTGTCACAACGTGACTTCACAATGTGAGGTCACAAATGAGCTCTAAAACGGCCATAACGACTTCACATTTTTATCACTGTGACTTCACATCGATGTCACGCGACGTCACATCAACAGTAGATGGTCACAAAGTCACAATGTGACTTCACAACGATGTCGCAGTTACGTCATCATGCTTTACGGGTAGAAGCATTACATTGCAGAAGGTATAGAGAAAATACAGATTCGGTAAGAAACATCGTATATGCAATGCGAATTACATTCCGAAATGTGACATGTCTCGTTCAACTATGTTTGGAACAGGATGGTGTCTATTTCCGCCACTTTTCATGATACGGTTTCATTTTAAACAAACAAAGACTTATCTTTTGCAGATTGATTAAGCATGTATTTCGATTCAAACTGCTTTTTTCCGATTTATTTTTTAATTCATTTTTGCTCTCAAATGCATCAAACTGGCAAATTGTCTTATTTAGAAAGTACACAAGGTGCCGTGATTCTCGATTCTTTGATAAATGCCGAAAATATTGCAAAAAAAGCAATCAAAAACGGTATTTTGAACCGATTTTTCCAAAGCGGGAGATCTGTGAACGAAAAAATGTGTCATATTCAGAAGATAATTGTGTATAAGTCAAATTCTAATGAATTGCGCGTAAAATGACATGACATGGCACCTTATACATCTCTTCAAAAATCCCCTCAGCAAGTTTCATGTTTCTACTTTTAAAAATGTGTCTGAAATTATATCAGAAAATTTCGAGCTGCTGAAGGTGCAAATGCGTTTTTTCGAATACACCCTTAATTTTAAGTTTTTCATTAATTGTTAAATAATTATTCATCAAACATCATATTAAATATTCATTCATAATATAGTTTTGAACAAAAGCTTGGTTTACAGTGTAATGAAGAACTTTGTATTTTTGATAGACCAAACAGATTTCGACCGTAGTTTTCCATACAAAAAAAGACCTTTGTAGTGTTTTCTTCATCATTACTTATTATTGAACAGTTTGACTATTGACACTACACACCTCAAATATTTCAAAAATTTCGTTAGTGAATCGTTTCCGTTGTATTTTACTATTTACAGAGAGCACTGGTGTACCAGTTAGTCGTAAAATATTAAAAATTGATTATCATTCTATACAACACAGATATAATAAAAAAGGTTTATTTAAAGACGTAAATTATACTTAAAAATACTAAAAGTCTAAAAACCGGCAAGTTTCAAGTTTCAGTCACTTTGTGGTCATCCACAAGGTCATTTTTCAGCATGTGTAGAAACACATATTTATAGATTGTAGAAACGAAATGTAAACATACAATGTTGAACGCTATACCATCACACATATCTACACAGCTGTAATTTAAAAATTAATTTCAAGGGAGAAAATATGGAAAATGTAGCAATAACTCTCCGAGACCTCTAATACCTCCAATTAAATATTGTTTAAAAATATTTATCCATACATTATGTAGCCATATGTATTTAGACATTCAATTTCCAGGGATTCTGTAATGCTTTTCTGTGGATAAGTGCATGTCCAAAGTGCATGTCCTTCTATTTCATTATGTGTGTTGTTCAATTTAAATTGGTAATAGGCCTATCATTTTTTATGATCCTAAATGATTAAAATTTCAACTTAAGGAGGTTTAAATTGCAAAAAATGGAAAAAAATTTCCTATCACGTTTATTGTTATTTTTCTTCTTCCTAATTTGTCGAAAAAGAATAATCAAAACATCTTTGCATAAAGTATTCAAAATGTAGTTTAACACTTCGCTAAAACATGGTGTAAAACAAGTCTCTTTATAAAATGGTAAAACCTGGTCAACTTTGGTGTACCATTAAATTTTTGTAGATTTAACTATGAACTATTTAAAGTATAAATCAAGACTTGGAAAAGTTAAAAAAAAAACTGGTTGTCATGAGAATCGGCAAAATGTTGAACATGAAATGACATCTTTTGCAAACAAGCGTAAATACGATCAGGAATTATTTCCAATGTAGAAGACGATTACCCTAATTTCCTGCGTATAATCCGCGGATCAAACAATCATTTTTCGACCCAGAAATTTTATTAAATAAAATATAACTTTTCAGATCGCCGTAAATATGTGCCTTAAATTACAAAATAAAATTTCTGGGTCGAAAAAGAATTGTTTGATCCGCGGATTATAGGCAGGAAATTAGGGTATACTATGTGGGAGAGACCGGGGCTTATGTGAACATGGGGCAGATGTGAACGCTACAATTTTCACTAGTTATTATATGTTTTTTCATTTTTAAAAATTAGTGATGTCAAAAAACTTTAAGAGATGGATAAAGCAAACTCTTCTTGCCTGCGACATGTAGTGAAATCAGAAATTAAAACAGCGGTACGCAAATAGTGATGGCAAGTTCCCTGTCTAAAATAAAATCGGGACAGTGGCTTATAAATCAGCACATAAAAATATATTAAACCTTAGAATAAGGCCTTGTCCATCTAAACGAAACTATCTAAAACGAAATATTTTCCACAAACCAAATTTATCCCTGCGTTATATTCCTATTTTGACATTTAACATGTCTGGAAAATTTATTACGAAAGCCACGACAGATTTTGAGATGCTTTTTTACACGCAAACCTTTCCTTTTTTCCCCTGACTGCAAACACATTACGCTGAAATGAAAAGATGCTTTAAAAAAGAAAAAAAGCGACTTACCTATTGTTATATCCTGCAAGTCACCCCTTTTCAAAATTTCATTACAGAAAGCATAATAGATCCTGAATCATCGTAGAATAATCATAGTTCTACTTATTTTAGTTCAATTATATAAATATAAATATTACCAAATTACTGGAACTTTAGTGTTTTTCATATATAATTTTCAAAAAGTTTTTAGAATCATTTTTTAAAATAATGTTAAATGTCAAAATATGAAAATAATGTAGGGATGAATTCAGTTTTCGGAAAAATGAACAATATTTCGTTTTACGCAGGTTTCCGTCTTAGCAGCTGGTTTTGTATGTTACTTTCTCCGTTGAAGCCAATATTTTTTTACGTTTAAAACAAGATTTGTTATAAACGGATTCCTTCATTCTAAGGTTTATTATATTTTTATGTGCTGACTTATAAGTTTTTCCCCGCTTTTTTTTTGACAGGGAAATTTCCCCCAACACTATTTCCGTATCATTGTTTTAACCACTTAACTGATTTCACAAAACGACGTGGGCAAGAAGAGTTTGCTTGATCCATCACTTAAAGCTTTTTAAAAATGCTAATTTTTTTTAATGCAATTTCATACTATTTAATGGAAGAAATATTTAGATTAAATATTAAGATTTTTTTTATTGAAAAAAGCGGTGTTTATCCCTTACTTTCGATTTATTGTACGTAAAAAGAGAATCAGGTAACCGGTTACAAAAACATTTTTTAATTTATTTCTGGTAAATGTGTGAAAAGTCGATGCTTATCAAAAAAAGTATGTTTTGTTGTTTTTCACTAAGTAGAAAAGACATTATTCAATCATAAATATTATTATAAATCTCTTTCCATCCAACAAACTCTATTTCTGCAGGTGAGTAGAGAGTCGATTCAACATGTTCACTGAGATTGGACTCTGCGAAATGAGCCGAAAAGTTTATGCGTATGAAAACTAGAGGGATGTCTGAATTTCGGCAGCCTGTTGCCGCCGCCATCGCCATCTGTTGACCGAAATTCGAACTATTTTAAGGAAGTGCATATCTAAAAATGTATTGATTTTCTGATAACAATGCAGAAAACAGCACATTTTTATTGCAAACTTTTTTTTTGTTGTTATTTGCATTCAAAATGGGTCAGTCATTTACTGGACAACCTGTACATGATTCAATTAATTTTAATAGCATTTGTACCTAATTGTTGTTTGTTTGTACCTAATTGTTGATTGTAAACTTTCTGTTTACATATAATACCAAATATTTTTATTCGCAATGTTTTAACCCTTTCCGGCACACTCTGCCCAGTCCGGGATACTTAATTTTAATTCCAAACTTGCAAACGACACCAATAATATTTTAATAAAATTTAACTTTTAAAGGGATTCAAAATTTCTAAAAAAGTCGTTTGTAAATTCCGGTGACAGTCGATCATTTCCCATTCTACTAACAGAATTTGCCCGTGCCAGAAAGGGTTAAACGGGATATTCATTCTAACCAGAAATATATTTACTATCAACTAAAAAATTTCCTTCACACCAGAATATTTCTTAGTTTCTTTAAATATTAAAAGAATGAAGTAACATTATTACGGATAAATGGTCTAAAAAATAAAGTTATGAATTAAAAGGAGGAGACCTATAGTCTATTGTTTATCAGTGGCGAGTAGATAACTGAGTTGGTTGTCACAATATGACAGCTGTTTCATTTAATAAGATTTACATTTTCTTATTACCGCTTGTGAAATCTCCCACCAGTAAACTTAACTAGAAAATTTCGTCTTATTTTAGAACCTTATTGACTAAAAAATATTTTGACAAATGTGGTAAAAAATTTCTATTTCTTTTAACTGGTGTCAGTTTGGCGAGGTGTTGTAATCTTTTTATTGACACAGTTTTGGTTGTCACAATGTGGCGGATCTATTACCACAGAAGTAAACTGTTACCAGTAAAAGTAAAAATTAGTTTTTGTCATTCTTTTTAATTGAAGATTTTTGTTAATGAACCGTTTGAATAAAGAGAAGTTTTCTGCGTAATTTATTTGTTAAAGTTCGACACGGTGGAAATTAATCCCTGCAAAAGCGGCTACAGTTGAAGCTTAACTATTTTAAGGATATGTCATTTCCTCTTCCTTAATAGTTCCATGTTCAACAATACCACTTTTTCTTACACTGGTCTTTAAACCATTTTAGCAAAGTTGCTTTTAGAAAATTAATAGCATTTACTCCAGTCCCTTTCGCTTTTTTAACCCATTAACGAGGACTTCTTTTACATTTATTTGAATACTTCGGTACTAGTTGACACCAGTTCTTCCATATTCTAATTTAACAAAATTCTTATCTCAAACTTTGAGGTTAGATAATAACATAAAAATAGCAGTTTTCACATTTAAAAGTTTCGCACAACTTAAATGGCAAATTTTCTTGACAACTGGCTTTAATGAGTTAATAGGTAATTGAATAAACTTCTGGTGAAATATCAAAGTAGAACATCAAAAACAAAAGAAATAAAATATTAATAAAATTTAACATGACCTGAATATATATTCATACATTACATTTATTTTCTGTTATAATTTTTTTAAATTCCCTTTAAAAGCACTTTAAAGCTTCTGTTGTATACTCTCTCTTTTCATTTTTCCGCGGTTTCTTTCGTTCTTAACATTGCCAAGAAATTTATCCAGTTTTGAAAATGAGCAAGCTATCTAAGATTTCTCCAAGATTTTGATCTTCCAAAGTAAAAAATAAAATAAAAAAAGAACTCATTTTAATTTTCTTTCATGTACTGAGTTTGTAAAAGGATGATAATCTTAAACGTTTAAAGAGTTTTCACAGAAAAATTTAATTTACATCCTATTTTATCATCTTTTTGATTTCAAATATGTTCGCTGATGTAATTAAATACTTCAAAGTAGCAGAAGAATTAAATTGATTTTTTTTATTATCGTGAAAGTGCCATCTAAACTAAAGTAAGTTTTGATTCTGGCAAGCAAAGGGTTCTGAGCCAAAAGTAAATATACATCAAATTTATATTTACAGCTAACTGTATGAACTCTACACTGTAAAAAAATTAGAATCGTTTCTGAATATATGGGTCAGCTACGGTTCATGTAATTTTCAAAAACGTTTTTGAGTATTTCGGAAACCTCTTTCTGCAATATTCAGAAACATTGTTGACTATTTTAGAAATTTTAATGTTTGTCTAAAATTTATAAAATAGGCAATAAAGTTTCTGAATATTGCAGAAAGAAATTTTCGAAATACTCGGGAACGTTTTTGAAATGTACATGCACCGTAGCTGATCCATATATTCAGAAACGCTTCTGATTTTTTTACAGTGTATATTAAGAAATATTTTTTTATTCCAGAGAAAATGTGCAGAGAAAATAATGCTATTATACTCTATTAGAAATTGTTTGAATTGGTTGTATTTTGACCAATATTGGGTTTTCCAAAGGCACCAAGCGATATAAACTGGGAGTAAAACTGTTTACGAATAGTAATCCCTACCTTATTCAATCACAAGTTTCTGCGATTAAATGAAGCAAAGATTTTTAGAAGTTTATTTAGAAGTAATTGTACTAAAATCCCTATCTCTTGGCATGCATGATGATGACACCCAATATTTTGGCCGTTTTATATTGAAAATTTAGGCATAAAATATTGCTCAAACATTAGAGTGTTGTCCGTTATCCAACATTATAGTATAATCTATTTATAGAGTATTGTCCAGTACAGTGATGCACAACCTTTTTAACCAGAAAATCGTTTGCCACCAGAATATTTGAAAAGCGGAGTTTCTTTTCTTTAATCTCAAAGTTTCTGTCATTACTATAAGGAAAATTATTCTGCATAAAAATAGTGGTATCATTTTGGCCCGCGGGCCAGAGATTGTGTACCCCAGGTCTAGTACAGTATTGTCTAATATTTTGCCACTTCATTGCTAATGTTTTCTTTGAAAAACAAGTATTTCTCAAATATTGACTTTAGATTCAAATATTTTTAATTTAAAACAATATTTCTGTATAAGAGTCATTAAAAATGTTTTTGAACATAAGTCAAAATTTCTCTTATATTGATTCGAAGTATTTCTGATGAGTGCAATATCAGCACAATAATAGGCACTAATATAAAATTATAATATATTTTTGGTAACAATCATTAAACACTTGGTATTACATCCATTCGTGAATTGAAATCATGATTAACCACTATACGTGATAACATCTGATGGATATCACTATACTCACAAACACATGACAAGAACTGGTTGACCCATGAGGAATTTGCAGAATAACGAAGGCTAGTTATTTAGAATGATAGAAATAAAAGCAAATTTTGTGTCCTTCTCTTTCTAATAGCACGTATATTCTTACGTTTGCATTTATAATCACGCATCACCAAACATTATTTTTCTCTATTGTATATATGCAAAAGAAATAATTTGAAAATTTACTACTATGTTTTCTTTATAAAATTGACATGAATGCAAAAAATACAGTTATATTAAAGAAAAACAGTCTGTTAGAAGAACGATGTACAAAGTTTACCCTGCAAAAAAGTTCCAATTTTGGTACACGGTAGTTAACTTATGACAAAAAATATTTATGATGCTTTAGACTTTAGAGCAATGGTGCCCAACGTGGGGCGCACGCCACTCAGGAGGGCAATTTGGATTTCGAGGGTGGCATTTTACAAGGAGATTTTTATTTCGAGGGGGACTTCTTTAAATGGAATAACAGCTCAATTTTTATATAATAAGAATAATTTTTCAGCGAGAGGGGAGGGGGTTCCTCAAAGTTTTAGATATGATTTGGTGGGGCATGGCCTGAAAAAGGTTGGGAAACACTGCTTTAGAGGTTTCCCATAATAGATAAAATAATATATTTGATGAAGATTGATGATTTTTGAATTATTGTATTTTATTTTTTTATAAATATATGTATACCTGTCTATCTCCATTATGTATTGTACCTAATTTCCCTAGTAACATCTTTACTTATTTTGTGAATGAGATAAATGCAGTAGACTTTCAATAATACAACTTTCCTTAAGAATTCCTTTATATGTGAATTGCTTCTTATTCTGAAAATAATTATAATCACCTTCAAAAATTCAGTTTGAATTACTTTAACGTTGTAACGTTTTTTCGTTGTCAATATAATGGTAATTACCACGCAAAATCTAGTGATCCATTCGTAGAAACTTTGAATAACCGCTGTTTTCTCGAAAGGCTGCATCCATTGATGCGAGTGTGATATTGGGCGTAATGTGAGAAAAATAATAATTAAATACTAACTTACAGTGCCTGGCCAAATTATTAGACGCACTCATATTTTCTTGTGTCGAATCATATAACAAGTTTCATAAAGATATTACTATGCCAATAGTTACAATTGATTATATACATCATCTGTAGGATTATAATAAATTAAAAGCATGCCAATGACTTTAAAATTATTTATTTTTGTAAATTAAATTAACAATTGCTAAAATTGTAAAACTTAAAACATGAAATTCAAATAAATGTCAATAATTCTTGGAGTCTCCTTTGGCGTCAATCAGTGCCTCTATTCTTCATGGCATGCTGTTAGTATAAAATTGAAATGTTTCTTGCATGTGTAAGTGATGTTTCCAGACAAGGATAAGTTTTTCTATGAGCTGTGTTTTGCTCGTTATGAGCTCTTTGTCCAGTTTTTTCTTCATTAGCTCCCAAACATTCTCAATGGTATACATGTCGGATGAATTACCGAGAGCAGTTCAACACATGGATATTTTTTTATTGAAAGTAGATCTTGACGGATCGTGCTATGTAACAAAAAGCTTTACCTTGCAAAAATACAAATGGTTCTTCATTTGGAAACCACCATTTTAGCTTTAGAATAAACCAATTTTGAAAACCTTTTTATATTGGTCTGGAGAATTGACTAAGATGTCATAACAAGCAAAACCCAGCTCACTGAAAATATTAACGATATCTGGAATCGTCACCCACGCATACAAGAAACTCTTCAATTTTGTATTAACAGCATGCCGCGAAGAATAGAGGCACTGATAGCCGCCAAAAGAGGCTCAAAAAAATATTGAAATTTTTTTTAGCTTCAAGTTATAAACTTTGCAATTTCAGCCATTTTTAATTTAATTTGTTAAAAGAAAGAGTTTTAAAGTCATAGGCATGTTTTTTATTTATTATAATTCTACAAATGACGTACATAATTAATTGCAGTTATTCACACAGAAATATTTCTATGAAGCTAGTAATATGATTCGATACAAGGAAAAGGGAGTGCGTCTAATAATTTGGCCAGGGACTGTATACAGTTAATAATGAAGAATAATTTATTAACAGATTATTTACATAATAAACATCATTTTCAATTATAGACTCAGATATCCTGTCTAAGTTTTACGTTGAATAAATGTCTATGTACTAGGTAGCATTATTAAATTACACACTATTAACTTCCCACTTTATCGAACTCATCAAAGCTTATCGCAGAAGCACTGAGGAGTTTCCCTTCGTATGCATGTTTCTCCCTGCAGGCGTCAATCATTTCTTGGCTACACTTTCACTGGAAAATCCATCGCTCAAACCTCCGCCACTGCCCAAGAGACTTCAGCTAAGACTCGCAATACTATCTAGCTAAAAACCCGCCATGTACGCTAACGACATCTGGTGCATGTAAAATCCGTCGTGGGTGCAAAGTCCTCCATGTTACCTGTGAATTATACCTCTGGAAGTGCCTTGTCAGGTGAAGATCTCGCCATCCGATCAAGGCTCTAAATTACAAGATCAAACTCGAGTATTGGTTGTCGTATGGGCAGCTCGTATGAGCTCTGTGGAAGAATTAGCGTTACCCCCTTTTTTTTAATCCCTTCCACTTCCAACATGGTACGAATGAACCCAAACAGATAATTAAAAGTAACCTAGAACAGGCCAGGATAGTAACTAATATTATAAAAACTAGCTGACCCGCCCGGCGTTGCTCGTGTCCGTATTAACAATATTAAACGAACTTGAAATTTGTATGATTTTATCATTAACTTGAAGCATGCAGAAATGCATTGTCTGAAATACGTCGCAGCTGACTTTGTGAAAAATCGGTTTTAAAAACACCTAATATTAAGCTTTAAAAATACTTAAAATGAGCAATCAGAAACACAGAAGGGAACATGTATCCAACGATTGCGTTAGTTTCGTGTTAAAGTTTTGATATATACCCGTAAAAATCACTGTTAAATCACGTAACTAATTATTTTTTCGCATAGAAATCCCAAGTGAGATATTTTGAATTTCAAACTAATTATATCACTCTTAAATCCGACTATACCGTGAATGAAATCGATATGCGATGATAAAAGATTTGGTATATAGTATTATAATTTCAGAGCCATTTAATAAAAGTGTATATTTTTAATCAAAGCATGCGTAATGTTGACTCTGTGGACAAATTCCTAACCGTAAACTTTTGTACCGTAACCATAATCTATCTGTAACCTAACTGCGACTTAATAGTACCCTACCGTAACTTAAATATAACATAAATGTAACCTAGCCGTCATTTTATTGTAACCTATTCTTATTCTAACCATCACATAAATGCAATTTAACTTTAACCTAACTTCAAATTAATCGTGATCTAACTGTAATCTAACGTGAAATTAAATAAAATCAAAGACTTACCATAATGTAATTGCAACCTAATCGCAACCCAAATGTTACCTAACCATTCATGAAGTTCATGTCCATGGAAATTATTTTGTCTTGTTCGGATTTGGTTATGATTCATTAGAATATTTTCGTCGGGTTCAGATTTGGTTCGATTCAAGTTTCAGGTATTTTTTGAAAATCGATTTAAATGTTCGGGTCAGATTCATGTCCATGGAAATTATTTTGCCTTGCTCGGATCCAGTTATGTTTCTGTGAAATAATTTTGTCGGGAACAGATTTGGTTCAATTCAGATTTCGGCGTTTTCTTCAAATGGAATTTTTGGGTTCAGGTCTTCCTGCGTGTCCACGGAAATTATTCTGATTAATTCGAATAAAGACATGCTTCACTGGAATATTTTTGTCAAGTTCAGAATTGGATTAATTTAGATTTCGGCTTTTTCTTCAAATGTAACTTTTGGATTCGGGTTTTCTTGCGTGTTCACGGACATTATTCTGCCTTGTTCGAATAAATACATGCTTCACTGGAATATTTTTATCAAGTTCATTTCAGATTTCGAGATTTTTTCAAAGAAATTTTTTAGGTTCAGATTCGGTTTATGTGCATGGAAATTTTGTCTTATTCGGATCCTGTTACGGTTCTTTGGAATATTTTTGTCATGTTCAGATTTGGTACGATTCAAATTTCAGGTATTTTTTCAAATAGAATCTTTAGGTTCGAATCTCGTTCATGTCCACGGAAATTATTTTATCATACTCGAGTCCGGTTATGATTCTTTCTAATATTTTGATCGGATTCAGATGTGGTTTGAGTCAAATTTCAGGTTTTTTCAAATCGGATTTTTTAGGTTCGAGTCGGGTTTATGTCTATGGAAATTATTTCGTCTTTCTCGGATCGGGTTATAATTCTTTGGAATACTTTTATCGGGTTCAGATTTGGTTCGATTCAGATTTCTTTCTTTTTTTTTTTTTTTTTTTTTTTTTTTTTTTTTTTTTTTTTTCAAATGGAACTTTTGGGTTCGGGTCTTCTTGCGTGTTCACGAAAATTATTCTGTCTTGTTCGAATAAGGAGATGCTTCACTGGAATATTTTTGCCAAGTTCAGATTTGGTTCAGTTCAGATTTTGCGATTTTTTCAAAGAAATTTTTCGGGTTCGGATTGGGTTCATGTCCATGGAAATATTTTGTCTTGTTCGGATCCGGTTGCGGTTCTTTGAAATAGTTTTGTCAGATTCAGATTTGGTTCGATTCAAATTTCAGGTATTATTTCGAATGGAAGTTTTAGGTTCGTATCGGGTTCATGTCCACGAAAATTATTTAGTCTTACTCTAATCCGGTTATGGTTCTTTTGAATATTTTGGTCGGATTTAGATGTGGTTTGGGTCAAATTTCAGAATTTTTCAAATGGAATTTTTTAGGTTTGAATCGGGTTTATGACCACGGAAAGTATTTTGTCTTGCTGGGATCGGGTTATAGTTCTCTGGAACATTTTTATCGGTTTCAGATTTTGTTCGGGTCATATTTCGAGTTTTTTTTAAGACAATATTTAGGTTCAGGTCAGGTTTCATGCCCATTAAAATTATTTTGCCTTGTTTGGATTGGGTTATGCTTCATTTGAATATTTTTGTGGGATTGAGATTTGGTTCGGGTCAGTTATCAAATCCATAGTTTTTTTTCAAACAGAATTTTTAGGTTCGGGTCGGGTTTATACTCACGGAAATTTTGTCTATCACGGATCGGAGTGTGGTCTTTTTTTTCTGGTTGGGATCGGGTTATGTGTTAATTAGTCTAAACATTAAGGTTATAATCAGTTTTGCTACTATTATTTTTATGGCTATTTCTGATAAATAATTTACTTTACTATTTGATAATTTATTATGGTGTATGTATCGTTCGCGGATTCGAACAATTGTACGCCAAACAGCTATATTTTATTTTTGTTTTAAAACCAAATTAAAGCCATAATTTAATTTTAAATTGAATAGAATACATTTAAATTTTATCAATGATAAAAAAAAAAACTCCTAGAAAAGTGTTGTGTTATTTTTTTTACTGCAACACAGCTAATGACTCATACATTCTAATGTTCGAAATGCCAAAGATCTGCATACAACCACACAGTAAAAAGAAATTGAGTGGAAGTATAATATCTTGGGCTGACGCCAAAAATGTAACCCTAAAATCCGCTACATTAATTCCAAATAAGCACCAACAAAACCATGTGCTTTGACACGCCGATCAATTCAAACTGGTTTAAACCCGTATTTCTTTGTTTTTTACCTTTTAACTGTTATTGAATAGATGACTAAAATTTCGTTTAAAAAATAACGAATTGTGCCATTATTGACTGTAATACACGATCGGAATGCATAAAAGATACAAATATATCAATCATAGGCAGGAATTATGTGATTATTTTTATCATATGACTTTGAAATATCAGTATAGAAGCATCATTTAAGATTTTGCTTGAAAAGTTAACATTCTTTCGTTAATGTCTTAAAATCGCTGCACTCTGAAATCTAGATTTTAGACTAATATTTGTTATTTAAGTTTTTTGCGCGTGTTTTTAAAAGAATGTTTTCATAAATATATTTTATATATTGACATAGAATTATTAATATGTTGTTAAATCATAAACATTTTTCATCTACGTTATAAAGTGATAAAAAGTTCTGAAAAAAAAGAAAACTTTTAGTAATACAATTTTTAGTTCAAATCAAATGTTTTCAATATTTTATTTAATTTTATTTTGACATTTAATTATTTCGAATTTATCAATTTCAATTATTTTAAAAGCAAACATTTTTTTAAATAAATAATATAATAGAAAAAAGACCATTTTAAAAAATTACTATTTCTTCGTAAAATATGCTTCAGCTGTAATTCATTTCTTTCAATTCGTCTTATTAATACAAAATCCCTTCCACATGCTTTTGTTTGGGACATTAAAATTTGAGCGATAAATGGTTTAATATTGCAACCCTTTTTTCGGTTTACTTCACCACCACCTATCTTTTTCCTCCATGGTTTACAACCGCTGTGATAAAAAATCATCATTTAAACCGACAGTTTGCCAGTCTATGAATTTTAAAGGTCTGTTCCAGCTTTTTTAATTATTCATGCGAAAATTTTATGCTACCAACCAACCATAACTAAATAAAGGGAAAAAAAGAAGAAAAAAGGCGATTTTTTATGAGAGTGATCTTTGGAATTTAATTAATTACTCAGTTAATAAATAGAATTTCGAAATTCTGAAGCTCAGGTGCATCAGGAGAGATTTGGGGCTACTCTCAAAAAAATTTTGAGCCTCGTACATGCTGTAGATTTTGCTAGCCATCGCAGACACACACACACACACACGCAGACAGAGTGTTTTGTTCTTTTATTAATATATAGATAATAGCGATACAGCAACAGTCAGATAGATCTCAGCTTGCAACAATCAAGCGGCTTATGCCCCGCAGCCAGGTAGAAAACTCGTTAGGCATATTGCCAGGCAGGCAGGGGCCTGGTCTGTGGTATAATAATAATAATAATCCTCTTATCTTTCACTAAAGCTTGTTCCATTCGCTCGGCCATTCCCTAGAGATTCCCAAGGAATTCCGCTTATTCACTCCATTTACTTTCTTTGTTTTTTCCATACCCTCTTCTCCTAAGTTTTTTCCATAACCTCTACCCACGAGACTTCAGCTAAGACTCGTTGTACTATCTCTCAGTTTCTACCTTGAAAAAAAAAGTGGGATCATCCCTGTAAATCAAGGATCCCCTTATCTTTTACCAAATTTCGTTCCCTCGCTCGGTCATTCCCTAGAGATTACCAAGGAATTCCGCTTATTCACTTCATTAACTTCCTTGTTTTTTTTTCCATTCCTGTATACAAAAGAAATCCTGGTATATCTTTTACACAATGCAGCTTTTCCTACAATACGATATGGGTAAAACAGGATTCAATCCCAAAGATATGAAAAAACATTTCTCAAACCCAAGTACGTAGAAAGAGATATACAAACAAAATACAATAAATAAAATAGAATAAAATCAATTAATAGTAATCTCAGTCAAATTTTCTGAACATAAGAGAGATTTTTTTTCCATTCTCAGTTACAATAAAACTTTGCGCAGCAATTCCAAAAATATAATTTTCATTTTTAACCTAATAAAATTATTCAGATCTAGGATGGATTCTCTTTTTAATGTTAGTTGTCAGACTTGAATGTGCACATTCTAATTTGTCGTTAATTCTGAAATATTCTCATATGCATAAAATTTGTCATGAACTTAATGCATCGCCAGTTCTTGATTTAAAATGTGGGCATCATCTATACTAATAAAAGAGTGTTCGATATGAGTGTGTGAGTGTATGTGTTAGATTATGGCTTGAAGTATCTAGAGCTCGAAGAAGTCTGAAAGTTCGGAAATAAGATAGACAAAGGTATGTCTGAATGCGGCTAAGGTTCAGATTTCTTTTTAGTAATTAGTCGACAAATTAATTAAACATCACTTGCTGTTACCGGTGTCGGAGACCGGTGTTTTTTTTTTTCTTTTTACCTTTTAACTACAGATACTAATAAAAATTGGTTTCATTTAGAGCCCTCTAGAGAATTCAGATTAGAAGAGATTTACCGTAATTTCCGGCGTATAATCCGCGAATCAAACAATTCTGTTTAGATCTATAAATTTTATTAAATTATTGAACCCAAATATTTTTCGCGATCTAAATTGTTACATTTTATTTTTAAAATTTTCTGGGTTGAAAAATGATTGTTTGATCCGCGGATTATACGCCGGAAATTATGGTAATTACAAAAACTCTCCACATAAAGTTTAGGGTAGAAAATGTAATGTATGAATTAATCGAGCTTTTAATCATCATTCGATCAAGCGATCGCAGACGCGGCTCACAGTAGCTCTGCAAAAATTTCTGTTGCAAATGTTGAGGGTTAACAGGGTTCGCACCGTTCCTAAAATTTTCACACGTTGCTACCAGTATTTTAAATTAAAAATCTTCATTAAAGGTCCGTTTTACATCTACAACAGAAAAATACAATAAATATTACCGTTTAAAAATTGCGGTAGGAAAGTACGAAAATTTTAGGAACAGTGTGAACCCTGGGTTAACCTTCCCACCGTCGCGAACGGATATATTCGTTCACTAACTAGGGAACCTTCCTAGGTGTAAGTTGTATAGTTGGACGAGTGTGGTATCAAAAGAAAGATCTCGTCATGTACGTAAAAAATGCAATGGTCCGAATCCAACATTTTTCGAGATATCAGCACTTGAAGTGTGAATGAATAAATAAATAGATTAACAGGCAGGTATATAAATTGTTCGCAAGTTAAAAATTTCTTCATTGTTTTTCATCCTCCGGAAAATCCTCCCAACTCCAGGTTCATCATTAATTTTCATTTTAAATATAAAATCAGACGAATTTCAAGATGTACGCTGCCGAAGGAATAAGGTACCCCAGGTCTCCAGCTTTCAGGGCTATCGCTAAGACTTTTTATTGGTGGGAGAGAAGACCTTAAATTGCCAAGTCAAATTTTCATATTTGCCAAATCGTTTTATAATTTTGCTAAGTTAACGCACTAGAAAATGTAATACAGTTCTTATTTGTAAAAAAATTAATAATATTCCCAATTAGAGTTGTAACTTTTGGAAATTCTATCAAAAATAGGAAATATATTGCAGATTTTATTAAAATTTTACTTATATTTGACATAAAAGTTTTAAATTTGCCAAGTGTAACAACATTTGCGAATGTTTTGGGGGGGGGGGGGGCAAAAGTTTGAAACCCCTTGCCCCCCCCCTCCCCTTAGCAAGGCCCCTGCCAGCTTTCTGCACTCATCTATCCTCTTAGAGAAAATAGTGCTCTTTTAATTCTTCCAATCGTTCCAATTAAATGAAAAACATTTTCTTTAATAAAATACTGGAATCCATAAAGCCGGAGATTAGGCAGCTCATGGTATTTAGATTATACTTTAGATTCATTTTGAAACATTTAAATTTTAAATTATAAAATCATGCAACACTAATTTTAACTATTTTTAACCCTTTGATCTCTGACGGTAGAATTTTCTACCATATAATTTTAACTCCGAAATGTCACAACGGCACCAGAAAATTCCTTACCAGATTTATCTAAAAAAGATTTAATGCATTTTTTTTTTTTCGTGTATATCGTAAATCGGTTTTTTTCTTTGCAAAATACTGGTGCCAATGTGACATTTGGAATTTTGAAGAAATTTACCCTTTGGTTATTATCAGAGGCATATTAAACATCGGGCGATCCAGCTTTCTTGATTCTTTCATGATTATTTGTTTAATAAAAGTAAATTTTTATTCAGAATATCGAGTTTTTATGAGACAATTTTCATAGCCTAACTCAAAGAACTATAGCATTATAGCTATAAAGAAATTATATTAATATCCTGTGTTAAAATATTATGGAACTACCCCTAAATCTTTAGAAGATAAATCAGACACCTATTAACGAGAACCTACTCAACGATCCGTACAAATATTTAAAAAAATAAAGAAGAACTACGCATTTTAATATAACTTTTCTCGTTTTAAATTTTTTACGCAACATTTATCTCATAAAATAATTTTTTTTTATAGAATGACCATCATTAGAGAAGAACACTTTTATAAAATTGGTAATTGTAAAAACGGTAAACTTGGCTGCTATCTTTTGCGCCTTTTTCCTTATCACGAAAATTTTAAAGAAATTTTTGACCTATTTAATTGCAGATTTCGGCAATTCAATAAGGGAAAATAGTCTTTTAACTTTTAGTGGTATGAAAAAAAACGTTCAGCAATGCTAAAAGTTTTTAATGAGTCACAAAAGTGCCAACCTGACGTTAATCTTCCGTAATACATGCGTTAGTTTGACCCTGGTTTCATGAATTTTGAACCAGAATTTTTTTCAAAGAAATGAAATCAATTATGTTTAACTTAGAAACCTGAAATCAAATAAATATAGATTCATGAACTAAATTTTCTGGTTCGAAATGAGATTAACCTGAATCAAACTAATCCAGGTATTACGGAAGATTAGTTGAAAGTTGGCACCTATGGAGTCATAATTTTAACCCTTTGAGCTCTGATGGGTGAATTTTCTACCATTTAGTTTGAATCGCCAAATGTCACATTGACACCAGAATATTCAATAAAATTTATCTGAAAATAGATAAATACATGGTTTTTCCCGCGTACATTATAAGACGAATCTTTTGTTTATAAAATACTGGTGCCAATGTGACATTTGGATATTTTGAAGAAATTCTTCCTCACAGCTCAAAGTGTTAACCAGTTAAAAAAATTTTATCATAGTAATTGTTAATAGACAAAATAATCCAACTTGTTCAAGTTCCAATTTTGTCGACTTTTGAATAACTCTTTCGCATATCGTAACAATATAATTTTTAAAAGTGCTGCCTGCAGGGTCAGATTACAAATTAACTAGAAGCATTACATCAGGAATGTCAAACTGTGGCCCGCTGGATAACCACTAAAATTTTAGTAAAAAAATCCCTACTTTATCCACTTATCGAATCTCTGCGAGTTAACAAATCGACAATCTCTTTTAAAAATTAGCAATATCAGGTGAACCACAGATTACCAATACTTCTCTACATCATTTCTAGGAACCTTTCGAGATGAATTTTGTTTCAAATTCTACAATCATAGAAATTCATCAATGCTGTAGTTTTCTCTATATATTGACTATCCTTCAAGTGTGTGTAAAAAGATTGGGTACATTCGTATTATGTTTAGGTGCTGTGTTTTCACTTTCTCGGATGGTTTCAAACAAGCAATCAGATTTCCATATAATTAGTTAACAGATTATTGATCAGATTCAGATTACCCGGTCGGTTCATTTTATAGGAATAAAGCTGATTATATCATATTGGACAGTTAGGTAGATTTCGTATGAAATACTACTTATTGCGGCTCTCCTATGTTGGAGTTTCTGAAAAATACTTGCAGATCTACACCGATCATAACTCCTAGACGCCAAAACTACCATGAGTAAAAAACATATATATATACTAGTATTAAAAAATGCTCTGACGAGCACCAAAAAAGGTTAATATGTTTTTAAAGTATGAAAAAGTGTTTGACAAGAGCTTCTAATTGAAAAAGAGAAAGGATAAAGGGTCCCTTCTTGGCTGCAATTCACTGTCAATGCCAAATTTGAAAAAATCATATTTGTGCTTTTTCCCTATAAAAGAAATCAGTCATTGTTACGATAAAATTGTATAGTGTAAAGGCATAATTAGAAAAGACGAAGGGTGATTAAACATGAATGTAAAGCAAAACAGGGCCAAAAACCATAGTTCCCGCAGCCAGTGTTGAATTCAGATACTTTTCTCCGGGAGGGTCTTCTGTGGCTTTAATAGAATAGAGTTCTAAGGGGATCATACTTTTTTACCAATAAAAACACAAAATCTCAAATTTTATTGGGAGAGGGGGGGGGGCATTTGATACCTTCGGGAGGGAATCTCCCCCCGGCCCACCTCCTGCATTCAACACTGCCTGCAGCGTATCACATTCACGTAGTCCCATCATAAACTGTCGCAGTGTAAAACAGCACAGAAAACTGATTCGTAGTGCAGTTGATGCAGAGTCAACAATGCAGTTAACATGTAAAGCATGATTGAAAGTTTTACGCAGATTTCTTTTATATGGAAAAAGCGCAAATATGATTTTTTCAAATTTGGCATTGACAGTAAATTGCAGCCAAGAAGGGACCCTTTGTCCTTTCTCTTTTTCAATTAGAAGCTCTTGTCAAACACTTTTTCATACTTTAAAAACATATTAACCTTTTTTGGTGCTCGTCAGAGCATTTTTTAATACTAGTCATTTAAATTTTTTGATAATTATATATTGAATATAAGAAAACCTCAGTTGCTTTTAAATATTTCCAGTACTTTTTCTCATTTCGCTCAATATTAAACTATTTAATCAATGGGCAAAAAACGTGAAAAAACGAAATTAATTTATTCGTACAGAAATTGACAGATTCAATTAATTTTAGATAATACATATTTCGTAGAAAAATAATGCGAATAGAAATTTTTATTCTTTTCGCATAGGATTTGTGGCATTCTTATTTACTTGTTTTAAAAATCAGATGTTAAAAATATGAAATATTTCCGCCATTAGCGCGATTTTTGTAATCATGACACCCAAAGGTCGCTAAACATAACTTTATAGTCAATGCACATAAAAACGAGTTTTCCCATTTAAATGAAAAAAAAATTAAGTAAAATATTTTTTTTTCTCCTTCCTGATATCTATTGGAATAGCTTATTCCAATTATTGAATAATATTCTAGGCCATTTTCAGGGAAATTATAGGTTAAGTTATCTTCCTTGGAGAAAGTCGCTCGAAATACAGCCTTAATAGATTTATGTCAAACCAAGGATGAAAATATATTGAAAATTCATTTCTAATATTATTTGTAAAATTGACATTGAAATCACCAGCTGTAATTAAATTTTTATATAATATACAGTGGAACCTCAGTTCACGATCCATTCTTGTATCTTAATTTCTGTATGTGATATAAATTTTTTGGGCGCTCTATCTCAAGAACTAATGCATGGGATTAAAAAAAATATATTCAGGCAACGCCGACTATATAGTACCGGCCAAGCCATTTCGCGAAAAACCGCCGAAAAAGTGAAGCTCGATTTAGCTTCAAACCATGAACCATTTCATTGAACCACGAGTAAGTCCACGTGACGCAAACTCTGCCAAAATTAGCATTGAATAAGCTGCTTTCTGTTCTGTGCACATGTTTGCACACGTGTCATTGTTTTGGTTCAGGGTTTACATGATTGGTCTGAATAACTTAGGCAAAGTATCAGCGTTCTTTGGCGGGAGACTTCCTACATTAATCTCAAATAGACAGGCCTTTAGTTCTAGTGGGCCATGATTCAGGTAATCCCTGATATAAATTGATGCTGTTTACATTTTGATTTAAATCGTTCAACAGATGGCTTAATCGTGTTGCATTTTTCATTATTTTCGCAGTAGTTCTATCTCGAGAATTAACGCACGGATTTTCATCAAACATTAAATTCAGTTAATCTTTATATGAATTGGCTTTGTTTACGTTTTGATTTCAATAACCGAACACATAGCATTGCTATGCTGTAATTGCTATGATTGTTCCGATTACCAAAATATCTCTATCGCAGGAATTAATGCACAAATTTTCATCAAACTTGAGATTTAGGCACACTTTGATTTATATTATTGCTCATTGCGTGTTTTGGGTAAATCTCCCAACAAGTGTCGCATATATGCTGTATTTTTCCCGATATCCGCAACAGTCCTATTTCAAAAACTAATGTTCGGAATTTCATGTCTTTAGAATCCTCACGGTGAACATATGACTGTCATTTGATTTTGGCACTGTAATAATGAATTTTGACGCATTAAATGCATGAGATAGAAAATAGTTTTGGGGTTACCATATCCGACTAGTTCTTTATCATCAGAGTAATCGACGGTTCATCTACACCGTATTGTTTAGCTATCATCGACCACTATCATCGTTCTTAAGTTTTGTCACTACTTCTTTTCATAATTGATCAGTAATTCGATTGAGCTTCTTACTACTGCTATCACTAAACTCTTTTTCAGTCTTAGAAGTCATAATAAAAGCTAAAATTTTTGCGAAAATGATTAAAATTAAAACAATAAGTTAAATTTTTTACTGTACTGAAGGTCACAAAGCACTCTGATACGCGCACTTTACTCCAAACTTGACCTATAACAAGAGTTATGTGAGGGTTGACAACTGAACTATTCGACAGCTTTGGTCGCGAATCGAGTTATCCTACGCCGAAAGAGTAAAATTTTGATCACTGAAGTTGGTCATAAACCGAACTTGTCAAAAACAGAGGGGGCCGTAAACCAAGGTTCCACTGTTTTTTGACCGATAAGTTTGCAAATATGGCATTATTTATATATTCAGTGGCGATGATCATTATGCAACTTGGCGATTTAGCCGATTAAATTTGCGTTTTTAATGTAGCGTTTGTTAATAACGGAAAATTGAGAATTTCTATTAGAAAAATTAGGATAATTACTATAATTTTTATGCACGGTTTTAAGTAAACTCTGATTTTTTTTCATAATTTGAAATTTAGTTCATTTGGAAATGGAAGGGAGAGGGAAAGTATATCTTTGCAATTCTTTTTCGACAATATCTCAAACAAAAAAACTTTTAAATGCCAATAATTGCTGATCGTAAATGTTACATTCACTTCACACCATCACAAAAGTTTTTTACATGACCATGTGTTTTTTTTCATTTGATGCTTTCCTGGCACAGATGCCATATATACACGACATTGTGCGATATTCTTCTAACGCCAATTTCGCAAAAACTTAGTTTTCAAATTTAAATTACATACATATATATTAAGGTACTACTTAGTTATCCCGTCGATCAATTTCGCCAAACTATACAAATTGCCAAACTCATAGCGAAATTATACATATAGACATAATTTTCATTTTAAATAACACAAAAAAATAATTTGTAGAATCTTAATAAAAAATACAAAGTCCAAATAAAAATCCCTTAATGGCGTTTTAAACACGTGCATCCTATTTAATGTCATTGGATTCGACATTCACGATCATCCATTATTGGCATATAATATTATAGTTTGGCGATGGTTTTTTGGTCGACGGGATAAGTAGTACTTCTATTAACTATTTTCTATTATTTTCAAAAGAAAATAATGAATAAAAACCGGTGATAATTGATTATCCCTTCGACCAAAAAATTATCGCCAAAAAGTATAAAATTAAATGCCAATAACGGATTATCATAAAGGTCACATTCAGTTTACATTAAATAGGTTACCCATGTTTGTTATGCCATAATATGATTTTGAATTCAACTTTTTATTTGTACTTTTATTGATGTTTTACTAATTTATTTCTTCTTTTGTTATTTAAAATAAAAATTATGTCAATATGAATTACATGGTGAATAAATTGATGATTTGTAAAATTTGGCGAAATTGGTCGACGGGATAATCAAGTAGTATTGAAAAGTTTAATTAATAACTATAGAATGAAACGATTTATAAAATTTAACAAAATTAAATAAAGGTAAATATATATATATTTTTTAATAAACATTAGCCCGGTTATCTTATCAGACAAAATAACAAAATTTTCGTGCCAACTAAGTACCCTAATGCATATTTGACATTACATCCCTATTTAAAATTAATTGAATGCTATTTAAGATATGGACAGAATGAAGTTTTTGTTTTACTCTATATCTTTTCCTTGTGTAAATGAGGATGTTATATGATCATAATTAAAAAATCTTACATTTAGTTCCTGAGGAGAAATTTTGGTTTTCCCAGATACTTTTTTCCGATGTACTTGTTTTTTCCCCATTTTTTTCTACTAGTAAAATATTACTTCTGTTATCCCGTCGACCAATTTCGCCAAACTATACAAATCGCCAAACTAGCCAAATTATACACATTGACATAATTTTTTATTTTAAATAACGGAAAAGGAAATAATTAGTAAAATATTAATAAAAATACAAACAAAAAGCCGAAATAAAAATCGCTTAATGACATTCTAAACACGTGAATCGTATTTAATGTCATTGAATGTGACATTCACAATCATCCATTATTGGCATTTAATCTTAAAATTTTTCGATAATTTTTTCGTCTACGGGATAACCTAGAAGTACCCTAAAATTCAAAATGTTAGGACACTCGAAAAAATCATCCCATGGTCATATAAATGCATGTTATTTGAAAAAATAATTAGGATGAGCGAAGCGAATCCTCTACTAGGCCACTCAAATTACATTTTGACGTACGCTTTACAAAAAAAACTATTCAGTATTTTGACTTGAAAATAAACACACAAACAAATTATGGTCTGTAGATTTGCACAATATAATTTTTTTACAGAATAACCTGTAAAAATTATTTTAATTAATTTATTTTACACGTATTTCCATTACGGACGCATTTTTAGAGCTAAGGAATAAAACATGTATCTTTTCAGAAGATTAAATAATTCATGGAGTTAACAATTACATATAGAATCACGATTAATTAAAATATATTTTCTTTATTCCGACGAAGTCATTTACGCTGATGACACTTACGCATATTAAAAGAATTATATTGTTTTTTTTTTTTTTTTTTTTTTTTTTTTTTTCGTGAAGTGGCAACAAAAAATTGTAAACAAATAAAATTAATTGATAAAATTATTATATAAAGAATTATTTAAATTCGAAAGTTGAGAATTAAACCAAATGAAAGATGTATATTATTATCTTGGTATATGTAGTATTTATGAGTATGTGTAGTTTGCCGTTTAAAAACAATTCATAGAATGTATTAGTTCTATTATAAAAAATGTCAAGAAAACATATAATTACTGGTTAAAAAGAACGCGAATGTGATATAGCTTTAAATCAAGAAGCTAGATATCGGCGTAAAAAAAAAAAAAAAAAAAAAAAAAAAAAAAAAAAAAAAAAAAAAACTTTGGCACATATGTCATATACACACCACATAGAGGCGATTTTTCCAGACGTCAATTTGGCAAAAACCTCGTTTTCGAATACCAGTACCATATATATATTTTTAAACGGGAATAACAATAAAATAAAAAAAAGTTTGACACATATGTCATATATGCACCACATTGGCCCGATTGCAAAAAAGTTTGAATGTAGGCCTCACATGGTAACCCAGTTGTTAACCTGGTTATTAAAATAAACTGTTTATTTATTTTTAATACCTTTTTTTAAATGATATAAATTGTTTTGCTCTATAATTACTAGCTAAACTTTTTTTATTTATTAATATTTCTTCTTTAAAATAATACATAATTAAAAAATATGGAACTACTTTGATATACCCCCCCAAATCGTAAATTTGGCGACTTTTTTTCTCGCCAAACAAAATACCCATTAAGTTAAATTAAGTTAAATACAAAAAATAAAATTAATTAAAATTAAGTTAAATACATTAATTAAAAATACATTAATTAAAAATAATTAATTAATTAAAAATACATTAATTAAAATTAAGTTAAATACAAAAAAGGAATACCTAAAAAATACAATGAATACATAAAAAATACAAATGAAAGAATGAAGCTGAGTAACAGCAAACCTAAAAGGTCCGTAGGAAAAGTGCGTAGGGAGTGCCAGATTTGGCGCGTAATTTTTTTTTTTTTTGTGGGGGGGGGGGGGTATATCAAAGTAGCACCAAAAATATACTGGTATTTGAAAACGACGTTTTCGCCAAAATAGCGTCAAAAAAAAAAAAAAAAAAAAAAAAAAAATCACAAATGTGGTGCGTATATGACTTACATCTGTGCCAAAAGTTTAATTAATATCTATAGAATAAAACAATTTATATAATTTCAAAAAAATAAAAGTAAATAAACAACACCACGGTAACCATGTCAAACAAAATAAAACGACAGTTTGTCGCCAGTTAAATACTCCGCTGCGTATAACATTAGTGTCTAAAATAAAATTCGCTCCAATGTGGTGTGTATATGACATCTGGGCACAGATGTCATATACGCACCACATTTGCGCGTGCTTTTTTCTCCCGCCAATTTGGTGAAATTTTTTTTGAATATAAGTTACAAATTACATGCAATAACAGGGCGCGATTTTTTATTGCAATATTAAAATAAAATAACAAGAAAAAATAAAAGAGATTCTAATATTTTAAGAAAGAAAATAATAAAAGTAAATAAATGATAGTTTGATATAAATAATTATTGATATAGTATATAATAAACATAATTTAAAATATTAAAATAAAAAATAACAATAAATGAACTTGAATTTAATAAAAAAGGAAAAAATAAATAAACAATTATAAGTAATGAATTTAATAAGTAACAAAACAGTAAATATAATTATCACAATAAATTATAAATAGTAATACTTATAGCCATGTTGAATGCATGCAGTTGTATCATTTAATCAGCACATTTTACTGAAATCTTCAACTTTTCCCATTTTATTTTCCTAAAAATTGTTATAAACTTGTATTTTTAACAAATACATTCTTAGTTATTATAAACTTATTAAACGGATCATCTCTTTGGCACAAATGTGCAATGCCAAACTGGCAGGAGAAAAAAGCACGCGCAAATGTGGGTGCGTATATGACCAAAACTACGCAATGGCGAATCTCTTCTGACAGAAAATGCATGTGCTCGGACAAATATACCTTTAATTTCGAAGATGCACAAAAACTTTAAAATTATATTTTTGTAAAATTTGTCCTTGTTGATTTGGCATGCATATTCAATCTGACGGATCTTTTAAGACTTGCCATAAATGCATAGTAAATAATGAATTTAATATTTTTTCTGTAGCTAATAATATGGATCCTGGTCCGTATCCTTAAATATTGAAGAGCTTAACCTGAGAAATTAACTGCCCAATTTCATCCAGTAATTACTGTTTATTACATTAAAGATGATCAACTTGAATACAGTAGGCAAACTATTAATTTTCATCAATATATTACAAAATTCTGTGCTTCATTACCTGATTCCATAGATACTATATCAAAGTACATTTTTGGGTACTACTTAGTTATCAGGTCGACAAAAATCTAACGCCAAATTTCAGGATTATATGACAATAATAAATTATCGTAAATATCATATTACTTGATATTAAACACAAAACACGTGTTTGTTATGTCATCAAGGGATTTTTAATTCGACTTTTTATTTGTATTTTTATTAATGTTTTACTAATTTATTTGCTTTTTCGTTATTTAAAAAAATTGCTTCAATTTGTACAATTTGGCTAATAGTTTGGCGATTTGTATTATCTGACGAAATTAGTCGACGGGATAACCAAGTAGTACCAATTTTTGTTAGAAGACACGATCAAAAATGTTAAAAAGCTTTTTTTTATTTAAAAAAAAAAAAAAAAAAAGCTTTTAATTGAAAATTTAAGAAAAAATATGTCAAATTTTGCTTTGAAAAAATATATATTTATACCAGTTTAATGTCTCGATAAAAAAATTCCAAGGAAATTTTTAGTTATTTGGCTAAATTTACATTTCTAAAATTAAAATGCGCCAAAACATAAAATAGCATTTTTACGTAAATAAGATACAAAAATAATAGGTACTACTTGGTTATCTCGTCAACCAATTTCGCCAAATTATACAAATCGCCAAACTATTGGCCTAATTAAACAAATGGACGAATTTTTTTTTTTTTTTTTTTATTTATCTATTTTTTTTAATAAAGAAAGAACAAATAAATTAATAAAACATTAATAAGAATACAAATAAAATTTCATATTAAAAATATTTTGATGGCGTAACGAACATGTGATACGAGTTTAATGTTACGTGAATGTGACATTTTTTATCATCATTGGCATTTAATCTTTTAGTTTGGCGGTACCTTTTTAATCGACGGGATAATCAAGTAGTACCAAAGAATATAAGAAAAATGTTGTTGCTTTTAAATAATTATCTAATGAAATAATGCTTCGCGAATCCAAACAAAGCATGGCTTTTGCTAGTTATGTATTCGACCAAAAAAATAATAACATTGCGTTCACAACTTTATTATGTAAAGAACTGAAACTAAAAGCTTCGCAATAAAAACAAATAACTATGTTTTTCACGTGATTTGTTTAATTTGAATGAATTATGATACATACATGACAATTTTTATATTAAACTTGGTGGCAATGAATAAAAAAAACTACAATCGCAACAGCAAAAGACAATATTCAACTGGTGGTTTAAGACATAAATTCGATTTTCTCAGAAACCGTCAAACATAAAAAGATGAAAAAAAAAACTGTTCTAAGTTTTATCAAGACGATAAAAATTAACCAGAAACGAAGTTAATCCATCCATAATAACGTTAGCGATTGCTTGTTGAACTTTTCGTCTTTATTTTCTCGTTAAAAGTTAAATAAAAAACTACAGTAAACTGCGATAATTTTTTGAATGCTATCATTTTATTTGCCTCGTCGAGTTCTATCTTTTGAAACTAAAATCACTGTCGTACGTCAACTGGTTCGCTAGAAATTTCGAAAAGACGTTCGCATTTTCTATTTCTTAAACATATTATACCAAACGCTACCGCGTTTGCTATGATATATATATATATATATATATATATATATATATATATATATATAACTTTTTAATGGGCGCGATAACTTCTATAATTCTGTTTATATCTCTTCCAAACTGATACATAAAATCAAGGGGCATAAAATCTCGGTTAAGTTTGTTAATGGGCTAAATTGGACCAAAGGGGGTAGAAATGAAGAAGGGTTTTGTGAAAACAGGAAAAAACACTAAACTTTCTTATTTAAAATAGATATCGAATCCGTTTAAAGATTTTCTATTTCTAAAAATAGGCCAAAAATTTATGCATGACAGATTTTTGATAAAATTACAAATGTGCTCAAGGGGCAAAATAATAGGGGTTTTCGGAGGAAAAAAAATCATGAGAAAAGGTTAATTCTCAAGATATCAAATCGATTTTTTTTTATGAATGACCTTAATATTATCTAAAACTTTTGTATTTGCAAGTTTTTCATAGGACCAAGTTTTACCTCAAAAAAAAAGTAAATAATAAAAAATAAAACGAAAACAAAAACAAAAAGCGGGAGGAAGAAAAAAAATCCATAACTTCGTCAATTCTTAAGTTACCAAATCCGATTAAATTTATTTTACATCTTCTCAATAATATCCACAACTTTTACACAGGGAAGTTTTGGAAATGACCAACACTTATAGTAAAAACAAATTAAACAATAATAGGAGTTGAAGAAAAATCGTATTATGGGTGTACACAAATCCAAACTGCTTGTATTCTGACATCTTTTTTTGAAATTCATTTTTGCTCTCAAACGCATCAAATTGGCAGGCTCTTTTATTTAGGAACTATATAGCGTGCCGTATTGGTCAGTTTTTTGATAAAAGCAGAATATGTTTTTAAACTGCTGTAAAAGTGGGCATTTTGAAAAGAATTTCCCGAAGCGATCGTGATGGAAAAATTGAGGATGTATTCAAATACTAAAATGCTTATTTTCTGACTAATTTTGAAATTCATTTTTGTTCTCAAACACATTCATTTGGCAGATTCTCTTATTTAGACCAATATAATGTTCCATATTAGTCAATTTTTTCATAAAGGCAGAATCTATATATTTTTTAATTCTGTCAAAGTGGCCATTTCGCAAAGAATTTCCCGAAGCAATCGCGATTGAAGAATTGAGGATGCATTCAAATAATAAATTGCTTATTTTTAGACTCATTTTTAAATTCATTTTTGCTCCCAAACTCATGCAATTGGCAGTTTCTCTTATTTAGGAACTATATAGTGTGCCGTATTGGTCAATTTTTTTCATAAGGCCATAAATTTCAAAAAATACTGTCAAAGTGTGCAATTTGAACCGAATTTCCCTCAAGATTATTCTGATGAAACCAGCTCTTACAGAAAAATGAAGTTAAAAATTCTTCATAAGTGCCCAAATAAAATTGTTAAATGGGTTTATCTCTAATCATATTTTATTTTCTGTTGTTGAAAGGAGCACTTAACTGCAAAATCTATCTGCGGCTGTTGGCCAAGACGACAGGGATTTTTTTTTAACTTCAAAAAATCCCTAATTGCTCGGCCTACCAGTGAAGGTCGATTCCGAAGTTAAGTACTAATTTCTCGAACAAAAATGAAATTAAGACTAGAGATAAACCCAGTGTAACAGGTTTATCTGGCCGCTATTGACGAGTTTTTAATTTCATTTTTCGGTAACATCTACTATTATCAGAATTATGTTAATACGATATATTTTTCTCTTCAACCCATGTTTTTGTGTAATTTGTTTTTGTTGCAAGAGCTGGTACTATCAAAAACTTGTCATTATAGTGTAACAATTGTAGATAATATTAAGAAAATGTATTACAATTTTAAGCAGATTTCATTCTGGAGAAATGATGAAATTATGAAATTTGTTTCTTTTTCAATCCCGTCTTTCTGTTTTCATTTTTATATTTTTTCTTTTACATATTGTTATTTTCGAAAAGAGTTGATTCTATCAAAAAATTGTCAATGCAAAAGTTCTAGATATTGATAAGAAGATTTAGAATAAATTTATTTGTATTTCATATCTTGAGAATTCACATTTTTTTTCTTCCTAAAACCCCCTTTTTTCCCTCCTTTGTGCCCATTTTTAATTTTATCAAAACTTTTATACGTAAATTTTTGTCTCTCTTCCTAAAAGTGATAACTACATTTAACTGATTTCATATGCATTATAACTAAGAAGTTATGTGGTTTTTCAACTTTTTTAAACCCCTCCATATTTCCAGCACATTGGTCCAATTTTACCCATTAACAAACTTGGCCGACTTTATGTATCAATTTGGAAGAGATTTGTGACGAATTATGGAACTTATTGTGTCCATGAAATATGTGGTATAAACAGACAAATCGATAAAAAAAAATTCTATCTGGGAAAAGTTAGTTACCTAAAGTATTCGGTTCTAGGCATCACGGTTGGCGTTGATATCCAGTTAATTTCTCAGATATTCCAACATACGGGAGAATGTAATCGGTAATACTGCTCATGAAGTCTACCTAAAAGTTACGCAAGTTCGAAATTGCACGCCAAACGTAGCAAATAATGTGCTTTCGTACTGTTGCGAAGTTTTAAAAATATTCAGATCTTGGTGTAATAGTATACAGAATAGTGGCCGAAATTTTTTCTGTACCCCTGTAAATA
Organism: Maratus speculifer; assembly: GCA_964019185.1. Lineage (NCBI taxonomy): Eukaryota > Metazoa > Arthropoda > Arachnida > Araneae > Salticidae > Maratus > Maratus speculifer. The sequence continues at coordinate 48,897,175 of OZ025299.1, forward strand.
CATCTGCTTTCTATTTTACAAAGAATAACTTGTAGTAAAGCTCTGTAATATATATGAATTTCATGAAATGTGAAATTGTTTGATATAATTAAAACGCGCGCTAAACAATGCTTCCCCCTATAACAATATGTAATGAAATGCATTTATATGGAAAAATAATAGCAAATATTCTTTGCATCACAGATCATACAAAATGTATATTTTATTACATACAGTAGAACCTCGATTATCCGAACTTCGATTAACCGAAACTCTCCGTTAACCGAAGTCGGTTTCTTCTGCACTTTTTTTACACTTTCTATTGTCATCCAAAATTTCCTCTTAACAAACATGCAATTTTATTGGGTTTTCCCCCCGTTTCTTTTGTATGCAAACCGTCCTTTCCAAACTACGAGTGCAGATAAATATTTTAGAACATTTGAATGGAGCGCTTTTGTTATTTGACAACTGTCCGGCTCATTCTGAAGGTAACTGTCTAAAATCTGGAAACATCTGGTGTTTATCTTTGCTCTCGAATACAACGTCTCTGCTGCAACCTTTGGATCAGGGCGTCTTGGAGTCTTTAAAACGGCGTTACCGAAAGAAATTAATCAGAAAATTACTTTTTGAAGGCGATTCAAAGGAGGTGCAGTTCCAATAATTGAGTTTTGGAAAACTGTCAACATCAAAGAATGCATTTATATGATCAGTAGTGCCTGGAAATCTATGCTGCAATCCAGACTAAAAAGATGTTGGCGAAAACCATACATGCCAACCTCCGGATTTTTAAAAGTCAAACAATTATACTTCTAACCAGAAATTTATTGATTCAATGAAATTAAGTAAATTTCCAATGACCCTCTGAGTTAATAGTAGACACTTCTAATTAAATACATTTTCTGGTTCAAAGTACGTTTTTATGAATTAACAAAAGCCGGAGGTTAGCAACTCTGCGAAAACTTTTGCCAAATTTTTCAACTGGCGCAGATAAAAATGCCTCAGACATTGTAAAAGATAGTGTTACTGAGTTTTCAAGCCTTTTTAGCACAATGAAAAGTTTTGAAAATTGTGGGGATAAAGAAATCACAGATTGGGTGAATTGTGTCGAGAAAGATGCCGGCTGACAGTTGCTCAATTATGACGAATTAATTGCAGAAGTCCGAAATTCTCCGGAAGAAGAAAAAGATGATGATGATGGAGATGAGAATGATTCCGGAGTAAATAAGATCAGTAACAATGATGCTTTTGAGTGTTTCAGAAAAAGCCTTGTTTGGTTGGAGTAACAGGAACGATGTGGTTCCTCTGAACTCATGTTTTTAGAGCTGCACGGCAAAAAATGTTCAATTTATACCAGATGAAACTTGCATTTAAACCATTGTAAGTTTTTGTTTCAGAAATAAATTCTTTTATAATTTAAATTTAGTATTTAACAATTAAAATAAGTCATAATAACAGTTTAATGACGATACTTACATATTAAACTAGATGATTATTGATTAGTCTCGATTATTCGAAAATTTCAATTATCCGAAGTAGGTCGGTCCAAATTACTTCGGATAATCGAGGTTTTCATATATTCCTATCAATTTTATTATGTTCGACAGAGTGTAACATTATTAAAATGCACTTGAATCTATTTTTCCGTCACAGTAATGTAACGGAATGCTTTTGACTGTCCCTGTAATTAAACTATTCATCCGATTTTCATAAAATTTGAAAAGACTCAACAAAATTATGCAACAATTCTATGTTTTAAATTTCAATATGGTATTTTTTGCTCTCTTTTATATGCGGACAGACCGACAGACAGACGCACCGACGGACGGACTGAACGGCGACTATAGGTGCTGCATATTTCTATAATTACGAACACAAAAAAATCAATGTAAATAACAATAATGCCATTTGGAGCTATTTTCACAAAACCAAGAGGGGAAGCTCATGCTTTACGTTACTTCCCAATCTATCATAATCAAGATAACCAGGCCCTTAGCACACGGATCAAAATATTTAATAAATTTTGTGTAGGGATAACTTTAATTATCATTTAAAGCGGGATTGTTCAATTAATGCATTGTGCAATTTCATAAAATAATTTTCTACGCATAATGGGTGTACTTTGAAGGAAATCTGACTTTAAACCAAAAGTAAGATACTTTTTTTTTTTAACCTTTAAACTCTGAAGAAACAGTTTTATTGTTAAAAACTTTCAGCATCAAATATCAAATGTTTTGTATTTCTAATATAAAAAAAATGGCTTACTTATTCTAAAAAATACAGATATTTTAATAAATATTTATATTACTAGGATTTTTACGCATAAGGAATTCAAAAGAATTTTAAACATTGTAGGACCAGAAATTTTGTAGCGTAATGGTCATTATGTCTGAAGGTAGAAATGTTTTGAATTAAATGAGCCAAATAATACTTTTTAAAAAATCCTGGCACTAGAATCTCTATATGTTTTTTTTTAATTCCTTATGCATAAGAACCTTATATTACGTTAATTTCTCCGTTGATCAATCTTAGAAGTTAAAGTGATTTGGAATTGTTTAAAGTAAAAGTTTTTTTTTTTTTTTTTTTTTTTGGTACTATTAATAAAATGCATAGAGAAAAGTTATTTTGAAACTTAAATATAAGCAGTTTTAAAGCCAGCTTGAAGAATCAAAAAATACGCTTTCTGAAAAAATTCACAGGCTAACTTCTAATACAATGAATATTTATTTGAATATAATTGCGTTAAAAACATGCGGAGCTTCGTTTGCTAGCTTTAACAAAGCGAGAGAAATCCAGAAGTTAAGAATATTAATGTGGTAAATCCATTTAAAAGTGTTCCAGAGAAAATGCATTTCCTCTTTTGCATAATGCAATAAGGGCAAAATTTGTAAATTTCCACGACAAAAATTATCTCTTAAAAAAGCATATAATATTTAACTTTTTCGGGTCTGGAGTACTATTAATAATTACATGCATGTTTTTTAATTGACTATTATTTTGTTTTTACAAATACTTTTGTTGTTGTTTATATGTTGTAATGATAATATGCGTTTACTGTGTGACTTCATTAACGTTTAGACATTTAGTAATAACGAGATGGAACCCGTCGAATTTTGTCGAAAGAAAATGTTTAAGAAGGAACTATTTCTTTGATTTATAATAAACCTACAAAATTATACTCTTAAAACAAAAGAGTGGATTTGACTTCTCAGGAAAGAGCTGTAATCTATTAAATCGTGAATGAGTTGTTTTTTAAATGCTTTACTAATCTTGATTTAGATTGCTTATTTAAATAACTCATCTTGATTAAAAACAACTCATTCACTTGATTTGTTTCAACTCTTTATGAGAAGCTGAATTTCAAAACGTGAGATGAGTGAATTTCGGCTCAACTTGAGTTATTTTTTGGCTGACATCAAAATACATCTTACATTGGTCAGCCCCAACTCAAAACCAAATATTATTTTAAGCTAAATCTAACAAAGTACTATTTCAATAAAACTCAGTTTTCCAAATTATTAAAATTAAACTTTTATCGCATTTGAAATCAGTAAAATATAATAAAGATCAGTTATGATGAAGTTATGAATTGAGGCTGTTATGTTTGGCGTAAATTTGATTGAAAGAAACAAAATAGATTCCAAACTTACACAAACGTAGAATTTCACGTGAAATCTAAACCCATCGTCATTTTTATCTCCTCAAATTTTATCTCATATCCGCATTTACAATTGTAAAAAAAATGTCATTTTAATTTGATCAATTTTACAGTTTATTTGATCAGTGTTACATAAGTAAAAAAAAAATCGAAAAAATACAAAGTATATATAATATCATTCTCTAACTATGCAAAAAGAAAATATGAGAGTAATTTTATGTAATAAAATGAGTAATAAATTATGTAGTAAAATGATATTTATCATAAAAGTTTTATTTTGACTGAGCAAAAAATATTTATTTTATGCTTTTATTTTTTGATGGCTTATAAATTATACACCACTCAACAGATTTGACACATTATCGATTCCCATGCTAAATCTGGAGATGCTATCAAGAATCACGATTTCCGTGTGTGTTTTTTTTTTAACTTTCCCAATACTTTTAACGTTTGTTTTCGTAATCATAAATCCACATTTTTATGTACTATATTAATAGCAGTATTTTATTTCGCACTTTTGTGTGATATTTCATATTATTGTCAGCATTTTTAGCTGTGTAAATACGTATGACGAATGCTTTGATAACAAAGTCTTTACGGTATCTATTTACTTTTTGAAAGAAAACTATCATTTTTTTCTATTCTGTCTTCACTCTGTTATACGAAACAAAAATATTTTTGGTAGTACTGTTTGTTATTTTAGTGATTTTTCTTTCAACGCGGAGGAATTTTTATTTCGTTTTGAAAAATCGATTGCGATGATCCGAAGAAAACATGTAAGTTACGATAAGATAGTTTTTAAATTTCATCTCAAAATATATATATATGTATATAATTCTTGCATGTTTGTTTAAAAAATATTTAACTGCAATAACATATTTATTTTAAAATTTCATAAAAACTTAATACCCTTTTAATGTGAATGCCAGTAGCGGCTCGTCAGGGAGTGCTGCATCCGACTTTTCACACCACTAAAATTTAACAGAATCTTTCATATTGTTTATTCGACAAATTTTGTTGATTAAATAAAACTGCAATAACCATACAATTTTAGTGGTGTGAATAAATTGATGCAGCACCTCCCTGAGCCGCTACTGGTGAATGCTATTTTTAAAATTTTAATTTAATTTAACTTTATTTTTTGTATAATGAGGAAATCATCTCGAGGAAATATGAATTTCTATAAATCTGACACAAAACTTAAACATACAGTGTGCCCCACACAAATAAAGACACCATGATTTTGTGGTGTAATCGGAGGAAAGTGTACTGTCAAAATAAAGCCACTATTGTTAGTAGCAAGTATATCCGTCATGTTATATATGACCTGGAATATACGATGTGGCATATCATTTACTAATCCTTGGAAGGCACTAGAATCAATATTATCCTAGACCTCAATGATGGCGGCCTACAGTTCTGCCACAGACTTGAACTATCTGTCATTGGCATTTAAAGTTCTACCTAGGGTACTCCATGCATTTTATTGGCGATTGAGATAATGGTAGAGGGTAGGTCATTCCATAACATGTCCCCAATTATCCAAAAACAACTCCTAGGAGGGTTTTGAAAAGGTTTAGGAGCATGTTTCTGCTGGAAAATTGAACTTAGCCCACCAATTCTCCCTTCGGTTTGCAATAAATGGGTTTCTAGCAATTCTTGGTAATTGGTAGCCTACATGCTGTCTAAGGGAACAGCCACGTTAAGTTTACCACCATAGTCGAAGCCTCCAATCAACAAAATAAGCCTGCATCTACCCATGTTGAGCTTGCCCATGTTGAAAGTTATCAACAAGAAAAGCATAGTCGATGGGGCTAAATATCATCAAACCTGGAAGGACCAGAGGCATCTTGTTATATTCCCAGATAAGGAAAAATTAGTTTGAATGGCTCAGACTGTCTTGCTTTCTATTGGTATGACATGAAGAAAGGAGAAGAAATTTTCTCCAAAAGACAGTACGATGTAGGCTTAATAATTGTTTCGGGAAGCTTCAGCTATATTGGTAAACTTAATCAGACTCTTCCCTCAGACCACATGCAGGCTATCAATTACCAAGAATTGCTAGAAAACCCATTTATTGTCAACTGAAGAGAAAATTGTTGGGCAAAGTTAAATTTTAAAGCAGGAAAACGGCCCCACCTTTGGAAAATCCTCCAGGAATGTTTTTTTTTAATAATTGCGGTTATGTTATGGAATGGCCTGCCCTGTACCTTCATCTCAATCCCCAAGAAAATGTGTGGAGAATCCTCAGTAGAACTTTAAATGTCAATGGAAGACAATTAATGTCTGTGGCAGAACTAATGGCCGCCATCATTGAGGCCCCAGATAATACTCATACTAATGTTTTCCAGCTATTGGTAAATGGTATGCCGCATCGAATATTCCAAGTCATATGTAAGCATGGCGGATATAATTGCTATTAACAACTTAACCTACAATGACGGGCAGAGCCCGCATACGATGGTACGATAAAATTCATAATTTAAAGCTTTTTGACACCACTATTATTTAAAAAAAATTCATACTATTGAAAAGCAGAAATGTTTAGACTAAATTTTACGAATATTTTATTTAAGTAATAGTGGTGTGAAACCGTTATTTTCAATTTATTGATTGGAAAAGAATTAATTAGTTAAGGGATTAACCCATTAGTGCCTGAATTATTTTCTTCGTTAAAATTCAAATTTTGCATTTTCCCACCACTTTTAAAGCAAGAATAACTTTTATCTTAATTAATCGAGGATTTCGTCTGGAGAAAGAAAGTATTTATTTATCCTAGTTTTTACTGGTGTGAAAGACGCTTACTTGAATTTTTTGAAACTGTCCCAAAAATGGGACGCTTGACAATAATGGGTTAACAGAAGTGGATTTATTTCGGCGGGACACTTTTTTCCCCTCTTTTTTATGCTCATTTTTATTCGGCAGATCTCACAGAGGTTTTCGTTTAATATTTCTTTCAAAACAACTTACTTTTTAATTAATAAATCCAAATTATTATTTTATAATTATCAAATTCTTGCGTAGATGATAGCACCAATCAATTTTATTTTAAAATAATTATAAAAGGAAATTATTTATTTTAATCAAAATAAAAAGTGTTCAAATCAAATTCTTTAAATAAAATCCAAAATTCCAAATATTTTTAAAATCGAAAATTTAAAAAAATTACCGTGGATACGAATAAACTTTCTAATTTCTAAAAGCATATTTTTAAACGAAATTTAAGATGCTGAATCATTAATAAACCGCAATAGTTTCTAAAATAGAAAGAAAATTGAATTCCAAATAGTATTATGCATGTCAGTGATTATTTATCACAGAATAAGAAACCCTTAAATTGGCAAAACATGTGAAATTTCTTTTAATTAAATCCATCATAGTATGGACGTTTCAACTTCCAGAACCGAGTTTTGTATTAAGAATCTTCTGTTTCCCAGCTAAATGCTTTACCACCAAGCTATAATGCCTACACGAAAAATGTTGAAATTAAAGCTCTCTGCTAAAATTTAAATCGCAAAAATGAACGGATGACATTTAAAAATTTAATTTAATTAAAATAATAGACTTGTACAATATTTATTTTTTGTCATGTGACACAAGCTGTAGAGATAATACCAATGCTAATGTTTTCCAGCGATTGCTAAATGGTATCGAATATTCCAAGTCATATGTAAGCGTGGCGGATATAACTGCTATTAATAGAAGTGTTTTTATTTCAATTGGACACTCCCCCCCCCCTTTTTTTTCTATTCATTTTTTTTCCTGATCAAGTGAGGCAAGGTGTGAGTTATTCCTTGTAAATATGCATTTCTATATAGTCTTTCTAAATATATTTGTTTTGTTCTCGCGGATTTGTTTCGTTTTCGAATACGGCACAAAATCCTGGTAGCTTTATTTGTGTGGAACGCACTGTATTAACAACAGGTATCCCTATAAATACGGACTGTGCTGAATTGTTAGAGAATTTTGTCAATAAAATTAAAAGGAAATGCTCTTTTTACTGGTCGAATCGTGACTTTTTTATAATATAGTGACGTGAAATCGTAACTAGCTGTTAGTGATGTTTGTAACTGAAATCATTATGAGTTGTGCTATCAGTAATCAGTATATTTCATATTCCAATAAATTTTTGTTGAGATTTTTTTTTTAAATAGTTTATTATTTATCGGATTTTCTATATAATTAAAAGTTTTACATTGCTTTACAATAAATTTTAAATTTGCAATTGATCTTATAGTTTGGAGATACTTTTTTGAGCGTCGGGATAATCAAGTAGTACCGAATGGCGTACAGTAAAAGTCCTTATAACTTTAAAAATCTAATCGTATTAACTAAACATTTTATTGCGTCGGATTAAGTGTCTTATAGCCATTTGAATCTTTGAATTGAAATTTAATTGAAATACAGGGTCATGAAAATTCGAAGACTGTTGAAAATATAATTAAAATTATCTCAGTTTGCTTTGGAGATAGAGCGTTTACAAGTATACAGACAGGCGAAAAACATTTTTTTTAAAATATGTTTTTCAGAATCATCAGTGTCTTTTTTCGATTTTTAAAACGATTACAATACTTGTAGTGAAAAAACACCGTGAATACTGGTGACAATTAAATCAAGTAAAACACTTTGTAAAATCACCATAAAATAAAAATAAAGTAGGACGCGTTTCGAGCTACAACAATAACAGCTCGTCATCAGCTAAACCAACACGTGTCCTTAAGGGCACAGAGTCGAGATAGAGTTTATAAGTCTTAATGTCGACTCTGTGCCCTTAGGGACACGTGTTGGTTAAGCTGATGACGAGCTGTTATTGTTGTAGCTCGAAACGCGTCCTACATTTTTTTCATTTGATGGTGATTTTACAAAGTGTTTTACTTGATTACAATACTTACCTTATACCCTGTATGATGGGTAAGTAAAAAGTAGACATGTACTTTTTTAAAATTATTTGTAGTTATTATATCTTTAACCCGCTATGTGTTTGGAACGTAATATTCCATTCACTGAGCGCCAAGTTTCATTGCAATATAAGCAATATTTAAAGTATTAAGATCATAATTCGATAGATTTAACGAATTTTCAACACATTTTAGAACGATTAATACTTTCAAGGATTACATTCATATTTGTAATTATTTTTTTTTTTTTAAAGTAGGAAGAAATATATTTTCTGAGCATTTAAAACAAATTAAAAAAACAACACCATTACAATTTTACCCATTTGCAAGACGCTCAGAGGGTTAATATTTTATTATTTATTATTTATTATTTATTATTTATTATTTATTATTATTTATTTTTAATTTCAGCCTTCTCAGTTGTATTACCGTTATTAGTTTTTTAGAAATCCAAATCCATCTACCAAGTAATTTTTCCCTGATTTAAAAAAAAAAAAATTCAAAAAATATTCCACGTTCTTTAACCCTTTCGGGTCCAAATTTCTTTTCAGTTTTTAGGGAAAATTACTTTTATGTTAATAACTTTAACACTAGCCATCCATATAGATTAATTAGACTTTAAAGAATATTTCACTGTCTGAACGATAACAAAGTTGTTGTTTTGCGTACAGTTCAATTCATTTTAATATGACAATAGGCTAAGGAAGAATTTTTGGAGATGTTTAGAAAATATTGCATTACAATAAGATTTAAGTTATATTACAACTTACTAACACTTTTTGCGCTTTATTACGCATGATTCTTTCAAGAAATTAACATATATTTTAAATTTAATGAGTGAAATACATGCGTATTATAAAAGAATCGCAAAAGGCGCAAAGAGAATTAAGAAAATAATAATTATTATTATTTCTAAATGCCTAAATATAAATGAAGTCATATTTAATGCATAGACATACTAAAATTACTACACGCAAATAGCAGCAAAAATATTTCTTAAAACAAAATAATACTCCATTAAAAGTCGTGTTCTATTAATAGTACACCAGACCCGAACTTAAAGTCTATTACAAAGAAAATCACCTCATTCATTTCCAAAGCGACCTTGAGTCGAATGATGTTGCTAAGCATAATTTTGTATCTTTTTTAAAGATCGGAAAATTGTTTTTCTTTCTCCCTTTCGGGCTTCGTAAAACGTTTTTAAAATGAAGAAATAAAAAATAATATAACTATTTAGTTTTTAGGTTTGTTTTTTTAAGTTGGTAAAAAGAATAACTCTAAATTAACCCTTTAAGCGTCCTACGAAATTTTACATGCAAGTTTAACGTTTAATAAAATAACAGCTACCGAAAGTATTGATATGGATATTTATATTCTACAATCTTAGATATTTATTTATCATATGCAATTGAAAAAAATAGCATTAATATAAATTTTAAGTTAAATAAGCTTTTGAATCCAAAAACTACGTGACGGAAAAACCCCGGTTAGATCGCTTAACACTAGAACCGCGGTGACGGGTCATTTTGACCCGTCTAATAGAAAAAACGAAAAGGTTGAAAAAAGCATAAAACTTTTTTAAATAATTAATAGAAAATTCGAATAGTGGACTTTCGGATGTACTCTGGCCTGTCTATCTTCTTCTATAAATAACTTCAGACCACATTTCATTGAATTGTTTCAAGCTGTTGTTGCTTTTTTCCTACGTGTTTAACTCTGTGTAAACGAATCTTCCCCACAATGAAAATAATAAAAACTTGGATAATATTAAGCATAGATGAATAACAGTTTTGCAGCTTTTCCATAATTAAAATGGAAAAAGAAGTTTAGTAAAAAACACAGTCGTAAATTTATTTCTAAAAAAAAAAAAAAAAAAAAAAAAAAAAAAAAAAAAAAACAGAAATAAATTTACAATTTGATGATGATTGTATTACTATTTCATGTATTTATTATGTGTTTGCTGCAATTAACTGTTTTTAATTTAATTGGAGGTTTTGTATAGCCTTTGCGTTTTGAAATATTAAATTTAATTAATATTAATCAGGGTTCGTACAGCTGTTGGAATTTCTAGACCAGGAATTTTCCCAGTACCATTATTTTCTTACAGAAAATCTCTGCTTAAATAAGGCGAAATTTTGCATGTGACTTAGATTTATTTTTCTATTTAAACACACACACACCATATATATATATATATATATATACTGATATTAAACCCTGACCAGTACAAACCCTGATTAATGTTTAATAATAATTATGTCATTATTTATATTGTTTTATAACGTGCTTTGATGATCAGATTTTGGAATGTCAAAGCTGAAGAGCATCTGAAGTCTAAATGAAATCCCTGACTCGTGCAAACCCTTATTAATTTAATGTTTATTTAATAATAATTAAATCATTATTTACGTTGTTTATAATGTGCCTTGATGATCCGATTTTGCAAAATCAAAGTTTTAGAGTATCTAAAGTCTAAATGTAATGTGAAGTACCAATACTAATCTCTTGTAAGTGATTTCTTATAATCGAAATAAATATACATTTAAAAAAAATGGTTGAAAGATAAAATCGTAATGCTGTTCCCTTTTATTTATTTATTTACTTATTTATTTTTTTAACAGCAGACAAAGCGCAAAATGCTGACTACACGACCATATATAATATCCTTTTCTCACCCTTTTCTCAAAATATCTTTTTTTCCGGTTTTAGAAAAAGGAAATAAATATAGAATTTAGATTAGTGATTTCCAACATTATTGTCTACTATTTTTACTCATTCACATTCATTCTGAAAATAAATTAAAGAAAAGATTCGGTTTATATTACGCTCTTATTCGTTCGTACTTTCCTGTCGAAAGTATACTAAAGACTATCAAAACAAGATGACAATAGCCAGGAACATTTTCTTTTGTCTCAGCCTCAGAAAGTTTAATTGCATGGTATTCTTTCTTTCGGGACCATAATTTTTCCTGTTTAAGACGATATTACGTCTTATACAGATACATTCTTCAGAGCTTTTATTCCATTTACTACGCTATAAAAAATCTGTAAAGTTACAAAACTTTTTCTAGGAAACTGGGATTCCTAGAACTTATCATGTAACGGTAAGAGTAAAAAATCATGGAATTGATTCTATTACATCAATTTTTGCTGTTACCGTTGCATAAAAAATTCTAGGAATCACAGTTTCATTGAAAAAATTTAGTAACTTTACAGATTTTTTTACAGAATGGGGTGTTTATACAGGGTGATTCATAATGAATGGGACAAAAAGAAAACATGACTGTGAACGTTTTAATTAACATATTTAGAAAATTCAAATTTACCTCAAAACTACATTTATTCAAGTTTCTACAGGTGTTCAATATGCGCCCCTCCGGTGACATGATAAATGCCTACTCAGCAATCAAGCTCCTGCCATACTCGCGATAGCATATCCCTTGTGATGGAGTTCAACACTGCAGTTATCTGCCACTTCAGTTCTTCTAAGCCCTGAGGAAGTGGAGGCACCAACACCTTGTCTTTAACGAAATCCCACAGAAAAAAATCACAGGGCGTTAGATCTGGTGATCTCGGCGGCCAATGAAGACACGTCAAATCTTGTTGCCCAGCATGGCCAATCCAGCTATGGGGTAGACGTTTGTTCGAATTACGTGCGAAAATGTCTTTGCACAACAGTTACCGAGCAGGTTTTGGAATATTCGAAAAGGCAGTACGCTTTCTCCTGCATGGACGATATTTTGTTTAACAGCGCCTCTAGCGGCGAGTTCGTAATTTCGATGATTTTTCCCTGTTGCCAAATAAAGCTTGTATAATTGTAGTAACAGAATAAACTTGTTTCGGCTGAATAAATACATTACGGCAGTCACACTACGCTATTTTTTTTGGCCCATTCATTATGAATCACCCGGTATAAAAAAATTTGTTATTAGACAAGTGGAATTGGGTGTCTGTCTACGGTTCTTTAAAAGATTCAAAACCTGTTCATTAAGTTGAATTTTTGAAAAGAGGATAATTTTATGAGTCTACGAGGGTTCCATTAAGTAAGTTGCAATCTGATATAATATAAAGTAACGTGTTAAGCAGTGATGATATATAGTAGCAAACTCTTTCCATGAATGTCTTTCCATAGCAGTAACACCCAACTTTACGATTTTATTTTATATTGACAAGGTAGCATCGCGGAATTCAGTTTGAAAATATCAATGATGGTGGATGATTTTTTCAGACACAAAACAATTCGAAATTTTGTGAAGCATCTTCTTCAATATCCATCTTTGTCGATGTTAATGATCAATAAAAATGATGAATAAAACAATTTTCTTCTGTTTAATCTGCTAAAAAACCATATTTTAGACAAGATAAAGTTTGTAAATGATAAAGAGCTTTATCAAGAAGTCCTTGTGCGGCTGAGGTAGGAACCCAAAGAATATGCAGATGGTATTGAGAAACCGATAAAGCGATAGGATAAGTAGGGTAAAGGGGGGCACATTTGAACAATTTTTTTAAAAATCAATATATTTCTTATTTGATTTATATTTTTTACGTTTTAAGTATTGTATGACAAAAACAATGCATTTCTTCATCGTATGAATCAGGAATTAAAAGATTTCCAGGTAAATTAAAAAAGATGTTAGGATTTGAAAAGCTGTAAGATTTCTGTTCAAACCTGCCCCATGTAGGGGTACCTTTGAACAAGTAAGGGGCACCTTTGAACAAATGAATGAAATATGAAAATATTGAGAGTTTTAATAAAAATCTACATATGTTACAGAAAAATTATGTAATATGAATAAAATTAAATAACTATTTTTTATTTGAACTAATAATTTGCCTATTATTTCACCAAACTTAAATCCATCAAAGTTGATGTCAAAAATGTCCCTCCAGTTATATTTGGTTGTGAAAACTTTTTTACAATATCCTTGAAATACACAAATATGATATCTGACGCTTCTGGAAAATTTAAATTTTTCATTCACTCTTTTTATGAAAAAAAACTGACTTAAATTCCGTTTCATCTAGTACGAAAACCAAAAATAATGTTTGTTAAAGAGTAAATGAAAGAGTATAGGCTTTGTTAGACAAACCTGCTAAATAATGAATGACTTTTGTGTATTCGGGATTTGCAATTATAAATGAATGCCATTATCAATTTCGATTTGAAACTTCCCATCGCTGATACATCCAGAGATTATAATACAGGTGCGCAGTAAGAAGGAATTGTTAACAGCATAAGTCCATTTTCTTTAATATTTCTAATTAACCTCTTTTAGCATAGAAAACAATTTATTATTGAGTTACTTTTCTAATCATAAACAATATACATTTAATGTATTTAATGTACATATGAAAATGAAGTAAGATTCAGTCAGTACGACATATTTAAGATTTCGGTTTCTCAGTGTTAATTTCAAATGCGATATTTCAGTAGAAAAATATTCTTAAAATAATAATATAAAATTTTCCTATCTTTCTTGAGGGATGTACAGTGGTCAGAATCTTAATTCTTGGCCGTCTTCAAAAACAGAAAATCCACAGCAAAAATAAGAGACAAAACGTAAACACACAAAAAAGAAAAGTTGATTATTTACACACACGCGCAGATATTACATGTTTCTTGATCATTATTCTTAATAAGACTACATCGAAATCTGAAAGGTACAAAAAGAACATTAATAAAAAAGATCGTAAAAATAACCAATGAGCGTTTAGTTTGCACAAGAAAGAAAAAAAAATAAATAAAAAGAATGTTCTGAAAATCATCGGCTACTGGCGCCAGGGAGTCAGGGAGTCTTCGTGAAGAGTGTTTTCACACTCCCCACCTTGAGTTCATTAGGGGACAGAACTCAACCACTGCAGTTGGAGTCTTTCGGGCGGCCGTACAATTCGACCACGGCGAGTAGTCAAACGCTTTTGCAGTACTGCATCACTTTGATTATCGGCGATTCCATTCACCTCCAAAGAACAAAGTTTCTTAATGGGACGAATTAGCATTCCAGTTGCAGTCTTCAACTTTACTACGCGCACAACGCCATCTTGACTGGGTATAAGTTCGACAACTCTACCAAGAGGCCAGTTTATTCGGCTAGAATTTTCCGTCCATATCAGGACAACATCTCCTACACACAAAGATCTTGATTTTTTTTCCCACTAAAGACCGAACATTTTAATGTGCCGAGGTATTCGCTTCTAAATCTTGATTTTAAATCGTTTCTAATTTTAATTCTATAATGGTATCGTTTATTCATTTCTTTGTGGTCTAGAAATTATAATTCAGGCATACCTATTTTAGTATTTTCCTGTAAGAACATTGAAGGAGTTATAACTTGAAGATCTTCATTATTATCTGTAACATACGTCAAGGGGCGGGCATTTATAATACTTTCACAATCGCAGATAACGGTATGTAGTTCTTCAAAATTTAAAGACGACTTGCCCAATACCCTTCTCAAGATTCGTTTCAGGATTCCAACAAGCCTCTCCCAAAATCCACCCCACCAAGGTGCAGAAGGTGGAATGAATTTCCAATCTATACGTGAAAACGCAGTAACCGCTTTTACTTTTTCATAGTCAATTGTTTTCAATAAATTGTGGCAGCCAGTAAAATTTGTGCCGTTATCTGAATATATTATTGCAGGACGACCTCGTCTAGAAATAAAGCGTTTCAGTCCTAAGATAAAACTTTCGGTTGAAAGAGCTGTCAATAGCTCGAAATGCACAGCTCTAAAAACTGCACACGTGACTATCAAAATCCAGACTTTAGATTCTTTTTTCAAATAAAGAGGCCCGCACAGATCTATTCCTATTATTTCGAAAATCGCGGCTTCTCTGACACGATCAAGAGGTAAGACACTTTCTGCTACATCAGGTGGTTTTGCTGAGTGTCTTTTACAAATGATACATTTGCCGATTACCTTTTTGATTGTTTTCCGACTCTTCAGTACCCAGTAATTTTCTCGTAACGCAGTCATTAGCAAGGGTACGCCACAATGACCGAATTCTAAATGTTTCGAAAATATAATATGTTCTACGACGTAATGATTTGAAGGGAGTAAGATAGGTAATCTAAAATTAAATTCATCTTCTCGTTGAAATATCTTCGTTTTTACGCGTATGATTCCTTCCGAATCTGTAAAAATATTCAGGCATTTCAGTCTTTGATTATGTTCATTGACAAAGGATTCTTTTTGCACAAGTTTTAATAATACTGTTTCTGCCGCTTTTAATTCGTTGTGTGTTAATTGACCGAATATTATGTCGGTACTACCCCTTTTCGAATTTTGGTAAAATCGCAAAATCCAACCAGTAACTCGCAAAATTTTATTGTAAGAAGAATAGCGATTATAAAATTGTGCCTCATCACTCTCTACATTAGGAGCGGTCACAATAGTTTTTCTTTTTTCAGAATTCACTATATCCATATTAGGAAAAATATTAGTACTAGGCCAATTTTCCTTTGATTCTGAAAGCCATGATGGCCCTAACCACCACTGAGATTTAATAAGGGATTTTGCACAACAACCGCGTGACGGTAAATCTGCTGGATTCATATGTCCAGGTACGAAATTCCATGAAGTGTTGGGGGTAAACTTTCGAATTTCTCTAACTCTATTTTCTACAAATGTAGCCCAAGGACCTTCCCGTTTTATCCAGTATAACACGTCCATTGAATCTGACCAATAGAAAGTATCAACATTTTCTAATTTCAAATCGTTTTTAATACTATTAGACAATCTAGCTCCAATACAACAGGCCAATAACTCAAGGCGTGGAATGGAAATGTCCTTTAGAGGAGCTACTCTAGAACGAGCCTGAATAAGTTGACAAGTTACACGATTTTCTACTTCATTTCTTAGATAAATGCATGTAGCGTAAGAAAATTTACTAGCGTCGCAGAAAATATGTAAAGATAAGTTTCCCTCTTTTAGAGATAAGTTAGACAATCTTCGCGGGATCTCAAGATTTCCCAAATCATTAATTTCCTTAGTCCATTTTCTAAATTCCTTAACTATCTCATCGGGCAGCTTGGAGTCCCATGACGCCTTTATTTTCCAGCATTTCTGTAAAAGTAATTTTGGAATTAAGGTCACGGGGCAAGTGAAACCGATGGGATCGAATATTTTATGAGTTAAGGACAAAATTGTTCTTTTAGTGATGCACTCATTTTTCAATTTAAAATTCCGAAAATCACACGATAATGTATCACTCTTGGTGTCCCACATTAAACCAAGTAAGGGAATCTTATCCTCAGCCGCATCACTCAAATGACCCTTTTCATTAAAGCCTAATCCAATTTCTTCGCACCGATTATGACACCAACCACGAAGATCAAATTGTGCCGAAGCTAAGAGTTTCCGTGCTTCATTGCGAAAATATTCTAACTCTTCTAACGATTCTACACTAGCTGCACAGTTATCTACATAGAAAGATTCTTTAAGTTTTATAGCAACATCTTTAATGTTCTCAGGTGCTTCATCTAAGTGACGTGTTAGAGTAGCGTCCAAAAGGAAGGGGCTACAACTGATCCCAAAGACAACCCGACAATGTCTATAAATTTCAAGGTTTTCTGAATTCCCATCTCTCCACCAGAAAAAACATAAATAATCTCTATCCTTTTCATTCAGTGATATCTGTAAAAAAGCTTTACGAATATCTGCTACAATACCTATCTTTCCCACTCTAAATCGATTTAGAACAGAAGGAATTAGTTCAATTGAATTAGGTCCCTTCTCTATACAATCATTTATGGAAACAGAACCCTTAACATGTGCTGATCCATCAAATACTGGCCTAATTTTGGTCGTAGAATTAGGTTTTATTACAGCTCTATGAGGGAGATAATGGACTTTGGTGTTAAGTTTTTCCTCTCCTTTCACTCTTTCAATAATCCCTTCCGTTTCCCTCGAACCCAATCGCGGCTGTCGGCCTAACCGTTCGGAGTTTTCCGTGGTTTTCTTCGAACCTTGCGTAAATACGGGTTAGGTTCCCTTAGAAAGACCCCCACGGAGGGCACTCCCCCTGGTCCTATATCCCATTAGCGTAGATAATCGGACGACAAAAATCAACCAACCAACCAACCAACCCTTCCGTTTCCCACTCATTTAAAACTGCTTCGTAATCTTTCAACAAACCGCAATTTTGGAGATTCTTAATATTATTTTGCAGACGTTTTATCGCTAAATCTTTATTACTTGGAATGGGAGGATGGTCACTTAACCAGGGAAGACAAACTTTGTACCTACCATCAGTTTCGCGTCTTACGGTTTCTTTAAAATGCTCCAAAACTAATTTCTGGACTTCTTCCTTTATTTGTTTTTCCGCAGGATCTACTATGCCTAAAGAATCTAAATTCCACAAATCTGTAATTTTGGCATCGTTTACATATAATGAAAGGACCAAAAGAGAACTATCCCTTTCATTTCCGCCAATTTTGCCCATAGTAGTCCAACCCAGTTTTGTTTGCATCGCAACCAAACCACAAGATAAATTTTCTATTTTTCCTGTAAACAGTTCTCCCACAACATCTGCTCCCAAAAGTATATGTATTTCATTTAAATTTCTTTCATATAAGCAATTTTTACCTTCAGGGCAGATATCGCTCAAAAATATATTTTTTCCTTTTAATTCCGCAATACAACGAATGTCTCTAATTTTGGGTACATTAGCACAAATTTTTTCTTGTTCCATTACTTTAATTTTAATCTTTTTACTTCCCCTTAAACCCCTTAAATTAACAGAATAACAGTTATGATCTACCGTTGTTTCGGTACCTCCAAACAACCCGTGAGTAATTCTGACCTTTCTTAAACTTTTTAATTCCATCTTATTGGCTACGAACTTTGAAATATACGACTTAGAAGACGCCGTATCTAACAATGCGCGTACTATATATTCACAACCATTATTTCTTACATAAACATATAAAGTTTGTAAATAAACTTCTTTCGGCAAGTTTTCATTCGCTAAAAGGGCAGGTTTATTACTAAATTAGCCTTTTCTCTTGCTTTTAAACAAGTAGATAAAAAATTCATTAGTTCTTCAATTTCATAAAATCCTTTTTCATTATCAGACTTGTTAAGTTCTATTAACAAATCTTTCGGAATTGTTTTCAAAATGGTTGTACATAATACACTTGAAATGTTATTTAAATCTGTTCCTAAGCTTTGCAAACTTCTCAGTTCTACTGATAATTTATCAAAATATTGTCGGAAAGCATATATATCATTCGAAGTTCTCAATGGCTTGATAGCTAAAAGATTACTAATATGATTGTGTATTAATAATTGTTTATTAGCAAACCTACTTTTCAGCAATTCTATAGCCGCATCGTAATTTTTTTCGGAAACAGGAAAACCTTCAATTGTGTTTAAAGCGGTCGATCTTAATTGCGATCTTAAATAATTAAATTTATCAACTTTATTTAACGACTTATTATCATGAATGGCCGATTCAAAACTGCTCCAAAAGGAAAGCCATTCATTTATATTTCCATCAAATATTGGTATATGCAATTTCGGTAACTTAATTTTTACAGAATTATCCACTTTTTCATTAGTACTGTCTGAAAATTGTTCTTTGTTACTTTCTTGTTTTGATTTTAAATTTAAAAATCCGGCATTTAATTCTCTAATTTTCTGATTTGCGCGTGACTTCCATAATATTACATTTTCGCTATACTTTTCAGGGGCTTCTAATTCTTTCTCTAAATCACCGGGATTGACTAATAATTCAATTGAATTATCTGTTGTCTTAAGTGACTTAAATTTGTCGGTTAATGTTTCAACATGTTCTTGCAGTTCTTCGATAGACACATCGTCTGATTTTATGGAAGTTTTGATTTTATTTAGAATTTTCGTAACAGCCGATCGAAATATCGTTCTTCTTTTTTTAAGTGTTTCTAAATTTTCAGCCATTTTTTTCTTTTTCTCAACTTAATTAGTTAATTTCAAAATTCAACTTCTTAATTGTTTCAAAATATATTACCACCGTACATCCCGGCAGGGATGCCATGTTAATTTCAAATGCGATATTTCAGTAGAAAAATATTCTTAAAATAATAATATAAAATTTTCCTACCTTTCTTGAGGGTTCTTGAGGGATGTACGGTGGTCAGAATCTTAATTCTTGGCCGTCTTCAAAAACAGAAAATCCACAGCAAAAATAAGAGACAAAACGTAAACACACAAAAAAGAAAAGTTGATTATTTACACACGCGCGCAGATATTACATGTTTCTTGATCATTATTCTTAATAAGACTACATCGAAATCTGAAAGGTACAAAAAGAACATTAATAAAAAAGATCGTAAAAATAACCAATGAGCGTTTAGTTTGCACAAGAAAGAAAAAAAATAAATAAAAAGAATGTTCTGAAAATCATCGGCTACTGGCGCCAGGGAGTCAGGGAGTCTTCGTGAAGAGTGTTTTCACACTCAGCCTTAACAACATGTCAAAAATAATAAAAAATAAAGCTATTTGATTGTTTCCAAAGCAGTATTATTTAGTATTATTACGGGAAAATCAGCGACAAATTTACATGAATGAGACATTTGTGATTAGACGAACCACATATTGACATACACTATATTGCCATTGATTATGGGACACTTGCGATTTTAGACATTTTACTAAATATCTGGAAAAATACATGAGGAATCATCTCGAAACTCTTAGTGTATAAATATAATAGTATACGTCATACATCTCAGTGAAGATTTTTTACCGAAACGCTGTAGGGGACCGTCAATAAATTAAAAAAGAACGAATATCTTTTGAATAACCCTGTCAAAACTAATGTAGCAAAAGCGCTCAAACTCTAGATTATGATTGAACGCCTTATTGTAATACACTGTGTTCATTTTTATGCAAATAGCATGCACACTCGCAGAGTAATTAAGGTTTTTATAAAAATGGTCCCAAATTTTTCCAAGTTTTTCCATTATAATTTTCAGAGTTCTTAATATAAAATAATATGTTTTTCAGAAAATATGACAAACAACATTGCACACAGTACCCTGTAATCAGAATTAAAAAATAATAAAAATTGTATGAAAAATGAGTAGGTTTACTATATAATTTTTTACTGCGCATGCGTCAAAGATATCAAAACTTCATTTGCATATTATGTTAGCTAAATGTATAGAGCAACTTTTGTAAAAGTCTCAAAATCATAGCTTGAAAATTCTGAAAGTAATCGTCTATAGAAAAAGGACAAAATCCGTTGTTTCCAAAATGAAGCAAAAAAATGAGGGATTTTATACAAATGCAGTAGTACATCCCATATTGTGTATTCTATATTGACACTAATCAATGAATATATGGATACAACCCCTCTTGTTTTTGCTTCATTTTGAGAATAACGGATTTTCGACTTATTCAATTGACGATTATTGTCAGAATTTTCAAGTTATGATTTTGTGACTTTCACAAAAGTTGCTCTATACATTTAGCTAACATAATATGCAAATGAAATTTTGATATCGTTGACGCATGCGCAGTAAAAAATTATTTAGTAAACCAACTCATTTTTTATACAATTTTCATTATTTTTTAATTCTGATTACAGGGTACTGTGTGCAATGTTGTTTGTCATATTTTCTGAAAAAAATATTATTTTATATTAAGAACTCTGAAAATTATAAGGAAAAAACTTGGAAAAATTTGGGATCATTTTTATAAAAACCTTAATTACTCTGCGAGTATGCATGCTATTTGCATAAAAATGAACAAGGCTTATTACAATAAGGCATTCAATGACAATCTAGAGTTTGAGCGCTTTTACTACATTAGTTTTGACAGGGTTTTTCAAAAGATATTCATTCTTTTTTAATTTGTTGAAGGTCCCCTTTGGAGTTTCGGCAAAAAATCTTCGCGGAGATGTATGACTTATACTATTATATTTATACACTAAGAGTTTCGAGATGATTCCTCCTGTATTTTTCTAGATATTTAGTAAGATGTCTAAAATCGCAAGTGTCCCATAATCAATGGCAATATAGTGTATAAGCCAAACCGGTGAAGCAAATACTTAGAAAGAAAGATTGATTGACTAAGAGGGATACATAAAAATCCATTTATACCTGAAATAATTGTCGTAAAGATTTAATGTTGGAGTAAATAAACATTATATTTGTTATGTTTCCTAGGCATACATACGAAAATAAATATACTTACTATATTGCACATTAAAAGTATTTACTAATAGAACTTAATGACAAATTTACACAGGTAAATCTAAATTGAAAACTTCGTTTTTTAATTGATATAGCCGTTTACAAGAAACAAATACAAATTTCCCAGTAGGATAAAGAAGATAATGAAGATATGCACGGAATGTGTTTAATGTTTTAACCCTTTCTGGCACACTGTACCCAGTCCGGGATACCCAACTTTAATTCCAAACTTTCAAACGGCACCAGAAATATTTAAATAATTTTTTTGCTTTTGTAGTGAAAGCTTTAATCAAGGGGATCTTAATTTCTCAAAAAGTTGTTTCGAAATTCTGGTGTCAGTCGATAATTTCTCATTTTACTAAGAGAATTTGCCCGTGCCGTTAAGGGTTAATAAGTAGCACACTGAGTTGCTAATAAAAAAATCTAGGGTTCGAATCCCGACCGCGGTGGTAGATGAACGGCAAGAAGAAGAAAAATATAATGGAGATTTACTGGGGATCCTGACACATTCCTGAAATATTGGCTAGGAGATTATGTAAGGACCCGGCATCTACCTGACCAAGTTTTGGATTAAAATGAATAGGCGTTAAAAACATCGAAGTTGTGTAATCGGTAGTACACTCATTTGCAAATCAAAAGTCCTTACTTTGAATTCAGGCTTTGGCATGTTCCACATGTTATTATTTAATCATTCAAAAGTCTCCGTCCTCACACATGTGACCAAATTCTCGTTTTATTTAGTCCTAAGCATGTTTTTACGTGAATGTTAATTGATTTTAAAAGAAAATCGTAACTGTTAAACGAAGCAAAATTTTGTTAAAAAAATTACCTTTCCAACTAAAAACTAATCATAAAATTTAAAAAATAATAAGGAATTAACTCCTGAGGCATAAGAAAACTCCAAAAGAAGAATGTTATGTGCATAGTTATAAACAACAGGAATTAATAGTATTTAAAACTATTCTATTCATATGATATATATATTGATGTATGTAAAGTTTCGGTTATATTTCTTTGCCTATAAACATTAAATCCAAAATAATCGCAAAGAATCAATGTTGACAATTACCAAACATTATTGCTATAATTATTTCTATTATTATTATTATTATTAGCAGATGATTCAATAAAAAAACAAAACAAAATTCCTTATCCTTCATCATAAGTATCGCAGATTGAGCTCTGTGTCTAACTCGGGAAAGAAAGACTTAGATGTAATAACAAAGAAAAAACTTATAAAGATCTTATGGTTGTATTAATTGTCATGATGACGGAATGCTCAGCTACAGAAATGGGAATCGTAGTTTCATGAACTTATATGTAGAAAAGATTAAATTGCATTACTAAATGTTCTTCTACATTAAGGTATAACATAAGAGTAATTAATAAATGTTTAAAACAAACTAAACTAAACCGCATTTTTCGGGAATTTATTATATTTTTACCTTATAATCATAACAAAAGAGATTAATGTCGCTTGAAACGCATTTTAGTATAGAAATTGTCTTATTTTTATATCATAAGCGTGTTATTGATAAAATTTATTCGTTTTCCGGCCTTCTTTGACAATATGTTAAACATACATTTAAAGTGTACTCACAGTACCATACAGTGAGTTTTACAATGTTCAGTATATTTTACAAGAACTGAAGCATAGCCATGTTGGGCAGTAACGTTGTTCCAATTTCGTCCCCCTTTCAGTTCTTATTTTCATACCGGGGACGAAATTAGGAATGTTTTTCAGTGTTATCAAATCCTGATAAATAATGTACCTGCAATTTTGTATGTAGGTATGTATTGACTTAATCTTTAAGATTTGCCTCAAATTTTGTAAATAAGTTCATTCTAATAAGCGATCAGAAAAATGTCACTGATCACACCAGTACCTTCTGCCCGAGCAGGTTCAGCAACATTGGTCACTGGATCTCCGCATAAAAACAAAGTGAAAAATTCCCAAGTGAAGAAAAAACACTCAGCTAAAAAAAAACTTCTGAGAACTACCACTCTCAAGGGAAAAAGGAAAAATCCATTGTGTAAAAGCCCAAACATGATCTACCTAACATCATTGATGACGAAAGTGATTCTTCTGTTGAGATCACTCATGATGATAATATAAGCGATGATGACGACAAAGATGCAGAAAGCCCTACTTGCTTGAAGCGTTTTTCTCATGATAAACATTGGGAACAATGGGTTCATTGCCTTCAGTGGTACACATGGTCACACGAAACATGCTCATGAGCCAAAAACTATACACAATTTATATGTTCCTCATGTTTGGATGGGTAATTTTTTTATGGTATTATTGATGTTGTTATTTACTATTAAAATTAATAGTTACTTGTACCTTTACTTGTACTGTAGTTATTTGTACCTTAAGTTAAATTAAGTTAATTATTTATTTTGAAATAAATTTTGATTTAGTTATAAGTTAATCCTTGGTTTTTTGGATTTTTTTCAGAGGGACGAAATTGGGACATTTTTGAAATATTTTTCATATTGAGATACTTTTGAAAAAACAGTTTTTCGTATTGTTAAAGTTTTTTGTAAAACATTTTCCCATGTTTTCCTTTGTGTGAATAGTTAGTCTACACAAAATCGAAATTTTGTAGGTTTTAATTGAAAATTAAATCTTCTAGGGGCTTAAAAGTAACTAGTGGACGATAATAGGGTACTTTACCTTATGGAAAATAAGATACATTGATTAATCATAGATTAAACAATAGAGATGGTAATTTGATATTTCACCGGCCAGTGGCGCGACCAAAGGTGGGAGCGTCAAGATGCACTTCAGCTCGCTAAATTTGTAAAGTTTTTTCTGTTCACTGTAAAAGAAAAAAAAAAAAAAAAAAAAAAAAAAAAAAAAAAAAAACGGATGATTTTACAGAAATTGTTCTGGTAATCGGGATGCCAGATAAAGTTAACGGAAAAAATTTTGTAAATTCCAAAAATTTTTCCGGTTTTCTCTTTTTTATTTACAGATAATGTTCCGTTAAAAAACAGTAAATTGTACTGGCGTCCAGATTAACAATACAATTTTAGTAAAATCGTTCGTTTTTAGGTGCGTTCGTAATTATCTAAATACGTAGCACCTATAGTTGTCGTTCAGTCCGTCCGTCTGTCGGTCTGTCCGCATATAACAACGCAAAAACTACCAAACCGAATTAGTTTAAAATTTAAAATGCATAATACTTACGTAATTTTGTCGAGTCATTTCAAATTTTATGAAAATCGGATGCATAGATCAATTAGACAATGAAAAGGATTCCGTTATATTACGGTCAATGGGGAAAAAAGTTTCAAATGCATTTTAATCGTTTGAAATTTAAAATACATAATTATTACATACTTTTGTCGAGTTATTTCAAATTTTATCAAAATTGGATGCACAATTCAAATACAGGGACAATCAAAAGTATTCCGTTACATTACGGTCAACGGGGAAAAAATGTTTCAAATGCATTTTAATGGTGTTACACTCATTCGAACATGATAAAATTGATATGCCTCTATAAAGTACATTTTATAATATACATTTTGCATAATCTGTGGTGCAAAGAACATTTGTTATTGATTTACAAGGCCACACAAAAGTACTCTTTTATATAATGGTATACACTGTTAAAAATAAAGGTGACAAACCGGTGCCATTTGGGACCCGGAGGTGAAAAGGCGGTGCCATTTGGAACCCTAGGGTGTCATAGCAGCTTGAATATGCGGTTGGGGTGACGACAGATCTGTTACTGGATGATGGGAGCTAAATAAGGTGCCATGCACTTCGTAAGCACCTCATCGGGTGACTGGCAACTTCCGCATGCGCTATGACGCCTGTCTTTCTGCTTTCGGTGTCAGCAAGTAAAGATTACGGGTGTGAGCAAATCAAAACATAGCAGTGTGTAAATTGGCGATATTAATTGAGGACTAACCACTGAGTTACAATGAAACAACGATGAGGACTTAACGATCCGGTTTGCGCGACCAGTGAACCGGGCAATGTCTGATTAAAGGTAAGATTTAACTTTATTTTATTTTATTTTATTGTAACGTTAATTTATCGTACATCCCTATAAGTAATGTCATAAAAAAACAGTAAATTAGATTTTTTTTGTTAGTATGATTGATTGTTAAGTTTATTATGTGAAGCTACAAGCTACACTCTCACCAAAATACCCACTTGCTAATGTTAAATCTGTGAGGTAGTTATTTTACAATTTCTCGTTTACATGTCAATATTTTAAAATGATTTATCGAGGCCTTAGCTACCGAGGAGCAATTGGAGCAAACTGCTCTAGGCACGGGAATACCAAGGGCGCACAATTAGAAAGAGCGAAATGAAAGATTGTAAAAATATTTACATATTTTTTCATTACAAATCAGTTATTATAGACGAATCTTGTTGCAATCGGAATATTCTATGACCATTTTACCTTATGTTTAAACTCAGCTGTTTAGATTTAACCCTTAACTGCTGTTAGTGGTCTCAGACACCGTGAGTTTTTCAAGTTTCACAGTTTAACTTGTAATTTTTAGTTTAACTATAGATACTGGTCAATTTTTTTTAGTTTGGAGTCTTATTACTACCTCTAAATACTTTTTAATGGCTGAATTTATTTATAATATTCTTGTACACAAAGTTTAATACATAAATATTATTCTGAGAATTAATGTAACATTTTATTCATCTTCAGATTAAATGGTCTGACAGACAGCTCACAGTAGCTATGTAACAATTTTTGTCAGAGCAGTTAAGGTTAAAATATATTTTTGCGTCTATATACAGTTAAAAGCAATTAATTTTATTCGCGAAGTTTAAATTTTAACCTTTACACGGGATCTTGGGCAGCATCTGGCCGGCTTTGTATATATTGTCGGATAGATGCTATCCGAAACCCTCCTGTAAAGGCTAATTCACACCATATTGCAGCCTCGCGTAACTTCTCTAATATTGTTTCAGTATACTTGATTTGTCTTTATTTGAGAGGGGGGGGGGAACTTTTTCATTTAAGACAATTGAATACTTGCAAATCTTAAAGTAATCAAAACTTATTTACAGGGTTTTCATTATTAATATTTTCCTTATTAACCACCATTATTTCCAAAATAATCTTCATAATAAGATTAGATCGGGAGGCGGTAGCACGGACAATCATTTAGTCTCACTTAAGGATAAAAATCGCGGATAAAACCTCGATTTGCATATTAAAACGTTATTAGTCAGCCAAGTCATACCTTGGTGGGAAATGCCTAAAACCCCGAATTTAGCGGTATCTTGGGTTTACCATTATGTTTTCTTACTCCCAATTCTTCATATTTCCATACTTTTGGTTTCATTTTCTTTCAAAAAGGTGAGAAAATGTTAGGGTATTGCATTGAATAAACCTTATGATCTGATTATCGGCTATGCAGATTTACACCCATTTTTTTTTTTTTTTTTCGAAAGTATTCTTTCGCATTAAACCTTATTTAGTAGCAGAATTTTATGGTTAAATAAAATAAAATATTTTTTTTCAATAATAGTAATTTAAGTTTGATTAGACCGTAATCAGTCCCCCCCCCCTTTCTTAATCATTAACATCATCCGATATGACAAATTTGTAGTCATGAACATTCAAATTATATAAAGGAAAACAATCTGTATTTACTCCACTGAACTTTCAGAATAGTTTACAGAAATAGTGTGTGTTCAAAAAATATAACAATGAATAAAAACTTATATCGTAATTTTACGCAAATGTGAAAATTTTCCGCAGGTGATGAAGATCTCGTGTTTCAAAGGCGATTTTTGCACTGTCATTTATAAATCTTAAACATTTTTCTAATGACATAATTTTTAACAATCTTTCATTCCACCCGTTCTGAAACAAGACCAATAAACAGGGCTGGCTTTTTGCCGGTAAAAACCTGGGGAGAAGATGGTAAAAACTTAAGGATATACAATAAACTGTTAGCCCTTAAACTGCATTTTAATACTAGTGATAAAAATTCTATTTTCATGTAATTGGTGTATTAATATATAATATCTATATAGGGGAGAGTGGGGTGGTGTGGGACTTTTTTTTTATTTTACAAAAGTAAGAATTTTTTTTTATATATGCACAAAAAGAAACAATTCAATTTATAGCATGCAAGGTAAAACACTTTTTAATCCCCCTGAACAATATAGAAACATAACGTGCAAATACTATTTTATTTTAAAGAGAACGTAAGTTTCAAAATGTGTCTCATACCTACTCATTAAGAGTTATGGAACAGCAATAATAAAAAAAAAAAGCTATAAGGCACAAAATAACCTATAGTGTCGGTAAGATAAACAATCAAACAAAGGTTGTAAGTTGATAATGTATATGCCACAATATAAAATTCCAGTATCTTCATGACTGGAATGAAAATTCAGGATTCTCTGTCATAGGTGTCATTAAGGCCCCACACTAGGCTCAGAATGTAAAGATGATAATGTAAAAGTTTATAGGAGCGTTCTTTTGAAATACCTAACTCAAATTTTAATATTTTTACATGATTCTTTTGAACAAGATAGCTGAGGATATAACGATAGTTTCAATTTCAGAACCGGTTCAAACCAATTTCGTAAGTTAAAGTAATTTAAAAAAAAAAAAATCTGAAACAAAAACTGAAAAAGTAAAAACTACGCCGGTTGCGGATCGCCCTCAGCAATCTTGTGCAAAACAATCACGTAAAAATATTAAAATTTCGGCGAAATATTTGAAAAGAACGCCCCCATAGACTTTGCATTATCATCCGGGTCTTTTTCTGTGCCTAGCGTTGCGCCTTAAATAATCATCACTTTTTTTACATTTTGATGTATAAATGCATATATTATCAATGTTATAATTAATATATTATCCTCTAAAAAATTTGCATGTTAGCAATTCGCATTATTATTAATTAAAAAAAGGAACTGGACGCATCAAATTCATCCCTTTTCTGGCATGTCCCATTCCTCGCCAGTTCCTTGTTTGTGTTAAACTTCTTGTTCAAACAAAAATACTGCTTTAGGCTTAGTTTAAATTATGGATAATATACAGTATAATGTTCCATAAATAGGAAAACTATTACATTTATACATAAACAAGCCTTTAATATATTGAGAGCAAATAAATCAAATTTAAATTGGATTTTAGAAAAAAAAATTTCTTTCAAACATTTGCAAGTCTATGCATATCAATATTCTTTTGTAAACTGAAGAATGGATTACCATTGCTTCATCTTGTATGCGATCGATGAAATCTTTAGAATAATGCACAGAGAAAAACCTACAGTCCCATTCCACCCGACTTTCCCCCATATAACAAAAGGGAGACATAAAGAATTAGCCAGTTCCCTAAAGCTCCTGATATACACTATATGGCCAGAGATGACCGTCCACTTGCAATTTTAGAAATTTTGTTAAATATCTAGAAAAATGTATGTAGAATTATCCTGAAAATCTTAGTGTATAAATATAATACACTACCTGGCCATTGATTATCGTCCACTTGCGATTTTAGACATTTTGCAAAATATCTAGAAAAATACATGAGGAATTATCCTGAAACTCTCAGTGTATAAAAAATATGGAAGCAGGACGTTTCGGTCCCGCCATTTCGGTCCCTCCGTTTTGGTCCCGCCGTTTCGGTCCCGAGACATTTCGGTCCCGAGACGTTTCGGTCCCAAGACATTTCGGTCCCGAGACGTTTCGGTCCCAAGACATTTCGGTCCCGAGACGTTTCGGTCCCAAGACATTTCGGTCCCTGGCCATTTCGGTCCCGAGACGTTTCGGTCCCGAGACATTTCGGTCCATGGTCATTTCGGTCCCTGGACTTTTCGGTCCCTTCTCCAGCAAGCTGAAATTTTGTGCACGGGAAATATCTGTTGAAATATCTGAAAAAGGTCGTTGGAGCATTTTTATTTTTTTAACAAAAATTTTTTATAGCACGCCTAGTTACGAAATCACTAATTTAAAGATTCTAAGAAAGTGTGCGAAAACAATCAATAAAAATAATAGTTTATAGTATAGATAAAATACCTAATACAAAAAATATATGATAAAACTTAAAATATTTATTCTATTAAATAATAATAATAAAGACAGTGTAAAATTATATAACATTGTTTAATCAAATTTACAACTCGCTGTGATTTTATTATCACGAGTTACAATAGATAAAACTTATTGGACTATTATATTCAGCTTTGTATAAAATTTGAGGGAAGGGGGGCAGGAGAATAAAAATATTAAAAAAGGCCCGAACAATGTTGAGCTTACAGCGTTTAGTGGGCCTTCATCAATCAGAAACCAAGTTATAAAGTGGCCGGTAAAGAAATAGCAATGGACCGAAATGGCAAGAGACCAAAATGATTAAGGACCGAAATGGCCAGGGACCGAAATGGCAAGGAACCGAAATGTCTCGGGACCGAAATGTCCAGGGACCGAAATGTCTCGGGACCGAAATGTCCAGGGACCGAAGTGTCTCGGGACCGAAATGTCCAGGGACCGAAATGTCGTGTACCCAAAAATATAGTACAGGTCATCTATTTCCGTGAAGATTTCTTCCAGAAACTTTATAGGGGACCGCCAACAAATTAAAAAATGTATGAATATCTTTTGGATAACCCTGTCAAAACTAATGCATCAAAAGCGCTCAAACTGTAGATTGTGATTAAGTGGCTTATTGTTATAAACTGTGTTCATTTTTATGTCGATAGCATGTATACTCGTAGAGAAATGAAGGTTTTTATAAAAATACTCCCAAAATTTTCCAACATTTTTGTTTATAATTTGCAGAGTTCTTAATATAAAATAATAATATTTTCTGAAAATGTGACAAACAACATTGCACATAATACCCTGTAATCAGAATTAAAAATTAATAAAAGTGGTATGAAAAATGAGTAGGTTTACTAAATAATTTTTCACTGCTCATGCGTGAACGATATCAAAAATTCATTTGCATATTATGTTAGATAAATGTATAGAGCAACATTTTTGAAAGTTGCAAAATCATAGCTTGAAAATTCTGAAAATAATCGTCAATAGAATCACTTAAAAATCCGTTATTTCCAAAATGAAGAAAAAACAAGAAGGGTTGTATCCACATATTCATTAATTAGTGTCAATATAGAATACACAATACGGAACTTACTAGTACATTTGGATACAATCCCTCATTTTTTTTGCTTCATTTTGGGAACAATGGATTTTCTACTTATTATATTGACGATTATTTTTAGAATTTTCAAGCTATGATTTTGCGACTTTCACAAAAGTTGCTCTATTCATTTAGCTAACATAATATGCAAATGAAATTTTGATATCGTTGACGCGTGCGCTGTGAAAAAATATTTGGTAAACCTACTCATCTTTCATACAATTGTTATTATTTTTTAATTTTGATTACAGGATATTATGTGCAATGTTGTTTGTCAGATTTTCAGAAAATATTATTATTTTATATTAAGAACTCTGCAAATTATAAGCAAAAATCTTGGAAAAATTTGGGAGTATTTTTATAAAACCCTTAATTTCTCTACGAGTATACATGCTATCGACATAAAAATGAACACAGTTTATAACAATAAGCCACTTAATCGCAATCTACAGTTTGAGCGCTTCTGCTGCATTAGTTTTGACAGGGTTATCCAAACGATATTCATTGTTTTTTAATTTGTTGACGGTCTCCTATAAGGTTTCTGGAAAAAATCTTCACG
This sequence comes from Maratus speculifer, assembly GCA_964019185.1. Classification (NCBI taxonomy): domain Eukaryota; kingdom Metazoa; phylum Arthropoda; class Arachnida; order Araneae; family Salticidae; genus Maratus; species Maratus speculifer. Next base: position 48,928,585 of record OZ025299.1, read on the forward strand.
GAAATATATGACCTGTACTATTATGTGTATACACTGAGAGTTTCAGGATAATTTCTCATGTATTTTTCTAGATATTTAACAAAATGTCTAAAATCGCAAGTGGACGATAATCAATGGCCAGGTAGTGTAGTATAAGTCATATATTTCCCTGAAGGTTTTATTCCGAAACTCCAATAGGGGACCGTCAACAAATTAAAAAAGAATGAATATCTTTTGGATAACCCTGTCAAAACTAATGTAGCAAAAGCGCTCAAACTGTAGATTATGATTAAGTGGCTTATTGTAAAAAACTGTGTTCATTTTTATGTCGATAGCATGTATACTCATAGAAAAATTAAGGTTTTCTACGAATCCGAAAAACAGTCTCAAATTTACCCAAGATTTTTGCTTATAATTTGAAGAGTTCTTGATATAAAATAACATTCTTTTCAGAAAATGTGACAAACAACCTTGCGCACAATACCCTGTAATCAGAATTAAAAATAATAAAAATTGTTCGAATATTGAGTAGGTTTACTAAATAATTTTTCACTGCGCATGCGTCAAAGATATCAAAATTTCATTTGCATATTATGTTAGCCAAATGTATAGAGCAACTTTTGTGAAAGTTGCAAAATCACATCTTGAAAATTTTGAAAATAATCGTCAATAGAATACGTTGAAAATTCGTTATTAGCAAAATGAAGGAAAAACACGGGGGGTTGTATCCATATATTCATTGATTAGTGTCAATATAGGATACATAATAGGGGCTTACTAATAAATTTGAATAAAATTCCTCATTTTTTTATTATTATTACTGGTATGGAATACCTGTACATGTTAGGGAAATTCGTTGCTAATCTGGAATAGACACTTTGTTCCAAGATATGTTTTGTAAATATGGTTAATAATGTAAATAGTTTGTAACTCTTAATGATAATACAGGAAAAGAATATCTGAATGACAAGTATGAGTTGGTCATGTAATTTTCTCGTGCTGTCCGAAAATAGGCAATAAAGAAGAAAGTGCCCGGTTAAACGGATGGCATTGAGCTCGCAGGCTATACATACAACTGTATATTATACTCTTATTTCAAAGAATAATCCCCTCCAAAAATAAAAGAAATCAACTAACTGTAAGTTATTGGACAGTGGATTAACTGCCATCCCTCTTTATACTTAACCAATGAGCCCCTAAAACTAATCAGGAAAGTGCCTTATCAGAGTGAAATTATTAACAAAATTTGAAGAAAATGTTATAATTCTGCATGATTTCTGCATATTTATATAAATTAAGGAGGGTAGCACTCTCTTCTCCCCCCCTTCATATTTAACCAGTGAACCTCCAATGCTAATCAGTGAAGAACCTTATCAGAATGAACCTACATATAAAATTTGAAGCAAATCTGATATTTATATAAAGAGTTATCACGTTACATACAGAACCTGCGGGCACATTAGCTGTCAGGCTTTGATAGCCTTGTGAGCTATAATTTAAATTTTATTTAAATTTTATTCTTTCTTTTTTTGTTCATCTACAATTTTTGCTGTACTTTGATGATAGATTTTAATTGGACTGTCTTGTTGTGTGTTTTCCTTAATGTGTTATTATTATTTTTTCAGATAGTGAACTTAAATTTATAGTACTTACATTACCATGCTTGATACAAGAAAAGTTTCCGATTCTTTATCATGAAGAAGGTGCAGAAATTTCTGTGTTTCAACCTGTTACTGTGCTCCGCAACTCAAGCAACTTGTTAAATTACTCATGCTATGTATTAATTTTATATAAACAGTTAATTATAAAAACTGATACTTTTATAAGCTTAGTTACTTTGTGATATGCATTGTTTTGGTTGTTTAACGTTAACTATAGTAAAAGCCAATTTAAATTTTTATCATTTTTATTAGATACTTATGTCTTCAAAATTTTATCAGTGGCATCAGTTCCACATAGTGTTACGTCTTTGTTTAATAATATTTAATACATTCTTCGTGTTTACAATAAAAAGATTATTTGAACTAAAAGGTTGTTTTTTTAATTCAATGTTTTATTCATTTCATTATATTTACTCAGTGGATTAAAATTTCAGATGCAATAAGTCAAAACACAAAAACAATTAGGCAGAAAGTGTTTTGATCTGGATACAGGACTAGAAATCAGCAGTCGTTAGTCGTCAAATGAAACTAAATTATAGAAAAATTATTCCTAGTCGTCAAATCTTGATAGCTATCTTTCTTTAACTTTAATTTTTGTTTAGCAAATGCTTTCATTTGTATTTTAGCATACATTCCCCCCCCCCCCCCTCTGCATCATGACATCAGCACGTGTCTTAAAAATTTTGAACATTTCAATAACCTCTAAGTTAACTTCACTTTCACCAATGACTGATAAAACTGGTCCTTGGATATTACACCCCTTTAAACAAGATTTTCTTTTATTATGAGATATTTCTGCATCCTTATATGTTCCTAAAATAAGAAACTGTATTAAAATTGTTTTAAAATTTTTGTATTCCCTTTCTCAAACAAACAAAAAAAATATGTGTGATTTGGAAATGTTTTAAATGCCCCACCATAATTGGCAACCAAAGATTCATTTATTTGCTAACTTTTTATTTTCTGATGTACTGTTAATCTCAGATTTTTTAAAAATTAGCTTATCGTTAGTTATATCTAAAGCTCATATTTTCTCTCTGTGGACATATTTGCTTGATTATCTGTTTTGTATGCATATTAGCTTTATAAAAAGAATAAGTTTTTCCAGAATCCAAATATTGTAGTTTAATCAGATTTCATACTTATGGAAAGTCAGTTTTTATTTTGTTTAGTAAGAAAAAGTGTTTAATATATAAAGTTTCCTCCCACTTCCCTTCAATACATTAAAATTAAATATGCAATGCAATATTATTACTATTAACATGGTTGTGAAAAGAAATAAGAAAATATGAAATGCAGTTGGCACATCGAAAAAAAATTGTAAGCATTATTTTGACACCTTACATACAGTTCTTAATTTCTAATCCTGTGTGGATATATGCTATAAAATATGGATTTCCATAAGTTCACTATAAAGGTAAGTACTACATATATTGTAAAAATGATTTTTTTTTACTCAATTTCATCTGTGATTTTACCACAACTATAAAATGAATTTATTTTCTATAATTCATTTCATAGCTTGATGGCTAACTTTCTGGAAGAATTTTAAAGAATATGAAGTATTCTTACTAATTTAAAAGTTACACAGCATTTATTACATATTCTTTTCTAATTTGGGTTTTACATTTTTTTAATTAGATACAGCAGGGTAGCTGAAAAAATATTGGTGCGTTTTTTGCATTGATATTTCACAACTAAAATCTGAGAAATGCTTATTTAAAAATTTTGTAGCATTTCTTCTACTATATGAAAATCTTAATCCTCCGAAAAGTTCACAACCGTCAAAATGAACAGCAACTAATATGTTCAACGAAGTATTCGCCTCATGGAAGCAAAATAACTTTAATGGAACTTCCAGCAGTATTGGGGCCTTCACATGGAGCAAAAACAACATTGACCATCTGCGTGGATATTTAATAACAGGTGTATTGCCTTCGAACAATCAGATCTTAGCTCACTTGACTTCTGTAGAAAAGCTAGAAATAGAAAATCCCCAATTTGCATTGTATGTGATGCGAAATTATCAAGGCATAGAATGATTTAAATCAGAATTATCTGCAGCGGACTGTCAATTCTGTGATCTTTCGTTTTCAAACTTGTGTAAAAAATAAATTTCAAGCCAGTGAACAATTTGTTAAAATATTGTTATTTCTTTTATATTTTATTATTAAATTATGTCATATATTTTACAGGATATAGCATTTTTCTGTGTTCCCATACTTTTCAGTTGCCCTGTATATAAAATAATGAAAATACATGTCAAGCAATATACTATGTGTCAAAAAAGATGGTTACTTATTACTTCTGAAACTATAAGAAAATTATAAAAATATTCATATGATGATAGATAATTCAATTTGTACTTTCTCTTATTTTGGAGTCAAAAAACATCAAATTTTTATAATGTTCTTGCATCTAAAAATGCCCAATCACAAAAATAGTTACTGGCCCTTTCTTAAACATACCCAAAAAGTTTGGTCCAAACATATGAGTTAGAGACAGTCAAAAATCATGATTTATTTCATTTTACAAGAACTTCAAAACATAAAATTGAAAATCAGGCTTCAAATTGCATGACAAAGTCACAATATTTGACTCTAACTCAGTGATTTTTAGAGGCAGAAAATAGGTGTAGATGTTGTGTAAATTTTCCGATTTATTCTAACAAAACCTTTTGGGTATTACTAACAATGCAATAGTGATGACTTATGATTGGTGATTTTGAAATGCAAAGACTGTATAAAAGTAAAAATTATGAATTTTTCTTAAAATACTCTCCATGTAAATGAAAGTACAATTTGAATTCTCTGCCTTTCTATGATTATTTTTGTAGTTCATATTATCCCTCTCTGAATTACAAAAATATGCTACAATTTTTCTTTGGACACCTGATAATGAGTTTAAAAATATAATATTCCATCAATCTAAAAGAAAAAAAAAAGACTCAAAATATTGACTGATCATGATCATTTTCTCTGCAGAATTCAATTTAAAAATGGGTAAACACTTTCTATTTCATGATTCAAACCAATACACTTTCTTGACAAGCAGGGTGGGGGGAGGGGGTTGCAACTGTGGGCCATAGATTGTGAGTGCTATTTCTTGTAGGATGCCACAGGGCACACTGGATTATGTGTTTCATCCGTTCACCCTCTGGGGCACCCTGGATAAGTAATATCATTATTCTCCCCTGAGATGCCATTCTTTCACCCCTTAAAGTACCCTGGGTGAGGGGTGCCATTACTCTCCCCTCAGATGCGATCCTTTCACCCTCTGGGGCTCCTTGGATAAGGGGTGCCATTACTCTCCCCTGAGGCGTCATCTTTTCACCCCCTGGGGCACCCTTGTTAAGGGGTGCCATTACTCTCCCCTGAGATGCCATCCTTTCACCTCCTGGGGCACCCTGGATAAGGGGTGAGATTATTCTCCCCTGTGGTGCCATCGTGTCACCTTATTGAACACTGTGGATAAGGGGTGCCATTATTCTTCCCTGAGGTGCCGTCCTTTCACCCCCTGAAACACCCTGGTTTAGGGGTGCCATCCTTTCACCCTAGTTAAGGGTGCCATTTTAGCTCCTCTAGGGGTGTCACCAGTGAGACAAGCCTTTCACCCCTAAAAGGTGCAATGTGTCACCATTAGTTTTAACAGTGTAGGGAGGACATTGTTTGGTGCGCAATTTAATTGTAATTAACTATTTACAATTTTATGAGTTTGATATATGAGAGTGATATTTTTAAATTTTCTTTAACATACGAACGCACTTTATTTGCTACGCTTCACGTGCAATTTCCAAGTTGTTTCTTTTACAGTGTTGATTTATTGTTGAAAATTTTCTCATTAGATAAGGCGAGAAGATCTTATAATATTAGTGATATCAAGTGCATCTGGATCCTCAATTTGCCTACACGACTATGAACCGGTAACAAATTAACCCTCTAATGCCGATGGCAGCATGTATACTACCACCATGTTTTAAAGTCAAGCTTTTTTTATGTTCCAAATTTATACCAGGAATTTAAAATAGTAGTATTTGCTTTATTTAATAACGGTCATTACGTTTTTAAATAATGCAAAATTAATCAAAATTGAAAATTTTTGGTATGAATTCAGATTTTCTGATCTATGGAATTTCCAAAATCTATTCTACCAGTAAAATTAGAGGTTTATTGTCCAACGGATTAGAATACAATTAAGGGAGAACAAACTTGTCGCCAAGGGCGTCTAGTATTATAAGTTTTTCATGAAGCACTGTAAAAAAAAAAAAACTTACTGAATACAGCTTATACTTTATTGCAAAAGCACAAAGATTGAGATGTAGGCGTAAATTGCCAAACAATTTCTTAAGTGATCGATCGTTACTGGTAAAGGGGAAAAGCGTTTAATAGTTGAAATAACTGTCATGAAGATTTGGTAAAACTCAGAAACTCGAAAAGTACAAATACAAAGTACAAATACAACTAAATCAGGGATAAACATCTGTTAAACAGTTATACAGATTCTCATTTTCTTATAAATAAAAGACTTTAATGTCATTTAATATTTTATGCATGCATACGATAATAAGCTTTTCATATGATCTGAATTAGGATTCTGTTTTGTAGCAAATAAACAGTAAATCAAAAATTAATCACGAAGTTTAATTACATACTTGATTATTCCCAAATTTGTATTATTTTCTTTTGCCATGGAAATAAGCGAGAAACTTCGGTGAATGGAATTTACTCCAGATTACAAGAATCACAGAATGAGTTATAGGCGTAACTTGTGAAACAAAGATTTAGAAAGCTAGATCGATGGAATAAAAGAGGAAAAGATACAACCAAGCTCTTAGAGTTGAAATAACTGTCACAAAAATTAATGTCGTAATATAGGAATTGTAATAATTGTAACGGATTCTTAAGCATAAATGAATTATTAAAAATAGACTTGCACAAATAAAATTATATCAGAGATAAACATCTTTTAAACAGTTATACAGATTCTATATATATTTTTTATAAACAAAAGACTTTAATGTGATTTAAAATTTGATGCAAGCATATGATAATAAGCTTTTCATATGGTCTGATCTGCGATTCTATTTCGTAGCAAGTAAACAGTAAATCAAAAATTAATCACGAAGTTTAATTACATACTTGATTATTCCCAAATTTGTATGATTTTCTTTTGCAATGGAAATAAGCCAGAAACTTCGGTGAATGGAATTTACTCCAGATTACAAGAATCACAGAATGAGTTATAGGCGTAACTTGTGAAACAAAGATTTAGAAAGCTAGATCGATGGAATAAAAGAGGAAAAGATACAACCAAGCTCTTAGAGTTGAAATAACTGTCACAAAAATTAATGTCGTAATATAGGAATTGTAATAATTGTAACGGATTCTTAAGCATAAATGAATTATTAAAAATAGACTTGCACAAATAAAATTATATCAGAGATAAACATCTTTTAAACAGTTATACAGATTCTATATACATTTTTTATAAACAAAAGACTTTAATGTGATTTAAAATTTGATGCATGCATATGATAATAAGCTTTTCATATGGTCTGATCTGCGATTCTATTTCGTAGCAAGTAAACAGTAAATCAAAAATTAATCACGAAGTTTAATTACATACTTGATTATTCCCAAATTTGTATGATTTTCTTTTGCAATGGAAATAAGCCAGAAACTTCGGTGAATGGAATTTACTCCAGATTACACGAATCACAAAATGAGGTATAGGCGTAACTTGTGAAACAAAGATTTAGTAAGCTAGATCGATGGAATGAAAGAGGAAAAGGTACAATAAAGAGCTTAGGGTTGAAATAACTGTCACTAAAATTATAGTCGTGATATAGAAATGGTAGTAGTTGTTACGGATTCTTAAGCTTAATTAAATTATTAATAATAGACTTGCACAAATACAATTACATCAGAGATAAACATCTTTTAAACAGTTAATACAGATTCTAATTTTTTTTATAAACAAAAGACCTTAATGTCATTTAAAATGTAATGCATGCATATGATAATAAGTTTTTCATATGTCTTGAATTGGGATTCTGAAAAAAAAAAATAAATACGCTACCACGTTTGGCAATAATACGTTAAATTGGCCAAAATTTGGCGCTATTATGGTAACGTATGGTAAACTTGCCATTAGTGCGTTTCAACAAATGCTCATTTTAGGTAGCTTTCGTTACAAACAGAAAAAAACTACCTGTTGCAACCATCCAGAGGAAAGCACTTCCGGAAAGTTTTGGTATATTTTCACCGACCAAGACCCCAGACTCCAAAACCACCCTCCGTTCAAATGTTGGCACACATATATATATATAGGGTGAGTCATAAATATCGAAACAATGGGCTATCTTCTTAAATATTGCCCTTAGACCCATACTTCCAAAAAATACCCATACTTCATAAAAAAAGGTGAAATTATTCATAACATAAATTGCAACTCTATGGGGGGTCTATTTGAAAAAATACAAAAATTAAATTTTTATACGGCCCACGTAGGATAAAAATCCCAGTTAGAAAAACCTTCCTTATCCTGAATAAGACACAAAAACTTGCATCTTCATATCTTCAAAACTCGCAGAGATATAGCCGTTTAAATAATTCATCTGGTTTTAAGGGATTTGACACAAATTGAAATGCGCGCAATTAAAAAAAAATGTTACTTTAACATATCTAGGAAACATTTAAAAAATCTATCTTTTGAGTTAGAATTTTGATTTTTTTTCTTTTCTTGTGATGGTTAACCATATAATTTGCTAAAAAAATCTCATCCTAAAATTTCTCATAAAATTTATAAAAATTTCATATGATTAATTTTGGTTTCAATGGGATAATTTCCAATCGTTATAACTCGAAACATTATTTATCCGATTTCAATTTCTTTCCATTTAATTAAAGATGAAAATGTAATTTTAGTTTTGTTCCAGGGTTTTTGTTTTTCAATATTAATTTTAAAACTTAAAATTATTTTATGAAAAAATAGCATAAATTTAAAAAAAATCATATTTTTTAAAATTTGCCGAAACAAAACTAATGTAAAATAATCAAAAATGACATGTTTCAATTTAACACTTTTTTCTTTAACAATTGTTAAATTTTAATAATTTAAAGACGAGAAATAGTGGGAGAAAAGCTCATTATGCAGTCAAACGAAGTGTACTGTTTAAATGTCCGTCAGAACAATGCTTTTTCTAAGTTGCAGATTAAGTCTTTCTTATAAATTTAGCTCTCACAGCTTCAGACTTTTTATCGTCCTAGAGAGGCTGTTAAAAAATTTGTATTCTGGGCCGGGACCCATCACTTTTTTCTGAAGACTCGCCTGTGAGAAGAGTCCGTGCCTAAATTATTTTTCATACCAGAGGGGACTGCTTGCGAAATTTTAAAATGGAGGGCCAAATTCACAGTCAAGTAAAATCCAGACACCTCATTGGTCGTGTGGAAAGGGTGAAAATCACGAATTTGTTTCTCCATTTGAAAAAGAAGGAGGGGTAAACTAATTTTCAAGAGATTGTTACCGTCTGTTCTTATTTACGATAAACCATCGAAATTAACACAGTTAAGATATTTTGATGACATTTTACAGAACGAGAGTGAAAAATTTTGATTATAAATGAAAACAGATCAGATTTACTTCAAAATTGCCGCTACGATTTTTTCTTGGAAAAAGGAGTAAGGCGACATTTCCCCTACCGCTAAGAGATTATTCTCTGAAAAGGACGCGGCTCAATTGTGATGTAGAATCACATATAGTATTCTTAAATTTTACATTTTTCTAAATTACAGTTAAAAATAATCTTTAATTAATATCTATTTTATCTTAACGCTTATTCTCGATCCCACAATAACTTTTCGTTCAAAAGAAAAGAAAGAAAAACACCTAGCATCTGCTTTATTACTGAAAAACGGCTGTCAGATAAAGAGAATTCATTAAGATGCGTATTTCACCCTTGCTGGAAACAAATAAAAAAAGAATAAAGTTCGAATGTGTTTGCGGTCAGTGAAATTTCATTTTCCTCTCTGTGTAATTTTAAGTCTAACTTATCCGTTGCATATGAGTCTTTTTATGTACATAATGGTTGTTATGTCTTTTGAGAACATTTTCCCAAAATATGTTCCTAACGTACGAATTGGCAGTCGGATTCCTTTTTGGCGTATTTTTAGGACTGCTGTTTTCTAGTTGCCCTGCTATAAAATTCAAAATCCTTTTATTGTTTAAGCGTAACAGACAATTTTGCGGAGATGATATCAGTCATTTTTCATATGCTTAATGTCGCCAATCGTGTGATGCCAATGTGCGAATTTTTCAGTGAGGAATCAATTGCCTCCCTCTCGCTTCATGAACTCAGTCATGTGAAGACTGTTTTCTTAAAAAATGCGTTCAGGCACCATCCCTAACTTTTCTGTATGAAACCCTTAAATTTTGAAGTTTACTGCAAATAAATAATTTTTCGTAAAGAGCATTTATTGTCTTAAGCGATCATAGCCTATAACTAGCGAATGCATTATTAAAAAGAACCTGTCAACATACTTTAAATTACAGATCTACTATATAAATTTATGGTGCCTAACACCAGGCATTCGCAAATTTTTTTTAACGTCAAGGGATGGTGCCTGCTTTAGTTGCCTGCTTTAGTTGCCTGCTTTTAGTTGCCTGCTTCGATTTGCTTGAAAGTTTAGTTTCTGGACTATTTATTAGCACTTATCTTTACTATTATCTGGACTATTTATCTACCTGAGTAGTATGACATTATCTTATTCATTGGATGTTTACATGATTTTTGAAAGCCTATTCCCCCGACAGATGACTATCTATTACGTTTTCGGAATATAGACTATTAGCTATTACGAGTGTTCTTAGTTCATAGAATATAGTTTGGAGTGCCTATAGAATGCGGACTGTCGCTGCCGGATTTTTCCCTGATGGATCGCATTGGAATTGTGTCCCGGCGCAGAACCATTATTCATGTTGGATGCGGCTGATTTTTCTGATCGAAGAATTTCACGAGGCTCAGCGTAAACAACTCCCGCTCGTTAACGCCTGGTCCTGCCGATGTAGGCCTAAGAATCTGCGGTAGATTGTGTTGACTCATACTTCATCTCCGTTCAACTCGCAGCCTTGCTTTCGGCAATATAGTGCATTTTATTTCTACTTTGTGTACTTCAGTAGTTTTTGTTTACTTCAGAGATGGATCGTGCGCAGTGTGCTCAGTGCTACAGATTTTCGTGTTTGATCTGCAATTTAATCTACATTCATAGATTATGTGTTTTTGCGCTGGATTTTGTGTGTCTTCGATTGCCAACGTGCATATATGGCATTTCTTCAAAAATTAAAAAAAAAGGAATTGTCGAAATTTATTATGAAAAGAAGTAAAAAAATTAGCGCACTCGTGAGAATGCTGCCAAATTAACACAGTGGAGTGATTTAAAAAAAAAAAAAAAAAGATAGTGAAGAAAATATATAAACATCTGCGGTATAAAATGTGAGTACGAGAAAATATATGCATTTTATATTTTATGATTTTAATGCTCAATCTCTATTTTAATTACATGACTTTTTTGTTATTATTTTAGAATAATATGATGAGTGATTTTATGTCAATTATTGTTTATTATGCATTGTTTTCTCGTGCTCATATTTATTTTTGTGAATAATATTAGTTAGAAGTTTTCTTAGATTACGTCGAAATATTTCATAGTTCTACAAATGCTATTTTAGAAATAAGACGCCAAATATGATAACAGGATAAAAGGATATTTTTCATATAACTAAGTATCTATCAACTGTGCACTCTTACTGAAATTTCATTCAAAGTATTAAGACAATCTTAAAAAAAAAAGAATTCAGAATATTGACTTCATAAATCATATTTTTTTTGGATGATTGTGCTAAAGAAAAAAATCTATTATTTTACTTATTTTCTTTAAATATTACATTTTTATTTACTTTGCAATGCGATTCTTTATTAACTATTACAATCTGACATTCATATGTATACATTTACAGTTTTATATATTTCTTTACCTGATTTTATAAGATGATTAAAAAAAGAGGTTAAAGGTAAGTTAATGGTGCATCTAAAACATTCATGTTTCCAGATAAATAAGAGAGAATGTTTTTGTGTCAGACTATTATTTTTGCATGTTAGGAAAGTTAAAAAAAAAAAAAGTATGAAGAAAGATAAATATGAATACTTGTAATAAATAAAGATGTATGCACCTCTCTAGATATTTGACACTGCCTTCATCTTGAGATACATAAAATTGTATCATTTCAATTATATTTTATTATGCTTTGAAAATTCCATAATCAAAGGGTAAGTTATGTTTTACTGTGTTTCTATTGAGTATTATTTACAGATAATACTTTATTTTTAGATTTGTACTTAAAAGTAATTACCATTTCCTTTATTGAATAATTGAATATATGTAATCAATATTTTTAAAGGAGCATTTTCTATTGAGTATATCCATTTAAGTAGATCTATTTCTTGCAGCTAAATGTTACAGAATTTTTCTTTATTCTGAGTACATAAAGAATACAACTGTTTTATAAAATATAATATTTAAACTTACTACACGCATGATTATTCTTCATCAGTAATTATAACATTATAAGAACTTTCATTTTAAAGGTTATTTCATAAAAATATATCTAGGTAATTTTCTTGAAATATCATAGTATTTCTTAGACATTTATTTGATACAAAATGGTACAAATGGTACTAACATTTTTTTATTTTTATTAATCAATGTGTATGTTTGTTTTATTACATAGATATAGGTAATTAATTTTATATGCCTTTTACATATTTGTGTATAGATATCTTATTTTAATGTTCATAACATATAAAGTTCATTATGTGGTATATCACGTCATACCATTATAAAAATATTTTATGTGTTGTCATGTTGACAAATTTAGAAATATAATGAATGAGGCGAGAAGCTTAAATTTGTTTTCGCTTATGGTAAATTTTCACTTGTTATTACTAAACTTTAAAGTATTGACAGCAATTAGACATTGCATAATTTATATTTTAAAATATTTTCGCAAATATAATATGCTTTTATATTTAGAGATGTCATATGTGAAATATCATATTTTCTTTAGTTATATTATCTCAACCTGTCACAAGCTTTCCTCTTAACATTTTAATGCCTGCTCGAGTCATCAATATTATTATTAATAATAACAGGAAGAGAGATTTTATTTATTTCATTAATGCAATTAAAACATATAACGTACCAGTATATATTTTAAGTCAATTGTATGCCGTGTTGTTGCATACCAGCACACATTTTTAGATGTGAAATCTCAGTATTTTTAAAATTCAGTTAATATTTTTATTTTTGTTTCTAATATTTAGTGACTGTTTTCGATAGATTTCTTCTTGCATTGTGTTATTTTCTAGAGGTAGCACAATGCCAAGAATGTTTTTTCCTGAAGGGTTTCTTCTCCTTTTAGCGGTAAGATGGCCACTTACCTACAAAAAGGGAGAGAATGTTTGTCTTCATTTACAAAATTCATTAATTCATTTTTTAAAATTTACTATTATTCGACACTTTGCTAAATTCTCACCGTTTTTTTCATGTGCAGAGCATTTTTTAATTTTTTATTTGTTTAGACATGACATTACTGAAGAGTGGTCTCGCGCGACCTCGCGGTTTTCAAATTAATTCGTTAGAAGATATTTCACAGAGATTTCCTTTTTTCTTGCAACTCTTGTACATATTTGTTGTGGTTTCATATTCAACCTGGCTTTACATGCATACACATACTTACACTTCATTCTCACAAAATTATTTTTGGTTATGGTTCAAAGATAACACTCGCCTTGGTTGAATTCGGTCATAATTTTTAGGTACTTCTGTAATATTTTTTTCTACATACTGTGTCATGATCACATTCCTTTTATTTTACTCTGCAGACAAAAAACTATTTTGTTTTACATAATTTTTACACTCATTCATGCTGGTTGGTTTACTGTTAGGAACAGGCATTTTTCCTCTTTTGAAGTTTAAATTGTTATAAATACACTTTATTTACATCTTCAATTATTTTAAACACTTGTTTTTTTGTTTTGTCATATAATGTATTAGTTCCTGGTACACATGAGAATTTTGTTCATAGAAAAAACACAGGAGTTCATCGCACATTCTTTGTTCATTGATGTTACACTAGTTCATCGCTTTTCTTTCCATTCTTGTTGTACATGGGGAACTAGTTACATTCATTTTTGTTAAAACAAAAAAATCGCTTTTTTCCTGGACATTTTAGTTCACCGAATAAACACTTTAGTTCATAGAATATTTACATGTTTGTTTATAGAATTTTACACGTTAGTTCATCGATGTTTTTCACATTAGTTCATAGAGATTTTATACATGTGTTCAGTCATGTCGTACGTTATAATTCATAGAGATGTACACTTTAGTTCGTTGAATTTTATATTATTGTTCATAGATTGTTTACATATTAATTCATTGAAAATACACATCTTTGTTCATAGAATATGTAACACATTACTTCTTAGAAAGTAAACCACATTTTAATGTACATTATCTTTAAGATATAATTTGGAACCTCTTTTTAATTATTTTTGTTAGATAAAACAGTAGTTTTTTTTAATGTTTTTTTTCTAAAAATCCATACAACACTCAGGAAACTGCCAGCACATACGTTAAGGATTTTAATATAGGAAATAAATTATAATATGTACATGCCTTTCCACATACATTTTTCTTTACTGATAAAATTTGACTGATTGGACGCGGATGGTGACTCGATGCTAATTATATCATTTCACAAAATGATTCTTCTCAAAATATTATAGTACATCTTTAAAATTGGACATGTTTCTGATACAATATTATTTAGGTTGTTGTCACTAGTTAGATATACTTTTATCTTTAAAAATATATATGCTGGAACCGGTATGACCATTACATCATTTGTACTTTCCTCTATTTTAAATGACACTTTAAATTTTCACACATTTAAGCTTTTAGAAATACATGCACTTACTGCAGTTTGTTTAGATCACCATGTACACACAAAAATATTGTAAGCATTTTTATTATTTTACAATAATCACAATTGTTTTGGCATGACTCTTAGCTATACCTTAAACATCAAGAGTATTTAAATCGAGGAAGTTAAATACTTTTACAGTTTTAATATTACATATTTGTCACATTTGATATTCCGGTAATATTTCATGCCTAGACACTTAATTTTTAACCTTTTGCTAACCATAGTATTCGACAGTTTTTTTTTTCACTTCACACAGAGTTCATAGTTAAAACACGTAGTTCACTGTAGCTGGTTTAGAGTTTAACCAGAGTTTCTTTTTACATAATACATTTAGTTCATTGAGACAAGCTAACCCTTATTCATCGAGTTGTTTAATGATTGTTAATTCATTAATTACGTAATTGAATGTCACTCATTGGTAGGTGTTTTTGGGTTCTGGTATACATACTGTCTGTTTCTTATGTTAGCAAAAAAAAAAAAAAAAAAAAAAAAAAAAAAAAAAAAAAAAAATTTCCTAATTTGTTTTTCTACACAATCGCGAGAGCGTTGCTTGGCATGCGGCAATGGTATTTACAATGGTATTTTATTTTACAAAGGTTTTACAATGTTACTTTTGCGGCATGCTACGCGGATGAGCTTGTGGTCTGTGGATAACAATTTTGTGGGATTTCACCTTTCTTATTTTTCCCTCATCAATGGCATTCCTTGTGGTCCAAGACATTTCACGTGAATATATATATATTTATTGTTCACGAATTTTCTTATAGGTAATGCACAGGTTTTCATTTTTTTTATTACATACATGCAGCCTTCTCCTGGTTTATACCAGTTAATTCTGTAGCACATATTAATTGAGGCTGAGTTCACACACACACACACAATTTTTCTCTTCAGTATTACCTGTTGTACAATTCACTTAAAATTTCATTTTTCTCATACATTTTTACATTTAAAAGATTACATGATGGAATAACTCAATTTTTTTTTACACAAGTAAAGGCTTATTAAATCACAGTTTTATTTAAACTACATTTATATTAAGACAGGGGAATACAGTTGTCACATGGAATTAAATGGCTTATGACAGTGTTTGAGGTATTTTTTTTATATTCTGATTTTCTACAGTTTTTTTATTATTGTCTTCTTTACCTTATATCTATCTCATAAATATACATTTGTTTAATATTCATGTTGAGAGATAAAAAAAATCTTTAAAAAAAGAAGCTTAAAACCCATACTTTCGATCATTATTATGGGCATTATTTCTGGAGTCTTAATTATTTACATTATTTTTGTTTATCTGTGTGTTATATCATGTCTTTTGTTGCATTATATTACTCGAGTATCTTATTTTATTATAATATTGATCAATACATATATTTAATGTTTATTATTGAAAACATATTGAAACTTATAGCCAGCTGGTAAGTGACCTGTTTACTTAGGCCTAATGTATTTTTATTTTGTATGTGCACATTTCTGATACAGGTCATCGTCTAAATAAGACGAATTGAAGAGTGATCACAAATTTTATTAATGAAGCTGCAGCTGTTTCTAAATAGAAACAATATATGATGTCATCTGTATGACAAAATTTATGGTACCAATATATTATATCATGATATATATATACTTTTATTTGGGATGGTTGCCTACTTAAAGAGAAGTTCAGACGCTGTTTACTTTATTTAGTAAAGGTTTGGTTTGTTTTCATGAGCATTTTACACATTATTACTTGTAAGAGCATATGAAAATTGATTTTTCTCCCTTCATGTACATTTATAATTTTTTTTTTCGCCTGTGAAAGGGGTGATATATGTGATGTAGAATCACATATAGTATTCTTAAATTTTACATTTTTCTAAATTACAGTTAAAAATAATCTTTAATTAATATCTATTTTATCTTAACGCTTATTCTCGATCCCACAATAACTTTTCGTTCAAAAGAAAAGAAAGAAAAACACCTAGCATCTGCTTTATTACTGAAAAACGGCTGTCAGATAAAGAGAATTCATTAAGATGCGTATTTCACCCTTGCTGGAAACAAATAAAAAAAGAATAAAGTTCGAATGTGTTTGCGGTCAGTGAAATTTCATTTTCCTCTCTGTGTAATTTTAAGTCTAACTTATCCGTTGCATATGAGTCTTTTTATGTACATAATGGTTGTTATGTCTTTTGAGAACATTTTCCCAAAATATGTTCCTAACGTACGAATTGGCAGTCGGATTCCTTTTTGGCGTATTTTTAGGACTGCTGTTTTCTAGTTGCCCTGCTATAAAATTCAAAATCCTTTTATTGTTTAAGCGTAACAGACAATTTTGCGGAGATGATATCAGTCATTTTTCATATGCTTAATGTCGCCAATCGTGTGATGCCAATGTGCGAATTTTTCAGTGAGGAATCAATTGCCTCCCTCTCGCTTCATGAACTCAGTCATGTGAAGACTGTTTTCTTAAAAAATGCGTTCAGGCACCATCCCTAACTTGCGCTTGGATTTCACCGGACTGTGATTTTGGCCCTCCATTTTAGAATTTCGCGGACTGCTTCCTTCTTCCTAAGTCTGTACAGGACGAAATTTTCAATCTTGGTCTCAAACAATCCGTATTAAAATCACTGTCTCTGATTAACCTAATGCGTGCATAAAATAAGTAAAATTTTCTATCAAAATTTTTACGGAAAACACAGATTTTGAAATTGCTTTTATTTTACAAAAAATAAAAAATAAATAAAAAAAGAATACAAAAAAAAAATTAAATTCATTTTTTCTTTAAAGAATAGTTCATTGAAAGGCTAAAAAATTAAATACGATAAAACCAGTGAAAAAAAATCTGCCTATGACGGAATTTTGTCATAAACGGAAAATGTCTTGATCCATGCAAAATAAATATAATAATACATGAGAAAAAATAAACTACTTTACATCTCCTGGGAAGGGAAATTGTCTATAACATATTTTTTCTTTCCTATGTTATTCCGTCTTAAAAGGTTTTACTGTATAACATTTTTCAATGTCTCCAACACATACGATATGAATTAATGATATTAAAATATGGGTGAAACTTTTACATGTAGAGATTCATTGATAAAATAAATATATCACAGCCATAAGCGCTTCTTTAACAGTAAAAAGTATAAATATATTAAACGGAAAACTGGAAAAAGTATTTTTGGTCAGAACTCCTCCATACGAAATAATTTTTAACCATGTAACTATGTATGTTAAACTATGTATAAATTCACGGCTCAGCCGGTCTATGATTTTAACTTTTTCGAGGCCGGTCTGGGTTATATTTTTTACATTTTTCCAGGCCTGGCCGAACTTTTTTCCCTGTGGGATGGTTTGGAACCGGACTAGATATTTAGATCCATGCAGACCTTCAGTGCAAACTACTAAAATATTTTGAAAATAAGTTTAGTTTTAAATCAATACGCAACATTTTTATGTCCATATAAGAGACACTGCCTTAAATCAACATTTAATAACGAACAATTTGTGAACAATCACTCACTTCCTTTAAAAATAAGTTAAAAACTCTTCCTTTACAGGCATGGTTAAGTGGTTAAGTCATGAATTTCGGAGAATTTTGGATTTTAATATCTCTGTGAGGTTTTTAGATACGGAGATGAAAATTTTTTTGTTCAATTTAGGAATGGATAAGGAATAATTTCTAAACAGGAAATATTGCTCTACGGGGGCCGTATAAAAAGTTAATCGTCGCATTATTTCAAATAGACCCCCCCCATGGAGTTGTAACTTATCTTATCAAAAATTTCACCCTTTTTTATGAATTTTTGCAATTGAAAGTATGGGTCTAGAGGCAATATTTAATAAGATAGCCTATTGTTTCGATATTTATGACTCACCCTGTATATATATATATAAGTAATGTTTTTATAACTCATTCTAAACTGTGTTACAACTAATTGATGTATTAAATGAATTTTATAGTAAATTAGCTTAATGGTACTTGTAAGTACCGTCGGTAGATAAAGGGATAATTCGTGTATCCCTCAGGAATACGTAGAAATATTTTGTAAACTTCAGATATAGCGTAACCTGATAATAATAAGGTTCTATCTGTGTTTTTGAAACAATTGACTTATCGATATAGAAATGTTCTATTTGCATTAATGATTTCAAGATTAAAATATTGTCACTAAATATATATAATGTTATATATAAATTATATATAACATCATTTTATTGCAAAACTGCCTTCTTAGATACAAATAAAACCTTTCTATATCTATAATTCATTTTTTTCAAAAACACAGGTAGAACCTCATTATTCTCAGGTGACGATATGTCTAACGAAAATGGGTGACATATGCGTAACAAGATTTGACTACCACACACAAACAGAATTGTAACTTAAAAAAAAAGCATGTAAAAAGAAAATGAAACGTTAATACTACACTGCAAATTCCCAGCACACATTGAGAACACATGTGGAGCACTTTGATTGAAAAAAAGTGTTCCAGTCACCTTAATGTGTACTGAAATGTGTTCCGGATGTGTTCCACTATAAAGAAAGTGTGCCGACAGTGTCCTGAAAGTGTTCCGAAAGTGATCTGCTTAGAATATTTGTTAAATCTAAACTTGGGAACACATTTAAGAGCAGATTGGGAACACATATGGGCACACTTGTGAAATCATGGCTTTCGGTGTTACAATGATGACGACCATAAAGAGTCTTGATCGCAATCAATGTGGATCTCAAGATCAATTTGGTAAGTTAATTTTTTTTTATTTACTTATTTTTTGCATGCATGCATATAGTGATTATTTCTTTTGAGGCTTTCATAAATTCATAAAAACCTAGAGAACAAGAATAATAGGTGCACTGTGTGTGCGTGGGGGGGGGGGGGGTGTAACATTAACATGGAAAAGAATTTTGTGGTTAATTAATTCAATTTCATATTCAATTCCACTTTCAAATACTGATCGTAATGACGTACAGTGGTGTCAGGAATTGGGGAATTTAGGAGGAAAGAGTTGTCGTGTAATTCCCCCTCCCCCTTTCACAGGGCCGTACAGAGAGACCACGTGTCCTGGTAGAAATCCAAATGCAAGCCCTCTTTCCTCTCACATCATAAATATAAATTTGCTAAGTCGAAATTTAATAAGTAAAATTACCGTCTTAGACAGGTTGTTTCCGTCTTAGGAGGTATAAATGCATAATATCCATTTTGGTTTTCCGTATGAATAAGAATTCTGTTTTAGACAGGTAAATTTAAAAAACAGTAACTTCTGACTTTTTAATTTTATTATTTGTTAGATATTTAAACTAAAAAATAATTAACTTAAAAAAGTACGATTACACTGATTTGCTACTTTATTTTTAAACAAGGACCGAAGCCAGGTGCTCTAGTAGAGATGGTAACAGGTGATCAGGGGCGTGCGAAGAGGAAAATACGCCCAGGGAAAAGGCTGAATTTGACGCCCCCCTCCGGAACTTTTTCTTGTAACAGGCAAAAAATGACGTTGTGAGCATAAATTTTTGCGCCCCGTATATTTCCGCGCCCGGGGCAACGGCCCCTTCTCCCCCCCTTTCGCACGGCGCTGCAGGTAATTTGTACCATCTGTCAGAGTTGATTTCAGGAAAACGTCCGAGGGGGGGCGATCCTCCCCCCCAGAACAATGAGATGTCTCCCCGGAAGATTTGTGATTTTGTGTTTTCAAAGGCAAAAAATGCACGCCCACCCCCGTAACTCTACAATGTCCCCCTCCTCCCGAGCAACAGAAATCCTTCTTGGTAAAAGTGTCTAAATTTAACATTGTCGTCTACCCCCCCCCCCCCATTTTCTACGGACTGCTCCCCAACTCCTTCAGGTTTGGATTTTTTAGTGAATAATTGGAAAATGAATATAAGTGAGATGAAAAGATAAGTGTTATATATTTTGAGCTCCTCCCCCCTCTAGACTACATGTCCAACTTGCTAAAGTTCTTGGCACAGAGCATATAACTGTGTGGCTCTTGACATCAGGAGATTTTTCAAGTTAGTTGGAACATTTTATCACAATGAAACGTGTCTTTCCCTCAAATGCAAATGTTTTCTTAACTTAAGAGCCCATGTATACTTATAATTGGAATAAATATTGATAGCCCTTTGCTGTTTTTTCATTACATATTTTGCAATTAAAAAAATCCTTAAAGTTTTTTGTGTGTGTGTGTGTGAGTGGGGGGGGGAGAGATGGGAGGGGGATGCGGAATTTTCTTTTTCATTTTGTTTCAAATGACAGCAGAAGCATAGCCTCACCCCTTGAGCAGATGATGGATGCAACCGTCCTTCTCCTCTCCTTAGTTACTAATGATAAACTCAGTACTTACATTAGTATTAATAATATTATTATTTTAAAATATTGAATCTAAATTGTATTACTATATTGTCCTAATTCTTATTTGGCCTAAAATGCGGTCGGTATCTTGACACAGTACATTCTAAATTAAATAATTAAGAAATATGAATAATAATAAATTATAAAACTTCTAACTTGCAAATAATGATAATTTTTTCCGAAGTACTGTAGTGGAAAGTTTTTATCAAGTTGATGTGGCAACATCGACGCGACGCGCGGGAAATGGAAGCTGAGCTGTTTGTTTATGTTTACATTCCGACTCGGCGTCTCTGTGCAATTCGCAATTTTTATATATTTATATTAATATAAAGGTTACTCGACTTGTTTCTTTGAAAACATTAATACGAAGATTTTCTGTGGTACGTATTCTATTGCATCTATTGCATTTTGTTTTTGTTAGTCGAATTAATCAATATTCAGCCTAATTTATTTTACATAGGCACGTGATCTACATTTTATTGTGACATCTGAGTTTTGACAATAAAGGCAGGTATTCAGATATCCCATAAGGAACACACTGTTTTAAGATTCTTTAAATCCGAGTGAAATCTAAAATTCGATATTCAGATGGCATCTATATTGCTTTAAAAAAAAAAAAAAAACGTTCGGTGTAAAAAACGTTATGTTTGCATATCTATATCTGTATTGTATGTTAATCTGTAATCTCCCGTTTTTATATTAATCAAAATGATTTTAGTAACAGTATTACAGTAAACTCTCTCAAATATATAGGTACATCTTCAAACCAGCTGTTATGTATAGTGTAAATGTTTTGTTTGCATTTTTTTTAAGAGTAGGGTCACCCGGGGTAAAATGGGTATAAAAATCATCTTTTTTATTTTTAATGTTTCATTGTAGAAATGTTGTGAAATAAATTCATGTTTTTGTTCAATATTTTTGACATTGTGTATCTTAGGTCTAAATTAAACATAATTTGTGGTTCCCTTTTTTTAAATTTTTGTGTAAAACACTATACCTATTTTACCCCAGTGTATACTCATTTTACCCCATGGTTCGGGGTAAAATGGGTATATGCTGGTTAAATTTGAATAATAAATTAAATACACGATAATTAATGTGTAAACCATTTAAAAGTTTTGTACTTTCATCTTCTGAATCATGTGTAAACTTGGAACGTGAAGGGAAGGGGCTTCAAAAACTCCCCACTTCAATTTGCTTACATTTTTTTCTTGACGTATAAAAACACTGTTATGAAACTAATGTAAATAAGATGAGAGTACTGACAAATCCTATCCTCCACCACATCAGTTTACACACATGCTGTGAATCGTGTTTCTCTTTAAAGTTATTTTTTTAATTATTATTTAATGCAATTCAAAAGCAGATAGATATCAGTATGAATATCTGTAGGGAAAAATGAGAAATTAAATTACACTGGAAAATCAATGTTTAATCAAAAGCAATTCATGCAGATAGGTATAACATAATAAAAATTTACATGCAAAGTGTATACTGGCAAGGACTATTGCAGCTTGGTTGAGATAGCTTTCTGACAATTTGGATGCGTTCACATCAGCAACATCGTCTTTCTCTGGAAAGAAATAAAATAATCCAGCAGATGACTTTGTTGCAAACTTCACAGTATTTTCACCTTCATCAGGGATATCAATAATGAGACCTGTGAATTCTTGAACAGACTTCTTTACATTAAATTTTACAGGGACTCAATCGCCAATCATTGGATTCATTGCAGTGAAAACCTTTGGCTTAACTTCTATTTTATGGGTTGCTTCGATTCTTTTAACTGTTTGTACTTTTTTTTTGTGTTCCTAGTGCAAAGACTTGTAGCCACCTGCTCTGTAGTTAAAACTTCTCCTATCTTTGCTTGTACTCTCTTGCGTTTTTCTCTGAGTTTTTTTATAGCCTCGCCAGTACTAGAAAATGTATTTTAATTTAATTTTACGATATTTTTCTTACCTTGTGTTCCTGTACATTTAATCAATTTGCATGTATTTTAATGTCACCCGAAATAGCCTAATTTATAATATAAATGATAAATTAATGATATAAGTAATAGCCTAATTTCATATAACAAAGCATAATATCAATTTAAAACATAGGATCAATAACAATTTGCCTTCAAAGGTCTTTCAACTTTGATCAATCTTCATACATTCATATCTTGACCTATACCAATTTTACCCCATATGACAAAAAACGCTATAAAATTTTTGTGAGTAAATAAATTTACTTAATTTTACAGTTTTCAGTTAGAAGAATCCTTCTTCTGTAAATATCAAACAGTTTATTCCTAAAATTCTTCCAGTATATTTTTCTGGAAAGAAGTTTTTCAACCACTAAAAACACTTTGTTCTATCTTCTGTAAAACAAAATGGTTGCCAAGCCTATTATATGTGTCGCCAGTTTGTTTTTATAAGGTTTAAGTATTGCCAGATATGTAAGCACTTTGTTCATAATTAAAATTTTTTTTAAAAATTTGTCTGGTAAAATAATAAAATAAATAAAATATACCCATTTTACCCCGGGTGACCCTATAATTTGAATGTAATTAAATATTAAAAAATATAATGATTGCTTAAAATGAGTAAAATATTAATTTAAGACCTAATTGATAATTAAATTAAATAATAAAAAATTAGCTCTAAAATGAAGCCCTATCAAGCTGTTTCATACTTTGAAATTTTTGGGTTATTGTCAACTAGTGTGTTTTCTTTTCCTGTCATTTTTTTTATTTGAAATATTTGGAATTATCCATATTAGGGGGATGTGCATATATAACTATTATCATTTTAGGGGGAAGGGGGGGGGGGGTCTGGCACTGGCAGACGATATCTCTAGGGGGAGACAGAGTTTGTTTATTGTTATCAATATCATTTTTGATCCAACCAAAATTTTCTCTTTTTTATTTGTAACATACGTGGTCTTTGGTTCAAAATAGTATGTTTTTTTGCCTATTTTTATGAAAAAGCAAAACCGTTATTGAAATTACGAAATTATTATAAAGTTGAATAATTCTAAACATGGAATTCCCCAATGTTTTACATTCCTATTCTTTATATGTGTATGCATTCATAATCGCTGTTCGACAATGCAAAATTAGTATATTTGAGATGAAACTTATGTTTACTAATAGGTAAAAGAGAAAGAATGTTGTTCGCTTGTTTTGTTGATAAAAATTTCTATCTACACCCCCTCCTGTCCCTCCCCATTCATGAGCGGTAAGTGAAAGAAGACACTATTACTGTTAAATAGATTATGTTACAAAAAGCTATTATAAAATTCCTTTAAAAAGTAACTATTTATTTTAAGTGTTATTTCATATGTATTTCATACATAAGCTGATTTATATCTTATATATAAAGTTGTATTTTATTAACTTCCCTTCTTTTGAATCAATAAAACATAAAAAAAAAATATTTTATATGTCACTCTAAACAAATTTAGTAAATTTTAAAAGTGAAAAAAGAAAATTTAGACATTGATAACGATATTACTATGGGGAGTGGGGTCGAGAGATGATAACATTTGATATCGGGAGGGTGGAGGGAGTCCAGATTTTGCAAAAAGTTGATAATATGTATGAACAAACCCTAAGCAGAATTATGAAATCAGAAAAAAATTAAATTATTACATATCAAAACTGAAACTAATACAAACAAGTAAGAAAAAGCATGCGTCAAGCATATATTATGAAACACTTCCTGAAATGTTGAACAAAGCATCGTTTTTTAGATAAATAAGGTGTTAATGTCCATAGCCAAATATGGGTTTTGATACTTTTGAACAGACCTGTATTTGATCTGCCGGTTGATATATAATATACTGTATACTGCGGAAGTTTAGTTTAGCAAGAAAACGCCTAACAAGTTGAAATTTCTCGGTATTTATGTATTAACGCCACCACAGTTACAGATTTGGCGATTTTTAATCTACACTTAAATTTTTTTGACAAATCATAAAATAAAACACTTTACATAAAATTAAAGCACTTTCAAAATTCAAAACACTATATTTAAAAACAAAGTAACATATCAGATTTCGGTGGAAAATGGGCCGATATAGAGTCACTCCTGCTGCGGTTGCGTTAATACGTAAGTACCAATTTCTCTTCCAGCTATTTATACTAATGTATGGAAAAATATTTCAATACTTTTGTTAAGCCATGTATAGTGTTCATTCTAGGCTATTTTTGAAAGGGTGCAGCACCCTGCCCTTTTTCAAATTTGCAAAATGCACCGCTGGTTTTACCCAGAGATTTTTAATAAATATTTTATTCTGTATTATTTTTAAATTTGTGTGCCCAAAAATGTTACAATTTTTTTCATTTCTTTAGGAAAAAGAACATCAAACTATTCAATTATGGTTTAATTTAATTGTATTTTTAATTTTTATGTCATAAAATCAATCAAAATTAATATTACTTGACTTATCTTCAGTGTTCTCGCTGTCGCTCGCCATTGTGCCAAATTGCTACTAAATTCTTCATTTGGCAAGCAAACAAGCGATTTGATTCGTCAAATTGCTAGTGCTCAACTTTTGCCTTTTCTTTTTCTTTTTCTTTTTTTTTTATGTGTGTGTTTTTGCCCTGTGTTTTGAAGAGTATAATTTTGAAACTGCATTTGAAGTATGGACTTCTAAGAAAAGCCGAATTCTAGAAAAATAAAAGTTCATTTGAATATGACATTTTGATTTTTCAGATTCATTGTGTATGATATCATAAAATTCTGAATTAACTTAGGAATTTTTATTTCATAACATTTTAATGAGTTAAATCAGTTTTAGATTTTATTTTTCTTGATTACGCAAGATATTTAGAACAGAAATGTATAATATAGACGCATGCGGTGCGCAGAAAACTTTATGAAGTTTGCAGAAAATTTTAAGAAAGAAACAATTTTTATTTATTTACTTACTTATTTTTTTTAGTACCAAAAAATAAAAATATTCCCTCAATTTTATCAACAAATTATTTACTGTTAACGCGAATGTCTTCAAAAAAAAGCATGAAATTTAATAAAGAATCGCGTAAAAACATGCATTTCACCAAAGAATTGCGTAAAAAAAACCTCCATTTCAACAAAGAATCGTGTAAAAAAAATCCAACATTTCGACAAAATACCGCGTGAAAAACGTGAATTTCGTCCAAAGGCTGAGTAAAAAATGTGAATTTTGTCCAATAACCGCGTTAAAAACATAAATTCCATGCATGAATCGCATAAAAAATACAAATTTTTTGCATGAATCGCATTAAAAAATACAAATTTTGTGCATGAATCGCTTAAATGATCGCATGAATCGTGTTAAAAAGGCAATAATTACGTTCAGAAATTGTATGAAAAGTGCAAATTACATCTATGAATCATGTAGTAAAACGCGAATTACGTTCAGAAATCATTCAAAAAACGCGAATTTTGTTGGCAGAAAACTGAAATGCAAATTACGTCTATAAATCGCATAAAAATAGCAAATTGTGTTCATAAATCGCATAATAAATGTGAATAGCATTCATGAATCGCATAAAAAACACGAATTACGTTCATGAATTGCTCAAAAAACGCAAATTACGTCCATGAATCGCGTAAAAACATGAATTATGTCCATGAATCATCATTTCATCAAAGAATCAAGAAAAAATCCAAAAATTTCATCAAAAAATTGAAAAAAAGCAAAAAAAAAGTACATTTTGTTAAAAGATCGTGAAAAAAAGGCAAATATTGTTGAAAGATTGCAAAAAAGCAGACGATTTTAAAAAATCACGAAAAACAGCTGATTTTGTTAAAAAGTCACAAAAACCAGATTTTGCCAAAAAAATCTGAAAAAAACGTTAAATTTCGTGAAAAGATCACAAAAAATGGGAAATTTCGTTAAAATATCACAAAAAAGGCAAATTTTGCCAATTTTGTCGCGTTTAAACACAAAAAACGCAAATTTTGAAAAAAAAAAAAAAAAAAAAGAGCACATAGTTTGTAACTGGCTTGGGGGCCCCAAAGCACTGAAACTTAAGGGGCGTCAAATTTATACTACAAACATCATTTTTAGGCTGTCCCAAGAAAAAGTTACGAGAGGGGAAGGGGCCTCAAATTCTAATTATTCCCCAAGTGCAATTTTCTTTTCGCACGCCCCTGATTGTGAAGCAAGAAAATCCGCTTTAAGAGCAATAAAGACACAATTTTGAAGCAGGAAAATCAGCTTTTATAACAGAAAAATTCCCTTCTCACATTAATTTTTTTTTTTTTTTTTGTGCCCCTTTGACGAAATTTACATTTCTTTCCGATCTTTTGCGAAATCTGTCTTTTTTTTTTGGGGGGGGGGGATATTTTGATAAATTTTGCATTTTTTCGTGAATGTTTGGCAAAAGTTGTCGTTTTTTGCAAATCTTTTGACAATTTTCCATTTTATTGCGATTTTTGGACGAAATTTACCGGTTTTATGCAAATCTTCAGATGATATCTGGCATTTTTATCATGATGTCTGACGAGAGTTGCCATTTTTCATGATTTTTGGCAAAATTTGCCGTTTTTTGCAAATCGTTTGACAAATTTTCATTTTATTGCGATTTTTGGACGAAATTTATCGTTTATTCACTATTTTTTGAGGAAATCTGCCTTTTTTTGGAGATTTTGTGATGAAATTAACCATTTTTTCGCGAATCTTGTTGGAAATTAGATATTATTTTGTGATTTTTTAATGAAATTTGTCGGTTTTTCACGATTTTTTTACGAAATTACTCATTTTGTAGGACACGTAAGAGCTATTTTTTTGCCTAATTTATGCACAATACTGCATATTTTGTCAAAAGATCAGGAGAAATATGCCAATTTTGTCAAAAGATCTGGAAAATATGCAAATTTTGTCAAAAGATTGCAAAAGAAAAAATAGAATTTTGCCAAAAAGCGAGCAAAGAAGACATATTTTGTAAACAGATTGCAGAAAATATGCAGATTTTGTCGAATGATTGGAGAAAAGTCACGATTTTGCTTAAATACTGGGAAAAAATATGGGAATTTTGTTGAAACATCATGAACAAAATGCGTTTTTTGTCCAAAGATTACGAATATTGTGCAAATTTTGTCCAAAGATTACAAATATTGTGCAAATTTTGTCCAAAGATCACGGATAGTAAGCGAATTTTGTCAAAAAATTACGGAAAGTATGTGAATTTTGTTGAAAGATCGTAGAAAATATGCAGATTTTCTCAAAAAGGGATGTGAAAAAAACACGAATTTTGTGAAAGGATCATGGATAAATGCAAATTTCATTGAAAAGATTGTCGAAAAAAGTGCAATTATCGCCAGATGGTCACAAAAAATGCAAATTTTGTTAAAACGCTGCAAAAAAAATGCAAATTTTGTTAATGGTCCATGAGGCCATGAAAGTTCAACTTTTTCTTTGCTGAGCCTGTAGCATGTCTGCAGCAAAGAAAAAAAAGGTGAATTTCACCAAAAAATCTCAGAAAAATGCAAATTTTATGTAAGAATTGCAGGAAAATGCAATTTTCATCAAAGAAATGCTAATAAAATGCAAATTTTATCACAGAGTTGTGAAAAGACGCAAATTTTATCAAAGGATCATGAAAAATTGTGAATTTCATCAATGGATTTTGAATAAAAAAAATGCATATTTTTTCAAATTATAATTATGGAAAAAATGTCAATTTTTGAATAAAGATTGAGGAAATGCTAATTTCGTCAAATGTTTGTGAAAAGCAAGAATTTTTGCCTTTGCAGAAAACATGCAAAATCAAAGACGATTGCAAAAATTCATGATCTTTTGGCGCCTGATCAGCAAATTTCATGATTTTTACACACTTAAGGACAAAATTTGCGATTTTTTTTTCCGTGCTCAATCAACACAATTCACTTTTTTTTTCCCCGGGCGATAAGCCAAGAAAACATTTGATTTTTCTGCAGCTGGTGAATTTGAAATTTTTTTCATGCATCATCAACAAAACTGACAATTTTTTCTTGCCCAGTCAATGAAATGTGTAGCTTTTCTCGCTTCAATCCAATCAACAAAATTTGCAACTTTTTAGAAGTCGATCAGTAAAAATTCATGATTTTACAGTGGCCAATCGACAAAATTTGCCCTCTTTCTGTTTTTAATTGACGAAATACATGTTTTTCTGTGCCCAATCAACAAAATTTGTGATTTTTAACGAACTCTGACAAAATATATATTTTTTTACACAACAAAATGAAATTTGTGACTTTTTTTCCTTGATAAACTGGCAGAACTCATGATTGTTTTGCTGCCGATCAATGATATTTTTTTCGAGCATCATGAATAAATTTGCAATTTTTCCATGTGTTATCAACAAAATTTGAGATTTTTTTTTTTTTTTTTTTTGTTCTTGATTACAAAATTTGTTATTTTTTTCATGTAAGATCAATGAAATTTGCTTTTTTTTTGTGATAAACCAAGAAAACATGTGATTCCACAAGCAATAAATTTTATTTGCATTTTTTTCATTTATCATCAACAAAACTGATGATTTTTTCTTGCCCGATCAGTAGAATATGCAATTTTTTGCGTATAACCGACAAATTCATGTCTAATCGACAAATGAACAATTTCACTATTTTCCACACTTAATCAATGAAGTTCACAATTTTTCTGTGCTCAATCAGTGACATTTGCAGTTCTTAAGTGATTGACAAAATTTCATATTTCCCCACGATACATTGACAAAATTTATGATTTTTTTCTACAATCTATGCATAAAAATTGCAATTTTTTCCAATTGTAAATTGACGAAATTCACAGGCCACAGGTTTTGGTTTTGCATCCCTAATATTAGATATATTTTGCATCTAATGCGGTGCAATAATGGAGTTTAGTTAAATTGTGGCTTAATTATTGACTTTTGAATTTTTAGTACCATATATTTTTCACTGAGTAAATGTTTTTCAACCTGGTTTCCTACTCAAATTTGCTAATTTCTGTCACTCTTAAGCCTTGTCATACCTTTTTTTTAAACTCTCTGTATCTGTCAGATTTTTTTAAAAGAAAAATTGTATGTATCCTTTCTGATTTTTTTTTTAATGAATTTAGGATTTTCTCTTACCTATGGTAGATATATGTGGTGCCTACCCCAGACGGAAGAAAAACTGGTGAAAAAACACAGCATCATTTACGATTAAGGTATAGCTAATTTATTGTTTATTAATTTAAGTTTATGCATACATAAACTTGTGCTTAAATGTATTTTAAGAAAATGCTGCACATTTACTGTCTCTGTTATGAAAATCCTGCTCATAGGCATGTATTTAAAAGTGTATGCGGCTCCAATTACTTTTTTTTACGGGGAACAAATGGCAGCAATTCCCCGATGGTAAAATTTCCTGAGGAAAATTTCAAGCTATGTTACCAACTAATAAATTGCAATACAGTCAAGTCTCTCTATATCGAAACTCCATACATCGAATTTCTCTATATAATGAATTTTTAGTAGGAACAGTCCCCTTTTTTGCATGATTACATTAAAAACAGTCTCTATATAGCGAAATATCTATTTCCATATGACAAATTTTTTTATAACTTGGTCTTAATTTATTCAGTTTTAAAAAAGCTTCAAAATTATATGGAATCCATTTTCCATCACTTATTTTTGATTTATCATTCAGTGCTGTTTTTTTTTTTTTTAAATATTACTTCTCTCCTTGTTGTTTAAATCCAACGAGTTAATCCGACCTCCCACACACCTTTCAACATCCTTCTCAAAACAGAATCAATTGGATTGTTACACACAGGGTTCTCGCTGTCGCTCGCCATTGCGCCAAATTGCGACTAAATTCTTCATTAGGCGAGTAAACAAGCGATTAGATTCGCCAAATTGCTAGTGCTCAATTTTTGCTTTTTCTTACTTTTCTTTTTTGTTTTCATACATATGCATATATACATATTTTAAATAGATTTGTAGCGGATAGTTGAAACTAGATTAATAACAGTCGGTGTCGCAGTTATAAAAATTTAGGTTATTTTAGAACATACGGACATAAGGGGGGGGGGGGGGGGGGTGTTCATTAAAAGGTTAAAGATAATTTTTTAGTGCTACACAGCGAATCTATTTTGCTAATACTTTTTTTCATTTGGCGAATGTTTTTTATTTTTAATTAGCCAAATTACTAACGTTGGTCAAATGTCAGCGAGAACACTGGTTACACATATAAAAGAGGAATCAATGAGAGGCCTTCAAATGGAGGAAAATGTGAACTACAATTTTTCATTCCTTGCTAAAATTTGAGCATTTTTTTTTAAAGAGTGTTACAATTTTAAAATCAAAACAACAAAAAATTACAGATTTCTTCCTTTGAAATTAATGTAAGTCTTTCTCATTTGATTTTCATTAAGCTTTCAAATAAATGTCTATTCTTTTTTTTTTCTTTCTTTCTTTCTTTTTTTTTTTTTTTTTTTTTTTTGAAACTGCTTAAATAATTAAGAAATGTTAGGTTTACTTTTAAACATTTCAAATTCTTAATTAAATAGATCAAAAATAATTTTTGTTCAAAATTTACACATTAAATATGATTTTTAACATCATTCTCTATACTAGGGATGCACCAAAAATTCGGTATCTATTCGGTATTCGGCCATGTTACCGAATATTCGGTTAGGCCGAATATCAAACTATTCGGTTAAGCCGAATATTCGGCTTGTCCGAATATGAAACTATTCAGCCTGCCGAATATTCGGTTTGGCCGAATATCAAAGTATTCGGCCAAATCCAATACTTAATAAAGCCTTTTAAAGAACATTTTTTAAAACTTTTCACAATTTCTACTTTTAACTGTCAATTTATAAATATATTTAAAATAATATGAAAGAAAATTATATTTAAATAAAATAGAATGTTTTTACATTATTTATTTGCTGTTTGTAAAATGTAACTTAAGAAAATTAACCATGAGAAGGATTAAAATGGTGATTTATTAGGATTCTCCTTAAGAATAAATGATGCAAGTGCAGATGCAAGTTCCTAGATTTTATTTAGTAAAAAGTCTGTTTCTTGCTTTTCCCAAATAAAAGTTTTTAAACTAGAAAGAAAAACTTTTGAGATTAGTAATAGCTATCAAGGCAGACAATTTGTGTTCATGAAACCATAATCATAATCAACTTATTGAGTCATAAGTACATTGTATTTCATCTCACTCTAGGTCAAACTTGTGTTTTCGTTTGTTGCATTAACAATAAATAAGATACCATAACTGTATTTTCAACTCGCATGCTTTGATTTCTGTAAAATATGATATGATATGATGAGAAGGATGGAAAATGCCACCATTCATAAGATAAGAACTATGATCTAGACATTCCTTTTTTCAGAATTAAATTGAAAGTACTTATACTTTATACTGAAAAAAATCTGCCTAGAGTTATTTAAAAAGAACAGTTATGAGACGCTACAGTTTTTCTTCAATCATTTTTTGATTATTTCTCTTTGATTTTAAAATGTTTGTTTCAATTTGTTGAAGAAATCATGAAATTTAAAATTTTATTAATTAAAAAAGTCTCATAATTGTGCTTCTTAAATAAATAAAGGCAGAATTTTTTCAATACTAAATGCTCTTATAAAAAGCTCTTGTTTATCAAAATATAAGTTTCTCTTATTAAATATTATGTAAAATTGTTTTAAAAAGTAACATTTTAATACCTTTAAACTTTGAAATATAAAAAGTATTTGGAAAGCCGAATATTCGGTATTCGGCTGAATAGTTACTATTCGGATGGCCGAATATTCGGTATTCGGCCCAACAATTACTATTCGCCTTGCCGAATATTCAGTATTCGGTTCAGCTGTCGGCCGAATATTCGGCATTCGGCCAAAATCACTATTCGGTGCATCCTTACTCTATACATCAAATTTCTCTATATGACCAATTTTTTACAGGAACGATGGTTTTCATTATACATAGAGACTCGACTGTTATTATATTTATGTATATCTCCACTCTGAAAAAACAGTTCAAAATAAACATTTATTGCAATAATCTGTTCAATCACAATCAAAAAAGGCTTTTTATATGTTAGTATCTTTATAGTACCTTTTATTATTATTATGTTTTCAAAGATTTTTACACACATAACTTGGTCTTAGATTGATTTATGCTCTTAAATTGAGAGCAAGAATACAAAACAGAGAGTTTGAGATTGAAAAATCTAGAAAGTGTGAATTTTACATTTTTCTGTTGAATTTAATGGCCCATAATTGTTTTGAACTTGGAACAAAAGCAAAAATGCAACTAAAAAGGAAAAACTTAAACCATCTGTGCTGCATGAAATGA
Source organism: Maratus speculifer (assembly GCA_964019185.1). Lineage (NCBI taxonomy): Eukaryota > Metazoa > Arthropoda > Arachnida > Araneae > Salticidae > Maratus > Maratus speculifer. The sequence goes on from OZ025299.1 coordinate 48,961,894, forward strand.
CCACTCTTTTAGCCTAAGATGTCTCAAAATGTAATTGCTGCTCTTTTTCAAAACAAATGACCAGTTTTCATTTAACTAATGCATACAAAAGGTGTCTCACAATTTTAAATGCAATATTCACCCTTTAACTGAATCACTTTCTAGAGCAGAATTTTATTCAACAAAATTATGGATTCTAAGTAAGCCAAAAAATTTTTATATTAACTTTGATTTTGATTTATAAAAATGGCTAATTGGCTTAACCAGTGATTCATATAAGAGTCAATATTATATTAATGAATGTTGCATTATAATATATACCAGAGTGAGTCATAAATATGCTATCTTGTTAAATATTGTCCCTTTGTACAATGCTTCCAATTGCAAAGTTTCATTTAAAAAAATGTGAAAATTTTCATAAGATAAGTTGCATTACCATGGAGGGTCTTTTTAACAAAATACAAAGATTAAATTTTTATATGCACCCCCCCCCTCCCCCAGGATAAAAATTCCAATTAGGAAAACTTCCCTTATTCAGGCCCGAATTATGTACAAAAAATTGCATCTGCATATCTGCAAAACTCATAAGAGTTATACCCATATAAATAATTCATCAGGTTTTAAGGGACACAAATTGAAATAGTACTCACAATTCAAGAAACAATGTTACTTTAACAGTTCTAGGAATTTTTCAGAGGCAACACTATTCCATATGAAGGATACATTTATTTTCAAACAGGGAACACACTTCTAAAAAAAGGGCACACTTGTACCTTGTTCCACCAAAATATTTTGAACTGCTTTGTTTAGAATCCCCTAAAATTTGTGATATTTTCCCAGAATCTATTAAATTGCCACAAAGTACATGGGAAAAGTTAAAAAGGGTCATTGGGCGCACCGGAAATGTTTAAAAGAACCATCAGACCCATAAAAGAAATTAAAAGGGCCACCAGGTGCTGCGCCCTGATAAAACTACTTCAAATAATAATGTGATCTGCTGTGAGATTATCAGAGCTCAATACTGTTGGACACAGGATGTTGTTAGACATGGTTAAGTTTTGGAATAATATTACAGTTTATATTTTTCAAACACTTACATTTTTTAGCGATCCACATTAAATATTGTATTTGGACTTATCTTTTTTTGGTTATATCACTGCAGATGATGATTAATATATCTTACACCTCTTTCTAAAATGCTTTAGTGTTGACTCTATGAAAAAAGGGCTGCCGGGCAGGAATTTTACAAAAAGGGGACACTATTCTGTAAAAAGGATACACTTGTACCTTACCCAAAATATTTTGAACTGGTTTGTTTAGAATACTCTAGAATTTGCAATATTTCCCCATGATCAATTCAATTGTCACAGAGCATATTGGAAGTTTTAAAAAAGACCACCAGGTGCATCAAAAGGATTTAAAAGAGCCACTAGGCACATAAAAGAAATACAAAAGTCTGTCAGGTGTTACACCCTGCTAAAGTAGTTTAAAGTCGACACTATGCTTATTATATTTAAATAAAATTCAAAATTGTCATTAGCTAATTTTTTTTTTCAATATACATTATGTATCTGATTTTTTTTTCTTTAGAAGGATGACAAATTTCAGACAAAAACTGAAGGATGTGCCAGCCTCTTGATCGCCAAGTGCAATAGTATGCATTAAAGACATGCTAATCTTCTATGCCACTGTCCTGTATTTGTTAGCAATTGTTAAGTGAAACTTCAGCAAGTGTAATGGAGTTATGAATTGTACTGTTATTGATGAATTACAATTTGAAACTAAATTATCCTGTGCAATATATGTGCAAGCAATTGGAGCATTAGGAGTCTTTGTATTGGACCAGCACAGTTATAAACTTTGAAAAAAGTCATAATTGTTTAAGCCCTTTTAAAATGTAATTGAAAGATTTTAAAGATAATAAAAGTTTTGAACAAATTCGAATAATGGGCTAAAGTTTAAATTTCCATTGTTGTTATTTTTATACATAAGTATAAGTAATAATCATGTGTGCAAGATCTTCGGTCTCAGCTGACTGATTTCAGTCTTGAAGAGATTTTTGACTAATAGTAAATTTTGCTTTATCTGCAAAAATAACAATAATTTTACTCTAAATACCTTTTAACCTGTTTCTTTTATTATAAGAAATAATTTTAAACCTAGAAATCATCTTGGCCATTTCCATCAAGCGATTTCTAATACTCAGAAAGGTTTTTACTCTTGGCTTGAATGGGCTTTTTGCATCCATGGTAATAAAAAAAATATTCAATATTTTAATTAAATTTCTGTGAAAACTTTTTTCTGTGATGTTATTTTATTTTTTATGCTACATATCTTTATTTTTTTACTTAATTTTTTACATTTTAATCATGAAGTATGATCACTAGGGAGATTTATGATTCCATCTGGGGTTTTGGAAAATCATAGTTAAAAAAAAATATAATGGATCTAACAAAAAGATTTGTATAACTGTAACATAAATGAATTCCTTCAGATTTCAATTGTGGTGCTTGTTGGTAAATAGCAGATCTTGTATGATTAAGTAAATGCTTATAATTCGACTTATGAATGAATATTCATATGTATTAGGCAAAAAAAAAAAAAATCTAATGGACCAAAAATTAAACAAAGCATCATGGTGAATTAAATGAAAGCATATCAGAAGAATAAAAATAATTTTTGTTGCTTGTTACTATCAGCATTAAGAATAAATTTATTTTGTTTTGATTTTGGGTTTTCATTTGCTTACCACAAATTAAACAGCTATTCAAATTTTATAATTTTTTAAATACAGTAAACTCAAAGGCAACTTGAATTCAGTTAACTAAATGATCTGCTTACATTGAATTCTCCAAGTCCTGAAGCTTTTTTAAGCTAATGACTGTGAACATTTTTACTGTTTTTGTGGTGGTGGGGGGGGGAGGGCATAATTTTTTCCCTCTTTGATCTACGAGTTTACTGTGTATCATGCATTTTTCAATAATTTTTTTATTATTCTAATATTTGTAATCTAAGTTTTCTCTTTTAAAAGAATAAATCTTGATCTTGATATACAAGCTTGCATTATTCAGCTATGTGTTAGCGACATATATCCACCATGTTTTAAATTTGTCACCAGCTAAGCTAGAAGTTGCAACAAGATATGCAAATCTTTTGGGTGTACATTTGTTCCTTAAAAAATATGTTATATAGTTGGCTTTGTTAAATCCGCATTATTTGCAATTATCTATCATCTGCACTTTATTTTCAGATTTAAACAAATGAAAATTGCTCTATGAAGTTTGTAAGAAAAAAATAACAAATTATCGAATCCATATTTAGTGAATTTTCAAAGAAATGTTTAGTTATTTAAGAATTCTAATGCAGTTCATCTATTTAAAAGAACAGATTTTATATTGAAGCTCATGATCGCAAACCAATAAATAGATTGTACTAAATGGCATAGCAGATTAAACAATCAATAAAAACATTTTTTTACTATATTTTTTATATTATTAATTTTCTATAAATTATTAATTTCGACAATAAATATTGTTAATTTTAATGTTTTATTTGTATGCTATATTTTCCTGCGGTATTTTTAACTTATATTAATAATTATATTGTGTATAAATTTGCTGTAAATTATTAAATTGTTTTCACATTGCAGTTTAAATTTTTATAATAATAATCAGATTCAAACAAAAAAATTGTAAACAAAACTATGATCTAAAATCCACCAATTTTTCAGCCTCAATGTTGGCCGATTTGACAGAGACAATACAATATATAGTTATACTTTTTAACTGCATACTGACATCAGGCTTTTCCTGTTTAATCTCAAATTAGTTGTCTGAGCATTTAAAATATTTTATTATATTGGAGAATAACAGGAATGCATACAACATTTTGTCCTTTTAAAAGAGGTGCCCACATCAATAAACAAATTGTCTGAAATGGTTAATGTGCAAATATTTTTGGTCATAAAAAAACTTCATTGAAAATATATGTGCACCTGCAGAAACTATGTGTAAAAGAAAATTTTTTTAAATATATTCTGAGAAATGTGCTTGAATGTGTACTAGAAAAAGATCAGTTTTCCACAAGCATTCTAAAAAGTGTTCCATAAGCATTATAAAAACTGTTCCATATGTGTTCTAAAAAGTGTTCCAGAAAATGCGCTGAAAAGTGTTCCAAAAAAGGTGACAAAATGTATTCCAAAAAGTGTTCTCAAATGTGTTCTAGAAAGTGCGCTGGAAAGAAATAAGCGTTCCATATGTGTTCTAAAAATGTGTTCCAAAAAGTGCGCTGAAAAGTGTTCTAAAAAAGGAGACAAATATGTGTTCCGAAAAGCATTCTCAAATGTGTTCCTTAAGTGTTCTGAGAAGTATTCTAAAAACTGTTCCAAAAAGTGCGCTAAAAAGTGTTCTAAAAAAGGAGACAAAATAAGTGTTCTAAAAAGTGTTCTGAAAAGTGTTTTAAGATTTGCAGTGTAGAACCGCCATTAGGGGTCATTACCAAATTGAAAATAGCCAAATCGAACCAGAAAATTCTTGATAAGATTTGTTAAATATCTGCAACAGAAGAATAGACTAATTAAATAAGTTAAACAGTTTAAAATAAAAATTCTGGGGTAAAATATTTGTTATAAATATTGAATAAAATAGCCGGCGTTTTCAGTGTTAATGATACGTTATAATGTTATCTGGGGTAACTAGATCTACGAGGTAACTGGACTATAGGCTATTTTATAAAAACACCGAAGATGACTTTTAAGTTTTATCTATTGTGAACATTTCACCCCATCTTTATTTCTTAAAAAAATGTGACTAATGGTAACTCAGTCATAGCTCTGTCTTTTCTGTGATAGGTTACTGAAAATTGAGGCTTCTTTTTTTAACAACAACGTGAATTTGGTTGAACACCTCTTTGGATTTATTATAAAATACGGTAAATGCTTTTATTAAACGATCGAATTTTTTTAGATTAGTCATTAAAATATATTATTATTATTATGTATATAAACAAATTTACTTCATGTTTCAAATGTAAGGCAAATTCTAGGTGTTACACTTACCCTAAAATTTTTTCAGTAATGCCCCGTAAGGCATGGTGACGTCACTGCGACGTCGTTGTGAAGTCACTCTGTGACTTTGTGACCATTTATTATCGATGTGACGTCACGTCACGTCGATGTGAAGTCACAGTGACTGAAATGTGAAGTCGTTATGGCCATTTTAGAGCTCGTTTGTGACGCCATATTTGACCACATTGTGAAGTCACGGTGTGACAAATTTGACAAATTTGACAAATTTGACTACTTTGACATTAACATCGTGACGAAATTGTGACAAAAGCGACGTTGTGACAAAAGTGTTTTTTTTAAGTAAATAACATGTTTTGAAGAGTTTTTGTAATTTTCTAAAGATTTTTAAGAAAGTTACATCTCAGTCACAATGTCATGTCACTGAGTGATGGCAATTTGGTCACAGATGTGATGTGACCACAGTGACTCAAAGTGACATCACTGTCACCATGCATGCTATTAGGGTGGATTAGCTGAACCATAAATCAGGCATAACTGGACCATGTAGGATCCAGTTACTCCAACAATTATAAATGCATTTTTGGAGTTTATTTTACTTCAGGAAATTAATTTTTCCATTATTTTTTGGTTGCAATAAAGGAAACTACATAATATCTTTTTCAAATTAAATAATAACTTTTAAAAAAAAAGCATGTCAGAGGGTATTAAATCAAGTTTCTTATGTGAGATATCTAAACGTCGAAATTTTACGATACAGATGAAGAGGGGTACATAAAATAAAGTGAAATTATTAGAAAACTATCGAAACCAATTAAAGAATAGTTCTGTTTGATATAAAAGCATTATTGCATTCTTCACAGATTTATTGGACCTACCGAATTTTTATTGAGATAAATAAAAATGAGTATGAGATATTTAAATACTTACGTACCAGACTCATTTTGTTTGCTTTTTTTACTAAAATATCCATGTAAATTTTATACTTATTACCTATACTAAAATACATATGTACTTACTTAATTCTTAATTTTTTTTATAAATAAACCTAATAATTTCACGTTTAATGCTTTTTATCGGCAACTTGATAGCAAAAGTTTCCCTTATAACACTCTTGATGCATAATTTGCATGATCTGACTGGTTTAAATTTTTTAAAGTTATGTAGAACCATTTAAACAGAATCTTAATACTTAAATCTTAAACGATTTTTTTATAAGCATGCATTGTATAGCTACTTTTATAATTAAATGCAAAAGATGTAAATACTATTTAAAATACATTTTACACATATGACACTATCCAGCAGACTGCCGTATCCTATTTTAGTTCCTATATCATCACTACTACAATTATAAATAAACATAAAATATCACACCATTTCTGCATTTTGTTCTTTTGTTATAGGAATCAGCAAAAAACTTTGATGCAGGGGAATTTATTTTATATTTTATATGGCTTGAAAAAATGACTTGTCAAGTAAAAGAGTAAAATGTAACGAAGCTTCAAACAATTGCCACGAAGTATCAATGCTTGTGTATGGAATGAATTCGAACTAGATTTGTTGTTTCTTGAGCATAAATGAAACAAGTAAGAAAAATCATACGTTAAGCATAGATTATGAAGCACTTTCCAACGCTTCATGAAATCTTCAACAAAACTTCGTTATTTAGGTAAATAAGGATATAAAGCCAAATATAGCCAAATATGTATTCCAGTACTATTGAACAGCCCTGTATTTGATCTGTCAGCTAATATACATACTATATAATGGGAAAATTTAGTTTAGCAAAAAATGCCTAGTAGCTTGAAATTTCTCTTTCAGCAATTTATACTAATAGATGGAAACATACTTTAATACTTTGTTCGGCCTTGTAGTTTCCCTGGTACCTTTATTACACATCAGTGTTAAGATAAAATTTATTTTAAACTAAAACACTCTTAAAACAATTGAAATCACCTTCTCATAAATTATCATTCATAGGCTCCAGGCACCCAGTTCTTTGCGTGGCCCTGTATATCATTTTATCTATATTCTGCAAACATTTCTCAGTAAATTTAATGCAGTACAGCGTAAAAATGCATAATTTATTTGAGAATCACCTTTTAGTAATTTATGCTCACATTTAGTAACGTTGGCGAGTTCTTTTGGGTAGCCCTGTATATTAACTATATCATTTATACACACCTTATAATATGCATAAATTTAATTTAACTTATACGCGCATATCATAATTAAAATGCATTTCATCCATCCATCAGCTATCATCGGATACATAACAGTACTTCGGAAAGTATGACTATTTGAAATCTTTTGTGTGTCCGAGTAAATACTATGTACTTTATGTTAGGGAAAGCAATATCGTATAATTTATACTAAGCCTCATTGACATACATCAATTTTATTATACATGAAACAGTTTAATATATTTAAAATATGTCACACACAATCCCCCTTTTACCATTCTTTAATGGAATTCATTTGTGTGGCCCTGTAAATGAATAATAGCTACATTTTCACCTTATATTTTATAAAATGCATATTTTAATGCAAATCGTAAAAGCATATAAATTTTAATATGTTTCACAGGGTATAACATCTTTAAATTTCCTTTCAAACGATTTTTCCCCTTAGGGCGTAATGAAATGGGAAACTTTTGATTTTCCCTGTAGATAAACTAATCATGGTAGAATCTTCATTTTCAATAGGGTTCGTGCTAGAATAAACGTCAATTACGTCCTAAAATTTCATGGGTATTCCAGTATATTTACGTGAGTTAGAGCGCGGACAGACGGACAGACAAACCGAAAGCATAAGCACTTTTCAACTTTGTTGGAAAGGGCTAAAAACAGTTATGATAACTTCATTAGAAATATTTATTTATGGTAGTTAAAAGGGTTTTGTACCAATAAAATAAAATGAAAGACTTTGTTTCTTTACATTTAATATATTCTTGATATTTTAACGCTTTGTGGTTGTATTGATTTTACACATATTGAAGTCACATTCTACAGTACGAATTTTATTGTTCCTATCGTATTTTTGAAAATAATATACACACTTCACATTTCATTAGAATATTTTAAACAAAATGAACTATGTTAAATGGAGATTACTGATAAAGATTCTGATAAGAACAATACAATTTTCAATAAAGAATACACTCAAGGCATCATTCAGGTATAAATTAATTTTCGTTGAGCGAAAAATAATAAGAACGTCCACTATTATATCCTTGTGACCACTTGAGCAAATTTTTCATAAAAAATCCAATTACTTTATTAAGGGTGTTTTTAAAGGGCATTTGTGACACATGCTTCAATTTATTTTTGTTCGGAAATGCATGAAAATAGCAGGTGTTGTTATTCAGATACTGTCTAATTACACTCAATTTTCTGTTAAAAAAAAAAAAAAAACACAATAAATCTTTTATAACAAGCCTTCAAAATTGACGTTTTTGAGCACATTTTCCGACGAAAGCAGAAAAACCGATCGAAAAGCAGAAAAAAACGGGTGATCACGTGATCAAAATAGCTTAGAACTGGATAAGTAATTTAACTATCATAAAATGGAAAAATAAGTTCGATTCGAAATCGCTTCCATTGTCAGGCATTCCAATTTTTTATCTTTCTGTTAAAAAATGAATTTGTAAATGTGTCAAAACGTTTTGCGCTTGTTGAGCGGAGCAGTTGAGAACACCCTTAAAAAAAAAATTAAGATAAAAATTATCATAGCCAGTTAAATATCTACTCTCATAAAATATATCTATTTTGTAACAAATGTGTTTTTGTTACACATAATTGTGTCACAAGAATTACAAAATTTTTATGCTTTTTGTTATAAATTAGATGTATGTTACATGACTTGCAATCGTATTCTACGCAATTCTACTGGTTATATAAATTTTATCTTAATTTTGTATTTTATTAAATTAATTGGGATTTTTTATGAGAATTTGCTTGAATTGCCGCAAAATTGCTGAATGAACGTTCATACATGATGTGCAAGATTAAGAAGGCAAAATAAAACTTAATAATGTTTTAGTCTTTTTTTTTAAATTTAGATGTTTGTATATGTAACAAAATATTATAATTTAATTTTATGTAAAAATTATATTTTATAGTTCTGCATCATATGCTGTTTTTAAATATGTAGCCCTTAAATTTTCTGTTCAAACTTAGACATTAGTCTTTACTCTTTATATCTTATATCTTACATTTCTTAAACTACTTTCAATTTCATAGTACATTTCTTTCAGTAACTTTCTTTTTCGCATTTTAATGTATTGTTTTAAATATATTTTAAGGCCCCACACTAGGCACAGAAAAAGACCTGGATGATAATGTGAAGTCTATGGGAGCGTTCTTTTCAAATATCTCGCTCAAATTTTAATATTTTTACATGTTTTTTTTTTCTTTTTTTTTTTTGCACAAGATAGCTGAGGGCGATCCACAAGCGGCCTACTTTTTATTTTTTCGATTTTGCTTATGTATTTTTTGTATTACGATAATTTTAATTTCAGAACCGGTTTAAACCGGTTTCGAAAGTTAAAGTATTTTTTTTTTAATCTGAAACCAAAACTGAAAAAGTAAAAACTAGGCTGGCTGCGTATCGTCCTCAGCTATCTTGTGCAAAACAATCATGTAAAAATATTAAAATTTGAGCGAGATATTTGAAAAGAACGCTCCCATAGACTTTACATTATCATCCGGGTCTTTTTCTGTACCTAGTGTGGGGCCTTAAGAAGCTAAAGTGCCTAATGACACTTAAACACAACTTCCAAAATATTATTACAAATCCTAGGTATCAACAAAGTTAGATAGTTGACTTAATATGCTATAAAATGAGTATGGTTCTTTGTTATGCAGGGCTCTCACTGGTCCGTTTTTTGAAAACCGGTAATATTTGACAAAAGAAAAAAAGATATGTGTTACGTTTTTGCATCAATTCCAAGGAAAATGCTCTTCCACGTAAATGTCTAAGAAACTTATAAAGCAGATTTTTCTTTGAGAAATAGTGGTGTTAAAAAAACGGACCGAGTGAAAGCTTTGAGTTATGATGGTTTAAAGAGACATACAGGGTGTTTCTAAATCAATATCAGGATTTTAAAGCTTGCTAGTATTTATTAGATAAAAGTTAAAATTATAATTAAATCATAAAATGAAAGAACAACTCAAACAGTTTTACCTACAATCTTACAAGTGTTCAATGTGAGCACCTTTCGTCACATGGCACACATGAAGTCGCTAGCTCAACTCTTATCAAACATTGATTAGTTTTTGTGAGGTCATTGTTGTAAAAGCTGAAATGGCCAGCTGGCAGTAAAGGTACGATCTTTTATGAACCCCCACAGGTAGAAATCACATGGCGTCAGATCGGATGAGCATCTGAAGAGAACTTCTTTGCTAATCAAAGTTTAAGAAAAACTAAACTATCAATTTAATGTGTGTCGTGTGACAAAAGGTGCTCACATGGAGCAGTTGTAAGCTTGTAAGTAAAACTGTTTGAGTTGATCTTTCTTTTTTATGTGTTAATGAGAGCTTTAAGTTTTACATAACAAATACTACCAAGCGTTAAAACCCCGACATTCGAAACACCCCGCATAACTGTAACGGTAAGAAAACTGGGATTCTTGAAATGAGACATGCGACTGGAACTGTAAAAAAACTTTTAGATGACACACCACAAAGGTTTACACAAAAAGCAAATAAAATAATTTTAAATGTCAATGTACAGCAAAAAAAAGAATTATATAACTCATGTGCATAGTTCTAAAGAAATTACTAATTCTGAAAGAAATCTAATATAAAATTGAAATCGGTATTAACCTATTTTAATTAATGCTTACTTATTAAACTGTATACGTCGATTAAGATAAGTCTGAGTATCACTGACATTTTTATTCATATTTTTTTACTACTACTACACTTTTCAGGTAGTATAATTCGGCTTATTTTTGCCTATTTTAATCTGACATAAAATAAGACGAATACTGCTAACTCAAAAAAGTGTCTCAAATCAAACAATAGGAATGTCAAATAAAATAAAAAGTTCCCAGTTAAAAAAATGACAATGAGTTTATAGGTCATTTGCACTAATTGTATATTGTACTCTTATTTCAAAGAATAATGCCCCTCAAAAAAAATTAAGGGGATTAGCTCCTTCCCGCCCCCCTCTTTATGCTGAATCGAAGAATCTCAAATCATACCAGGAAAGCAATTTATAATATAGCAAATCAGATAATTCTGCATGAAAATCCCATTTCGCTAAATTAAGGAGAGGGTATTAGTACCCCCTATTTCCCCTTTAACATTTCACCAATGGATATTTAAATCTTACCAAAGAAGTACCTTAACAGAGTAAACCGATATACCAAATTGAAGCAAATCAAATAATTTTGTGTAAAAAAACCATCTATTCAAATTTAAAAAGACTAGCCCCCTTTCCCCCCTTTAAACATAACCAATGAACATTTAAATCTAATCAAGGAAGAACCTTATCATAATAAACCAGTATCAAATTTGAAGCAAATCAAATAGTTCTGCATGAAAAACCCATTTATCTAAAGTAAGAGGAGATGAGCCCCCGTTTCCCGTTTTATACTTAACCAATGAACCCCCAAAATTAATCAGGGAAGCGCCTTGCCAGAATGAACCTAGAAGAAAAAATGTAGCAAATCGGATATTTCTATCAAGAGTTATCAAGTTTTGTACATACATACATGCAGAATTTGCGGGCACATTAGCTTTCACGATTAGATTGTCTATGAGCTAAAAAGCAGCGGACAACCAATAATGAATAGGATCTTGGTTTTGCATTACATATAAAATTTGAAACGAGCTTTTATATTTTAAATGACGAATGCAGTTTTCATGAAATATTTTCATTCTTTGCTTACATTTATACCTATAGCTATCAAATTTCAATTTATCCGCATCAAATAGTTTGAAATTAAAATTGTTCAAAGCTTTAAGCTCTATGTATTTTGAGGAACATGGAACTTAAAAATACAAACATACCTTCGTCATGTATTTCCTATAAATTTGTAACACGAAATGTGAAATATGAAATTAGTATTTAAAAACTTCTGAACATCACCTATAAATAAATTATTGCATTTGATTCAGAAATGTACTTCCTAAACGCGGACACAAAATTTTAATTTATTCTATGGAGGGTCGTTTTACTTTTTTTAATATTCTTAAAAGTCCTAATATTAAGAACTTATAGCATGATGCAAGAGCTAAGATACTGACATATTTTATTGTGATTCAATATATTTTAAATACAAATAACATTTTTCCTTTTATATGTATGCAGAAGTCGTTCTATAAAAATCTACTACAGTTGCAATTATTAACTTATTTAGTTTGATATTGAAGAATTTAAGATAATGAATATTGGACATAATTATAGGATTTCAATTTGGAGATGATCTCAAAAATGATAGTTGACAACTTTTATTCTTTTATCATATTACTAAAATTTAATAGTAAATTGTATGCTAATTAATTGCATATGCCTACCGATTAATGAACACAAAATTTTCTATTGAAGAAATACTGTTTGATTAGAACTAAATAAATTAAAGTGGGTAGATCAAAAACTGCTTAAACTAGTTAACAAACATGGTAAACCGCCAGTACAATTCTGGACCACATATGCCTTTCACCACCTAATGCAAGCTTTTTCAATTTGGCTAGAAAATTTTAATCCATTCAACATACTCTCTCAGTCTTGGGCTTTCTGACTATAATTAAATTATTTTCAAATTTACATCGATTGAAAACAGATTGATGATAAAAATGTATTTCAACGAAACACTGTTCAATCAACTGTTCAATCATAAATCAAATTTCTGAGGATTCTTGTAAACGATAATAAAAATCCTCAAAAATGTTTGAGCGCGACAATGTACTGATTAAATGTAATTTTAATGAATAAGTTTTTCTTAATTTTTTTTCATAAAATCAAATTTTTGAAACCACTTAATTAAATTGCATAATACAGTAGAACCTCTATTATCCGAACCTTGATTAACCGAAACTCTCCTCAATTAACCGAATCAGTTTCGTTTCTTCTGCAAATTTATTCACTTTCTACTATAATCCAAAATTTTCTCTTAAACATGCATTTTTAAGGGTCCCCCCACATTCCTTTTGTATGCAAGCCGTCTTTTCCAAATTATGAGCGCAGATAAATATTTTAGAATTTCCTTTTTTAGAATTCCTTCTCACAAGGAACCCGGAAAAAAATTAAACTATTGTAAGCTTTTGTTTCAGAAATAAATTTATTTTCGTTTATAATTTTAATTTAGTACTTAACAGCTAAAATAAGTCATAATAACAGTTCAATGACGATACTACATATTAAACTAGATGAGTATTGATGAATTCTCGATTATCCGAAGTAGGATGGGTCCCAATTACTTCGGATAATTGAGGTTCTACTGCAAGGATGCACAACCTTTTTACCAGAAAATCGGTTGACACCAGAATATTTGAAAAGTCTAGTTTCTTTTCTTTAATAGCAAAGTTTCTGTCATTACTATAAGGAAAATTATTCTGCATAAAAATAGTGGTATAATTGTGGCCCGCGGGCCAAAGGTTGTGCACCCCTGTTCTACTGTATTAATCTTGCAATAGTGAAATACGAACATAGGACGTGGAGTAACTAAAAATCCTCGGTTTCAAAAGTAGTTTTATACTCTTCCTGTTTGTTATTCTGGCACTAATTAAATCTTTTTTCGATTTCACTGATTTTTTTTTTTTTCGAAATGACATAACGAACCTCTAAAATACCCTTGGAAATTGACAGACAAAGAAGGAAATAAAATTGGAATCTTTAGATCATGCCTTGATTTTGTTAATGATGAAATTGAGATTTAGATGTATCTAAAGTCAGTGTTAAATACTTATATTTATTAATATCTTAATTCAATATTTAACAAACTTACAAGGAATGTCTCCATACTGGGATACTCAGAATTTCTTGAAAAAAAAATACTAATTAAACTACTTATGTATGTAATAAAGGATCAGTCAAATTTAGCGGCGAAATCACAGTAGAAAGTATGTAAAAATATAAAATACTTTCGAATATTTGACGTGAAAAGACGATAGCGATTTGGCGAGCAGTACTTTTCGTCGCCAAAAACAAACGATTGGCATGCAACTGAAAATTGTTTTTAAAAGAATTTTTGAATGCGTATAAATGGTATTTAATGAATTTAAACTTAAACAATGAGAGAGTTTATTATATATATTATATTGTATTACATATATATGTATAAGTTGCAGCAGTTATTTAATTTTAATACTGTAAAAATAATTTTATACATAAGAAATATTTTTACATTCAAAAATTTATTTTTATATATTTAAGCGTATTCCAAAATAAAGGCTAGATGAAGAAGATTGTAGTGATATATTTCAATATTGGAAAAGTTTTGGTTTCCATAGCAACAAAACTGAATCGAAAGTGCTTAATTGGACTTAATTTTGAGATTGAAACAAATTTAATAAATTTAACTTTCGTTTTAATTTTTAAATTTTCATAGTTAACATTCATTATAAATGAATATATGACAAAACTATACTCAAAACCGACAAAACTAAAGTTATTTAAATAAATATTCTTAAAAATAGTTAAACGTGAAGCATTTTTTTCTTAAAATGTATTTGACAAAAAAAGTATTTTTTTGAAATTTCATTTCGTTGCCAACCGGTGATAAATCTCCAAATAAACAAAATGTTCTATGTTTTTTTGTGAACGTTGGGGGAAAATTGGGAGAAATATCTTTATTATTACAAAAATGCCAGCTTTGCATTATTTTTAAAAATCTGTTCCTGCTCATAACCTTCGAGAAGAACGGCGTTTTTACAGATGTGTCTGTAGACTAATAATCGTAGAGAACGTCTTTCTTTACTTGTCCCATGAGAATGATCAGGCCCAAAAATTTCTTTATTTCAGTCACCGTGACGTCTTTCCATTTTTTCGTTTTTGATATAATTCTATATTTTTCCACAATTTGATAATGATATCTATTAGACTCCCTCACGAAGTGCTCAATCAAGTCACTGCCAATGAATAAATTCACAATATCCATTACGCTTTCGGAGGAACTTGGCATAATTTTTACGCCAGAGCTGCCTTCGAAAGATACCAAAATTATACTCTTGTCGTTCGTTGACCATGTATCATTGTTGTCTTCAACATTATTATTCATGTCCTCGTCTTCTGAATCACTGTATATTAGCGGTCGAGGACGTCGCTTTCGAATGGCTATACTACTGCTATCACTTTCGTCAGCAGTACTACTTGCTGCACGGCAGTTAAGACAATCTGACAGATCGTCGAGATAAAACTCGCCGAGACTATACTTTCCATTCATTTCTAAGGGCTAAAGCTTATAAAAAAGCACCGATTATCAGAATAAAGAATGCGAAATGCTTGGTGCTTGCTACTTGTCAATCTATCCTAACCAAATCTAACAGAAAGATCAAAAGTCAATTAATCGATGACCGGTCGGTAAGCGCTGGGGAGCAAACGTCGAATAATCGACGGCCGGTCGGTAAAGTGTTAAGCTATCATGTTTTGATAAAGTTGCAGTTTTATTAAATTATATTCTCAAGCGCTTTTCCTTATACAGACACTTATATTTATTGTAATGTCATGATATCAAGAACATGACTATAAATTGAATTAGAAGCAAAACATTTGAGTTATTTGGGATTTATGGGTATTAGTCGGAGAATTAAAACACATGGTCAATGGCAAAATAAATATTATTCTAAGGTAAACAATGAATAATCTAATAATAATAAAATAAATAACTAGAAAAATGAAAATTGGGTACGCTATGATTCAAAATTATTGGGGGGGGGGGGGGCTCGAGCCCCACGGGCCCATATAAGTTGCCGCCACTGTATATAATAGTCAATTTTGCATAAGAAATTTCAACCAAGATCTGAAAATTTATAAAACTAGCTAAAGTACGAATGCACCTCCTTTGCCACGTTTAACTTACAATTTCCAGCTTCTTTCAGTACAACTATTAAAAAAATCCATGTATGTTAATCAAACATGCAAAACTGGACATTTCTAATTAAATTTAGCCAAAGATCAGTAATGTAATTCATTTAATTAAATATTTTAAAGAAATATAATCATTTTCTGGAGCTTAAATACATACTATAAATAAACTTTTCTACCAAAAATTGAACCGACTTCAAAAGCTACTGCAAAGTGAAAAAAAAAATTTTTACAGAATAGTATTAAGAAATTAAATTAAGAGCGTAATATTTATCATGCGTATTATTATATTTATGTAGATTAATTTGATTTTTTGAAGTCGGTGCCAGCCAAGCCAAGTTACATGTAATTTTCCAATACACACGCATCCAAGTATGTATGAGTTTTTTTTACGATTTAATATTTAGTTAAAAATTTAACTTTATTCTTTTACGATTTGCATTGGATAATTAATTTTAATTTTGAACTTGGCTTGACTGGCACCGACTTCAAAAAATCAAATTAATCTACATAAATATAATAATACGCATGATAAATATTACGCTCTTAATTTAATTTCTTAATACTATTCTGTAAAAAAATTATTTTTCACTTTGCAGTAGCTTTTGAAGTCGGTTCAATTTTTGGTAGAAAAGTTTATTTTTCTCTTTTTAGTTAAAAGTTAACGATTTTTTGAAGCCAGTTAATAAAAATTATAATACAGGAAAAATCACTATAAACCATACACGTATGTCAGGAGTGGGGTTCGAACCCACGATCTCTTTCAAGAACCAGAAATCAAATCTGCTGTCTTACACCGCTCAGCCACCTGACTGCACTCCATTCAGCGAGCTTAGTCATCGTCCATGTTACTTTTAGTTTGCGAGAAATCACTAATTTTTTAGTTTTTACTTAATTACTAATTACCGACACTCTCTTTCAAAACCAGGGATTAAATCTGGTGCCTTTGACCGCTCGGCTGTCCGGACTTCATTCTGAGAACTTATTCAATGTCATGTTACTTTTCGCAAGTCTATTCTCTTTTTGAGTACTCTTTCACTGATAAAGTATTGAGTTAATAAAAAAATCTCTGATACTCTGTGGTAACGGTTAAATACAAAATATTCCTAATAGCATAATTAGTATTTAACTTGTTAAATATATATTTAAAAATTATAATACTGAAAAGATTATTGTATACACGTACGTCAGGAGTGGGGTTCGAACCCACGCTGCCTTTCGAAAACCAGATCTTAAATCAAGCGCCTTAGACCGCTCGGCCATCCTGGTATCGGTAAATGTATTCGACATCCATATTACTACTGATTTGCGAGAAATCACTAATTTTATTCGTTTTTGTCTAATTACTAAAAAAGTACTGAACAAATTTCTATGAAACGGAAGTGGTACCAATTCGAGAGCAAGCTCTCTCATTTAACACCAAAATAAAGTTAATTGGTTGGATAGTTTCGGAGTAATCGGTGAACATACATAAGAAAAAAATACATACGCGTTGAATTGATAACCTCCTCTCCTTTTTGGAAGTCGGTTAAAAATTAAAATCGCTACAAATATTAATTTTGAAAATAGCCGTATTTCAATTTATAGCTATAATTTAAATCACTAAATTTTAACTTTAAATCCATAATTTCAATATTTAAAAAATTAGTAAATGACGGATATAACTCTTATGTTTATAAGGATATATTAAAATTCAGACACAAAATTACATAAAATACTTTTAATTAAGTAATTTGTGTAATTTTGCTTATAATTTTTAATTATATCTATTTAGCCACTGGTGATATATTTTCGTTCTTTACTCATATAAAATATCGTGAAAAGTACTTTTAAAGTAATTCAAAAAAAATAAAAAGTAAAAAAGTAACCTTTGAAAAATGTAAAAGAAAAAATGCAAGAAATCCATGATACAAATCATATTAATGGATTTTTTTATGAAATACATCCACCAAGTAAACTATCTGATTAAAAGCACCCAAACTCTTTCTAGACATTTTGTCGAATATTTAGAGAAATACCATGTATTATTTTCTTTTATCATGGGATTTAGTAAGAAACTTTCCGAAATAGGCTTATTTCCAACAATAAGTATCTTGGATCAATAAGCGTAAATTACAAAACAACGACATGGGAAGATATATTGAGGAAGAAAAATAGATAAACATAAAAAAGGCGTTTGTGGTTCAAATAATTGTCACGAATAATTAATGTTACTGTGTTATAATAGAATGCAGTGCTATATAAAACCTTTAAAATCCAACTATGCAATGATAGTTGAGAAATCCTATGGAAAACAGCTGATGAAGGTGTAGAATTGTGGAAAAAAGTATTATCTGCCATATTAATTCTGTTGGAAGCCATTGTATAACACGTGACAGATAATAATCTTGGGAATCGATTTTTTTCAAATATCAAAAAAAAAAAAAAAAAAAAGGGCCAGTTTTTGGCCAGGAAGCTCAATTGGTTCAGCACTTGTGATTTAACCCTTTGAGCTCTGGTCTACAAATTTCTTCAAAATTCCAAATGTCACTTTGGCACCAGTATTTTGCAAAGAAAATAACTGGTTAACGAGATACACGAAAAAATGCATTAAACCTTTTTCGAATAAATTTGGTTGAATTTTCTGGTGGCGTTGTGACATTTCTGAATTAAAATTATGTGGTAGAAAATTCTACCATCAGAGCTCAAAGGGTTAAGTTAACCCTCTCATTCATACGGGCCTCATATGAGGACAGAAAAGTATTGTCCTATAACTCAAAAAAAAAAAAAAAAAATTCAGTATTCATTTATGGACATCTGATTTGTGGACACATAATAGCTAGCATGCAGCACTACCATAAAATTATTTATAATTGGTTCTCATTTATCACAAAAAAAGAATTTTGTGAATAATGAGAAATAATGAAAAATAATGTATGCATGAGAGGGTTAAGATTCTAGATTGGAATACCGACTTAAAATTAAAAAAAATTTTCAGCTTTCATATATAGAGATCTGATTTTTGGACACATAATGACTAAAATGCAGCACAACCATAAATTATTTATAATTGTTTCTCATTTATCACAAAAAAGTATTTTGTGAATAATATTATTCATAAGAGGGTTAAGATTCTAGGTTGGAATACCGACTTAACTTTTTTTTCTCTCATTTGGAAAAAGTCAATTCGTATATCTTTAGTAGTCAGTATGATTGTCAAAAAATAATAATAATAGTCGTGAAAAAATATGAATATTAATATCTTCTAATTAATGCTATACTTGAATATTGCTGAAGGAGTTGTCTAAATATAAAAATTGTAACAAAATTTAAAATTTTCCAGTATTAAAACCTAGCTTTCAGATTAGATTTGGATTCTTCAGTAACTATTTCTTTCTGATACCACGCTATAAAAAGTGACCAATGTTTCTTAGCCCCTTGGGGACGAGTGACACGTATACGTGCCGCAAAAGGCTTAAAAATCCTTGTTTATCCTCTTCAGTAAAATTTTACTATAAAATTTGCCTTATTTAATCGGAGCATTTTCTCGATTCATTTTCTTGTTGATCGTGTACGTTGATTTCCATCTGATCTTCACATTTATATAAATCATTATAGAATTTCTCAACAATGTGTACTATTTCGTTGCTGATTTTGGTGATTGTTCCATCTGCTCTCTTCAGTGTAAAAATACATTTTCTTCCAACACATAACTTGCGCTTAGCTAATTTTAAACCTTCTTTGTTATCTTCCAGAACTTTTTTAACAAGATCACAGTTAAATTTTCTGATATCTTCTGTAATGCATTTTCTTGCTGTTTTACATAATTCCGCATATTCAACTCTTGATTTAGGATCATTTTTCTTCATTTTAAATTCTCTGTGTTTTTTCATCAATCTTCTTGTCTCTTCTGTTATTTTCTTTGTCTGTTTTATTTGTGCATCACCAACTATCTTCTTTGCAATTTCTTGTAGAGTATTGGTTAGCTTCTTGTTCACTGTTGTAACATTTTGCTCTTCCTCTAAAGTTGGCTGAAGTACTTGAAAACGGTTTTGAAGTTCCAAATGAAATTCTTCTTTATGTTTCTTGAGGTTTATAATATCGATTGCTTTCTTTGAGTGTAGCAAAAGCTTCATTCTTTCCACTTTAGTATTTAACAGCAGTTTGCATCTAACCAATCTGTGATCGCTTCCTGTATTGAAGTTATTGCGAACGCTGAAGTCTTGAATAAGATACTTTTTGTTGGTCAAGATGTTGCTTAACACTATTTCACTTGTTGAGCCATTTGCATAACGCCATGTCAATTTTCTTTGTGGCTTTTTCTTAAAAAATGAATTCATGAAATACATCTGTTCACATTCTGCAAACTCAATCAATCTGTTTCCTCTTTCATATCACATACCACATCCATGATTTTCTACAGATAATTCACCTTTCTTTTTCTCTACAATTCTAGCATTCCAGTCTGCCATTATTAATTTGATGTAGCAATTTCCCTTTTGATGCACTGAAGCTACTTCTTCATAGAAATCTTCAATTTCTTCATCAGAATAACTTATTGTTGGTGCATAAACTTATATATATATATATATATATATATACATGAATAGTAACGAATGAATTTTTAAGTAAAAATCGATTTCTAGAAGTTTTAATTATGCGAATCCAAAATTGCATCTCAATTCGTCAAGTAGTTTTCGATTTATGCTTCAAAAACTACTTGCATTATCGAAACGATACTAATTTGCTATTCGAAGATAAACTATACTTAAAAATGCAACTGAATTGTGGAAAACCGTCGAAATCAAAATATGATGGAAAAATTAGGTGCTAGTTTATTGAATTATTGAATATCTTAAAATGTGGTTTAATTTCTATGTGTAGACGACCTTTTATCCATTTTTTAAGTATAGTTTACTAGCAAACATTATTCGTAATCGATTAATATAAGTCACATTTTTACACTATTATTTGTGGTGAAATTAGAATCGCGGTATGCTTTTGCCATGACTGCATCTAATTCACTGAAACGCCTGAATTTGTATTTAAGTTATATTTTCATCTGTATTTTATAAAATCGTTTAATCTTTAATAATTTTCGAATAAAAAAAAAAAAAACATGAAAGTATAGACTAAGTACTGCATATTTTATTTTACTTTTTATCAAACTATCGATTTATCGGTTGAGTAGCTATTATATAATTATTTTAATCAATTTTGTTTGTCCCGAAAGAATGTAGTTCAATATCAGCTGTTTAAAGAATCCGTAAATATTGTTATCTTTTAAACCTCCAATTATCTCATTAATTTTATATTCATAAAATGCTGCAATTGTCACCCAAATTTGACCGAGTTTCAGCAGCAGGTCTCAATTTTTTTATAAAGAATAAAACATTTAACACATTTGTTAATAATATACTAAATATTTTTCAAAAAGAAAAATGCATAAAAACTAAGTTTCTTCAATCATTCATTTTTTCTTTTTTTAATGTTCAATATATATTTATTTAAAAACCGTTATCACAGGAGTTTTTAACGCTGTCCAACATTTTGCACTGTAAAAATAAAAGACCCAAATTAGGTTGTAAGATTTTTGAGTACAGCATTATTCCAAATTGGAAAGCTCACTTTGTAGCCCCAAATGGTTTTAAAAAATGGCAAATCCTTAAGGGGGCTCAGTGCTTGATCGATACGGAAAAACATGTAAACAGATCTCTCGTTTCGAGTTCATATAAAAACAGAAGTAAACAGAAGTATAAAAACATAATGTAATTAATTTAAACTTTCGGATATTTTAAAGATATATTTGTAGTCTTATAAAATTATAAAATGAAGTACTTCAATATAATATAATAAGAAATATAGCAAAATTTATGTAACACAATTTTCGAAAAACAGATTATGTGTTATATCACCAACACCAAGATATCTTAACGTTGAATTGACATAAGAGCCTAATTTTTGCTTTAAAATGATCCGGAAATTTTACTCTATAGAATGAATTAAGATATAACTATCACTCAAAAAAATCATTCATCTATCATTAAAAAAAACTCTCAAATTTGAAAATTTAAAAAACTCTTTACAACTTTTTTTCATTAAAAATACTCAAAATATTAAACTATCTAAACTATATTAATTCTTTCTATAGATAATGATGTTATATGCATGCAAAAAAATTTAAGCCATTCCATCAAACTGTTTTTTGTAATCTTGGTGTTAGTCGTCAAAAATCAAGTTTTGAGAAAACGCGACTTAAAGTTAAAATTATATGGGTGCAGCTTTGAAAGTGTTGATACATAAATGCTTATAACTTCGTTAAAAGGCAAATACTTTTATGCGGCTTTTTGCTTTGAGTTCAGAATTAATAGAATAATAAAACTAGATCATAAAAAATCGATTTTTTGAAAAGTTTTCAAACCCTAAGCCCCCTTAATAACATTTTAACAATCAAAACATCATATACATCGTATACATTATATCTAAGAAATTTTGATTGTTTAAATGTTAATAAGGATCTGTTCTGTTTTGAAGCATTTTGGGTTAACTACATTGGGTACACTATGTACCATTTTGGAATGACTACTGTACGATTTTAGGAACATCATTTAGCTCAGAAATCTTAAAACCTAATCTGGGTCTTTAATTGTTACTATGTGAAAAGATGTTTATGACTTATATTTGACTGTATGGCCATCTAATAGCGCTCTAACTTTCGTAAGCTACACTGCAAAAAATTTTCATCGGAAGGTATCGAAGACATCTTCTGCATCATGCTAACGGAAAGGTTGCAGGTTCGAGAAGAAAACTGTTTCGACTATAATACGGAACCTTTCTGATTCAGTATGTAATGAAAGTTCCTGAATATATCAGAAATATTTCATTACGGATCGGAAAACTTTCTGAGTACATATGAAATCTTTTTGAAGACAAAGAAAACTGTTTGGACTACAATACAGAATCTTTCTGATTCGTAATGAAAAGTTCCTGAATATATCACAAATCTTTCATTACGGATCGGAAAAGTTTCTGAATGCATATGAAATCTTTCTGAAGACGAGGAAATGTTTCTGAATATATAGGAAACCTTTCATCACTAATTACAAAGATATCTGGGCATACAGTAAACTCCCGCTACAACGATATCCCACACAACAAAACTCCCTGTACTACAATAATATTGCCTGGTCCCAGTGAACTTACATGCAAACTAATGTTAACCTCCCCTCAATATTACGATATTCTCTAGAACAATAAACCCCTGTAAAATGATTTTTCTTTTAAAATTTCAATGTTATTTTCTCTTTTATAACGATATTTTGGTTTTTGAACACTGAGAAAAAAAAATCTTTTTCATTCATCATCTTTGTCATTTTTTCGGTCTATTTTGCTAACAGAAGACTCATTGTTGATTTTCAACTTATCTCTTTAATGTAAGATTGGCTAATGTTCAGATCTAGATGGTCGTGACCATGTAAAGCCCTTCTTGGAAATTGAATGGGAAAAAACGTAACCCTTGTCATGGAATATGAGCCAAATCGCTTGGTTTGTCATCTTCTCATTGCTAGATGAAGAGGTAAAGTGAGGTATTTATCAGTGACATTGAAGAAGTGAAAGAAGAGATCGAAGATTTTAAAAGGTGTGTAGAATTGCTCGATTTTAGATTCTTAATGATTTTGAGTTCTAAACTAAAAATTTAATTTTTGATTTTTTTTTCTTTCTTCTATGTATTATCCTTTAAGATAGCAGAGGAAAACAACTATCATTTCGAGATAAATTAATATTATCAGCGATATTGATGAGGAAATGAAACAGGTTGATGCAGTTAAAAAATACGGATTATCGAAAATCTACAACTAAAATGTTCCCAAAGAAGAAGAAACATATCGAAGATATAAGTTCAAATACAATTAATGCACAGCAAAACGACTGAAAGTTGCCACAAATGAAAACATTGATGCTGCTGTTTTAAATTGGCACCAAAAGGTGACGGTAACAAATGTTCCAAATAGAGCCTTGTTATGTGCACAAAAGGTGACGGTAACAAATGTTCCAAATAGAGCCTTGTAATGTGCACAAGCACGTTAAATATACAGAAATGCTAAGGAACAAAAATTTTAAAAGTAGTAACGGTTGGACAATAAGTCTCAGGATCGTCACGGAATAATTTTCCAGGAAGTAACTTTCGAGAACTTTTCAAAACGCCCCATGCGCATTCCATATCAATGAAAATGTCCAATATTATTTATACAAATTTGGTTTATATATATAAATAAAACTGTGCATTTAATTTTATAAATCTAAATATAAAAGTAAAGAAAAAATTGTAATTTTTTTGAAAATTTGAACATTTTTACACCTATTTTTATAACCAACTAAGTTTAACTTTTACAATTATATTTACTTTCAAAAAACCACAGTTTTATGACATATATTATGACAAATAGCCATAAAAATTTCAAAGCATTCAGAGAAAAAATAATGCGCATGAAAAGTCCTCGATACAGCAAAAATTTTACGAAAAATTTCCTATTTTTCTCAAAAAATTGGTCTTTCTGTAAAAAAAAAATTTACATTTGTTTTGTGATAAATATGCTATTATGCATATAATGTATCCTTGAATAATATTTGAAGAGCAATTTAAAAAAAAACTAAAAAAGGATTTTAAAGGTTCCTTGTCCCCTTAAACTGGTTGTTGTTGTCCCTTTTAATATTTGTCTCAAGACTTACACTCTAAAAAATAAATGTGTAAATCAGCTAATTTTACCCGTATATATGTGTAAATTTATTAAATTACACACCTGTCGTAAAATTTGCTCATATTTTTCTGAAATTTACCTGTTTTTATGTGTATTTAGCATATTAAAATAAGTGTGTAATTTGTTATCACTTGAAATACCCAGATAAGTGTGTAAATGTAGAAAAATGGTTAGATTTACACAAATTGATGAGTTATTCTATTTTAAACATATTTATGTGTACACAAACATGTGTGTAAATTTCTAAAATTACATGCTTGTCATAAAAATTACACACTTTGAACAAAAATTTAGCTGTTTTTATGTGTATATAACTTATGAAGTCAAATATGCAATTCGTTACCGCTTCCTAAACTCAGACAGATGTGTAAATGTATAAAATATTTGGAGTTACACGAATTGGCGTGTTACACATAATTAAAAATGTAAAAATTATCTTAGTTACATTTATTGTCATTACTAGAGATCGACCGAAAATTCGTTATCGTGTTCGGCCAAAAATCCGAGTTTCACCGAAAATTCGTTTTCGGCAAAAATGCTGCTGAAAATTCGGCCAGACCGAAACTATTTGAATTCTAGAAATTTTGTTTCTTCTTATGGAAAATTTCAGTATGACTTCTTGTTTGAGCTGTTTCCGCTCAAATAAGATACTTTTTAGATGCGTTTGTACTTATATAAATACTTAGTACCCGCAGTCGCCGTTCAGTCCGTCTTTCCATCTGTCTATCTGTCCGTCTATCCGTCCGCATATAATAGAATAAAAACTATCCAACAGAATGCTTTTAAATTTAAGTATATAATTATTGCAAAATTTTGTCGTGTCATTTCAAACTTTCTGAAAATCGGATGTATAGTTTAATTACAGGGATGGTCAAAAGTTTTCCGTTATATTACGAACAATGAAAAAAAAATGTTTAAGAGGGCCACGCAAGGTATTAGATATATGGCTGTCTATGGAAGATAATCTCTGGTGATTTCACTAGATTTAAGCGTGTTTAAATTTTAGGTAATAGTGGCATTATACGTATGTAAAGATTGTAAACAAAGTGCTCGGTTGTACAAAAGAATTAAAATATGCTACAGTCTGTTGGGTATAAAATTCTGAAATTGAAATTTCAATCTAGTAGGCGTTTTACTCTACAACATAGTTGAAAATGTTTAAGAATTTTTTTTGTCTGACCGTACTCTAACCTGCGTAATATAGTTGGATTGCTCTGTAATTGATATATGATTTATCGTATTTTGTATTCATGCATTTTTGCATAAGACAAATTTTACATAATTTAACAGCTATTTCATAAATCTGTTTATAGTACGAACGCACCTCATTTGTCACGTTTGACGTACAATTTCCAACTTGTTATTTATTGCTATGAACTTCACTGTTCATAATTCTCGGTCATGTATGATTCAAGATCTGGGATAAAAGTATAAAACAAACATGCACGCACATATGGTGCTTTTCAGCTGCTCGATAGATTTTTCAAACAAGAGCATTATTTCAAAACAATCTCAGGGAGGCGAAGCCATGGCAAGTTTTTTTTTGGGAGGAAGTAGCAAATGTTTATTTAAGTGCACATCTCATCTATATTTAATTTTTTGCGAAAATAGTAATAATTATAAATTATAAAATGATTATTTTTTATTACAACTTATTTAGAGTTAGTTTCGTAAAAAAAACTTTTTAAGTCGTACTTTTAAATAGTAGTATTTTATTTAATTTCAAGGAGAAATATTAAATAGCTGAAAAGTTATGTATATTCAAAAATGAAATATTCTTTATTGAATTTGTTCCTCACTGTTATAGACCGGGAGGTGGCAGCAAAGACAATCCCCTCATCGAGTTCACGGATGAAATTTCAAAATTACTTTAAAAAAATTTCGCATATTAAAACGGAACCGATCTGCTAACTCATCTCCTGGGGGGAACCGTCCGAAAACCCGATTTTATCGGTTGACTGGTAGGTTTATCTTTTTTTTTACCCAAAAGATAAAAACATGGGGAACTGGGAGAAGGGACCTCAATAGTAAACCTACGAGTCAAATTCTGAAATTTGGTTTTTAGACGTTTTCCAACACTTGGCAGACCGATTGCATTTTAACATGCGAATCGAGTTTTGAGTAATTCTGGAATTTCACCAGTGACGTAGATGAGATGATAATCTGTACTTCCGCCTCCCGGTCTTTTAATTACTTTGTTAATTAATTATTGTAAATGCTTATAATTACTGGCTGTCATAAAATATAAAAATTGTATTATTATTTTGTTCATATCATGTTTTCGTTTGAAGCTTATACACAATCATAAGTATTTATGCATGTTTATTTTTTTTGAAAGAAATGTGTCCCTATACACCTTTAATTAATGAATAATTGTGTGCATTCATGTATGCATTAATAACTTTAAAAAAAGAAAATTAATCTTTTTTTTTTTTTTCGTTTTCAACCGAAAATAGAAAGCTTACCGAAATTTGGTTTGTGTCATGTTTTAGGTCTTAAAAACCTGTTTCGGTCGATTCAAGGCCATTACCCATATAAAAATCATAGTGACAGTGATGTTTTTGTCATATTCCTGCAAATCACGATGGTCACATCCCATCTATAACCAAAATGTCCGCACTCATAAAATCCCACTGTAAGTAAAATATGAGTTGTTTAGAAACAAAAAGAATGTTACTCAATGTAAAAAAATATGCTTCTGACAAATTTGAAAAATTTTCCGACGTTACTGCGAGTCACTCACATATGTGATCAAACGACCAGTATGTTGTTAAGTCACAATGTGAATGTTTATTTGAAAATAGGACACATTTAGTTATCGGAATTGTGTTAATGCATTTGTAGGATGATGACTGATTTTTGTTTCAATCATTGCAAATGAACCCATATTCATTAATTTATTTCCTAACACACACACACACACACACAAAAATGTTTTATAAATGCATCAATTTTAATCAGCAATTATAAATTATGATGCAAACATAATTTTGCATATAATCCACGAAATAATTTAATATTTCATAATTTTGCATATAATCCACGAAATAATTTATTATTATTATTATTATTATGAAAGTTTTTCAAATGCTTTCTATATTCCATGAAAAGTTAATAACTTTGGTTAAACTTACAGCAATCTATATTATAAAGGAAAACACATTCGTTAATAACAGCGATATCATTTTAACGGTGGCAACACCTGATAAATAAATTTCACTTGCACTGCGACTTTCTTAACTTCTAATAGTTGCACAATTTAATTTTTTTCACAATCAAATAGGGAAAGAAATGTTTCTTCAAATGTAATTTTTTCTATCGTACCTCAATTTGTTGTTTTTTATGGTTAAAAAATAATCTGAAACCATGTTTCTTTTTTTAAAACTATTGTGTGCAATACAATTACACAAGATTAAATTCCATAAAAAAAAAGAAAAAAAAAAGAAAAGAAAATCAGCATTTATTTCCGGCTAATATTCTGCAACGAAATTGAAAACTTGCTTATAAATAAACTTGCATAAAAAAGTATATAAATAAAACGTAGCTGTAATAGACATGTAATAAAACCTCGCGCTTAAGCTATTAAAACTATTATGTAAAAAAAATGAAAATGATTATAATAGCAAATTTTTTTTGTGATTTTGTTTGTTGCTAACTCTCGGTATGTGTTTAACTCAAAAGTATTTCTATTACATTTCAAAACTTTTTTTAAATTTATAACTTATTTTTTCGTATAAAAATTTTTTTTGGTGTTGTATATGAATAATAAAAAAAAATATTAAATGTAAAAAGTTTATTAATTTTGAATTTAAAAAAATATATTTTTCTTCTGTTTTTTATAATCCGGGAAGTTTGCACTGATTTATAAAAATAATCTTAAAACCAGACGCGGCAGAAAATAATATTCAACTGAGAAAAGCAAAGGTTTGTGTGTGTATGAATAAGCACAGAAAGGGGGGTGGGGCGTTTTGTAATGAAAAGCTGCTTTAATATTATAAAAAACAGTTGTATGCATATAGTTGTATATATTAATATACAATATGGTTGTATACATTTTTTTTTCTGTTAATGTCTAAGGATTTTAAGTTATTCTTTAAAAATTTGCTTGCCACTTTTTGCAAACCTTTTAAATAAATGTAACATTTTCTGAATGTAAAATAAATGTACACAATTTATGCTACAACCATCACATAATTAATTATTCATATTTTTATTTATTGTTTTCCAGAAATGTCTTAAAAATAGTTAGATCACAAGCAGTTTATTCAACAGGAAATTAATATAAAATGACAGACAAAGAAAAAAATTTCTTTCAATTAGAACACTTTTTTGTTTTTAAAAACACATTTTGCATCTGCTTGGAAAAAAAGTCGTCTGCGGCTGGCTAACCGTAGAATATAAATAAACAGAGTGTATGTAGTAAGCTTTCGAACGAATGCAGGAACGATTACTCGACAACTTAGATCTGTATTGACGCGGATTTAGTCATTTAAACAATGGATTTCTCAGCAGCGCTTCCAAGATCATACTTCATGCAAAATATATAAGTCCGAGATAAATACACTAGCTTAGGCGTGGTGTATATGCTTCCAGCCTTAGCTATTGTGCTTATGTATTGGACTTATAGTTCTCCAAAAAAATTGAACTATAAAAAATGTCGGTGAAAAGCAGGTATGAAAAAAAAATATTCTTGCTATTTGTTTTTCTTTAAATTATAAAGATTTTAATTAACTTCTTATAAACTTGTTTTAAAATTTTAATATTTCATTAACTTCATTTAGTTTAATAAATTTATTGTTCATTTTGTTGAAATACATAATTTGCCTAGTGACAATTTTAATCAGATGATTAGAAACAATGATTTCAACAGCATTTCAATCAGACATCTTCCCTTTTTAAAAACATCTGGTTAAGATCATGGTTTCATAAATTTTAAAAGTATATGGGAAAACATACAATCAATGGTTATGTAATCAGTAAACCTTTAAATATACATAAATTATTGAATAAAAAAGCCTTTTTAG
Source organism: Maratus speculifer (assembly GCA_964019185.1). Classification (NCBI taxonomy): domain Eukaryota; kingdom Metazoa; phylum Arthropoda; class Arachnida; order Araneae; family Salticidae; genus Maratus; species Maratus speculifer. The sequence goes on from OZ025299.1 coordinate 48,991,692, forward strand.
AGAATGATTTCAAACATAATTTTTAAAATTTTGTGTGTAAGTAATATTCTGAAATAATTTGCATTACATATTTTTATTTTTTAAAAATTGCATCTGCTCAGAAGATGATTATAAGAAATAAGGCACAATGGATAAGTGTTTTTAAAAGAAAACATGGAAATGTAATATTAAGGGGGGGGGGTCGATTTCGATGATTATTCAATTTATTATTCAACTTGAGAAACGTTAAAAATCTATAAAGAAATATTCATAGTGCGTGAAACTTTTCAATTGTTAAATTTTATTAATTTGAAAATTTTCAAAGTAAATTAGAAGTTTGGATACTGCATGCAAATGAGAATAGAGAAGTTACACAATCAATAACGATTTAAACATGATTTTACTAAAAAAAATTTTAAATATTAAAAGAATATCGCATATACTTCAACGATATGAAGCTAAAATGTAATAATTGTATTTCATTATTTACTTTTTATTCTGATAGCTTTACTATTTTAGGTACTTTTTATTTAGCTGGGCGCCAGTGTTATATATACACATATATATACGTACATGTATATAAATACATATGTAACTATGAATACATATATAAGCATTATTACATATGAGGACCCCAGAAGCCAAGGGGTATAAATGACAAAATTGAAAAAAATAAACTAAATACACGGACGACCTAAAAATATGCTTTTTTCATTTCAGGTAAAGAAATATAAGTGATTTTCTTATTATTTGCTGAGTTATAGAGGCAAACCACTTTTTTCGAAAAACAAACAATATTGATTAATTATACATTTAAAGAAAGTTGTACTTTATTTTTTAACATTTATTGAAATAAGAGTTCAAAGACCAGAATGCAACAAGTATTCCTATTTCAATCCACTCAATTGTTATTGATGTTCCAATTTAACATCAATTATCTTTAAACTCGATTTACTCCAAATCGAAATTTTGTCACTTGTACCCCTTGGCTTCTGGGGTCCTCATATATAAGCATGTATTTATATGTATGCATGTATATATAGATACAATATGTGTATAGATAGGTATATGCATGTGTATATATAATATTGACGTCCGATTAACCGAAAAGTACCCTATTTTATATCTTGAATGATATTATACAGATAAGTTTCAAAATATATACCATAAGCTCTATTATAAAACGGTATGATTAAAATGGATTTCTTTTTTTATAGTTATCATCTAATCCTATAAATAAAGTATTGGTGATAATAATAATGAACTAATATGTTGTTCTATTTTATACCAATGATCTGAGTTCTTTTACGTATTCATTTACTTTAGAAAATTAGTAAATCATTTGATATTGTATTAATTATTCTTTTCTTATGGGGTCACATAAAAAATAAAAAAAAATTATCTGTTTTTTTAATAAACATATACAAATCAAATTTTCACCACATTTCGTTTTAAGAACTGCATAATAGATTGTAACTCATTGTACTATTTATGATAGTATTAGATTTATAGTGACTCTGTCATTAAACATCCAGCAAACCAAATACATACTTGGAAAAAAAAAAAAAAAAAAAAAAAAAAAAAAAAAAACGAATTAAAAATTCCAGATTATAGGCGAAATAGAGTAGATGCGGTGCTATGTTAAATAAACAATTAACGATCGTTGTTTATTTTTATCATACATTAAGAGTTTTTTGGTTTAAATGTATAATTTCACAAATAAAAATGTAATTTCGGCAATCTATTATTAAAATTATTTTTTTAATAATAATAAAAATGTTTTTTAATTTTTTTTTTTTTTACAGCTTGTAAACTTTTATGTAAAATGAATTAATCTTTTATATCACCACGTTGTATATCTGCAATATCCCAAAAAGTGAAAGTTACTCATACAATGAGAATCAATGTTACTTTTATTGTCAGCTTAAAAAAAATATGATTATATTTATTGTTGCTATCTTCAAACATAGCAGTTGTCAGCCTAAATATTTTTTAGAATTGTCAACATGCAGCGATACTGAGATAAATTTTCATATCAAAGTTTTATTTCTTATTTGATTAGTTTTTCATAGTTATTGTAAAATGAATTTTGCAGAATTTGTAATATGATGGTAAATAGCTAAAAAGGAGATTTTTTTACAAAGGTAAGTTCGTATGCTTTACAATTTTGTATTTGAAAAATGATGAAGTTGATGTGAAGTATATAAATTTTTGTTTACTTTAAACATGAAAAAATATCAATATTTTTATTTATTTATTTATTTTATACATTTCTAAAATGATTCCTTTTGACACTCCAATAAATATTTGCAATTTCAACATCGAATAGCACTTGAAATAATTATGTTTCAGCTTGTTTATCACAATAATTGATATAAAAATACACGTTTACACATTTTTACACGCCCTAGTTGCCTAGTTTTCTTAACACTATTTCTACCAAAATAAAATCCCATTTTTTAACAAAATTCAATTCTTTCTTTCTTTCTTTCTTTTTTTTTTTTTTTTTTTTTTTTTTTTTTTTTTTTTGTATGTGTATATATGTGTGTGTGATTTTTAGATTGAAATAATTAAAAAGTATTTTTCATACATTGAAGACATTTTTAAGCGTATTTCATTCAAAAACAACAAAAATTAAAATTTTAAAAAGTATCATTTGGTATCCGTAGAAATACTGTTAGTAAACGAGTAGATCGAAAAAGTCAAAAGATTACTTCATACCCATAAAAAAAATAGGTACATTTGCAATTTTTTTTTATTTTTTTTTTATTTTTCAATTTTATTTTTCAAATAGTATTTAAACTCATTGTACATTTTAGAATCGAAGTAGTTTGAACTTGTTTAGGTATTTATGTGTTGCAGCGATCTCTTGAAGATGGATTGCCAAATTATAGAGCATATATGACTTTATAATAATATATATTATAATTAACGTTTCATAACATATATGGCTCGTTTCTAGTCATCATATGTGAAGCATACCTACATGACTTGTGTATAAGATGTAAACGATGACATAGATGCATAAATATATAGGACATAAGACGTAAATATTACTTATATAAGAATGTTTATGGAAAATAAATGTTTGGAATGTATATATGAGAACGTGAGTTTCAAAATTTAAAAAATCGAATTATTACAATCAATCTCTAATATTAATGAGCCTACATCGAAAAAGCATTATAATCTGCAGAAAAAAAATAGTTTTATCGTGCATTTCTATTATTGTAAAACCACGCTTTATAATGAAAACCATTGAACGCAGTCAGGTTTTTTGCGATTTCCTGATATTTTTTTTATTTTCTGGATAAGGCCAGCTTTGAAACTCACGTCTTCATATATAAGATATGATCAAAGTTGACCGGCCAACTGCGATTTTAAAAATTTTTTTAAATATCTAGAAAAATACACGATGAATTATCCTGAAACTCTAAGTGCGTAAATATAATAGTACAGGTCACACATTTCCTTGAAGATTTTTTCATCAAACTCCATAGGGGACTGTCAACAAATTGAAAATGAAAGAATATCCTTTAGATTACCCTGTCAAAACTAATGTTGCAAAAGCCATCAAACTATAGATTATGATTAACTGGATTATTGTAATAAACTGTCTTCATTTGTATGTGGATAACATGTATACTCGTAGAGAAATTAAGATTTTAATAGAAATAGTCTTAAATTTTGACAAGTTTTTTTACTTATAATTTGCAGAGTTCTGAATATAAAATAGTGTACTTTTACGAAAATATGACAAAAAACATTATACATTATAGCGTTCACGCATGCGCAGTGAAAAATTATTCAGTAAACCTATTTATTTTTCAAACAATTTTTATTATTAATTCTGATTAAAAAGTATTGTGTACAATGTTTTTTGTCATATTTTCGTAAAAGTACATTATTTTATATTCAGAACTCTGCAAATTATAAATAAAAAAACTTGTCAAAATTTGAGACTATTTCTATTAAAATCTTAATTTCTCTACGTTTATGCATGTTATCCACATAAAAATGAAGACAGTTTATTACAATAATCCACTTAATCATAATCTACAATTTGAGCGTTTTGCTACATTAGTTTTGGTAGGATTATCCAAAAGATATACGTTCTCTTTCAATTTGTTGACGGGTCCCCTATGGAGGATCGGGAAAAAATGTTCATGATAATATATGGCTGTGCTATTATGTTTACACACACCTGGAGTTGTAGGGAAATTCCTTAAGTGATTTTCTAGATATTTAACAAAATATTTAAAAATGCAAGTGGGCGGTCACCGTGCATATATATATTTCAGGATGATTTTGGCGACATCGTAACTGCAACTTTGGTGTAAACCCCATTTTCTCTGTCCACCATATCTGTATCAACTACGTCTACTGCATTATAATCGCATGTATTATTTATAGTAATTAATATCATACAATTAAAATGCTTAAAATATAAGTACTTAATATCGGTTTTCTTTTTTATATTTAAGATTTTTTATAGTTGTTATGTAATTAAATAATCACTCGTGATTTAGCGTTCAAAATGCGTATTAAAATGCTAAATTAATTTCATTCAGTCAATAGTAATCAATAATCTTTCAATTCAGTCAATCAATAACTCTTATAATTTAAAGATTACAAAAAGTACTATGTATAATGTAAGAGAATATTTTTTTATATATAGATTTTATATTGATTATGATTTTAACATTCAAGCAGAAATATTTCTTTAGTAATTTTAACAAATATTGCTGTTAAATGTCACACAGTTTGATAAAAGAATAATTCTATATTAATTTTAATACATTATTTTAATTAGTAAATAAATCTCCTGTAATTTTTCTAACAGAATTAAAAAGTATTTTGGCCTAGGTTTGAAGCGGGATTTTTTATGAGAGCTGCCAATGCTCTACCAAATGAGCTATCGGGGATGAATCTGGCGGACACAATTCAGCCAAAGAACTAGAATTATATACTAAATAAAGCTTACTAATGCCAGACTGGCAGCTTACGCTAAAAGTTGCTGATTCGAATTCTGCCCTGGACGCTTTTTTCACCCATTTAGTAAAATTATATTAAAGGATAATTCTGATTGAACATTCGTGGTTAAAAATGACTAGCTATTTGTGGAGCTTTACATGTGTGATGATAACTTTGGAAGTTAAAGTGAGCAAAAGCTTTCAAAGAGAGTGCAAAAATACAATTAGCACAGCCCACGCAAAAAAAGTTTGTAATAATTTATTTAAAAAAAGAAAGAAAAAGGTACGGTTTTATTTTTATCCTGTACATCGCAACAAAAGAAAAAAAAATCTCCATTTTGTCCGCCATAAATGCAAAATAAAATTATGCCATTTTCAGAATACGGAGAAATATGAATTTAAGAAAAGCGAAAATTCTAAATAAATTAAAAACAGCGCAAGCTGTTACACTTGTAAGACTGTGTGAAAGAACTTTAACTTTTAACCTAATTTAAAAGACAGTCTTCATACTGTCTATATACAAATTATACATTCCTGTTCATAAACTATGAATGCATCATTTTCCGACTTCAAATCAAATCTAACAGAATGATAACATATTATAATTTGAGACTATCCTGATTGTTTGTAAATTAAACATATTGGGATTTGTGGCCTTGTTTGCAAGTCAGTTTAAAAAAAAATAAGTGCCAAGTATAAATGAGTTTGTTCTTTATGCAATTTTGTTCCGTGATCATGAAAACTTTTTTTTTAGAATTTACATATCAAAGCATAAGGTAAATCTCTGTATACAAAAATCTGTGTATTTTAAATATTACACAAAAGTGTGTGTTTTGCATGTTACGCATACCTATGTGTAAGAACAGAATATTAACACATAAACCTGTGTATTCTGCATATAACACAAAAATATGCGTATTTTGCATATTACACAAGATTATGTGTATGTTCCTATTACACAAAATATGTGTAAAAACAGAATTTTACACATATGTATGTGTAAAAATATTGCACAGAAATGTGTGTATTTCAGTGCAACTTACACATTAAAGTGTGTATTTCAAGAGTTATCAGATAAGTTTTACACATTTGGACTTATCATCAAATTACACATTAAAATGTGTATTTTTAAATTTACACATTTGGCGCAATTTACACACCAATTTACACATATAGACATGTCGTTTTTGTATCATCGATTTACACATTTTTGTGTGTAAATTTACACATTTATTTTTTAGAGTGTAGGAAGATAAAACCTCTTTGCCCTAACAAATCGCGAATTATAGAAGTGACTTTTGAAGCAAATCGTTAGGCAATAAGAATTTACACCAGAAAACATTTACACTGTAAAAAAATTCAGAAACATTTCTGAATATATGGGGCAGTTACGGTGCATGCAAATTTCAAAAACGTTTCTGAGTATTTCTGAAACATTTTTCTACAAAATTCAGAAACGTTTTTGATTCTTTTAGAAATTTTTAAAAAAAACATTAAAATTTCTAAAATAGTCGACAGCGTTTCTGAATATTGCAAAAAAAGGGGTTTTCGAAATTCTCAGAAACGTTTTTCAAAATTACATACACCGTAACTTCCCCATATATTCAGAAATGTTTCTGATTTTTTTTTTTTTTTTTTTTTTTTTTTTTTTTTTTTTTTTTACAGTGTATGGTGTATTTTACTGTCAGAAAAAGGAGGTTTCACAAGATGACGGCTTATATTTTACAGCGAATTAAGAAATTTCTAATGACCGCCAAAGGAAACTTCTTGAATAAAATATTTTGCGGGTTTTTTTTTTTTTTTTCATAAATATGGTTACATTTTATTTTTTATGTTATTTTTCTGAGGTAATATATATTTTGTTTCGCTGACTCCAAGAAGAGATTATGTAGATAGTCGGAATATTGAAACAATGCTGGACCAAAGTAATGCCAAAGTAAACTTCCACCTGTAAATGTGATTATCTGTTTTTTTTTCTGACGGTTTGTAATTGAAATTTTACAAGAATAAGGAGTTTAAATAAGAAAAAACTGTCTATTTAAATTTGCTGGGAGAATTTTGTCCCGGCGGTCATCAACCCCCTCCAAAACTGTTTTAGTTCCAACTTCACGATTAATAGGATGCGCCAGTTTCTCGTTATTGATAGTTGATGGTTGAAGATGTAATAAATTGTTGTAGTTTTAAAATAACAGATTTTTTTAATTTTCCGATTCAAAAGGAAGAGTAATGAATTCAAACCAATTTATAATTATAAATAATAGCAAGACAATAATAATTCTATGGACAAAGAATATTACATAATCTTAGACATTATGAGAAAAGTTAAAACTTAAATTTGACTGTCCCAAAAGTTCATACACAACTTATTTTTTTTCTTATATCTTTGAAATTTTTAAGTCGTTTGTTCTAATCATTTCAAAACTCGATCAGGCATACTCAAGGCGATAGTTTGAAGACATTCTGACTTCGAAGAAAATCAACTTCGTTCATATTGAAGCATTACAACTTGAACCGTTGCAAATTGACCCATTTATACGTCTTCATTCTTCCCCAGATGTTCTCTGTTGGATTCATCTCTAGACTAAGGACTGACTAGTTATTACAGTTACTTGGTTTTGTCTAAACCACTGCATTGTAGAATTTAACAGACTGAAGCAATGGTTTTGCTGGTACATCCATTTGTGTCCCATAGCAACTTTACGAATGGAAGTAACTGTATTTAAACCGATTTTTTGGTAATCTTCGGAATATTAAAGGTATTATTAAATCAAAAAGGGCAACTTTGTCACATAGGTTTTAATTTTTTTTTTCTTAAATTCATGAAACTATCAGGTGTTGTTATTCAGAAAATATCTAATCGCACTCATTTTACTGTTTTTGCGCAAAAGCAATAGATATTTAAGAACAAGACGTCCAAAATGATGTTTTGAACCGCACTTTCCGACGAAAGCAGAAAAAACAGTCAACAACAGATAGAAAATCGAGTGATCACGTGATCAAAATAGCTTATAACACGGTAGGTAATATAATTATCATAAAATGGAAAACTGAGTTCAATTTGAAAATGCTTCCATAGCCAGACCGTCCAGATTTATATCTTTCTGTTAAAAAATGGAATTCTTAATGTGTCAAGAAGTTTTGAGCTTATTGAGCACAGCAGAACAAACATCTTTAACAACCCTTCAAAACAGCAATATGGACTGTTCTATTATAAGAAAATGCAGTCCACACGATGAGTAAACCTCTTCCAGTTGTCTACTAAAACAAATTTCTGGTTCATTTTAAAACGGACTTTTATTAAATAATGTGTCTTTTAAATTTTTCATTTGGATATCTCCTTTAACTTTATGAAAAAAAAATGAAAATACTCGAAAATATTATATTATTATTAGAAAGTGTTTCATAGTCTATTACTGACGTATGATTTTTCGCTCTTGTTACGTACTTTAAGTTCTGCAAATTTTACATTTTCTTGTCCGATGAATTATGCATATAATAATATATGCGAAACATTGAATGTTGCGCCATGCGTAAAACCAAAATAAACACTAAGAAACCTAATCCAATTTATTAATTAGCTATATCATATAATATACTAAATACAATTCACAATTGTATAACTGGAACTCATATCTTACATAAAACGGTTAACAAAGTAAAAAAGTACATTCATTTACTATTCGCAAACTTTATTATATAAATATTTTTACTACATATTCTTCAATGCAGTTGAAGGTTCTACGACATAGATTTAACAACTAATCAGGGTTTACTCAATCTTTCTTCGTAAATTCAATTTCGTAAAGTGCACTTTTACTTTGTATTTTAGATAGATATTCAGTGAAGAGAATCAATTCTTCGGCATGTTTGCGGGATTTTAATCCCAATGGAAATTTATCTTGAGTTTACACTCTCAGGAATTTCACTTCATTCTTCATACTAAAGTGATAAGTATTCGCTAATTTAAAGGATTACTTAGACTAATGTTATTTCTAATTAGGTCTAAAAATTGTTCGAAATTGGAAAATTTATGACACGCGTAATATCAACGCTAATAATCCCAGCATTTCACGAATTGTGTTTTAAGAGGTCAGGCTCTTTTAAAAGGACAAAATATAGCAAAAGTTTTATAGATTTTTATCTTCGATTTATTACGCACATTTGTAGAGCACTACAAAGAAAAATTTAAACAACTTTACTCTTTCGTAAGTTTCTTTTAGAGAATGTAGAGGTATTTATTTATTTATTTAATGTCAACTCATAAATAAATGCGTATAGTTCCGAAAAATTGATGTCACTGCCTGCAAGATAATACCATGGAACCATTAAGCCCCCTGTCCTCGCTCGAGGAAACGCTTCGCGAGCTAATGCTATTATCTTTTTTACTTTTTCGATTTTTTTTTTGCAGATATTTTTTCAAAAAGAACTTTCAGTTTCGAAACCGGATTTGAAAGTGAAACTAACTTTGTAAAAAATATCTGCAGCCAAAATCGAAAAAGTAAAAAAGGTGCGCTGTCGGCATGCACCTCAGCTATCTAATGCAAAAGAAAATTATTCAAAAATGTCAAAATGCGGAAGGGTGATTAGAAAAATGCTCCCCCATAGGAATAGCATTAGCTCGCGAGCGTTTCCTCGAGCGAGGACAGGGGCCTTAAGGAAGAGGAACTCACATATCCTTAAAATAGTGAAGCTTCAACTGTAACCGCTTTCGCAGGGATTCATTACTACCGCGTCGAACTTTAACCAATAAAATTATGCAGAAAACTTCTCTTTATTCAAACGACTCATTAACAGAAATCTTCAATTAAAAAGAATGACAAAAATTAATATTTACTTTTACTGGTAACAGTTTACTTCTGTGGTAATAGATCCGCTACATTGTGACAACCCAAACTATGCCAGTAAAAAGATTACAACACCTCGCCAAACAGACACCAGTTAAAAGAAATTTCTTTGCCACATTTGTGAAAGAATTTTTTAGTCAATAAGGCTCTAAAGACGAAATTTTCTAGTTAAGTTTACTGGCGGGAGATTTCACAGACGGTAATGAGAAACTGTAAATCTGATTAAATGAAACAGCCGTCATATTGTGACAACCAACTCAGTTACTTCACTCGCCACTGATAGACAATAGACTATATGTCTCCTCCTTTTTTTCATAACTCCATTGATAATACTCATAGAAATCATTAGAACAGATAGAAATGAAATTTGTAAAAAAAAAATTTTTTCCGAGAAAAGGGGGAAAAATATAAAAAATAAATAAATAAAAGATTTTAAAATAAATGAAACAATTTGTGATTTTTTTTCAATATAAGTTTTTTTATATGTCATTTAAATTTCTTTCATTCCACTGATCCAAATAAGAAAGTATGACAGTTTAACTTACAACAATATATGTATTTTCTCTTTGACTTACAAAAATTCTTTTTCATTTATTGATGAAATAACAATGGTTTTTGTTAAACACAATGGTGTTTTGTTTGTTTGCAAAAAATCTGAACCCGTCACAAATTCACCATATCTGGCATACATTTATATTTTGACAATTCAAAGTGAAAATAATGTTACTTCAATAATGTAACAGCAGGGTTCGCAAAGCTCTACCATTAAATTCTTACAATATTTTCAATGTATTTCACAGAAGAAAAGTATTGCAAAAATTGCGAATCGAGGAGGTGGTTGCGAATTCTGTATCTTAAAAATTAAATATATTTTTTCTTATCATTAATAGTGGTGCCGGTGTGCTTACAAAATATAAGAGGTGTGCGACATTTAGATATAGCGCTCAAATAGAATTACCGTTTTGACGCTACCATATTCACTAATACAACCACATACAAATCATGGTCATAATACTTCCCTTACACTGCGTGTTTCGGAAGTACAAAAAAAAAAAAAAAACTTGAGCAGTTTTTGTCCAAAAAATCTCCTCTGCAATGTTTAGCAATGGTTTCACTGCATAGACATTGGTTTTTAACATGTTTTGTTAATATGGGTATTTCATATTTCTACGAGGGGGAGTCCAAAAATAAGTGTTTCCTGGCGACTGTGGACAGATGTGTGTATGAAAGATAAAACATGTAATGAAACATTAAAGATAAGACATAACTTTACTTTTCTACATAAGTGGCAAGTGAGTTGAAACATTTGTCATACCCCTTTAGACTTTAAGATTTAAAAAGACTTCCAGGAAAAATTCAGGGCTTTACATACGAAAGAATCGTTGAAACGCTTGTGTGATTTCGGCATTGGTTCCAAAGCTGTAGTCAAACATTGCTTTTGTCAGTAATGGAGGCACACGCCCGTCCAGGTCTCAGTCTGTCCAACATTTGATGATTTCCTCCACTGAATTGCGGCACAAAAAGAAATTAAATTAAAGACACAAAAAAATGGTTAAAGGGTGGGTGGGGTGATGAAACTATCGATCGCCCCAGCCTACATCCCGAATAAATTTGTCTCCGCCGCGGTGAGCGGCCCATCTTCGTCACTGACCCCTACCTACGCATGGATCTATTAAGGAAGAGGAACTAACATATCCTTAAAATAGTGAAGCTTCAATTGTAACCGCTTTCGCAGGGATTCATTACTACCGCGTCGAACTTCAACCAATAAAATTATGCAGAAAATTTCTCTTTATTTAAACGGCTCATTCATAGAAATCTTCAATCAAAAATAATGAGAAAAACTAATATTCACTTTTACTGGTAACAGTTTACTTCCGTGGTAACAGATTCGCCACCTTGTGACAACCAAAACTGTGTCAGTAAAAAGATTATAACACCTCGCCAAACTGACACCAGTTAAAAGAAATAGAATTTTTCACCAAATTTGTCAGAGAAATTTTTAGTGAATAAGGCTCTAAAATAAGACGAAATTTTCTAGTTAAGTTTACTGGTAGGAGATTTCACAGGCGATAATCAGAAATTGTATATCTGATTAAATGAAACAGCTGTCATCAAATGACAACCAACTCAGTTGCTTCACTCGCCACTGATAGACAATAGACTATATGTCTCCTCCTTTTTATGCATAACTCCATTTAGCTACGTCCCGAACATGAAGACTCTCTTGCGCGATAGCGCTGTCGCTGATAAGTGACCACGAATAGTATCAAACAACTTTACTTACGACCCGAAAGCCTTAGACTCTAAATAGAAAAGGAAAAAAAAATGAGAGAAATTGAAACTTGACAAATTTAAAAGAAAAAGTAGACAATTTAAAGACACTGAAAAACGGTTAGTGGGTGGGTGCGGCGATGAAACTAGCAATCGCCCTAACTTACATCCCGAACATATTTGTCTCGGAGGGTGGTTGGGAGTGGATCAACCACTGTGGTCAGCAGACCATCTTCGCCGGCGATAACCCCATTTACGTCACGAACAGTAAGATTCTCTTGCGCGTAAGCGACCACGAATAGCGTCAAAACTCTTTACTTACGGCCCTAATGCTTTAGACTCTAAATCGAAAAGTTAAAAAAAAAAAAAAAAAAAAAAAAAAAAAAAGAGAAATTGAAACCTGACAAATTTAACAAAAAATGTAGACAAACTAAAGACACTAAAAAACCGTTAGTGAGTGGGTGGGGCGATGAAACTAGCGATCGCCCCAGCCTACATTCCGAACATATTTATCATAATAAGTATTTTTTATGGCTAAAAAACAGGTTGTTCCCAAATGGTAACACTGCGCTTTAATCGGAGAATTAATTTTCCTTGATAAAATTCTATAATATTAATCACACATAAATTTTAAGAATTATGATAAGGAATGAAAGTTACTTGCTCATTGAAGAAAAAAATAGGCTATTTCGCAAGCTTCCAAACAAAAGAAACAGCATGTGTAGTAACAATTGAAAAAAAAATCTCTCTTTACTCTTAAATAGCTCTATTACTGCCATCTGCCTGTTGAAAATTGATTTAATAATATTTTCAGTATCTATTGACGATATTAGGCATATTAGAGTTTCAATATTAGTCTAATAATATTTTAGAAGCGTAAATTAGTTATATTGATGAAAGGTAACACACGACATTCAAGAAAATTTCCTTTAAAAGTGTTTGCTTTAAAATATAATAATTTGGCTTAAAACTTCTTGTAATTTTAAATGCAACAAATGCGCACTTTTGAACTTCAACAAAACGAAATTTGATATTATAAATTATTCGCAGAAAATAGTTTGTAAGTTTAAATCTTTAATTTAATGAATTAAAAGAAAAACTTGCCTTATTGACTAACATCTCGTTCGTGTGCTACTTAAATATTCATACTTCAACGTAATAAAATGGATTCGTGCAAGTTGTTTGAAAACTAGTAATTCCCGGCTCCCTTTATAATAATTTAACAAGATTTAAAGTTTGTTTTGTACAATTTAAAATGGTTAAAGTTTTGTGAAATAATAGGTTTCTGCACGAATGATTTTCATTATGGCCTAAACTAAACATACAGAAAAGTGAACAATTTTGATAACAACAGACTATACAAATTTATCTACATATTATTAAGCACAATGATCATAAGAATAAGCATTTGACTATGGCTGTTCTTTTAAGCATTGGAAAATAATCTCTCTCTTTCGATTCAACAACAAAAAAACCAATTATATTAAAATAAAATTAGTACCTTACTGATTTCGTAAGCACTGGGAACAATGGAGTTATGAATAAAAAGGAGGAGACATATAGTCTATTGTCTATCAGTGGCGAGTGACAGCTATTTCATTTAATCAGATTTACACTTTCCCATTGCCGCCTGTGAAATCTCCCACCAGTAAACTTAACTAGAAATTTTCGTCTTATTTTAGAGTCTTATTGACTAAAAACTTCTCTGACAATTCTGGTAAAAAAATTCTATTTCTTTTAACTGGTGTCAGTTTGGCGAGGTGTTGTAATCTTTTTACTGACATAGTTTTGGTTGTCACAATGTGGCGCATCTATTACCACAGAAGTAAACTCTTACCAGTAAAAGTGAATAATTATATTCAAGTAAATTTGAATTATTATATTCTATTAATGAGCCGTTTAAATAAAGAGAAGTTTTCTGCGTAATTTTATTGGTTAAAATTCGACGCGGTAGTAATGAATCCCTGTGAATACGGTAACAGTTAAAGGTTCACTGTTTTAAGGATATGTCAGTTCCTCTTCCTTAATAGTTCCATACTGGGCACACGAATGTGTAAAAATATACATTTTACACACTCGAAAGATAGCGTGTCATAAATGAACGCTCTATTCGAATGGTACATTGTAGCAATTTATTTACAAAAATCATATATTATATTTAAGGTGAACTGCCCTTGTTTCTCTTAAAGATATTCAATATGTGAGATTATAGTTATACGGCACACATCGTACCTAAAGTCCGATCCTTCTCATATATTAATTAACAAGTGCGAAATAATGGAAGCAATAGCCTCTTCAATTCTGTGTCTCAACTCTAGGAAATCATTAAGTAGCGCCGAAATATAGAGATGATCTTTTATAAAAACTCCAAGGGAAACAAGTTGGATATTGGACGTGAAGCGTAGAAAAGAATGTGCGTTCGTACGTTAACGAAGTTTTAAAACTGTCACTCTCATGTACCAATCTCATAAACTTGTAAATAATTAATTACAAAGTTCTTCAAAAAAATCACAACGCAAACATATATATTTTCTTTTAGAAAATTAATTAGATTTCATACCTTTTCCCAGAGAAAAATGATCACAGCTTTTTAATTAATAGTGTAATCTTTAGTGGCATTATTATTATTTTCTAGGTATAATCGATCAAAAAGAATTAATTTAATGATTCTTTACTCATTTAATAGATTAAGTCTATTTCTTTCCAACACTATTAATTTTGAGTTGAAACATGTAAATAAAAATGTTTTAATGTATTTTAAATGTTTGTGTTATTATACAACGTCTTAGAAGCAAAATGTTTTTTTATAATATAAATTCTTATATTTTTTTGTAGAATATATATTATTAGTATTACGATTTAGTTATTAGTGGACGTAACCAAGACTTATTTAGTGTTATTTTTCACATTCATACTCTTTATCAGTCCCTCATACTTCATTGTTAGGTAAATTATGAAGTGTTGGATTTAAGATTCATGTTTTTAGAAATGGCTGCTTGGAGCGCATTGATACAGTCTGTGTCGGGGCACACTGATACGTACTAGTGTGCCTCATGATAGCTACAGACAACCTAAGTTCTTTTCTAGCTCATTTTCCCATTACCTTTTATTATCGTTTTTATCCTACACGCCTTAATCCAAACATTTTCGGTCAAAAAATTATAATATTAATTTTTACTGAAGTGAAATAGCTCCAATTTTTTATATTCGAACATTTTATAGTACTTTTGCAAACAGAAGACGTACGAACTTACCCCACAGCTTGTGCTAGTGGAACTAACAAAAGAAAAGGTCAGTAGCTTGGCAAATCTCGAATTTACATCGATTCTCCAGAAAAAAAAGTATTTTCGACATGAGAAATGTTAATTAAGAGAAACATGCTGCAAGACAGAAAAGGATATTTATATTATAAACATAATTTTTAATATAATTATTCTTTACTTTCTCTTTATAAACCGATTTAAAAACAGAAAACCTGGTAATTTTTTTTCCCTAAGAAAGAACATAATACTGGGGTTGAAGTGCTAGGTATGACAACGTTGCCACAGTCAACAATCAGACAACGAACAGCCAGAACATCAGGTCATTTTACATTTAATTTTGATTGCTTTAATATTGCTTAAAAATAAATTGTGAGTTATTTGAATTTCTATAAATATATATAAAATGGTTTCCTAACTCATTTTCTTTGAAAGATGTTCATTGATGTTATTTTGTCTCCGTATTTCCCAAACATATCAAAGTGCCCCATGAGGTTTACCAATCTGCCCCGGGAATGGAGCACATTGATACAAATAACTTTATAGATTTTTGTTAAATTGCATGAAAAATACTACATAAAACAACGATTGTACATTTTAATAACACACTATACAAGTTTTGCTGACACCACATGGAAAAAGGTCTTGAAATTTCAACTTTCTGGACACCAAAGAAATTCTTAGAAAAAAAACGTATCATTGTGCCCCAGATCCCCCTATTTATAATTCAAACCAAATTTTTTAAGTGAAAACATTTATTGAGCCAAAAATTTTATAATCCTCGTAAAAAATGCATAGTTTTGTTCAATAATTTTTTCTTGATTATTTTAATCCTTTCGGGTCTGGTGTACTATTAAAAGTACATGTCTTTTAATGAGGTATTATTTTGTTTTAAGAAATACTTTTGCTAATATTTACATGTAGTAATGTTAGTATATGGCTATGCATTTATTATATGACTTCATTTATGTTTAGGCATTAAGTAATAATAATAATTATCATTATTTACTTAATTCTCATTGCGCCGTTTGCGATTCTTTTATTTTAAACACATATTTCACCCTTTAAATTTAAATTAGAAGTTACTTTCCTGAAAGAATCATGTGTAATAAAGCGCAAAGTCGTAACATAACTTAAATCTAATTGTAATGCAGTATTTTCTAAACATCTCCAAAAATTCTTCCTTAGCCTGTTGTCATATGAATATAAATTGAATAGTGCGCAAAAAAAGAATATTCATTAGGTTTCAAACATTGAAATATTTGTTAAATTCTATATAATATATTTGGATAGCTTGTGTTAATGTTATTGACGTAAAAGTAATTTTTTCTAAAAAATTCGGGCCCTAAAAAGTTAAATTATTTTTTATGGAATTAAAATGGCATTCTCATATTTATGACACCTTTTTATCCCTAATTAAAGTATAAAACTACTACAAAGATTTAATTTTACTATCACTTTCATATTTCATTTACTTTTCTTTATCTTTTTCATTTAATGGTACTACAATTTCAAAAGCTTTTAAGTTAAATGAAAAATTTAAAGCTTGTTTACAATTATTTATGCTTTGAAGAGTCAGCTAACTTAAAAGCATTCAAGAACACTGATTTTAGTCGATAAACATTGTTCAAATATTTCCCTGGATATATGATCTCTATTTATCAAACGATAAGATGCAACATGCTTAATTTAAAACATCGAAATAACAAATTTATATTAAAATTATTATTATTATTATTATTATTATTATTATTAAAGTACAGCTAAATAGATTTATATGTTTTAAAATAATTATAATTTAAAATTTTTAAATTTCTGTGTATCAAAAAAAATTGTTTAAACATGATAAAAACCATTGTACTAATAAAGTATTGTAGAAAAAAAATTCACCATTTAGGGTCTGGTGTACTATTAATAGTACATGTCTTTTAATGGAGGAGTATTTTCTTTTAAGAAATACCTTTGCTACTATTTACATGTAATAACGTTCGTATATGTCTATTCATTTACTATTTGACTTCATTTATGTTTAGGCATTTAGTAATAATAATATTGATTATTATTTGCTTAATTCTCTTTGCACCTTTTGCGATTCTTTTATTTTAAATACACAGGGTGTCCACTCTCAACGGTAGCCAATGGCTAATTTCTAAACCGTCAGTCATAAACTTATTGTTCCAGTTACAAAAATGCTTTAAAAAAGGTAAAGAATTGTTTTTCAAGCGATTTTAGGTCAAAAATTTTTTTAATAAAAAATTACAAAAAATAAATTTTTATACGGTCCCCCGGTCCTATAAGTGATATTTAGTAAATTTTTACCACTACTCTAACAAGTAATACAAAAAAGTCCCATTCCTCTGCGGTTAAAACTAACCGAGTAATAGCTGTTTAAAGTTTGCTGCAAATTAGGGGTCAGTCACAAATTTACTGGAAATAAAGATAAACGCAAGATATAAAGTTTAACATTAAATATTGAGAGTAAAATAATTTTTACAATATTATTTTTAAATGTATGTTGATGATTACATATTAAAGCAAAATTTGTACTAAAATGTGAGTAAAAAATAACGATATGTTGGGCCAAAGTTTATTAATTTAAATTATGGAAAGCAACAGTCACGATTCGTTACAAAATGACATATATTTAAAATTCTACTAGATTACTTAACCTAACAGAATCTGGTATAGTCCTATAAAATAAATAAATGGACGCACCTAAAATTGTATTAATATTAAATTGTCATTGGATATAAATAAGTGTGCAAATAGAACCTAGATCGGATATTTGGAAGTGAGTTAAAATTTGAATAGAAATTTTGAACAACGAAAACATACGTACGAACGTCTTAAGCAAAATAAAAGCTCATCAAAATAACACACCTTTTTAAAATAAAATCGCGAATTCCCAAAATTTGATTTTCTCGATAAAGAGAATTTTAAGACTCACGTCTGCAACTATTTTAACAAATCTAGAAGTTAATTAATAAAAATTAACACTACCGTAAAACTTATACGGTGATAGCACCTTCAGTTAAATTGCTTTAAAAATATTTCTTTATCTCATTCAAAACATTTTTGTAATTGGGACTATATGTCAGTGGAAAATGGCTTAGGAATCAGCTATTGGACAGCGCTGCAAATGGACACCCTTTATAATAATTGAAGCACTAAGTATACGCTCCCTGAAAACTTAGTCCAACTCATTCGTTTTCAGCTACAGAAAAGTGGTTTAAGTCATGAAATTTAAAGTTTCATAACTTAGTCAATTTTAAAGTTAGATGAATGGGACCTTTTTTATATTGCTTGACAGGGTGATGGAAAATTTTTGCTAAATATCACTAATAGGACCGGGAAACCGTATAAAAAGTTAATTTTCCTATTTTTTTAATAAACATTTTTTTGACCTAAATTGCTAGAAAAACTATTTTTTACTTTTTTTAAGCACTTTTTGCAATTGGAACGATATGTGTATGACGAACGGTTTAGAAATTAGCCATTGGCCACCGTTGAGAGTGGACACCCTGTATATTTGACTCTTTAAATCCAAAATAAAAGTTACTTTCCTGAACGAATCATATATAATAAAGTTAAAAAAGTATTAGAACGTTGTAACATAAGTTAAATCTGATTGTAATAGAGTATTTTCTAAACAACTCCAAAAGTTCTTCCTTAGTCTATTGTCATATGAAAATTAATTGAGTAGTAAGCAAAAAAATAACATTTGTTATCTTTCAGACAATGAAATATTCGTTAAACTGTAACTAATCTATTTGGATAGCTAGTGTTAATGTTATTAACGTAAAAGTAAATTTTTACTAAAAATGGAAAAAAAATCGGACCCCGAAAGGGTTAAAAAAATAACAAAACTGAAAAAAAATGTAAGCAAAATTACAAAATACACAATATGAACTTTTAAAAGCTCACTTCCTTAAAAGACGGCAAAATAGCGATAATATAGATGTTGCAAGTTAAAAATATACATTTTGTTTAACTACTTAAAGCTTTCCACATGCAACACCCAGAAAAAAGTTTTGTTGAATCAACAAAAATTTGTTTGGTTCAACAAATTTTTTCGTTTAAATATGTGTCAATGGAAATTTTTATGAATAAACAATTTTTTTTTCAATTTTCCGTCCACAATTTTCATTTGAAATGCATAATGACGTAATAATAACGTCATTAATCCATCTCAATTTGAAAAATATTTATTAGTCAAAAACTGTTAATCTTTTATTGCTATATAAGTCAATTAAACAAAATTACGTGAGAGAGTTATGACTACTCCACACCAATATAAATTTTGCAAAAACAACAAAATTTTTTTGGAATTTCAAATTGAAAATGCAAGGGTTTAGTAAGACTCAAATAAAATTGATGAAATTTTGTTAAAATTTTATAAGAGTGTTAACAATATTTTCTTTGGTCTGAGCAACAAAACAGATTTTTTTTATTTTAACTAAAAATTCCTTTAAAACAACCAAAATGTACTCAACAAAACATGCTTTGTAATTTTAATAAATTCATTTTACTGGGTGAATCCCGTCGTCACTATCAACGAATATTTTTATTAATAAATGTTCCAGTCATTCCAAAACACCACTTTATTTAAAATGAGATAATCTTAGAGTAGCTGAAAGTAGAAGTAGTAGTCTCTTGGATTGAACTGATGTAGATAAAAATATTAAACTTCCGTTCCATTTATTTTAATGAGTCACTTTATTCACACATATCACTTTTATTTTCAATGCGTAGCTCGAGAATAATAAAAGTAGTAATAATGGAATACTGCATTTTCGCCTTCTAGATTTATTTGCGCAAAAAGTTATTTACCAAATTAAAAAATTTCCTAAGAATATCACGGTTTTTTTCTTTTTTTGTTACACAAGCACAAAATATCTTTATAAAGTAGAATTTATACAAATATATCTTTTTTCCGAGAAGTAGAAAGTTCAAAAGTTACGATGAACACAGCACAAAGTTAAAATGTCCGTCTATTTTGAAGCGATTTCCGTCAAAATAGAATTTGGAGTTTTAAATGCATTTTTGACTAAATATCACAAATCTGACATCATTTTATTTTCCACCAACATGAAATTTCCTACAAAAGGAAATTTTGTAATGAATTTATCCTGAAGTTTTGAATGAATACGCTTATTTTCAGAATTTCAAAATTCGAACTGTTTCAAAATTAATTGTAGTGTTTATTCTATTATGAAATCCTTACTTAAATTGTTTAGACAAGGCGAACAGCATTGCTGACTAGATTTTGTTATAAATCACCTAATCGGTGGAGCTGCTATGCTGAATTTTCAAATTGTACTGACATTTATAAGATATAAAAAAGTTTTGGGATTGCCACAAGCGACTAATTTAAATTAATGTAATTCGTAAATACTCATTTATCTTGGATTACATATATAATTATATTATGTTTAAACCCTTAAATGCGTGATTAAAAAAAAAACAATTTAAAAGTGTTTTTCGGTTTTAAAATTCTAAAATAAATAACGTGAAAAATATAACATAACCCGTAAAGCATGGTTACGTCACTGCAACGTCATTGTGAAGTCACATTGTGACTTTGTGACCATCGATTGTCGATGTGACGTCACGTGACGTCGATGTAAAGTCACAGTGACTAAAATGTGAAGTCGTTATGGCCGTTTTAGAGCTCTTTTCCCTAATAGCATGCATGGTCACATCACATCTGTGACCAAAATGCCACCACTCAGTGACGTCACATTGTGACTGAGATGTGATTTTCTTTAAAATCTTTAGAAATTTATAAATATCCTCCAAAACATGTTATTTACTTTAAAAAACTTGTTTCTGGCAATTTAAATATCGTCGCTTTTGTCACAGTTTCGTCACAATGTGACTAAGATGTGACTTTCTAAAAAAATTTTCACAGTTTGTCACAATGATAATGTCCAAGTAGTCCCAAATGACACATTTTTCATAAATTAGTCACATTGTGACAACTTTGTGAAACGTCACAAAAGAGCTCTAAAACGGCCATAACGACTTCACATTTTAGTCACTGTGACTTCACATCGACATTACGTGACGTCACATCGACAATCGATGGTCACAAAGTCACAATGTGACTTCACAACGACGTTGCAGTGACGTCACCATGCTTTACAGGTTGTGACGTTTCACAAAGTGGTCACAATGTGACAAATTTGTGAAAAATGTGTCATTTGTGACTAATGACTAACGAAACTGCGACAAAAGCGACGATATTTAAATTGCCAAAAACATGTTTTTAAAGTAAATAACATGTTTTGAAGGATATTTAAAAATTTTTAAAGATTTTTAAGAAAGTCACATCTCAGTCAAAATGTGACGTCACTGAGAGGTGGCATTTTGGTCACCGATGTGATGTGACCAAAGTGACTCACAGTGACGTCACTGTGACCATGCATGCTATTAGGGAAAATATGGCAATGTGTGCAGATATATTTCAAAAAGTCCTTCCGGCAATGCCGGGAGGACGAGGTAGCTTTCATATATATATTTACTTATTTATTTATTTTAAATTAAGTTATATTATTCAAGCATACTAAGCTCAAATTAGTGGATTAGTCCGATTTTATAAAATTGAATACCAGTTTTTGTCAATAGTGAATATTAATAGGAATTTTTAGAAATTAGTCATCTTTTATTCAACCTGGTTTTATTTTAACCCCTTGAGGGGCGGTGGTATATATTATATACCACCTACGATTGATGAAGATTCACATCAGAAAAATATTATTAAATTTCACTTTTCTAACTTTGGTAGAAAACAGTCGTGAAATTGCTTTTCCTCTTTCTGATATAATTTTTTTACAAATTTCCGGTGGGAGTTCAGAATTACTCGAACGCAATTGCTTGCCCCTCAAAGGGCGACTAAACGACTTAGAGAGTCGCTAAATTCCACGATATCATGAAGTGTATGTCATTTTAAAGCAACATGGTGGATAAAACAAACCAATGAGCTTGGTCGAAATCTTAATTGATGTGCACATGCACACTCATGTTTAAATCGATTAATATATACGAGTGCTGTCGCGGGCAAATTGACTTTTAAAAAAATGTCATTCACATTACAGATTCAAACTGCTATATATCTCAGGCGTTTTTTAAGGTAAAGACAAAGTAAAATATACTACGGAATTCATTATTAAGATAAATATTTTAGAAAGAACCTTTTTTCAATTTCTATTTTTTTTTTTTTTTTTTTTTTTTTTTTTGTATGTACATCATTATACATTTATAAGATTTTTGACAAACTTAAATGGCCATCATTTTGAAACAAGAGGACGGATGAAGTTTTCAGGTGAACTCGGTCAAGACATTGTTATGTATTACACTGTAAAAAAAAAAAAATCAAGAGGTTACTAAAAATTTTTTAGTAAATTTGTATTCCACAGAATTTTTTAGTCACCATTATAAACTTTTTTTTCCAAGTGAAACTAACATTTCTTTTGTAAACTGAACAAAATAATTTTTTGTATAATTAACTTAAAACTTTTTAGTATGAGCCACCAAGCAAATTTTAGTAATAGCTCCAAAATTATTTTTAGAAGCTCGAATGCAGGTCGGCAGGTCGGATTCTTTTTAGAAGCTCGGATGCAGGTCGAAGGAAGCTCCTGCCCAAAGGGCAGGAGCTTCCTTCGACCTGCATCCAGTGGGTAAAAAGACAGACTTCTGAAACGGAAGATTTCCGGTAAAGGCGCAATAGATGGCAGCACCAAACATTGCTACCTGCTCTATTTTGACATGTTTTTAAAGAGGAGGGAAAGTTCAGAGATCATTACCCATGGTAACTGCTACGACAGGATTTTCATAATCCCTTTATTTAACAAGTATTTACATTGCATACATTCGGTGCATATTTTGTGACGTCCAGCATCGAAACCAGGTACTTTCAGCCTGGAGTTTGGTTACTATGACCACTAGACTATCACGGCCACACCAAGTGAGTTTTAGTAATAGCTATTAAAAATGTAAAACTATTAACTCTATTCGTTAATAGCTTTTTTCTAGTAATTCTTACAGATTCCTTGTAACCGAGTAAGATTACTAAAAAATTTTTAGTAATTACAAGGATCACTAAAATTTTTTATTAGATCGACCCTTTTTTTTAGAGTGTATGTACACACGGAGTTATATTCAAATCAGTTTATAAATATGCGTATTATCGCATGACAAATTTCAGACCGTTTCAAAATGTCAACCGCACTGGAAATTGAAAGTGCTACAACTCAGTCATTTTCAAGATATAGATGAAACAAAAAATGCTCTGGAATCTTTGTATCAAGGTCAAACACACAAAAAGAAAAATCTTTTTCAATTTCTTACTTTTTTGCATCTAATTTTAAAATTTAAATAAAAAAAATTAATATTCCGCCATTTTGAAATAAGATGGAGGATGGAACTGGCCAACGAACTCGGTTCAGACATTGGTATGTACTATGTACACACCAAGTTTCATCCAAATCAGTTTATAAATACGCGTGTTATCACGTGACGAAAACTACTACAAATTAGAAGTGCTTTAATTCAGCCATTTTTTAAAATACAGACGTAACAAAAAATGATCTGGAATCTTTGTATCAAGATCAAATGCATAAAAGAAAAATATTTTTCAATTTCTCACTTTCTTGTGCTTCTTTCTATTGCTATTTTTTCCGTTTCTTTTAACCATAACACTCAAACAAAGCATTTCCAACATTACATTCCCATGCGATTTCAAGTAGTTTTTACATCCCTAAAACTTCCTGCAAGTATGCTGGTCTGTTAGTAACAATCCCAGGGATAATGTCGATGAAATGTCGGAAAAGTATCGGCGGCGCCCTGTATCTAAAAATGAGGGCACCAAAATTGTACGTCATTTTGAATAAATCAGTTACTAAGGGAATGACCTGCACTCAAACCGCAACAAAATCGATTACTTTGCTCATTGATTATGAGCGTTTTAATCCCCCCCCCCTTGTTCACAGCTCAATTTGCACATCTTAACCGTTTGGGATGATTCCAATTTTGTACTCAAAATTTAAGTTAAGGTCCAATCTTTAGAAAACTGTTAGCAGAATAAAAAAGAAATCAGTAAAACGTAGTTGTTCGTACTCCAAAGTCTACAGCGCCCTCTACCGTCATTTTTCAACAGTTCCCTTTAAAAAATTTTTTGGACAAACTTTCGATATAAACAAAGTTTACAGCGAAAACTGGAAATGAATCGACCTTTTTTCCGTGTTTTATCATCGCTTGATCTTTTGGACGCTAAACTTTGATGCCCCCTGGCTCCTACAGAAGACGTTTGCGCCCCGTGGTTTCCTATGTCCTAATGTTTGTCATCATGCCTTCTATCACCCCTTACAATTTGTCCGCACTTCGCTGAAACACCCTGTATATATATATATATATATATATATATATATATTTTTATATATATATATATATATATATATATATATATCAACATTTGAATGGAGGGTGGTTTTGGGGTCTGGGGGTCATGATCGGTGAAAATATACCGAAAATTTTTGGAAGTGCTTCCCTCCGGACGCACAGTGGGGCAGGAAGCCTCCAAAGTTGGCAAAAAATAAAATTTACTTAGACCAAAAAATGCATATCATGGATTCTTTTGTAGACTAAAAGTAGTAAAATTTTAAACTTTTACATAAGCTAAAGAGTAATTTATTAATTAATTTACAAACCTCTTTCAATATTTTTTTTCAGAAAAATGAGTTAAAAACAAGAATTTAAGATAGTTTTATACTAATTAGATATTTATAAATCATCCATAATATCGCATTAAAAAATGTAAACATAATTAGTAATTTTAATGATTCTCAAGCAAACCTTAAAATGAATATTAGCGTCTCCTTTTGAAGGAATGAATCAACCTTTCTCAGGCAAAATGTACGCATTACAATAAAGACAGCAGAAGCAAAACTGTTTCTGTTGTCTAAGTGCTAACACACACTTTTTGTTTTCTTGTCTTTCAGATCTTAAACTCATACATGTCACGTAAACTAACAAATATGTAGAACTAGAATTGTATAACCATTTTGCTCTTGATCTTTTTGATCGGAACTGGATCGGATCAACCGCACTGGAAATTGAAAGTGCTACAACTCAGTCATTTTCAAGATATAGATGAAACAAAAAATGCTCTGGAATCTTTGTATCAAGGTCAAACACACAAAAAGAAAAATCTTTTTCAATTTCTTACTTTTTTGCATCTAATTTTAAAATTTAAATAAAAAAAATTAATATTCCGCCATTTTGAAATAAGATGGAGGATGGAACTGGCCAACGAACTCGGTTCAGACATTGGTATGTACTATGTACACACCAAGTTTCATCCAAATCAGTTTATAAATACGCGTGTTATCACGTGACGAAAACTACTACAAATTAGAAGTGCTTTAATTCAGCCATTTTTTAAAATACAGACGTAACAAAAAATGATCTGGAATCTTTGTATCAAGATCAAATGCATAAAAGAAAAATATTTTTCAATTTCTCACTTTCTTGTGCTTCTTTCTATTGCTATTTTTTCCGTTTCTTTTAACCATAACACTCAAACAAAGCATTTCCAACATTACATTCCCATGCGATTTCAAGTAGTTTTTACATCCCTAAAACTTCCTGCAAGTATGCAGGTCTGTTAGTAACAATCCCAGGGATAATGTCGATGAAATGTCGGAAAAGTATCGGCGGCGCCCTGTATCTAAAAATGAGGGCACCAAAATTGTACGTCATTTTGAATAAATCAGTTACTAAGGGAATGACCTGCACTCAAACCGCAACAAAATCGATTACTTTGCTCATTGATTATGAGCGTTTTAATCCCCCCCCCCCTTGTTCACAGCTCAATTTGCACATCTTAACCGTTTGGGATGATTCCAATTTTGTACTCAAAATTTAAGTTAAGGTCCAATCTTTAGAAAACTGTTAGCAGAATAAAAAAGAAATCAGTAAAACGTAGTTGTTCGTACTCCAAAGTCTACAGCGCCCTCTACCGTCATTTTTCAACAGTTCCCTTTAAAAAATTTTTTGGACAAACTTTCGATATAAACAAAGTTTACAGCGAAAACTGGAAATGAATCGACCTTTTTTCCGTGTTTTATCATCGCTTGATCTTTTGGACGCTAAACTTTGATGCCCCCTGGCTCCTACAGAAGACGTTTGCGCCCCGTGGTTTCCTATGTCCTAATGTTTGTCATCATGCCTTCTATCACCCCTTACAATTTGTCCGCACTTCGCTGAAACACCCTGTATATATATATATATATATATATATATATATATATATATATATATATATATATATATATATATATATATATATATATATATATATATATCAACATTTGAATGGAGGGTGGTTTTGGGGTCTGGGGGTCATGATCGGTGAAAATATACCGAAAATTTTTGGAAGTGCTTCCCTCCGGACGCACAGTGGGGCAGGAAGCCTCCAAAGTTGGCAAAAAATAAAATTTACTTAGACCAAAAAATGCATATCATGGATTCTTTTGTAGACTAAAAGTAGTAAAATTTTAAACTTTTACATAAGCTAAAGAGTAATTTATTAATTAATTTACAAACCTCTTTCAATATTTTTTTTCAGAAAAATGAGTTAAAAACAAGAATTTAAGATAGTTTTATACTAATTAGATATTTATAAATCATCCATAATATCGCATTAAAAAATGTAAACATAATTAGTAATTTTAATGATCCTCAAGCAAACCTTAAAATGAATATTAGCGTCTCCTTTTGAAGGAATGAATCAACCTTTCTCAGGCAAAATGTACGCATTACAATAAAGACAGCAGAAGCAAAACTGTTTTTGTTGTCTAAGTGCTAACACACACTTTTTGTTTTCTTGTCTTTCAGATCTTAAACTCATACATGTCACGTAAACTAACAAATATGTAGAACTAGAATTGTATAACCATTTTGCTCTTGATCTTTTTGATCGTCCAGAACAAATTCAGACGGAATATGAAGATGGACACGTTTGCTTTTCATTGACGCTTCTGTTTGTTTTTCAAATCAAGCAAATGAAAGCGATTTGCCAAGCAACTCTGTTAATTCTAAAGCATTTCCCTTGTTTCGCCAGGCTTTTGCTCATCGGAATTTATATTAAACATTAAAACATTTAATCTTTTTTCATTTAAACTACTTGTTCGTAATTTGTCCGATTATGGAGCTCTTATACATTAAAATCACATTACTTTTCAAAAGTTTTTTTGTTCAAACGTTCCATGATAGTCAGTTTCATTTAAATACATTATTTTGTAATAAATAATGCATTAAAATTCGTATTTAACAAAGAAACTATTTATAAACATGTTTGGCACACCCGTACACTAACAAAAGTTTAAGGATGATTAGCTATAAAAATGACCGTACAATTGAAAAAGTAGCAAAAAGTAGCAAGATTTTCTGGCATATTTATCCTTTTAAAACTCATACTTAGTAGAAAAAATTATAGTTAACACTTAATTCGCCTTAATTCATAACTAAAACCCACAATGTTTGTAGATTTTTTTAAATAAATTTCACCACTATATACACTATATGGCCATTGATTATTGGACAGTTGCGATTTTAGACATTTTACTAAATATCTTGAAAAATACATGAAGAATCATCTCGAAACTCTTAGTGTATAAATATAATAGTATACGTCATACATCTCAGTACATGCAAATGAAATTTTGATATCGTTGACGCATGCGCAGTAAAAAATTATTTAGTAAACCAACTCATTTTTTATACAATTTTCATTATTTTTTAATTCTGATTACAGGGTACTGTGTGCAATGTTGTTTGTCATATTTTCTGAAAAAATATTATTTTATATTAAGAACTCTGAAAATTATAAGGAAAAAACTTGGAAAAATTTGGGACCATTTTTATAAAAACCTTAATTACTCTGCGAGTATGCATGCTATTTGCATAAAAATGAACACAGTGTATTACAATAAGGCATTAAATCATAATCCAGAGTTTGAGCGCTTTTGCTACATTAGTTTTGACAGGGTTATTCAAAAGATATTCATTCTTTTTTTAATTTGTTGACGGTCCCCTATGGAGTTTCGGGAAAAAATCTTCACGGAGATTTATGACTTATACTATTATTTTTATACACTAAGAGTTTCGATATGATTCCTGATGTATTTTTCTAGATATTTAACAAAATGTCTAAAATCGCAAGTGTCCAATAATCAATGGCAATATAGTGTATTCTAAGCGTCTGTATATCTATAAACATCGTATTAAAACAAATTGAAAGTTAATGAATTATTGTTACATACTTGTAGTTAAAGGTTCCATAGTCAAAGAAAATTATTTTTTAATTATTATAGCGAAACTAGCGGACCCGACAGACGTTGTCCTGTCACCGACAGACATTGTCCTTCCTGGCACCGACACCAGAAAATCAAATAAATGTACTTAAATATAGTAATACGCACGATAAACACTACGCTCTTAATTTAATTTCTTATTACAATTATGTAAGGAAATTATTTTTCACTCTTCAGTGTTTTTTGAAGCCGGTTCAATTTTTGATAGAAAAGTTTATTTTTCTCTTTTTTGTTAATAGTTAACGATTTTCAGAAGTCAGATAATCAAAATTATAATACAGGCTATATTACTGTAAAGCATACACGTTTGACAGGAGTGGGGTTCGAACACGCGATCACTTTCTTCGAGAAGCAGAGCTTATATCTGGCGCCTTAGACAGCTCGGGCATTCCGTCCGCACTCTATTCATCGAACTTATTCAACACTTTTAATTAGCGAAAAATCACTATTAGTTTTTCCCTAGTTACTAAAAAAGTACTGAATCAATTTTCAGGTTTTTGGGCCGAAGACATCGCCAAATTAGAAAAAATGTGAATTATCTCACGAACTACTGGATTTAAACGAATTTGCTTAGTACCATTCGATTCAGAATGAAGAAATACAATAAAATATGTTATCAGTTGAAAAATATCTACAAAGGCCGATTTTAAAGGAATTTTTTTTAAGTTCGTTCATTTTTTTATCCTCCTTAGGGGAGGAATTTTCGAAAATCTCTTCTTAGCGGCACTCGATGTTATAAGAAGTATTTTTACCCCAATTTTCAAGATTTTTGGTTCGGTAGATTTTTTTTTGCTGTGATTAATACGAAATCCAGACTATCTTTTATATTTATAGCACTTTTAATTAGCGAAAAATCACTAACTATTAGTTTTTGCCTAATTACTAAAAAAGTACTGAATCAATTTCGATGAAATGTGAATCTAAACCATTCTCCAATCCACTGGAACGCACACATAAACTTTCATTTCTCATTAGCTTTACTTCATTCAATAATAACACAAAAAACGGAAGTTTTTAAGATATTTTACATAGCACACTTTTAAAATAAGCATTAATAAATACAGATGGCTCGTGAAGCTTCTAGTATTTTTTGTTATTCAAAGTAAAATAAAATATACGCAATTTCAGTTCAGACTAGTCAAAATAAACCAAAAGCCTTCACGTTTAATCTGCGCCGTTTCGATGTGTGAAAGATGTGATGCAGATTTCCCTCAGCTATAGATATACGAATATTTATATTATTTGAAAAAGGAGTAAAATGTATTTTCTTCGAAAAAGTCTTTTATTTGGAAAGCGTATGGAAAAAAAGAGTTTTTCAGTTGAATATTTTCACTAAAGCTGAACATGAAAAATAAACTACTGTTGAGAACTTGAACATAACTCACTCATTCAAACTTTATATAATTTTTGTTAAATAACGGATTATATTAATTTATTTCTAAGTACCTAAAAAAACATTAATATCATATGTATTGAAATATATACACAGGATCTGATGAAAGGAGTGACAGAAAACAGTGAAAGAAGCAATTTTTTATAGTAAACCAGGCTCCCAATTCATTCATTCAATCATAAATACGGGTTTTCCGTCCTTAACGCTAACAGACAGATTAGTTACAGGGTGGCGAGTGGTCAGGGAAAAATATAGTCAAAATAAGTGCTAAATACCAGTATTTTGTTAAAGAGAAATTCGCTTTCTTTAATCCCTTTAAATTATTTCTAGTACTTTTGATAAGATAATACTGGTAGTGACCTCTTATTTTGACTGCGTTTTTCCCTGACCACTCGCCACCCTGAGTTAAGATAGTGTTAAGATATTTTCAAGAGACTTTCGTTGCTTTCTGTGAAACGAGATAAATTTCCGCGAATTGTTGTAAATAACCACGATCCGTATTCAAACAACAATAATCCGATGTGGTGTTATGTATGGCGACCGATTATGTGTACGAAGGATATGGGCTCTGCGCGGAGTGTCCTCCATGGGGTCTTTCTAAGAAAACCAAACCCGTATTTACGCAATCCAAGAAAACTTAGACTTAAAGAAAACCCCGGGAAACTCTGAGCGGTTAGTCCGATTGGGTTCAAACCAAGCACCTCCCATCTACCAGCTTCGAGAGTAGTACGTTTTAGCCACTGGTGTGGACAACAATAATCCGGATGCTTCGCAATGGAGAAATTTCACGATTTTCATTTTCACTTTTAAATTAAAGAGCAGAAAAAATCAAGAAAATTGATACCATTTTTATGTACAACCCTTGGCAAAAAGTTTCTGATCACTCTTATCAAGTTTATGAGTTTTGTATTTCGAAGCGTATACTTCGCGATTCAAGAGCATAGGAACGTTTTGCAATATGCCAAATAAAAGAAAGAATGTTAAAATATAAATAAAAAGTGAATTCAATATTGCAATCATATAATTTATAATTATAATGCAGGCAAAAATGTTTCCTCGTGAGAAAAAAATATCCGATCAAGATCGAAGTTGGAAAATAGTAATCAATCAGTGAGGAAAAAAGTTTGAAATTTGCATATTGAAGATAGATTAGAGTGCCTGCGCATGCGTATGATATATGAATCCTATTTAAAAGAAGAAATCTTCCAGTTAATAGATTAAAAGCAGCTCTGAAGTGCTGGAAAATGACTCGTGTGAAAAATCTGTCTCGCGATTTAAAAATTCGCATGATTTAATTATTAGAAGACGTAAATTCACAATGGAAAGTGGCTGATTTATGAAATTGTGCTCAAAGTACAGTATGCGATATTTGGAAAAAAATATTAGTTGACTAATAGCGTTTACTAATTTGAGGACTAATCTATTTGATGACTAATTTACCTCGAAGTGGACAACCACGAATGTCAATACCTAGGAAGGAAAAGAAAACTTGTGAAAATATCGAAAAGAAAGCGGCGAGCAACCTCAAAACAACTTGATTCCGAATGGTCTAAGTATAACGTAAAGGTATGTGACCACAGTACGTAATCATCTAAATGTAGCAAGATTTAAATCTTGTAAAATTAAAACAAAATCTTACATGATAAAGAAGCAAAGAAAAGAGCGCCTGCAATGGTATAAAAAACATGTGCACTAGCCATTTGATACATGAAATAAAGTTATTTTTAGCAATGAATTTCGCATATCTATCGGTAAAAGTGATGACTGTGGAACATTTGTTTGAAGGAGAGTTGTTGAAAAGTTCAACGATAAGTGTATCAATACGAAGACTAAATTTTCACTTGCATTTGCAGTTTTGAGTTGTATTACATCACAAGGCGTCGGCAAGTTGTGTATTGTGTTACGTACCTCGGGAAGCTTTGAAGCTTTGAAGTTTACATTGACATTTTAGTGGATTTTTTGATTCCCAGCATCGATCAATAGTTCGGAAATCAAAATGACTTCTTATTTCAAGATGACAGTTAGCTCCCCAACGCACCAAATCAATGAAGAAATTTCTACAAAATGTAGGTAATATACCAATTCAAACCATGACGTGACCGCCCAATAGTCCGGATCTTAATCCCATCGAAAATATGTGAAATATATTAAAAAGAAAAATCTATTTTCGATGAATTATAAATGCCATGGAACTTACATAAAGCTAGAAGGGAATGCTGGGGTGAAGTTGCTCCCAATGAATGTAAAAATCTTAATGAGTCCAGTCCACTAACAATTTCGACTGTCATCCGAAATAAAGGTGGATTTACGAAACATAAAATTACAGTGATCGGTTATTTTTTTCCAAATCAAAGCATGATCGGATAATTTTTTCTTTGGTGCCTAAATTTCAATCACAATTTT
The DNA here is from genome assembly GCA_964019185.1 of Maratus speculifer. Taxonomy (NCBI): domain Eukaryota; kingdom Metazoa; phylum Arthropoda; class Arachnida; order Araneae; family Salticidae; genus Maratus; species Maratus speculifer. The sequence goes on from OZ025299.1 coordinate 49,024,191, forward strand.
TATGTTTATAAATTGATGAATGGTGATTTTTCTTTATTGCATATTGTTGTTCATTATATGTAACACAAATGTATTATCGCTAATAGTCGTTTCATTTTTATGCAGTGAGAATAAATAATCTTTTCTTACAAAAGATGGTAGTGTTGATGTAATGATCGGAAACTTTTTGCCAAGGGTTGTATATTTGAAGCTTTAATAATTAACTAAATGAATTTTAAAACTGCAGTTTTATATCTTGGCGGGAAAACGCTGCATCGCGGACGAAAGCGGCTGTGACGTCATTTGCCATGTAAACACCGTCCTGCTACGTTGCTGGCTTAAGCGTTTCATATATTTCTTATATCTTTTTTAATTTTCTGTACCAAAAATGAGTTGTAATGTGTGTTAAAAATGTTGTATAGTGCCATGTTGCACAAATAGTACAGTAAATTCGCCTGATAAGCACTTTTTTAGTGTTCCTAACTACTATGATAACGATAATTTATTCTGATGTTAAATTGACAGAAATGTTTTTGTAAACTTATAATCTGCTATTCTTCATTTGTATGTGTATTTATTGATTAAATCTAAATAAATTTTAATGTTTTTTGTTTTTTGGAAAATATGGATGTGAATAATCACATGTGAAACAGAAAAAAAATTATGTATCATACATATAGTCATTCATTTTTATTTATGCATATTAAGAAGTGCCTTGAAGTAACCAATAGCTTATTTTTGAAATCTATATATACATTCACATTCAATAATGATAATGCAATTTTTTGGAAACCTCTAATTTTGATATCCATCTTTAATGTATAAAATAAACATTAACATAAACATTAAAAAAAAGCATTAGTAGCATATCTAGAAAAACAAGTTGGAAATTGCACGTGAACGTAGCAAATGAGGTGCGTTCGTACGATAACGAAGTTTTAAAAATATTCAGATCTTGCTGATATAGTAGAGCGTACTTCGGATACAGTATAGTAGTCGAAATTTTTGTGTTTCTGTAAATATGCAGAAAGAAATTTTTATTACACCTCAGCAACGTATATCTTATTCATAAAATGTGAAATAGTTGAATATAATTAAAACAGGCCCCAAACAATGTTTCCCTGTGTAGCATTATGTAGTGGAATACTTTTGTGTGACCCTGTAATTTAATAATAAAAATTCTTTGCATCACAGATTGTACAGAATACATATTTTAGTATATATTTCATAGATTCATGCCAATTCTATTATGTTCGAATGAGTGTATCATCATAAAAATGCATTTGAAACTTTTTTCCCATTGACCGTAATGTAATGGAATACCTTTCATTGTCCCTGTAAATGATCTATGCATCCGACTTTCATAACATTTGAAATTACTCGATAAAATTACTTAATAATTATATGTTTTAAATTTCAAATGATTAAAATGCATTTGAAATTTTTTTTCCCCATTGAACGTAATGTAACGGAATTCTTTTGATTGTCCCTGTAATTGATCTATGCATCCGATTTTCATAACATTTGAAATGACTCGACAAAATTACGCAATAATTATATGTTTTAAATTTCAAACGATTAAAATGCATTTGAAACATTTTTACCCATTGACCGTAATGTAACGGAATCCTTTTGATTGTCCCTGTAATTGATCTATCCATCCAATTTTCATAAAATTTGAAATTACTCGACAAAATTATTCTATAATTATGTACTTTAAATTTCAAACGATTCGGTTGGGTAGTTTTTGTGTTGTTATATGCGGACGGACAGACGGACAGACAGACAGACAGACAGACGGACGGACTGCGCGACAACAATAGGTGCTACGTATTTACATAATTACGAACGCACCTAAAAATGGGGGGGGGAGGCAAGAAAAGGTTTGTTCTACATTAATGTACAGAAGTTTTAATACACAGGAGAATTCAAAGTTTGGGGATTTTTAAGGGACATTCTAACCCCCTAAATAATATTTTTGGCAAATGAAATATTTTGGGAATAAAAAGTTCAATATTATGTTTATTTTGTGTGTAACAATTAAGCCTTTTTTTTTCATGAAAATTTATATTTTATCTCAACTGTAAAATAAAATTTCTACTACCGAAAATATAAGCTATTTTATGCGTAGTTATTTATTTATTTATTTTAATTTATTTATAATTATTGTTTACCATTATATATTTTTAATGTATGTATGTACTTTATGGAATTTCAAATGAAAATTTATTATTTCCTATAAATCATAGATAATACTTTTGATGTCAAATGTCCAAATGTATTTAACTTTAGATGAATAAAAATGGACAAATTATATTACAATTTTTTTTTTTACTCTAACAAAAAAAAAAAAAAAAAAAGGAGGCAAAATTTTTTTAATGGTAATTTAAAAATTGTCTGCTGATCCCAAATGGCATATAATGTATGATACATACATTATTTAATTATAATTCTTATAAGAAATCGTCAGCTAAACTTACAAAATAAATCTAAATAAATATATTTTTATTTTCTTTTGGAGGCAAATACTAGTTAAGAAGTTATGCTCTGTATAGGAAATTTTTACAAATTAATATTCTGTTCTGGATAATTTTGATATATGTCACCGATTAATTGCACATTTAGTAAACTTAAGAGTCAGTAATAATAAACATTTTTCTATTTCATTATTTGACGTATATTACAGTGTTGCCAGATGGGCTACTTTTTTTTAATTCAGATTCTTCATTGGCACCACTTTTTTATAATGGTAAAATGAGGCTTATTTAAAGTAATATTAATTAAGGTGAAAACAAGGATAATTTTACCGTTTCCAAAAAGTGGTGTCAATCAAGAAATTTGTATTTTAAAAAAAGTAGCCCACTGGCAACACTGGTATATTAATATTTAAAACAAACTAAATATTAAAAAGGTATTCATTTTGTAACGCTTTTTTCTAATAACATATTATGCGTTATTTGAGACAAGTATTTAAAATATAAAAAGGTGAACAATCTTATGAAAAAAAAAAAATCTTCATAAATTAAACACAAAGTAACCTGTAATTCTGCCAACAGAAATTTCACTTAAAAAATAAAACAAGAAGTTTTCATTGAAAAAAAAAAATAAGCATAATTGTATAAAAAAATATGGAATAGAAAATGTCAAGAGGTAGAATCGAACTCGGGCCGTCTGGCCAGCAGGCGGATACTCTACGGACACGCCACGGATTACTCGAACAACATGCAAACTCGCTATTCAAATTTTAGCGGCTAAAAGTAACCTGTCACGACTGCAAGTTAAATTTTCTAAAATAACTAAATTTTTTTAACTTGAACAAGTCACACTTGGTTCTATGTTTGTTAATTAGAAAATTGAATAAATCTGAAAATTTAGATTATTTCCTGTTCGTTATTGAATGTTATATATTCAATGTTATGTATTCAATGTAAAAAGCTGTGCAGTAGTTTTTAGAAAATGATCCATATCATAATCTTTTGTCCCAACTTGAGCTTATTTTTATCCTTATAGTATGTTTTTAATAAAAGTTTTGAGTAATGCTTTATATATTATACAAAAAAACATCGGCAATTTCTGTGCCGATGAAATCAGAATTCTTTCCTGAAAAACCAAAATGGAAAGAGAATCCATTTTTGAGAGGTTGTCGTCTGATTGCCCTATCACAAATCCTGCCGAAATCGACATTTTCAAATTAAAATTTTTATGAAAATAAAAAGTAAACGATGTATTTTAAATTAAGATAAGTTAAATCTTACTTTTTTACAAATTTAAAGTTGCTAACGTTAAATAAATTTGTACAAACAGATGAAACAAGGTTGTAAATAGAAAAAGCAATGAGAAACAGTATGCACGCTAAACCTAAACATTTCGACTTCGCGGCAAATAACATCACAACCAATCCCGTCGTGTTTTTGTATCACGTGGTTTTGTTTATGTTCTTGCGTTGTTAAAAACAGTAATTAAAAATTATTTAAAATCAGTTTAACAATTCTGAGCAGATTTTTGAGAATTTTAAGATAAACTTTATCAGTTACACACAAAAGAAAACGTATTCCTCCCGGGTGAAATTTCTCCATTTGGAATGAATCTCACAGAACATAAGTGTCACTGACATCATTACAGTGTACTTCCCGTCATGTAATCACATTTCACACGAAGTAAAGTTTTGTGGAATATTTTGATAGATTATAGTCATCGCTTCAAAGTTGTGAATAAAAGTTCTGGCTCGGTTTCGCAGGAGACATATTTATGATTAAATATGTGGATTGTAACTTTAATTTCCTAAACTAAAAAATATTTGTAGTAATGCGCTTTATTCATAGTAAAAAAATCTAATTTTCAGAGAAAAATAAATTGTATTTTTTTACAGAAAAAAATTGTTTTAAGCAAAAACAGTTTTTTTTTGTTTCTGTTCAATAAAAGTGTATTTTGTATTTTTTACAGAAAAGAACTGTTTTGATGAAATATTACAGATATTTTCCGCAAATTAAAGAATTTCATACAATCGCCAAAATTAGCAGTTTTTTCCTGTCCATTTGAAATTTTTTTTTTTTTTACATTGTTACCTCTTAAATTTTGTGCAGGGAACGCAAATAAAGAATTGGTATATTACATGTCGCTTTCTCAAAATAACAATTGTGACACCACCTTTATCATCTAAGATCTTTAAATATTTTCAACTGTTAGTTTTTCCGATAATAAATCATTTGTCATTTAAAAACACCCTTTTTATTCTTAGATTTTTTTAAAATTCTATATTGAATTGCATTCTTTTATAGAATATATATTTTAGCTATTTCTGTACCACACCTAGCAATGATTTCGCTTCTTTTGTGAATCAAAATCGTACACAAAAGAAACCTTTGAGGCGTGTGTAACTCAAATTTTTCAAAAGAGAAATTCACAGAATTTATGCAGATGAAATTGTTGGAAAAGTAAATGTATAAGGATTTTGCAAAAGAAAATCTTCGAAGTGAAAAAGTATTTGGTTTATTGAAACATCAAAGCTATTTTTATATAAGGTCTTTTAAAGTCTGTTCTTGGAATATTGGTTTATGGATTTTCGTTGGCTTTCTAGAGCAACGCGCATTCATAAAGTAAGATGTTATCCCGTAAAAAAAACTGAATTTTCTACGCCACATTTTATCTGCCTCTTCTAGGCATTCGAAAAAATATCAATCCCGTTTAGGTTTTTGTTCGGGAAAGAAAAAACCCAGTCATAGTAAAATTAAAGCAAGAAAATACAGTTAAATGCTTCGATGTTGGTGTTCAGCCAAAATAAGCATATCGCAAAACATTGTTCCTCGCAGAATTTTACAAAACTTTTCACAAATTTAAAAAAGCTTTTTCTGTTTTAATATTTTTTAACTGTGTGAAGTTTTCTGTAGTTGCGAAAAAGTTACTTAATGATCTCAGTAAAGAGTTAAAAAATGGAGAAAATAACTTTTAAAGAAGAGTTCAGTTTTTAAGTTCAAATATTGAATGCCAATGTTCGTGACATAAGTTGAGAAAAATAGTGTTTATCTTTGAAAATTAGTTTGAGAGGTATGACAAAACGGCCGGTTGAAATTAATAAAGACGAAAATCTTTTCAATAGATGTATTATGATTAACTACTAGACTTAACAACCTATAACTACATTATAATTAAATACCAAATGAATATCTTCAAATTTTAATTGCTGAATATTTTATTCAATATTGTTATGAGGCGTGAAACAAATAGAGTGAAAAAGGGCTTGATTCTGGATTCGAAACAGGGCTACTGGTGATATTATTCGTCAATGTTCTACTGCCGATTAGCCTAGACTACACCATTAAATAGTTGTCAAAGTTCAAAATTCGAACTGTTTCAAAATTAACTGTGGTGTTTATTCTATTATGAAATCCTGACTTAAATTGTTTAGACAAGGCGAACAGCATTGCTGACTAGATTTTCTTATAAATCATCTAATCGGTGGAGCTGCTATGCTGTATTTTCAAATTGTATTAACATTTATGAGATATAAAAAAGTTTTGAGATTGCCACAACCGACTAATTTAAATTAATGTAATTCGTAAATATTCATTTATCTTGGATTTTATATATAATTATATTATGTCATAGCACTTAAATGCGTGATTTAAAAAAATCAATTTAAAAGTGTTTTTCGGTTCTCAAATTTTAAAATAAATACCGTGAAAATATAACATAAAATATGGCAATATATGCAGATATATCTCAAAAAGCAATAAAGCATTTTAATATTTTTGGAACTTAAATATAAATTATAAATTAATAAATTAATCTTAAGGCATTTTTCCGTTACACGGGTGCAGGTGATAACGCGCCAAATTACAAATGTGTACGAGTTACAACAATGGAGTTAATTAATGGAGTAATTCAATGGAGTTAAGCCAAACTAAGCTCCCTAAAACATGCCAACTAGTAATGAAGCAACTGCAAGAAATAAATAAAATTTAAAATAAAGTAAAGGAAAAAGTAAAAGAATAACGATTTTTAAAAATGCACTATTATTTAATTATTCCTTTTTTTAACGAAATATCCAAAGTTAGTACAAGGACTGAAAAACGCAAATAGTTGAGCTTATTTTCTGCTTTTATAGAATATTAAATTTTGAGGGGTAACTATTTATGATCGTTCGAAATGATATAATAATATATATTTTAATAAATATATCAATATTTATTAAAATAAACATTGTGAAAATTTTCAGTAATATATATTTTCTTTGTGAGTTATCGTTTTTGGGGAAATAATTATGGTTGCATTACTAGGGATTAATATAAGAGATAAACATGAGAGAGGATTGCATAAACTACTCTTGGATTACTGCAAAAATTTCTTTAACCCTTTCCGGCACGGGCAAAATCTGTTCCTAAAATGAGTAATTATTGACTGACACCGGAATTCGCAAACGATTTTTTTAGATATTTTGAATTCCTTAATTTAAGCTTTTATTGTAAAAGCAAAATTTTATTAAAATATGATTGGTGCGGTTTGCAAGTTTGGAATTAAAATTAAGTATTCCAGACCGGGCACAATGTGCCGGAAAGGGTTAATACAAATCCTTTTTTCTTCAGCTTGGTATAAATGTTACTCCATAAACATTTCTCATTAGCTTTACTTCATTCAATAATACCCCAAAAAAAAACGGAAGTTTTTAAGCTATTTTACATAGTACACTTTTAAAATAAGCAATAATAAATACAGATGGCTCGTGAAGCTTCCAGTATTTTTTGTTATTCAAAGTAAAATAAAATATACGCAATTTAAGTTCAGGCCAGTCAAAATAAACCAAAAGCCTTCACGTTTAATCTGCACCGTTTCGATGTGTGAAAGATGTGATGCAGATTTCCCTCAGCTATAGATATACGAATATTTATATTATTTGAAAAAGGAGTAAAATGTATTTTCTTCGAAAAAGTCTTTTATTTGGAAAGCGTATGAAAAAAAAAAAGAGTTTTTCGGTTGAATATTTTCACTAAAGCTGAACATGAAAAAAAACTACTGTTGAGAACTTGAACATAACTCACTCATTCAAACTTTATATAATTTTTGTTAAATAACGGATTAGGGGAGAGTGGGGATACTTGAGCATAGGGGATACTTGAGCCACCCCTATTATCTCTACAGTTGGTTAATTTTTCTTTCTAAAACTGCCAATATGGTAACACATTTATAGTTCTGAACATGTAAAAAAAAAAAATCACACATCTTGGTACCATTTTGAAAGTATAGTGGTTAATAGTTGTCTTTTCCCTATCTGAAGTAAATATTTGGGTGCATGGTTTTTTTGTTTTTTTGTAATCAAAGTTTTGTTTAAAGTTGCAACTATATACATAAATTTAAAAAGCGTAATTTCAATTGTACTTTGAATCTAAAATAGTTCTAATAGCTGCATGCTTTATTTAGTAAAACTCTGGGAAACAAAAATAGTGGTAGTGGGGATACTTGAGCCAGTGAGAGTGGGGATATTTGAGCCACGTTTCAACCATCCCCACTAGAAATTAAACATAGGTGAAACAAACAAAAAATAAAATTCCATCCTTATATTCACTAATAGATTTTTTTCTGGATAAAAGGGAGAATAATTTTTCATTTTATTTTTTTTTTCTTAAAAAAATAACGACCTAAAAATGTTTAAAAATGTATATTTTTTAAATGAAAATATCCATTTTATTTTTCATTTTGACTAACAAAATAGCCTGTCTAGATAAATGTAAACATAGTTTTCAATTTAACTTTTATTAAATTAAAATAACTTTTTAAAACTGTTTTACAGGCTATAATCTCTAATACTTTAATTAGTTAGATCCAACATATTAAAATATTTATTTTTTAATATAACATATTAAGATTAATATTTTATATTGAAATCGTAACCTCTGTTGCTGTAATTTTTTTAACTAAGAAAATTGAAGAAAAATTGGTAAAAAGAGCGCAAGCAAAAAACACGAAAAGCAACAAAAATCCCAGTTCAAACTTCATGGAGCCAAAGAGGAAGACCAAATCTTTTCCTGTGAAATCAAAAAAGTGTTTGAAATAGTAGAATGATACATCTGGCTTAAATTCCGACAGCTACTAAATTAAAAGCATGAGTTCGACATTATCATAGGAAAATTCTGTCAATGATGGTGATGATGTGAAAAGAAAACTTTCTATTGATGGTTGGTTACTAATAAAATATGCCAGAAAGAAAACTAAAAATATTTGTTGGATAAGTACTTAATATTTTGAAAATGAAATTTGCCCGAAGAATAGCAGATTCCAAATTTAAATGGCTCTGAACTAAGGGTGTTTCTACCGTCGTTATAACTCAAGTTGAAATTATCCTTGGACAACCAGCTCTAACGACAAAAAATGATCGTATTACTAGCTTTGTTTTCTCAATTGGTTTTGAAAACTTTATGTTTCGTAATTTATCATTCTGTAAAATGTTTGTGCAAAAATAAAGTGAAAAAAATTACTTTTGTAGGTATTTTTCCGTAGTGGCTCAAGTATCCCTCCACTATGGCTCAAGTATCCCTCCCATGGGGATACTTGAGCCACGATGTAAAACAAAAAATAAACATTTTTTATACATAGAAAAATAGTTCAAAATTAATTGAAAGTGGTTTTCAGTTGAAGAAAAAATATCAAATTTTCATTTTCAATATTTTATTTTATTATAAGAAATTATAAAAAAATAAAAAAAATTAAAATTCAAAAAATGGCTCAAGTATCCCCATCTTCCCCTACAGTAATTTATTTCTAGGTACCTAAACAAACATTAATATCATATTTATTGAAATATATACACAGGATCTGATGAAAGGAGTGACAGAAAACAGTGAAAGAAGCATTTTTTTTTATAGTAAACCAGGCTCCCAATTCATTCATTCAATCACAAATTCGGGTTTTCGTCCTTAACGCTAACAGTCATAAAGATAGTGTTAAGATATTTTCAACAGACTTGGTATTATGTGGTATTATGTATGGCGGCCGATTATCTGTACGAAGGATATAGGCCCTGCGAGGAGTGTCCTCCATGGGGTCTTTCTAAGGGAACCAAATCCGTATTTACGCAATCAAAGAAATCCAAGACTTGAAGAAAACCCCGGGAAACTCTGAGCGGTTAGTGCGATTGGGTTCAAACCAAGCACCTCCCGTTTACCAGCTTCGAGAGCAGCGCCTTTTACCCACTGGTGTGGCCAACAATAATCCGGATGCTTCGCAATTTGGAATGAATCTTACAGAACATAAGTGTCACTGACATCATTACAGTGTACTTCCCGTCATGTAATCACATTTCACACGAAGTTTGTGGAATTGTGGAATATTTTGATAGATTATAGTCATCGCTTCAAAATTGTGAATAAAAGTACTTGCTCGGTTTTGCAGGAGACATATTTAAGATTAAATATATGGATTGTAACCTTGATTTCCTAAACTAAAAAATATTTGTAGTAATGCGCTTTACTCATAGTAAAAAAATCTGTAATTTTCAGAGAAAAATAAATTGTATTTTTTTACAGAAAAAAATCGTTTTAAGCAAAAACAGTTTTTTTTTGTTTCTGTTCAATAAAAGTGTATTTAGTAATTTTTACAGAAAAGAACTGTTTTGAAGAAATATTACAGATATTTTCCGCATATTAAAGAATTTCATACAATCGCCAAAATTGGCAGTTTTTTTCTGTCCATTTGAAATATTTTTTTTTTACATTGTTACCTCTTAAATTTTGTGCAGGGAACGCAAATAAAGAATTGGTATATTACATATCGCTTTCTCAAAATAACAATTGTGACACCACCTTTATCATCTAAGATCTTTAAATATTTTCAACTGTTAGTTTTTCCGATAATAAATCATTTGTCATTTAAAAACACTCTTTTTATTCTTAGATTTTTTAAAATTCTACATTGAATTGCATTCTTTTATAGAATATATATTTTAGCTATTTCTGTACCACACCTAGCAATGATTTCTCTTCTATTGTGAATCAAAATCGTGCACAAAAGAAACCTTTGAGGCGTGTGTAACTCAACTTTTTCAAAAGAGAAATTCACAGAATTTATGCAGATGAAATTGTTGAAAAAGTAAATGTATACGGATTTTGCAAAAGAAAATCTTCGAAGTGAAAAAGTATTTGGTTTATTGAAACATCAAAGCTATTTTTATATAAGGTCTTTTAAAGTCTGTTCTTGGAATATTGGTTTATGGATTTTCGTTGGCTTTCTAGAGCAACGCGCATTCATAAAGTAAGATGTTATCCTGTAAAAAAAAAAAAAACTGAATTTTTTCCGCCACATTTTATCTGCCTCTTCTAGGCGTTCGAAAAAAAGTATCAATCCCGTTTAGGTTTTTGTTCGGGAAAGAAAAAAACCAGTCATAGTAAAATTAACGCAAGAAAATACAGTTAGATGCTTCGATGTTGGTGTTCAGCCAAAAAAATAAGCATATCACAAAACATTTTTCCTCGCAGAATTTTACAAAACTTTTCACAAATTTAAAAAAGCATTTTCTGTTTTAATATTTTTTAACTGTGTGAAGTTTTCTGTAGTTGCGAAAAAGTTACTTAATGATCTCTGTAAAGAGTTAAAAAATGGAGAAAATAACTTTTAAAGAAGAGTTCAATTTTTAAGTTGAAATATTGAATGCCAATGTTCGTGACATAAGTTGAGGAAAATAGTGTTTATCTTGACCCATTATCAAAGCCCATGAAATTAATAACGACGAAAATTTCTTCAATAAATGTATTATGATTAACTACTAGACTTACCAACCTATAACTACATTATAATTAAATACTAAACGAATATCTTCAAATTTTAATTGCTGAAAATTTTATTCAATATTGTTACATGGCGTAAAACAAATAGAGAGAAAAAGGGCTTGATTCTGGATTCGAAACAGGGCTACTGGTGATATTATTCGTCAATGTGCTACTGCCGAGTAGCCTACATTAAATTTTTATTTGTCAAAGTTGTCAATGTTTTTTGTAAATGTTGTCGCAATTCTAAATGTTATTTGTCATGTTTCTTTAATAAATCAAGATTTAAACACTGTTACTAAAAGTGAAATTTTTTAGAGTTATGTAACTTAAAGAGTAAAACGGGATAATTATAGGGTCACTCATGTTTTTGTCTGTCTGGTTGTCATAGTCGTTTCTTTCGAAAACTTTAGAACGTGGAAAGCTCAAACTTGGTAATGCTATACAGGTTATTGACCCACAAGTTTATATATTATACTAGTGAGATAAATTAAGAGAATTTGCATGTTTTATCGAATTACATGAAAAGAACTGAACTGAAGGAAAATCCATTTCTTCTAGATAAAAATTCAAATCTTGTACGGAAAAAACGTATGCGTATACGTGTGTGTAGGCGTAGACAGCAGAAAAACAGGCTTTATAAACGCGTGGAAGGCAAGACAAATTGTGTTTGCTAGGACACCTCGGCTAATTTCTTGGTGTTATCTTGCAGCAATTGGTTAAATTCACATCGAAACAGTAAAAATGAGTTACCACCAACAATTATATGATGGAATGAGGTCGCGAATTGTGGGGAGACTAAAAGCAGGCCAATAGCAAATCCTGATATGCAAAGAGTTCATTTTAACGTCCAGCGACGTATATAACCTATTAGAACAGCTCCATGATACGGTATCCATTGAGAGAAAGCCTGGACAAGGTCGTCCAAGAGCCACGATGGCCAGAGAGGATCGCCATTTGTCCATTTTAGCGAGGAGTAACAGATGGGCTACAGTTTCTCAGCTCGCTCGGGACCTGCATGCAGCCACAGGAACCCGTGTAACAAGAGTGACTGTTTCCAGAAGACTGAATGAGAGACGGTTGTTTGCCAGAAGACCGGCTATTTGTGTCCCGTTCATGTCTACGAACAGGAGAGTCCAATTAGCATGGTGCGTTCAGCATAGTGATTCGAATATGGAGCAATGGGTGACCGTCTGTTCACCGACAAGTCCAGCTTTAGCCTTAACTCTGATTCTCGCCGTACTTTCATATAGAGAAAGCCAGGGACCCACTACCTACCCTCTAATGTCCTCGAAATAAACAATTATGGCGGTGGCGGTGTAATGGTCCGGGAGGGCATCATGTTGGACGGCCGCACATTTTTCCACGACTTTGATGGAGGCTGATGTGAGATATAGGGATGAGGTCATGGAGCCCTATGTTCGCCTTTTTCGGGGTGCAGTTGGCCCCGAATTCATCTTACATGACGATAGCGCGAGGCCACATACAGCTCTTCTGATTGACGAAATTCTCGAGAGTGAGGATATTCGCCGTATGGATTGGCCAGCCAGGTCTCCAGGCCCCAACCCTATTGAGCATGTCTGAAACACTCTGGGGAGGGTAATTGCAACGCGCAGCCTATCTCCGAGAACCATAAAGAAAAATGAAAACAAATCTAAGCTGACAGCTTCAAAGAAATTTTAATATAAATGTACATGAAAAAGTTTTCTTTTCATTTCACCCATTTGTAATTCCATTTATTTTATACGTTTTATTTGTAGAATCACGTCTTAAAAGAAACCTGAATATCAAATTAAAAATTTCTGTCTGTGATAAATTTAGTGTAATGATTATTAAGCATTTCATAATAATTTCCTCTTCGAATCCTCCTCAAATCTTCTATCCTAAAATCGCGAATGTTTTAACAAACGACCTTAGGGACTATATGCGGCTTAAACGCAATTACAATATCAAATTTCATGCTCTTAGCCCCGATGGATAATAAGAAATGGGATTTTTAGATCATTTGCTGCGCTTGCATAGCTCTGAGTATAGTTTATACAGCGATAAATATAGTGTATTTTTAGGGAGAGATTATCAGCATTATTAAACAGAGAAAAAATGTTATGTATGATCAGTAGTTCCAGTGAAATAGTGATTGTAGACGTTTCAGCTCATTTTATTGTAATTACAAAATTTCAGTCACTCTTCTGAAGTGGTATTTTTCTCTTAAAAATAACCATCATATCGCTATTCCCGTTCCCATCTATAACAGCTTCTAAAAAAATTATTTTCCAATTTTTAATTTTTTTTTCTTTTTTTTTTTTTGAAAATTTTTGGTTTATTTCACATTTTTAATTTTCAATTCTTTATCACCGCTCTTTACAAATATTTACATTTCAAAGTCACAATATATTCAAAGAAATTGCAATTTTAGAATATTTGTCACTCTTGAACGCCTTTGAGGGTAGTTCCATAGTGATAAAATAAAAATCATTTTTAACCACTTAACCCTTTCAGGGGCAGAAGATTTCTGTTCGTAAAACAATGAAATAATTGACTGATACCAGAATATTAAAACGAATTTCTTGGAAAATAAAAATCTACTAGTTAGCACTTTCATAACCAAAACAAAATTTCGTACTACTCTGTTGTCCCGTCGACCAATTTAGCCAAAATATACTAATAGCCAAATTATACATATTGACATAATTTTTATTATAAATAACGAAAAAACCAATAATTAGTAGAATATTAATAAAAATATTAATAAAAAGCCGAAATAAATATCTCTTAATGACATTTTAAACATATGAATCGTATTTAATGTCATTGAATGTGACATTCACGATTATCCATAATTGGCATTTAATCTTATAGTTTGGCGATAATTTTTTGGTCGACGGGATAACCTAGTAGTACCCAACATTTCTTTAAATTATTCTTTGTGCCATTTGCCAGTTGCGGAATTAAAACTAGGTGTCTAGACCCTCTAGCCACCGACCTTAAAAGGGTTAACTGATCAATATTTTTGAAAAGAATCTCCAAATGATTTCTATTTTTTCATGTCTTTGATCTTTTATCACCGGTTTTTCAAAACAGAAATTTTTGCAGAATTCAATCAGAAAAATAATCGAAATAAATAATACAAAATTTAAAAAAAAATTTACTGGTGAGAATAATAAATTAGGATTGGAGTATGCATGCCCGTACGTGGTACAGGTTAATCATGATTGTCAGAAACACGTTGCCAGTACGGCGTACAGGCACAACAAGGAAGCGGTTAACCCTTTGAGCTCTGATGGTTGAATTCTATACCACTTAGTTTTAATTCCGAAATGTCAGAACTACGAAACCAGAAAATTCGACCAGATTTATTTGAAAAAAGCTTTAATGGATTTTAACCGCCCATACCGTTAACCGATTTTTTTCTTTGCAAAATTCTGGTGCCAATTGCCAATGTGACATTTGGAATTTTAAAGAAATTTAACCTCCAGAGATTAAAGGGTTAAGTACAGACTATTATCGCTAGCATTATCATAGATCCCAACATCTCTTAATTATTCAGGAGTCTAATTCAAGAAAAATGTGATTCCAACTGGGAATTTTATTTAATCAAAAATTTCAAAAAGAAAACTGGAAAGTACCGCCAAGAAACAAGACGCGTTTCTTTGTACACACTTTCCGGTTTTAAATATGTTTGTGTTGGATAAAACTACGTAATAATTAACCCTTTGAACTCGTGAGGTGGTTCTCACTGACCACTAATGTTCCGCTTAAGGCCCCACACTAGGCACAGAAAAGGACCCGGATGATAATGTTAAGTCTATGGGTGCGTTTTTTTCAAATTTATTGTTCACATTTTAATATTTTTACATGATTCATTTTTTTGCACAAGATAGCTCAGGACGATCCACAACCGGCCTAGTTTTTACTTTTTCAGTTTTGGTTTCAGATTTTTTAGAAATTACTTTAACTTTTAAAACCAGTTTCAATTGGTTCTGAAATTGAAACTAACATAATATAAAAAATATGTAAGCAAAATCGAAAAAATAAAAACTGGGCCATTTGTGGATCGTCCTCAGCTATCCTATGCAAAAAAATCATATAAAATATTAAACTTTGAGCGAGATATTTGTAAAGAACGCCCCCATAGACTTTACATTATCATCCGAGTCTTTTTCTCAGCCTAGTGTTGCGCCTTAAGTGGGTGCTCCAAATGCTCTGGACACCAGTATTTTAAACTAATTTTCTTCGATCTAATGGCCGAATGGTCTGTGATAAACGAAATAAATTATGAGATACTTGTGATGTCCAAAGCATTTAGCGTCCCTATTTACGAGGAAGACCTGACAACGCTAGCGGTGAGGATGATAATGTGAAATTTATGGAAGGGTTCTTTTCAAATAACTCGCTCGAATTTGAATATTTTTACATGCTTTTTTTTTTTTTTTTTTTTTTTTTTTTTTTTTTTTCTTTTTTTGCATAGGATAGCTGAAGTTGAATACAATCTACAACCGGGCTAGTTTTTACTTTTTCGATTTTGCTTATACATTTCTTATATTATATTTTCAATTTCAGAACCGGTTCAAACAGGTTTTGAAAGTTACAGTATTTTTTTTTAATCTGAAAGAAAAAAGGGAACTAGCCCGGTTTTCCATTGTCCTCAGCTATCCTATGTAAAAAAATCATGTATAAATATTAAACTTTGAGCGAGATATTTGAAAAGAACGCCCCCATTGACTTAACATTATCATCCGTGTCTTTTTCTGTGACTAGTGTGGGGCCGTAAGAGATGCTGAAACCTATGGTGACTATTTCTATGACTACTTGTAGTTTAAGTCACTTGCTACGATTTTCGGCTGCCAGTATTTTAGAATGAAAAAAATGTGACTTATTTTACCGGAGATATCTCATTAATTGAACATGGCCAAGCAAAATTAAAAAAAATGCTAGCTAACAAACATAACAATTACCGTAATTTCGGGTGTATAAGCCGCAGCTCAAACAATTCTTTTTCGACCCAGAATTTTTTAAGAAACAAATATAACTAGTTAGATCGCCGTATACATTTGTCTTCAATCACTAAATAAGATTTCTGGGTCCAAAAAGAATTGTTTGATCCGCGGCTTATACACCCGAAGTTACGGTATCTACGACGTGACGTACACTACAAAAATCCATGGAACTAACTTGCTATTATTCCTAAAGGTTGCTTTTTAAAACGGTATTGTAATTTCAAAAGAATCGGCATTTGAAACAACACCGGTCATTTCTCTCTTTTAAATATTGATTTATTTTCTTATAAAATGTTCTGTGAGAGAATTTAAGTCTGATAAGCAAGAGCTATAAAGAATTTCAAGTTTCGAGCCTTAATGATGCCAAAATAAGTCGTAATTTAGAACATTTAAGAACGTTTTTATTTCATTTCGTTATTTTCAATTTCGAGTATTTTAAAATTTACAAGTTTTTACCTCAACAGCTCCAAAGCAATTGTAATATTAGAAAGTTTATCTGTTTTGTTTTGTTTCTGTTTTAGTTTAGTTTTTTTTGTTTAGAGTGTTAAAAACTTTAAGGGTGTTCTTAAATCAAAAAGGTCAACTTTGTGACGTATGCTTTAATTTATTTTTGTTCGGAAATGCATGAAAATAGCAGGTGTTGTTATTCAGAAACTCTCTAATTGCACTCATTTTTCTGTTTTTTTTTGTTTGTTTTTTGTTTGTTTTTTCTTTTTACACAATAGATTTTTTATTACAAGCCTACAAAGTTGACGTTTTTAAGCACGTTTCCCGGCGAAAGCAGAAAATTTGTCGAAAACAGAAGAAAAACGGGTGATCACGTGATTGAAACAGCTTATAACTCGATAGGTAATTTAATTATCATAAAATGGAAAACTAAGTTCGATTCGAAATCGCTTCCATAGTTAGAGTTTCAAACTTTATATCTTTCCGTTAAAAAATGAATTTATAAATGTGTCAAAACGTTTTCCGTTACTTGAGTGGAGCAGTTGAGAAGACGCTTAATCCCTTGTGGGGCGGGGGTTTCATAGCTATACCACTTAATTTTAATTCCCAAACGCCACATTCGCACCGGAATTTTGTTGAAGAAAATTACGGTTTATTGAATGCGTGAAGTATAGTGTTTTCTTATTTACAAATAAAGTTGTTTTCAAATTCCGGTGTCAGTCATTAATTTCAATACTTAAGCAATGAATTTGCTCTGCCACGCAAAGGGTTAAGCGAGCGGAGTCCTAAAAAAATCTAATTTTAAGAGTATTGGCATAACGAACATTAAAATAAATTTTTTCTTTTATAATGTACAGGAAAAAAAGTTTTTATTTAAAAATAATTTCGTTTGTAAATTTTTGTGTTAGTCTGTTATTTCGTCATTTTACAAACAGAATTACCCCAGCCTGAAAGTGTAAAGTTTCGAATTCATTAGTAACTTTTATGTGCAACCATATGTCTTACAAGTATCAGCCATGTCAAATTTCAAACCTGTTGCGTGAACTATAGAGTTTAGAAATCTCTAATGTTTTTAAACTCATGGTACAAACTTTAAGGGTAGTTAGAGCGTACAGTAACATTCATTTATGGTATAGGAATGTATGGGACCAAGTGACGCATTAAGGTAAAAACACCAAGGGAGCAATTAGTCCCCTTTTTTAAGTTTTAAAATTTCTCATTCATATCAGAAAACTTTCATGCTATCCTGTTGCTGACATTTCATAATTAATTAACAATAAAATTCTTTGAAAATTCTTGGTATGAAATCGAAATTTTTTAAATTGAAAATAAAAATAGAAATGGAATTTTTGTTAAACTATAAATGGAGTTTTTGGTTGATTCAACTGCCGGTACAGGGCACTAAGTGAGTGGTCGCCGTTCAATACCATGCATTCAAGTAGAAGAAATCGCCATTTTTAATTCTGCTATCGTTCGTCATGGAAAACTTTACGTACGCCGAAAAAGCCGACATGCATTTCAAGTATGGTCGTGCAAATGGCAACGCCAGAGCTGCCCTACGAATGTATCAAGAGCTCTTTTCTTGTAGAAGAATGCCTGATCACAGAATGTTTCAACGCTTACACCGTCACCTTTCTGAAACAGGTTCTTTCTACGTCACCACACAGGAATCTGGGCGAGAAAAAGCAGTGCGCAATGCAAGCCTGGAAGAAATTATTTTCAATTTTATGGTGAAAGGCCTGAATCAAATACAAGAGCTGTTGCACAGAATTTAGGTGTGAGTCATCCGATCGTTTGGAGAGTGTTAAAGGAAAATCGATTTCATCCCTTCCGTTTTCAACGTGTACAAACGTTGAATCCTGAAGACTATCATCTGCGGTTGAAATTTTGCCAGTGGGATTTGAAGAAACATATATTGCAGCCAGACTTTACTACTCATACTCTATTTACAGACGAGGCAGTATTTACACGTGATGGTGTATTTAATGCACAAATCTCCATCTTTGGGTAAGCAATAATCTACATGCTTATCGAGAACGATTCTCTGTGAATTTGTGGCCGGGTATTGTTAATAATTGTTTGGTTGTCCCATACCTACTACCAAAGAGGCTGGATTGATGCTGTTACTTTATTTTTTGCAACAGGTTTTACCAGAACTGCTACAAGATGTTCCGATCTCCATTCGTAACCGGATGTTGTTTCAACATGATGGAACGCCCGCGCACTTCAACATTGATATCCGCAGTTAGCTGAATACCACATTTGGGACGTACCCTGTATATAATATTTATATATATATATCATGCAGTGTGCAAAATGTAGTAAAGATTTAAGATCTTTGACGAATATTTGTTCATAACCCAATTTACTATTAAAAAATGAAATTGAACATTTTAAAAAACAATATTTTGTTTTTAATTCTAGGAAAATATTTTACAGTCAGGAATGTAAAAAATATGTAGTTAAGATTTCACAATCATAATTTTAAAAGATTTTATCTATTTGTACGAAAATTTCCACTAATTTTTGCGAATTTACATTTCACCAATGTCAGACTAACACTGACAAGATATAGTTCGCCATTTCGGTTCCACTAATTCCAATGTAAACTCAATAAATGTAGAATGTTAACAGTTAATTGCAGACGTACTGGTAAACGCAAAGACAGCATTTCTGAACTAGTTGTGTGTTATTGAGAATATTTCCATTGTTTAACACTAGAACAGCCGTAAGAAGTGATTTTGACCGTTACCATAAGAATATTGTGATTCAAACCAAAAATTTCATTATAAAATAAGCGTATAAGATACAAAGCCTAAAACAATTTTAAGGCGCAACACTAGGAACAGATAAAGACCCGGACGATAATGTAGCGTCTATGGGAGCGTTCTTTTTAAATATCTCTCTCAAATTTGAATATTTTTACATGATTTTTTTTTCGCAAGATAGCTGAGGACGATCCACAACCGACCTAGTTTTTACTTTTTCAGTTTTGGTTTCAGATGTTTTTAAAAAAATTACTTTAACTTTCGAAACCGGTTTAAACCGCGTCTGAAATTGAAACTATCGTAATATAAAAAATATGTAAGCAAAATCGAAAAAGTAAACACTAGGCCGGTTGTGAATAATCTGATAGGTAACCTGACTATATTAGCAATAGCCTAGTTTGTTACTAGGTATGTAGCTCCTCAGATTTAACCGAACTTTTCTAAACAAGTAGTTCATGTTAACCACTTAACTGATCAATATTTTTTGAATTAACCTTTCATATAATGTCTATTATTTTTTTCATGTCTTTTACAGAATTTTTAATTTTTTATCAACGGTTTTTCAAAAAAGAAATGTTTGCCTACTTGAATCAGAAAAATGCTCGGATTAAATAATGCAAAATTTTCAATAAAATTTTACGGGTGAGAATAATAAATTATGAATGGAGTATGGATGACTTTACAGGATATGGGCAAATCATCATTTGCAAAAAAAAAAAAAAAAAAAAAAAAAAAAAAAACGCGGTCCGTGCTACGTACGGGCAAAACAGGGAAGCGGCTAAAACGTTTTTCGTATTCTCTTAGAATCGTCACTAACAATTAATTGGCAACCGTTTCCTTTCTTTCATGTCTCCAAACAATTTATCACATTAGCAGTTCAGCTCTCGATGAGTGATTAAATGATAGAAAAATTGATATTAGCAGCGGTAATTATTTTACGTAAGTAAAACCCCAATAATTCGGATTAATTGGGACGAAACCCAATCCGGATTATCCGGAGAATTAGAATAAAATGAAATGAAATAAAACATACTTACAGAAAATCACCTTCATGTTTTACTTATCGATTATTTACAGCCAATAAAAATGTTTACTTTGTAATAAAACAGTTTGTAATTTTTTGCTGTGTCAGTTTTCTATACCTTTTGCGAGCCGTACGGTCAAATATCAGCTTGAGCATTAGTAGATCGTTGGGTGTAGTTTAAATAAGAGTTTAAATTACACAAAAATGTTTAAGGCATTTTTCAAAAAGATTTCAGTAAACAGTTTTTTTTTATTCAGAATACGACGATGAAACAAGTTAATGTTATGGAAATTATACAAATCGCTTCTCAAGCTTGAAAAAAATTGACCAATCCGATCCGGATTATCCGGAGATCCGGATTAACGGGGTCCGAATTAGCGGGTTGTATGTACTTACAGGCGTACAAGCTTAACATACTCCTTTAGCGTGAGATCTTAATTGACATTGAATGAGCTTTACAAAGTCTTTAAATTCTCATCAATTTTCGGATTCACCTTAAGGGAATAAAATCTTTTTGAAAATTAAATATATTAGTGGGAACTTTTGGTTTCATTATGTACCACTGAATGATACATTTAAAAATGTTATCAAAAAATCAAATAGCGATACTTATTTATATGAAAGATAAAAGCATTAAATTCAGTCAACTGCATGTTGGATCACTTAAAGGAGAATATAAAAATGTTATGAAGTTTACAGCAATAAATTTACGTCTTCATTTTATTAAGGGAATATACGACTGAATGCAATCCTATGGAAAATATGGGTGGTTTAATAGCCGTTTCCTTGGAAACTACTTGATCGATTTTGATGAATCCATATTCAGTGGATTATGCTCAAGACATATGGCTGATAGTTTATTTCTGCAACTAAAACTTTTTATTTTCGAGCGATGATAATTTTTCAGAAACTTTTCATTTTTCGGAAATAATTTTTCTGAAACTAGACATTTTTTTAAACTGTCTGCCTCGTGTGATCTTATGTATCTTTGCCACCAAAAAAAAAAAAAAAAAAAAAAAAAAATTGGAAATCGTCTGACTTTTAAGTTCTTCCAGAGTTTCATCAAACACAAGAATTGAAATATATACAGGGGGATTCTAGATTCATGGTACAAATTATAAGGATTGATAAAGGACACTGTAAAAATCATTTATTGTATAGGAATGTATGGCCGCAAGTGAAACGTTGAGGCACTTGTGGACCAAATTAGCCCGTTTTTTATACTTCAAAATATCTCATTCATACGAGAAAATTTCTCTATTATACTTTTCTTTATCTAAAACAAACATGTCATGATTACTTAAAGAAAAAAAATTCTTTAAAAAATTTCCGATATAAAATTAAAAATTTTTAAATGAAAAACGCAAAACTGTCAAAACAAAAAACACAGGAAATGCTTGAATTTGAATTCTTTTAATTGAAAAATTTCGATTTCAAACCAGAAATTTTCAAAGAAGTATTTTTTCTTTATGTAACCATGAAGTATCTGTCTTAAATCAAAAAAAGAGAAAACTGTAGACATTTTCTGGTATAAATGAGAAATTTTGAAATTAAAAAAGAGCAAATTTGTCCCCTGGTGTTTGACGTCAACACGTCATTTGCAGCCATACCTTCTTATATAATAAATGATTGTTACAGTGTCCTGTACTTAAAATTTGCACTGTGAATTTAGAATCACCCTGTATAAGCACTCGGTTAAAATTTAATTACATATAATAAATGAGAATAATATGTTAAAATAAAATGAATGTGAGTGGGCTTCTCAGTCGTGTCTTCTCTTAACCCTTTCAGGGGTGCCGTTTGCAGTCTTCGTTAATTTTACTGTTCGAAGTGGCACTAGTAAATTTTTAGTAATATACGTCATAATATACGTCATGATTATTATCAAATAAATTTGTTCTTAAATTGTGGTGTGAAGTAATTATTTGAAAAATTTTGAAGCAGAAATTTTCCTTTGTCCCTGAAAGAATTAACACTAAAACGCCCGAAAATTTTACGCAAATTTGGTAATAATATTTCACACCAGAATTTTTATTCAAAATTATTTAATTGATTTATTTAACGTATATCTGCAATCTTAAACCGAAAGAGTGGATTTGGCTTCTCAGGAAAGAGCTGTAAATTATTGGATCGTGAATGAGTTGATTTTCAATGTTTTACTCGTCTTGATTTAAATTGCTTCTTTCAAACTACTCATCTTGAATTAAACTGCTTACAAACAACTCGCCACTCGAGTTGTTTCAACACTTTATGAGAAGCTGCCTTTCAAAACTTGAGATGAGCGAATTTTGGCTCAACTTGAGTTATTTTTTGGCTGACATTTTAAGAGAGTGCGTGGTTTAAATTTAACTTGTTTTTAAAAAAATCATTCTGGCTCGAATTGAAATTTAATTACATAGTCGGAGTCGAATCAACTTCTTCCGGGCGTTCTAATATTAACACTTTATCTACTGAATTATGAATTCATGAAAATTTTACATTCTAAAGCATTCTACGTAAATAGTTTGAACTAAATTAAAAGATTTACATAATCATTTAATATATTTTTGAAGGATTTTAGAAGGATTAATTAAATTTGAATTTATAGGGGTTTTGTGCCATATTTATAACCCCACTCAAATCTTTTAATTTAAATTGTTTTCTTAGTATTTTGTAGAATTATAAAATATACAAATACGACAATATATAAATTGGGCGCGACTGAGTTTTAACCCCCTTCTTGGCGCGTTTCCAAAAAATCGCCACGTTGGCGTGCTTTTGCGTTTTGTCTCCCGATGCAGGATTTAAGTCCAGGAGACACTACGCAATACAAAGCTTTTAGAAGAAAAAAATTCTTTCTCAGGAGGGCTCCGCCCCCCCTGAACCCCCCGGCCATAAATTTCCTTAAAACATGTATAACATCAAAACATGCAAAACAATTCCGTTCAAGAAGCAAAGAAATTGTACACATATTTTCTTTTAAAAACAAAACCAGCCTTTTTTAAAATAAAAAAAAAGAAATTAATAATAGATTTTCTAGAGAAATATACTAAGCTTTGAAGTCAAATTATATTTTTCTTTTATATTTAATATGAAACTAAATAACATTAAGTAATCACTCGTATATTCCCCCCAAAAAGTTTACTCACTCGATGTTACTCTTCGAAATCCAACGGCCTCTAATGAGACACAAGAAATTTAATTTCAAGGCGCGAGACTTCAAACTTTTAAATGTTTCTCCTCTCTTGTCCAATAAGAAAACTAGAAAAGAAAGAACGAACGGAGCATGCGCAAGCCAAGGAGTGAAATCTCTCCGAATCTAACGAGAGTTGTCAAGAAGAGCAGCACCTAAATGGAAAAGAAAGCAAGGCATGGCGCAGTCATTGCACGTTAAAAAAAAACGTCGCCAAGAAGTGGGTTAAAACTCAGTTTACCCATAAATTGAAATATTTCCGAATTGAAAAATCCCCATTCCCCTCCCTAAGCGCCAAGAAAGCTGAAAAGATACAAGGGTAAAAAAAAATCATCCTTTTAAAAATATTTTTGTTTTGTGTAACCAATAATGCTTTTGGAACAAAATAAAGTAATGAATCTGTAACTCATTCTAAACAGTATTACAACTAATTGACGTATTAAGGGGTCAAGTAACCTTTGATCTAACAAAATACGTGAAAAAGTGACCTCCGTAAGAACTGCCGTTATTCTATATCTGATTTTAATTATTGAATTGAAAACACACATTAAGAAAGGTTCATTTTACCAATTAAAGTTGTTGAAAACAGTATACACACGTTAAATTTTTTTAATCTTTATATATATAAATCTTCTGTGCGTGTGTATGTCACTGAACTCCTCCTGAACGACTGGACCGATTTTAATGAAAATTTGTGTGTTTGTTCCTGTGGATTCGAGAATGGTTTAGATTCACATTTCATCAAAATTGATTCAGCATTTTTTTAGTAACTAGGCAAAAACTAATAGCTAGTGATTTTTCGCTGATTAAAATTGTTGAATAATTTCGCTCTATAGAGTGCGAACGGAATGGTCGAGCGGTCTAAGGCGCCAGATTTAAGCTTGGACTCTCGAAGAAAGAGATCATGTGTTCGAACCCCACTCCTGACATACGTGTATGATTTGTAGTAATTTTTTCTGTATTATAATTTTAATTAACCGACTTCAGAAAATTTCAACTTCAGACTTTTCACTAAAAAGAGAAAAATAAACTTTTCTATCTAAAATTGACCCGACTTCAAAAACTACTGCAAACTGCAAGACGGTGCACCACCGCACATTATTAGAGCAGTTCGGACTTTCTTAACGAGCCATTTTACAGAAGATCGCATCATAAGTCGTTTCTTTCCAACAGGCTGCCACCACGATCGCCTGATCTGACACCATGCGATTTTTGGTTGTGGGGATTTTTGAAAGAATCTGTATCTAAAGACAGATGTCAGACAATCTCTGATCTGAAAGACAGTATTAAACTTCACATTCGCTCAATCTCACAGGACGATTTACGCAATGCTGTAGAAAACAGAATTCTGAGAGTGGAATGCGTTATTGATAATGGTGGAGGATTCATTGAGCATTCTTAATGTTATTTTCCTTATTTCCTCGCTGCCTAGCGACATGTTTTATTTTTGCTGATGCAGATTACATTACATAAAATGATATTCATTTTTCTGTATTGTTTGTAGTCATAGGTCAGGTACTAGAGCTGTCTGATTAGGTGAACTCTAATTATAACCATTCGCAGTTCGTCGAAGTTTGTCGAAATGTTTAAATTTGTGTGCTTCGCCTGGATTGACTGCAATTGATATAATGAATCTGCAAACATCGTCTTAAATACTGTCGCAGCGCCAGCTATTGACAAAATGTTTAACTAATTTTTTTTCGATTTTCGCAGAGCGCATCTCTTCAATTACGTATTTGTGAAATTTTATTTCGTTTGGAGCCATAGAACCGGCTCTAGAGCCTTCTGAATAGGCGAACTTTATATATAACAACCCTGTATTAGCGATGATAGCAGGAAATGCATTTTTAATTATGATATACGCTTTTACGTTTTAATATACTTATTCACATTATATGGTATGTGTAAATGCTATAGTTGATAAACAGAGCTACACAAAAGTTTGTTTATTATTATTTTATGTCGGCCGATTATCTACTCACGGGATATAGGCCCGAAAGGGGTGAGATGCCCTCCGTGGAGAACTTTGTAAGGGAACCTAACCCGTATTTACGTAAGGAAATCCAAGGTTCGAAGAAAATCACGGAAAACTCCGAACGGTGTGATTGGGTTCGAACTCAGCACCTGTGGTCTACCAGTTGAGAGGTCAGAACCTCTCGGCCACTTGTGGGGCGGGCTACACAAAAGAGTTCGTAAAGTTTTCTGAGTATGAGCGTAACATATAATTAAATCTGGTTTTTAAATGAGTGATGCATTTTTACGCTGAAATGCTTTCAGTTAACTAAGAATTCTTTGTAGAATATAGAAAAAAATGATATACAGGACTGCGCGAAGAATTAGATTGATCGCTGTCTATTGATGATGATTTTTCAAAGTGTGATTTCAGTAGTTTTTAGAGTGTTTAGTTTGAATTAAATTTTAGCTAAATAATGACGTGTAATAAAGTTGATATATGAACTACAGGGCTAAACAAATGCATTCATATATGTTAAATTCTATGAATATAAATTGCTGAAAGAGAAATTTGAACCTTTTATGAGTTTTCTTGCTAAATTAAATTTTCCCATTATACAGCATATAAACCAATCTACAGATCTAATACAGGGCTTTTCGTAAGTATTTGAATGGTTATTTGATTATGAACAGTAACACCTTATTTTCCTAAATAATGAAGCTTTTTTAAAGATTTCAGGCAGTATTGAAAAGCGTTTCTTAACGCATGATTTTCATTACTTGTCAAAAATAACGAACATCTGTCATGCATATATTTTTGTCCCTTTTCTTAAAAGTAATAATAACTTTAAACCGATTTGATATGCGTTATAATTAAACAGTTGTGATATTTTTTCTTAAAAAAAAATAATAAACCTACCTAATCCACTTCCTTGGTCCGATTTTGCTCATCAACGAACTTGACCAAGATTTTCTGACCCTTGAGATTTTCTGACTCCTCAGATTGGAAGATATTTGTGCATATTTGTGGAATTTATCGTGTCCGTAAAAAAGTGATACCAACACACAAACATATATATTTATGCAGAGAGATAAGAAAAATTTGATCTACTAATAGTGAGAGTTTATAGAGGTCATGATCAGAGTATATTCGCAAAAAAAAATTCCGAAATTCCAACATGAGGGATAATATAATAGATAGTAGGGTAACATCCCCAGTAATTGGCAGGCACCAGCGATTGGCACATCCAACAAAAATGTCCTAAAATAAGATTTATATTCAGTCTTTTAAAAATGCAAGCCCATATACCAGTTATATATTCATTTACTTTACAGATTATAACTTTGATTTATGCTACTAAATGACAATAGTGCCTAGGAAAGAGAAACAATTATGGCTTGTATCAAATTAGCCATTTTTGTTGAAAATGTTTGTTCTCTGGCTTATGAAAGGCACGCATTTAAATTTATTATTATCTGATTTATAGTATATTTTAAATCTTAATTGACAACAGTTTTGTTTCGTTGAAAAGGGTTACTTTAATTGTGTAAAAGTCTAAGTGCCAATTACTGGCGATTACAGCAACTTTTTATAAATATATTTTTATAAAAATACTTTTTCAAATATTTTTGCTTTTAGGGGGGCAAAATAGATGCACAGATATGCACTCTTTGATTTAAAAATATTTGCAAGTAAATATTTTATTTCTTGGTAATGAAAATAGAAGTAAGTTTAAAGACAAATCCTTAATGTGCCAATTACTGGGGATGTTACCCTATTTCTTATGAAATTTACCTAAAATTAATCGATCTCATCTTTTAAAAAATAATGCAAAATTGAACCTTCTCGGAGTTATTATATTTTTTTTTTACTTAATGTGTTACTCTATATGCCTCATATCATTTACATTTTCAAGAGAAGTGTACGTACATTTTAAATATCCAGGTTAAATACTCTAAGCAATTATTTAACGGGAAAATTCTTAAATATGAGTACATTTCACATACTTTCAATTTTCCGTTTATACATTGTATATAAGATTAATAACAGAATGTTAACACCGGTGATCAAAGCCCAAATTTAAAGACGTTTGTCTCATATTAATATTAGAACTATGTTACCAAATAGCTCCACGGAAAATGTCATCTGCTTTAGGCCTTTAATATCACAAATTCTCATGCAACTCAGCCTGAGGAATAACGGTGGAATTAATTTATCAGATGGAGAGAGAGCTATCAAATCATGTAATTCTGTTGCAGTCTTGTATTAATTAAAATGTTTGCAGGTATTTACTTCGATTAATCAACTGGCTAATGATATAAAGGAAATTTAAAGTTCCAAATTTAAAGCAGAATTATCAAATCTTATATCTATAACACTTTATAGCTAATTATTTAATTTTAATATTTAAAGCTTTAATAGGTAAGATTGTAGTTTCCTACTTGAATAAATTAATGATATATATCCATTTAATGATTCTTAATATCGTTTTTAAATTAATTTCTTCTACATACTGGTTCTACTATTAGTCTGATAAAATTCAATATAATTAAAATATGAATTATTATTTTTAATGGATATTTAATTGTTCAAGAATAGGTTTCATGTTTAACCCATGGAACTATTAAGGAAGAGGAACTGACATATCCTTAAAATAGTGAAGCTTCAACTGTAGCCGCTGTAACTGGATTCATTACTACCGCATCGAACTTTAACCAATAAAATTATGCAAAAACCTTCTCTTTATTTAAACGGCTCATTAATGGAAATCTTCAATCAAACAGGACAAAAACTAAAATGCACTTTTCCTGGTAAGAGTTTACTTCTGCAGTAATCGATCCGTCACAGTGTAACAACTAAAACTATGTCAGTAAAAAGATTACAACACCTCGCCAAACTGACACCAAATGAAAGAAATAGAATTTTTTACCGGAATTGTCAGAGAATTTTTTAGTCAATAAGGCTCTAAAATAAGACGAAATTTTCTTGTTAAGTTTACTGGTGGGAGATTTCACAGGCGGTAACGAGAAACTGTAAATCTGATTAAATGAAACAGCTGTCATATTGTGACAACCAACTCAGTTACTTCACTCGCCACTGATAGACAATAGACTATAGGTGCCCTCCTTTTTATTCATAACTCCATTGCTTAATCCTTTCTGGCACGGACAAATTCTATTCGTAAAATAAGAAGTTATCGAATGGCACCGGAATTTACAAACGACTCTTTTAGAACGCTTTATTATAAGCCCTTTTATTGTAAAAACAAAATTTTATTAAAATATTATTCCTGCCGGTTTCAAGCTTGGAATTAAAAATAGAGTGCCCGAAATGGAACCACTGTTCCGGAAAGGGTTAAATCTCGAAGCCTGCAGAAACAGTTCAGCCCATCGCACAGTGGGGCAAAAACCCAAAAAGCTGGCCAAAAGTCGAAAAATGAAGTTACGATTTAGGGAATTTTGACTATACAGTTGGCTAGAATAATATTTGGAGAGTCAGAATCTGTAATTAAAAAAAGATTTTTGCTTTGCCCTTACAAGCAGCATTATTTCAAAAATAATGCTTGAAGGAGTATCATTTCGAGCGAACAAAAACAGCAAAACAACAGTTCCTCTAAACGCGTGCTACATTTTATCATATTATCCGATTTTATTGATTTGAAATGGATTTACACTATGATAGTGTGTACTTTATTTGCATGTATTACAAAATTTATATTAAGTACATAAAAATTAATAAATTCATTGTTATTTTGGATAAAAAATTTGATATTTTTTTTTTTTTTTTTTTTAAACATCAAAAAGTTTAAATGTTCCACAGTGTTCCGCAACGAAATTTAATGGAAATAATAACCTGTGATATTGTCTAATGATTCATAAAAAACCAGCTGCCTAAAACTGCCTTTCTGCATTTCAGGCATATTTTAGTAACCGCAAGTAAAAATGTCACTTTTTCGACTGCTTCAAAAATTTTGAAATTGACTACTTTTCACATAACTTAGCTGATAAATATTTTTCAAAATTTTGAATTATTCAATTTTATAATAGTTTATTACCTATTATATTGTAAATAAGTACTATAACCATAAGATTAAATTAATTTGATAAGTAAGATTAGTAATGAAAAAATGAAAATAATTCTCTATTATTGATCCGGTAGAATAACATTTTCTTATCTTTATAGGTAATAATTTTGTTTGTTCTATTGTAATTAGAAGAATTATTTTGTCAATGGCAATATTTGCTAGATCAAACTACTGAGCATATTGTATTTCATTAATGCGAATGAAAATCATTATGAATATGACTTTCACGTACATTAGCAATTTGGATTTGGTTTGCAAGTAAGGATGTGATTTCAAATGTATTCTAAGTATATTTAAACAAATATTTAGCTATGAAGATGGCAGGAGGTCTATTTATATTTTTCTTTTTTCCCCATGCTACTAGAATATGTAAATGTTGCGAATAATTCCTGAATCGTCAATTTGAAAATTCCCAGATCTTCATTTCATTGATTTTATCGGGACAATCAAGATCCATTTTTCTTTTTCAAGAAATACCGAAGCTACTGTGCAATGAATGGGATTGTATTAAACACCAGAAGAATCAACTTATTTGGTTTAATACAATCATTGATACAGAAGAAATAGTCGTTAATAACGAATTAATGTAATACTCAACGTTGCTACCTAATGTCAGACAGCATCTTACGGATCTGAAATTTTTTATTAAGTGGATTGAGATAATTTAGAATTCAAAATGTCTAAGTTACATGCAAAGATGTTTAGAGAGGGCTTAGACCTGGCAGACGAACTGGATAGAAAAAAATAAAAAGCTCGTACTCTGCATTAAAAGAAGAACACTGAAATTGAAAAATAAAATATGCAAAAAATATTTCGTTTACAATTAAGACTTCTCATCGAGAAACTAAATCCCAAATTTGGAAGCACAAATGATGGCAATACAATTCAACGATTCTTTGAAAACGCAACTATTTGTGCTTCTATAACGAGCGTATACGAAGATTTGATTAAACGGTTCTATGTCATAAGTAATTTCTTGTAGCCATATCATTTATTTGATAAATTTCGAAGATTTTTCCTTACAAATAGCTCGTAGATTTGAGCTGCACCCCTGGTTCTATATGCCTACTTCAGTACACAAACTACTTATTAATGACAAAGAAATAACATTATCTTCATTACTGCCAATTTGTTAAATGCCATAAGATACTAATGAGTCATGCAACAAACTGATCAAAAGGAATCGAGAAGATTTATCGCAAAGATGCAGTAGCGAGAAAAAAAAAAAGATATTTTTACGTCTTTTAATGTCATCAGATTCTTTCATTTCCAGTTTAGGTAAATTATCGTAGAAGAAATTAAAATCATTGATCCTAAGTCACAGGATCTTCCAATACCGCCAACAAGTTCCAACTTTTTTGACACATTGACCTCTGAAAAATCTTTTTATTATACTACAGTTGATTCTAAAGGTGAATTTCTGGAATAAATTTTCGTTTTTATTTTAATAATGTAAAAATTAAGTAGTCTAATATTTAGCTTTCTATTAACGTACTTAAATGTCGATTAAATGCCTTGGTTTTTTGAAAATTCGTTTTTAAGTTTACCCTCGAAATTTTAAATTTTATTTAAATCTAATTGTTTTTACTTTTAAACTGTAATTTTATTTATTTATTTATTTTAAAAGTTTAACTTTTGAATCCTAATTAGCATCCTGAAAAGTTTACGAAATGGCATGTAAATTGAATAACTTTCGAGACATTTTAATTTTTGTTCCGCCATATTGTATCCGCCATTTTTTTTTAATTTTAATTTTGAATTCTTACTTAGCATCCTCAAAAACACCTCTATACGAATTTTCGTACAATTTTAATAACATTTTCATATTTCGGCCAGCTTTTTGGGATTTTGCCCCACTGTGCATCGCTTTAGCAATTCTTAAGACACACGATACAGTGATACCTCGACTAAAAATATCTCTAATAACGAATGTTTTGTACAACGAAGATTTATTTCGCTGTTATTGTTTTATTATTCAAATAACAAATGTTTCTTCTGAAAGCGGGCGCTAGCATAACGAAGCCGAATTTTATTTTAATTGGAAGAGAAATGGTGTTTAGGTCATATATGCTAAACAATGTGATACCGGAATGAATTATTTTTATTCGCCGAAGTGCAATTATAATGACTATGAAAAACTTTGACATGAGGAGCTTTATAAGAGATGTAAATTTTCCAAGTGGTTGAAAAAAGTCCGGGCCAGGATTTGAACCAGGGATGTATTGGCTGAGGCCGCCAATGCTCTTCCAACGGAGCCACCCCGACACGAACACTGGAGGACTATTTCACCCAAATAACCTCAACGATCATATAATCTGGTCTGATAATATGGATCAGCTCAACAAAATAAATCGAAGGTCAACATATGGAAACTGTAGAAAACGCTGCATACGAAATTATAGTAGATTAATTTATGAAACGATGTTTCAATCGGTAAATTATGTATAAGAGATGTAAATTTTGGACCGATTTTCTATGCACTGTATTTAAAAAGTTGATGTATTTTTCTTTTATTAATAAAAATCCTACCTACTTTCACCTCCTTGGTCCCATTTTGCCCATCAATGATCTTAACCAAGATTTTCTGCTCTTGATTTTACATATCAGTTTTTAAGAGCCTTTAAACAAGGTTCGAACAGGTCATGGATTTAAAAAAAAAATTTTTTTTTCGTCACCACCAGTAGTTTTTATAGAAAATCTCAGCGTAAATAAGATGAAAACTCTCCCGTTTGAAGTAGATGTATATTTTTTATTTAAAAAATATTAGTGGCATTTCACCTGGAAAGTAACGGTATACGAACAGAGTGCAAACTCTGTTCAAAGACTAAATCTTATTCTTGATGAACGGTATTTTTATCAGCAATTAATAAGAAGGTTAAAGTATCGCTTTCGAGCACTGAAGAGTTGCAGAGATACTCTTTCTAATAGCATAGTCACTGATTCGCTAAGGATCAAGACTGAAGGTTCGGACCACCCTGATACCGGCAAGGGAACTTATAAATACTATATAATGTGCAAATTTCTTTTCTAACTATTAAATTACCAGGAAATTGATCTCGTGCAGTCGTGTAGATTAAGGTATCAAGGCACTGAATGGAAATCTTTGGGTATTTCCCACTTCAAGATGGATCAGATCTAGAGATGAGACATCAAACGAAGTCCTTTCTTTAAAAAACACACCTTTATTTGTATTCAAAGCATCGTCACAATTCCACTAATAACTCTAGTTTAATCCATTAATGCCCAAATTATTTTCTTCATTAAAAATGAAATTTTGGGTTTACCACCACTTTTAAAAAACGAATAAATTTTATTTTAATTTACTGAGGAATTTGGTCTGTGAAAAACAGTGCTTATTTATCTTTCTATTTACTGGTGTGAAAAGAGCTTTATTGCCTTTTTTATAATCGTCCCTAAAAAAGGACGCTAGGCACTAATGGGTTAAAGTTGGTACCACTGTAAGATTCCACCATAATAACAGAATGAAGTTTTCGCAATAGAGATTCACTCTTTAAACGTCATATTTCACCAAGTGACAATTAAAAAATCGAAGACTCACACAAAAAAATAACTAAAACTGAACTGACTCTGATTTGAAAGCCAACGTAATCCTTTATACAGGGTGAGTCATAAATATCGAAACAATAGGCTATCTCCTTAAATATTGCCCTTAGGCCCATACTTCCAATTGCAAAAAATCATTAAAAAAAATGTGAAATTTTTGATAAGATAAATTGCGACTCCATGGGGGGTCTAGTGGAAAAGTTACGAAAAATAAATTTTTATACGGCCCCCGTAGGACAAAAATTCCAATTAGGAAAACTTTCCTTATTCAGTCCTGAATAAGACATAAAAAGTTTTATCTTCATATCTCCAAAATTCACAAAGTTGTAGCCGTTTAAAAAATTCATCAGGTTTTAAGGGATTAGACACAAATTGAAAAGCGTGCAATTCAAAAAACAATGTTACTTTGACAGTTCTAGAAAACGCGTAAAAAATATATTTCGTGAGTTAGAATTTTGATTTTTTTTTTCTTTTTTTGTGATGGTTAGCATTATAATTTGCTAAGAAAATCACATTCTAAAATTTCTCATACAATTTATAAAAGTTTCATGTGGTTAGTACTGGTTTAAATGGGACAATGAAAAATCGTTATAACTCGTAACATTATTTATCGGATTTCAATTTCTTTCCATTTAATTAAAGATGAAAATATGATTTTAGTTTTGTTCCAAGGTTTTTTTTATATTAATTTTAAAACTATTAAAAATATTTAATGAAAAAATAATATAATTTTTAAAAAAATCATATTTTGAAAAACAAACATTTTTTCAAAAGTAAACATTTTTTCAAATTTGCCGAAACAAAACTAATGTAAAAAAAAATCAAAAATGACGTGTTTCAAGTTCTTTTTTCTTTTAAAAATTCTTAACATTTAATAATTTAATAACAAGAAATAGAGGATAAAAAATTCATTATGCAGAAAAACGAAGTGTATTGTTTAAATGTCCGTCAGTTATTTAAAAAATGCTTTTTCTATAATGCAGATTAAGTCTTTTTTTTAATTTACCTCTGACAACTTCAGGCTTTTTATCGTCCTCCAGAGGATGTTAAAAAATCGGTATTCTGGGCCCAGGTAGGGCCAGGACCGAGATGTTACTTTTTTCGGAAGACCCCAACCGGCCGGGCCTAGCGTACTTTTCATAAAGGAGGGGACAACTTCCTTCAACTTAGGTGCACTCTGGATGAAATTTTCAAACCCGGTCTCGACAAAACCCGTATTAAAATCACTGTCTCTGACTGACTTAATACGTACATAAAATAAATAAAATTCGGCTCAATCGAATTTTTTTACGAAAAACATATAGATTTTAAAACTTTTATTTTACAAAAAAAAAAAAAAAAAAAAAAAAAAAAAAAAAAAAACTTTAAAATTTATTTTTTATATAGATTATTCAAAGACTAAAAAAATTAAATACAATAAAACCAGTGAAAAAAAATCTGCCTATGACGGAATTCTGTCTTAAACGGAAAATATGTTGATCCATGCAAAATAAATGCAATAGTACCTGAAAAGAAAATAAGCTTCAATTACATCTTCTAGGGAGAGTATCTGTCTATAACGTATTTTTTCTTTACTATGTGATTCCGTCTTAAAAAGTTTTAGTGTATAACATTTTTCAGAGTCTCCAACGCATGGAATATGGATTAACGATATTAAAATATAAGTGAAACATTTACAAATAAATAGAGATTCTTTGATAAAATAAATATATTACAGCCTTTGGCGCTTCTTTAATAAAAGTATAAATATAAAAAACGAAATGCTATAAAAGAATTTTTCGGTCAGAACTCCTCCATATGAAACATTTTTTTTCCACGCCGAATTAAAAAACTATGTAGAAATTTGCGACTGAACCGGGCTATGATTTAAATTATTTTCCTGACCGGTCCGGGTTATGATGTTGACATTTTTTCAGGCCACGCCGAACTTTTTCCCCTATGGGTCGGTTTGAGACTTGACCTAGATATTTTGACCCGGGCAGACGTCTGGTATACCAATTTAGCGTAAAAACTATACGCTGCTATTTTATAACCAAAGAAAAAGCGCTATCTTAAACCGATTTTTATCAATTTGCAATTTGTGAATGTTCCCTAACAAGCGTTGAATCACAGAGAAGAAATCACAGTTTAGAGGCAGGGAAAAGTGGTGCAAGTCAGGAACTTTTGAGGATTTTGGGATTTAATATCTCTGTGGGATTTTTAGATACGGAGATGAAAATTTTTTTGTTCAATTTAGGAATGGATAAGGAATGATTTCCTAATTGGGAATTTTGACCTACGGGGGCCGTATAAAAATTTAATTTTCGTATTTTTTCAAATAGACCCCCCCCCCATGGAGTTGCAACTTATCTTATCAGAAATTTCACCCTTTTTTATGAATTTTTGCAAGTGGAAGTATCGATCTAGGGGCAATATTTGAGGAGATAGCCTATTGTTTCGATATTTATGACTCACCCTGTATAAGTTATCAATATAGTAAAAGAAGGGATTTCACGACAATTTAGAATTTACTTTTAACCAATGAAATTTAATCTGTTGACACAAACCTCATTTAGTTTTTTCAGACGCTCGTATAT
This sequence comes from Maratus speculifer, assembly GCA_964019185.1. Classification (NCBI taxonomy): domain Eukaryota; kingdom Metazoa; phylum Arthropoda; class Arachnida; order Araneae; family Salticidae; genus Maratus; species Maratus speculifer. The sequence goes on from OZ025299.1 coordinate 49,060,008, forward strand.
TATACAGCTAGAATCCCTTAATAATAATAATAATAATAATAAAAACGACGGAATTTGATTCTGGGATATCGAAAGTTTGAGAAAATAATTAAAGAGATATGATGCAACAGATACAATGCATTAAGTAAAGGGATTTTCTTTTAAAAAAAGAATTATTTTGAAAGATTAAGGTTTTTAAGAAAAAAATAAAATAAAAGGGTTCACTAAAGGTATGTAATTTAAAATAATGAGTTAAAATAGTATAAAAAAAGGATTAGGATTTAAGAGAAAATTTTTTATTATTACTTATACATCACTACAAAAGAGAAAAAAATGCTTAGTACTTGTTAGTACTCACAAGATTGTTAAGAAATATCTAATGTAAGTTGATTTACATTTACGATATGTTTCGGCTTATAACACCTATAAGGGGTTCATAAACATCAAGAAACTCGGGGATTTTAGGTGTTTTAGTACCAGAAGTTTCGTAAAGTATTTGTCACTATATCGGAAGATATAATATTTTCGTCGTTAAACAAGGCAAATGTTACTTTACAAAAAATCTGATAATGATGTTTGAAAGTTTTGGAACGTACGAACCATGCTATACGTTAAAATATACAATATTTAAAATCCCACCTAGTCAAAGACGTAAAACTTACCATCCTAAAATTTAGTAACACCTTCATTCTACCATATATTTTAACCCTTTCGGGTCCGAATTTTTTTTTCCATTTTGAGAACAAAGTCATTATTACTTTAATAGTGTTAATAATAGCTATCCAAATAGACTTCCATATGTTTAAAAACTATCTCACTATCTGGAATACAGCGAATATGCTTATTTTGTATACCATTCAATTCATATTTATATGATAATAAGCTAAGGAAGAGTTTTTGGAGACATTTGGAAAATGTCGCATTACATAAAGGTTTAGCAGGTATTACTACTTAGCAATATTTTTTTGCGTTTAATCATACATGATTCGCTTAGAAAAGTAACTTATGTTTTAAATTTAAAGAGTGAAATATGGGTAAAAATTAAAGGAATTGCCAACTGTGCAAAGAGAATTAAATAAACTTTTTTTATTATTGTTATTACTTAATGTCAAAACATAAATGACATCATAATAAGAAAGGCATAGACATATTAGGGATGAGATTTCCGCGTTTTTACATACCAGTATTTTGTCAGAAAAAATATTATTTCTTATAATCAAAACGTTTCTGCGATTTAAGAAAGCAATATTTTCTCTAACAAAATTCTGTGTCCAAAAACGCAGAAATCTCATCCCTACATATACTATCATTTTTATGTGCAGAAAGTAACAAAAATAATAGTTAAAATAAGATAATACTCGATGGAAAGAGATGTACTATTAATAGTACACCAGACCCGAAAGGGTTAAACATAATTAAAATAGCTTGGGAAACCGCTATAAATATTTTTTGGGAGGTAATTCATAGCAGTGCTTTAATGAAAGCAAAGTTTTTACATATTTATAATGAGAGTTCAAATTTTAATGATGATAAAGGAATTTCATTTAAACTTCATTTAAGAAAACTTTAAGAAAATCACATCATTTTTAGCTTTTCAGGCCACAGAAATAATTGTTTTTAAAGGATCTTCAAAAATTATCATTCGAATTGTAAAATTCCGTGTTTATGAAAAAATATAGAGAGTAACAATAATATAAAGAATAAATTTCGCGTTTATGTGCCTTGTAGGAGTTTTAACCTATTTTTTTTCCTACATTGTATTGTTCAAGTGCCTAGGATCAAACTTTAGCTGCCTTTTAACCCCTTCAGGGGCGGTGGTATATATTATATACCACCTACGATTGATGAAGATTTACACCAGAAAAATGTAATTAAATTTCCCTTTTCTAGCTTTTGTGGAAAACAGTCGTGAAAATGCTCGGTCAAACTGGATCAAATTTCAATCGCTTTTTACTTTTAAAAGTATGTGCAAAAACTGACATGTTTATAAAAAAATGAGTTCAATGATTCTAACATTGCAATGAAAAACTATTACAGATTTTAATGCATTTGCCAAAAGTGTCTCTTTTATTCTCTTAACTGATCAATATGAAAAAAAAAAAGATATGAAAATAAAACTTTCAAACTTTCACTTTCAATGAAAATAAAACTTTCACTTTTCTTGTCTATTTTTTGCACATTTTTACAAGATTTTTAATGTTTTATCACCGGTTTTTCGAAACAGAAATTATTGCCTGACTGAATCAGAAAAATACTCGGGTTAAACAATGGAAAATTTGCAATAAAAATGTATTGGTGAGAATAATAAATCATAATTTGAATTATTTGCCCGTACCATGTACGGAAAAATCATGATTGGCCAAGACCCGTTTCCCGTATGACATACGGGCAGTTAAGGGAAGCGGTTAAGGCGCTACACTAGGCACAGAAAAAGACCCGGATGATAATGTAAAGTCTATGGGGGCGTTCTTTTCAAATATCTCGCTCAAATTTTAATATTTTTACCTAATTTTTTTGCACAAGATAGTTGAGGACGATCCACAACCGGCCTAGTTTTTCCCTTTTCAGTTTTGGTTTCAGATATTATTTAAAAAAAATACTTTAACTTTCGAAACTGGTTTAAACCAGTTCTGAAATTGAAACTATCTTAATATAAAAAACATATAATCGAAATCGAAAAACTAAAGCTAGGCCGGTTGTGGATCATCCTCAACTATCTTGAGCAAAAAAATCATGTAAAAATATTAAAATTTGAGTCAGATATTTGAAAAAAATGCTCCCATAGACTTTACATTACCATCCGAGTCTTTTTCTGTGCCTAGTATGGGGCCTTAAGATAAAATATGTATTGGTTGGATTGTGGGTGTAAAAAAGATTTCGATTAATTTTCACTTGCTAAGATGGAATGCCACCAGCACTCAGCTTCAAAAGAAAATACACACAAGTATATAGTGTGGTGACCTAAAATTTTGAAAGAGTTAATTTTTCAATAGCTATATAGTAAGATTTGGAGGACTTTAACCCTGTAATGCACATCGTATCATATATCCTACCAAAAGTTTTTCGAATTTAGTAGATTTTCTAATTCGGATATTCCAAATTAACAGCAAAAATTTGAAGAAACAATACCTCCTTCATTTAATAACAGCCATTTCATATTTAAATAAGTCGAAATTTATTATTGAAATTTTCTGGTCTGAATTCAGATTCTCTGAACTATGAAATTTCTAGAACGGATTTTACCATGGAAATTAGAGGGTTAACCCTTTGGGCTCTGATGTTACAATTTTCTACCACTTAATTTTAATTCCGAAATGTCACACAGCCACCGGAATATTTGATCAAATTTATTTGCAAAAGATTTAATGTATTTTTTTGTGCATATCCTAAACCGAAATTTTTCTCAGCAAAATACTGGTGCCAATGTGACAATTGGAATTTTGGAAAAATTTACCCACCAGAGCTCAAAGGGTTAAAGATGTAATAAATGTGTGCAGCGTTAAAAGAAAACATCAAATTTAAACTGAGCTAAACACGAGGGCCACTCTAATTAGACATCTCACAGTAAGTTAGTTTTTCAAAGCCAAAATCTATTTCGCTGTCGTTTGTCAGTTAGAATTCACAACTTTACGTGAGAAAAAATTTTGCCATCTTTCTCAACGACATATCTCTGTGAAACGCGATTTTTGAATTACACAGCCACCAAAACGAAAGTCAGATTTTTTCAAACTGCAGCGCCATCTGTTGTTGAAAATTTTAACTAAAATCTTCAGCTTGTCTGTCTGAAAATTTACTGTTGTCCCAAGCATATTGCAACAAACGGTGTATTTCTATCGCTGCCCGTTTAGTTTTTATTGATTTTTCAAATATACCGGTTATTTTTGACACACCCTGTACATTAGAGGCCTAGGAAGCTCTTGGATTTCATGACATCATATCTTTCCGAACCATTCGGCAGAGACAGCTGTTGTTTGTAACGCCCATTGGTAGGACAGCTTTGTCCCGGGATTGGGTCGGCATAGATAAGATTGCCTGACGTCATAACTCCATCCTAAGCCCCGCCTTAATAAGACAAAGCTTCTGAGGCCTCTAATGAAGTTGGTCGTGGTTCGTGCATCTCAAGAACTTTCAAGCAACCCTTTATCAGACATTTTGTAAATAATATTTGCCTTATTTAATGAAAAAATACGTAACTTCAGATATAGCGACCATTACTTTACGAGATTTCTTGTACCAAAACACCTAAAATTCCATGAATACCTTGATAGTACGAATCCTGAAATAAGAATATGCGTCATTCCATGGTAACTTGCCTTACATTTGGAAATATTTTCAGTAATTTTAGTAATATAACACACACAAAAAAATTATTCAAACAGTAAATTTGACATGCTTTGTTAATTAAATTTTTTCAAAGCCCAATTTAGGCAAAAAATACCTAATTTTAATGTTATTTCTTAAATTTTGGTAGTTATACTTACTATGGTGACCGCCAGTATTGAAAAAGAAATGTAAGTTATCATATAAAGTAATTTTTATTATCATTTTTTAGATAATTTTTATCCAAATTGTCCCTTAGACAGGTTTTATTGACAAATTATGTTAATTTTACATTTGAATATTTTTTTAATGTTATATTACTAAAATTTTGCAGCAAATTGTTCTAAATGTAACGTAAGTTACCATGGAATGACCCACATATGTCTGTATATTCTTACCAATCCCCTGGCCCACCTTCCACCACCTGTAATTCTGACACCCCCCCCCCCACCACCACCACCACCACCACCACCACCCCGGATATTACTCCGTCCAATTACTCTCTCTTTTCTTTTTCAAAAATTCTTTTCGCTAAAAAATATTAAGTGTTTGGATGACATAAAAAATCTCCTCGGTAATTTTTTTGGAACCAATTCAAAATTGTTTTGGGGAGAAGGCATTGTGTGACTCTTGGAAAGATAGAAAAAGGATTGTTGAGTATACAAATTATTCGATAAAATCTTTCTATTTGCGAAATTTGAAAGGGTTATTTTTTGTCATTAAACGAGTTTTAGGACAACCTAATATTTGTAAGTTTTTCTTATATTATTTTCAGCCTTCTATATGCTGAGAAATCGGTAGTATGTCTTATTTGTGCCTGGTAAAGAAATGTATGCTTTTTTCCCCAAAAAAAACACGTTGCTATATCCATTGCTATATCTATAAATTTTGCCTTTGTACTGAAATTTAAATTTTGATTGTGTATATTGCTTATTTGTAATTAAATTACTATATTCAAATATAGAAAATGTTTATAATATACAATTCAGACAGACATTTACCTTAAATTTATCTTTAAGCCACATTTCGTTTTTAATTTCTCCTTACACATACCGAACATTATTATTCAAAAATCACACAAAATTTTTTTTTCTAAATATCAGTAGCACGTTTGTTTAAAAAATCAAAATTCTTCACGGAAAATTCTTTTGTCTGAATTCTTCGACTCAAGACATTCATAGCAGACCTACCGGGATATCTGAACTCTTCTAGCAAATCTACCAATGAATATATCTTTTACATTTAGAAACCTTTCTTACACAATACGATAAATTTTAGATCAGTTTTCTTTACGAAAAGGAAAAGAATTTGCATGAAGAAGAAACGATTGTAGTCTGCGAACATGTCAGCGCCCAGCTGCTAAAAAACCAGAGATTTTGCGACTATATTTTATTTGCATTTCCAAATCCAGAAATCTTTCCTGCTAGATTCAGAGATTTTTTTCCATATCCATGATCGAAGGTAAGTCCGACGATCAATAATATTTGTTTGGAAAATTCTTATGCAAAAGTTTTCGTAATAATACATATGTAAAATATACTACTAGTATGAAACTAATATGTGTTAAATATTTAATAAGTGATTTATCACGTTTCTAGCTAAGCGTCGAACCAACTGAGTGAAAAATATAACTATGTATTTTTTTTAGAAAACAATGTTGAGCTAATAGTTTATTAGTCGGAAATACATTGTATGTAATAGCAATATTAATTAAATATCACTGTGATTAAATAAGACGAAAACTTCTGTTGGAAATATTGGTATCCATAACACATTCTGGTACTGTACGTTTCTGGTTCTCCATGTTAGTAAAAATAAAATAAATGATACTTTTAAATATAACACACAAGTTTGCATACAACAGCGGTTCCCGATCTTTTTGACTCGCGGAGCCTTTTTTAGAATGAATTTCTATGATGAAGCCATTTCAGGCTACCGTAATTTCCTGCGTATAATCCGCCGATCTAAAAAGTTATATTTTCCTTTAAAAAAAATTCTGGGTCGAAAAATGATTGTTTGATCCGCGGATTATACGCAAGAAATTACGGTACATTATAGTGCATTATAAGTTAATGGTTCACTAAAGTAAAAAATAGGGTTCAGTAAAGTAATGTTAGGTATTTATGGAGTATAATACATTCCGTATCCTTTGTTTTAGAAAAGGGCGATAGAAACTAACATAGCAATAAGGATTTTTATTATAGGACATCTGACATTTTTCATTGGCATAGGAAACTTTCATCCCAGATAAAGCATATGCGAATTGTTCCAAAAAGGACACAGAAACATTTAAATTAATTCATTAATTATAATAAAATAAAAAATGAATTTCTTCAAACAAGTCCAAACAGTTGTATATAGCAGTGGTTCTCAACCTTTCTCACTCGCGGAGCGTTTTTCAGAATGAACTTCTATGACGGAATCCCTTAATGGTTTACTACAATAAAAATTAGGGTTCAGTGAAATAATGAACGTATTTAAGGAGTGTACTATATTCCGTGTACATTGTTTTAGAGGAAGCCCATAGAAAGTTACTTAAGAATAAAAATTTTTATTTTAACATATTTGGAATTTTATCAGCAGCAAATGAAATTTACGTTTTAGATAAACTATATACGAGATGTCTCAAAAAGGACTCAGAGACATTTAAATTTTGTAACTCATTAGTTATAATAAAAAAAATGACATCTTGAAAAGAAACACAAAAAGTTTTTATACAACAGTGGTTTCCTACCTTTTTGACTCGCGGAGCGTTTTTCAGAATGAAATTCTATGGCGGAATCCCTTAAGCGTATATTGCACTGTGTAAGAAGTTAATGGTTTACAAGAAGAAAAAAAATGTAGGGTTCAGTGAAATAATGAAACGTATTTATGGAATATAAATATAGTCCGTATCCAGGGCTCCTAAATGGTCCGCGAACTGAACATCAATATTTTTTAACAGAAAATTCCATATGTTTCTATAGTATTTGCGCCAGAAATAACTTCGTAAGCTTGGTTATTGGCAAATAGCAAGAAAAATCTAAAAGAAAATTCTGATGTTCAGTTGGCGAACCATTTGGGAGCCTTGCGTATACCTTGTTTTAGAGGACGCCCATAGAAAGTTAAGTAGCAATATTTTTGTATTATAAGATATTTGGAATTTTATCAGCGGCAAATGAAATTTACATTTTCGATAAACCATATACGAGCTGTCTCAAAAAGGACTCAAGAGACATTTAAATTTCCTAACTCATTAGTTCTAATAAAAAAAATGGCATATTGAAAAGAAGTACAAAAATGTTTTTATACATCAGTGGCACCCAATCTTTTTGACTCATGGAGCCTTTTTTGAGAATGAATTTCTATAACGGAGCCAATTAACGGAGCCTAATACATTTTACTTTATTTGAAAGTAATACTTTACTAGAGCAAAATTTAGGGTTTAGTGAAATAATGCAACGTACTTGTGGAGTTCAGTACATTCTGTATCCTTTTTTTTTAGAGGAATGGAACGGAAAGTTACATAGAAATAAAGATTTTTCTTATAACAAATTTGGCTTTTTTTTCATTGGCAAATGAAACTTACATTCAAATAATCCATATAAGAACTGTCCCAAAACAGAACACACACATTTCTAAGTTCATTATAAAATAAAATAAATGACATTTTTAAGGAAGCATAAAAAGTTTGTATTACTGCAGTAAGCTTTCTAACTTTTTTGACTCGCATAAACTTTTTTAGAATGAGTTTCCAGGACGGAGTCCCTTAAGCTTATTATGCAATGTGTTACAAGTTTCTGGTTTCTAGGTTCATTTGTACCGAACACAAAAAGAGAGAATTGATAATAACCTAAACAATTCTGCATTGTCCAAAAACTAAAACTATATTTTAAAAATTTTACCGTAATACTGAATTTATTTTGAGTTACCATCAATACACATTTTGTTAAAAGTTTGCCATACTTACTCCAAAATTCAAGAAGTCGTAACATTTGCCTTGCAATAAATTTTACAATGTTTAGTGGAAGAAAAAATAACACAAACAAGTTGAATGCAGATTCTGCCATTGCAGAATTGAGTTTCGCCTCCGATTAGGAAAAAAAATCGATAGAGGTTTTTTAGAAGGGCAATCCCGTTTAGATTGCAATGAACTAACTTAATTTTTCTTGTGTTTATCAATATAATAGCAAACAGAACGGCTTGAAATACCCAATTGATTAGCAATTTCTCTCTGAGACATTGGAATTGCGGAATAAAAAAGAGATACAATTTGACGTGCTACTTCTTCATTGACTAGATTCATCAAAAACGGATTTTTTCTTTAGTTTAAACGCTTTTTTATAGACTCTGAGTAAAAGGAAATGCAATTTAACAATAAAACGAGTAGAATCCCGTCGAATTCGACGAGTGAAATGTTTAAAAACCTGATCGATTTGGTTTAAAAAAAAGCAAAAGTAATTACATTATTGAATCAATATGTTTTTTAAAAGTTACTGTTATTAGTAATATGAAAAAGGCATTCGTAATAATATTGTAATTCCCATTTATCTAGTTGCTGAATGACATCATTAATTTTTCTTATTTTGCTTTAAACATTAATTTTTATTCTAAATTATTTTCTGTTATTTCATTTACACTATTAATATTATTTCTCAGTAAATATATATATATATATTTACCTCAATTAGTGCATAATTATACGCAATCATTTTGGAAAATAAATTTTTATTATCGAGAGAAAAGCTAAACTGAGTTGCCACCATTTTGAACAAATATCGTAAAAAGCATTTAAAATTAAAAATAAAATATAAAAATGGAAATAAATTAAGAACTAACTAAAATGGGCACGACTACAAATAAATAGCTTTTATTTAAAAAAATAATTATCAAAATCGGTTGAGTAGAAAATTCAGGACTGAGTAGGAAATTCAGACATATTTTAGCTTGTCTGAAAGAAATAGCATCGGAGGCTAAAAAGGTCTAGTGTGAAATCTATGATTGGTTTGTTTCATGGAACTATTAAAGAAGAGGAACTGACATATCCTTAAAATAGTGAAGCTTCAACTGTAATTAATAAAATTATGCAGAAAACTTGTCTTTATTTAAACGGCTCATTAATAGAAATCTTCAATCAAAAACAACGTCAAAAACTAAAAGTCACTTTTACTGGTACAAGTTTACTTCTGTGGTAATAGATCCGCCACATTGTGACAACCAAAACTATGTCAGAAAAAAGATTACAACACATCGCCAAACTGACACCAGTTAAAAGAAATAGAATTTTTTTACCAGAATTGTCAGAGAATTTTTTAGTCAAGAAGACTCTAAAATAAGACGAAATTTTCTAGTTAAGTTTACTGGTGGGAGATTTCACAGGCGGTAATGAGAAACTGTAAATCTGATTAAATGAAACAGCTGTCATATTGTGACAACCAACCCAGTTACTTCACTCGCCACGATAGACTATATACTATATGTGTCCTCCTTTTTATTCATAACTCCATTATTTGTTTCCATGTAATTTATATGAATTCTGTTGCTGATAAACGCTGCGATGTTTTTGACGTTGTTTTTGATTGAAGATTTCTATTAATGAGCCGTTTAAATAAAGACAAGTTTTCTGCATAATTTTATTAATTACAGTTGAAGCTTCACTATTTTAAGGATATGTCAGTTCCTCTTCTTTAATAGTTCCATGAAACAACGATTTATATGAATTCTGTTGCTTTATATGAATTCAGTTGCTGATAAACGCAGGCAGATGTCTGCGATATTTTCCACAAACGATATTTTCTACAAATCCACCATGCACAACAATAAAATCGCCTGCAGCGCCATCTTTTGTTGAAAATTGTAACTAATTTCAAAAGTTTATTTCCCACAAAATTTACTGTTGACCCCAGCATATTGCAACAAACGTTGCATTTCTATCGCTGCCCGTTTAGTTTTTATTGATTTTTCAAATATACCGGTCATTTTTGAAACTCCCTGTATTTGGCCGTGCTCGAACCCTGTATTTATAAATCAACAAAAATATATACAAAAATGCAATCTTAAAAAAAAACTAGATAGGATCAACTATTTCGGAAATCGTGCTTGCATCTCCGACTCAAATTAAAGGAAAGAAAAGCTAATAGAATACAATATTAGTTTTTTTAATCGGTACAATCGTCTTTTAAGGACACATTTTAAAATAAATTTTATTTATTGAGTTAAAATTTTAATTTTTTTGGTTGTTAACCATGTCATTTGTAAACAAAATCACATAATAAACCTTCTCTTAATTTGTTTAAAAATTTTTAAAATTTAGAATTTTTTTAAAAAGTGGGATAGCTTAAAATTGTTATAACCCAAATTATTATTTGTTGAATTTTACTTTTTTTTACATTTAAATAAACAAAAATGTCCAAATTTTAATTTTAATTCAGCATTTAAAAAATATAAATAAAAAATAAAAATAAAATTATTTAAACGAATAATTTGAAAAAAAAATGATGTGACTTTTATTTAAAATATCATATTTTCAAAAGTAAATATTTTTTTCACATTTCCTGAATTAAAATTAAATTAAAATAGTCAAAAAAGACATATTTTTAGATTGAAGCATTTACCTTTAACGCTTATTGAGTTATAACAATTTAAACCCGCGTAATTGTGAAAGAATCCATCCTGAAGAAAAACACATTTTCGTACGAAGCCATTTCAAGACATCCATTGCTTGAAAGTTAGATTATGAAAGCACATCAAAACGAAAAAATTAATATTTCCTCTTATAATTAAGATAGAAATATGATTTAAACTTCATTTTAAGCATAAAAAAACCAGAGAAAATTTTAATGCAATAAAACATTTTTAGAAAATTTTAAGATTTTTGTGTCCCGGACCCCCTTAAGACATTTCCAGAAAGAAAAGAACCATTTTCATTTATAAAAAAATTTCATGAATATCTGGATAACGCCGAAGGTCTCTAAATATTCGAGTACAGTTCTGCATTATAATTAAAGTTTTCTGCAATCGTTTACTGCTTTCTTTTTTGTAAATGATTAATAGTATTTCGGTAATTGATTTTAAGAAAAAAAATCAGATAAAATAAGGATAAATATCTGTTCTATAAAACTATTAATAAAAAAGAACTAACATATTCTTAACTTCTTCGCCACTGAGTATTAAAACAACATTATTAATTTTTGCTGTAATATTTCTTCTCCCATTTGACTTCAGAGCAATATTTTTACTTTATTTCCATTAGTTCGAATCTTAGACTTCGAAACATATCATTATGATATCGAAATTGTAATTATGTTCGAGTATCAATAGTTAAATGGGACAAAATGGAGGTCCCCACCCATAAGGTATTGTGACGTCACTGCGACGTCGTTGCGAAGTCACATTGCGACTTTGTGAACATCGATTGTCGATGTGAAGTCACAGTGACTAAAATGTGAAGTCGTTATGGCCGTTTTAGAGCTCGTTTGTTAAGTCACATTGTGACCACTTTGTGAAGTCACGGTGGGACAAATTTGTGAAAAATGTGTCATTTGTGACTACTTTGACAGTAACATTGTGACGAAACTGTGACAAAAGCGACGATATTTAAATTGCCAGAAACATGTTTTTTAAAGTAAATAACATGTTTTAAAGAATATTTGTAAATTTCTAAAAATTTTTAAGAAAGTCACATCTCAGTCACAATGTGACGTCACTGAGTGGTGGCATTTTAGTCACAGATGTGATGTGACAAAAGTGACCCAAAGGACGTCATTGTGACGTCACTGTGACCATGCATGCTATGAGGGCACATGGGAACCCACGAAGCGAAGTGATTATAATAGTTACAACTAATATAATAGGTTTCAACAGTAACCGCTTTCGCAAAGTTTTAATACTGACGAGAGAAACTTCTTCCAATGTATGGTAACAGAAATTTTCTCCATCTTAAACAAGTTATTAATGAAAAATTTCAATCATAAATAATGGCAGAAACAGCTAATCAGTTTTACTAGTGGAGTTTTACTTTGGCAGTAGTCAGACCTTGCATTTCCGCCACACTGTGATAACCTAGATAAATTCCAGTCATTGTCAGTAAAAAAAGATTGTAATAACTGACAAACTGACACCAATAAAAACAAATAGAAATTTTTACAATAATTTTAAGAATCGATTTTTTTTCGTGCATCAGGAACTTTAATAAGACGAAACTTTATATTCAAATTTACTGGTGGGAGGTTTACTCCAACAGTAATCAGAAATTGATCCGATAAAAAAAAAAACAGCCGCCATCTTGTGACGACGTTACTTCCCTCTAAACTGGTAGACAGTGCACTAAATGTCTTTTGCTCTTTATTCATAACTCTATTAAAAATATGAGTTGTTTTATCTGCAGATTTTCCTGTAACGAAGAATAATTCATGTCTTAAATAAGCAAGTAGATGATAAGGATTAAAAAAATTATGATTGAAAAATGTTATAAATCATTTGTTTAAGATACATAAAAGACAAAAGTTTGTTATGCTACTAATGGTACTGTATGCTACTAATTAGCATCCCACCAGTGACCGCGAGGTTCTGACCTCCAAAATGGTAGACGGTAGGTGCTGGACTCGAATCGAATCGCGACCGTCGGCATAACCGCTCGGAGTTTTCCGTGGTTTTCTTCCAACCTTGCCTAAATAAGGTTAGTTTCCCTTAGAAAGACCCCCGCGGAGGGCATTCAACCCCTTAGGGTCTATATCCCACAATGTAGATAATTGGCCGACATAAATACAAATAAACAAAGCTACTAATTAGTATTATATTATCAAATTGTTACTTAATTTAGAGTTATCAATTAAATTTCTCGGATGTTTCGACATGTTACTTACATAAAATAATTTATATTCAATTTTCTTTTAGCTCAAGGCAGTTTTTTAAATATTTATATTTTTACTTCATTCTATTCTCACAAATTATTTTATGCCCCAGAACGTATCAGTTAAACGTAATTTAAAAACTAGGCCCTTTTTTATTTTTATAAAATACTTATAAAATAGTTTTCGAACAAGAAAAGTTTTAATTTTATCGCAAGTATATTATTTTTTAGGCTAAAAATCTTTAAATAAATAAATAAGGAATTTTTTTGGGGGGGAAATAACTGAAATATTTCAAAAAGTGCAACTTGAAGCGCAATCTATATTAGAATTCGTCTGATTTGCCTTTCGTGAATACTTTTAAATTTTATTTCAACAATGATTCATTAATCATGAAATTCTATCATTTGGTAGCTACATTTTTTTTTTAATCTGTTAAAATATTTTTCATAAAAAAAGTAAAACTTGTCTGGAAAGTCATTATGTATACTGTTTGCATAAAGAGCTATGAATGAGTAGAACTTTCATTTATTTTTAAAAATTCTGTACTTGTTGATGTGACGTCACTAATGAAGTGACCGAGGCTAACGAAAAAGACAGGCTATCGCGGTTCGCATTTTTGAGAAGAAAATACGGGCTTCTGATTGGTTGAATAATTAAAGATCATTTTGTTTTGACTCATTTTTGGTTTTACGTTTATTTAATCATAAATTTATGTTTGAAAACCTGTTAAAAGTAGGATTTTGATTAATTTCCTTCTGATTTTACATATTTATTAACAGATAAAACAAAAGATTTTTCGAAATTTAGAACTAAAGAAGTTAATGATGATGTTCTCAATTGTTCTGTATTACTTAAAATAAATAAATCAATAAAAATAAAATTGGAATTTCTTCTTAGATATTTTAATATGATATTCACATATATACCATTAATACGTACATCCACATTCAGGACAATTTATTTACAAACAATAATCACATTTCATTTTTACGGCGTCAATTATGCGATATTTACAAAACCAATTGTTTTCTATTACTTTTTTTTAAACTGTCTTTTCTTCTAATTGTTATTTTAACATGATATACCTATATACATCCTAATATGTACATTGACATTCAAAAATATTTATTTACAAGCAACAATTTCTCTTTAAACTATTCAACCAATCAGAAGCCCGTATTTATATCTCTATGCTAGCTTCGGTGGGATCGGCAAAAATGCTCGCGGTTCCATGCGACGCGACGCATCTTTTTTACAGACCGCTGGAGTCACGTAATAGTAGATTACACCAATGAAGATGTACGAAAAGAGCAATACGTCACTCTAGCGGTCTGTAAGAAAGACACTTCGGATGCACCGCGGTAGCCTGTCTTTTTCGTTTGCCTCGGGCAGTTCGACAAATTCTCATAAGCTTCACGGTGAAAACAGTCACTGGCGGATTAATTTTTAACCCCTTCGCGACGGGAGCCTTTTACGAAATTTTTAATGTTTTGTTACCGGTTTTTAAAAACAGAAATTTCTATTTTTTTAAATTGAGAAAATGCTCCGATTAAATAAGGCAAACTACTAACCCTTTGAGGGGCAAGCAAATACGTTCGTGTAATTCTGAACTCCCACCGGAAATTTGTAACAAAGTTATATCAAAGAGAGGAAAAGAAATTTCACGACTGTTTTCCACCAAAGTTAGAAAAGTGAAATTTAACCTTCCGTCTACCAGACAAAACACCCATTTATCTACGGCAACACCTAATTTTAATTCCAAACTTGCAAACGGCACCAGTAATATTTTAATATAATCTTGCTTTTACAATGAAAGCTTAAATTAAGGAATTCGTAATATCTAGACAAGTCCTTTATAAATTCCGGTGTCAATCGACAATTTCTCATTTTACCATTGACACCAGAAATATTGCTGTCGGGTCCAATGGACCCGTCTGGTAGACGGAAGGTTAATGACATTTTTCTGGTGTAAATCTTCGTCAACCGTAGGTGGTATATAATATATACCACCGCCCCTCAAGGGGTTAACCCATTAGTGCCTAGCGTCCCTTTTTAGGGACGCTTCAAAAGGTGCATTCAGCACTGTTTTTGACACCGGTAAAAAAGAAAAGTAATAATTATTTTATTTAAATGATGCATTTTCGTGATTAATGAACTAAACTTAAATCTTCTAAAAATAGTAGTGCCAACCAAATAAAATTTACGCAAAGGATGCTGGGCACGAATGGGTTAAGTAAATTTTTACTGGTGGGGATAAACAAGGATTGTTAAGCATTTTTGCGGCCCGTATACGTGTCGCTCGTCCCCAAGAGGTTGAGTCTACACTAGTCATACAAAGAAACGAGAACACTAATACTAGTTCTATGAAAGAAATCTTTAAAGGTTTCTTGCTTGTTTTTTAAGCTTTTTGAGACGAGTGACCAATATACGTGCCACTTAAGGTGCTTAGAATCTTTCATAACCCTCCTCAGTCCTGAGTCAAATATTACGGGAGGCCACAAAACACTATTTAAAATTGCTATAAAACATATTCAAAGATGTATTAGCCTATATATCAATGCTTATGGTATGCACGCATTCATTGTGTCTCTTACAGGCGACAAGACGTTATTCCCGCAAGTTATTTTTTATTGTTAAGTTTACCTAATTTAATTAGAGCAAGAATCATCGCGTAGAGGATAATATTTTTAAATGATTTTTTGCATTGTGTATCGGAGGTCGATATCATACGTTGTGCGTATAAATATGTCCCGTAAGGCATGGTGACGTCATTGCGACGTCATTGTGAAGTCACATTGTGACTTTGTGACCATCGATTGTCGATGTGACGTCACGTGACGTCGATGTGAAGTCACAGTGACTAAAATGTGATGTCTTTATGGCCGTTTTAGAGCTTGTTTGTGACGTCACACTGTGACCACTTTGTGAAGTCACGGGGTGACCAAATTGTGAAAAATGTGTCCTTTGTGACTACTTTGACATCAACATTGTGACGAAACTGTGATAAAAGTGACGATATTTAAATTGCCAGAAACATGTTTTTTTAAAGTAAATAACATGTTTTCAAGACTATTTGTAATTTTCTAAAAAAATTTTTAGAAAGTCACATCTCAGTCACAATATGACGTCACTGAGTGGTGGCATTTTGGTCACAGATGTGATGCGACCAAAGTGACGTCATTGTGACCATGCATGCTATGAGGGGGGAAGACATTCCAATTGCTAACTAAGTGCAAACCAACAGAGTAAAAATTTCCAAGCCGGGAATCGAGCCTGGATACCTGGAAAAGGGCTCCAAATCTACAAGTAAGCTACGATAACGATACACAGCTTCACATCTCTAACTCATAAATGTTGGTATCGTTGCAACTGCAGCATAAGATGGAATACTCTTCCTGAGCACACCACCTTGCGGCAAATAATCTTGCGGAGACGAAATAAAACCTACAGGAAGGTCTTCATACGGGCATACTCAGAAAAATCTGAAGAAAAATTACAGAATGTTCTTCTCATGAGGATATATACGTTTATAAAAGAAATTGTGGCGGAACCTTGATAGATCGTCCATAAAAAAAAATGAAATTTTCACTTATTTGGCGATTTATCACAGATTGACGATGAAACAGAATTTCAAAAAATATGCTTTTATGTCGAATAATCTTTAACCTCTTCGCGACGAGAGTCGTTTGCTCAATTTTTAATCTTTTATCACCAGTTTTTGTAAACAGAAAAATTTTTGTAATTGAATCAAGGAAATGCTCTGATAAAAAAATGTAAACTTTACAATAAAAAATAATTGGTGGGAATATTAAAGGATTCTAAGCGACAATTAACAAGCGATTTTCAGATGCATGAGAATAGTTTGCTTTTGGTGAAGAAAAATCCTGCTCGCCAAATCTCGTGTCGTTTTCATATTTTCATGCCAAATATTCGAAAATATTTTTTTTTTTTTTTTTACAGACTTTCTTTTGAAATTCCGCCGGTAAATTTAACTGAACATTTATTACATGCGTAAGTAGTACAAATAGCATTTTTTCTTGCTTGACGAATGCGATATACAGTGTGGCATCTCTCGCTCTTAAATGCCGGTAAGGTTATTCTTGGAGACTTTTCCATCTTTTGCTACGGTTTCAGCCTTACCGCAATTTTCTGCGTATAATCCGTGGATCAAATAATTCTTTTTCGACCCAGAAATTTTATTTTGTAATTGAAGTCAAATATTTACGGCTATCTAAAGAGATATATTTTATTTTAAAATATTTCTGGGTCGAAAATTGATTGTTTATCTGTGGATTATACGCAGGAAATTACGGTAGTGACATTTAACACTAGAACGCCGGGAAATTCTACGCAAGTTTTATAAAATATATTTCAACCAGTAAAATAATTTAAAATATTTTAGTTTATCTGTTTCGGTCATTTCATTGCAACTAATATATAACTTATTTCTTGAAGATTTTTCTGGTTCGAATCGACAATTAGTCAACTGATCAGTGTCGAATTGACACCTTCCCGGCGTTCTAGTGTTAAGAGTGAGATATACAAGGTTCACACACTCCTTGGAATTTCCAAGTACTCTGGCACCACTATTAAAAATAAGAAACTTTATATTTAATTTTCAAACCACAACATTCGTAATCCACACCTTCATTCGCAGGTTTTACGATATTTTTCTGCAGTGCAACACTTTGAAAATATTCTTAAAATTTAGTGGTAGTACTGTGCGAACCCTGGATATATCAAGCTGGATATCGTCCTCGTAGCTTAATGGTAGAGCATTGGAACATATTCTAGAGATCTGGGTTCGATTGCCAGCTTGGATATTTTTCACTCGGTAGATTTACTCTTATTTATCAATGTAAAAAACTTCACGTATTTACTATTCAATATTTTCAAACGGAATTCCCTTATTGAAAGTTTAATAAAAATTATATTGGTAGTTCTGCTTTTCTTTAATTTTGGTTAAACTTTTTATTATTATTATTATTATTATTATTATTATTTATATGAGGATAATTTATCTTTCATTTCAAACTTAAACCAGCCCTAAAAGTGGAACTGCTTTTAAATAAACTATAATAAAAATCGAAAAAGTACAAATACTCAATATAAGATATCGACCTCGAGGTACCTATGCAAAAAAGTCATTTTAAATTTTAAAATACAAACAAGAAATCTGTAAAGATTTCCCCGAAAAATTTAACACTAACGTTCGAGTCTCTTCGCTTGAGTAGTGTAGGCTCTTAACGTCCCACAATAGTCCCTGAAATAGACCCGGATGATAATGTAAAGTCTATGGGAGCGTTCCTTTCAAATATCTCGCTCTTTTTTTTTTTTTTTTTTTTTTTTTTTTTTTTTTTTTTTTTTTTTTTTTTCATGGGATGGCTGAGGATGATCTACAAATGGGCTAGTTTTTAATTTTTCGATTTTGCTTTAATATTTTTTATATTATAATAGTTTCAATTTCAGAACCGGTTTAAACCGGTTTTGAAATATAAGGTAATTTTTAAGAAAAATTGAAACCAAAATTGAAAAAGTAATCCAGTTCTGAAATTGAAACTATCATAATATAAAAATATATATAAGCAAAATTGAAAAAGTTAAAACTAGATCGGTTGTAGATCGTCCTCAGATATCCTATGCAAAAAAAAAAAATAAAATAAAATAAATAAAAATAAAATTTGAGCGAGATATTTGGAAAGAACGCTCCCATAGACTTTACATTATCATCCGGGTCTTTTTCAGTGACTATTGTGGTGCCTTAAATTCGTCACATTACTATGAATTGCCGTTGTTTCGTGACTACATTATGAAGTCACAAAGACCGATTGCAACTGGCCGAATAGTGGCACATATATATCCACATAATAACATCTACTAACAAAAAAATTTATTATATTTAAAGCTAATATTATGCAAAAATATATGAACAACCCCAATCATATACCACTTATTTCGTACTTATATTTATTAGAATTTATAAATTATGGAATTTGCAAATTCGAGACCCTGTATTGTGAAAAATTCACATAGTGATGGCTCAATAATCATTCCATACTGAGCTTTCCAGTGATTCATTATCACTTTTAGAAAACTCCCATTTCAGTTTTTAACAAGCCATATATATTATTTAAATTGAGAAGAGTCACGGGAAGTGATTTGTCCAAAACAAGAAAAGAAAATTTCCCTCCTGTTACGGAAAACATAAAGAAATTAATTAAAAAAGCAAAAAATATATATAAATCGTTTAAACTTCTTTCAAAAAGTCATGTAAAAAAAGCTATAAAAATACTTAACTATTTTAATTAAAGAATTCCGCCTATTTTGAAACTTTCCTAAATGCCTGGAGATTTAAAAGAATTTTAGAACTATAAAATCCACCAATGCGATGAAACTAAATAAAAAAAAAGAAATTTCTTATTGGCTGTTTGCCGTAAATCTTTAATGCGACTAAGTGAACATATAATCTAAATTGACATCGTTATACAATTCAAGAAAATAAATTTCTAAATTAATTTTGGTGTTTTATTGCCTTAAAATTATTAATTGTTTGGGGTATTTCTTAATGCCTATAAAAGTTTAAAATATATTAGCCTCCGGTGCTATTTCTTTCAGACAAGCTAAAAATGTCGTGTCATCAGCCCTGAATTTTCTACTGAACCGATTTTGATAATTATTTTTTTAAATGAAAGCTATTTATTTGTAATTGTGCCCATTTTAGCTATTTTTTAATTTATTTCCATTTTTATATTTTATTTTAATTTTAAATGCTTTTTTACGATATTTCTTCAAAATGGTGGCGACTTAGTTTAGCTATTCTCTCGATAATAAAAATTTATTTTCTATTATTACTTTCCACAAGTCGGAAACTTTATTTCATCAGTGAACATGTCCTCGCATTTAAAAGAAAAAAGTTAATTGTTTTCGTAAAATTTAACCACAATAAAATGATTGCATATAATTATGCACTAATTGAGGTAAAAAAATATATTTACTGAGAAATAATATTAATAATGTAAATAAAATAACAGAAAATAATTTATGATAAAAATTAATGTCTAAAGCAAAGTAAGAAATATTTCAAATGAGGAAAATGATGGCATTCAGCAACCAGATAAAATGAATTTGCAATATTATTACGGACGCCTTTTTCATATTACTAATAACAGTAACTTTTAAAAAACATTTGAAGAGAAAATGACGTCACTATTTAAAACATCGCATTTTTACTCATAACGATATTACATTTCAATATTTGTTTTCATTATGGACACTGAGATTGAGATTTTACTTTCAGATGACTTCAGTTAGTAAAAATAATGTCATAGTAAAAATGAAATTAGTTTTTTTTTTTTTTTTTTAATAAATCTATTTTTCTGTAGTGCATATAAAATAAAATTTCTGGATTTCGCCGGCACTCAGATTACAATTTTAACTGAAGATGTGCAAATATTTGCATGCAAAATTGTAACTGGAAAACTTGACATTAAGTTTAGAAATATATTTATTATATATTGATTCAATAATGTAATTACTTTTGCTTTTTTTTAAAGCCAAATCGATCGGGTCTTTTAAACATTTCACTCGTCGAATTCGATGGGATTCCACTCGTTTTATTGTTAAAATGCATTTCCTTTTTCCCAGAGTCTACAAAAAAGCGTTTAAACTAAAGAAAAAATCCGTTTTTGATGAATCTAGTCAATGAAGAAGTAGCACGTCAAATTGTATCTCTTTATTATTCCGCAATTCCAAAGTCTCAGAGAGAAATTGCTAATCAACTGGGAATTTCACGCCGTTCTGTTTGTTATTATATTGATAAACACAAGAAAAATAAAGTTAGTTCATTGCATTCTAAACGGGGTCGCCCTTCTAAAAAACCTCTATCGATTTTTTTTTTATTTTTTATTTTTTATTTTTTTTTTTTTTTGATTTTTTTTTCTAATCGGAGGCGAAACTGAATTCTGCAATGGCAGTATCTACATTCAAATTGTTTTTTAATTTTTTTGTGATAGTATTTAAAATAAATGAATTATTTGCACATTTTTAGAAGCCTCTTGAGTACCCAAAATGATATATCACGTTTCCTTACAACTATCCCAAAATGTCCAAATACAAATTTCGACTTTTCTGATAAGAAATTCTTCAACTAACAAGATTTTGTGCACGTGACACTTAACCCTCTAATCCCCACGGTATGATACATTCTAGAATTGCCGTAATTCAGAAAATCAGATTTTATATCATAAAATTTTTATATTAAATTTATCTTTCTTTAAATACAGATTGTACCTTATTAAATAAAGCAAATATTGCTGTGTATAATTGAATTATTTGCACTTTTTACAGACCTCTTGTGTAACCAAAATGTTATATACCGTTTCTTTACAACTCTCTCTAAATTACCAAACACAAATTTCGACTTTTCTGATAAAATATTCTTCAACTAACAAGATTTCGTGCACATGACACTTAACCTTCTAATTCCCACGGTATAATACATTCTAGAATCAACGTCATTCAGAAAATCAGATTTTATGTAATAAAATTTTTATATTAAATTTCTCTTTGTTTAAATACAGAATGTATCTTATTCAATAAAGCAAATATTGTTATATAACATTTCTCTTTTGAATTTGGAATACTCAAATTACAAAATCCGCACTTAAGGCGCAACACTAGGCACAGACAAAGACCCAGATGATAATGTAAAGTCTATGGGTGCATTCTTTTCAAATATTTCGCCCAAATTTTAATATTTTGGGATGATTTTTTTGCACAAGATAGCTGAGGACAATCCACAACCGGCCTAGTTTTTACATTTTCAGTTTTGATTTCAGATTTTTTTAATTACTCAAACTTTTAAAATCGGTTTAAACCGGTTCTGAAATTGAAACTATCGTAATATAAAAAATATATAAACAAAATCAAAAAAGTAAAAAATAAGCCGGTTGTGGATCGTCCTCAGCTATCCTATGAAAAAAAAATGATGTAAAAATGCTAAAATTTGAGTGATGTATTTGAAAAGAACGTCCTTATAGGCTTTACATTATCATCCGGTTTTTTTTCTGTACCTGGTGTTGCGCCTTAAATTCTCGCAATAGGCAATTTATGACAAAGTTATCTCAGATATCGATGTAAATTTTATTTAAAGTACAACCCTTAGATCACCTACACTGTAAAGTTACTAAAAGTTTTCTAGGAAACTGGGATTCCTAGAACTTCCTATGTAACGGCAACAGCAAAAAATTATGCAACAGATACAGATTTGCAATGAAAATCAAAAACTCTGTAAGGTTACTAAGAATTTTTTAGGAAACTGGATTTCAAGAATTTTTCATGTAACTGAAACCCAGGCTACAGATAAAATTTTAGTAAATTAACTGTAATTTTAATAGACTCGTTTGTAAAGCTACAGATTTGTGTAACTTTACAAAAATTAGCTTTGTAGATATACATTTTTTTCTGGACAGTGTACAAATAAAATGTTGGTAGCTATACAGATTTCGGCTACTTTACATCTGTAGGATTACAGATTTTTTTACAGTGTAGGGCTTTTCTAATGATTAAAGCTTACGATTTATTGCGAAAAATAAGATTTTTCTTAGTTTTTATTAGCTCACAAG
Source organism: Maratus speculifer (assembly GCA_964019185.1). Lineage (NCBI taxonomy): Eukaryota > Metazoa > Arthropoda > Arachnida > Araneae > Salticidae > Maratus > Maratus speculifer. The sequence goes on from OZ025299.1 coordinate 49,082,761, forward strand.
GCTATCAAAGCGTGGGAGCTTATGTGCCCATCCGTTCTGTATGTGCATAACGCGATAACTCATGATAAAAATATCCGATTCGCTTAAAATTTTGGATATATGTATATTCTGATAAGGCGCATCCCTGATTAGTTTTTGGAGTTCATTCGAAAAGTATAACAGGTGATATAAATGGGTTTTTCTTGCAGAATGATCAGTTTTCGTTCAAAATTTAGATGGAGGATCATTCTGATAAGCCCCTGTTCATGGCCCGCCCCATAATTGATATAAATGGGTTTTCCATGCAGAATTTCCCGTTTTTGTTCAAAATGTTTAAATAATCAATCATATCCGTGATTAGTTTAAGGGGTTCAATGATTAAGTATAAAACGGGAAAGTGGAGGGAGCTGTCCCCCTGCCCCTTAATTTGTTTTTCAAATGGAATTAACCCTTGAAAATATAAGGCTGTAATATACAATTAGTATGCATAGCCTGTGAGCTCAATGCCATCGGTTTAACAGGGCAATATTCTTTTTATTATTCTCTTTGTGAAATCGTTGATTCTATCATCACATGGAGTGTTGTTGATCAGTATAAGGAAAACGACTCCCTTTAGGTTAAGGTATTTTTTAATTAACATTGTGACATCGTGTTTCCTTAAGCATTTTAAAATAATTTTTATTTATTGGGTTAAAATTTTCAAAATTTTTGACTTGGTTAACCATTTTATTTGTAAACAAAATCACATGATAAAACTTCTCATAATCTTTTTAAAAATTAAAAAAAAAATTTAAATTTATTACGAAAGTGGGGCAAAATGAAACCATTATAACTCGAAATATTACTTGTAGAATTTCGATTCTTTTTCATTTAAATATACAGAAATAAATAAGCTTTAATCTTGATTCATCATTTAAAAAATATTAATTTACATAAAAATTAAAAATTCTTAAAGAAAAAATTTAAAAAAAATAATGTAACTTTTATGAAAAAAATGTTTTTTTTTTCAAAAATAAATATTTTTTTAATTTGCTGAATCAAAATTAAAGTAAAACAATTGAAAAGACATGTTCTAAGGTTGAACCGTTTATACCTAACGGTTCATGACTTATAGCAATTTAAACGCCAAAAATAGTGAAAAAACTCATCATGAAAGAAAACGCATTTTCACAAGAAGTCGTTATGATGACAATTGCTTAAAAGCAAGCCAAAACGAAAAAAATAATAATATTCCATGTTCCAATTAAGATAGAAATATGAATTAAATATCTTTTTAAGCAGAAAAAGACAAAGGAATTTCTAATGCAATATTTTTTTCCTTTTCTTAAGGGTGTTCTCAACTGCTCCACTCAACAAGCGCAAAACGTTTTGACACATTTACAAATTCATTTTTTAACAGAAATATATAAAATTGGAATGCCTGACAATGGAGGCGATTTCGAATCGAACTTATTTTTCCATTTTATGGTAGTTAAATTACCTATCCAGTTCTAAGCTATTTCGATCACGTGATCACCCGTTTTTCTCCTGCTTTTCGACCGGTTTTTCTGCTTTCGTCGGAAAATGTGCTCAAAAACGTCAACTTTGAAAGCTTGTTAGGAAAAATTTATTGTGTTTTTTAAAAAACAGAAAATTGAGTGCAATTAGACAGTTTCTGAATAACAACACCTGTTATTTTCATGCATTTCCGAACAAAAATTAATTAAAGCATGTGTCACAAATTTGTCCTTTTTGATTTGCCACTGCGTTTGCACTTTCTCTTCAGTGTAATTTCGATACTGTCTGACTCCTGGTGTTTTTTCTTAGGTCCTCGTTTTTTCTTACTTCCTAAGACCTATAGGAAAAAATATAATTAATCGCATGAATAAAATACACCAATAAGTATGCATAAAATAGAAATAAATCCGTCAGTGTATGAGGTGACAAAGTTTGTAAAATTCGTCCTGGGTGCAAATTCCTCCATGTTACCTGTGAATTACTCTCTTAAAAGGTCAGCCAAAAAATAATTCAACACTGTTAAAAATAAAGGTGACAAACCAGTTGCATTTGGCGCCCAGGGGTGAAAATATGTTACCATTTGACACCCAAGAGCTTGAAAATGTACTTGGGGTGCCTTTTGATCCATCACTGGGTGATTCACGCTAATTAGGGTGCCACACAATGCATACCGTTGGAAGATTTTCACTCCTTACTCATTTGCGCATGCTCTGTAATGTGTGTCCTTCCCCTTCAGCTCGCAGTCACTGGTGGATCATAACAGCGATTTCTGTCTACGAAAACTATTACCGCGCATGTGCTATCCCAATTTCGTTCAGAACTTCCGATGGAAAACTTTTTGCGAGCTTTTTATATAAAGCAACCTTTGAATTTAAGGACATTTGGACATTTGAGGAACATTGAAGGTGAGCTCGATGGCCGAGCGGTTAGCGCGTTGAGTTTGCAATTAGACGTTGTGGATTTGAATCCTGTACGGGACAAAAGTCAGTTTATAATTCCTTTTTATTATTTGGGCACTCTTGATTAGGGGTGCCATCTTTTCACCCTAATTAAGGGTGGTACTCTGGCTCCTTTAGGTATGTCACCACTGACAAAAGCCTTTCACCCCTAAAAGGTGCAATGTGTCACCTGTAGTTTTAACAGTGAAGTTGAGCCGAAATTCGCTCATCTTACGTTTTGAAAGGCAGCTTCTCATAAAGAGTTGAAACAACTCAAATGAGTGAGTTGTTTTTAAACAATTTAAATCAAGATGAGTTATTTAAGTAAGTAATCTAAATCAAGATGAGTAACGCATTTAAAAAGCAACTCATTCACGATTCAATAAATTACAGCACTTTCCTGAAAAGCCAAATCCACTCTTTCGTTTTAAGAGTGTATACCTCTGGTGGTGCCTTGCCAAGTGAAGGTCTCGTCATTTGATCAAGGTTTTAAATTACGAGACCAACTTGAATTGCCATTTGCAGTACAAACAACAGGATGTAACGCTAAGCAACCGATGAAACAAACTATGCTCAAATGAGAAGCAACTACTGCAGATATGATGACGAGAGAAGCGAAGTTATCAGGTTTATTGGCGCTACGCGGCGATTAGGCTGTCACTCACCCTGATACCAGGTATCTAAACCGTTAAGCTGAAGTAACTGTGCAAATACACTGTTAAAACTAATGGTGACACATTGCACCTTTTAAGGGTGAAAGGCTTGTCTCACTGGTGACACCCCTAAAGGAGCCAAAATGGTACCTTTAATTGGGGTGAAAAGATGGCACCCTTAATCCAGAGTGCCCAATAATAAAAATTTAAGAATTATACAAACCGACTTTTGGCCCTCGTTGGATTCGAACCCACAACGTCTGAATACAAGCTCAGCGCTCTAACCACTCGGCCATCAAGCTCACCTTCAAAGCCTCCCTGAAATGTTCAAATGTCCTGAAATTCAAAGGTTGCTTTATATAATAAAGCTCGCCAAAAGTTAGCCGAGCGAAGTTCTAAACGAAATTGGGATAGCGTATAGCGGTGATAGTCATCATAGAAAAAAATTGCTGTGTTGATCACCAGTGATAGCGAGTTGAAGGGCAAGGATACATGTAACAGAGCATGTGCAAATGACTAAGGGGTGAAAATTGTCCAACTGCATGCATTGCGCGGCACCCTAATTAGCGTGAAACACTCAAGGGCACCCCAAACACATTTTCAGGCCCGCTGGTGTCAAATACCCGTAAAGCATGGTGACGTCACTGAAACGTCGTTGGGAAGTCACATTGTGACTTTGTGACCATCGATTGTCGATGTGACGTCACGTGACGTCGATGTGAAGTCACAGTGACTAAAATGTGAAGTCGTTATGGTCGTTTTAGAGCTCTTTTGTGACGTTTCACAAAGTGGTCACAATGTGACAAATTTGTGAAAAATGTGTCATTTGTGACTAATTTGACATAAATATTGTGACGAAACTGTGACAAAAGCTACGATATTTAAATTGCCAAAAACATGTTTTTTAAAGTAAATAACATGTTTAGAAGGATATTTATAAATTTCTGAAGATTTTTAAGAAAGTCACATGTCAGTCACAATGTGACGTCACTGAGAGGTGGCATTTTAGTCACAGATGTGATGTGACCAAAGTGACTCACAGTGACGTCACTGTGACCATGCATGCTATAAGGGTAGTAACACCTTTTCACCCCTGGGTGCCAAATGCAACCGGTTTGTCACCTTTATTTTTAACAGTGTAGGAGCCTGGTCATCGGTTAGAAAGAAAGAAAGAGGTGACAAAGTTACTCGTTGGTGTCAAAATAGCCCTTTACGATATAGGGTTTTCTTTAAATCATTTTAAGTATTATTCTTTTTCATATTTACTAATGGTCAAAAAAATTTATGTGACACAGGTATGACGCATAAATAATATATTTCACAATAACACACAGAATATATTTCATAAATAATTGAAGTTTAATTATTATAAGAATAAAGTAATTCATTTGAAAAAAATTAAAATAAAACATTTTAAGTAGAAAATTGAATTATTTCTATAAAAATCCAATGTAAGTTCATGGATTTGCTTTTGCTTTGTCTATGTTATTCACTGGTTAAAACTGATCTAAGGGTTTTGATTAAGGTATTTTTGTTATTATATCTTATATGGAAGCGGAATTTATATTAAACATCATTCTTTCAAAGGTCTTCCTTAAGGGATATAAAGTATTTTCGAACAGAAACTTCCGGATAAGTTTTTCAGGTTAGATAAGAAGCATTCATGGATAAAATATTTTATAAAATAAATATATTTCAGTTGATTTTTAGAAGTTAATTCTTTTTCAGAAGCATAAAATATGCGTTTCTGAACATGACTAAAAGTGTATTTTATTAAACACAAGAGTTAATTTATTCATAAAATTTTAAAAGTATCAATTTTTGAATTTTAAAATAAGTTTTTGAAGTATGGATTATTGATTTTTAGTTATATAAATATTTTATGCAATGTTATCCTTTTAAACTTTTAATTACCTCTTAAAAACAAACTGATACATAAACAACAAAGAATTTAGAGTAATATTCATATTTCGGTTCTTCAGGATCGTTTTTCTAAAATTTCGTTGATATTGCCAGAAAATGCTGAACATTCATAAAATTCTAAATATCATAGTTTGTTTTGAACATAGATGAACGTATTTTTTAATATTTTACTTTTAAGAGTATGGAAAAAGTTTTTCTAAATACAACTTATTTTAATTTCGAAGCTTTATAAAAAAAGTACTATTTTATATAAAATGGTTTTTCATATGAGGAAAAACAAAATTAAAAATATCTTTGCAAATGGAACTATAAATCTAAAACTCATAAGGAACAACTTATCGGAACGGCCGAGCTATGTTCGGTCAAAATTAGCTTTCATATCAACTGGATATGTTATTTTCACCGTATCATTCTTACTGTATTACTGTTTATTTGATAGCTGTATCATTTACAGAAACAATAAATATAAAAACTATGCGCGAATATGTCAAATATTGAATAATTTGGCGACATTCTTTCATTTGGCATTAATCGAAATTTCTGTAACTTGTTAAGCAGCCCAATGATCTTTTCGTGCAAGAAAACGGTATAACACAAAACTTTATCAAAGTCGTTTGAACCTTTTTTTTAAATATGCAATTAGCCTCCGCCTAATACCATGTTGTCCTAAAATGATCCTTTACTCGAATTTTCTCGAGCATCCGACTTAACTCAATGTTTTTCTCAAACACGAAAACAAAATACAAAATTTAACAATTGGCACTCCGTTGTCTCCGCTGCGGATACATCATATTTCCTTCCAAAATTTGTTTTTGGCACCAGTAATAAAGGTAAATAAAATTTTCCTTACTTAATCAGAGAATTTTTTTGAAATTGTCTACTTCAAGGAAAGTTCGTTAAGAAAAGTGGTGCTAATCAAATAAAATTTGCGTAAGAGGCACGGGAGTCCGAAGTGTTAATATAAATCGGTATAGCTGTTTTGTAGATAAAATTAGTTTGACCCGTAGTAGCCCAAAAATGATTCAGTAATCAAAATTTCTCCAACATGTGAACGTAGTTCAATAATCTTCTAGTGCCCAGACACGGTGTAACACGAAATTTTTGTCAATTTTTTAGGCTTTTGTTTATACAATTAGCGAGAACCTGATCCATTGTGACCCAAAAACCTCACTAATCAAATTTATTCGAACATGTGGCCTAACCCAATTCTTGACCAGGTCTTTCCGAGCCTGAAAATTATAGAATATAAAATTTAGTAAAAATCGTTGCAGCCGTTATCTGGATAAAATTAATTTGGCCCACAGTGACCCAAAAAGGATATCTTAATCCATTTTTCCTGATTATATGACTTAGCCTATTGATCTTCTCTTAATCCAAAACGATAGAATACAAAATTTAGTCGAAATCACTAGAGCCGTTTTTTAGATAACTTAACCCAATGTTTTTCTCTAGCACGAAAACAATAAAACACAAAATTTAATATAAATCGTTACAGTTATTTTTCTAGATAAAATTAGTTTGACCCGTAGATGCCCAAAAATGATTCAGTAATCAAAATTTCTCCAACATGTGAACGTAGTTCAATAATCTTCTAGTGCCCAAACACGCCGTAACACGAATTCGGGTGGAAATTAAGTGACTCTCTATTATGAACAAGTGGGTAAGTTTGATCGCAGGTCGCACAGAGGATTTCGTTTTATATTGTTTTCACAACAACTTATCATTTAATTAATAAATTCAAAAATCGTTAATTTATAATTATTAACGTCTTACATAGATGATAGCATCAATAAATTTAATTTTAAAATAATTATAAAAGGATGTTATTTAGTTTAATCAAATTAAAAATGTCCAAATCAGGTTATTTTTTCAAAAATTTAAAATTCAATTTTTTTTATTCGGAATTTAAAAAAAAGATCAGAGACATAAATAAAATTTTAAATTTCAAAAAGTGAAAAAAAATTGTTTAAAATTAAATTAAAAATCTTGAATCATTAAAAGATTCGCAAAAGAAGTTTTTAAAGTAGAAAGAAATTTGGATTCCAAAAAATGCTATGAATGTCAGATGAACGAAATCTTAATAATATTAACCCTTAAATTGGTCAAAAGAACGAAATTTCTTCTTATTAAATCCATCTTAATAAGAAAATTTCAAGTTGCAACTTCGAGGTTCGAACTAATAACCTTCTGCTTATTAGCGAGACATTTTAACTCCAAGCTATGATGCCTGCACGAAAAATGCTGAAATTAAGGTTTCCTTCTAAAATTTAAATCGCAGAAATGAATAGATCACATTGAAAAAAATAATTTAATTAAAATAATAGACTTTTTTCAAAATTTTGTGATTTGTTGTGCGACACGCGGCATTCAGCTGTAAGTACACAAAAATTGAAGTCTCTCACTTACACAGTTTTTGTGTACAGACTCTGTGAAGGACAGACAGACAAGTACAGAGACGAATAAGATTTCAAAATATACATTAAATTAAAAAAACGTCATTTTAAATGAACTAAAATGAAAGTTTATTTATTTATATACTTATTGATTTATTTTTATTACTATTTAAACTTCGTGTGATTTTTTTTATTATTATTTTACATATTTAAAAAGTACGTCATGCTACATATAAGAACAGATATTCTACCGAAATTTGGATATCAATATCAAGAAATATTTTTGAACGGACATTGACAGAACATTGTTGGTTTCAAATGATAGAAATATTATTGAATAAAAGATTAATAATACAACGTATAAATTGAAAGATTTTTTTTATCCTTTTGAAAAAAAACTAAAATAGAAATACAATAATGTTTCTAATTCAATATTTAAAGAGAAAATAATGATGCTTAAATCTAAAATTGTGAAATCCTATTCAATTACTCATTTTTCTCAATAGCATTTCCTGGAAGACATCTTTAACGAATTCTATAAAAAATGGAAAAATAATCGAACAAAAATACTCTAGATCATTTGTGCAGCTGAAGCAATTACTCTTTTAAGATATTAAAATTAAATATAGTTTAAAGCAAATTAAATTTATTTTTAAATTATCATTAGAGCATAATGTTTTCAATGTATTTTGCGGATTTGGCAATAGTTGAAATACAAAGGAATATTTTGACTTAATACTTTTGGCGTTTTATTTGAAAATGATATCAATTTATAATAATGACACGATCTATTTCAAACTCACATAGTCATTTTAAATGTTCATGACATTTTAAATATTTGGGATTGTTCAGAAAGTATAAAAGTTTAATAAAAATAAAACAAAATTGTTTTTAGAACGATATTCTAATTCTATATAAGTTAATATTTGAATAAGTGAACAGTTTTAACCATATTGACTAAGTACGAAATTGTAATTGCAAGGCTAATACTCGGTCCGTATTTTTAACATCACTTTTAGGGTAAGTGTACCAGTAGTGGGTCATGTATCAATAGTGGGCCACCAGTTTTCAAAGTTGAAAAACAAGCTTTCTAGTCACCCCTGTAAGATAACAAACTAATTGCTGACCTTATCTGATATCAGGCAAAGGGACAACTTCATTATTCTCATAGTCTTTGAGCTAGAAGGAGGTTTTTACAGACTATACGAAAAAACTAAATAGAAGCTAAAATTATTTTACGTAATCATACAAACTTTTAAATATGATTTCATTATTGTGTATATTTAAGTGTAGGAATGTAAAGGGAAAGAAACATTTTTTATTTTTCATTTTTTCTGGAGAATATATTTTAAAATTTTGAATTTTTATTCTGATACATAAAGGTAAGGACTAGGCTAAAAAAATATTTTTTGAAATTCACTAATACTTTAATAATAATTAGATAAATGTCCTTAAGTGGGCCACTACTGGTACATTTACCTTATATAAAGTAAAGTCTTGTTTATAGTTTTTGCGATAACATACCATGAACAGAGTTTTTCTTGCATTTTTTGTAGAAACCTACAACGAATTTCTTTCGAAAAATTTACTGGTTTTCAAAAAAAACGGAAGAGGCCAATTCCATGAAAACGTGTCATGTCTTCCACGTGCAACGATTTTTGGCTACCAGTATTTTAGAAAGGAAAAATGTGAATCGTTTTATCGAAGATATCTCATCAGTTGAATAGGGCGAAGCAAACTTTTCGAAAATAACGGTGGCCAACAGGCAAAACGATTTTTAGCTGCTTGAAAGACATGACAAATTCGCATGGAAATGGCCAGCAGTAAAAGACTTGTAATTTAAGAAGTTCCTTTCTATATGTTACTTAATTTTTAATGTATAAATGTCTGTTTATTATAAAAAAGACACATACTTTTATAAAGCGTTTTAAACGAATTAAAATGAAAGTCTATTTGTTTATATACTTATTTACCTAATTATTATTATTTAGAACTAAACTTAAAAACATCGATTTTTTTTAACTATTCTTTTATGTTTTTAAAGAGAATGGAAGCCTATAAGAGTGTAAATTCTACCGAAAATTTAGATATAAATATCATGAAATATTTTTGAACAAATGACAAAGCATTGTTGGTTTCAAATGATAGAATTGTCATTCTATTAAAAAAATAATATAACGTATAAATTAAACGATTTTTTTATCCTTTCAAAAAAACTAAAATACAAATACATTAATGATTCTAATCCAATATTTAAAGGGAAAATAATGATACTTAAATCTAAAATTGTGAAATCTTACTCAATTACTTATCTTTCTCAATAGCATTTCCTGGAAGACTTTTTTAACGAATTTTATAAAAAATGGAAAAATAATCGAACAAAAATACTCTAGACCATTTGTGCAGCTGAAGCAATTACTCTTTTAAGATATTAAAATTAAATACAGTTGAAAGCAAGTTAAATTTATTTTTAAATTATCGTTAGAGCATAAAGTTTTCAATTTATTTTGCGAATTTGGCAATAGTTGCAATACAATGGAATATTTTTACCTAATACTTTTGGCGTTTTATTTGAAAATGATATCAATTTATAACAATGACAAGATCTATTTCAAACTCACAGAGAGTCATTTTAAATGTTCATGACATTTTAAATATTTGGGATTGTTCAGAAAGTATAAAAGTTTAATAAAAAGAAAACAAAATTGTTTTTAGAGAGATATTCTAATTCTGTATAAGTTAATATTTGAATATGTGAACAGTTTTGAAACATATTGACTAAGTACGAAATTATAATTGCAAGGCTACCACTCGGCTCGTTTTTTAACATCACTTTTAGGATTAATTGTACCAGTAGTGGGCCATGTACCAATAGTGGGCCCCAGCTTTCAAAATTGAAAAACAAGCTTTCTAGTCACCCCTGTCAGATAACAAACTGATTGCTGATTGGCTGGAACCCTTATCTGTTATCAGGCAAAGGGACAACTTCATTATTCTCATAGTTTTTGAGCTGGAAGGATGTTTTTACAGACTATACGAAAAAACTAAATAGAAGCTAAAATTATTTTACGTAATCATCAAAACTTCTAAATATGATTTCAGTTTTGTATATATTTAAGTGTAGAAATGTAAAACAAATTGTAACTTCTGTACAGTATACATTAAACTCAGAAATGGAGAGGCCCACTTCTAGGGGGCCCCTAATGGAGAATCAGAAACTTACTTGGCCCACTACTGGAGCATAGAGGAAGGTAACATTTTTTATTTTTCATTTTTTCTGGAGAATATATTTTAAAAAATTGAATGTTTATTCTGATACATAAAGGTAAGGACTAGGCGATAAAAAAAAAATTTTTTTTTTTTTTTTTTTTAATTCACTAATACTTAGATAAATGTCCTTAACTGGCCCACTACTGGTGCATTTACCTTATATAAAGTAAAGTCTTGTTTATAGTTTTTTTTTTTTTTTTTTTTGCAATAGCATACAATGAACAGTGTTTTTTTTTTTTTTTTTTTTGCAATTTTTGTAGAAACCTACCACGAATTTCTTTCGAAAAAGTTAGTGGTTTTCAAAAAACGGACGAGGCCAATTCCATAAAAACTTGTCATGTCTGTCCCGTGCAACGATTTTTGACTACCAGTATTTTGGAAAGGAAAAATGGGAATCATTTTATCGAAGATATCTCATCAGTTGAATACGGCGAAGCAAACGTTTCGAAAATAGCGGTTTCCAACAAGCAAAACGATTTTTAGCTTCGTAAAAGTTATGAGAAGTTCGCATGGATGTGGCCACTAGTGAAAGGTTTGTAATTTATGAAGTTCATTTCTATATGTTACTTAATTTTTGATATATAAATGACTGTTTATTATAAAAAAAGACACATAAAATTATAAAGTATTTTAAACGAATTAAAATGAAAGTCTATTTGTTTATATACATATTTAAATAATTATTATTATTTAGAACTAAACTTAAAAACATCCTTCGTGTGATTTTTTAAATTATTCTTTTATGTATTTAAAAAGAATGGAAGCCTATAAGTGTGTAAATTCTACCGAAAATTTAGATAAAAATATCATCAAATATTTTTAACAAATGACAGAGCATTGTTGGCTTCAAATGATAGAATTATCATTCTATTAAAAAAATAATATAACGTATAAATGAAACTTTTTTTTTTTTTTATCCTTACAGAAAAAAAAAAAAACTAAAATAGAAATACATTAATGTTTCTAATGCAATATTTTAAGAGAAAATAATTATGCTTAAATCTAAAATTGTGAAATTCTATTCAGTTACTTTTCTATCTCAACAGCAATTCTAGGAAGACATTTTTAACGAATTCTATGAAAAATGGAAAAATAATTGGAAAAAATAGTCTAGATCATTTCTGCAACTGAAAGAAATACCCTTTTAAGATATTAAAACTGCCTTCGGAAGATTTATAATTGAAAGTAAATTAAATTTATTTTTTAATTATCATTAGAGCATAAAGTTTTCAATGTATTTTGCGGATTTGGCAATAGTTAAAATACAATGGAATATTTTGACTTAATTCCTTTGGCGTTTTATTTGAAAATGATATCAATTTATAATTTAAAGACGCGATCTATTTCAAACTCACAGATAGTCATTTTAAATGTTCATGACATTTTAAATAATTGTGCTTGTGCAAAAAGTATAAAAGACTAATTCAAAGAAAATAAATTTCTTTTTAATATGATTTCTAATTATATTTAAGTCAGTATTCAAATAAGTGAGCCAGAGTTGCCAGATGGGCTACTTTTTTAAAATTCAGATTCTGCATTGGCACCACTTTTTTGAAATGATAAAATGCGCTTCATCTAATTTCATATTGATAAAGGCGGAAACAAAGGGAATTTTACCATTTCAAAAAAGTGGCACCAATCAAGAAATCCCACTTAAATAAAAGTAGTCTACAGGCCTTACTGAAAAACAGTTCTAAATAAAACCTCTCATGTGAATTAAAATGAATGTTCATTTATTTATATGCGTATTTATTTATTTATTTATCTGTTTATTTTTATTAATATTCAGAGTTAAGTTTCAGGACATCCTTCGTGTATTTTTTTTTAAATTATTATTTTGTATATTTAAAAAGGATATCATGCTGGATATAAGAATGGGAATTCTATCGAAAAGCTAGATATCAATATCATGAGACATTTTTTAACAAATGACAGAGCATTGTTGGTTTCAAATGATAGAATTATCATTCTATAAAAATTTAATACAACGGATAACTTAAACGAATTTTTTTATGCTTAAAAAAAATCTAAAATAGAAACACATTAATGTTTCTAATCCAAAATTTAAAGAGAAAATAATTATGCTTAAATCTAAAATTGTGAAATCCTATTCAATTACTCTTCTTTCTCAATAGCATTTCTTGGAAGCCATTTTTAACAAATTCTATGAAAAATGGAAAAATAATCGAACAAAAATACTCTAGATCATTTCTGCAGTTGAAGAAATTACACTTTTAAGATATTAAAATTGCCTTCGGAAGATTTAAAGTTGGAAGTAAATTAAGTTCTTTTTTTTTTATTATTATTAACATTAGAGCATAAAGTTTTCAATGTATTTTGCGGATTTGGCAATAGTTGAAATACAATGGAATATTTTGACTTAATTTTTTGGGGTTTTATTTGAAAATGATGTCAGTTTTTAATTTAATGACACGATCTACTTCAAACTCAGAGATAGTCATTTTAAATGTTCATGACATTTTAAATATTTGTGCTTGAGCAAAAAGTATAAAAGAGTAATTCAAAGAAAACAAAATTGTTTTTAGAATTATTTCTAATTATATTTACCGTAATTTCGGGTGTATAAGCCGCGGATCTAACAATTCTTTTTGGACACAGAAATTTTATTTTGTGATTGAAGACAAATATATACGTCGATCTAACTAGTTATATTTGTTTCTTAAAAATTTCTGGGTCGAAAAAGAATTGTTTGATCTGCGGCTTATACACCCGAAATTACGGTAAGTCAATATTTAAATAAGTGAACCAGAGTTGCCAGATGGGATACTTTTTTTTATTTCAGATTCTGCATTGGTACCACTTTTTTGAAATGGTAAAATGCCCTTCATCTAATTTCATATTGATAAAGGCGGAAACAAAGGGAATTTTACCGTTTCAAAAAAGTGGCGCCAATCAAGATATCCCATAAATAAAAGTAGTCTGCTGGCATATCAATTAAAATGACTGTTCATTTATTTATATGCGTATTTATTTATTTATTTATCTGTTTATTTTTATTGTTATTTAGAGTTATGTTTCGAGACATCCTTCGTGTATTTTATTTTTAATTTTTGTATTGCATATATAAAAAGTATATCATGTTGCATATAAAATAGAAATTCTACCGAAAATCTAGATATCAATATCATAAAATATTTTTTAACAAATGACAGAGCATTTTTGGTTTCCAATGATAGAAATATTATACGTAATGCTTCGCATAAATTAAACGATTTTTTTTTCCTTAAAAAAAACTAAAGTAGAAATACATTAATGTTTCTAATCCAAAATTTAAAGAGAAAATAATGATGCTTAAATCTAAAACTGTGAAATCCTATTCAATTACTCTTCTTTCTCAACAGTATTTCCTGGAAGCCAATTTTAATAAATTCTATGAAAAATGGAAAAATAATCGAACAAAAATACTCTAGATCATTTCTGCAGCTGAAGAAATTACACTTTTACGAAATTAAAATTGCCTTCGGAAGATTTAAAGTTGAAAGTAAATTAAATTCCTTTTTTTAATTATCATTAGAGCCTAAAGTTTTCAATGTATTTTGCGGATTTCGCAAGAGTTGAAATACAATGGATTATTTTGTATTAATTCCTTTGGCGTTTTGTTTGAAAATGATATCAATTTTTAATTTAAAGACTGAATCTATTTCAAACTCACAGATAGTCATTTTAAATGTTCATGACATTTTAAATAATTGTGCTCGTGCAAAAAGTATAAAAGAGTAATTCAAAGAAAACAAAATTTTTTTAGAATGAACCAGAGTTGAAAGATGGGCTACTTTTGTTCAATTCAAATTTTGCATTGGAAGCATTTTTTTGAAATGGTAAAATGTGCTTCATCTAATTTCATATTGATAAAGGCGGAAACAAAGGGAATTTTACCGTTTCAAAAAAGTGGCGCCAATCAAGAAATCCCAATTAAGTAAAAGTATTCTACTGGCTACACTTAAGTAAACAGTTCTGAATAAAACCTTTCATATGAATTAAAATGACTGTTCAGTTATTTATATGCGTATTTATCTATTTATTTATCTGTTTATTTTTATTATTATTTAGAGTTAAGTTTCGAGACATTCTTCGTGTATTTTTTTTAAATTATTATCGTGGATATTTAAAAAGGATATCATGCTGCATATAAGAATGGAAATTCTAACGAAAGTCTAGATATCAATATCATGAAATATTATTTAACAAATGACAGAACATTGTTGGTTTCCAATGATAGAAGCCCCACCAGTGGCCGAGAGGTTCGGACCTCTCAACTGGTAGACGGCAGGTGCTGGGTTCGAACCCAATCGCGGCTGTCGGCCTAACCGTTCGGAGTTTTCCGTGGTTTTCTTCGAATCTTGCTTAAATACGGGTTAGGTTCCCTTAGAAAGACCCCCACGGAGGGCCCTCCCCCTGGTCCTATATCCCATTAGCGTAGATAATCGGACGACAAAAATCAACCAACCAACCAACCAATGATAGAAATATTATAAGTAATACAACGCATAAATTAAACGATTTTTTTAGCCTTAAAAAAAACTAAAATAGAAATACATTAATGTTTCTAATCCAAAATTTACAGAGAAAACAATGATACTTAAATCTAAAATTGTGAAATCCTATTCAATTACTCTTCTTTCGCAACAGCATTTCCTGGAAGCCATTTTTAACAAATTCTATGAAGAATGGAAAAATAATCGAACAAAAATACTCTAGATAATTTTTGCAGCTGAAGCCAATTAAACTTTTAAGAAATTAAAATTGCCTTCGGAAGATTTAAAGTTGAAAGTAAATTAAATTTCTATTTTAAAAAATTATCATTAGAGCATAAAGTTTTCAATGTATTTTGCTGATTTCGCAATAGTTGAAATACAATGGAATACTTTGAATTAATTCCTTTGGCGTTTTGTTTGAAAATGATTTCAATTTATAATTTAATTACAGGATCTGTTTCAAACTCACAGATAGTCATTTTAAATGTTCATGACATTTTAAATATTTGGGATTGTACAAAAACTATAAAAGACTAATACAAAGGAATCAAAACTGTTTTTAGAAAGATTTCTGATTGTATTTAAGTGAATATTTGAATAAGTTAATAGTTTTGAATATCTTGACATAGTGTGAAATTGTAATTTCATCACACTCGATCCGTTTTTTCTTTTAATACCATTTTTATATAAAAAATTCTTTCTTATTATTTTTGCACTAACATACCAAGAATAATGGAGTTATGAGTAAAAAGGAGTAGACATAAAGTCTATTGTCTACCAGTGGCGAGTGAAGTAACTGAGTTGGTTGTCACAAGATGACAGCTGTTTCATTTAATCAGATTTACAGTTTCCCATTACCGCCTATGAAGTCTCCCACCAGTAAACTTAAGTCATCCGGAAAATTCTGCGGTTTTTTGATAAATTTAGAATTTACAAAATCTATATTGTCACTGGAATTTTCAGTATAAAAGTTTATGTTTAGAATGTACGTATAGAAAAACTTTTACTTATTTTGTAATAAATTTGTTCATATTTTCCGGTGTCAATCAATAATTTTTACATTATTTCAACAGAGGTATACAGCGGAATTTTTTGGACGACCCCATATTAACTGACACAAGCAATATTTTCCCAATATTGCATTGCTATTATTATAAACTATCATGTTCAGAATTTTGTACATTTCATGGTATTCAGTGGATTTAAGGGGACAATTTAACTTTTCAATAATTTTGTTTATTTGTGAAGATATGGTTCAAATGGTGAACTTTCCATGCATTTCAATGTTAAAAAACTGCACATTTTGAAAAAAATAACTGCATTTAAAAAAAAAAAAATTAAGTTAAAAAATTAAATTTATTTAAAGTGCTTACAGTTTTTTGAATATTAATACTTTTGCCCATTTTGTTTAAAGATTGTCAAGTTTGTATTACGCAAGACTGCGAATGGATTTTTAGATACATCTAATGTTACATTTAATATAATTTTCTTACTGGTGCATATAGTGTAAAATGATGAAATCTAACGCATCTTCATATACTTTTATTTTTAGAGAATTAACAAAAACCTGACACCTAATTCCATGCTTGATTTATTACATATAAAATAAAAAACATAGATATAAAATTTTAAATCTTCATCTCAAATGCATAAAAAAAAGCCTTAGCATTTTGAAAACATGAAATAAAAGAAAATATTAATATGGAGAAAAAGTCATTTACCGTAATTTCCCGCGTATAATCCGCGGATCAAACAATTCTTTTTAGACTCAGAAATTTTATTTTTTAATCGAGGCCAAATATTTACCGCGATCTAAAAAGCTATATTTAATTTTAAAATTTTTCTTGGTCAAAAAATGATTGTTTGATCCGCGGATTATACGTAGGAAATTACGGTAACCCATTGAGCTCTAGTGGGTAAATTTCTTAGAAATTCCAAATGTCACATTGGCACCAGTATTTTGCAAAGAAAAAAAACCGGTTAACGATATACACGAAAAAATGCATTAAACCATTTATAAATAAATTGGTCGAATTTTCTGGTGCCGCTGTGACATTTTGGAATTAAAATTAAGTGGTAGAAAATTCAACCATCCAGAACTCAAAGAGTTAAAGTTTTCATTTGTGTGCGGAGTCGCGCTGATTGTATTAATAAAATTAAAATACCGTAATTTCAGGTGTATAAGCCGCGGATCAAACAATTCTTTTTGGACCCAGAAAACTTATTTAGTGATTGAAGACAAATATTTATGGCGATCTAACTAGTTATATTTGTTTCTTAAAAAATTCTGGGTCGAAAAAGAATTGTTTGATCTGCGGCTTATACACCCGAAATTACGGTACCTTGCGACATAATTACTATATGGGTAAACATGAGGTGGTAAAATATTCACAATTAAACGCGCAACCATTTAATAGTTATAAAAACAACATTTTGGCCAATTTTTAGGTAAACTGTCCGCTTAACCCTTTCCGGCATGGACAAATTATGTCAGTAAAATGAAAAATTTTCGAATGTCACCGAAATTTAAAAAAGACTTTTTTGCCGAAACGTCAGTGAATTTGGCGACACGAAATTTTTGTTTCCGTCTGTCTGTCTATTTGTGTGTGTGTCTGTTCGGCAATAACTGCCGTAAATAGCATCCGATTTCCTTGAAATTAAGTAAGCACGTTCATAAGGTACCCGGATTCAGCCGTATAGTTTTTTTGTTATGTTTTATTCATTCGTTCGGAAAATACAGAATATTTTGTTTTGCACCATAATGCTTTTCAATGGCAATTCAGACTATTTTCAAATTTCCATTTGTTGAGAGGAAATGGTGCGTTTGATTAGCGTAATTTAAATGGTGAGTTAAGAATGTTAAAAGCTCCAAGTAAGGTTTTAAATTATTCCCATTCCTTTGAAATTTTGACAATATATTTCTCAACCTTTTTTTAAATTATGTGTATAATTTTTTGTAGAAATTTAGACATGTTTTCTAATAATAAAAGCCATTTCTTTTATCCTTTTGCGTATTTCGCATGGCACATCTTCCTTATTTTTTCCTTTTTCTTTCGTCAGTTGCTTAGCAACGCATTTCGTAGCTGATAAAAAATAAATCATTTAAATAATTCCAATTATGAAAATTTAAGCAGAAAATCTGCAAGCGAGAAATAAAAGGTTAGTTAATTTTTAGAGCTTCGTTCATCTAATGAAACTCTATTCGTCTCTGTCCTCTGTCTGTCTGTCACAGAGTCCGTACATAAAAGCTATGTATGCCAGATGTTCAAATTTTGAAAATTGAAATTTCATTTCCTCTAATTCTTGCATGCAAGTTTAAATAAAATTATTATGTGTGTAACATAAATTAATGGATTAAATAGATCACGTAAAAACGTGCTTATTTGTTTTTATTTCATCATATGAAATCATATTTATCATCTATTTTGACACGCGAAATGAAATATTTTTTATATTCATTAAATTATTATTCATTAAATTATTATTAAATTAAGAGCCGCCACTGATGACCAGTTTGGTTTTCCTTAAATTTATGTTAAGCTTTGCAACATTTTCCTTTTATTCATAATTTTATTTACTTGCGTACCTTCACTAAATATGTAGATTCTGATAGAGAAATCAACACATTTATGAGATCAAGGCAAGATTTAGGGAAAGATTCGGTTAATGTTCTGTTCAGGTTGTTGCGATTGGCGAAGAAATCACAATATAGCGCCGAAAAACCGTTTTTAATTTGTTAATTTAATGAAAAAATGTGTTTTGAAGGAGATATTAAACGATATCCTCTGTGCGATATCACACTTACCCACTTGTTAATAATGTGGTGTGCAAATTAGATTTTCGTCAAATATAATCTATGTTAATAACATTACATTTACAACACTTTCCAACATAGTTGAAAAGTGCTAATAAATTCAGTTTGTCTGTTCGTAAATCTGCCAGTCCGTGCTCTATCTTGCGTAGATATAATCCGATTGCTATGAAATTGATATATACTATTGTGGTTTAATGTAGCATGTTCTGTATTGAAAATGAAGTATGGATCATTACCAGTTCATTTAAAGGGCCACTCAAAAGAATTCCTTTCATTAAGATCTAAGGGGAGAAATCGTTTTCTGTGTATTTTAATGATATTTTAAACACACTGAAATTGTTGTACATTGCTAAAGTTTACAAGATAGAATGTGGTGCGCAAGGAACATAACATTCATTTACAGGGACACATAGAAGATAAAAGAAGCCTATAGAAGTAAATAATCAATAATGCAATAATAAGTAAATAAGCAACCTATGAATAATAATTGCCTGCAGTGCGTTTTCATTCGAGTTATGAGTCTATGAACATAAAAACTGTTTTCCGAAACAAAATTATAATAACACTATTATAAATTAGATATAATTTTATTTTTAAAAGATTGGATTTGAATACATATTGCTATTTGATATTTTCTTCTATTATTTATTTATATTGAAAACCTCTTAGAGTTTTATACACTTACAAATATTTTTGTGTTAAAAAAGTGCAGGCTGTTGGAGGATGAATATTATATAAAATGAGATTAAAGTAGAAAAAATTGCAGAGTTGACGTAGAGGCTCCTGGTCTGCAAATTTACTAATAGAAATTAAAAATTCTTTAATTCAAGCTTTCATGTAAAAGCAAAATTTTATTAAAATATTATTGGTGCCGTTTGCAACTTTGGAATTAAAATTAGGTATCCCCGACTGGGGATAGTGCGCTGGAAAGGGTTAATAAGGGGCTTGAATACCAGAATTTATTTAATGTTACGATCACCATATCTAAACAAAAAAATTTTTACATTAAATTAAACAACAGATATCCTTATTATAACACCTAATGCTAATGCATACAAACTCTGATGTTGCGTACAATAATGAAAAAGCAATGGAAAAATTAAATATCAATAACAGAAAAACTCTGAAACCAAATTGTCACCAAATCATTGGTTTTAAGAGGGTCCGGGTCACATTTTTATTTATTCTGTTAACATTTTATTTATTTTTTTGTGATGGTTAATCATATCATTTGTAAACAAAATCATATGATAAAACTTCTCATATTTTTTTTTTAATTTTAACACTAGAACCGCGGGAAAATTCATTAAAATTTTATAAAAATATTTCTCACCGGAATTTTGATTTAAACTGTTTAAGTAATTTATTGGAAATATGTTTGCTAAGTATATACTTAGATTATTTTATTAACAGTTTTCTGGTTTGAAACGACATCTCTGTATATAATACGGGTCAAAATGACCCGTCGTCGCGGTTCTAGTGTTAAAATTTAAAATTTATTAAAAAAAAGTTGCATTGTATATAAATCGTTATAATTAAGAATAAATCCTTATCGTAATTTATCGTAGAACTAGATTTTTTTTACATTTAAATAAACAGAAATATCTAAATTTTAAATTTCATTCAGCATTTTTAAAAATATTAATGAAAAAATATTTAAAATAAAAAATGTATTTTCAAAAGCAAATATTTTTCTTCAAATTTTCTGAATTAAATTTAAAGTGAAAGAATAAAAAAACATGTTCTAAGTTTGAAGCATTTACCTTTAACAGATTATGAGTTTTTACAATTGAAATACGAGAAATTGTAAAAAAAAAACCATCATGAAGAAAAACGAATTTTAAGAAAAAGTCATTTCATGACAACTATCGCTTGAAGGCTAGATTTTGAAAACAAAATAAAACGAAAAAAATAATATTTCCTCTTCTAATTAAAATATTCTGATTAGTTCTAATTAACACGAAATTCTAACTAACCAAAATAAAACGAAAAAAATAATATTTCCTAACATAATTAAGACAGAAACATAATTTAAACATCACTTTAAGCATAAAAAACAATACAAATTTCAATTCTGAAATTTTTTTTTTAGAAAATTTGAAGATTTTTGTGTCCCGTACCCCCTTAAATTTGAAAAGTATTTATGATGAAAATTGCAATTTCTAAATTAAACGATTTATCTTATCGTACTGAAATAGTATTTTTCATTCAGTACTTAAAAAAGAAAATAACGATGTGTGACTTTTAAATCGAATGTTGTATCATTCTATTCAATTATGTTCTTCTCTCAACAGCGTTTCTTAGAAGCTATTTATATCGAATTCCAAGAAAAATAGAAAAGAATCGAACAAAAGTATTTCCGATTATTTTTGCTGCTGAAAGAATTGTTACTTTAAGAGATTAAAATCTACTTGAAAGTTGAAAATAAATTAAATTCATTCGTTTGAATTCTCATTAGAGTATAAAATTTGCTATCTATTTTACCCATTTGACAATTGTTATATTGCATTGGAGGATTTTGGCATCATTCCTTTTGTGTTTCTTTGGTAAAGGGTATCAATTATGAATTTAATGATTCGATGTATAGCAAATACTTATGTATTTCATCATTTAAGGGTGTATTTCGATTCAAACTGCTTATTTTCCAATTTATTTTTGAATTCATTTTTGCTCTCATATGCATCAAACTGGCAAATTGTTTTATTCAAAAAGTACACAAGGTGCCGTGATTGTCGATTCTTTGATCAATGCAGAAAATGTTGCAAAAAAAAAAACAATCAAAAACGGCATTTTGAACCGATTTTTTCGAAGCGGGAGATTTGTAAACGAAAAAAAGGGTCATACTGAGAAGGCAATTGTTCGTAAATCAAATTCGAATGAATTGAGCTTAAAATGACATCACACGGCACCTTATACATCTCTTCAAAAATCGCCTCAGCAAGTTTCATGTTTTTACTTTTAACCCATTTATGCCTGAATTATTTTCTTCGCTAAAATTCGAATTTTGCATTTTCCTACCACTTTAAAAGAAAGAATAACTTTTATCTTAATTTATCGAGGACTTCGTCTCGAGAAAGAAAGTATTTATTTTTCCTTCTTTTTACTGGTGTGAAAGGCGCTTACTTGAATTTTTTGAAACTGTCCCAAAAATGGGACGCCAGGCACTAATGGGTTAAAAATGTCTAAAATTGTATCAGAAAATTTCGAGCTGTTGAAGATGGAAAAGCGTTTTTTCGAATACATCCTTAATATGTTGAGGACAGTACATTTTTTTTTTTTTAAATGGAAGTAGAATTATAGATAAAGAAATTAAAAGCAATTTTGATACATATATATATATATTTAAATTATTTAACACTAGAATGCTTAGAAATTTTACTCAAGTATGATAATAACATTCCACCCCAGAATTTTTATTCTAAATTATTTAATTGATTTGTTGATCTTAAATCTGCGTGTTTTAACAATTTCGGGTCTTGTGTACTATTAATAGCACATGTCTTTTAATGGAGTATTATTTTGTTCTAAGAAATACTTTTGCTAAAATTTTCATATAGTAATGTTAATATATTTATATGCATTTGCTAAATGGCTTCATTTATGTTTCAGCATTTAGTAATAATAATAATTATTATTATTATTTTCGAATTCTCTTTGCACCAATTGCGGTTCTTTTATTTTAAACATATATTTCACTCATTAATTTTAAAATAAAAGTTGCTTTCCTGAAAGAACCCTGTGTAACGAAGCACAAAATGTATTAGAAAGTTGTAATATAAGTTAAATCTTATTGTAATAAAAATTTTCTAAACATCACCAAAAATTCTTCCTTAGCCTATTGCCATATGAATATGAATTGAATAGTACGCAAAACAACAACATAGGTTATCTTTCAGACAATGAAGTATTCGTTAAACACTAATTAATGTATATGGATAGCTAGTGTTTAAGTTATTAACGTAAAAGTAATTTTTTCTAAAAACTGAAAAAAAATTCGGACCCGAAAGGGTTAAATTTAATTTATTTCAAGAAAAAATTCTCAAGAAAAAAGTTTTCTGGCTTGAACTGAAATTTAATCATATGGTTGGTGTTGAACTCAGTGTTGCCAGTGGGCTACTTTTTTAAAATTCAGAATTCATCATTGACACCACTTTTTTGAAACAGTAAAATTTCCTATGTCTTCGCCTTAATTAATACGCCATTTAAAAAGACACATTGTACCAGTTCAAAAAAGTGGTGCCGATCAAGAATCTGATTTTTAAAAAAGTAGCCCATCTGGCAACACTTGTTGAACTGACTGCTTCCGAGCGTTTCAGTGTTAGCACATTACCGTAATTTCCTACGTATAATCCGCGGATCAAACAATCCTTTTTTGACCCAGAAATTTTATTAAATAAAATATAACTTTTTAGATCGCCGTAAATATTTGATTTCAATTACAAAATAAAATTTCTGGGTCGAAAAAAATTGTTTTATCTGCGGGTTATACGCATGAAATTACGGTACTCGCTGGTGTTGGGTTCACGCAACGGTCAAAATGAATGCACATGTTTAACATTTTAATAAAAATTTTAATTTTTCTTAAGAAAGGTGTTATAATAAAAATAAAATACATTGACATGTTTTGGAACCGTCAAATAAGTTCCATAGTCATAATATAATTTATAGAAAAATTAATATTTTTATTAAAATGTTTATATAAAAGGTGAATGTTTTAAAATCTGATGATTTAAAAAATCAATTGGATTTAATTAACTTTTTAGCACATGTTTAACCCATTAACGCCCAGCGTCCTCATTTGAGGACGGTTACAAAAACAGCAAGAAAGCAGTTTTCCCACCAGTAAAGAGGAAGAAAAATATATCCCTTCTTTCACGAGACAGAATCCTCGATAAATTTAGATAGAAATTAATTTGTTTTTAAAAGTGGTGGGAAATACAAAATTTAAATTTTAGCGAAGAAAATAATTCGGGCGTTAATGGGTTAAGTTATTTACATTCCCACCACTATTTTTTATTAAATATTGATCTTACACATACATAAAGTTTTAAGGTCATATAAAGCGAATTTTTTTTTTCAGAGTTTGTGGTGGCAAACGATGTTCAGCTAAAAAGTTTAAAATATCAGCCTTATAGTTTCTGAGGCTAAGGGATTAACCCTTTCCAGCTCGGGCAATTCTGTTAGTAAAATGATAAATTATCGACTGTCACTGGAAATTACAAATGAATTTTTTAGAAATTAACAATTCCTTAATTTAAACTTTTATTGTAAAAGCAAAATGAAAAATTAATCATAAATCAAAAATAGATAAAAAAAAAGAGGTTTCTTCCTTTTTTTTACTTTGAAAAATGTTTTTAAAGTTTGTTTTACATTTTTAAATACTTCTGTAGTTTATATCTGAGTAAATACTACTGCGTGATACTTTGCTAGTAAAATAATACTGTGTGAATAATATATATATAAATATAATATTCATAAATAAGGCATTGTACTAAAATCTGAGTTGTAAAAATTTATAGTCGTTCTTACCTTTAAAATATATAGAATAAATATTGCAATTTCTTACAAAATTTTACTTAATCAATTTACAAATTTGGCTTACGTAAATTTCAAGCTGCATAAAATTTTGCGGAACGCTTCCTTACGTAAGTCGAACTATGCCTGTACTTTAAAAATTTGAATACTAGCACGTAATTTTGATAAAATGTAACCGAAGAGCAAAGCCCGGATTCACCACTTTAGATTTTTCGGTAAATTTTACATTTCTACATCAAACATCAAATCATATAGTCAAGAGCTTTAGGACTATTAAAGATTTAAAGTTTGGAATTTTCAATGATAAATTAATTTGTAATCGTTGCGATACAGACTGGATCCGCGGAAACAGAATTTCGCCACGAAATTCGCTGAGAGCGGTGATTTCCGAGTTCGTCCAGCATCAAGACACTAGCGAAACCAGTATAAAAAAAAATTAAGAAACAAAAACTTGAAAAATACAACAGGGCAAATTTAAAAGCAAAAACCGTTAAATGAAAGACATCGAAAAGCAGAAATGGCTAGACCTGGGGCCCCGAAGCTCGCCAGAAGCCATCGAAAGCCCACAGGGGCTTAATTGTCTTAACTGCTATAACTTATGTGTCACAAAATATCAATTATTTTTCAAAATAGCGATATTATTGTCGCCCCCAGTGGCGTGATCAGTAGCGTCAGCTACTGACACGCTGAGGTGTCCTGGTTCGAATCCGGGTAATACATGGATGGTGCGTTGTCCCTCTGTAATGTTACGGATATGCGAAATAAAATTGTTCTGAATTGTCTAATTCTGTGTGCAGTGGATCAATCGAGGCGAAAGCCATAGCTACTATAGGCCTCAAATCAATGTCAAACCAAACCTAACCAAAATTATACTGTCAGTTACTGGAGCTACTGACCCTATTTCTGAAAAAAAAAAGTAATATAAACGTATAATTTTACAAAATTTTGTCGGCAATTATTTTTAATGCATCTGTACTATGCTTTCAAAAATAAAAATAGGAATAAAATGGATATAAAACTTTGCAATAATGATCTGAGCAAGGAAGTATTATTAAGGTGTTAGATATGGGAGATTTTACTTTAAATGCAAAAACAGCGAATTACTGCGTAAATATTTTATAAATTTAACTTTGCCAGTCAAAAAAACATTTTGTTATCCAGCTTGCAACTCCTAATGTGTTATATAATTCCGAAATAGATTACATGTACTGTCAACAGAAGAGAAGATATTGATGAATCAATAATTTTTAAATGTACTTGTACTATAATTTCGAAAAATAGTCAGATGTGTCAATCCCAAAACTTTTTTCTATCTTATGCAGGCTAATATTTCCTGAAAAACCCGGCTTATCCGTTCCACCGGTTTGGTGGTTTACACCAAAATCTAGTCAGCAAATACCTGTGCCAATTTATAACTTTATCTGAAATTTGATGAAAATTCGTGCATTAGTTTTTGGGATAGAGTAATTGCCAAATCTTTAAAAGAAAAATCTGCATAACAGCGCCACATTTTGGTTAATGTACACAAAAACTAATCAGGATCACGAATAATGTACCATAGCAGCGCCACCTGTTGAACGAGTTTCACCAAAGTGTAATCAGCACCAGCTACTAATTAAATCTGAAGTTCGATGAATCCACGATTTTAGTTCTTGAGATGCATTTATTGCAAAATCGTGAAAGGTGCTGCATAGCAGCGCCATCTATTGGAAGATTTACATCATAAACTAAATAAAACTAATCTATGTCAGGAACTTACTGAATCTGAAGTTTTTTAAAAAAATTCTGCATTAGTTCTTGAGATAAAGCTCTTGCGATAATCACGAAATAATGTACCATAGCAGCGCCACCTGTTGAACGATTTTCACCAAAGCGTAATCAGAACCATGTTATATCAAGTACTAACTTAAGGGGGCTCAGGGGTTGAAAACTTTTCAAAAAATCGATTTTTTTATAATCTAATTTGGTTATTCATTTAATTCTTAACTCAATGCAAAAAACCGCATAAAAATATTTGCATTTTTAACGGAGTTATAAGCATTTATGCATCAACACTTTCATAGCCGCATCCATATAATTTCAACTTTAAGTCGCGTTTTCTCAAAACTTGATTTTTGATGACTAACACCAAGATTTAAAAAAAAACTATTTAATAGAATGGCTTGATTTTTTTTTTGCATGCATATAACATCATTATCTAGATTATGAATTAATATATTTTAGATAGTTTAATATTTTGAGTATTTTTAATGGAAAAAAGTTGTATTTTTTAGGGTTTTTTTAATTCTTCAACTTTGAGAGATTTTTTAATACTGTTTTTATTAAGTGATAGTTATATCCTTAATTCATAATCTAGATTGTGATGCTATATGCATGCAAAAATAATAATAATAATAATAAAAACTAAGCCATTCCATCAAATAGTTTTTTTTTTAAATCTTGGTGTTAGTCGTCAAAAATCAAGTTTTGAGAAAACACGACTTAAAGTTGAAATTATATGGATGCGGCTATGTAAGTATTGATACATAAATGCTTATAACTCCGTTAAAAATGCTAATATTTTTATGCGGTTTTTTTGCATTGAGTTAAGAATTAATTGAATAATCAAACTAGATCATAAAAAAATCGCATTTTTGAAAAGTTTTAAAACCTTGAGTCCCCTTAATATAAATAGTTTATGAAAAACCACGCACTAGTTCTTGAAATATGGCTATTGTGGTAATTGTGAATGATGCAGCATAGCACCGCCACCTTTTGAGCGATACACACCAAAAACTAATCATATCTTGTTTATATCAAAATCTAACAGAATCTGAAGTTTTGTAAAATTCCATGTATTAGTTCTTGAGATAGAGCGCTCGCATACACACAAACAGACTGAAAGATTGACAGACAGACAGACTCACCGACAAACATTTTGTCAAAGCATGTTTTTCGGATTCTCTGACCCCTAAAACGTGTAAATCCCTCGAAAACCGGATTTTGAAAATGTTCACGAATCTAATGCATTCTTCTTGTAAAGACAGAAGAAAATAATAAAGATAGGAATGAAATTGGTTTAAAACTTTGTTATCGTGATTGGAACAAGAAAGAATCCTTAAGGGTATTCTCAACTGCTTCGCTGAACAACAGCAAAACGTTTTGACATATTTACAAATTCATTTTTAACAGAAAGATATAAAATTGGAATGCCTGACAATGGAAGCGATTTCGAATCGAACTTATTTTTCCATTTTATGATAGTTAAATTACCTATCTAGTTCTAAGCTATTTCGATCACGTGATCACCCGTTTTACCCCTGCTTTTCGACCGGTTTTTCTGCTTTCGTCGGAAAATGTGCTCATAAACGTCAACTTTGAAGGCTTGTTATGAAGTAATTAATTGTATTTAAAAAAAAAAAAAACAGAAAATTGAGTGCAATTAGACAGTTTCTGAATAACAAAACCTCCTATTTTCATACATTTCCGAACAAAAATTAATTAAATCATGTGTCACAATGTTACCCTTTTTGATTTAAGAACACCCTTAAGGATATATTCTAAAAAACGCTTTTCCACCTTCAACAGCTCGAAAATTTCCGATACAATTTCAAACACATTTTTAAAAGTACAAACATGAAACTTGTTGATGGGATTTTTGAAGAGACGTATAAGGTGCCGTGTGATGTCTTTTTGCGTTCAATTCATTAGAATTTGATTTATAAACAATTATCGCCTCAGTATGACCCTTTTTTTCGTTAGCAGATCTCCCGCTTCTTAAACATCGGTTCAAAATGCCGTTTTTGATTGCTTTTTTTGCAATATTTTCTGCATTTATTAAAGAGTCGACAATCACCTTGTGTACGACGGCACCTTTTGTACTTTCTAAATAAGGCTATGGCGAATTTGTCATGTCTGTCACACAGCTCAAAATCTCTATATTTTTTGGCCATCTTCATTTTCGAAGAGTTTGCTTCGCTAATTCAATTGTAGCGATAGCTCCAATAAAACAAGTCACATTTTTTTCCGTTCTAAAATGCTGGTAGCAAAAAATCCGAGTACTTGAGAGACATGACAAGTTCGCATGGAATTAGTCCTATGTCGCTACAAGAATTTCAAGAAGAACGCTATTCTTCGCATGGAACTATTAAGGAAGAGGAACTGACATATCCTTAAAATAGTGAAGATTCAAGTGTAACCGCTTTCGCAGGAATTCATTACTACCGCGTCGAAATTTAACCGATAAAATTATGCAGAAAACTTCTCTTTATTCAAACGACTCATTAACAGAAATCTTCAATCAACAACAATTACACAAACTAAAATTCACTTTTACTGGTAAGAGTTTACTTCTGCGGTAATAGATCCGCCACATTGTGACAACCAAAACTATGTCAGTAAAAAGATTACAACACCTCGCCAAACTGACACCAGTTAACCTGTGAGGGGCAAAGCACTTCTATTCATATAATGCCGAAATGATTGAATGACACCAGAATTTAAAAACAAATTTCTTTCCAGGTGGATAAATATTTTTCTTTACGTACTTGATGAAATTAAAATTTTCATTTTAAAATTCTGGTGTCAATGTGGCATTTTGCAATTAAAATAAGGTGGTATATATTTTATACCACCGCCCCTCAAGGGGTTAAAAGAAATAGAATTTTTTTACCAGAATTGTCAGAGAATTTTTAAGGCAATAAGGCTCTAAAATAAGACGAAATTTTCTAGTTAAGTTTACTGGTGGCAGACTTCACAGGCGGTAAGGGGAAACTGTAAATCTGATTAAATGAAACAGCAGTCATATTGCGACAACCAACTCAGTTACTTCACTCGCCACTGATAGACAATAGACTATATGTCTCCTCCTTTTTTATTCATAACTCCATTAGTCTTGGTATGTTAGTGCAAAAAATTATGAGAAAGATTTTTTTAAAATAAAAATGGTATTAAAAGAAAAAAAACGGATCGAATGTGATGAAATTACAATTTCACACTTTGTCAAGATATTCAAAACTATTAACTTATTCAAATTTTCACTTAAATATAATTAGAAATCTTTCTAAAAAGAAGTTTTGTTTCCTTTGTATTAGTCTTTTATAGTTTTTGTACAATCCCAAATATTTAAAATGTCATGAACATTTAAAATGATTATATGTGAGTTTAAAACAGATCCTGTCATTAAATTATAAATTGAAATCATTTTCAAACAAAACGCCAAAGGAATTCATTCAAAATATTCCATTGTATTTCAACTATTGCGAAATCCGCAAAATACATTGAAAACTTTATGCTCTAATGATAATTAAAAAAAATAAAAGAATTTAATTTACTTCCAACTTTAATTCTTACGAAGGCAATTTTAATTTCTTTCAAGTGTAATTTCTTCAGCTGCAGAAATGATCTAGAGTATTTTTGTTCGATTATTTTTCCATTTTTCATAGAATTTGTTAAAAATGGCTTCTAGGAAATTCTGTTGAGAAAAAAGAGTAATTGAATAGGATTTCATAATTTTAGATTTTAGCATAACTATTTTCTCTTTAAATATTGGATTAGAAACATTAATGTGTTTGTATTTTAGACTTTTTTTAAGGAAAAAAAAAATTCGTTTAATTCATCCGTTGTATTAAATTTTTATAGAATGATAACTCTATCATTTGAAACCAACAATGCTCTGTCATTTGATAAAAAATATTTCATGATAATGTTATCAAGATTTTCTGTAGAATTTTCATTCTTATATCCAGCATTATATCCTTTTTAAGTATACAAAATAATAATTTACAAAAATACACGAAGGACGTCCTGAAACTTGATTCTGAATAATAATAAAAATAAACAGATAAATAAATAAATAAGTACGCATATAAAGAAATGAACAGTCATTTTAATTCATATAAAAGGTTCTATTTTGAACTGTTCACTTCAGTGAGGCCCGTAGACTACTTTTATTCAAGAGGGATTTCTTGATTGGCGCAACTTTTTTGAAACGGTAAACTTCCCTTTGTTTCCGCTTTTATCGATATGAAATTAGATGAAGTGTATATTATCATTTCAAAAAAGTGGTGCCAATGCAGAATATGAATTTAAAAAAAGTAGCCCATCTGGCAACTCTGGTTCACTTATTTGAATAATGACTTAAATATAATTAGAAATCATATTAAACAGAAATTTATTTTCTTTGAATTAGTCTTTTATACTTTTTGCACAAGCACAATTATTTAAAATGTCATGAACATTTAAAATGACTATCTGTGAGGTTGAAATAGATCGCGTCTTTAATTATAAATTGATATCATTTTCAAAAAAAAAAAAAAAACGCCAAAGGAATTAAGTCAAAATATTCCATTGTATTTCAACTATTGCCAAATCCGCAAAATACATTGAAAACTTTATGCTCTAATGATAGTTAAAAAATAAATTTAATTTAATTTCAATTATAATCTCCGAAGGCAGTTTTAATATCTAAAAATAATATTTCCTTCTGTTGCAGAAATGATCTAGAGTATTTTTGTTCAATTATTTTTCCATTTTTCATAGAATTTGTTAAAAATGTCATCCTAGAATTGCTGCCGAGAAAGAAATGTAATTGAATAGGATTTCACAATTTTAGATTTAAGCATAATTATTTTCTCTTTAAATATTGGATTAGAATCATTAATGTATTTCTATTTTAGTTTTTTTCGGAAAGGATTAAAAAAATTGTTTAACTTATACGTTATATTATTTTTTTTTTATAGAATGATAATTCTATCATTTGAAACTAACAATGCTCTGTCATTTGTTCAAAAATATTTCATGACATTTATATCTAAATTTTTGGTAGAATTTACACTCTTATAGGCTTCCATTCTTTTAAAATACATAAAAGAATAATTTAAAAAAAAATCGATGTTTTTAAGTTTAGTTCTAAATAATAATAATTAAGTAAATACATATATAAACAAATAGTCTTTCAATTTAATTCGTTTAAAATGCTTTCTAAAAGTATGTGTCTTTTTTATAATAAACAGTCATTTATACATTAAAAATTAAGTAACATATAGAAAGGAACTTCTTAAATTACAAGCCTTTCACTGGTGGCCATTTCCATTCGAATTTGTCATGTCTTTCACGCAGCTAAAAATCGTTTTGCTTGTTGGCCACCGTTATTTTCGAAAAGTTTGCTTCGCCCTATCCAACTGATATCTTCGATAAAACGATTCGCATTTTTCCTTTCTAAAATACTGGTAGCGAAAAATCGTTGCACGTGGCAGACATGACAAGTTTTCATGGAATTAGCCTCTACCGATTTTTTGAAAACCAGTAAATTTTTCGAAAGAAATTCCTGGTAGGTTTCTAGAACAATTGCAAGAAAAACTCTGTTCATGGTATGTTATTGCAAAAACTATAAATAAGGCTTTACTTTATATAAGGTAAATGTACCAGCAGTGGGCCACTTAAGGACATTTATCTAATTATTATTAAAGTGTTAGTGAATTTCAAAAAAATATTTTTTTTAGCCTAGTCCTTACTTTTATGTACACTGTCAGAAAAATTCGTCAATATACACTAAGTTATCGTTATTTTTTCACAAATAACTTCTGTTCTCCCAGAAAATGTATTTGTTCTGTGAGTTCATTCGGAACGTCAAAAAATGAGGAAAAGATTCCGTTTATATCTAGCACGCATGCGCATTGGGTCTGTTAGTAATAAATTCGAATTTATTTTTAAAATGAAAAACAAAAATATTCTATTGATTAAAATGTCTAATTTAGTTTTAAAAGAAAAAAAATGTTTTCGAATTTAAAAATAAATAACAATTACTTTCTTTATTCGTTCAAAAATTCTCACATTCTGTTATTCAAAGTTGGATAAGTTGAATAAAGTTCAATATACTAAGTTATTTCTATGATAAATATTCGCATATAAAATATACTTTAAGTGAACACATTAAAAAAATATTTTAATTAAAAAAAATAAAATGCAAAAAAAAAATTATATTATTAAAAAAAATCTTATCGAATAAAAATAGAACATCCACGTTTTTTCTCTAACAATCTACGTAATATATTTAAAATTCACATTTTTATGCTACATTAATACTAAACGTAAAAAAAAAAAACCCAGCCACAGTTTCATTAAAGATGAAATCTTTCCGAGATTAACTGCAAAATTAAAAGCTTTTTAAAGAAATCACCAAACCACACCCATATAAAAATAACATTTCTATTTTAAAGCGCAATCATCATGAGCAACCGTAGCACCGAGGATAAGCGTTCGTCTTGTAATGCTGGGGTCGTGAGTTCGATCCCTACCTCTTCCGCGTTGATTTTTTCCAATCTTTTTTCAAGTGACGGATATTTTTCCTCTTTTGACGGAGATAAAAATAAACGGAAAATCGTCAATCTACAGACAATTTCTGCCAGCAGTGCTGCCAGTACATTTTCTGTGAAAAGACGGAAGTTTTTTTGAGAGTGTATCAGAATAAAAATTCAAAATTTTAAAATACATTCTCCAGAAAAAATGAAATATATAAAATGTTTCTTTCCTTTTACATTTCTACAGTTAAATATACACAATAATGAAATCATTTTTAGAAGTTTTGATGATTAAGTAAAATAATTTTAGCTTCTATTTAGTTTTTTCGTATAGTCTGTAAAAACATCCTTCCAGCTCAAAGACTATGTGAATAATGAAGTTGTCCCTTTGCCTGATATAAGATAAGGTCAGCAATTAGTTTGTTATCTTACAGGGGTGACTAGAAAGCTTGTTTTTCAACTTTGAAAACTGGTGGCCCACTATTGATACATGGCCCACTACTGGTACACTTACCCTAAAAGTGATGTTAAAAAAACGGGCCGAGTATTAGCCTTGCAATTACAATTTCGTACTTAGTCAATATGGTCAAAACTGTTCACTTATTCAAATATTAACTTATATAGAATTAGAATATCGTTCTAAAAATAATTTTGTTTTATTTTTATTAAACTTTTATACTTTCTGAACAATCCCAAATATTTAAAATGTCATGAACATTTAAAATGACTATCTGTGAGTTTGAAATAGATCGTGTCATTATTATAAATTGATATCATTTTCAAATAAAACGCCAAAAGTATTAAGTCAAAATATTCCTTTGTATTTCAACTATTGCCAAATCCGCAAAATACATTGAAAACTTTATGCTCTAATGGTAATTTAAAATTAATTTAACTTCCTTTTTTTAGGATGAAAAAATAATTGTTTAATTTATACGTTGTATTAATTTTTTATAGAATGATAATTTTATCATTTGAGACAAACTCTGTCATTTGTTCAAAAATATTTCATGATATTTATATCTAAATTTTCGGTAGAGTTTACACTCTTATAAGTTTCCATTCTTTATAAATACATAAAAAAATAATAAAAAAAAATCGCACGAAGGATGTTTTTAAGTTCAGTTCTAAATAATAATAATAAGTAAATAAGTATTAATTCATTTAAAATGCTTTATAATTTTATGTGTCTTTTTTATAATAAACAGTCATTTATGCATTAAAAATTAAGTAACATATAGAAAGGAATTTCTTAAATTACAAGCCTTTCACTGGTGGCCATTTCCATGCGAATTTGTCATGTCTTTCACGCAGCTAAAAATCGTTTTGCTTGTTGGACACCGTTATTTTCGATAAGTTTGCTTCGCTCTATTCAACTGATGAGATATCTTCGATAAAACGATTCACATTTTTCCTTTCCAAAATACTGGTAGCCAAAAATTGTTGCACGTGACAGACATGACAAGTTTTCATGGAATTAGCCATAAGACAATTTTCCAGTTTGATGCATTTGAGAGCAAAAATCAATTTAAAAATAAATCGGAAAATAAGCAGTTTGAATCGAAATACACCCTTAAGGTGTTAGTGGCTGGGGTTTTACTGTAACTGAGAAACGGAGATTTACTGTGCAACTATTTTATTAATTTAATTCAGTCTGTCAAACAATCGTTTTCTTCTATAGCTTGCAACCCCTAATGCGTAATATATATTTCTAAAATAGATTACATGTAGTGTCAACAGAAGAGGAAATATTGATGAATCAGCAAAAGTTAGAGATTCATGGTTAAAACAAGAAGACAGTAAAGGTGTGACGCCAACTGAAGAAAGTTCACGTATTTCATTGTTTTATGATGTGAAAGGGGGGATAGCATGTGCGATGTTTTATCTTGGCAACGCTTAGTGTATTCATTCCGCAAGATGACAAGGCTTCCGCTAATTGCTCTCTAACAGTTTTAAGCTTCATCTTGATCTAATAGTAATGAATGAAGGTTTACGCAGTACGTTTAATGAGACTAGGGGATCCAAGACGGTATTTTCGAGGTTACAGAGCAGAAGTGATTATTATTATTATTATTATATAAGGACCTGTATGTTATCTCTTAGGGGGAGGGGGACGTTATACTTGATATCGTAAGATATCTCTAGCGTAAGGGGGTTGTCTTTTGATATCGTTATAATTTTTTATCCAACAAATTTTTCTCCTTTTTTTGTAAGTTTACTTTTACATGTAATGTCTTCTAATTTTTTTTTTTTTTTTTTTTTTTTTTTTTTTGCCTGATATCTACTTTTATGAAAATACAAAGTCATTATTAAGACTGTTTCAGGTTTGGTTTGGTTTGGTTTATTTTGTGTCGGCCGATTATCGACGCCAGGGATATAGGCCCAGAGGAGAGTGCCCTTCGTGGGGGTCTTTCTAAGGGAACCTAACCCGTATTTATGCAAGGTTCGAAGAAAACCACGAAAACTCCGAATGGTTTCGAATCCAGTTCGTCTACCAGTTGAGAAATCAGAACCTCTCGGCCACTGGTTAGCTAAGACTGTTTCAGAATTCCTCTGTGTAATGTAAAGTCTATGGGAGTTTGATACATTCTTATATTCAAAATGTCTCCTAGGGAAATTATTATGTTTCTGTTTTCTGCGTGTTCTTCTTAAAAGATGGCTCTGCTTTTCTTAGCTTCAAAATATTTTTAAGTCTATGTTTAACCCCTTTGCGACGGGAGCTTTTTACGAAATTTTTAATGATTTGTCACCGGTTTTTAAAAACAAAAATCTGTGGCTTATTAAATCGAGAAAATGCTCTGATTAAAGAAATCAAATTTTACAGTAAAATTTTACTGGTTGGAATAAACAATTATTCTTAAGCCGTCTTGCGGCACGTATCCGTGTCGCTCGTCCCCAAGGGGTTAATTTAATATTTTCTGTTTTAAAATTTGGATTAAAAATTTAACGCTTCGTATAAACAGGGCTTCCAAATGGTCCGCCGACTGAACATCCATATTTTCTTACAAAAATTTTCGTTTCACATTTTTCTTGTAAACTGCCCAGAAACTGCCTTGCCAGTGGGCTACTTTTTTATAATTCAGATTTTTTGATTTGAACCACTTATTTGAAACGGTAATTTTCCATTTATTTTCGACTAAGTTAATATGTCATTAAATAAGGTGCATTTTACCATTTCAAAAAACGTGGTGCCAATCAAGAATCTGAATTTAAAAAAAGTAGCCCATCTGGCAACACTGTTCGAAGGTTAGTTTTAGCACAAATGCTGTTAAAACTTACTATGAAATTTTCTGTTTAAAAATATTGGTGTTCAGTTCGCGGACCATTTTGGAGCCTTGTATAAAAGTAAGCATAGATTTTAGAAATATTTTGACAACTAAGAAAAAGACATTCATCTTTTAAGGGTGTATTCAAAAAAATTCTTTTCCACCTTCAACAGCTCGAAATTTTCTGATACAATTTCAGGCGCATTTTTTAAAGTAGAAACATGAAACTTGCTGGAGTGATTTTCGAAGAGATGTATAAGATGCCATGTGATGTCATTTTGTGCTCCATTCATTAGAATTTGATATATAAACAATTACTTTCTCAGTGTGACCTTTTTTCTCGTTCCCAGATCTCCCGCTTCGGAAAATTCAGATCAAAAGGCTATCTTTGACTGCATTTTTTGTAATATTTTCTGCATTTATCAAAAAGTTGACCGATACGGCACCTTGAGTAGTTTCTAAATAAGAAAATCTGCGAGTTTGATGAGTTTGAGAGCAACAGTGAATTCAAAAATAAATCGGAAAATAAGCAGTTTGAATCGAAATACACCCTTAAGAAGAGTACACAGGAAGTTGAATTTGAATGAAGTTAAAAATATTAATTTCCCGGGGAGATATTTTAAATATAAAATTGCTTCAAATCAACATAGGCTTAACATTATCGTGGATAATTCAGAAATTGAGTGACGAACAGCTTTAAGACTATTAAATGATTACAAAATCATTTCATTCCAAAATATGGAATATCCCATAGTTTACAATACCTGTCCTTCTGTCATGTGTCCAAATAATTCGTTACTCAAGAAATCAAGCTCGAAATGGTACTTGTATTTTTACTTTTAAAAAAATGGAAAGGAATAATGGCCACTTGTATTTTGTTTATAAGGAGTTCGGCTTATCACAATGCAGGGACAAATGCAAGAAGACAATATTATGTTGAATGCATTATGTAACAAAAAGCTATTATTAACCTGGGAGAACGCGTGCTAACCCAGGGTATGAATGGTTTTAACTTTGCCACCAATAAAATCAAATTATAACAGTCGCTTTATTTAGACGGAAACAAATCTTACAAAATTTGCCATAAAATAAGATGAAGATTACTTTTAAAAAATTAGTAGTTACAATTGTAAAAACCATACGCACTCCGTGTCTTTAAGGCCCAGCGCGCGTCCTCCCGGGTTAAATACTTTTAAATAGCATTTATTTCTTTAACGTGTTATTTTATATATTCGTGATATTTTATTAACTTCTCTTGATTTAGATCTGTAAAGTATGCGAAAAATAAATGTGTAACCACATCTGTAAATCATTGCAAGTGTATATAAAGAAAAAGAAAGAAAGAAATCATACACTGATAACTCTATTATAAACGGAAGGAAGGTCAAGGAATAATAACATATGATATCGAAAAGGCGATGTTATATAAGCACAGCCCTTAACACTTTCAGAATCAACAACTCCTATGTGAAAAATATTTACGGAAGAAAACTTTTTAAGATGAAAAAAAAATTAAGCACAAAAATTTTAAATGATTGCCTAAAAAGTTTTTTTTTTTATGCCTACAATAAACTTAAAATTACATACACCTCATAAATAGTTTCAATTTTCTAATGCAAAAACGTAAAGTATACGAAATTACCTTTGTAAAAAAATCTACTGTTGGACGTCTCCATTCTTTATAATTAGACAAGATTTACGAAGTTCATTTTAGCAAAAACGACACGAAATTGCTCAATTAATAAATAAAACTTTGGCATAAATAATTAATTCAATATCACCGCCTGTAGAGAATTGTGTGAACAATTTCTGTTAAATGATGCGTTAGAAGTTAACAGCAATAAATAAATATTTTTTTTGAAAGGGTTCGCATTGATAGTTTTGAAAACAAATTCTTGTTTTTTCCTAGTCATCGAACACAGACAGATAAACATGCAAATATCTGTCTTATGTTGCTATGAATAATACTAGCTGGAAATAAATTGGTACCATGAAGTCAATTATGCACAAAAGTTTCATGATGACAGTTAAGGATTTATTTACGGCTTAAAAATTTTCTCTCTTGTTAGTCTGGCTTATTTTGGCACAACATAATTTTTACAACAGTATTCTAAGCAATTCTACTTTATGACTTCTTGTAGTTTAATGCATAATTCTTGAATTTGAGTCTATCAACTTTTCTTTCACACTTCCTTGAGCCTTATCAAAAATTTAATAAACCTTTTTAATATTATTAATAATACAATTAAATATTATTAATTATACAAATCTGTCAAATATATTTTTTACTTATCCGAAGAATAGCTAGGTAATTAATCTTTGCTTTAATAGCATAAAATTTATTAAAATCATTGTTTTTTTTTTCACTGTAATGTAGGTGACAAAATAAAACTTTATGGGTAAAGTAGCATATGGGCTAAATATACAGGGTGTATCTACACAGCGGTTACAAAATTTTAGGCGAGATAGAATATACCTAAACGATAGAAAATCACAAACGTTTAAATGCATGGTCATAAACGCTTTCCTGACGAGATAGGAAAGACAAATACAAGAAAGAAAAATCCCCAACAGGGTTAGAAAACGTGATTATTATTTTTAGTACCGCAAAAATGCTGGGATGACTTTGGCGTCAAGACACTGGTGTATGAAACTCCCGTTAACAGCACTGAGAAACTTGTTGACGCACCATGACAACTGTTAGGTAAGTCCGGAACACTCCCCGTATTTTCGAGAAAATTAGCCCTTCATGCGCTAGAGATGGGATTTCTGCTTTACGGTACGGGGTCGTAATTCAATGGCGTAACCAGGGTGGGGATCCAAACGCTCTGGATACCATTAAATTTGTGAAGTCTTGCTTATCTTATTTAATCGGAGAATTTACAATTATTAATCGATCTGAGTCTGTTTAACCCTTTCCGGCACGGGCAAAATCTGTTAGTAAAATGGGAAATTATCGACTGACACCGGAATCCATATATGGATTTTTTAGATATTTTGAAATCCTTAATTTAAACTTTTATTGTAAAGGCAAAATTTTACTTAAATATTATTGGTGCCGTTTGCTAGTTTGAAATTAAAATTAGGTATCCCAGACCGAGCACAGTGTGCCGGAAAGGGTTAAATGAGCACCATGCACCTATCCCTTCCTTAAAATTAACACTAAATTATAAATACACAAAAAACAGAGTCCATCACCTTGACCACAAACACAAGACGCGCACTTTCCACAAACAGACATACAAAGGAAAGTTAGGAGCTGCTTCCTGCATTCTGCGAAAGAAACCTCACATCAGCAAGTCAACCCCTTTAACCCTTTCCGGCGCGGACAAATTCTGTTAGTAAAATGAGAAATTATCAACTGACACCGGTATTTACAAACGACTTTTTAAGAAATCAAGAACTCCTTAATTTAAGCTTTCATTGTAAAAGCAAGATTTTATTAAAATATAATTGGTGCCAATTGCAAGTTTGGAATTAAAATTAGGTGTTGCCAGACCGGTAACACTGCGCAGGAAAGGGTTAAACATTAACTTGTACCCTCAACAATCCTAGTTTACACCTAGTTTTCCTAGTTACTAATCGTTTACACTGATGGATCCCGCACAGAACCAGGCGTGAAATCAGCATATTCTGCAGCATACAGAACGCTGTGGTGATCCATGAATGGGCCTGTAAAATTGGGGATAATAACTCTGTATTCCAAACATAACTTCATGCGATTTTGCGGCTCTAGATTTGATCTCTTCTCAGCCAGCTTCCTTCACCAGGCTGTATATAGATATCCTTTCAGGTTTACAGGCAATCTTCGAGCACTTCCTTTAGTTCTTGACATAAAAAAAGGTCTAGAAGAACAGCACTAGTTTTTATTACACTAAAAGAGCAATCAATCAATCATTGTTTTCGAACTGAACAAGGGTGAAACCTCGTTAAATGGTTTTTGTGGGACTGACCCTACCTATTTGACAAAGGAAGGGGAACTTTTATCGACTCCATCTTCGGTCGTAAACCTGTCAACTGATATTCCTCTCTTGAAGTTCAGATTCAGTACACTAGAAGTGCAATTTATACATCAAAGCGCCGAAACGAAAGATCAAAGATAGCGCAAGAAGTTAGTGCGAAAAACTGTGTGTGTGCCCGCAGCCTTAAGTTGCTCTCTCACCCTCAGCCATGTGTTGGCCCACATGGCTTTGAGGGCAATGAGCAGGCTGACAGTTTGACGAAAGAAGGAACGCCGAAAACATCAATAGATTTTATCTTCTCCCTTTCCCCCCTCACACATTCGCAGAAAGTTCGATCTAAAAATCATCTCACTGTGGCAAAATTATTGGGATGCCTCTACCTAATTTAGACATACATACTCATATCTGTCGTGTTTTCTGTCGAGATACCTCTCGAATGTACTTTCTTTCACAAGTTACTACAATATTTCTCTCTGGTCATGGGCCTTTCAAAGATCAATTGAAACGTTTCTATCGAGGAGCCAACCACTTCTACGAGTGGAGCAAGGTCGGTACCCCTGACCATAGCTACTATCACTGCACGATTACCCAAGTTTGGCATATTAAACGCCTCTCCATCCTTCCCAAAAACTGGATATCTAATATTTTATCAAGATTTCCTCTTAAAGCAAATGAAATGGGATTTTAATTTCCAAATGAAACTAACTATCCTCACCTTATAAACGTGCATAGTGCTGCAACCCACTTTACTACGCATTAATCTACTTCTCCTACCCAACTTCATATCATTATCATCACCCACTCTGCTCGTTAGCCCCTTGTCGCGAGGTAGCAGAATGTGCCCGGCGGGCGATGCTTGTTATGTACATTAAGAGCCTGCATCAGTCAAACCGAAACTCAAAATCCTATCACAAACCTATGCGTGTTGCCACCAGGAAGGCGAATCCCGAACCCAAAGATTGACACTTTAAAAGACCAATGATATTTTCCAAGCTTGTAATTAATAAGAAAATGGTCAACTCACGCCACCCTTTACCTCCAGGCGATAAAAAGGGGATAAGATACCCCAGGAAGAAAAAAGTCATTAGCAAATGCTAAAAACTCTGGCACCTTTTCAATACTGATAGCCCGAGGGATATGTGCATTTGGATAGTTTCTTCGAGATAATTTCTGACCAAAACACTCGGATCCGTTTTAAAACAAGTCGACAATGACCTTTTTTGTTAGATAGTTTCAAGTGAAATTGAATCATTTATATGTAATTTTAAAAGACAACATACAGATCGTGATTATTATGTCAGAGATTGCACATTAAACATTTTCCAAAGAATCTCCTCTACATTTTAATATTTTTAAATGATTTTTTTAGCATTGAATAGCTGAGATCATTGAACTGTACAAAGACCGTTTTATATTTTTTCGATTTTGTTACGAGTATTTTATAGTGGCTTACATCAATAGAGCGAAATCCCAAGATAGAAATTTTTAAGATATCTCGTTTGTATTTTAATATTTTTAAATGATTTTTTTAGCATTGAACAGCTGAGATTTTTCGGTATAAAGACCGTTTTGTACTTTT
Source organism: Maratus speculifer (assembly GCA_964019185.1). Taxonomy (NCBI): domain Eukaryota; kingdom Metazoa; phylum Arthropoda; class Arachnida; order Araneae; family Salticidae; genus Maratus; species Maratus speculifer. Next base: position 49,124,345 of record OZ025299.1, read on the forward strand.
TTGATTTTGTTTACAGGTGTTTTAAAGAGGCTACTTCAGTCACGTGAAATCCAATGGAAGAAATTTATAAAAATATCTCTTCTACATTTTTATATTTTTAAATTATTTTTTGGCATTCGATATCTCAGATATTTCGGTACAAAGACCGTTTTGTACTTTTTCGACCTTCTTTAGGAGAATTTTAAAAAAGCTACTTCAGTCAAATGAAATCCAATGGAAGAAATTTATAAAAATATCTCTTCTACATTTTAATATTTTTAAATAAATTTTTGTCATTGGATAGCTGAGATTTTTCGGTACAAAGATCGTTTTGTACATTTTCGACTTTGTTTAGGGAAATTTTAAAAAATCTACTTCAGTCAAATGAAATCCAATGGAAGAAATTTATAAAAATATCTCTTCTGCATTTTAATATTTTTAAATTATTTTTTGGCATTCGATATCTCAGATCTATCGGTACAAAGACCGTTTTGTACTTTTTCGACTTTGTTTAGGGAGTTTTAAAAAATCTACTTCAGTCAAGTGAAATCCAGTGGTAGGAATTTATAAAAATATCTCTTCTACATTTTAATATTTTTAAATTATTTTTTGGCATTCGATATCTCAGATCTTTCGGTACAAAGACCGTTTTCTACTTTTTCGACTTTGTTTAGGGGAATTTTAAAAAAGCTATTTCAGTCAAGTGAAATCCAATGGTGGAAATTTATAAAAATATCTCTTCTACATTTTAATATTTTTAAATGATTTTTTTGTCATTGGATAGCTTAGATCTTTCTTTACAAAGACCGTTTTGTACTTTTTCGACTTTGTTTAGGGGAATTTTAAAAAAGCTACTTCAGTCAAGCGAAATCCTATAGTAAATTTTATAAATATGTCTTTTCGACATTTAAAGATTTTTAAATGATTTTTTGTCATGGGATAGCTGAGATCTTTAGGTACAAATACCGTTTCGTATTTTTTTATTTTGTTTACAGGTACTTTAAAGAGGCTACATCAGTCAAGTGAAATCCAATGATAGAAATTTATAAAAATATATCTTCTACATTTTAATATTTTTAAATGACTATTTTTTTTTTTTTTTTTTTTTTTTTTTTTTTTTTTTTTTTTTTTTTTTGTCATTGGATAGCTTAGATCTTTCGGTACAAATACCGTTTTGGTTTTTTTTAATTTTGTTTACAGATGTTTTAAAAAAAGATACTTCAGGCAAGTGAAATCGAATGGTAGGAATTTATAAAAATATCTCTTCTACATTTTAATATTTTTAAATTATTTTTTGGCATTCGACATCTCAGATCTTTCGGTACAAAGACCGTTTTCTACTTTTTCGACTTTGTTTAGGGGAATTTTAAAAAAGCTATTTCAGTCAAGTGAAATCCAATGGTAGAAATTTATAAAAATATCTCTTCTACATTTTAATAGTTTTAAATGATTTTTTTGTCATTGGATAGCTTAGATCTTTCTCTACAAAGACCGTTTTGTACTTTTTCGACTTTGTTTAGGGGAATTTTAAAAAAGCTACTTCAGTCAAGCGAAATCCTATAGTAAATTTTATAAATATGTCTTTTCGACATTTAAAGATTTTTAAATGTCGGTACAAATACCGTTTTGTATTTTTTTATTTTGTTTACAGGTATTTTAAAGAGGCTACATCAGTCAAGTGAAATCCAATGATAGAAATTTATAAAAATATATCTTCTACATTTTAATATTTTTAAATGACTTTTTTTTTTTTTTTTTTTTTTTTTTTTTTTTTGTCATTGGATAGCTTAGATCTTTCGGTACAAATACCGTTTTGGTTTTTTTTAATTTTGTTTACAGATGTTTTAAAAAAAGATACTTCAGGCAAGTGAAATCGAATGGTAGGAATTTATAAAATTATCTCTTCTACATTTTAATATTTTTAAATTATTTTTTGGCATTCGATATCTCAGATCTTTCGGTACAAAGACCGTTTTGTACTTTTTCGACTTTTTTTAAGGGAATTTTAAAAAAGCTACTTCAGTCAAGTAAAATCCAATGGTAGGAATTTATAAAAATATCTCTTCTACATTTTAATATTTTTAAATGATTTTTTTGGCATTGGATAGCTGTGATCTTTCGGAACAAAGACCTGTTTTGTACTTTTTTGATTTTGTTTACAGGTGTTTTAAAGAAGCTACTTCATTCAAGCAAAATCCTATAGTAGAAATTTATAAATATGTCTTTTTACTTTTAAAGATTTTTAAATGATTTTTTGGCATTCGATGTCTCAGATCTTTCGGTACAAAAACCGTTTTGTACTTTTTCGACTTTGTTTAGGATAATTTTAAAAAAAGCTACTTCAGTCAAGTGAAATCAAATGGTAGTAATAACAAAAAAAAGAATATCTTCTACATTTTAATGTTTTTAAATGTTTTTTTGGCATTGGATATCTCAGATCTTTCGGTACAAAGACCGTTTTGTACTTTTTCGACATTGTTTAGGAGAATTTTAAAAAAGCTACTTCAGTCAAGTGAAATCCAATGGTAGAAATTTATATAAATATCTCTCCTACATTTTAATATTTTAAATGATTTTTTTTGTCATTGGATAGCTAAGATCTTTCGGTACAAAGACCGTTTTGTACTTTTAAGACTTAGTTTAGGGGAATTTTAAAAAAGCTACTTCAGTCAAGTGAATTCCAATGGTAGAAATTTATAAAAATATCTCGTCTACATTTTAATATTTTTAAATGATTCTGTTGTTATGGGATAGCTAAGATCTTTCGGTACAAAGACTGTTTTGTACTTTTTCGACTTTGTTTACAGGTGTTTTAAAGAGGCTACTTCAGTCAAGTGAAATCCATTGGTAGAAATTTATAAAAATATCTCTTCTATATTTTAATATTTTTAAGTGATTTTTTTTTTGTCACTGGATAGCTGAGATCATTCGGTACAAAGACCGTTTTACTTTTTTTAATATATTTACAGGTGTTTTAAAGAGGCTACTTCAGTCAAGTGAAATCCATTGGTAGAAATTTCTAAAAATATCTCTTCTACATTTGATTATTTTTAAATGATTTTTTTGTCATTGCATAGCTAAGATCTTTCGGTACAAAGACCGTTTTGTACTTTTTAGACTTTTATTTGTGGAATTTTAAAAAAGCTACATCTGTCAAGTGAAATCCAATGGTAGAAATTTATTAAAATATCTCTTCTACACTTTAATATTTTTAAATTATTTTTTGGCATTCGATATCTAAGATCTTTCGGTACAAAGACCTTTTTGTACTTTTTCGACTTAGTTTAGGGAAATTTTAAAAAAGCTACTTCATTCAAGTGAAATCCAATGGTAGAAATTTATAAAAAAAAAAGCTCTCCTACATTTTAATATTTTTAAATGATTTTTTTGTGATGGAATAGCTGATATCTTTCGGTACAAAGATCGTTTTGTACTTTTTCGACTTTGTTCATGGGAATTTTAAAAAAGCTACTTCAGTCAAGTGAAATCCAATGGTAGAAATTTATAAAAATAACTCTCCTACATTTTAATATTTTTAAATGATTTTTTTATCATTGGATAGCTGATATCTTTCGGTACAAAGATCGTTTTGTACTTTTGTCGACTTTGTTCAGGGGAATTTTAAAAAAGCTACTTCAGTCAAGTGAATTCCAAAGGTAGAAATTTATAAAAAAAAAAAAAAAAAAAAAAAAAAAAGCTCTCCTACATTTTAATATTTTTAAATGATTTTGTTATCATGGAATAGCTGATATCTTTCGGTACAAAGATCGTTTTGTACTTTTTCGACTTTGTTCAGGGGAATTTTTAAAAAGCTACTTCAGTCAAGTAAAATCCAATGGTAGAAATTTATAAGAATATCTCTCCTACATCTTAATATTTTTAAATGATTTTTTTGTCATGGAATAGCTGAGATCTTTCGATACAAAGATCGTTTTGTACTTTTTCAACTTTGTTTAGGGAAATTTTAAAAAAGCTACTTCAGTCAAGTGAAATCCAATGGTAGAAATTTATAAAAATATCTCCTCTACATTTTAATATTTTTAAATGCTTTTTTTGTAATTCGATAGCTGAGATCTTTCGTTACATAGACCGTTTACTTCTTTTTCGACTTTGGGGAAATTTTAAAAAAGCTACTTCATTCAAGTGAAATCCATTGGTAGAAATTTATAAAAATATCTCTCCTACATTTTAATATTTTTAAAGGTTTTTTTTATCATTGGAAAGCTGATATCTTTCGGTACAAAGATCGTTTTGTACTTTTTCGACTTTGTTCAGGGGAATTTTAAGAAAGCTGCTTCAGTCAAGTGAAATCCAATGGTAGAAATTTATATAAATATCTCTCCTACATTTTAATATTTTTAAATGATTTTTTTATAATTGGATAGCTGATATCTTTCGGTACAAAGATCGTTTCGTACTTTTTCGACTTTGTTTAGGGAAATTTTAAAAAAGCTACTTCAGTCAAGTGAAATCCAATGGTAGAAATTTATAAAAAATATCTCTCCTACATTTTAATATTTTTAAAGGATTTTTTTTATCATTGGATAGCTGATATCTTTCGGCACAAAGATCGTTTTGTACTTTTGTCGGCTTTGTTCATGGGAATTTTAAAAAAGCTACTTCAGTCAAGTGAAATCCAATGGTAGAAATTTATAAAAAAAGCTCTTCTACATTTTAATATTTTTAAATGATTTTTTTTTATCATTGGATAGCTGATATCTTTCGGTACAAAGATCGTTTTGTACTTTTTCGACTTCGTTTAGGGAAATTTTAAAAAAGCTACTTCAGTCAAGTGAAATCCAATGGTAGAAATTTATAAAAAAATTCTCTCCTACATTTTAATATTTTTAATATTTTTTTTTTTTTTTTTTTTTTTTTTTTTTTTTGTCATGGAATATCTGATATATTTCGTTACAAAGATCGTTTTGTACTTTTTCGACTTTGTTCAGGGGAATTTTAAAAAGCTACTTCAGTCAAGTGAAATCCAATGGTAGAAATTTATAAAAATATCTCTTCTACATTTCAATATTTTTAAATGTTTTTATTGTCTTGGGATAGCTGTGATCTTTTGGTTCAAAGACCGTTTTGTACTTTTTCGACTTTTTTTAGGGGAATTTTAAAAAAGCTACTTCAGTCAAGTGAAATCCATTGCTAGGAATTTATAAAAATATCTCTTCTGCATTTTAATATTTTTAAATGTTTTTTTTTTTTGGGGGGGGGGGGGTCATGGGATAGCTGAGATCTTTTGGTACAAAGACCGTTTTGTACTTTTTCGACTTTTTTTAGGGGAATTTTAAAAAAGCTTCTTCAGTCAAGTGAAATCCATTGCTAGAAATTTATAAAAGTATCTCTTCTACATTTTAATATTTTTAAATGTTTTTTTGTCATTGGATATCTGAGATCTTTCGGTACAAAGTTTTGTACTTTTTCGACTTTGTTTATGGGAATTTAAAAAAAAAACTACTTCAGTCACGTGAAATCCAATGGTAGAAATTTATAAAAATATCTCCTCTATATTTTAATATTTTTAAATGATTTTTTTGTAATTGGATAGCTGAGATCTTTCGGTGCAAAGACCGTTTTGTACTTTTTTGATTTCGTTTAAATGTGTTTTGATGAGGCTACTTCAGTCAAGTGAAATCCATTGGTAGAAATTTATAAATAATATCTCTTCTACATTTTAATATTTTTAAATGATTTTTTTGTGATGGAATAGCTGATATCTTTCGGTACAAAGATCGTTTTGTACTTTTTCGACTTTGTTCATGGGAATTTTAAAAAAGCTACTTCAGTCAAGTGAAATCCAATGGTAGAAATTTATAAAAATAACTCTCCTACATTTTAATATTTTTAAATGATTTTTTTATCATTGGATAGCTGATATCTTTCGGTACAAAGATCGTTTTGTACTTTTGTCGACTTTGTTCAGGGGAATTTTAAAAAAGCTACTTCAGTCAAGTGAATTCCAAAGGTAGAAATTTATAAAAAAAAAAAAAAAAAAAAAAAAAAGCTCTCCTACACTTTAATATTTTTAAATGATTTTGTTATCATGGAATAGCTGATATCTTTCGGTACAAAGATCGTTTTGTACTTTTTCGACTTTGTTCAGGGGAATTTTTAAAAAGCTACTTCAGTCAAGTAAAATCCAATGGTAGAAATTTATAAGAATATCTCTCCTACATCTTAATATTTTTAAATGATTTTTTTGTCATGGAATAGCTGAGATCTTTCGATACAAAGATCGTTTTGTACTTTTTCAACTTTGTTTAGGGAAATTTTAAAAAAGCTACTTCAGTCAAGTGAAATCCAATGGTAGAAATTTATAAAAATATCTCCTCTACATTTTAATATTTTTAAATGCTTTTTTTGTAATTCGATAGCTGAGATCTTTCGTTACATAGACCGTTTACTTCTTTTTCGACTTTGGGGAAATTTTAAAAAAGCTACTTCATTCAAGTGAAATCCATTGGTAGAAATTTATAAAAATATCTCTCCTACATTTTAATATTTTTAAAGGTTTTTTTTATCATTGGAAAGCTGATATCTTTCGGTACAAAGATCGTTTTGTACTTTTTCGACTTTGTTCAGGGGAATTTTAAGAAAGCTGCTTCAGTCAAGTGAAATCCAATGGTAGAAATTTATATAAATATCTCTCCTACATTTTAATATTTTTAAATGATTTTTTTATAATTGGATAGCTGATATCTTTCGGTACAAAGATCGTTTCGTACTTTTTCGACTTTGTTTAGGGAAATTTTAAAAAAGCTACTTCAGTCAAGTGAAATCCAATGGTAGAAATTTATAAAAAATGTCTCTCCTACATTTTAATATTTTTAAAGGATTTTTTTTATCATTGGATAGCTGATATCTTTCGGCACAAAGATCGTTTTGTACTTTTGTCGGCTTTGTTCATGGGAATTTTAAAAAAGCTACTTCAGTCAAGTGAAATCCAATGGTAGAAATTTATAAAAAAAGCTCTTCTACATTTTAATATTTTTAAATGATTTTTTTTTATCATTGGATAGCTGATATCTTTCGGTACAAAGATCGTTTTGTACTTTTTCGACTTCGTTTAGGGAAATTTTAAAAAAGCTACTTCAGTCAAGTGAAATCCAATGGTAGAAATTTATAAAAAAAATCTCTCCTACATTTTAATATTTTTAATTTTTTTTTTTTTTTTTTTTTGTCATGGAATATCTGATATATTTCGTTACAAAGATCGTTTTGTACTTTTTCGACTTTGTTCAGGGGAATTTTAAAAAGCTACTTCAGTCAAGTGAAATCCAATGGTAGAAATTTATAAAAATATCTCTTCTACATTTCAATATTTTTAAATGTTTTTATTGTCTTGGGATAGCTGTGATCTTTTGGTTCAAAGACCGTTTTGTACTTTTTCGACTTTTTTTAGGGGAATTTTAAAAAAGCTACTTCAGTCAAGTGAAATCCATTGCTAGGAATTTATAAAAATATCTCTTCTGCATTTTAATATTTTTAAATGTTTTTTTTTTTTTTTGGGGGGGGGGGGGGGTCATGGGATAGCTGAGATCTTTTGGTACAAAGACCGTTTTGTACTTTTTCGACTTTTTTTAGGGGAATTTTAAAAAAGCTTCTTCAGTCAAGTGAAATCCATTGCTAGAAATTTATAAAAGTATCTCTTCTACATTTTAATATTTTTAAATGTTTTTTTGTCATTGGATATCTGAGATCTTTCGGTACAAAGTTTTGTACTTTTTCGACTTTGTTTATGGGAATTTTAAAAAAAAACTACTTCAGTCAAGTGAAATCCAATGGTAGAAATTTATAAAAATATCTCCTCTATATTTTAATATTTTTAAATGATTTTTTTGTAATTGGATAGCTGAGATCTTTCGGTGCAAAGACCGTTTTGTACTTTTTTGATTTCGTTTAAATGTGTTTTGATGAGGCTACTTCAGTCAAGTGAAATCCATTGGTAGAAATTTATAAATAATATCTCTTCTACATTTTAATATTTTTAAATGTTTTTTTGTCATGGGATAGCTGAGATCTTTCGGTGCAATTAAAGAATCTTTTTAAAAATTAAACTTCAAATATATGAAAGAAAAATAATAAAAATTATAAATGTGTTTTTATTCGAAATGAATAATGCTTTTAAAGTACATTTGAGATTGCATGGCTAGTTAAACAAGCTTTTTGAAATCAACATCTATTTACATCATTTCTGATCCAATTTCTTGCGTGAAATATCATGAAGGATTTTTTTTATTTTGCTTCTTAGCCTACAAGTAACAAACATCGTTTTACTAATAGCCAGAGGCAAGAAATTTCACCCACTTCCCTGCAACACCCCCCGTAGAGTAAACTCTTATCACCTTACACGCTAATGAGTTTTAGGGTGTTTCCCTTTTGGAGGTGGAGTTTTACGGCCTTTTCAACTTTTTAAATCAAAATGTTTCAACTTTTTATACAAATAGCATAGATTAAATTTTCTTAAAAATCAAAATAAAAAACATTTTCTGAAAGCTAAATAATTAAACTCTGCATGCTGTTTTACCAAATTTTAAAATGTCAAACAGATTTTTCGTAATAAGACATTAAAGGTGAATTTTAAAGATTATAAAATAACGTACTTGTATCGCCTTAAAATTGAAAAAAGAAATAAAATTTCAAAATGACGTGCATAGTTTAAACCTACACGTTTTCAAAACAACAAAAATTATTAAATTTGAGTAAAATCCAAAGGAAGGAAAGTGATAAATTTCTTCCATTGAAATAACATTAGCCGTTCTATCTCGGAGCGTTACTGATGTAGGGCCTTAATCGTATTTTTCTTTTGCTACTTTTTAACGAATATCCACGTGCCGGGAAACACTCCGTGTGGGGAAATTAAGGACCGGACACATAGCACTAACTTCTTGTGGTCAGGCGTCGCTATTTTTGATCTTTCGTGTCGGCGCTTTGATGTAAAATTGCTTTTCCTGTGCACTGAACTTGAACTTCAAGAGAGAAATCGAACTCGAAATGAGTTGACAGTTTTACGACTGAAGATGGGGGAGATAAACTTTCCCTTCCTTTGTCAATTCAATAGGCTTTGTACCTCAAAAATCATTTAAAGCGTTTCCAAAACCAGCAACCCGTCCCACTGATAGTCAGAAACACTGCTTCTTTAAAGATAGATTTATTGCTATTTTAGTGTAACTGAAGGTAGTGCTGTTTGCGCGCAGCCTTAGAGTCTACATCGGATCTTTGAGGTCTGGTGATTTTGCCCCCCCCCCCTTAGACAATAAATGAATAAAATATTAATCAAGCTGAAAAAAATGTTACAATATTTCTGGTATCCATAGCCTTTGGACTCCCTCTCTGGGTACGTCGCAGTCGTGAGTTAAAACACCTTCTTTGATGATGACCGTTGTCCCTTTTTATTCTTATTTCTTGGTTTTCTGATGTATTAAGAATTAAGAATAACAAGCATGTTTTCTCATCCTGTTTATGTCTTTCCTTTGTTCTGTTATGTGTCATCACTACTCAACCAGAAAAACTTTTTAGATCATGCATTGCTCTGTGATTTCCTATTGGCTTCCCATAGTCCCTTTATCTCAACTAAAAGTTTGTGACCACTGCGCTGGTAGCTATTAATAAAGCAAAACATGGAATCCTATACATTGCTGGTTAGAGAATCTGAAACTTCCTTTATTAATCCAGTAAGTATGGCAAGTAAAATTGTGAATTAATTATTTATATTCTTTTCAAATGAAAGAAAGAAAAGAGAAAAAGAAAGAATGACGTAACTTGTCTCTGATGCGAAGAATAGCAGGGCTCCCAAATGGTCCGCGAACTGAACATCAGTATTTTTTAACAGAAAATTGCATAATGCGTTTGAGCTAGAATCAACTCCCAAACGTGGTTTCTTGACAATTTGCAAGAAAAATCTAAAAATAAAATTTCTCTAAAAAAATTCTGATGTTCAGTTCGCGGACCATTTGGGAGCCCTGGAATAGTTTATTTACCCACATGTAAATAAAGATAGTTTAGGAAGATAAAATTTCGGCGCCATACTTAAATACTAATAAAATATTGGCAGAATGTAAAGAAAATATAATTATACGATATAAAATCGCGCCAGTATTTATCTAAATGTCCTCGGAAAGAAGTTTCACAAAACTGATTAATCATCTACGTGCCAAACAAAATTCTCTCCGGGGATATCCATCTATTTGATTTTTCTGAAGAAGTTTCTGAAATTTTGTCACAGTCATATTCTAATTTGTTACTGAATAAGGCATTTTCACGTTTTCTAATTTTATCTAAAAACAATAAAAAAATAAAAGATATGAAGGGCAGTGAAAATATTTTTTGATTTTGAGCTGTAATTATCGATTTATAACGGTATTTACATGGCACTATTTACCGTGTCGCGAAAACGGTACTCTTCCTACGCCGTCGGTTGTGACGTCATCGTTCATGACAACACACATCTGTTGATACGCGTTCGGAGGAACTAAGTGTTGATTACTGCAATTATGATATCAACTTTCATTTTCTCTCGTTATAAAATCCATGTGTATTGCATTATTTATTATGACTAACTTTACACTCTCATTATAACCATGTATATTTGTTAATAGTTTATTAGTACATGCATGCAAATTAAGACATATTGTCTAAATTTCTTATTTGAAACAGATGCAGTGATTTAATTTGCAGATCATGGCATTTAATTGTTCTAAATCCAGTGTTTTTCTTTTATCTGTTATCACAATGACCATAAAGCAAATTTACATGCAGTGGTGTAGTCGAAAAGAAAAAAAAAGGCGGGGTACTTTCAAAGCAAATGATTATACACTCAAGACAGATGGTATACCCTACAAATTATATATATATATATATATATATATATATATTAATGCTTTTTGAGAATCAGAGGGTATATGGTGTTCCTTTAAAAAAGGAAGTGATACAGTAACGGTGAATGTCACGTTTTTTTACTTTTTTTTTTTTGGGGGGGGGGGGAGGTTGCCGAAAATGCAGTTAAGTTAATGTTTCGAAAGAATTTCCAGACCTTATAAACAGGAAAAAAACTGCTTTAATGAAACAACAATCACTCATAGATCAAGATATAAATAAATAATTTAACGAAAAAATGAAAAACTGTTCAGTTGTAAATCGCTTCGGTAATCATTCGGTAATCAATTGATATATTTTAGATTGAAAAATGAGTTAGAATTCCGCTTTATTGATTAGAAAAAGAAAATTTTTCAAAATCCTCCTTAAAAAACGGACACATATCTGTTTCACTACGGACACATTTGATCTGAAATCTTGAACCTACCTGGATTTTGTTCTCTGAACCTATGGAAGCTGTTAAATCCAAAATGGCAACTTTATGACACAAGTTTTAATTTATTTTTGTTCGGTAGTGCATGAAACTAGCAAGTGTTATTATTCAGAACTTTATAACCGCACTCATTTTCTCTTTTTTTTGGGGGGGGGGGGGACGCAATAGATCATTTCGGAAATATTGTCAAAGTGAGCATTTTAAACCGCATTTCTTAGAAAGAAGTATAACCACTCAAATAGAGGACAATAGTGTTTGTCATGTGATCAAAATTACTTATAATTCAATAGGTATTTTTTATTTATTAAAAAGTGGAAAATATAGTTCGATTCCAAATCGCTTCCGTAGTCAGGCTCCCAATTTTATATCTTTCCGTTAAAAAATTAATTTGTAAATGTGTCAAGATATTTTGCGCTTGTTCAGCAGAGCAACTGAAAACAGCCTTAATAAAGGGCAAAACTGAGAAATTTCATTTACTGGCCAGTTGCCAGTAGTACCAGTTTTATAACTGCCCACTTTCTTTAAACTGCCAGTCACTTTTCTATTTAAAAATACTATCAGTAAACTTTTGTCAAAGTTCTATTAGCAGAGCTACCAACTTCTACGCCTATTTAAATCTTATAAACATGTTTTGAACCACAAAAATGTTTTACTAAAATGTATACCTAATATATTCAATGTTATGCATCAAACTACATAGTTTGAATTTTTTTCTAAAATTTCTGCTTCTAATATGTTTATTTGACTGTAAGTAGGCGTAGTAGTTGGCAGCCATGTATTAGCAATAATCTAAAATTGAACAGCACAAATAAATATGCTACTTATACACGTATTGCAACCAGAAAAAAGTCCTTCCGGCAATGCCGGGAGGAAGAGGTACTTTCATATACTTATATATTTATTTATTTATTTTAAGGTAAGTTACATTGTGCAAAAATACTAAGCTCAAATTAGTGGAAATAATCTTATAAAATTAGTGATTTTATAAGATTGAATACTAGTTTTTGTAAAGATTGAATATTAATAGGGATTTTTAGAAATTAGCCATCTTTTATTCAACCTGGTATTATTTTAAGCGTTTTAGAGAGTCACCAAATTCCACGATATCATAAAGTGTATGCCATTTTAAAGCAACATTGTGGATCGTTCAGATCAGACCGTTTCAAAATGTCAGCCATAAGCAAAATTTAAAGTGCTATAACTCAATCATTTTTTAAGATATAGACAAAATAAAAAGTGTTCTGGAATTGTTGTTTTAAGTTCTAACACGTAAAAGAAAAATATTTTTCAAATTTTGATTTTTTCGCATTTAATTTAAAATTTTTAAATTTTTAAAAAATTTTAAATGGCCACCATTTTGAAACAAAATGGCGGATGATGCTGGCCAACGAACTCGGTCGAGACATTTGTATGTACTATGTGCATACCAACTTTCATTGAAATCGGTTCATAAATACGCGTGTTATCACGTGACAAAAATCAGATCGTTTCAAAATATCAGCCATAAGAAAAATTCAAAGTGCTATAACTCAATCATTTTTTAAGATATAGACAAAATAAAAAGTGTTCTGGAATCTTTGTTTTAAGTTCTAACACGTAAACGAAAAATATTTTTCAACTTTTAATTTTTTCACATTTAATTTTAAATTTTAAATTTTTTTAAAATTTAAAATGGCTGCTATTTTGAAACAAAATGGCGGATGATGCTGACCAACGAACTCGGTCGAGACATTTGTATGTACTATGTACATACCAAGTTTCATTCAAATCGGTTCATAAATACGTTAGTTATCGCATGACAAAAATCAGATATATATATATATATATATATATATATATATATGGTTATATATATATATATATATATATATATATATATATATATATATATATATATATATATATATATATATATATATATATATATATATGTCAACATTTGAACGGAGGGTGGTTTTGGGGTCATGGTCGGTGAAAATATACCAAAATTTTCTGGAAGTGCTTTCCTCCGGACGGCTGCAATAGGTAGCTTTTTACTTTTTGTAATGAAAGCTACCTAAAACAGAATAACATGATGGAATTCAAGATAATTCTACTGCTACTTTTGTTCTACAATTGCATAAAATTATTTCGACAAGGTACGATGCACAAACATGTAGGAGAGTGAGAAGGGAGAAAACTGCACGGGTCAATTTTTTAGAATTACATATCAAGATTGTGGCCTGTGCACGATGGATTCCAAAATCAGTGTTGCAGCCAGTGTTTGTGCTCTGATTTTGTTTACCTCTAACTATTTTTTTAAATATCTTTTGATTTTATATTCAAGCTTATCTGACCCTGAAGCCAGATTATTTTGCATGTAAGTGTACATTTAAATATGAGTTTGTTTTAAAATTTGATTTGCTAAGAAATGTGGAAATTAGATCAGAGAAAAAAAAAATTAATGTATATTTTTTAGTTCAATATTCAGTGTATAATAAATATATTTAAAAAAAATGTCATTCTTGGCAATCATGAGATTTGAGTGTTTTAAAGCAATTTATGCACAATAACAAAATATTTTATATTTTAAAAAATATGATAAGCCCTCTCAAATATGTACATTGCATTGGAGCAGATTTAACACGATTGTTTTGCTTGCTTTTTATTGTTATATATATGTGTGTGGGTGGGTGTATAACTTTTCCAAACTGTAAGATTAAAAAAGCTTTAACTAATATTTTACAAGGAGAATTTATGCTTTCCATTTGTTAAAAAGAAACAGACTAATGTAGCTGATTTTTTTTAATCGAAACTTTTCTTTAATTCCGGGAATAATTCCATTTTATTTCCATTAATACGGTAGATTGATGAAATCTATTAAAAATCAAAGAATAAATAAATTTGAATGTAAGAAAAATTTTAAATGCTTAAAAAATACAGGCTTATAAAAACATAAAACCGCTTGCTTGCATGGTCCGTTTCGTCTGCCACTGGGATATCGTGAACTATGGCGTCAGAGCCAATTGGTAGCGTTTTCCAGTCGCGCGCTTTTCTATCAACTTTAAGCTTAATTTAAAAGCTACTGACCCATTTTTTTTACATTTTTGATGAAATTTTTGAAATGTATGAGTCTGTAATTATCAGGAAAACATGCAGCTGATTGATTTCCCGATGTGTACAAATTCCTGATTAAAAATATATTATTAACCCTTTCGCCGCGTAATTGTTTTATCAAAATAGGTTCAAAAATTGCGCATTTAACCTCTTCGTAACGAGCATATTTTACAAAATATTTAATGATTTATCACCGATTTTTCAAAACAGAAATTTTTGTCAAATTTAATCGGGAAAAGGCCTTGGTCAAATAAGTTAAAATTTTCAGTAAAAAATAACTGGTGGGAGTAATCAGGAGGATTAATTAGATGTAAAGTATGTATCCCCGAGGAAATCTCGGATTGCGTAAATTTTGCTACTTTTAGGTTGCCCGAGGAAATCTCGGGTTGGCGCAAATCTTGGTACTTTTATGTTGCCCGAGGAAATCTCAGGTTGGCGCAAATTTTGCTACTTTTAAGTTGCCGGAAGAAATCTCGGGTTGGCACAAATCTTGCTACTTTTACGTTGCCCGAGGAAATCTCAGGTTGGCGCAAATTTTGCTACTTTTACGTTGCCCGAGGAAATCTCGGGTTGCACAAATTTTGCTACTTTTACGTTGCCCTAGGAAATCTCGGATTGCACAAATTTTGCCATTTTTACGTTGCCCGAAGAAATCTCGCGTTGCACAGTGAGAGGACTAAAAAAATTCATAATGAATTATACCATTAAAAATGTACTGCTGGTATAAACCAAATTTCGATGGCACATATACTTTATATATCCAATGTAAAAGAGACTAACACTAAATCGAAAAAGAATCCTCGTTGAATACTTTTAGAAATTTGCAGTCTTAGTTATGTTGTACTGTAATTCTTCTTTGTAATTGATTTAGATAATTGAATTTTATATCATTAACTTAAAAATAAAAATATTGAAACTTATTTCTTTTCAAGTGAATATCAAATGCTTTTCATCAGTATTTAGATAACAAAAGATCTATATACTGATCATTAAATTCGTTGTGGAGTTTATCTATTTCAAAAAATGCATTTTTCTTTTTCTTTTCACCTTTATTTAGTCTCATATTTCATCTTGCAAATTTTTTCTATAAGCAGTAAATATTTAAACGCATCTAGAAACTGTAAAATGACTCTTCTTTCACAGTGTATGTATAAGCGAGCGGTACTGATTACAAAGTTTTAAATAATTTTTTTTCAAAACAGTATTTTAGATAGGCACCCAAATTATATTGGCATCTGATTAACCCATTTTCATATTTTCTGTTATTAAAGCTACTATAATGCTACTCGCCGATCGCTACAACACTACAACATCAATTATAAGCAAGTCCATAAGTCGCATTTTCTTTAAATTTAATAAAAATGTGGTTTTGAAACTTGTTTTCTATGGAACAACCTTCGTACTCATATAGCACACCTTTTCCTCCCAATGAATTCTGTAGGAATGCAGAATGTCCACAGTAGTGGCCTCCACCGTCACACCAGTGGACCTCCTGAAAAAAGTTCTGTCAAGTATTTCCAGCGATTTACTCCTATTTTAACCCTTTCCGGTACGGGCAAATTCTGTTAGTAAAATGAGAAATTATCGTCTGTCACCGGAATTTACGAATGACAGTTTTAGAAAAAAAGAATCACCTAATTTAAGCTTTATTTGTAAAAGCAAAGTCTATTGCCTATGAGTTTTTTTACGATTTAATATTTAATTAAAAATTTAACTTTATTGTTTTACGATTTGCATTGGATTATTAATTTTAATTTTGAACTTGGCTTGGCTGGCATCGACTCCAAAAAATCCAATTAATGTACATAAATATAATATGGTAAATACTCTTCATTAATTTCTTATTACTATTGAGTAAAAAATTTCTTTTTCACTTTGAAATAGTTTTTGAAGTCGGTTTAATTTTTGGTAGAAAAGTTCGTTTTTCTCTTTTTTGTTAAAAGTTAACGATTTTTACATTATTTTGTCGATGGAAATTGCTGACTTTCTCGCATGAAAAAGTATTAGTGTTTGGAAAATGACAATAGAAAGAACTTCGTCTTGCAAAATTGGTTCTACGAAATAGAGAAGAGAGGACCAATGACGTATCAAAAGTTGACCGAGAAAAGATTAGAGTGTAAAAGACGCGAAAAGCGTTTCTTCAAATATCTTGTCATTAATGAAATTTCTATAGTGCCAAAATATAGGTTTAAGTACATTTGTATCTGTGGCTTCAATAATTTAAAAACAGCATTTTATTTCACAGTGGCAATAATGCTCTCTCATTTGCATATATTATGTTTCTTATTGAACTATCATTTTCAATATGTTAGGTAATGTGGAGATTCGAAAACTGTGAAGTATTCTTCCGTTTTTGGTTCCGCTGCCAATTGGCACATTTTAGTTAATGCGATTTTGTGCATAGAAGTGTTTTTATTAAATAAGTCTTTTATGACACCCACATTTTACGTCAGAATATGTTATTGCTGATACCTTTTTTGTTTTACGCTAAATTTTTCCGCGGACTCGATTACGGAAGATTAGAAAATCTACCTTCATTTATATCTGATATTCTTGGTTAATGCATCATAATCGAGCTACATGTTACTAACTGACGTATTTTAGTAAGCATAGAAACATCAAGTTTGCATCAAAACATAGAAGTTTTGGAAGCAAATTATGATATTCTCATGTCCTTTAAACCATATTAGCCTTAAAACGTTTTTCTTAAAACGTTAGTATCGCCCACGTTTCATTTTTGTCCAGTAATCTGATTAAAATTCAAGATTTTCGTCTAAGTACTGATCTTTCTTCTCTTTGCTCCTATTTCTGGATACAACGCAGAAGGCTTTTTAATTGCGATATCACGAGATTGACAGTTACGCTTAATGTCTATTGCCATTTAATATCTTTGCCAAGTAAATACATAGCAACGACAATGTCGGTAATACTAATTGCAGTAACACTTTTTTCTATGTTCTAAATCTAAAATAGCAAATATATTATTACTTTAACACAATCAAACGGATTAATAAAGGGTATAGCCAGATTTCTTAGTAAAAGATGCCCTTGAGTCAACCACATCGAGTCCTACATGGATCGATAGCCCATAAAAAGAAATTCATTTCTCCCCAGTTTTAAGTTTATATTTAAAGACCATGGGGGGTAATGGCTCTAAATACCTGTTTTGGAAAAGAGCGCATTGTGACGAAACTACTAAGCAGATTTCAACGGAAAAAATAACGGATGTAAAAAACCACCATACGAATGTTTGACAATTTTTTCAAATTTTTCTAAACAAAAGAACATGTTTTCTAACATTTTTCCTGTTTTTAAATGTACATTTTAATTAAAAATAAACTGAAATTTCTGAGTGACCACCTTATTTTTTTTTGCATGAAATACTATGAGACATGATGCATATTCACTATCAATTTCAACTTTCTACGTAGGGTGCATAATATTAAAAAAAGGGCAAAATCAGATTTCGGTGGTAATGTGGGGCGTGTCTCGGACAAATTTCACTCCTTCTTTAAAAAATACCGTGTGAATTAATATGTGAGATTTTAAAAGAAGGCGTGAAATTTGTCTGAGACACGCCCCATTTTTCCGCCGGAATATGCTTTTGCCTTTTTTAAATATGATGCACCATACGTAGAAAGTCGAAATTGATAGTGAATATGCATCATGTCTCATAGTATTTCATGCAAAAAAATTAAGGTGGTCACTCAGAAATTTCAGTTTATTTTTATTAAAATAATCATTTTAAAACAGGAAAAATGTTAGAAAATTTGTTCTTTTGTTTAAAAAAATTTGAAAAAATTGACAAATATTTGTAAGGTGGTTTTTTACATCCCTTATTTTTTTCGTTGAAATTTGCTTAGTAGTTTCGTCACAATGCGCACTTTTCCAAAACAGGCATTTAGGGGTCATTACCCCCCATAGTCTTGAGATACAAACTTAAAACTGGGGAGAAATGAATTTATAAATGAATACTTATGAATACTTTTTATTGGCTATCGATCCATGTAGGACTCGATGTGGTTGACTCAAGGGCATATTTTACTATGAAACCCGGCTATACCCTTTATCATACGAATTGAATATTTCCAACTGAGCGAAAAATTGCCCATACCGGCCGCAGGCCGTGAATCGAACCCAAATCCTTGGCTTACGAGGCCAATGCTTTACTGTTTAAGATAACTGAGTGAAACCGGTGGCCATTTTTCGCTCATCCGGCTGCACATGTCGGCCATCCTGACTGCACTATCCTTCTGCGAACTTATTCAACGTCCATGTTACTTTTAATTTGCAATAAATAACTAACTTTATTAGTTTTTGCCTAATAACGTAAAAAGTAGTGAACCAATTTCGATGAAACGGAAGAGGTACCAATTCGACAGTAACCTCTTTCATTTAACACATAAACCAAATTAATCGGTTGGATAGTTTCGGAGTAATCGGATAACATACATAAAAAAGATACATAACCGTCGAATTGATAACCTTCACCTCCTTTTTTGAAGTCGGTTAAAAATCATAATATAAAAAAAATATTGTAATTTATACACACATGTCAGGAATGAGGGTCGAACCCACGCTCTTTTTCGAGAACAGGAGCTTAAGCCTGGCGCCTTAGACCGTTCGGTCATGCTGACTGCACTTCTTTCGGTGAACTTATTCAACATCTATGTTACTTTTTCGCTGGTCTATTCTATTAGTACTCTTTCATTGATTATTAATTATTGAGTTGATAAAAGATCTCTCATAGTCTATGCTAACGGTTAAATGCAAAATATTCCTAATAGCACAATTATTAGTGTTTAATTTGTAAAATATATATGTAAAAATTATAACACGGAAAAGATTATTGTACATGTATGTCAGGAGTGGGGTTCGAACACACACGCTCTCTTTCGAGAACCAGAGCTTAAATCGAGCACCTTAGACCACTCGGCCATCCTGTGTGCACTCCACTCGCCGAACTTAATCGATGTCCATGTTACATTTAATTAGCGAGAAATCACTACCGTAATTTCGGGTGTATAAGCCGCAGATCAAACAATTCTTTTTCGACCCAGAATTTTTTAAGAAACAAATATAACTAGTTAGATCGACGTAAATATTTGCCTTCAATCACTAAATAAGATTTCTGGGTCCAAAAAGAATTGTTTGATCCGCGGCTTATACACCCGAAATTACGGTAATTTTATTAATTTTTGCCTAATTACTAAAAAAGTAGAAAACCAATTTCGATGAAACGGAAGTGTTACCAATTCGAAAGCATCCTATTTCGTTTAAAACAAAAATTACAGAAATCGGTTGCATAATTTCGGAGTAATCGGTGAACATACAGGGTTGTTTTAATTAAAATTCGCCTATTCAGAAGGCTCTAAAGCCGATTCTATGGCTCCAAACAAAGCAAACTTTCTCTAGTACTTAGTTAAAGAGATGCGCTCTGTGAAAGTTGAAAAAAATAGTTAAAAATTTTGTCAATAGGTGGCGCTGTGACAATATTTAAGCCGATCGCCTGATCTAACACAATCCGATTTTTGGTTGTGGGGATTTTTGAAAGATTCTGTATTTAAAGACAGATGTTAGACAACCTCTGATCTGAAAGACAGTATTAGACTTCACATTCGCTCAATCTCACAGTACAGTTTACGCAATACTGTAGAAAGCACAATTCTGAGAATGGAATGCGTTATTGAAAATGGTGGAGGATTCACTGATCATGTGTAATGTTATTCTTCGTTATTTCCTCGCAGCCGAGCGACATGTTTTATTTTTGTTGATGCAGATTACATCACATGAAATGATATCCATTTTTCTGTATTGTTTGGAGCCATAGGTTAGGAGAGCTATCTGAGGTCTCTAGAGCTGTCTGATTAGGTGAACTTTAGTTATAACAATTCGCAGTTCATCGAAGTTTGTTGAAAATTTTATGTTTGTGTGCTTCGTCTGGATTGACTGAAATTGATATCATGAATCTGCACACATCGCCCTAAATATTGGTGCAACACCACCTATTGGCAAACGTTTTGACAAATTTTTTTTTATTTTCGCAGAGCCCATCACTTAAACTACGTACTAGTAAAATTTTGTTTCGTTTGGAGCCATAGAACCGGTTTTAGAGCCTTCTGAATAGGCGAACTTTAATTATAACAACCCTGTACATAAAAAAAAAATACATACGCATCGAATTGATAGCCTCCTCTCCTTTCTTGAAGTCGGTTAAAAATGCGAATTTTAACTTCGCCTTAATTAAAGATAAATTTCCAATAACAAAATACTGCTACCGAAGGGCTTCCTGGTCTTGAAATTTCAGAACCCGTAAGAAACCTGTCGTAGCTTTTCTTGAACAGTTGCGACCTCGAAAGCTCATGTTCTGTTTTCTCAATAAAATTATGAATAAGGAGAAGGCGACATATAGTGTACTGTCTACCAGTTGCTAGTGGAGTAACTGAGGAGATTGTCACAAGATGGCGGTTATTTTTTTTTAACCAGATCAACAGTTTCTCATTACCGCGAGGGTCAAACTTCCCGCCAGTAAATTTGAATAGAAAATTCCGTTTCATTTAAGCGCCTTATGTATTGAAAGTTTTTTACAGGTGTCAGTTTACGCTGATATTATAGTCTTTTGCGGTGAGAATAACAGAAGGTTGTCTAGGTTTTCACAATGGGCGGAAACGCAAAGACTGACTACTGCCAGATTAAACTTCCCCCTGTAAAAATGAATACCTCTTTTTGGCATTATTTATGGTTGAAATTTGCAATAATAACTCGTTTAAATAGAGAATAATCTCTGTTTAAATTTACTGGTGGCGTTAATCAAATGCTTTGTAAGCGGTTACAGTTAAAGCTTATATATTTGATGGCTATGTGAGCTCCATTTTATTAATAGTTCCGTGGTTTTCTCCTTGGTATTACAACCTAGTCTATTCAGGAGACCCAGCGGAGCAACGGCCCACTTCGTTACTGGAGATATTATGCATTCCAGTGAAATTTCACGAAAAAAAAAAAAAAAAAAAAAAAAAACGCGGAAGTTACCTTAATACACTACATGTCCATTGATGACCGTCCACTTGCGATTTTAGACATTTTGTTAAATAGCAAGAAAAATACATGAGGAATTATCACGAAACTCTTAGTTTATAAATATAATAATACAAGTCATACATTACCGTGAAGATTTTTCCCGAAACTCCAATAGGGGACCGTCAACAAAATAAAAAAGATTGAATATCTTTTGGATTACCCTGTCAAAACTAATGTAGCAAAAGCACTCAAACTGTAGATTATGATTAAGTGGCTTATTGTAATAAATTGTGTTAATTTTTATGTGACTAGCATGTATACTCGTAGAGAAATTAAGGTTTTTATAAAAATGGTCCCAAATTTTGCCATTTTTTTGCTTATGATTTGCGGAGTTCTTAATATAAAGTAACATTCTTTTCTGAAAATATAACAAATGTTATATCTCACAATACCCTGTAATCAGAATTAAAAAATAATAAAAAGTGTATGATAAATGAGTAGGTTTACTAAATAATTTTTTACTGCGCATGCGTCAATGTTATCAAAATTTCATTTGCATATTGTGTTACCTAAATGTATAGAGCAACTTTTGTAAAAATCTCAAAATCATAGCTTGAAAATTCTGAAAGTAATCGTCTATAGAAAAAGCACAAAATCCGTTGTTCCCAAAATGAAGGAAAAAAAAAATGAGGGATTTTATCCAAATGTACTAGTACGTCCCATATTGTGTTTTCTATATTGACACTAATCAATTAATATATGAATACAACCCCTCTTGTTTTTGCTTCATTTTGGGAATAACGGATTTTCAACTTATTCTGTTGACGATTATTTTCAGAATTTTCAAGTTATGATTTTGCGACTTTCACGAAAGTTGCTCTATACATTTAGCTAACATAATATGCAAATGAAATTTAGATACCGTTAACGCATGCGCAGTGAAAAAAGTATTTAGTAAATCTACCAATTTTTCAAAGAGTTTTTATTTTTTTTTATTCTGATTACATTGTATTGTGTGCAATGTTGTTTGTCATACTTTCAGAAAAGAATATTGTTTTATATTAAGAACTCTGCAAATAACAAGCAAAAATCTTGGAAAATTTGGGGCTGTTTTTATAAAAACATCAATTTTTCTACGAGTATACATGCTATAGACATAAAAATGAACACAGTTTATTGCAATAAGCCACTTAATCATATTCTATAGTTTGAGCGTTTTTGCTACATTAGTTTTGACAGGGTTATCCAAAAGATATTCAATCTTTTTTAATTTGTTGACAGTTCCCTATAATGTTTCGGGAAAAACTCTTCACGGAAATATATGACCTGTACTATTATGTTTATACACTTAGAGTTTCAGGTTTATTCCTCATGTATTTTTCTAGATATTTAACAAATGTCTAAAATCGCAAGTGAACGGTCATCAATGGCCATGTAGTGTATGTGTCTATAAGAGCATTTCGACCTCGTTTCTGGATATTTTCATAATGTATCAGCTTTCGTACGGGTCTTGGAATTTCATGAGCAGGAAATTCTTCTGTACCCGTATTTTTTTACAGAAAATCTCTGATTAAATTAGTCAAAATTTAGCCTTTTTGAACTATGTTTATTTTTTATAAAGAAATGCTGGTATTTCACATGGGAAATAACGGTACCAGTACAAACCATGCTTATTTTTTTCCCCCAAATCAACCCGTTCGCGATGGGACCCTTTTACAGATTTTTTTTATGTTTTGCCACCGGTTTTTAAAAACTGAAATTTGTGCCTTATTGAATCGAGAAAATGTTTCGATTAAATAAGGCAAATTTTTCAGTAAAACTTTACTGATTGGGGTAAATAGAGATTCTTAAGCCTTTTTGTGGGCCACCGGTGGTACACGGAAGCTTGAACGTGTTAAAAAAATTTAACTGGTATATCAATAATCAAGAAAAAAAAGCATAGTATACGTGTAGATTAAATACACACGTAAAATATGCATTAAAATCTAAAGAATAATTATCTCACTATAAAAAAAGTACAGAATTTTTTTCTAAATACTATTTTAAAAAGACTTTCCTAATCATTGCTCGCTCAATTTTCCTTTTTAATAAAAATTTCTGGTTCCTACATACATTAAAACTTTGCTTACAAAGATATTAAAAACAATCTGTTAAATAAAAAAAAAAAAAAAAAAAAAAAAAAAAAAAAAAAAATTGAATTCATTTGTATAATGGCATTACACGGAATAATACAATTTCACATGCAATGAAAGTTAAATTATTCAGTATTAAGGTTTTTTTATTCCAAATTTCCAAATGATGTGAAATTATACTGGTCAACACAAATCAATGTAGATCTGACTTAAGACAAGTTTCTGGGGTTAATTACTGCGCAGATTAAAAAAATTTCATTCGAATAACAATACCATGTCTTATTTCAATTACAAGATGAAATTTATTTTGAATTTATCTTTTCAATTCTTATAAATAATTCCTTTATAACCAGGTTTTATTTATGATTCAATATAACAGAGTGCCTTTACAGATAGAAACGGGAGAATAAAGGGCAATATCTTGTGTTAAAGATTATCACTCTTTTGGACTTGACGAGCATGCTATTATCGCCAAGCAAATGTTGTTTACTTTTTGAAATCGCTAAAGAGAACTCGTTGAATCCTGTATAAAATTCCGTATCATAAATTGCCATGGTTTGGATAAAAACGTACACTGTGTGCATGTTCTGCATGTATATGTAGCCACTCTCTTATAAAAGTACTGTATTGCTGAAAATATTTTGATGTACTAACGATGAAGAGGATTATTTGAAAATTCGAAAAAATTTCTTCTACACAGTGCCTGTTTTCCACTTCGGAATTGTTTAACATTTTAGAATGCCCGGATGGAGTCGATTTGACTCCGAACATAAGATTAACCCGGCGTCATGAGGGTTGGGTCTGTAAGACCAGGCACATTTTATTTTGCTTGAATCTCGGTAACAATCCGTGCGCTGTTGTCGGTCTTCTCAGTAGCTGAAGCTATTGAGTAAGGCTGCGAACACACATAAATACTTTTTGTGGTTAGCAGTCGGCGCGTTTTATGTTCGTAGGCGGCGTATTTTATGTTTCATGACTATTCCAGTTGAACTTCAATTCATCTGTAAGATAGAAACCTTTCCCTTAAGTGGGGTTGAGATAGTTATCTCCTGAGCCATTGTAAAGATCCCCGTTTTCTATTGTAAGTAAACCGCAGAAGGGAAAAGAAGAAAGGAGTTCCAGGAATTCAGTTGAGCTTCAGCAAAATCAAGTATAGCTAAATCAGCTGAATCAAGCTTTAGTCTAATAGTCGCATGCAACACCTTAGTCGCGCGCAAGCTATAGTGGGAGTTACATGTGCTGACTGACAAGGGGACCACCAAACATGGTGCGCACAGATTTTGATGATTTCAAAGTATGTTGTAGGGGCCATACCACTAATTATTTTGGTGAAAGGGTTTCTTCAAATGGACCTTGGTTTTTGAGAAATTGGGGGTCAAAGTTCAGCGTATATTTCAAATATCCATTAGTACAAAGACTGAATGTGAATTCATGGCGCCGTGCCAAAGCGCGGGTTTGCGAATGGTTTGTATTAATAGATATTTGAAATATACGCTGAACTTTGACCCCCAATTTCTCAAAAACCAAGGCCCATTTGAAGAAACCCTTTCACCAAAATAATTACTGGTATGGCCCCTACAACATACTTTGAAATCATCAAAATCCATGCGCACCACGTTTGGTGATCCCCTTGTGAGACTCACCCCCGCAATTAGTGTAACAATTTCGCGTCATGTTGTGAAGACATGATTTACCGATATTCAAGCAAAATAAAATGTGCCGGTCTCACAGACCCATCTCTTATGACGCCGGGTTAAATGTCAATTGGAGCCAGAATTTTTTTATAATGTCATGAAAAAAAATTTAAGTAAAAAGAAATACCGCACGGAACCGCACGGAATAACGTTAAATAAATTAGTTAAATAATTTTAAATATAATTTCTGATGTGAACTATTTTTATGAAACTTACCTAAAACTTTCGGGCGTTCTTGTGTTAAAAAATGTTTTTAACAATGTACATTCGCTAAAAAAATATAATGATAAACAGATAATTAAAGACTGATTACACAATTGAACAGTGTACACATAAACCGAAAAACGTAAAAACAAAGTAACTTATTATCAAAAATTAATCGCACATTGTAACTAAAATAAGCTTAGACAATAGAAAAACAAAAGCAAAAAATTATTTTAATTTCTTTTAAAAGGAATTTTCGCAGCACTAATTAATTATACACATGCCTCTCAAAATTCTCTCCCAGGATACAATTTATCGATCAGAGATTTCTCAAATGTAGTTTCTGAAACACTGTCGCAGATATGTACTATTTATTACTCAAATAAAAATATATTAATACGGAAATTGATGCTGAAGTGTATTCCCAAATGCAAATATAACTTTATAAAGTTATTCAGTAGTTAATAATCATTTTGCTTTCTACATACGTAAAAATACTATTGAATAAAGAAAGCATATTTGTTTCTGTTAATAAAAAGACATTTTATTTATACAATAAAATATTTTATTTGAGTATTGGAATTCGAAGAAATGTTATTAAAACTTTAAAATGAAAAACAAATGCTATATTTTCGTAAATGATATGCATTCATAAATGTTGGATCCTTTACATTTGATTATTAATTAACTTAATTTACACAATGGTGAAGTATATTTCCAAATGAAAATGTAATTTTTAAAATATATATAATTGCACATGCACAGTTAACCCCTTTGCTCCAGGATAGAGATCTGTTAGTTTGTAGTTCAGTCCCAGATTTTTGGAGGACTTCATATACAGGAATCGCATTATATAGAGAAAATTTTATTGTTTCTACCAGAATTCTTAATCAGTAATCTTCCTGATAATTTTATTTAATATGTGCTTTAGAAAGGGACAATGAAAATATTATCTTAAAAACAGCGGTAGGAACAATAAAATTTCCCTATAGAATGTGACCCCTGCATATAGCACTATGCATTTAAAAATCAGCAGTTTTTGCTTCATAGTAACTCTAGGACTTTTATGAAAACCGGTATTTGTGTACATTATGGAGCATTCTCATTGGTCTATAATTGGCATAGATATTCTATAAAAGCAGTGGACCAAGCAGCAAAAACTGCAGAATTTTTGCAGTGTACACTGTAAAAAAAAATTCCGTTAAATAATGGAAATAGTACTGGTAATCTAGACGCCAGTACTATTTCCGTTTTTTAACGGAAAAAAATCCGTTTTTTCCAGAAATATTTCCGTATTTTTTTCCATATTTTTTTTATATAAAAATTTTCGCTTGAAAGTCAAAAAAGAAATTTCAAGGAGTAACTGCCATCTTTATGATTTTTATTCTTTAGACAAAGACACATCAGGTCACATACATTTAATTTAAAAAACAGTGGAGAAATGGCACTTACCCTCGATGGGAATCGAACCAGACACCTGTTCTATGGCAGCTTGCAGTAGTGTAATACCATTACGCCACAGTTTTACATACATAGCTATCAAATATCTTTACTTATTTCGAATGATTTTATAAAACAAAGGCTTTATGTTGAACTCGGCATTAATTTTTGTAGAAAATTATTTTTTATTGGGTGTACAATTCTAAATGTTTAGCAGATTTTATTTCCATAATTTCGAATATTTAGTTTTTAATTTCAGTTCTATAAAAATAAATTTTAGACTTTAAAATATTACATGTATTAAGAGTTGAATGCATTAAAAAGTTTTGTTTTCTTCATTTTAAGGAGACTTTAAAAAGTTTGTTGTAATATTATTTATATTTATTTACTTATTTGTTTTTGAAAGGATACTAACATACTTTTTTTAAAAAACATCTATTTTAACAAAGTATTTGTATGACGATCTATTTTAATCTCAATAAAGATAGTTATTACGGGTTATTAAAATAAATTTCCTTTATTGTTTTTTTATAAATTAGATAATTGTCAACATTATAATAATTTCTTTAATATAATTCATATATTTATAATTTTATGTGCGAATATCTTAAAGTGGATGGATTAAAAAAACATATTAAAATTAAAAGTTGAAATTTTTTCATTTTAAAATATCCTACGCACTTTTTAAAAAATATGCTATAAATGGGTTAAACATTATTTAAAAATCATAATGGAAATAAAGTAACTGAAAATAAAGTAACTAATCTCAAACTTAAAAAAGATTAATACAATTTTGTAATTTTTATTATTTTTTTAATATTGCAAAAATATGTTAGCTTTATATTACTGAAACAGAAAGAAATAAAGAAAATTATTATAAAAAGTTGTTCATAAAACAACTCTATAATGTTTTTCTATCCGAGACATAGATGTCGCCACTATAGTTATTTATGGAATTTGTGCTGTTTTAATACGGAACTTCTCTGTTTCCAGAAAATTTACGGAAAACGTAATGTAATTATTATCTCAAAATGTCAATAACGGAAGTTCTACTGTTTTTTCGGAAAAAAATGAAACTTTTCCGTAGAATTTTACGGAAAAATTTGTGTATATTAACGGATATTTTTTACAGTGTAGAGCATTGATTAATAAACTTTTTTCTTACATGTACCCCTTTTTCAGGTTTTTCATTTAGACAACTCTCTTCTCACCGCCTATTTACGCATGTAAATCTAATATATTTGTTTACTATTATTACTATTATTATTCATTTTCTAACAAGAGCTAAATAATAAATCGACTCAAATTCTTTTAATTTTTGTTTCTTTCTTCGTTCAATTTTTTTTCTACTTTTACAAAACTTTTTACTGTTTGTCTTACTTTAAAATTAATTTTACTTTTTATAATTTTAGATTTAGAACAAAAGAAATCAATGTGGCATTAAAAAATTTTTTAAATAATATACGATGAAAGTTTATAAAAATTTTACTTCCTAATATTTAGGATAAAATCAGTTCTTACAGAAAAATGAAATTAAAAGTTTTTCAAAAGCGGCCAAATAAAGTAGTTAAACTATGTTTATCGCTAATCCTATTTTATTTTTTGTTGTTGAAATGAAAACTCTTCGAAATCTACCTCCGCCTATAGGCCAAGCCGACAGGGATTTTCTTGTACAGAAGTTTTTAACGGTGAATATTTTGAAAAGATTGTGTTCTGATTGCAAAGAATGCTTAATTTGATATTTTTCTTGTTTTAGATTGCTAGAGAACTAGTTTTTCGGCTTACAGTGCCATGTTTTAACGATTTTTTGAACTAAATTTTTAGAATTTCGAAATTTCAGAAATAAAAATTCCAAAAATCGTTAAAACATGGCACTGTAAACCGAAAACCTCGTTCTCAGCAAGCAATCTAAAACAAGAAAAATGTCAAATCAAGCATATTTTGAAATCAGAGCACAATCTTTTCAAAATATTCACCTTACGAAACTTCTGTATAAAATTTTTACAGCTTACCTAATATAAAAACCGTTTACTGTATAATTCCATCGATCTTTGCTTTTGAGAAATTTAATTTCGAAATAGGGGTATTATTTGCTGGAAACCCTATATTAATGCTTTATCATTGACAGTACTTCCACTGGTGACTATGTTGAAATGCTGTTCGCACTCATATATATATATATGTATATTAATATTTCAATATATTTATCTTGTACGTGTTCTCAAAGTGCAATGGAAGGATTTTTATTTTTAGAAAGTGGTGCGGGATAGAATTAATAAATATTCGCCAGTGGCAACTCTGCACTGATTTCTTATTTCCCTTCAATTTCCCGAAGATTAGAGATGGGGGCAGAAGTAATGCAATATGATTAGATATTAACAAAGCTAGTGAGACTGAATTATCAATAAATTCTTAGATCTAGTGGGTTTTACACCTCATTTTGAAATTAAGTCCCCACACTAGGCACAGAAAACGTCCCGGATGATAATGTAAAGTCTATGGGGGCGTTCTTTTCAAATATCTCTCTCAAATTTTAATATGTTTACCTGATTTTTTTTGCATAGGATAGCTGAGGACGATCTACCACCGGCCTTGTTTTTACTTTTTCGATTTTGCTTATATATATATATATATATTTTTTTTTTACTATGATAGTTTCAATTTCAGAACCGGTTTAAACCGGTTTTGAAATTCAAAGTATTTTTTTTTTAAATCTGAAACAAAAATCGAAAAAGTAAAAACTAGGCCGGTTGTGGATCGTCCTCAGCTATCCTATGCCAAAAGAAAGAAAAAAAAATCTGTAAAAATATTAAAATTTGAGCGAGGTATTTGAAAAGAACTCCCCCATAGAGTTTACATTATCATGCGGTTCTTTTTCTGTGCCTAGTGTGCAGCCTTAAAGCATGAGGCACAGAGAAACACACCAGAGTCACACAGTGGCCTAACCAGAGTGGGTGTCCGAAATCAATCATTTTGTAAGGTTTTCTTCTCCTTGCTTCATAGTAAAAAATTTTCTAGTTAGATAAGGCGAAAGAACTTTTAAATATTACCAGTATTCAGAGCACTTGGGTACCCACCCTGGTTACGCCACTAGTTATATATGAAACTAACTTTTTAATCCAAAATTATCAGCTCTGTTTATGTGTTTTCGTTTGAACCATTTTTGCTACTTCCACCATTGGCGATATTACATTCACTTACTTTCAACAGGCCTGCCACATACCCCTGATCGGACACTGGTGAACTATAAGATACATAGGTTGCATATTTTAATAAATACGTGAGAATGAAGGAATTAATAAGCTTTTTTGCATTCGATGTGAGACAAAATATTACGGTTCAAAGGAAATAATTTATGAAACATTCTATCTATTTATTGCTGAATCTCAAAATCATTGCCTCAGTCACATTTATTTTATACGATAAAATATGATACTTCATTATTGGAATCCATAGAAATGCACTTAATCATCCCATGTATCATAGAATATTCTCTTTTGAGATGCCATCTATTTATTAGAGATATCTCAAATATAATTCCTGAAGCAACGTAACTACAACATTCTATAAGTGACTAACAGATTGTACAAACCATAACGTAACGTAAACTATATAGTGTAACTATAAATGTAAAGCATATTAATACCAAAATTGATGGTTATATATATTCCCAAATGAAAATGTGTATTTAAAAGATATCTCAAAATATTTAATCTTACTGCAAAAGACTTCTGATTAACCTCTTAATGACCGCATTAAATTACGGTTTTAAAATTCAAATTCATTTTTGTCACCTCTTTTTTGAAAAAAAAATATTTATCTTATTTAACGGCAAGTAAAATGATACCAGAATAAACCAATGACATTAAAACATAAAACAAAAATAATATTTTAATCTTCTGTTAAGAAGATTAAAATCATGGAATCAATTGAAATTTTATGTCGAGCTAACAATACTTGTAGCGATACTTTGTCGTGTGATATTCCAAGAATATGGTACAATCTGCTCAAAATCACTTGAACCCCCCTTTCTATCGAATTTGGAACATTCCGACTTCCCCCCCTTTTTTTACGTTGTCTTTGGATCAGTCCACTTCGTATAAAAGAACTCAGCCTTCGACTTCTACTCTTTTGTTGTTTTAACCCTGATGATGAGCATGACATGCTCAAAAGTACTAGGTTTTGTTAATAAAAAACACCTTTAAGTAATCTGAGTATTTTATTTCGGTTTTATGTTTAAATAAGGTGAATTAAAGGATTCGACATATGCGATATGTTATATAATTTTAATCTTACCAATGACATTATTTTATAAAACTGGTGGGGATCAAGACAATTCCGAATAAAAGCCTAGAAGTTTGCTTCCCGTGAATATCTCGGGGGTGACGATTGAATGGTTAAAGGAAACTACAGTCGAACCTCGATTTAACGAATTGATTGGGACCCACAAATCCGTTCGTTAAATCGAAGCAATTCGTTAAATCGAATATCCATTTTTGTAAAGAGTATGGTATAAAAATATCAATACAAAATACCCTTAGATATACAGATTTAAAGAAAGAATGATTATTGTTAGCTACGAATTTGAAAATTATAAGTTACGAGATCAATTTTTAAATTATCTAAATTCTTTAATGCTATTTACCTTTGAAACTTAATACATAATGCATATATATTTACTGGCACTTTGGAAAGAAATTCTTGATAGTGCTTTGTTTTGACTTTCCTAAGTTTTTTGTCGATATCTTCTAACTTCATAAGAACAACATCATTAACCTCGTGAGACAAAAAATATTTTTTAAAGTGTTCAAGCTGCAAATTGATTCTTGGAATGTCACCTTTTTTAATTGAATTTCCGTTTCTTCATCATCTTGACTACTTTCAGAATTTTCATCCTCTTTCTGTTCAATATCGCAGGCACTTAGCTTTGCATATTTGTTTATATCTTTCTCATGTTTCTAGTTCAAAAAGGGAAAAGACTGTCTTTTGAATCAACCAGAAATAAGAAAAAAATGTAACACTTGGATTGGGATGTCAAAGATTTAAAGTTTTATGTGCAAAAAATTCAAAGTTTAAATTTTATCTGCGAATGCGATTTTTTTTTTCATCGATTGTTGTTCGTTAAATCAAAGCTAAAAATTCGTTAAATCACAGCATTTTAGCATCCTTTTTGTCGGGACAGAAAAAATATTCGTTAAATCGGAGAATTCGTTAAATCAAAGTACGTTAAATCGAGGTTCGACTGTATTTATAAAACCTTTCTTATAAATATTTCTAATGCTAATAACCCATTTTTTGTTTAATTTAATTTATACAGTAAAATATTAATTTCTTTATTGAAATTCGAAGAAATGTTTTACCACTATTTGAAATAGTAAAATGCGTCTTATTTAAACTTATTTAAAGACATATAAATTTAGGCGTAAACAAGAAGGATTTTATCATTTCAGAAAAGTGTGACAATCAAGAAATTTGAATAGAAGAAAAGTAATACACAGGCATCACTGTTTTCATATTGGATAGTTTGACATATAGGATATTGAAAAGTATATGGCGAAATACATTTAGTCATTATTTAGTCATATTTGATAAAATATGGATAGTTCACTGACAGGCGGATCGAAACAGCAATAGCTCCCTTTGGAGATTTACTGCGCATGCTTATTTAGTGCTAACGGGGTAATCAGGATTGGCAGTACAGTTTTAAAGAGAATTTTCAAATACACAGACGAATCCAATGTCGACTTATATAACATTTTTAGCTCCGGATTTTTCCATTTATACAATATTTTTAGCTCCAGATTTTTCGATTAACTCAAAATCGGGATAGCGGTAATAGTGTTCGTAGGGAGCTATTGCTGTTTGGATCCACTAGTTAATTCAGTGTTCAGATCAGGTTCAAACTATTATTGTCAATAATGGCATAGCTAGAGCTAATATGAACGATATTTGGTTATTAGTGTTTTGATGTTGTATTAAAATTCCGGTATTAATTGCGCGGATTGAAGGTGTCTCAAACCCCAATCCCTGACCAGTTGATGTAATAATCAATTTAAACACTCAAGTATACGATACCTCATTGAAAGCATTATTCATGACATTAATGATTGATTGGAACTACTAAACTTCTTTTCAAAAAAAAAAAAAAAAAACTATTTGGCAGAATCTTCTATGAATTTTCTTTGAAAAGTACAATAATATGTAGTACTTTCCGTACACACAGTGGCGCCAACTTTTGGAAAATATTGGGTTGACTCAAGAATTAAAGGTGGGCTCAAAGATATTTTGGTAAAATGCTACAACCAGTTTGTTTTTCTTTGAAGGGTGAACAGCTGGTGAAAGATGAGACTTTTAAATCAAGCTATCATGTTTTAAGATATTAGCAATTTTAAATCACATTCTCATGCATTTTTTTTTATAACGAAAGTAATATTTATTGTAATATCATCATATCATGAGCATGACTACAAATTAAAACAGTAGAAAGTTAAGCATTTAAATTTCAGTCATTTTGGATTTATTCGTGACAGTCGGAGAATTAAAACGCGCGGTCGTTGGAAAAATAAATTTTGTTGTAGGGAGAAAAATGAATAATAAAATAATAATGAAATAAATAACGAAATAAAGCGATGAAAATTGGGCACGCTAGAATTCAAAATAATTGAGTGGGCTCAGGCCCCACGGGCCCATATTAGTTGGTGCCACTGAGTACACATATCTTATAGCTTCTGTAGCCATGTGACCATTCTGCTTGCTTATTGGCTATGCTTATTGTATATTGCACTATGGCTTACGGATCGTTAATGAGATGCCATTGAAAAATATTTCGCTCATCCCAACGTGAAGGAATTGTTTAAAAAGATGTATTTGTGAAAGATAGCGTCGGTGACATGTCCAACTACTAAATATGAAACAGTGTTGCCAGAGAGCTATACTTTTTAGAAATCCAGATTTCTTGATTCTCAATACCTTTTTGAAATAGTAAAATATACCTTATTTATCCTTATTTAATGACATATTAATTGAGACAAACACAAGGGTAATTTTACCATTTCAGAACTGTTGCGCCAATTTTTAAAAGGTATCTCGCTGGCAACACTGTTTTCGCATTGGATAGTTTATCATGGTACGATGATATAATAATTATCCCATAGCATTAAAAAGTATGATACAGAAGGAATTAAACTTTTTCTTGTGGGTTTATCATAGTTTAACCCTTTGAGCTTTGGTGGATAAATTTCTTCAAAATTCCAAATGTCACATTGGCACCAGAATTTTGCAAAGAAAAAAACCGGTTAACGATATGTACGAAAAAATGCATTAAACCTTTTTCAAAGAAATTTGGTGGGATTTTCTGGTGCCGTTGTGACATTTCGGAATTAAAATTATGTGGTAGAAAATTCTACCATCAGAGCTCAAAGGGTTAATTTTTTTGAACACGGTTAAACTTTTTGTGGCAGAATGAACCAGATTGGTGTTGCAATTACTGCAGTACCAAAAGAAATGGTGAAATCTCGTTCCGACATTTAGAGCTACGACAGAACCATAGCTGCGAATGCTTGTATGAGGTTTCAACATCTCTATGTTGGAATTTTGGATGCACCATTAGATTCCATTAGATTCAATCCGCAACAAATATTTTAACAGTGTATAACTTATGAGAAAAACATAGTACGAAAGTTAACCTAAATCATCTCTTTCTCAACTGCTCCGCTCAACAAGCGCAAAACGTTTTGACACATTTACAAATTCAGTTTTTAACAGAAATATATAAAATTGGAATGCCTGACAATGGAAGCGATTTCGAATTGAACTTATTTTTCCATTTTATGATAGTTAAATTACCTATCCAGTTCTAAACTATTTCGATGACGTGATCACCCGTTTTTCTCCTGCTGTTTTGACCGGTTTTTCTGCTTTCGTTGTAAAATGTGCTCAAAAACGTCAACTTTGAAGGCTTGTTATGAAAAATTTATTGTGTTTTTTAAAAAACAGAAAATTGAGTGCAATTAGACGGTTTCTGAATATCAACACTTGCTATTTTCATGCATTTCCGAACAAAAATAAATTAAAGCATGTGTCACAAAGTTGTCCTTTTTGATTTAAGAACACCCTTAAGATGACTTTACTGAATTATATTACAATTCAACTAGCATGTTCTTTGGAAAGATCGTTTAGTATATTCAGGGAAAGCAAAGTCAAAAGTGAGGAAGAAAATGACTCAATACGAGCATCTAAATTTTTTCTTATTAAATGGTTGCAGGAGTAGATAAAATATCTTAATTCGAAAGAACTGCATCCAGACATATCTAAAATCAAACGAAATTTGCAGGGTTTTTTTTTTTCTTGAAAAGTATTAGATGTATAGAAAATGTACAAAATTGTTAAATAAACTTTAATTGCATAGTTCAGCTCTAACATTTTCGTTGCCAAATAAATAAAGGACTACAAGTTTTTATTCAGTTAAAATGTAATTTTCAATGTACGATCATCACATATGCAATATTAAATCCAGGTAGTAATTTTTTAATCAGCTTAACTGTTTCTTTCTTTGGTATACGGTTCTGGAAATTTTCATTTTTTAATGTAGGGGGATATATAAAAATCGAGATATAAAAGTCTGTGAGATAAACGAGTATCTACGTAGTTCACCAGAATGGCAAGTGGTCAGGCAAAAATACAGTAAAAAACGGAAACTACCAGTATTTTCTTATATAAAACACTTCCAGAATATAAAAGGATATTTCCAAAGGCACTTTAAGGGTGTTCTTAAATCAAAAAGGGCAACTTTGTGACACGTACTTTAATTTATTTTTGTTCAGAAATGCATGAAAATAGCACGTGTTGTAATTCAGAAACTGTCTAATTGCACTCAATTTTCTGTGTTTTAAAAAACACAATAAATTTTTCATAACAAGCCTTCAAAGTTGATACTTGAGCACATTTCCCGACGAAAGCAAAAAACCGGTCGAAAAGCACGAGAAAAACGGGTGATCACGTTATCAAAATAGCTTAGAACTGGATAGGTAATTTAATTATCCTAAAATGGAAAAATAAGTTCGTTTCGAAATCGCTTCCATAGTCAGGCATTTCAATTTTATATATTTCTGTTAAAAATGAATTTGTAAATGTGTCAAAAAGTTTTGCGCTTATTGAGCGGAGAAATTAAGAACGCCATTAACAAAATGCTGGTATTTGACCATGTTTTTCCTGACCACTCGCAACCCTGTTCAGTAACTTGTGCAGTTCGAAAAATATTTTACAGTCTAATTTTTTAAGTTATTATTTTCTTCATATCTCCTCTAAAATCCTTCATTTGGTCAGTCATATGCGGTACTATATTAATTAAGAAAATATTGGTATATATTACATAATATGTGCTCAGATGCATTAAATAAAAAGCAATAATAATCTAATTGTCATGAAAATAATTTCGCTGGACTAATTAATCATCCATATGTCATTACAATATTCGTTCCTAAAATACTGTCTATCGATTAACGGTTTCTTAAATGGCATTTCTGAACATACACACATTTCTGTTCTATTTATTACATAAATAAGGAAATAATTAAGGTATTCCATCATCTTTGAGATCCATTTTTCTAAATAAAGCAAATATAATACGCTTTGTTTTAAAACTATTAGTATATAAACGGTAGTTTCATTTGTTAAATTAATTATTCCCATTCATTTACGTCTTGTTTTAATGAAAAATAATGCAATATTTATTGTGGAAATGTTTTTACGACAGAAGTAATTATAGTTTGCTCATTTTCACCATAATTATCCAATTTGAGTTTCTAAAATGTAATGAACCACAATCGATGTTATGATATAAAAATTTCCAGAGATATACACCTCATAATTTTGAAGTTTCTTGATACTTTTTTTTATATGTTAAGATGCAACAAGTCGGAAATTGCCTGTCAAGCGTAGCAAATGAGTACTATAACAAAATTTACATAAACAAACTATAAAAATTTTTTAAAAATATTCTGATCATGGTGTAATAGAATACAGTACTTCGGATAAAATATAGTACCCGAAATCTTTTGTGAGTCCCAGTAAATACTATATGCTTTTTATTAAACAGGAAGTAATTTGTAGTAAACCTCAGTAACATATATCAATTTCACAAAATGTTTAATAGTTTTTAAAAAAAATCAAAACGCACCCCAAAGTATGCCACTGCAATGGAACATTGGAAGTTTTGCAATGGAAATTGGAATTGGAAATTGAAAATTTTGCACATTTTGCAATGGAACACTATTGTGTGGCTCTGTAAATTGATAACAAATATTCTTTGCACCACAGATTGTACTGAATATATATTTTAGTATATACTTCATCGATGTATATCAATTTTATTATGTTCGAAAGATTATGTTCAAATATAGCAAATTCTCTAATAATTCAAACAATAATAATTCCTTACACTCAAAATATCACAAATTCTAAGATTTACATAAATATAATAATAAATTTGTACCTAGAATTTTTATCATAACTGATTATTCATTAAAATAATGTGTTTTTAAAAGGCCATTTCAAGATTGTCTATTCACCCCAAGTTCTTTAACCCGCGCAGGGCCTAAAAGAGCCGGAGTGCATATGGTTTTTTACAATTGCAACCACTTTTTTTTTTTAATTAATCTTCAACTTGTTTCATCACAAGATTTGTAAGAATTGTTTCCGTCTAAATAAACCGACTGTTTTAATTTGATTTTATTGGTGACAAAGTTAAAACCATTCGTGCCCTGGGTAAGCGCGCTTTCTCCCGAGTTCAAAGCCTTCAAATTTATACGTTGTAATTTTTTTATATCTCACTATGAAAAGATATTTTTCGTCTTAATTTCCTTAAGTACAGTTTTCTGACTCCTTAAATATATACATTCTGTTTCAGAATATGAACAAAAACAGCCAAATATACACCTTCACAATGGGCAAAAGAAAAAAAAATATATTTTGGAAAAGTTGATCATGCAATCAAAAATAAAATAAAAAGAAATATTCCGTAATATTTGCCGAAAATAGACTATTTAAAAGGAATGGGGTACCTTAATATGCAAATATTTGTTGACGGGTATACTTAAATGAGAATGGAAATTTAAAATGTACGAGTAAATAGTTGCATACAAATAGATAATAATTGTTTTACGTTAAACATCGGAGAAAATATTACTGAAATGAAGAAATGATTTATGAAATGCCTAATACCGGGTGATCCGGAAGTTTCGGGAGTTTTGAAATGTTAATAATTAGAAAATTATATACAATAAAAAGATGCGGTTTTCAGATACACACTCAGAAAAGCGTGGGATTTTTGTTTATGATGAATTTATATAAATAGTTAACATTTTTAGCAACAAATGGCTCTAGTATACGACATCGAAAGTTTCATTATCATGCGTTATATAAGCAAATGAATTCATAGCGCAACATCTTTCTGAGATTATTGATCAGATTTCTTTTTAAGCGTCCTTAATGTTCAAACTCTTTTTCGAAGGTTAAGGAAATTGCATTTAAAAGAAATTTCGATACAAAATTTGATGTGTAACTGCTAAGTTAAAAAATGCTTTCTTTGCATAAAAAAGCTTTATTAGTTATGCAATTTTACAAAAAGGATGAATCGCCAAGTTTAGCATTGCATTCTTATAGTACAATGCGTGGAATGAAAACCGAAAAAGGACCGATGACATAACAAACCTGAAGACTATGATAAAAAGATTTGAGGAAACAAGCTCATTGGAAGATCCTTCCCACATCATTTCTCCTGTCACGACGATCCTGAGGACTGCATTTGGAGATACCGTGTTCTGAGTCGCAATTTTTGACACGAATGGCCTCCACGATCTCCAGATCTTAACCCTTCTGATTTTTGGTTGTGGAGCTACTTGAAGTCTCATGTGTGCAGAGATTGACCTATGTCATTGACTCAGCTGAGAGATACTACACTAGAGCGTTTGAAAGATATCCCCTGAATTGCTTTTTAATGCTGTCCCGGCTGTTTTGCATCGTATGATGGCGGTACTTATAAGTTATGGGCGTCATACTGAAAATTTGTAAGCCTTGGACACTGATTCTTTATTTTTAATGAGCTGTATCATGTCATAGCAATATCATACTATCCAGTTCAGCGCCACCTATTGGCAAAAAGTGTAACTAATATAACCTTTTTTTTATTATTAAAAAACAAAATCCCACAAGTTTCTAAGAATATCTGAGAAAACCGCATCTTTCTATTGTTTATACTTTACTAATTATTAGCATTTCAAAACTCCCGAAACTTCTGGATCACCCGGTATATTTATTATTGCATCTAGAAACACATTTCTTCCGTGTATTTTAATTTATAAAATAGAATAGTATACCGTAATTTCCATCGTTTAACACTAGAACCGCGGCGACGGGTCATTTTGACCCGTATCATGTGAAGAGTTGTCAATTTGAACCACAAAACTCTTTATAAAATAAGCTAAATGTAAGCTAAGCAAAATTAATTTCAATAAATTACTTAAATAGTTTTAAATGAAAATTCCGGTGAGAAATATTTTTATAAAACTTGAATGAATTTTCCCGCGGTTCTAGTGATAATCCTCAGATAGAACAATCATTATTCGACCCAGAAATAATTTAAATGAAATGTAATTGTTTAGATCGCGGTAAAATTTGGCTTCGAATATAAAAAAAAAAAAAAAAAAAAAAAAAAAATCTGGGTCGAAAGAGAATTGTTTGATCCGCGGATTGTACGCCGGAAATTACGGTATTTCATTATTGGATTGTAAGAAATATTATTAATTATCCGTACGCTGTATACAGTAGTCTTTACGTGGGGATTTCGTAAACGAAATCTTTGAAAAAAGAGGAGCCCGATTATGGTTGTAGCTGTAGGGGGCCCAAGGCCCAGCACCTTTTCGGGGCCCCCTCGCACCAAAATGTTTGTTAGATTCTCCCCCCACTCCTACCCTCATAGCATGCATGGTCACAGTTACGTCACAATGACGTCACTGTGAGTCACTTTGGTCACATCACATCTGTGACCAAAATGCCACCCCTCAGTGACGTCACATTGTGACTGAGATGTGACTTTCTTAAAAATTTTTAGAAAATCGTCACAATGTTAATGTCAAAGTAGTCACAAATGACACACTTTTCACAAATTGGTCACATTGTGACGTCACAAAGTGGTCACAATGTGACGTCACAAAAAAGCTCTGAAACGGCCATAATGACTTCACATTTTAGTCACTGTTACTTCACATTGACGTCACGTGACGTCACATCGACAATCGATGGTCACAAAGTCACAATGTGACTTCACAACGATGTTGCAGTGACGTCACCATGTCTTACGGGTAGAAATATTTGAAAGGTATCACTAAATTACCATACAACTGCCAGAATTTTCTCGATTTAATAAAACACAAATTTCTGTTTTTAAAAACAGGTGACAAAACATTAAAAATTTCGTAAAAGGCTCTCGTCACGAAGGGGTTAAAATGCAATATACATTTAAATCTTTTCAACAATTCCCGAGAGAAAAGTAGATCTATATCAATTTTGTTTCTTAGGATTTTGCAAGCGTTTTTGACACCTTAAGAAAATAAAATATAGAAATATTCTATACATATATAAGAAGCTTCCGTAAATTTATTTTCATTTAAATACTTAGTAGTACTTTCTCCGTTTTCTTTTTAAAATCTTCTTTAAAGGCCAAAATTCATAAATTGCTCCGTTAGAATTATAATTTAATTTTTGTATACGCCCAATAGTTTTCAAAAAATATTAATCATTTCTAAAAGGTATGAATAATTATCTTCTTTGGACGATGAGCTTTGCGTTTCCTTTCCTTCCTTTCGGCAGATAAAATAGTGATTTAGCTACATGAATTGTTAATATAATTTTTACCGTATTGTTTGATTATTTTTCTAACAAATATCTTATGTAGAATTTAAAATCATTTTTTTTTTAGTTACTCTCTTAAATATTTTTTATGAATTGGTTTGGTTTGATTACCTTTCTAACGAATTCCTAATGGAGAATTCAAATTCGCTTTTTACTCCGTTATCGTCTTATTGATTTCTTTGTGATATTTTCCCACATAATGATGGCAATATATTCTCTGCGACTTTTATTATGCATGCTTAAGATGTTTTAAATTGATTAATTTTCAAACAAATACTTCTGCCGAATTCAAAATTATTATTATATTTGATTTTTTCCCCTCATACCAAGTGCAATACATTTTTATACTATTTTTTTTAATACAGACCTAAGTTGTTTTAAGTTGATTAACATTTTAGCAAAGACTTTACGTAGAATTCAAAATTATTCCTCTCAGCTACTCTCTTATTGATTTCTTTATGCTTTTTCCCACATACTAAGTGCTGTATATTTACATTCTTTTTTATTATAGAGATTTCAGTATCGAAATAAACATTACCATAATTAATATACTAAATATTATAATAAGAAATTTATTTTAGTGTTCGTACGCCTCGTTGTATTTGAATGCAAGTTTTTCGCAAAATAATAGTCATCATATTAAAACACAAAATTTCAACATTAAGTAAATTTTACAAAAAAACTGGCATTTAACTCTCTGCCGGATAACGGACACTGATTTATCATTAAAGTTGATGACATATAGAATAGTTCCATTTATGTGATATTTAATGGTATTAATGAATATATTGTCATATTTCGAGGGCTTGGACTACAGGCGTAGGTAGATTTCAAAGTAAAGTATTAATTTCACTGACAAAAACTAAATCAAGATTAGAGATAAACCCAAATTAACAATTTTATCTAGCCGCTTTTCACGAGTTTTTAATTCCATTATTCTGTAAGAGCTGGTTTTAGCAGAATCATGTTGAGGCGGTATTTCAAAATAATATTTTTCCACGCTCAACAACTCGAAAAATTTTTGACACATTTTCACACTCATTTTTAAAAGTAAACACATGAAACTTGCTGATGTGATTTTTCGAAAATATGTATAAGCGACCAATTTTTTTTTTCGTTCGATTAATTAGAAATTGATTTATAAACAGTTACTTTCTCAATATGACATGTTTCTCTCGAGTGCTTTCGTCCGGCAAATTTTGTACAAAATGTCTATTTTGACAGCATTTTTTAAAACATATTTTGACTTTATCAAAACATCGACCAAAACGGCAAATTATGTAGTTCCTGAATAAGAGAACCTGCCAATTGGATGCGTTTGAAAGCAAAAATGAATTAAAAATGAAACAGAAAATAAGCAGTTTGGATTTGAGCACAACTTTAATACGATTTTTTCCTTCAACTGCTATGTATTTTTAATTTGTTTTTGTTGCAAGAATTGGTCCTATCAAAAACTTGCCAGCATAATAGTTGTAGATAAGAAGGTTAAAAGTTTATAAGTTAAGAAGGTTTATAATAAATTCAAGCAGTTTTGATATTTTGTGAATTGATGATGTTATGAATTTTTATCTTCTTCAACACTCCCCCCCCCTTTTTGTTTTTTGTTTTTTAACTTTTTTGCATCATAAATTGGGCCTATCAAAAATTTATGAATATAAATATTGTAGATAATATTAAGGAGATTGATAATAGATTTTATTGGATTTCATATTTTGAGAATTGACGAAATTATGATTTTTTTTCCTTAACCCTTTGAGCTCTGATGGTTGAAATTTCTACCACTTAATTTTAATTCCGAAATGTCCCAACGGCACCAGAAAATTCGACCAGATATATTAGAACAAGGTTTAAGGCATTTTTAAACGTAAATGCTTAACAATTTTTTTTTCTTTTCAAAATACTGGTGCCAATGTAACATTTGGAGTTTTGAAGAAATTTACCCTCCAGAGCTCAAAGGGTTAAAGCCTTATTTTTTCGCCTCATCAGACCATTTTTAATTTTATCAAAAGTCTGCCATACATACATTTTTGGCCCTTTTTCTAGAAGCAATATTAGCTTTAAACTTATTTGATATGCATTATAATTAATCTTTTGATTATGGGCTAGGTGTGGCGACTATTATTATATTTACTCGTACCGCAATTTACAAAATTATTCCTTTCAGTTATATTACTCTTGAAATTATACTAGTTTAATTGTATGACAGAGTATAGTTTTCAAAAACTGGTGAGAATCAGATAAAGTGATAGTCTCTGGGACGACAAATGTCCCAACCCCGTAATCAAAAGGTTAAAAAGT
This sequence comes from Maratus speculifer, assembly GCA_964019185.1. Classification (NCBI taxonomy): domain Eukaryota; kingdom Metazoa; phylum Arthropoda; class Arachnida; order Araneae; family Salticidae; genus Maratus; species Maratus speculifer. The sequence continues at coordinate 49,167,427 of OZ025299.1, forward strand.
TATAGGTTTTTTTTTTCCTGTTTCACCTCCGTATTTCCACTCCCTTGGTCCTATTTTGTCCCTTAACGAACTCGACCGAGATTTCCTTCTCCTGGATTTTATGTATACGTTTGGAAAAGATTTGTGCAGAATTATGGAAGTTATCGTGTTCATAAAAAGGTTATATATATTAGGGTGGACCTTAAATGCCATGATTTTTTTAATTATTATTTTTACAAGTCTCACCACCTATTTTGTTCCTTTTGATACAAAAACATTATGTAAAAAGTTTGAGCAATAAATTCAAATATTTAGGGGTAGCTCAACTGACTTGAAATTTATAAAATTAGGAAAAAATTCAGAATATTAGCTACACAAATAAGTAAGCACTTTAAATGTTTTAATTATTTAATTGTGATAATTTATTTAATTTACAGCACAATTATTAGGTTTTCTTCTTACATTAAAATTTTATTGCATTTTTGCAGGTTGAGAGAGACACATTTTTCTGCTACCTGAGTACATTTTACGATGATCTTCAACAACTTGTAGTAAAAATTGTAGTTGAATTTCATCATGAGTTATCAATCCATTGTATTCTTGAATAAGTGCAACTGCACGTTCGGCATGGTCATTTACTACTTGTAGAGATTTTATTACTTCTTTTTGCCTGTTTATAGTCTTCTCTTCACTCCCACAATTCAGGATCTACTGCAAGAAATCCATCCGGAAGTTCCGACAATTGAAACAACATCATTGACTTAGCTGTGACAAAATTTCCAATCTTTTATTTTTGAATAAATGTAGAGCAACACTGACTCGTTTGTAATAAATTTGAGCTTGTTTTTTAGAATAAGCTTCATGCTGTAATGCAATAACCATGCGTCTTTTAGTTAATAAACTCACACGGCTATCAAATAAAGCTAAACCAACAAGTCCTTCTGACAAATACCACAAGTGATTAGTAAATTTACGTGATGATGACTTGGAAACAGTTGAATGTATTGATGAGTAGTCAAGTAGTGATTTGAGCAACAACAGGTCATTATATAGGGCACATGAAGCTTGAGGTGCAGTGATCCAAGCTTTCAAGTATACACGGATTGTAAAAACACACATATCACGTATACCTTCTTCCTCTTTTACAGTCAATTTAAACTGAGCCTTGAACATCCAGATCTTGAGACACTATATTACTTTGGACATCCAACGGGCATGGTGCATTGCACCTGGTGACATAAATCTGATTCCCCTTTCTGGGACAGCACCTAGAAATATAATTACAAGTTCTAAAAATGATGTAATGATGAACGCATTGATTTCTGATCTGTGATACTGATTTTGTTTTATAGTAAAAAAAATTGCACCCTACCATATACTTTCTATAAGTAATGTTTCTTGTATTACGTGCAATAAGATAACCAACTTGGCTATTTAACACTAGAACGCCCGGAAATTCCACCCAAGTTTGAAAATAATATTTCTCACCAGAATTTTTATTAAAAAAAAATATTTAATTGATTTATTTAACGTAAATTTGCTTGGATAAAATTCAAATTATTTCAAGAAAATTTTTCTGGTTCGAACTGAAATTTAGTTACATGATTGGAGTCGAATCGACTCCATCCGGGCGTTCTAATGTTAACGGGGTTTTTTTTAGTTTTTTTGTTTGTTTTGTTTTGTTTTGTTTTTTGCGACTGTGAAATTGTGAACTTTTCAGATGGACTCTTTGTGACACAACTACACCGTTTCTGATTCTCACTGTAACATCTTACTTGGGAACATTTCCATTTATCAATCCTCGATTTTGATGGAAGTGGTATTGTTCGAAAGTTGATCAAGAATGACAAAGAAATGTATAGAAACTGTATTCCCGAATCCAATACTTCACGAGATATGGAGCCTGTTCTGTTTTGGGGAAGATAAATAAAGAAAAGAAAACAGCATGAGATTTCTTCAAAAGCTATCGAAGACACGACTTTTGTTTTGCACTAATTAAATAAGATAATGTTTTTCTACGTAAAAATGCTGAAATCACAAGTATTTCCAACACCATGCACAAACAATGAGACGAATTATTGGTTGATAGTCAGCCCAGGCTTGTTCTATAATAATGAAACATGCATGTTTTACTGATCTGAAAACTGTATCCGTGTTCCGCATTACAGCCTTTTGGAAAGCATACTGACACATTGCATTGAAAGTAGCTGAAGATAACTGGCTGTAGGTCAAACGATGTATTTCAATAATTCTTTCTACAATAGTGTTAATATCACAGCAAGCACTTTGACGATTTTTTGAACATTCTCCAAGTTTCTTTAGCAATACATGTAGTTTTGAAACAAGTACTAAACATCTAATGGCTGAAATTATTTTGTCGATCTAGCTGAGAAATAAAAAGATGTAGAGGAGAACCTAGTTTTTCTCTGCATAAATTTTCCTCTGTTTGGCCTCTTCCTCTGACCAGTACGAGAACCGCATTATCATCAAAACTCTATCATGATTAACTATCGTGGAAATAATTATCCTGATTAATTATAAGACGAAATTCCTATCTTCGGCAGCATTTAAAGGAATCTTACGCTGTTTTCCCCTTCTTTATTATCATTCATTCTATAACAGAAAAGCGTCCATATCTCATGAACTACTGGATTCGGGAGTATAGTTCCTGTACATTTCTTGATCCTCGTGGCAAGAGTTTTCGAACAATACCACTCTCATTCAAATCAAGACCTGACAGTTTGGGATATTCTCTAGCTCCGCACAATTACATCAAGATTTAAGAAGGTTGATCAGAAATCTCAAAGCGAATTGACATGGAATAACTACACTCTTAAAACGAAAGAGTTGATTTGGCTTCTCGGGAAAGAGCTGTAATTTTTTCGATCATAAATGAGTTGCTTTTCAAACGATTGAATCTTCTTGATTTAAATTGGTTATTTAAATAGCTCATCTTGATTTAAATTGCTTAAAAATAACTCGTTCACTCGAGTTATTTCAACTCTTTTCGAGAAGCTGTCTTTCAAAACGTGAGATGAGTTGATTTCGGCTCAACTTGAGTTACTTTGTGGCTGACATTTTAAGAGGGTACTAAAACAAAGGATACACATATACCACATACTAGGAGAAAAGCACAACGCGTTCCATGTTTCCCCCCTGTTTTTTTTTATTGTATTTGTTGTGTCTCTTTCTCATTAGTTGTTATCACCTGCTATCCTAGTAACATTTTCCTGCCACGTGTCTAAATTTATTTTTCTTTCATTATTTTTGTCTTCCTCTTGCTCTCAAGGAGCTACCGTAATTTCGTGTAGATAATCCGCAGTTCAAACAATTCATTTTCGACCCAGAAAATTATTTCAGTAATTTAAAATAAATATATACCGCGATACAAAATGTTACATTTTACTATTGAAAATTTCTGGGTCGAAAAAGAATTGTTCGAGCTGCGGCTTATCTACACAAAATTACGGTAATACGTGTTTTTTGTTTCTATTGAAGAAATACTAAGTTCTTTAAAAGAGTAGCGTTACGTTTTCTCCATTCTTATGCATTTTTTAATTATTTTCCTTTGCGAAAAGTAATAATTACTATCGTATTTTTTTAGCTTATGAAAAACTTTCTTATATCGTATCTTTAGGTATTGACATAGATTGTTTTATGCAAGATGTAAAAAAAAAATAGTAACAAGCTCTTGAAATTCTAGCAAAATATTTACTGAAACTAAGAAAATATTACACATAAACGTAACGCCTCATCTTTTCTGCTAAATCAATCATCTCCACACTGCTCTAATATAAAGTATATGTCTTTGTATGAGATAGCCGTATAAAATCATCGATCAGAAGAACTTTAGATGTCAGATGCTGGATGAAAATACACTGCCCTTGAACTTGTTCTTTTTGTTTATTTTTTACCTCTTTAGATATTGGAAGTAGTGATTATTTTATTTTGCTTTCATTTTAAATTAAAGGCAGTTTGAAGAAATAGAATTAAGAGATTCCGAAATGATGTTTTTGTCTCTATATTCTCAATATTTAATAAATATACAGGGTGTGTATAAAAGAATGTCCCAGTTATAAATCTTAATTGTATCAACTAAAGTGTTGTAGAGTGTTGGTTCAAGGTCACAAATAAAGAGTAACAGAAATATTCAGAAACACCGAAATCACTGGCGATAAAATTATAAATAAGCTAAAAAACTTTGTAAAATCACCATAAAAAGAAAATTAAACAGGACTCGTTTCGAGCTTTAAAAATACAGCTCGTCTCCAGCTAATCCAAACACGTGTCACAAGGGACAGAGTGGAGATAAAAGTGAAAGAAAGAGGGAGGAGATTACAAAGAGAGCGATAGGTAGCGCTACCTGACAGAGCCAAGGAGGAAGAGAAAAGTAAAGATAAAGAAAGAAGGAAGAGATTACAAAGAGTGCCACTGGTGGCGCTGGCTAAAAGAGCTCAGGTGGAAGAGAAAAATTATGACAGGGAGATTCCATTGCTCTTCCATCGAGATTGACGAGATCCTGCAATTAGTTAGTATTTGTGTTAGGCAAACCACTTTCCAATTTAATAATTCCTTTTATGTTCAAACTTATGGTTTGGCCATGGGCAATCCTTTGTCTCCTCTTTTATGTGTTATTTATATGCATTTTGCGGAAGAAAGACTCTTCACTTTATATGATTTTCCCTTCTGGTGCAGGCATGTTGATGATACTTTTATCTTAATTCCTTCTGAGCTGGATCTCCAAAATCTCCTTTCTCTTGCCAACTCTGTTGATCATTGCATCCAGTTTTCTCTTGAAGTCGAAGAGAACGATTCTCTTCCTTTCCTCGATGTCTTGGTTACTAAACACCCTGATCGGTTCTCTACCTCTGTTTATAGAAAACCTTTCGCTGTATCTTTTCCTACGCATGCTTTTTCTAACCATCCTCCACAGCATAAAGTGGCTTCCTTTTATACTTTTGTTTACAGAGCACTTCGGATTTGTTCTGACTCTTCTGCTCTAAATAATGAAATTAGTTACCTCAAATCTCTTGCCCTCGCTCGTGGTTATAATCCCTCTTTGATTGACAAAGCTCTGTATAAATTTAATAAGCCTAAACGTCTTCTTACTGATTCTAATAATTCGTCTAATATTAACTCTATAGTTCTACCTTTTTATTCTCCTCTTTGTTTCAAAATTGCTAAAATCCTTTCTCGTTTCAATTTTAAAGTTATCTTCAAACCTATGAATAAAATTAAATTCTCGTCTTTGAAAGATCCTATTCCTGTTGAGAACCGGTGGGGTGTTTATTTTATTCCTTGTTCTTGCAATTTGGGTTATATTGGTCAGACCAGAAGAGCGTTGAAGAAAAGATTAGATGAACATCAGAGATATATTAAAAATCAGGAATTATCTAGGTCTTCGATTCCTTCCCACTGTTGGTCTTCCGGTCATTATTTCAATTTTTCCATGGCCAGAATTATTTCTAATCCTGCCTCTCTTTCTCATATAGATATTCACGAAGCTTATTTTATTTGTAAAAATTCTAATACTCTTGTCAATGATCTCTCATCATCCCCCTCCCTTTCTCCTGCATGGAAATTACTTTTGTAGTTTTATTATTATTATTATTATTAATTTTTAATTTTTAATTAATTAATTTATTTTATTTACTATTTTTACAATTATTTTATTATTTTTATTTATTTATTTATTTTATTATAATTTTAATTATTTTATTTTATTTTTTATTTTATTTATTTATTTATTTTATTTTATTATTATTATTTCCACTGTTTTCTTTCTCTTTTATTAGTTTATCGTCATTTTTCTCTTCCACCTGGGCTCTTTTAGCCAGCACCACCTGTGGCACTCTTTGTAATCTCCTCCTTTTTTCTTTACTTTTTTCTTCCTCCTTGGCTCTGTCAGGTAGCGCCACCTGTCGCTCTCTTTGTAATCTCCTCCCTCTTTCTTTCACTTTTATCTCCACTCTGTCCCTTGTGACACGTGTTTGGATTAGCTGAAGACAAACTGTATTTTTAAAGCTCGAAACGCGTCCTGTTTAATTTTCTTTTTATGGTGATTTTACAAAGTTTTTTAGCTTATTTATAACACAAATAGTATTAGATAAGGGCATGAACAAATACTGCATTGTTATTAACGCGCGTGCAGTGCGACATACGTAAAATGGATGCTCTTGAGCGTAAAGCATTATTGCTGGGCTCAAGATTTAAAAGCCATTAGAGCAAGGGTATTTTTTATTTCCTTTGGGGCTTTAAAAAAGATCTGGTCTACGTTCCGCCACTACCTAATAATTTGCCAGAGTTGAGACACAGAATTGAAGAGGCTATTGCGCCCATTTCTTTGGACTTGTTATTCAAAATATGAGAAAAGTTGGACGTTAGGTTCAATGTGTTCCGTATCACTAAATGTGCATCTATTGAACACCTATTGTTAAAAAAATATTAGGTTAGTTTACCTTGAATTTGATGCATGATTTGCTGTAAATAGTCTAAATTAAACGGTTATAATATGCCACTGAAACTGGGATATTTTTTTGTGGTAACACTGCATTTTTTATCGGAAGAGAATTTTTACAGTAAAATACACCTCTTAGATTTTACTCTTGTGTTAATAAACGATTGTGGTTTTCACAAAACAATTTTATTAAGCCATTTTAATTTAAATTATTGAGTTTACATTCTTTTAAATGGGAACTTAAATATTGGCAAAATGCAATTATTTTGAAATATCGGCTTCGAATATCTTTTCATTTAGACACTGAAAGGAAATTGAATTTAATTTTGCTTTATTTTAAAAGTAAAGACTAGTAAAAAATATTGAAAGAGAAAATTCTAATATAAAAATATTTAAACCATCCCCTTTTTTATCTCGATATTTCAAACTATAGGGGAAGATGGGGATACTTGAGCCATTTTTTAAATTTTAATTTTTTTAAATTTTTTATAATTTCTTAGAACAAAATAAAATATTGAAAATGAAAATTTGATATTTTTTCTTCAATTGAAAACCACTTTCAATTAGTTTTGAACTATTTTTCTATGTCTAATAAATTTTTACTTTTTCTTTTACAACGTGGCTCAAGTATCCCCATGGAGGGGATACTTGAGCCAGATGTCACATTCGCACCAGTATTTTGCAAAGAAAAAAAACGATTTACAATATACGAGAAAAATTGCATTAAACCTTTTTCAAATAAATTTGGTCGAATTTTCTGGTGTCGTTGTGACATTTCAGAATTAAAATTATGTGGTAGAAAATTCTACCAGCAGAGCTCAAAGGGTTAATCACCATACTTTCAACATGGTACCAAGGTATGTGATTTCTTTTTCACATGTTCAGAACTATAAATATGTTACCATGTTGCCAGTTTTAGAAAGAAAAATTGACCAACTGTAGAGATAATAGGGGTGGCTCAAGTATCCCCTATGCTCAAGTATCCCCACTCTCCCCTACATTTAACATTTTACATTGAAAAAGACTGAAACTTTTACAGAAAAATCTGACGGTCATTTTTTTAAAATCTTGTTCTTCGCAACAGCCGTTTGTTTTATGGTATAATAAGGTTTAAACATTTGAATTTAAATGATTTACTTGTTTAACTCTTTAAAATGCGTAGTTAACAAATAATATTCAACAAAAATATAGAATTAATTTCAATGAATTATTACTTATTTTCGTGTTTTGTGGCAACCTTGTATAGTTATCCACACTATACAGTTTCATAGTTGTCCACACTAGAGTCCTACACGAGTCGGGTTATACCCGACCTGAAAATTGCATTTGAAGTCACAGCAAAAACCTGATTCGAACCAAGTACACTTAAATCAGAAACTCGAACGAAAGACAAGCATATTTTAATGTATTATAATTATTAAAAAATTAGTTTAATTTTCCTACTGGGGGTAGGAATACACCGGACAGTGCTCGAACCACGGAGCTTTTGGTTTAAGCTCATCTCTGGCAACTGATTTTTTCTGGAAAACATATTTTAACCAGCTAAACTAATTGACAATCCCATCTAGTTTGTTAGTTTAAACAGCTCGACAAAATAAATCTCGAAATCTACTAATGTTTTTTATTAACGCAAGAAAACCCTTTTTAAAATCTTGCAACTTGCGTGATAATTCCACTTGGAAAGTTTCGAAATCGGTTCCTATAACAAGATAAACGATGATGTGGAATTTTTTTTTATATAATCTGGATCTAAATAAAAATCACAATAATTCGAGGTTCATTAGATTCGAGACTGGGGCCGACGTAGTGAGCCTTGTGTACGCCGTCCGATACAGTTGGATATAATTTATATGTCAATTTTTAAGAAATAGCAATTTGATTTAGATTGTAACGTTTCAAATTTTGTCCCCTTATATCATTTTATGCTTAATATGTGTGAATTCATATTCATCATACATTTAAAGCTGTGTAATCATTTGTAGGACAGATAAAGAATCTTTGTTATATAATTCAAGAAATCTATTTTTCAGCCTGCTATAACTCTAAAAGGAAATTTATTGTTTTTTGAAGTGAAAACTTCTTTAGGCGCGTTGGGCATATTTCTGATATGGGAAAAACCATTGAACTCGCGACACTGTTAACGTAACCGACAGCTCTGTTTATTCTAAAGACGCTTCTGCATTACTTCAAGATAAAATTGGGAAGAAATTTGATGATTGGACAGCCAATGACTTTGAGTGGGGATTTCAGCATCAACTTTGCAATTAAAAATCTATAAAAATCTACAATTAATTGAATTTTTAAATAGAGAATATGATTTAACTATGATCAATGATCGCAATCTTAGCACAACGAGATATAAACTACAATTGATGCATTCTTTACAAGATATTTAAATAGATTCGAATCAAATTTTTTTCTTTCCTATATTAGCTACCATAAACCTATAGTATCAGTTCCGTAATATAATGATAATAATGATGATGATAATGATGATTATGATGGAAGGGTTGTTGAAATTGTGGATGAAAATTCATAAGTTTCATTGGTATTCATTTCAAAGAATACCAATTAATTAAATCTCATATTTCATGTATTTGTAAATTTACGTTTTAAGCAATATATTGCAATTTTTGTATGTAAAATAATATGAACTATTTTTCATGTACAATAGCGCATTGAATGAAAATTTTAATGTAATTATTGTAGTGGTAGTTTATGAATAAAAAAAAGCACTTCATTTAAAAGTATTTCCTGCAAAATAAAATATTTCCTGACGATTCAAAAAATATGTCCTGTTGATTCAAACAATACATACGTAATTGTTCAAGTTTTCACTTCTGTCGGCACTCCCGGTGTGACACTATTTTTATTTTAATCTATTTAGCTATAGCGAAAAAAAATTATAAGTGATTCTTCCATTACATCAAAGAATTTAATAAAAGAATGACGATTCCCGTAACACAGCAACTATTTTTAAACACAAACATTTTAAAAAACTCCAAATTTGTGGAACGTAATCTATCTTTCCAATATCATTTCCCGTTACATATTGGCGTAACCATGGTGGGCGCCCAAGTGCTCTAAACACTTTTTTTTTTTTTTTTTTTTTTTTTTTTTTTTTTGCCACATCTAACTACAAAATTTTATGCTGTGAATGAAGGTGAAGTAAACCTTAGATTACTGTAGGTTTTGTGCACCCAACTTGGTTACGCCACTGGTTACGAGGTAAACATGTGGGTATTTTTTCTGTTATAACCCTTCATTCTATATCTTAAGAATAAGTTGAAGACATATGATGATTGAAAAGTAATACAAACATTTAACAATGATAATGCTGTTGAAAACAAGCATTATTTGCTCAGAAAATCAAACTTGCATGCGATTTTGTTCATCATTTATCAATAATTAATATATTGCTTATATTTGCGGAAGAGAGTCTTTACTTTCAGTGAAATGTAAAGACATCAAGATAAGAGCATAATTGTCACTATTCAAGTCCAAACAGCGCCTAGTATTCTCTATAATTCACAGAAAGTGGATAGTTGGGCACTTTAATTGATTTACAAAAAACTTTCAAATTTCCCCATGTTGGAATTATATTTCAGAAAGCAAATATAATCTATTAAAATTTTCTAAGATACCTAGAAATAATATGAACAAAAATCAGGACTCAGACTTCTACCAATGTTGGCAATGATTTACTTTCTTTTAATTCATATTCCTTGTTTTGCACCACTGTTTTGAAATCGTAATATTCGCCCTATTTACTGCCACGTTAATTAAGGCGAAAACAAAGAGGAGTTTATTATTTTTAAAAAGTGGTGCAGTCAAGAAAATTAAAATTAAGAAATAATAGCTTAGTGATAACACTGACTGGTGCAACAAAAACTGTAAGTTTGAATGAATAATTCAATTGCGATCCTGGTTTCCTATAAAAAAATTGTCTTGATGAGTATTATCAACGTTTGTCCTAATACTTTTTAGACACCCTATATTTATTAATATTACATTTCGTTATTCTTAATTTCCGATAAATACAGAAATTTTAAAAGCATTTCTCGAAGATATGTTTATAAATTAATGTTCTATTGACGATCTAACCAAAATAATAAATAAAGGCAACGGAGAAAATAATCAGTTTTATGTGTAGCCGTAATTAAATGTGACAACTATTCTTTCGTGAGATTTATGTTTGAGTCCCAAATGACATATTTATCTATCTTTGTTTTCTTTAGCGGCTAAATGAATGACGAAATAAAGAATTTCACTAGAAATAGAAAAAAAGCTTTAAAACTTGAAAGAAAAGACGCTAAATTATTTAGAAATAACTACTAGCTATTTAATTTTGAAAATTAATTTAACTTTATTTTTTCGAACTGGATTTAGCATTAGGATAGGTAATCTGTATTTTTGACTGAATAAGTAGCTGGTGAGCCTAATTTCCGGTACAAATATTGTTTATCCTCATCTTTATTATCAGTCCTAAACGTTTGTACAGCTAATTTTGAGAGATGCTGTAATCGCCTATTTACTAATATTGATTATCTACTATTGGATCAAAAAGTTCCGATTCTGGGCCAATAGTTGATATAGCGATGTGGAAATACATCATCAGTGCAGACATTTTACAACATACGTTTCAGTGAACTGTATCACTGCAATCAAAACGCTCAAGGCTTGAGAACAGGGGGTGCGACGTTATCACTAATGGACGAGTTCTCACTAGTGTTGAAAAACGCACGGGAAATTCTTGAATAACAATTTCTTTTCATTTGCAGAATAACTATCATCGTATAAAACAATAAAAGTTAGACAAATTTACAGGTGATATTTCCGATTCTTCTAAATAAAATTTCAGCCAGATGTTTTGCCGCATCCGGGCTGTTTTTTATTGGGAAATTCCAAATTCTCCCTAGTAAGTTTAAACAGATTTATAAGATGGTTTTATAAGATCATAGATAATTCACAAATAAAATAAAGTAAAATTGTTATTCAAAACTTTCCGGTGCCAATTCCAATACTAGTGTGAACTCGGTCTATTAGTGATGACGTCACGTCTCCTGTCCTCTGGCGTTGAGAGTTTCGGTAGCAGCTATTGCACTCATTCTTGTATGTCGAAAGCGTAAATGGCGTTTAACCCTATGAGCTCTGGTGGATAAATTTCCTCAAAGTTCCAAATGTCATATTGGCACCAGTATTTTGCAAAGAAAAAAAACCGGTTAACTATATACACGAAAAAATGCATTAAACATTTTTGAAATAAATTTGGTTGAATTTCTGGTGCAGTTGTGACATTTCGGAAATAAAATAATGTGGTAGAAAATTCTACCATCAGAGCTCAAATTGTTAAAGAACAACCTATGATGATCAGAAGCAGCCAACGTTGCATATGTTAAATAAAGTGCACGATGAGAAAGCAATGTGGCTTGTGAAGGTATTTTTAAGACGCCACTCTAGTCTTTGAAAAAGACCCGGATGATAATGTTAAGTCTATGGGGGCGTTATTTTCAAATATCTCATTTTAATATTTTTATATGTTTTTGTTGCATAATATAGCTCAGGAATATCCACAACAGGGCTAGTTTTTCTTTTTAAATTTTGGTTATAGTTTTTTTTTTTATATTAGGATAGTTTCAGTTTCAAACAGTTCAAACCGGTTCAAACCGGTTTTAAAAGTTAATTTTTTTTAAAGAAAATCTCAGACCAAAATCGAAAATCTAAAAACTAACCCGGTTTTAGATCATCCTCAGCTATTCTATGGAAAAATACCGTGTAAAAATACTAAAATTTGAGCGTGATATTTAAAATGAACGCCCCCATAGACTTTACATTATCATCCAGGAGTTTTCCACTGACTAGTGTTGCGCCTTTTCGATTTCGGTTATATATTTTTTATATTATGATAGTTTCAATTTCAGAACTGGTTCTAACCGGTTTCAAAAATATTTTTTTTTTTTTTTTAAATCTGAAACCAAGATTTAAAAAGTGAAAACTATCCCGGTTGTAGATCGTCCTCAGCTATCCTATGCAAAAAAATCATGTAAAAATATTAAAATTTGGGTGAGATATTTGACAATAACGTCCCCATAGATTTAACATTATTATCCGGATTTTTTTGGGTGAGTAGAGCGGCCTCCTAAGAGCACACACTAGTCACGCGGTAAAAGCCGAGCGCTAATGTAAAGTCTATGGGCGCGTTCTTTTCTAATATCTCGTTCAAATTTTAATATTTTTACATGATTTTTTTTTTTGCATAAGATAGCTTAGGACGATGTACAACCGGCCTAGTTTTTACTTTTCCGATTTTGCTCATATATTTTTTATATTATGATAGTTTCAATTTCAGAACCGGTTTAAACCGGTTTTGAAAGTTAAAATATTTTTTTTAAAATCTGAAACCAAAATTGAAAAAGTAAAAACTAGGCCGGTTGTGGATCGTCCTAAGCTATCCTATACAAAAAAAAATCGTGTGAAAATATTAAAATTTGAACGAGATATTAGAAAAGAACGCCCCCATAGACCTTACATAATCATCCGGGTCTTTTTGTGTACTTTTTCTGTGAATATTGTGGGCTCCTAAGGCCCCATAATAGTCACTGAAAAAGACACGGATGATAATCTAAAGTCTATGGGAGCGTTCTTTGCAAATATGTCGCTCAAATTTTAATATTTTCACACGATTTTTTTTTTTTTTTTTTTTTTTTTTTTTTGCATAGGATAGCTGAGGACGATCCACAACCGGCCTAGTTTTTACTTTTTCGATTTTACTTAGATTTGTTTTATATTATGATAAATAAAATTTCAGAAACGGTTCTAACAGGTTTCAAAAATTAAAGTTTTTTTTTTTTTTAATCTGAAACCTAAACTAATAAAGTTAAAACTAGCCCGGTTGTACATCATCCTCAACTATCCTATGCAAAAAATAAATCATGTAAAAATACTAAAATTTGAGTGAGATATTTAAAAATAACGCCCCATAAAATTATCAATATCATCCGGGTCTTTTTCCGTGACTAGTGTGGGGCCTTAATTACTGCTGTTGAGGAATCGACGACCGCAATGAAGAGTTCACCATCATAGAAAAACAAGTCTCTTTTGAAAAAAAATGCGATAGCCCATTTACAAGGTGCATAAAACCTGGGTTATATACTCCCATGATAAACCAACTCTATAAACAACTGACTTATCTGATAAAGTATGTGAAACAGAGTTTGTTCAGATTGAGAATAGATGAAACAGAATTTATACCCTGTTTTCTAACTGGATTATCGGATTATATTTTTTCAAAATGGACTTACAGAAGGATTCTGCGTAATGTTTTCAGCCACAAAATTCCCACTGTCAAAAATACGTAACTGGAGAAGACGAGTACTTTGAATGTGTTTCCCTCATAGCATGCATGGTCACAGCGACGTCACAATGACGTCACTGTGAGTGACTTTGGTCACATCACATCTGTGACCAAAATGTCACCACTCAGTGACGTCACATTGTGACTGAGATATGACTTTCTTAAAAATCTTTAGAAAATTACAAATATTCTTCAAAACATGTTATTTACTTTAAAAACATGTTTCTGGCAATTTAAATATCGTCGATTTTGTTACAGTTTCGTCACAATGTTAATGTCAAAGCAGTCACAAATGACACATTTTTCATAAATTTGTCACACCGTGACTTCACAATGTGGTCACAAATTGGTCACAATCTGACGTCACAAATGAGCTCTAAAACGGCCATTACGACTTCACATTTTAGTCACTGTGACTTCACATCGACGTATCGTGACATCACATCGAGAATCGATGGTCACAAAGTTACAATGTGACTTCACAACGATGTCGCAGTGACATCACCATGCCTTCCACCAGGTTGTGTGTAGAGTGTAGCATGTCATATCAATAAACCGCATCACTTGGTAAAGTCAGTTTCCAAAGTTTTGTAGCTTTGTAGTATATCATTACTCTATTTCTAATGCATCTTACCTTATCTTGTTTTTAGTATTTCATGGAAGATACTCAATGCAAGAAGAAATGCAAAACAAATTTCTTAATATTCCAGAATTAATGAAGAGAAAAACGAGTTTCGAGTACAACATTTTTTTAATCCTCTCCATCAGGCAAAGAGCGTACGTCTACTCAGAACATTGAAGAGCAGTTGATAGCTTTGGCTTTTCGAAGATAAACAAAAATTATACTATATTTGAAACTACTTGCTTTGTTAAAAAATAATCAAGTCCGCCAGACATACATAATTGCCTTTTCTATCCTTCACTGAATAAAAAAAATATATGAAATACAAATATGCTCCAATAAATAATATTGGAAAATCGTATAATATACATATATATATTACATGCACACACACACACATATACATATACTACATATATGTATGTATGTGTATATATATATATATATATATATATATATAAATACTTTTATAAATACATCCAAAGTTATTCAGACAATACCAATAAAAGAACCAATGAAACCAGTATTTTTACAATCATATTATTAAAAACAGTTGAAGTTTGAAGAGAAATAGAAGGCAGATTACCAAATTACTAAGAAATATATGGATAAATGGACATTATATAACCAGAGTAATTCATATATTACCATACAATAAACCAATGAAACCAGTATTTTTACAATCATCTTATTGAAAACAGTTGAAGTTTGAAGTGAAATAGAAGGCAGATTACCAAAATAATGAAAAATAAATGGATAAAAAGACAGTAGAAGGCTTTTCTATTAAACTACTTCTTCAGGGGTGTATAGTTTAACAAAAAAGCAAAAACATCCAACCAGTTTCTGTTATGAGTCGTGTTGAAAGCTAAGAATTCGACTCACAATACACCCGACTGGCTGGAAGCTATTCAGATGACAAATTAGTAGAAAGATACACATAGAAGAAAATAAAATCAATATGACAAAATAACAATAATACAATATTCCATTTAAAAAAAAGGATATATATACTAAAAAATTTACCATTACCCATATCCTAGCAAGATTTGTAGTGCAATCAGATACAAACTACATGTGACTTACTAACAGTCAAGGTTATGGTCATAGTATAAATCACATAGATAATAAAATAAAGTTGTAACAATAATTATAAAAATTAGTAAAACATATATTATACTATATAATTCATAATATATTTTTAAAAAAATAGATGCTACTATTAGAAATATTATATTTTTATTTTTAATCAATTATTAATATTACTATATTAATTAATTAACTAGAATATATTACTACAACTTCTAGCAGAAAATTATTTTAGTGCTGCCATCTAAAGGATTAATATATTAATTAAATTATATGTTTATGGTGCTGCCCTCTATTATAGGAAAAAAGTAAATTATTTATTAGCTAAGAATTTCCAAGAATAATTTCTATTCTAATATTTTACAAATATTTTCTTTAAGACAAATACAATAGACAACCATATCTTATCTCAATAACTTGATGATTTTTAAGTTATGCATATTAGTTTTTAGGTAAACAAACTTTAATACTATGTGTAAAGTTATTTTTTTTTAATTATTAAATATATAATAATTAACCATTGCGTATTATCCAGACAACACCGCCCTCCTCCGTAATCTAACATCTAACCCACCCAACCATCCTATTATTCATATTTTTTTATTATTTATTTTTTTGTATTTTTTATTTTTTTGTATTTTTTATTTTTTTTTATTATTTTTATTTTTTATAATTTTTTTAAACTTTTTTTTACGCAATGTGTTAATTATTTTTAAGATCATGTAATAACTTATTATATATTAAAGACTATAGGAGTTCTTATCAATAACATCATATGGGGCTGCATAAATTAGCTTGTTAATTTTTGCAATATTGGTTGAAGAGAAAATAGACAGTTAATACTAAATAAATGTTTATACAGATAATATTTTTTTAACCAAATGTAAAGGATAACCATATCTTATAGCAGTTTCTTGTACAGTTTTTAAATTATGCATTTTAAAATTATGTGAACAAATATTTTTAATTCTATGGGCAAAATTAAGTAATATATTGACATAGACAGATTTATGTAGGCAAGAATTATAATGAGTAAAGAGGTTTACTTTAAAAGGAAAGTCATTACGTTTGTCATAAATATCAAATAGAATTTTATTATCAGAAAGCGTAATATTAAGATCAAGAAAGTTAATTGTATTATTATGCATATCATTATAACTGTATTTTTAATTTTTGTGGTATTTGATTGGTAGCGAATAGTTAGATGACTTTTTAGAATATAAAATTATTATATCATCAAGATACCTGTATAGAAAACAATTAACAATAGAAGTATTACGTTCATAATAATGTAAGTAGAGATCAGCACAGATGGATGATACAATCCCACCTTGTGGAAGACCGACTATTTGTTTAAATATTGTATTACTAGCAAAAGCCATGCTTTGTTTGGATTCGCGAAGCATTATTTTATAAAACAGATATTTGAAAGTAACAATATTTTTTTATTATTATTATTTTTGCATCTTTATTAAACAAAAACGTTATTTTATGTTTTGGCGCATTTTAATTTTTTATTTATGATGTAAAGCTGGCATAATAAGATATTTTCGAAGCAAACTTTTACAATTTTTTTTTTTTTAATTTTCAACTAAAAGCTCTTTTAAAGATGTTTTTACAATTTCAAGTAGCCACTGGTGTTTTTTGATTGTTTGAAATATGCATGTTTCCAATCTTTGTAATCAACATCCGATAATCTTTGATAGCTATTTTAGAATAATATATTTGAAGAAAGCTTGAAGAAAGTTACTTCTTCAAAATCCTATTTTCTGGAAAAAACATTTGAAATCTGCTTTCGTTGATACTATGAATTTTTAACTGTAAAACATTTTATTTTAATTTCTTCGTTTTTATACATGTTAGCGTATGAGAATTGCTGTAATTCTCTCCGCGTGGGAGGACTTTTTACTTTCTGCGAATGGCAACTCAATTAATGGAATTACCTTTTAACGAAGCGCTCTCTCATTCTCGCAGTGACGTTTTCACGAATAATTATTGTTGTGTTTGCGAACTTATTAAAGTCTTATTTTTCTATAAATCCTTCTGATTAATGAGTCGATATTATTTAGCCACAATACGACCTTCGCAAAAATATTTATAAAGAGCTTGAACCAACAACTTCACGCAGATCTTTTAATTTTTCATTTATATAACAAATTTAAGAATTAATTTTATTTGTTTACAATTATTTTGTTGCCAGTTTACAAAAAAAAAAAAAAAAAAAAAAAAAAAAAAAAATCTATAATACAATTCTTTTAAAATGTTTAAGTGTCATCTGTGCAAACGATTTCGCGGGATAATGAAAACATGTTTTATTTAATAAATTAATCATGATTCTATCTATAATTATTTACTCCATGATTTAAACTTTTTTTTCTGAAAATATACGCGTTTCATTTTTTAATTATTTGCTAAAATGCGTCCGTATTGGAAATGCATGTAAAATAAATTAATTAAAATAATAATTTTTTTAACGTTTTACTGTAAAAAAAATTATATTCTGCAAATCTACAGATCATAATTTATTTTTGTGTTTAATTTGAAGTTAAAATATTGAATAGTTTTTTTGTAAAGCGTACGACAAATTGTAATTTGAGTGGACTAGTAGAGGATTCGCTTCGCTCATCCTAATTAAATAATATATAATTATGATAAAGAATAAATTCGGTTAAAGATTTGAAGTAAGATAAAGATACATGTATGTTAAGAGAATTCCTATATTCCTTGAATAATAAATTTATGATCCTGAACATATCTGCAATATCAATTGTATTAAATAAATCATTGAAGTCATATGTTTTGATGTACTTAATGTTTTGTAAATTTTTGATATTATTTACAAGATGTAAACTATTTTTTATACTATAGAATTTATTATTAGTTTTTGCAATATCTAGCATTTTTGTAAGTATTGTTAATAATTCTTTACCTGCATTATTGTTATAAGTATTACACCCAATAGTTATAGTACGAAACTTTATAGGAATTTTATGGAATTTTGGAATAACCACAATGTAAGGATAGTTATAATTATGATTTTTTAATTTTAGTAATTTATAATATTGAGCTATATGTCTATTTTTAATAATAGTATCAATATCTGTTTTAATGAAATTTGAACTAGAATTTATTGCTTGATTTAATAATGTAGAGTAATAATGTTTACATATGAAAGCATAGTTGTTAGGAGATTTATCGACATATGTTATGATAAATTTATTTTGTAAGTTTTTTATTTCATCATTTAATTGTTTAAAATTTAAATTGAAGGTATCGATATTCCTATAAAGTTCAATATTTAATTTATCTAAAACATTAAGTTTCCATTCAGTGAAGTATTCCAGAGGCTTATTGTAGTGTATCGAAATTTTAGAAATAAAAAGATCTAAATCTAAATTAAACTGTTTTATGATTGATTTGATATTAGTACATGAAGGAACACGATATTTAGTACCATTAGCCATTAAATTGCGTAAAGAATCATTTTCAACGATATTAATATCCCCAGTAATAATGTGACCATGATCTTGTTTTACGAAGTTACTATAACAGGGATCATTACAATAACATGGATAATTAGTATTATTGGTTAAAAATTTAGAAAATTTATTGTAGTTAAATATCTTACGTCCAAGTGTAACATTATATTTGAAGGATTTGTGTATAGAAAATTTTTTATAGGGAAATTATTATTTTTATCATTAATAATGTTGTGTAGATTAATTTTATTAAGAACATTATTGGTAAAAGTAATTATGAGTTGAGTATTATTAGTTTTTTTATATGTATTTTTAGAAATTTTAACATTAAGAAGATTAATTCTATAGTACAATAAATCAAAGTAAATATCACTAAAATGTGAAGTTAAATCAATAGATAGAAATACTTTATAATATAAATTTAGATGTTTCTTTTTTATTGAAAAAATGTGTTTCCTAATATCCATCCATTGATACGAGTTATTATATTCAGATTCCAACTTAATTATTTGCTGTTTGATCTTATTTCTAGAAATATATAGATTATTAGCCTTATTTTTACCTCTTGTTGTACGTGTAGTTTTTTTAATAGCAGAATGATTTAATTTTGCATACGTACTACTATAATGTTCATAATTATTAGTATTAGTAAAGACAATGTTAGTACGATTGAATAATTTAGAATTTAGACCATAAGGGTATAAAGAATCACGAGATTTAATATTAATTGATTCATAAAGTATGCTATCATTTAGATTTTTATGCATACTTAAGATTTTGATGGTTATATTTTGAAAGTTATGGTGCCTGAAATGTATATGTTCAACATTAATAGAGTTGTTTTTTAAAATATCCTGTCTATGTTGATTGATTCTTCTATGCAAAGGATTACATGTTTGACCTATATATTCTAACTTACAGATGTTGCAATTAATTGAGTATAATACGTTGTATGCCTTACAAAATAGCACATTGTTTTTAGAACTGGAATCATTATCAATTTGTTGTGTATCTGCATGAGGGCAAGTTAAGCATTTGGGAGATAAGCACTTTTTAAATTTAAGTTTAATCGAGGGACAATATGACAGGTAACTGTTTGACGATCCAAAGAAATCCCTATCTATTTCTTTGTACCGAGCTTTAGACATCTTACATTTTGAAGAGCCTAAATTGCCAGTCGCTAAATTTGTTTTATAACTATTCATCATAAGAAAGATTATTTATATCCAATAGGACAAAATACATTACATAAAAATTAGTATAAGAACAATTTATAATACTATATAAATTTAAGCTAAAAAAAGAAATTGACATAATATATACATCAGTTGAAATCTTGGCTATTTGATTAAAAAATGATAACTGACAAAATACATTGAATAAAAATAATATGTATATCATTTAATTTCCTAATTAATTTATATCACTAATAAAGATAAAATAAAAGTAATTAAATTTAAAAAATAATTTTCAATAATAATAAAGTGAAAGTACTTGATTACATAAATAATAATTATATATACAATATTTACACGAAAAGAAAAAATCCCAAACTTAAATCCAAAAGTAGTCTCATCTATACTAATAAAAGAACAAAACGCTCTGTCTGTCTGTGTGTGTGTCTGCGATGGCTAGCAAAATCTACAGCATGTACAAAGCTCAAAATTTTTTTGAGAGTAGCCCAATATCTCTCCTGATGCACCTGAGCTTCAGAATTTCAAAATTCCAATTATTAACTGAGTAATTAATTAAAATCAAGAGGTCACTCTCATAAAAAATCATCTTTTCCCAATTTTTTTCTCTTTCATTTGTTTACGGTTGGTTGGTTGTGTAAAAATTTTCGCAGAAGTAATAAGAAAGCTGAGACAGAATTAAAGAAACCCATGGAGGAATAAGATAAGTGGAGGTGAAGTAAGCTCAAAAAAGGTTTGCGATATGAAACCATTTATCGCTCAAATTTAATGTGGCAAACAAAAGGACGTGGAAGAGATTTTCTATTATAAGACGAATTGAAAGAAATGAATTACAGTTGAAGCATATTTCAAGAGAAAATAGCAAATTTTTAAAGTGGCCTTCGTTCTATTATTATTTATTAGAATAAATATTCGCTTTTAAAATGAAGGAAATTGGAAAATTAGCAATAATTAAATATCAAATTAAAATTAAATAAGATATTGAAAACATTTGATACGAATTAAAAATTGTATAACTAAAAGTTTCCTTCATTAATGTAATTTTCATTACTTTATAACGTAGATGAAAAGTGTTTATGACTTAATAATTGCATGTAAATAAATATTTAAAATATAATGATGAAAACATTCTTTTAAAATCATGTATGAAAACTTAAGTAATAAATATTAATCTAAAATATAAATTTCTGACTGCAGACGATTTTAATGTACTAACAAAATAATATTATATTTTCAAGCAAAACGTTAAAATAATTTTCTATATTGATATTTAAAACACATATGATAAAATAATTAATAAATTTTTACCGGTGAAGCGATAAATTAGTTCTTTTTTTAAAAACGAGAGAAAAAAAAAATACAGGTTTAAACCTGTTTCAATTGATAGCGAAATTTTAAAATGGAGGGCCAAAATCACAGTCCGGTGAAATCCAAACACCTCATTGGTCATTGAGCCGCGTCCTTTTCAGGGAACAATCTCTTAGCAGTTGGGTAAATGTTGTCATACTCCTTTTTCCGAGAAAAAATCGTAGCGGCAGTTTTGAAGTAAATCTTATCTCTTTTCATTTATAATCTAAATTTTTCACTCTCATTTTATAAAATGGCATCAAAATATCTTAATTGAGTTAATTTCGATGGTTTATCTTAAATAAGAACAGACGGTAACAATCGTTTAAAAAATACTTTCCCCCTCACCTTTTTCAAATGGAGAAACAAGTTCGTGATTTTCACCCTTACCACACGACCAATGGGGTGGCTGGATTTCACTTGACTGTGATTTTGGCCCTTCATTTTAAAATTTCGCCAATTGATAGGCGTGTCAAAGCACGTGCTTTTGTTGGTACTTAATTGGACTTAATGTAGGGTTACATCTTAAGCATCATCTCCAGAGATAATACCTCCACTCTATTAA
The DNA here is from genome assembly GCA_964019185.1 of Maratus speculifer. NCBI lineage: Eukaryota > Metazoa > Arthropoda > Arachnida > Araneae > Salticidae > Maratus > Maratus speculifer. The sequence goes on from OZ025299.1 coordinate 49,189,509, forward strand.
TTTCTTTTTACTCTATAAAAGAAACCAATTTGAGATTTTGACATTTCAAAAGTGACTGTTTTTTTCCCAAAGACCTTTAAAATTCATAGACTGGCAAAATGTCAGTTTAACTTAGGATTTTTGAACATACCTATTACGTCAGATCGTTGGTACTTTGTACATTAGAATGTATTTGTGGTTGGCTATGTTGAAGTTAATATATGTATATGTATATATGAGGCTTTTTTAGCAGTTTTTTTAAATCATTGATTAAATTTGAATGCATTTATTTAAGTTAAAATTTTATTAAGACTTTAATTTGTTTTTAAAACAAAAATGAAATGGCTCTTTGACGTACAATTGTTCGAATAGGCAGACGATTCATACGCAGTAATAAATTATCAAATAGCAAAATAAATTATATATAAAAAATAGTCACTAAAAGAATAGTAGCAAAACATAATGTTTAGGCGTATTAACACATAACCCGATCCCAACCAGAAAAAAACAGACTATACTCCGATCCAAGCAAGACAAAAATTTCATGAGCATAAACGCGACCCGAACCTAAAAATTCCATTTGAAAAAAAAAAACTATGGATTTGATATTTGACCCGAATCAAATCTGAATCCCACAAAAATATTCAAATGAAGCATACCCCAATCCGATCAAAGAAAAATAATGTTCGTGTATATGCAACCCGACCCGAACCTAAAATTTTTCTCTGAAAAAACCCAAAAAATGACCAGAACGAAATCTGAAATCGATAAAAATATTCCAAAGAACTATAACCCGATAAGAGCAAGACAAAAAAACTTCCATGAACATAAACCTGACTCAAACCTAAAAAATTCCATTTGAAAAAAAGGCCTGAAGTTTTATGCAAACTACATCTGAATCCGATCAAAATATTCGAAAGAACCATAACCGGATTCGAATAAGAGAAAATAATTTTCGTGGACATGAAACCGATCGGAACCTAAAATTCCATTTGAAAAAAATACCTGAAATTTGAATCGACAAAAATATTCCACAGAACCATACCCGGACATGAACAAGACAAAAAAATTTCCATGAACATGAACCCAATCCGAACCTAAAAAATGAACTAAATCTGAATCTGACAAAAATATTCCAGAGAAGCATATCCTTATTCGAACAATGCAGAATAATTTCCGTTGATGCGCAACCCAACCTGAACCTAAAAATTCCATTAAAAAGCCGAAATCTGAATTGAACGACATCTGAACCCGAAAAAAATATTCCAAAGACCCAAAACTGGATCCGAGCAAGACAAAATAATTTCCCTGGACATGAATCCAACCAGAACCTTAAAAATCAATTTAAAAAAATACCTGAAATCTGAATCGAACCAAATCTGAAGCCGACGAAAATAGTCCAAATAACTATAACCAGATACGAACAAGACAATATAATTTCCATGGACATAATCCCCATTCCAAACCAAAAAATTTGTAAAAAAAAGAAAAAAAAATCCCGAAATTTGAACCAAACTTAATCTGAACCTAACAAAAATATTTCAGTGAAGTATAACCTCATTGGAACTAGGTAAAATAATTTCCATATAAGTACAACCCGACCCGAACTTAAAAATCCCATTTGAAGGGGAAAAAAAACCCCACGAAATCTGAATTGAACCGAATCTAAACTGAACACAAATATTCCAAACAATCATAACCGTATCCGAAGAAGACAAAATAATTTCCATGAACATGAATCCAATCCGAACCTAAAATTCGGATGTTCTACAAAACATAATGCGCTCTGTAGCGGTGGAAAGTGAAACTAAGTACTTAGTGCGAGATGGTTAAAATATTTCGTTTATAGTTAATGTTAAATTAGAACTTGGTTACGGTTAGATAACAGTTAGGTTGCAATTACGTTCCGGTGACCCTTTTGTTATTTTATTTTCCGGTTAGGTTACAGTTAGGTCATGGTTAAGTTACAGTTAGGTTAAGGTTAAGTTGCGGTTAGGTTGTGGTTAGATTATGGGTAGGTTATGATTAGGTGACGGCCAAGTTACATTTATGGTATATTTAACTTGCAGTTAGGTTACTGTTAAGATACAGCTAAGTTACAGACAAGTTATGATTCCGATACAATTAGGTTACGGTTAGGATTTTGTTCATAGAATGAACATTACGCATGTTTGATAAAAAATATACACCTATTTTTGTAAAATGGCTCTGAATTTATAATATTATATACTAACCTTTTAGCGAATCATCGAGAATCGATTTCATTCACGGTATAGTCAGATTTAAGAGTGATATATAATTAGTTTGAAATTCAAAATATTTCACTTGGGATATCTATGTGAAAAAGTATTTAGTTAAGTCACTTAACAGTAATTTTAAGAATAAATATCAACACGAAATCGTTGGACACATATTCCCTCCTGCGTTTCCCCTTGCAGTCATTTTAGGTATTTTTGCAGCTAAATATTAGTTTTTTTTAAAAACCAATTTTTGACACAGTCAGGGGGCACGTATTTAATATAATGTACACTGTAAAAAATTTGACCCTTTTGCTGTATCATCACTCCCCCGCTTTTATAGAATATATCTCTTTTGACCTATGACAATGCTCCAAAATAGGCTGAAGTAATCATTTTCTATAAAAGCGGTGGAGTGACGATGCAGCAAAAGGGTCAAATTCTTAACAGTGTATTAACACATATTTTGAGTTAAAGATAAAATCATAAAAATTTCAAGTTCGTTTAACATTATTATAACGGACCCGGGCAACGCCGGGCGCGTCAGCTAGTAGTAAATAAATTATGCAGTACACATAAACATAATATCCTATAAATAAAGCCCCCATGTTTAATTACATTTCAACTAAATTCCAATATGGTAAAATCCGAAGTTATAACAATGGTAGATATTTCCAAAAAGTATTAAAGAAGCAGCTATATTGTTAAAAATATATTACATAAAAAATCTAATATTAAATTAAACATGCTTTTGTAATTTTCCTGTTATTTACTGAATGTGCCGTAATTTCGGGTGTATAAGCCGCAGCTCAAACAATTCTTTTTCGACCCAGAATTTTTTAAGAAACAAATATAACTAGTTAGATCGCCGTAAATATTGGTCTTCAATCACTAAATAAGATTTCTGGGTCCAAAAAGAATTGTTTGATCCGCGGCTTATACACCCGAAATTACGGTAAATTAGGAATTAAAATCACAAATATAACACTAAACTACCACAGATGTAACTATAAAGATGCGCCTGTATATAATTTAAAAAAAATCTATATCAATTAAAATTATATAGTTCGAAACTAGTGATAGTCTGAACCAATAGCTTTAAAAAATTGAAGGATGCTGTGACTGAGGTTATCTCGTAAACAAGCATTAATCAGATAGCGTCTTCTGTTGGAAAGCGAATTCCAGATGCTGTGTACTGTATACACCTTAGCTTGCTCCGTGATACTCCTAAAACAGCATTATCCACGGCGGTATCCGATGTGTATATCACCTTGTATGAATCCTTCCGAAATTTATAGGCAGATATAAGATTATTAATTAACAATCAAAATTTAAAATAATCAGAATTTTACACTTGCATAACTTTATTTCGTTAGTACGTTGAAAAAATAAACGCATTTTCTTAGAAATCTTTAAAGTTTCTTCGAATTTTTCGAGAAGGGAGTCTGCAAAAGCAGAATATAATGATAAAATTTCTCCAACATTTCGATATGCGCACTGTCAGATTTTTTATTCCAAAGTCTATAATGCCATGAAAGCCATAGAAAATATCTTCAAACTTATCTACTCTGACTTATTTACTGAGAAAACATTTTTTGCAATAAAACGTTTGCAAACATAAGTACAAATTTTCTAATATCCATTTTGTCGGCACTAACAATAATATATCACCGAATAAGCATCTAAATGAGATTACAATTTCGTTTGCGATGGAAAAGGCTAAATTTTCTTTTCTTTTAAATTAATGCTCCACACTAGGCACAGAAAAAGACCCGGATGATAATGGAAAGTCTATGGAAGCGTTCTTTTCAAATATCTCGCTCAAATTTTAATATTTTTACATGATTTTTTTTACATAGGATAGCTGAGGACGATCTACAACCGGCCTAGTTTTTACTTTTTCGATTTTATTTATATATTTTATATATTACGATAGTTTCAATTTCAAAACCGGTTTAAACCTGTTTTGAAAGTTAAAACATTTTTTTTTTTTTTTTTTTTTTTTTTTTTAAAGTCAGAAACCAAAACTGAAAAAGTAAAAAATTGGGCGGTTGCGAATCGTCTTCAGCTATCTTGTGCAAAAAAATCATATAAAAATATTAAATATTGGGCGAAATATTTGAAAAGAACGCCCCCATAGACCTTACATTATCATCCGGGTCTTTTCTGTGCCTAGTGTTGCGCCTTAAGTTATTGGGATTCTCAAGTCCCCTGCTCATCAGCGTGACACATTTTGAAACTCATTTTTTAACTCAAGGGCATAACTTGGCAGGTTTAACTATTGAAACGATTTGTAACAGAAATGAGTTTTCACTTTTTTCATAAATAGATTACTTATAAATAAGTTACAATGTGCCCCACGCAAATAAATCCAGCATGATTTTATGCCGTAATTGGAGACGAAAACAAAACTACGAGAACGAAACATATTTACAATGAAGAGCTCACTCCCTGCCCCACTTGATTAGGAAAACAGATGAATGTATAAAAAAAGAGGGGGAGGAGTGCCTCGCCGAAATAAAGGCACTACTGTTAATAGCAATTATATCCGCCATGCTTACATATGACTTGCAATATATGATGTGGAATACCATTTAACAATTCCTGGCAGACATTAGCATCAATATTATCCCAGGCCTCAATGATAGAGGCCTACAGTTCTGCCACACACTTGAACTGTCTGCCGTCGGCATTTAAAGCTCTGTTAAGGATACTCCACGCATTTTCTTGGGGGTTTAGATGAAGATACAGATCAGGCCATTTCATAACATGTCCCAAATTATCCAAAAACCACTCCTAGGAAAATTTAAAAAAGGTAATGGGGGTGTTTTTCAGCTGAAAAATCCATCTTAGCCCACCAATTCTCTTCAGTTGGCAACAAATAGGTTTGTAGCAATTCTTGGTAATTGGTATTCTACATGCCGCCTGAGGGAAGAGCCAGGTTAAGTTTACCACCATAGTCGAAGCCTCCATCAATCCATGTTGAGCCTGCCCATGTTGAAAGCTATACACAAGCAAAACAAAGTCAATGGGCCCAAACATCATCAAATCTGGAAGAACCAGTGGCCTCTTGTTATATTCCCAGATAAGAAAAAAGTTAGTTTGGATAGCTCAGACTGTCTTCCTTTCTACTGGTATAGTATGAAGAAAAGGAATTAAGTTTTCTCAGCTTATTAATAGTGATGGAAGGCTTCAGCTGTATTGGTAAACTTAACTTGGCTTTTTCCTCAGACCACATGTAGTCTACTAATTACCAAGAATTGCAAGAAATCTATTTATTCCCAATTGAAGAGGGAATTGATGGGTCAAGTTGGATTTTCCATCAGGAAAACGGCTCCATAACTTTTTGCAAAATTCGCCTAGGAATGGTCTTTTGATAATTGGGGATATGTTATGGAATGGCCTACCCAGTATCTTCATCTATATCTCCAAGAAAATTTGTGGCGTATCCTCAGTAGAACTTTAACCCTTTGAGCTCTGATGGTAGAATTTTCTACCACATAATTTTAATTCAGAAATGTAACAACGGCACCAGAAAATCCGACCAAACTTATTTGAAAAAGGTTTAATGCATTTTTTTTTCGTGTATATCGTTAACCGGCTTTTTTTTTTTTTTTGCAAAATACTGGTGCCAATGTGACATTTGGATTTTTGAAAAAATTTACCCCCCAGAGCTCAAAGGGTTAAATGCGAATGGCAGACAGTTCGAGTCTGTGGCAGAAATGATCGCAGCCATCATTGAGGTCTGAGATAATACTGGGTGCCAGCGATTGGTAAATGGTATGCCACATCGAATATTCCAAGTCATATGTAAGCATGGTGGATATAATTGCTATTAAGAGCAGTGGCTTTATTTCGGCGGGGCACTCCCCCTCCCTCTTTTTTTATACATTCATTTTTTTCCTGATCAAGGGGGGCAGAGAGTGAGTTATTCCTTGTAAATATGCATTTCTAGACAGTCTTTTTTAATATATTTGCTTCGTTCTCAGGTATTATTTAGTCTCTGATTACGGTACAAAAACATTTGTGTGGGACACACTGTATAAGCAAATGTGATCCCGAAATGACGACCAGTTTTCCTCTTTCTATTCTGATCTTGTATCAGAAAATTCGGTTCAAAACGCCAACTTTGACAGTATTTTTTTCTTTTTTAATATTTTACGTCACATAATGTTACTTTATGTTTACCCGGAAGAAAGTTAAGTATTTTTTAAAGAATGACATCTACCTGAGTATCTATCTGTTCTTCTTGTGATACCATGAAACAGAATAGAAGTTCCCATTTTTAATAGTTATATAATTAATCCAGTATATATTTATTTGTTATTACATTTAAATTGAGAAATTTCTGACGTATTCATAAGGTTGTTTTATTCGTAAACGCTTAAAATATGTACTTGCTCTTACTGAGATAGCAAGAGACATTTACCTTTTTAGTGGTTTTATGACTAATCCAGTTCAACTTAATTTGTTCTCAAATCGAAACCATCAAATCTCTGACGCATTCATTGAGGCATTTTCATTCTTAAAGGCTTAAAAATCATACCTGTTCTTATTGAGATACCCAGAAATAGAACAGCGTTTATCACTCTTCTATAAAGATAGTTTTAGAAAATTCTGTCAAGTTTGACATTTGAAGTCAATTTTCGAACAGCGACAATCTGTAAAAGATTATCAACAAGAAGCAAATAATCATAATGCAAAACAATTAATCCTTTTAATAACATTGAAGTCTTATTTGACTCCAGTTATTTTGTATTTTCAAATGTTTAATACTTTAAACCAGAAATAATAAATAATTTGTAGGGGAGAGGCGGGCATGTTTGAACTGGGCTCACCTTTGAACACTCTAAATATTTTCCTTAAAATAGGTTATATTTTAAAAATGCATATGGCAGTACATTACTACTGCTTCAATGCAATAAGTATGCAATAAAAGCACCATCTAGCATAAACAATACTGTCTAAGCAAGGTATGTATTTTTCTCCCTCTTGAATCTAAACTTAAGAAAATAAAGTTGTAAGATTTTTGTTGGCAATTTTGTATCCCTGAAAGTTTTATTTATTTTTTTATACTTAAATAAAGATGTTAGCTTTAGTTTATAAGCTTTGTTTTATTCAAATTCTTCAGCCGAGTAAACAGTTGTAATGTTGAACTCCATATGACGGGGCACCATTGAATAGAAAAGTTGGGCAGGGGCGTGCCAACCCAGTGTGCGGCACACACATGCGCCGAAATTGTAAAGGCGCCAAAAGTAGTTCAAAAGATTTTAGTTGAGAAGAAAATACTTAAAAAAAATCCTTAATTCAAGTATACTAAAATATATTATATTTTCTTGACATCTGAATTATCTTTAGTAGATTTACCTTATACAAACTTATTTATAAATATTCAATTCTTTGTTTAAAAATTTATTTCATTTTATTCTACTTGTAAGACCTGTCCAGCCTTTATAAACAGAGGCGCACCTCATACAGGGTGAGTCATAAATATCGAAACAATAGGCTATCTCCTTAAATATTGCTCCTAGACCCATACTTCCAATTGCAAAAATTCATAAAAAAAGATGAATTTTTTGATAAGATAAGTTGCAACTCCATGGGGGGTCTGTTTTAAAAAATACGAAAATTAAATTTTTATACGGCCCCCAGAGAATAAAACTTCCAATTAGAAAAAATTTCTTTATCCCTTCCTGAATTGAACAAAAAAAATTTCATCTCGATATCTGCAAATCCCTGAAAGATATTAATATCCAAAATTTTCCAAAATTCCTGACTTACACCATTTAAGCATGCCTCTGAGAGCAGCAAAATCAGTTCATTTGAAGTACAATTAAGGGATCGACCATAAATTTACGTATTGTTAAATGTCGATCCAAGACAACACTTAAACTTTTAGATATAAAATAAAAGCGTATAGGTTTGTGCTTTAAACTTCGATAAATATACTAGATGTCTGCAATATTTCGACCTTGCAGCCACCTTCGTAACTGGCACGACTCATTGAACGGACCATTAAAACGGACCATTATTAAACATTCATTAAAAGTGTTATCAAATTAAGTAATATTAATTAAACTCTCATCAAAAGTGTCTTAAAAACTTATTGGCGCAGGCAATAAGTTTAGTAAATATAGTGATAGCGAAAATGACTCTTCTATTAGCGGAATCAATGGAAATATATTTTAATAAATTACATAGAAATATTTTAAAAAATCTACTTTATACTACAGTTAAACCGCTAGAACGGACACTCCCGAATAGTAGACACCTCTGTTTAACGGACTATTGTCCAATCCCCATTCTGAAAACCTAAATTTGTGCTTGTTTAACCTCTAAATAACGAACATTCCAAATAGTGGACACTATTTAAGGCGATAAAGGATGAAAAAGTATTTTTTTAAGGACAAAAAAATAAAAAAAAGTAAACAGGCCTCTAAATTTATCAGGGAATTTTGTGATAAATGAGCTGGGGAAAATCCCCCCCCCTCACGTTCAGAGTTGAATTGAAGGGGTTGCCAAGGAGGGAAATCTTCCAGAGCATTGAAATATCCCCTCGGAAAATTGAGATTTTATGCTTTTAACAGCAAAAAGTGCAATCCCCCTCCCCGACCGGAACTCTATAATGTCCAATAATGTCACTTTGGAAAACAAATTACATGTAATCGCAAGCAAAAGTTAACTTTTGTAACAGGGTTTTTTCATAAGCATGTAATGAACAGTGACTGAAGGTGTGTACAGTTTTATTTAGCCCCATTGCTTAAAAAATAATTTTAATTTCTGATTAATCATATAAAAGAGGTTTTAGGACACATAAAAGTCAATTAATAAAATGTCAAACGTTTCTTAGCACTTTTTGAATATCTTTGTTTTTCCCAATAGCGGACACCTCCGAATAGCGGACAATTTCTGCGTTCCTGATTTGTCCGTTATTTAGAGGTTTTACTGTATTCAGTTCCAAAATTTATGAAGGTTTTAAAGCTATTTTTTGCTTTCTTCTATTTTTACAAGAAGAAAGTATTGGATTCATGAAAATTTTGAATTCCGGTTTTCGATGGATTCACACGGTTTAGGGCTCAAAGATACCGAAAAACATGTTTTTATGAAATGTCTGTCTGTGAGTCACAGCACAATGAAAAAATTTGAAATCGACGTGATAAAAAAATAAAGTTTAAATCAACTGACGCATTTAAACAGTAATTAAAGAAGGTGAAAATGGCAAAACTTAAACAAAATTTGAAATCGAAACTATACAGCATTTAAACGTTAGGAGCCCATCTTTGCCCATCTTAAAACTAAATGCACTTTACTGCATCAAATTGTTTGTATTTCAGTATTTCTCATTTTTAAACTGACATACGTCAATAACCGTCGGTAACGGTAACTTTTCAGCTCAGAAAATTTACTTTTAAAAATGTGATTTGTTTACAAAAATTACCTTTTTTTTAATGTTGCTATTTTAAATACTTTTATTTTTTTTAAATACATAGTATTTAAAATGCTGAATTAAAATTGAAAATTAGACATTTTCGTTTAATCAAAAGAAAAAAATTCAACGCGACAAATAATATTTTGAGTTATAACAATTTTAATTTACTCAATTTTTTTTTTTTTTTTTTTTTTTTTTTTTAAATATTAAGAAGTTTTATGATGTGATAATGCTTACAAATTATATGGTTAACCATCACAAAATATTCAAAATTCCAACTTTATAAATAAATAAATAAAATGTTTCCTGGCCCCATTACAGCAACATTGTTTCTTCAATTACACGCATTTCAATTTGTGTCTGATCCCTTGAAACTTCACGATTTATTAAAATTGTCATAACTTTCTGAGTTTTGAAGATATCAAGATGAATTTTTTTTTGTTCAGTCCAGGAATGAATAAGGAAAATTTTTCTAATTGGATGTTTTATCCTCTGGGGGCCGTATAAAAATTTAATTTTCGCATTTTTTAAAATATACCCCCCATGGAGTTGCAACTTATCTTATCAAAAAATTCACCTTTTTTTATGAAACTTTGCAATTGGAAGTATGGGTCTAGGGGCAATATTTAAGGAGATAGCCTATTGTTTCGATATTTATGACTCACCCTGTATAGTTGTAAACAATGAAAGGCGCCGTAATTCAGAAAGCTGAAAATATGCAACTCTATTATCTCACTGTAGTGAGAAAGCATAATATTGGATCATCCAGGAATTTCTTCGGTTTTACAAAACGAAGCATGGTTTCGTCTTCTTATATTTTGCTATTGCTAATAAGGCAAAATCGTGGCATCCGTGGGGACGCGTTCAAAATTCTGAATAGAAAAACAGTGTAAAATCAGAACTTGGAGGCTATGCATACGTTATCACTTTAGGTTAAAGGAGGGATTTGACATAATATCCAAAGATATCTCTAGTGTGTGTGTGGGTGAGGGTGTCTTTTAATATATTTACAGGGCCTGATTACTAACGGGGCACTCTCCCACCAGGAAAAAGAAATAAAGAATTTTTCCTTATTCATGACAGTAATCTTGTATGAAAAGGGCGTTTAAAGAAGACGAAAATTTCTATAATTTTTTTCTGGTGAGAGAGTGCCCCGTTAGTAATCAGGCTCTGTATATTTATCATTTTTGAATGATACAACCAAGCTTTTCTATTAATGTTTGTAATTTGTTTTTTAAATCAGAATTTTCTCTTTTCACTTATAACTTGTTCGTTGTATCAAAATAGTCTGGAATCTTTTTTCTAGTCTATGTTTATGAAAGTATTCTTTAATGAAAATTAAAATAATTAAATGACTATAAATTTATTTATTTTCAAAATATGATATACTTCAATGTTTACCATTCCTATTCTCCTGTTATATGCATATGCATAAATAATCTGCATTATTAAAAGAAAGGTGTAAAGTATGTTTGAAATAATACTCGTGTTTGCCAGCAGAGAAAAGAGAATGTTCTTCAACTGTTTTGTTGACAAAAAGTTTTGTTGAATTTTTTATGTTACAAAAGCCTTTTACTAAATATTTTTAACTAGTAACTATTTCTTTTACAAGTTTTTTTTATTATATAAAATTATTTCATATATGATTGTGATATTTTAGTGACTTCTCTTCATTTGAATCAATGAAGCAGGCAAATAATAAATGTATAACCATATCTGTATACAGGGTGTCCCTTCTCAACGGTGGCCAATGGCTAATTTCTAAACCGTTGGTCATAGACATATAGTTCCAATTGCAAAAATGCTTTAAAAAAGGTAAAGAATTATTTTTTAAGCGTTTTAGGTTAAAAAAATGTTTTACTAAAAAATTACGAAAATTAAATTTTTATACGGTCCCCCGGTCCTATAAGTGATATTTAGAAAATTTTTACCACAATTGTAACAAGTAAGACAAAAAAAGTCCCATTCCTCTGCGATCAAAATTGACCGAGTTATAGCTGTTCAAAGTTAAAGCATATTTTTTACTGCAAAATAGGGGTCAGTCACAAATTTATTGGAAATAAAAATAAACATCAGATAGAAAATTTAACTTTAAACATTGAGAGTAAAAAAAAAAATTACAATGTTGTTTCTGAATTTATGTTGATATTTACGTGTTAAAGTAAAGTATGCAATTTGTGCTAAAAATATAAATAAAAAAATAACAGAAATTTTGTTAAATTAAACTATGAAAAGCAACAGTCACAAATCGCTACAAAATGATACATATTTAAAACTCTATTAGATTACTCAACCTAATAGAATTTGATGTAGTCCTATAAAATAAATAAATGGAACGCACCTAAAATCGTATTAATATTACATTGTCATCGGGTTTAAATAAGTATGGGAATTGAGCCTCAATCAGATATTTGGAAGTGAGTTAAAATTTGAATATAAGTTTTGAACTAGGAAAATTTACATATGAAAACTATAAATAAAATAAAAGCTTATCAAAATAACATACCTTTTTAAAATAAAATCACGTAAAGAATCAGCTTCATTTGCTTACAAAATAAAACATACGTAAAAATACAATTGAGGATATGAATTTCAAAACTCGACTTATCGCTTTTTGATTTCTCTATCATTCTATACAAACCTCCACTATTGCAACAATGCAATCTCAAAATTTATAATGAAAACCAATAGATGCATTTAAAGTTTTTTCGCTATTTCCCAAAATTTGATTTTTTCGATAAAGAGAATTTTGAAATTCATGTCTTCAGTTATTTTAATAACCAATCTAGAAGTTAATTAATTATAATTAACACTACCGTAAAACTTATACGGTGACAGCGCCTTCAGTTAAATCGCTCATTTAAAACATTTTGTAATTGGAACTATATGTCTGTGACAAATAGTTTAGGAAGTAGCCTTTGAACAGTGTTGGAAATCGACTCCCTTTATAATACTTTAAGCACTTAGTGTACGTTCCCTTAAAGCTCAGTCGAACTCATCCGTTTTCAGCTATAGAAAAGTGGTTTAAGTCATGAAATTTAAAGTTTCATAACTCGGTCAATTTTAATGTTACATGAATGGGACCTTTTCTGTATTACTTGCTAGAGTGTTGAAAAAATTTTACTAAATATCACTTATAGGACCGGGAGACCGTATAAAAATTTAATTTTCGTAATTTTTTAGTAAAACATTTTTTTGACCAAAATCGCTTAAAAAACAATTCTTTGCCTTTTTTAAAGCATTTTTGCAATTGGAACTATATGTCTATGACCAACAGTTTAGAAATTAGCCATTGGCCACCGTTGAGAGGGGACACCCTGTATAGTAGCAAATTAAAAAATCCAATGAATTTATAGACATTGATAACGGTTGTGAAAAAAAAATTATGAATACTATTATGAATAAAAAATTATGAGTTACAATGATGGCTGCAATATGAATGAAAAAATATCGATTTGTGATAATGAGTTTTAAAATCCCGTGCAATTTATGTCCTACTGACCAATCGCCTTGGATCGCCTAGGCCAATTATAATAACCTTAAATATCCTAAAGTCAAATATTGGATGTTATTTTTTTCAAACGAATCTGGAGATTGGAGGGGGGGGGGGGGGCGAGAATTAATGAAACATGTTTTTTAAAGTAAATAACATGTTTTGAAGAATTTTTATAATTTTCTAAAGATTTTTAAAAAAGTCCCATCTCAGTCACAATGTGACATCACTGAGTGGTGACATTTTGGTCACAGATGTGATGTGACCAAAGTGACTCACAGTGACGTCACGACTATGCATGCTATAAGGGTAATCTTCGATGTGACGTCGATGTGAAGTCACAGTGACCAAAATGTGAAGTCGTTATGGCCGTTTTAGAGCTATTTTGTGACGTCACATTGTGACCACTTTGTGAAGTCACGGTGTGACCAATTTGTGAAAAATGTGTCATTTATGACTACTTTGACATTAACATTGTGACGAAACTGTGACAAAGGCGACGATATTTAAATTGCCAGAAACATGTTTTTTAAAGTACCGTAATTTCGGGTGTATAAGCCGCGGATCAAACAATTCTTTTTGGACCCAGAAATCTTATTTAGTGATTGAAGACAAGTATTTAAGGCGATCTAGCTAGTTATATTTGTTTCTTAAAAAATTCTGGGTCGAAAAAGAATTGTTTGATCCGCGGCTTATACACCCGAAATTACGGTAAATAACATGTTTTGAAGATTTTTTGTAATTTTCTAAAAATTTTCTAAAATGTCACATCTTAGTCACAATGTGATGTTACTGAGTGGTGGCATTTTGGTCACAGATGTAATGTGATCATGCATTCTATGAGGGTAATTATTTTAAAATGAGCATATTTTAGAGGCTCTATCCAAATTGCAATGTTCGGTACTCAATTGTTAAAATGCGACAGATTGACTATGTAATTTCTATTAATATGTAATTTCTATTAATATATAATTTCTTTCACATATAACAATTTCACTTTCTTAATATGTTTCAGCTATTGCCTGCCGAAATGTTTGAATGAAATGAGTAAAATATATTGATTTCTAATTATACTTTTCTGCACATCATAGATGCTTAAACCACCATTTTAACTTTTTTAATCATAATTCGAAAACTACTTGGAAGAAAAATTTGAAATTGATAATTCGCTGAAAGATAACAACAGTATACAATAAATATAATACAATAAATGTAGAAGTGGGGCGGACGAAAATCGGTAATTAGAAATAAATCACAGTTCCAATATTTCACTGAGTGAATATTTAATTAAAAACTTCTTGATTATGTAACTGGTACATATGAAATCACAATTCTGGACTAAATACAGTATAAAATAAAAAGGACATAATAACTGATATTAAAGTTAATATGGGTATCAATCGATCCCTTTCACACAGTTCTAAAACGGAATCTCGTTCCGTTAAAAAACACAGGCGTGCAGAAAACCCATCTGCTCTGCACCGCAGATCAAGGGCATCTCTCGCAAAATCTTCGAGCTTTTTCACTTTTCCATATTGCACTTAGCTTGCAAATAATTTCCTGGGATGGGCATTTGAACTTCGCCCAGTTATTGAAACTATGCACATGCATTGTCAGTCGAAGTCTTGTGGTTTCTGGGGCTAAATTACCTCTACATCTCGTCCATCCTGACCTATCTGTGCCCTCACAGAGCTTAATACCAACTATAAGCTCCAGATCAGACTCCATACGACTTTCATAAAAATAGTGAAATCACAAAACACAAACACTAAAATTCCATATTAAATCACTGAAAAACTAATAATAATAATAAAAAGTCTGGTGCTAGTCCAAGTGTTCATAAACTATTAAAAGTTTTTTTCAGTCACAGTTCAGTTTTTTTTTTTCTTGCATAAAATAATGTCAAAAAAAATAACGTTAAACGGATGTACTTGGAGTCATAAAACACTATATGGCGATACATAAACAAATAAACTACAACAAAAAAAACACATAAAAGAAATACTTGAAAAACATCATATTTTAAGGTGTAGAAACCCATGGTTTCATGCAGTCAGCTGCAGTTGATGTCACTCTTGGACCCTCTTGGAAGCCCACTTTTTCGACATCGTACCTGTCATTGCTTTTGATTTTGATCACTTTGTAAGGACCAAAGTATTTAATTCGTAATTTCATGCCGACCCCAAATTGGGTTCTTTTTATGGCAACTAGATCACCAATTTTATAACACCTTGCTTTTTTCCGTTTACGATTAAAACTTTTACTATTTTCTTCCTGGATTTTTAGAATGTTTTGCTTAGCAATATTTCTATTGTTAAGTCTTTCTTCCATGAACGCGTTTTCATGTTCCTCATCAATAATTCGTTTAATATTTAAATCCTCCTTATCCCTTAATTTTACTCCTGTTAATAACTCAAAAGGGGTATACTGAGTGCTACGCGAAATCGTACTGTTCATTATTCGTTGTACGGTTGGCACATATTTATACCATTTCGTCGGATCATCGATGGATAATTTACTCAGGATATTTATGAGTGTTTTCTGTGATCGCTCTACCTGTCCGTTTCCCCTCGGTATACCTGTCGTAATTAAAACGTGTTCTATCTTTTCATCTTCGAGATACTCCTTAAATTCATTTGAAGTAAAAGCGGCTCCACGATCGCTAATTATACGTTCTGGATTTCCAAATACGGCTTGTTGCATTTTTAATTTCGAAATCACCTCCTTAGCGGATGTTGTTTTGACAGGATAAAACCACACAAATTTTGTGAAAGCGTCCACTACAGAGAAAATAAAATTATAATTTTTGTTTGTCGAAGGTAGCGGACCTAAATGATCGATATGGTAAGTTTGAAGTGGCGTATCTTGTTTAGGGATGGGATTTAGCAATCCTTCACCTTTACCTTGTTTCCTGTTACATAGTATGCACTCAATACAATTTCCTATCACGCTTTCGATCTGTTTTCGAAGGTTAGGAATATAATAATCCTGTTTCACGATCGCTTCAGTTTTAGCAACAGCATAATGTCCCTTATTGTGAATTTCACGAATAATTTCCCTTTGCATGCTTTCTGGCACCATAATTAATTCTCTATCGTTTTCATATTTGTACACAATATTTCGCCTAACAAAATAATCATTACTTTCGTTTTTTTCAACTAATGTTTTTATAGTTTGAATGTAATCATCTTCGTTTTGCGCTTTAGTCAATTTTGCAGTAAGTTCATCCTGTGAACGCGTTAAAGTTAAAACCGTGTTACGACTCAATGCATCGACATGTTTCATTTGATTTCCGGCTCTGTGAACAATTTGGTAGTCAAATTCTTGAAGAAATAATGCCCACCGCGCAACTTTAGGTGTAAGATCTTTTTTCTCTAAGGTTTTTTGAAAAGCAGAACAATCGGTTATTATTTTAAATTTATTTCCTAACAAATAAGTTCGAAATTTCTTTAATGCTTCGATGACAGCAAGTGCTTCGAGCTCATAACTACTATATTTCGCTTGAGCGGGCGTTGTTTTCTTGCTCATGAAATGAACTGGATGTAAATTTCCGTAATCATCTTTTTGTAACAAGATTGCTCCGAAACCTAAACTACTCGCATCCGTATGTAATTCCGTTTCCGCCCCCTTTCTAAATATGTGTAATACTGGCTTACTAGACAGTTTATTTTTTAAAATTTGGAAAGCTTCTTTTTGACTTGGTCCGAAATTGAATTCATTTTCCATTTTTAAAAGATCACTCAAAGGTCTAGCAATTCTACCATAATCAGCGATATACTTCCTGAAATATCCGGTAAGTCCCAAAAAACTCTGGAGTTGTTTTTTATCTTTTGGTTCAGGAAATTTTGTAACAGCTATAACATGAGTTTCGGAAGGTCGAATTGTTCCATTCTCAATTACGTATCCTAAGAATTCGATTTTTCTCTTCAAAAACTGACATTTAGAAAAATTAAACTCGAGGCCATACTCTGATGCTACCTGAAACACACGTTTCAATTTAGAAAGCGCCTCTTCTTCAGTCTGCGCAGGGACAATTATATCGTCTAAGTACACGGAAATCGTTCTATCTCTTATTAATTCTTTAAGGCATGCATATATGTAACGTTGGAAAAATTGTGGAGCGACATTTAAACAGAATGGCATTACATTGTACTCGAATTGTTGATTATTCGTAACAAACGAAGTAAACTTTTTACTATCCTCATCAACCTCTACGTGAAAAAATCCATTTTTCAAATCTAATGTACTGAACACCTTACTCTGCCCAATCTCATCTAAAATATCATCTATTACTGGAAGGGGATAATTATCTCTAATTATCTTTTTGTTAAGTTTCCTATAATCTACGCATAATCGGTAGTCTCCATTTTTCTTTTTCGCTAAAACAATTGGTGCAGCATAATTTGAACAACTTTCTCTTATAATACCCTTATCAAGCCAATCTCCTATTTGTGTATCAACATATGCTTGTTCAGCAAACGCTAATCGCCTTTGCCTTTGTAAGACTGGTATGTCATCGCTTAACACTATCTTAACTTTCAAGTCAACACTTTTCGTTTTCTCAGGCTTATAATTCGTAATCAAATTAATTAATTCTTCCCTTAAACCGCAGTCGGCAATATGCGTCATATCGATTTCATTTACATTAACCGCATTAGCTATTTCTGCTAAGCAAACAGATTCGGGTTCATGAGAATCATCTAAAAATTTTCAGTCATGGGTGTGTTTGAAGAATTCAACCGCAAGTCTGGGTCGGGCCTGGGAACCTCTTCAACATCTAACCGCAAGTCAGATTTAACCGTGAGAATGTTTTTAACATCTTTGACCGCGCCTATCTCTGGAATTTCTAATGGTATCTTTGTAACAACGTTTACATTGTAACTTTTTTCATCGTTCCGCTTACCCGTCACTTTTAAGCCATTGTTTGATATTTCGAAATTTAATTTATTCAAACAGTTATTTCCGAGAAGCATTTCATATTTTAAATCCTGCAAAACGTACACATCGCAATTTACACTAACATCATCAATTTTTATATTAGTATTGAAAAAACCTGAAGGAATTACTCCATCACCACTAATACCTGTCAATTTCACATCATTTTTACTTAAATTAGGCCTTCCCAAAATTCTATAAAGTTCATTGTTTATCATTGTCACATCTGACCCACTATCAACAAAACAATTTACGCGTTTCCCTTTAATTTCAATACTTTTAACAATTTTATCCGACGGACAAAATTTATTACTCATGGCGTTCACCGCTTTCGTGTTATTTAAACCGTAGTGATTACTTTTATTTCCATCCATTCTGCGAGGACACTGATTCGATTTATGAGAGACAAATTCATTGCAATAAAAACATTTAATTTTGAAAGGATTATAATTATTCTTTACCCCGTTCTTGTTGTTTTGGGAAAAATTGTTCTTCCGGCCAAAACTTTTGTTCTCTGTGTTCTGAGAAAAACGTTTACTATCGCTATTTTTTACTTCCGAATTTTTCCTAACAATATTACGGGCCGCCTCATAATCATCAAGTTTACTTATAAAATCTGAGACCTTTGTAAACTTAGGCAAGTCATCAATAAAATGCTCCCTTACTTCCGATGGTAATTTTTTCCTTATTTGGTCAATAACTAGAAGGTTTTTTAAATCTTCAAAAGACGAAATGTTCAGACCTGTCAACCATTGTTCTAAAAAATTCGTAAGTTCAAATGAGTAATCGCGCCACGAGGCCGAAATTTCTTTTCTGTGGGCAAAGAATTTCTGTCGAAACTGTTCCGCACTAAGCTTGAATCTTTTCAATAATAACTGTTTAACGTAATCATAATCATTCGAGAGTTCCTCATTTTCGCGACCTATTATATTAACTATTTCTAATGGTAGCAGACCTAGCAAATAAGTTACCCAATTCTCCTTTTCTACCCCTAATCTTTTTATTTGTCTTTCGAACAACGTGAGATATATACTTATTTCTTCACTGGTATCATATCTCGCGATTAATTTTAAAACATCAGGAGTTTTCACTCCGGCGTTAAGCATCATTTCGGATTTATTTTTTGCACTGAGTTCTAGCTCTAATTTTTTTAATTCATATGCTTTTTTTTTTCGTTTTCCTCGATTTCTTTATTTTTTTCTTGTTCTAACCGTTCGCTAACGAGACCGTCTAATAAGTTTTTGACTATGTCTTCATTATAACGTCCGATTTGGTTGTAATTGTCGGCTAACTGAACTTTTGTCGCGCTTTCCTCAGCACTCAGCCCCAATTCATTTAACACTGACAATAAGTCTATTTTCTTTGCCCTTACCAAATATGCCATTTTTCCTACAAAAACTCTATCAAATATACTAAAATATCTTATAAAAATATTATATATATAAGCAAAATTATTTTCTATTCATAGACTCACATTACAAAACAAAATTCTTTAATGTTTAAAATAAAAGCAAGATGCTATAAGTTTTATATTTAATTACCATTTATGGGAAAAAACCACTTACTTCATTGTGGATATCCTCTGTTCTCACATACAAAAATAATGCAAAATATATTAATAACTTCAAATCAAATATATATAATAATTATGAAAACACTCGATATAGATTGATCAATATCTCAATACATATCTGTATATGTTAAAAAATATAAGCCCTAAAAAAATGCACCGGGCTTGAAAATACTAAAATACTAGGACATTTCAGCCCTGTATCACTTGGCTTCGAAAAAAATTTCACTCGCGCAAAAATCACCTCGCAAAAAAAAAATCACAGCGAGGGTTCTTGAAAAATAAAACATGCACCCAGTACGCACAATTAATCGGTTGGTAAAAAAATAGTACTTAGCTGGTAAAAAAAAACACACTACCAGCATTCGTTGCAGAAAAAAAACACAAATTCGTTGCACAAAAAATCACAAATTCGTTGCACTCGCGCGCACGTGTTAGCTTCACAACTCGTAAAAAAAAAGCACTACGAGTTTGTTTTATCTTGTGTCACCGCAACAGCACTGTTTTCTTCCCGAACACCGGTCGAAGCAGCTAAATGACTCTTTCTTTTCTTCGTAAAAACAGTGACGATTCCAGCAATCATTAGAGTAGCAGGGAACATGGAAACATCCACTGCCGAAGAGCTAAGAAGTTGTTGAAAGTCAAATTCCTATTCATCCTATTAATGCCAAATTGCTATCAAAAGTTCTTGCAAGTCCTCTGGTTCATCCAGGGCGAGCCCCCAAAATTTGTAGAAGTGGGGCGGAAGAAAATCGGTAATTAGAAATAAATCACAGTTCCAATATTTCACTGAGTGAATATTTAATTAAAAAACTTCTTGATTATGTAACTGGTACATATGAAATCAAAATTCTGGACTAAATACAGTATAAAATAAAAAGGACATAATAACTGATATTAAAGTTAATATGGGTATCAATCGATCCCTTTCACACAGTTCTAAAACGGAATCTCGTTCCGTTGAAAAACACGGGCGTGCAGAAAACCCATCTGCTCTGCACCGCAGATCAAGGGCATCTCTCGCAAAATCTTCGAGCTTTTTCACTTTTCCATATTGCACTTAGCTTGCAAATATTTTCCTGGGATGGGCATTTGAACTTCGCCCAATTATTGAAACTATGCGCATGCATTGTCAGTCGAAGTCTTGTGGTTTCTGGGGCTAAATTACCTCTACATAAATAATCAGATACAATAAATATAAATCTATATAAAAAAAATTCTAGATTGCAATCATGCTTTTTTCGAATATTATTTTCATAATAAATATTTTTAAATAATGAATTGCAAAATTCAATATTTTTATGTTTTTGTTTATTAATGTTATAAGTAGATAAAAAATTTTCACATTAACAATGCAGTTTCAGAAGATACTAATAAAAAATGAAAATGTTTTTAACATTAGTAGCTCTACATTTTGAGTATTTGTAATTCAAATTCTTATAATCCAAATGACTTGAAATATCGTTTTTAAGCAGAGTTTGAACAAAAGATTTATAATATGTTCCCAAAAATTAGTATTGCAATTGAAAATATAAAGTTTGTCCTAGTTTTTAATTATAGGAGGTACCCTATGCGAATATTATATGCATCGTTTAATGGAGACATTATTTTCTTTGATTTGGTGCCACTAATTTACTTATTAAATAACTGGTTACAGAGTTAAGTAGAAAATGTTGTTTAGTAATAGCATTTTTCTTTCTCCCCCCCCCCCCCACCCTATGAATGTGATTTTATTTATTTTCAAAAAACGTGTTTGTAAATATGTTAGTTTACTCAGCTAGAAAAAATAAAATATTTGCGAATATCCTCAAAAATAAAAAAGACTTACAAAATTAAATATGAAAGCAACATTGTTCTAACCCACCATTATGTAAGTAAAGCCTAAAAATTCTAAACCTTGAGTGGAGCTCTAAAAATAAAACATTTTCCGGAAGACAGGGTAACACGGGAGAATATTTATCTAACCTCTGACCTTCGGTAGATTTTCCCTTCTTCTATATAGCACATCTTTGCAATCAATTCTAGGCGGTCTTCACTACAGTTATTTATAGCCAAGCCTACTATCACAAACTTCAATTAGAGGTCTGTTCAATAGACACATTTCCCTTTGATAAGAAGAGTGAAAATACATATAAAACTAGGCATCAAATTACTATTATGTCAGTATGTATCATGATCAATTATCGCGTACGTCATGTGTTTCATTAACGTATTAATGGAATTTTATTGATATTTTGCCGCAAGAAATATATATTTTGCATTAATCTCGTGTTAGATGTTTTTTTATGATGAAAAAAAGGATTTTTTGTATGATTTATTTATTTTATATTGATAGAAGTTCAAAAAAAAGTAGGGGGTCAGTAAAAATTTACAAAAAAAAAAAATAACGTCCACATTTGTGGCCGCTGAGCGTTAACCCTTTGAGCTCTGGTAGGAAAATATCTTCAAAATTCCAAATGTCACTTTTGCACCAGTATTTTAAAAAGAAAAAAACCATTAACGATATACACGAAAAAATGCATTAAACCTTTTTCAAGTAAATTTGGTTGAATTTTCTGGTGCCGTTGTGACATTTCGGAATTAAAATTATGTGTTAGAAAATTCTACCATCGGAGCTCAAAGGGTTAACCCACTGCGGCGCGGTGGTTTCATAGATATACCACTTTTAATTCCCAAACGCCACATTGGCACCGGAATTTTGTTTAAAAAAATTACGGTTTATTGAATGCGTGAAATATAGCGTTTTCTTATTTACAAATAAAGTTGTTTTCAAATTCCGGTGTCAGTCATTAATTTCAATACTTAAGCAATGAATTTGCCCTACGCCGCAAAGGGTTAACGGTAATTTATGAATCAAATAATTTCTTATAAAATAAAAAAGTAACTGAAAATTTCTTTTTCTTACTTTTCTACAAATTATTAAAACTTAATATATTTTATATTTTTTTTAAATCAAATAAGGTACCCTGGGGTAATAACGACAGGCAGGGTAATAACGCCAAGTGCTAATATTTTGTATAATTATGAAATAATCTGGTAAATGACACCCATGTGCTCTGCGCAGAAGGGTTTTGAGCCATATAAATCGCAAAAAACAGCTTCAAGTTAATTTGTTTCATTTTTAGATCTTATTGTTTTTACAAGCAACTAAAAGTAACGCTTGATCTAAAATTTGCGAGGTACGTTTTGTGATGTGAAGACTAGTTTTTTTATCCGGAAATACTTTGTTAATTACATAAATTTGTAGTATATTTCATGGACTTTTAAAATGTTGTTGAAGATTTTGGATATCTTCTCGAGATAATTTTTAATTTAAAATGTACAGCGCAATAAGTATAACGGGGTAATAACGCCAATCCTTGGCATTAATATCCCGGTTGATTCCCTACAGTGGCCGAGCTACATCCTAAATACTGATTCAAATAAACA
Organism: Maratus speculifer; assembly: GCA_964019185.1. NCBI lineage: Eukaryota > Metazoa > Arthropoda > Arachnida > Araneae > Salticidae > Maratus > Maratus speculifer. The sequence continues at coordinate 49,212,581 of OZ025299.1, forward strand.
CAGTTAAAACTGTGCAATGTTTCTAATAATTCTATTTAAGCGGTCCTTTTTAAGCAAAAAGAAGCTCCCGGTCTGATATTCTTTTGCCTCATCCTCCCCACCCCCCCCTCCCCCACACCATACCTTTATTTTTCTTACACTTTCGCAAAAAATTGAACATTTTCAATAGCTTAGAATGCAATTTGTCAATTTCTAAGTTTGTAGAGTTTGTATTTTTAGAATTGGGCAATATACATGCAATTATTCCATCTTATTTCATAGTTTTGTTTGCATGGCGTTATTACCCATATAGGTGGGTAATAACGCCAAATAGCATTGGTCAAGAAATCACGCCATTACATTTTATGAATACATACCTGTTAAATTATTTTTTTTATATAGATAGTCAATGAGTTGCTGTATCAAATCATATATTTCTTTGAAAAATACAAACTAAAACTAAGCCGCGAAAATTGGTAGAACCTTAACGTGGCGTTATTACCCCAGGGTACCTTAGTAAGATTTAAAAAAAAAATCCAACAACGCTGACACAGGAAAAATTACTTCACGCTTTCTTTTATTTCAATAACTGTACATCCGAAATTATCAGTGCAGCCAAACCATATTTCTTTTTCTTCTCTTACTGAGAGATTTTGTAGCGATAACTTATTAACATTTATTAGTTATTAATTTTCATGTTTTTATTACTGTAGAACCCCGCTAATTCGGACCCGTTAATCCGGATCTCAGGATAATCCGGATCAGTTTGGTAATTTTTTTTTTTTTTTTTTTTTTTTTTTTTTTTTGAAGTTTGAGAAGCGATTGGCTAATTTCCATAACATTAACTTGTTTCTTCGTCGTATTCTGAAAAAAAAATCTTTTTCTGAAATCTTTTCAGAAGAATTAAGCACAGTAAACATTTTTACTGTCTGTAAATATTCAATAAGTTTAACATAAAGATGATTTTCTGTAAGTATGTTTTATTTTATTTCATTTTTTTCTTATTCTCCGGATAATCCGGATTGGGTCCGGTCCCAGTTAATTCGAATTATCGGGGTTTTACTATATTTACAGTAATTATAATTATAATAAAATGAAAAATACCCAGTTAAACTTATGGCATTGAGCTCACAGTCTATTGACACTAATTGTTTATTACACTCTTATTTTAAAGAATAATGCCTCCCAAAGAATAAATTGAGGGGATTAGCTTCCCTTCCCCCCCCCCCTTTATACTTAACTAATGAACCTCCAAATCTTATCAATAAAGCTCCTTATCAGAATGAACCGAGGAAAAAAATTGAAGCTGGATAATTCTGCATAAAAACCCGTTTGTCTTAAATTAAGGAGAGGGGACATGCCCCCCTTTCCCTCATTTATACTTCACAAATGAACCTCCAAATCTAATCAAGGAAGCTCCAAACCGAAAGAAAGTATTAACCTCTTCAGACCTGAGGTACACAAATGTGTACCTCCATTCTTTTCCTCGTAAAAACTAATCTGTTCGATTTTTTTGCATTTCTACTTTACTTCTATATAGCTGAATGTTTTTTGCTTTAAAACAAAACCATTAAACGTCAGCACTGATGTATATTACCTCATAAAATAAATATTATTTTCATCCGAGTTTCAAAAATACCTTCAAGACATTGTGGCCAAGAAAGTAAGAAACATTCATGATTATTTAACTTAAATGCTGCACAATAAAAAATTTTGAGGATTTGCTGATCAATTACTTGTTTAAAACCTTAATTTTGTTATTGCGTAAATTTATATAACAGATACTTAAACTGGTGTTTTAAGGGGATTAGTGCTTTTATATTCATATTTGTATACCTAAATTACCAGTCCTCTAAAGTACTGATATCATAAAAATGATTCTTTCTGTCATCTGTGGTGTCATTTCGATTATGCAAAGTAATAAATATATATTTATAGAGTTATTTTATGCTCAGGTCTGAAGAGATTATATCAAAAGAAAACATATCAATAATTCTGCATGAAAAAATCATTTATCATAATTAAGGGAGTATTAGCCTACATTCCACTATTTTATATTTAACCAATAAAAACCCTAAAACTTATTAGGGAAGCGGCTTATTAGAATGAGTCTAGAAAAAATTGAAGCAAATCGAATATTTCTATCAAGAATTATCGCGTTACTTATATACATACATGTATGCGTACATGACCGACGGACACATTAGCTCTTAGACTTTGGTAGTCTGTGAGCTAAAAACTGATCGCCCACGTATGTGGCCAAGGAAGCAAAGAGGTTAATAATTTTTTATCAGCCTACATTTAACTGTGTTCTATTCACTGTTCATTATTAGAAAGAGTGCAGTTCTTAGTTTCAGTTGTTTTAAAAGCATTATTACCCAAAATTATACAAAACTCTGATTATGGAAGATTTCTTATTCAAATATATATTATGGTTTCAGTTAAACAGGGATATTTTTTTATACAAATTAATCTACAAGCAATAAATAAATGTTTACAACGTTTTGAATATTTTAAATAAAATTTTTTTAATACAATGCTTGAATAAAATCTTCATTTAAGATAGGCAATATATTTTTTTAACCCTTTGATGGGCAAAGCGATTCTACTCTTAAAATGCTGAAATTATTGACTGATACCAGAATTTAAAATCAAAGTTATTTCAAATTAGATAAAAAGTTTTTCTTCAAGTACTTGATGAAAGTAAAATTTTCATTTCAAAATTCTAGTGTCGATGTGACGTTTCTCAATTAAAATTAGGTGGTATATATTTTATACCACCGCCCTTCAAGGGGTTAATATGTTATATGTATTTTTGTTATTTAAAAGAATTTACCCCCATTTTCTGGTTTTTACGAAAGAGAGGATAAAATGGATAGGAACACTGATTTTGTTATGTATACGTGCAATGAAAATTTCAAAAAGCTAGTCAATTAAAATCTTTAAACGTACACTTCACATTAAATAGTTACTGACACAACAGTCGAGAATAATGTATATTTAAAATAAAAGTCTTTAAAAGTTCAAAAGTTTCGAATCTGGTGCTAAGAAAGTTTTCTTATTTCTTTCTATCTTTGTATTATCTAAATCTATATTCATTCAGTTTCTCTTTTCGTGTGTAAATTCAAAATAAGGATCCTACATCTAATTCCATTAATATAAAAATAAATCTTAGTGTTATCAGAATCAGAATCTTTTATAAAAAAAAAAAAAAAAAAAAAAAAAAAACATGATAATAAGTCACAAGAAAAACGGTAATGGTTAAAACTTTTTCATATATACTGTCTACCGGACTGATATTTCACCAGATAGGCTAAATATATAGGTAGTAAAAGATTTTTGTGAAATGTCATTACACGTATAACCACTTTTTAAGTTAAAACTGGGAAAAAAGACGGTAAAAAAAAAAATCAATGTTTCATTGCTCAATATCTGTGTCAAACAAAATTCACCCGGTATACGTGATATAAATAGAACAGAACTGCATAAAAATTTTAAAATAATTTTCTTTTTAACGAAACTAAGTGATTTTGTATAAAACTTATTAAATTAATTCAAGTATGCATTCAGTTTCTTCTATTACGCCCTCATAGAATGCATGGTCACATCACATCTGTGACCAAAATGCCACCACTCAGTGACGTCACATTGTGACTGAGATATGACTTTCTTAAAAATCTTTTGAAAATTACAAAAATTCTTCAAAACATGTTATTTACATTAAAAAACACTTTTGTCACAACGCCACTTCTGTCACAGTTTCGTCACGATATTAATGTCAAAGAAGCCACAAATGGCACATTTTTCACAAATTTGTCACACCGTGACTTCACAAAGTGGTCAGAATGTGACGCCACAAACTAGCTATAAAACGGCCACAACGACTTCACATTTTAGTCACTGTGACTTCACATCGACGTCGCGAAACTTCACATCGAAAATCGATGGTCACAAAGTCACAGTGTGACTTCACAATGATGTCGCAGTAACATCACCATGCCTTACGGGCGCATATATATTTTACAGACTGCTTGCTCCAATTAAAAAAAATTGCATCTTTCAACACCGAACATGTCATTTCTCTCGAAAAATTAAACGTATATCTTATATATGTATCTATATATATATACAGGGTGTCCCCTCTCAACGGTGGCCAATGGCTAATTTCTAAACCGTTGGTCATAGACATATAGTTCCAATTGCAAAAATGCTTTAAAAAAGGCAAAGAATTGTTTTTTAAGCGATTTTGGTCAAAAAAATGTTTTACTAGAAAATTACGAAAATTAAATTTTTATACGGTCCCCCGGTCCTATAAGTTATATTTAGTAAAAATTTTTCAACACTCTAGCAAGTAATACAGAAAAGGTCCCATTCATGTAACATAAAATTGACCGAGTTATGAAACTTTAAATTTCATGACTTAAACCACTTTTCTATAGCTGAAAACGGATGAGTTCGACGGAGCTTTAAGGGAACGTACACTAAGTGCTTAAAGTATTATAAAGGGAGTTGATTTCCAACGCTGTTCAAAGGCTACTTCCTAAACTATTTGTCACAGACATATAGTTCCAATTACAAAATGTTTTAAATGAGCGATTTAACTGAAGGCGCTGTCACCGTATAAGTTTTACTGTAGTGTTAATTATAATTAATTAACTTCTAGATTGGATATTAAAATAACTGAAGACATGAATTTCAAAATTCTCTTTATCGAAAAAAATCAAATTTTGGGAAATAGCGAAAAAACTTTAAATGCATCTATTGGTTTTCATTATAAATTTTTAGATTGCATTGTTACAATAGTGGAGGTTTGAATAGACTGATAGAGAAATCAAAAAGCGAGAAGTCGAGTTTTGAAATTCATATCCTCAATTGTAATTTTACGTATTTTTTATTTTGTAAGCAAATAAAGTTGATTCTTTTCGTGATTTTATTTTAAAAAGATATGTTATTTTGATAAGCTTTTATTTTATTCATAGTTTTCGTATGTAAATTTTCCTAGTTCAAAACTTATATTCAAATTTTAACTCACTTCCAAATATCTGATTGAGGTTCAATTCCCATACTTATTTAAACCCGATGACAATATAATATTAATACGATTTTAGGTGCGTTCCATTTATTTATTTTATAGGACTACATCAAATTCTATTAGGTTGAGTAATCTAATAGAGCTTCAAATATGCAGAAACATTACGAATCCGATTTTAAGGAACAAAACCCGAAACATTTTTCTACATTTAAAACGTCTTTTTAAACAAAATTTCGCATTAAAATACACATCGTTCATTATACACACATCCTAAATATGACAAAAAATCCTAAAAATGGCACACTGTTTATACTTTTTAACTTTGAATATCCAATAACTTTATGGACGTCAAGGACTAAAACGTCTGTTTCATTTAACTGAGGTATAAGCTTAAGGCGGCCAGTTTTCAAATTAGAGTTATAAAATATATTATGCATTTTGGCGATTTGGTGACTTGCAGTGCTCGTTTGCGAGGAAGTGAATGCAGTAAATGCAAAGAGACGTATATAAAATTTACGAAGTAAGGTTATATTGTGTTTTTCATGTATTGTATTAAAATTATGATGCAGCAGAATAAATTATAAGTTTCAGCATAATCGTCAAATAATGCTTTTTAAAACTGTCTACTTAAATGTGTGTTTAAAATTATTAAAACAGGAAAATGCTTGTCTTTAAAATTTTTAATTTTAAAAAATGGCTGTGTATTTTGAAATAGGGAATACAGATACTTGATTACAGGATTCTCATTCGCAATACTATTCGCAACACTTTTTAAAGGTATTTAATAGGAACATTCCTAAAAACTTTATATAAACTCTTTAACTTTTAATCATTTAAATACCCCACTAAAAAATCTGTAGGTATTATCCCAAAAATCTGTAGGAAATTTGTAGGTATTTGGCCCATGCTGCAGATACTTTAAAGAGTACCTTAAAAAATTCTGCAAATATTTTTTAGATAAAGCTAAATCAACAAAATTTCTTCAAATTTCTGTAAATTTTTTGAAGATATTTGATATTCCTTCAGATAATCTTAAGATTATTTTTAGTGGATTAATGTTTATTTTAATGTGATAAAATAATTTATTTCACAAATATTATAACATTCGGTAGTTTAAACGCCGAAATTATTTAATGTATGATGTAGCTAAGGTCCATAATTTTTATTTGTGCGTTTCTTAAATCTGATATTTCAAACCTTTTTCAACATTTATTCATCAACCGCTTTCCTGATTTGCCTGTACGTCATACGGGCAAAGTGTTTTTGCCAATCATTATTTGCCTATACCAAGTAAGGGCAAAGGATTTCAAATTGTAATTTATTATTCTCACTAGTAAATTTTTATTGTAACTTTTGTATTTTCTAATCCGAGCATTTTTCTGATTCAATTAGGCAAAAATTTCTGTTTTGAAAAACCGATGATAAAAGATTAAAAATTCTGTAAATGACATAAAAAATAGGCATTATTTGAAAGGTTTTTTTTTTTTTTTTTTTTTTTTTTTTTTTTTCAAAAATATTTATCAGTTAAGTGGTTAAAATCACCATTTTCTACTTTTAGGTTAGAATAAGATCAAAGAGAAAACTGTATTTATCTAAATGAGTATTTATGTTTCCATATATCTATTCTAAACAATAGAAAATGTTCAATTACACTGATAAACAAATTTTAGCGAATTTTCTATTTCTCTATATACATTGGGTGTTTCGTATAGATTTCAGGCTGCTGAAAAGGAATATGTTTGTAAAAATTTTCTATCACCCTCCAATTTTGAGAAATTTCATTTATACGTTTCGGAGTATTTAGGCATCGTATAGGCATTATAATTATATTACATTATTCTCTTGCATGTGTTTGATTCACACAAACATTCTTTTTTCTTATTACAATGATAGAAGACACAGCAAGAGAGTATAAACAGATGTCCCCCTAATAAACTTTATGTTAGCGACCTTAAACAGACAGCGCTAGCCGCCCGCACAGTATTTGGCTTTAACACAAGTCTATGACAGTTGAAACTTATCTTTCCGGATGAATGCACTAATTCTTTGTTCTATAAGACTTTTTACTTAAATTTTGATTATAATTATACTATTTTCCTCTAAAATATGTGAAAAATGTCTGCAGGATGCATTAATGAACTCGATTATTTTTGCTATGTGTGCAGAGAGCTAACTTTGAAAAAGTAACGATTCGCTTTCACGCCGCTAATAAAGACTGCCTATCACATGTACTTTGCATGTAGAGTAGGTGAACAATATAAGAAATGGGCACCTCCTTCTCGTTGTACACGATGTGCTCCGGGCGTGGATGATAGGTAGGGGAAAGTTGGATAAAACCGGGTAGGTGGATAAAACAGGCAACCATGCTTTATGGCTTTATTTGCGACGGTATCTAGCCGAAACTTTTAAAACTACTTTTAGGCAAGCGGCATGCCAGCGCCCAGTAACCAGAAGTCGTGCAAACGACCTCATTTCGCATTGGTGATTTTTTAAAGATTTCACGTGAAAATGTTAAAAATTCGACGTCTGAAATATTATGTCACCAATCTTAAATACCTAAGGATTTACATTAGGTAAGTATAACGTATGAAAGTACATTATTTACTCGTTATTTTAACGTTTTGTATTGGTGTCTACGAGTTATCTGAACAACGTTAGAGTAGCATTTCATCAAAATGGCGTGGTCGGATAAAACCGGGATGCAGATTTTCGGACATAACCGGGAAGTTTCTGGTTTTGGACAACTCATTTTTTTGCATGATTGAAATAGAATTAACTTTTATATGAATTGTTTGACGATCTATAAATATTTAAAAACTATACAAAAAATATTATTTAAATTAAGTTGTTATATAGAGTTGTTATATAGTTGTTATATGTTTTTAGTCATTTCTATTGCATTATTTCAATCCCCTAAAAATTAGAACTCGAAGAAGAAGAAAAAGAAAAGATAGAAAAACAAGACAAGAAGAACTTAGCTCTGAAGCGAAGCTTTCCATGATGACAGAAAAGAAAAGTAGAAAAACTGATGTGAAAAAGAAAGGTCCTAAGGGAAAAAAAAACCTTGACATCAAACGAGGAGGAAGATGAAAGGGAAACATGTATCTTTTGAAACGGCTTACATTAACAACCTAAATATAAGCAGAGATGGATACAGTATCTTCATTGCAGAAGGTGGGTACATGAAGCATGCAGCAATGCAAATGAAAAAGATCGAACTTCATTTGTGATATTTGTGCCTAACAATTTTAACACTTAAAGCATAACTTAATCCTTTGAGCTCTGCGGTGTAAATTTCTTCAAAATTCCAAATGTCACATTGGCACCAGTATTTTGCAAAGAAAAAAACCAGTTAACGATAAACGCGAAAAAATGCATTAAACCTTTTACAAATAAATTTGGTCGAATTTTCTGGTGCCATTGTGACATTTCGGAATTAAAATTATGTGGTAGAAAATTCTACCAGCAGAGCTCAAGGGGTTAACTCATTTTTATTTTATGTAGATTAGATATAGATTCACATTCTATAAGTGTAATATGTCAATTTTCCTTTAAAAATAGTATTATTGCAAAACTATAATACGCTTTTAATTATTTTTTCCAGTTCCCGGTTTTATCCGCCCTGGTCGGACAAAACCGGGACATTGCACACTTCTATAAAAAGTGTTGTTATGATCTCGGTTTCTATTGTTCGTGACTGAATGAATACTTTTATTCTTCCTAAGGAATCAATTTATCGTTTTAATGCAAATTTTGACAGTTCTGTTCACATAGTGCATAATAATACAAAGAAAAAAATTAGGGTCCCGGTTTTATCCGACTTTCCCCTACAAGAAGGAGTATGTCCTTGGCTATACCCATGATATGGCGCAGACGAAGGATCATATAACTGCTACTTTTGTATTACAAAAATTAAAGGATTCTCTTCAAGAAGTAAAAATAAAATTAAGTACCTGAACTTAGATTCAACAATGAGACCATTATTACATAATAATGATTTACCAATACCGAAACCTCCAAAGAATTTTACATATGACGATGCAGCAGTAGAAATAGAAATTGACGAAACTCAAACTTCCTCCACATCTGATATAAACTATTCTCCTAGCATAAATGAAGAATCGCACCTAATTACTCAAGAAGAAGTAAATGATCTTGTGAGAGACTTAAATATATCAAAGAAAAACTCAGAATTACTTGGATCAAGATTGCAAGGTTGGAATCTCCTGCAAAACAATACAAACATACCTATTTATCGAGATTGACATAAGAAATATTCGACACTTTTTTCAAGAAAAGGTGATTTATGCTAATGTAACGATATAAGTGGTTTAATGTCTGCTTTAAATTGTCAATATAACTCGGAACAATAGCGATTGTTCATCGATGGTTCGAAAACCAGCTTGAAGGTTGAACCAATGAACCAATGCAGAGGATGAGAAGTGCCTACTGGAGTCGTAATGCTTCAGTTTACCTTCCATCGAAGTCGATGAGTCGAATATCCGATTGCATAGATGTTAAGCAGTAAAAAAGGAATTTCAGAGAAATTCCGGAGCATTGGGTTGGTCGATTGAGTCATAGGGTAAAGCGGTTGAAAAAGCCAAGGGCCATACATTTTTATATATATATATATATATATATATATATATATATATATAAATTTGAAAAATCCTAAATAATTTTTAGGGGAATATCGAAAAGCAAAAGAAAATAAAAATAAAGTAAATAGATTTAGCAAAAAGTTAAATTTAGTAAAAATAACAAGTAAAAATAATAAAAATAACATTAGAGAGAAAATATCCAAAAAATTCATAGAGAAAAACAAGGGGATACGACGAACAACTTGGTCGACCAATGAAATTTAAGCAGCCGGCCAATGAAATTTGTCCGTTCGCAACCTTGAAAGTAACAATCGTCCGATAAGGAAAAACGATTGTTTAGAGAGGATTATGTTTCATTTTCCAACTGGAAAGGGAAACAAGATTAAAAAAGGGAAAAAATATAAAAATTTAACAAAATTAAGTAAAAATTTAACAAAATTAAGTAAAAATTTAATATTTATACGCGATGTGGATAAAATCCGAAGCCAAATGCAAAGGCAGGAACGATGTCGAATTGATAAAAAGATGAAGGATAGATTTTAAGTAAAAAGAGTGAAAATATATCAAGATTATAAATTTGGAAAAACCGCAACTATGCGTTTAAGGTGGTTCATGCCTTCTTCTTTTAGAAGGGGGGGCAAAACCGTCATCTCTACTCAAGATAACAAGCGGTCTTTTTTTACCAACAGTATTGTTAGTATTGTATGGTTTTATCGATCGCAACGCATCGTTGGGTATTAGAATACGATCTCTATGAAAGTTTTGGGCAAGTTTTTTAATAACTTGCGAAATCGGCCGAATTTTGAGATCTTTATGAATGACATCGTTCCGAACAAACGTAGTTGCTTTAACAAACTGCCTTAATATGGTATTTTGGACAATTATAAGTTTTTGAAGTTGAGTTTCACATACAGATCCCCAAACAACTGACCCGTAAGTCATGGTGGATCTGATGAAAGATTTGTATAACAGTAATTTATTAGAAAGCGACAGACAGCTATGCCTAGCTAAAAGGGATTTAAGGGAGAGTTTGGCCGCCACAGATTTTGATTTAGCATCGGTAATCTGTTTAGACCAATTTAATTTAGAATCTAGGTAAATTCCTAGGTATTTATAGTTAGTGACCCAGGGTATATCTTCGTTAATTAAAGTGAGATTAATGTCTGGGGTAATAGATCTTCTAGAGAAGATCATGGCAGCACTTTTCGACGGATTTACTTTTATGCGCCACTTACGCAGCCAGTTAGAAAGGGCCTGAAGATAGGATTGGAGTTGTTCAATCACAGTGTTTAGTGATGTGTTTCTGAAGAGTATGGCCGTGTCATCCGCATATAATGCTAAGAGGATGCGGGGAATCTTTGGAATATCGTTGATGTATATGTTGAAGAGCCAAGTACTTAAGAGTCCTCCTTGTGGAATTCCAGCCTCGATATTACGGAAAGAGGAAATAGAGTGATGTACTCTTACAGAAAAGGATCTGTTTTTTAAGTATTCATAAATAATAAGGATAAGTTGAGGTGGAACTTTAAGAATAATTAGTTTATAAATTAGAGCTTCATGCCAAACTCTATCAAAAGCTTTAGCGATGTCTATGAATACAGCACCAGTTTTTTGTTTATTGAGGAAACCCTCGTGAATGAGTTCGGTTACCCTCCAAAGCTGGTGGTTCGTAGAAAGTTTAGGTTGAAACCCAAACTGTTCAGGGATGATTATCGAATTGGTGGTAACGAACTCTTTCAGACGGTTTGAAAGTACGTATTCATAGACTTTTGAAATGCAGGATAGAAGAGAAATGGGTCTAAAATTAGAAGGTACGTGGCGGTCCTGGCCAGGTTTGGGAATTGGTACCACCAGAGCTTTTTTCCAGCAATCTGGAAATAAGCGTAAATTTAGCATAGTATTTATTAGAAAAGTTAAGAAAAAGATAAAATTTATAGGTAAACACATTAGCATATTAGTAGAGATGCTATCGAGGCCGGGAGATTTATTCTTTTTGAGATTCCCAATATAAGTTACAACTTCGGAGGGAGTTGTAGGAGTGATAGTGTTATTGTGTGTAGTTTGCAGAAACTCTTCAACTTTGGAATTAACAATGTCAGTCATCCTAAGATTGACTACATCTCGATTGAGTGTAAACTGATTTCTAAGACTGTCAGCAATGAGCTCAGCCTTGTCAGAGTTTTTATAGGCCATTCCATTAGGGCCTAGTAGGGCCAGAATGTGTGTTCGTGTCCTACGCATACGGGCCGTTGCCGACCAAATTGTGTTGTCAGAAGTCGATATAGACTCAACGTAAGTGTTCCAACGTGAGATACTAAACTCCTTGATTGTAGCACTAATTTCATGATTCAATCTATTAATTTCGGGCTTTAAGAGGGGGTCCCTGAACGTCTGCCAGTCCCGTCTTAAACGATTTCTATCTCTTATCAAGTTCCTGATGTGCTCAGGTAGTCGAAATTTGTCGACCACTCTCTGTCGTGGTTTGGCGACTTCTTTAAACGCATTTTGGAGAATTTCTCCAAAAGCTTGAATTGAAGTCGTTACATCATCGGCAGAGTGCATCTCGGTGGAGGGCGGCTCAGTATTCGTGAGAATATGAGCAAAATTGTCCCAATTAACCGAAAAGGCTTGCGGGACATCTAGATGATAATTCCCCACGTCGAAAGTGAGCACAACAGGTAAATGATCAGACGACAAATCATCCACTGCTTGAATAGTGTGCGGGAAGGGAAAATTGCGAGTGATAGCAAAATCTATTATAGAATGGGAATTATGGCGAGTGGACTCAGTAGGCGCTAAGATTTGCGCATGATTTTGATCTGTCCACTTGCGAATTTTCATACCAGGAGTATTGGAGCGTCTAGAGCCCCAGGAAAAATGATGTGCATTAAAATCACCCGCAATGATAAAATTTGAAAAGGGGCGAGTGAGGTTAGATAGATCTTTGTCAAACAGACGTTGGCATCTAGAAGGGGGGGTTGTAGATGGCTGCAATCAGTAAATGGGGTATGGAGGGAAAATCCAGAACAATTGGAGTGGCTTCAATGCAGTCGAAATGGGGGATTTTAGCGAGAGAAGCATTGAGCCCAGATTTAACGTACACCGCGGTGCCACCGGAGGGAAGGGTGCCGTTCGGAGGTCTGTCTACATGGAATAACTCGTAATTGGCGACCCTCGTACAGTTACCCTGGGTGAAATGAGTCTCAGAGACTAAAATGATGTCTAAGTCACTGTTATAAACAAAATCTTTAAACTCATTGGCTTTCGATCGAAGCCCATTGGCATTCCATAAACCAACAGTTAAAAATCTCAAGCTTGAAGCTGGGAATGTGCCGGAGAGGGGGGGATCGGGGAGGAAAAGAAAAAAGACAGAAAAACTTACCCAGAGAGACTGGGTAGATTATTGTAAATAATGAAAATTCTGTCAATGTCCGTAAGTGCAGTACGGAGGGCAGGTAGACTTTTTTGAAAGGTTGCTAAGACAACCTCTTTGCCAAATGTGTTTTCAAATTTTAGAATTTGGCTAAGGAAATCGGCGTCCGAAAGTGCATTTTTTTGAGGGGCCGATTTAATTTGGCTTGCCACAGAGGTGGCAACAGGGGATTCAGCAACTGCGCTGGTTGCAGCACTCGCGAACGACACTGCTTTATCCACATTTTTTCGGGGAAAGGATGCTGCGCTGTTAGAAATAGATTTTTGAGTATTGGCTTGATGTACAACTTTTTGGTTGGCAAGGTTTTGATTTTTAGAAAATTTGTTTGATTGATTTCCTGGGAATTTAGGGCAAAGCCGATAGTTCGCAGGTTGGGATCCTCCACAGTGAACACACTTGCAGGGTTCTTCGTAAGTTTTTGGGCATGCGCTTGACTTATGTGCTTGAGCACATTTGACACATGCCGGAGGTAGGTGGCAAACTGCCGCGGAATGAAAGTACCCCTGGCAATTGTGACACTGTATCGGGCCCCTCCTACCACGATACTTTTCGAACTTTACCTGCAACCCCAAGATTTCAGTAATTTGGAAGATTGCATCAATATTTTGCTTTTGCCTAGGCACGTGAATTAGGAAAAGTGGAAGGGCAACGCGGTTTTTAGTATTGCCCCTGTACATTTGGGTAATGCTTAAGTTATTAAGTTCAGTTATCTCTAAAGCTTTTTGAATTAGTTTAATGTCAGCATTTGCTGGCAGCCCACGGAGAACAAATTTGAAATTTTTCTCATTTTCGAGAAGGAAGCTACGATAATTGATCCTTTCCCCGTCTAAAGATCTTTGTACATTTCTATATTCTAATTCTGTGTCCACTGACACTCTGATGTAATTTTTGCTCATAACTGAGCGGATCGATGGTGCATTTTTTTTTCAATAGAATCAGTAAATTGTTCCAATGTTTAATTGGTTCAATGAAAAAAGGGGGATTCTCTATTTTTTAGGTTGGTTAGTTAATTGTTTAGCTAATTTCCAAGAGTTATTATTTTTCTTTTTTTCGACTGTCTCCCAGTCATCAGTATCAGTATTTTCAAGTCTCCTTTTGTTGGAGGTGGGCAGTGCACCGCTGGGTGGGTCATCGACCAACATAGAATTTTCCTCGCTAGGAGGGGGGCGTGAGACCTGCTCAACAGGAAAATCATGAAGTAGAGATAAACCACTCACCCGTAGGCTCGTTTCGACCTCCTGCTCCAATGCTTGCAATTTGTCGAGAGTAGCAGCTTTCAGCAGCTCAAGTTAGCTTGAAGGTTGTGCTTCTTCATAATGGAAATTCCCTGCCGTCTGTTACAACAGAATATTCTCGCATAATGAAAGAGTCTTATGAAAATATGAAGATACTGCATCATGAAATTGATTACTCACATCATAATTGGATATATGTGCGCATTTTAAAGAAATTGCCATTCTTATGGGTATGCATCAAGATTATACAAAATATTGCTATTTCCTATGCCAGTGAGATAGCAGAGCAAAGCATGAGCATTATATCAAAAAGAAGTGGACAGAGCGCAAACAATTTATTGCAGGTGAAAAAATATCTAAAACGTTCCTCTAATCGATAAAAAGAAAGTCATTCTTCTACCACACATAAAGTTAGGATTAATGAAGGATTTCGTTAAAGCTATAAATAAGAAAGTCATGGATTTCAATTATCTGCAAGAACAATTTCCATCACTAAGCCATGCAAAAATTAAGGTGGGTATTTTTGTTGGTCCACAAATTAGACACCTTATGAAGGACACAAATTTTGATGATACATTAAGTGATTTTTAAAAAAGCAGCATAGATCGATTTTTAAAATATTGTGACACATTTATTAGGAAATCAACGAAGTCCTAGCTATGAAACATTAATTAAAAACATGTTAAAAAGTTACAAAGATTTAGGATGCTCATTGTCGTTGAAAATTCACTTTTTAGCATCTCATCTAATTTTTTCCCCCGAAAATATAGGAGCTGTGAGCGACCTGCGTGGAGAGCGCTTCCACCAGGAAATTTCTGCAATGGAAAAACGATAACAAGGAAGATTGACCCCTAATATGCTCGTAGATTACTGTTGGAACCGTATTAGGGAAGCTAGTGATTGTGCCTATAAGAGAGAATCCACAGATAAAACATTTACCGCTACATAACGTATGAAATATCTTATTAATATCATTTCTTTTTACAAAAATTCTTCTACATTTTTCTGAAACTTCATAAGCATTGCATGTTTTCAGTATTTTAAATATTAATTTAAAGTTTTATAAGCCTTTATTTAAAAGTTTGTCATTACTAAAATACCAAATGATAAATTTCATAAGATATATGTGCTGAATAAATGCTACAAAATTCAGATTATCAATATTTTGAATTGTTTAAAAATCTGTATGTGATGGAAACTTCTTGATGGCATATTCATTCACAGCACGACCTAAAATATAAAAGTCACCACATACTTAGTTAGAAACAAAAACCTTATTTATCAGTGTTATTTGTGAAAGTACAAGAAAAAGGAGGGAAGGGTACTAACTACTACTTTGCTTACTAAAGTCCTCTTCAATAGAATAATTGGAAACATTGCACGATTTTAACCCTTTCGCTACTGGTGTCCATGATCAAGGACATACTTTTTAGAATTTTTTTTATCAATTCTAATTTAATTTAAAGTAATTTTACAATTTTTGTCTGTAATTTTAATCATTTCCCTACTAAAAGCACAAATATTTAGAAATAAAAACAGTACATGGCAGCACCTAGGAATATTTGTATCAAGATGGATAGAAACACGAGCTCTTGTCCCGGTAAGCCTTTTAAGAACCATAGTATTTTGATATAATTTTATATAAGCAGTAGCTAAATATATTTATTATTTTATTACGGAAACTAGAAACTTTGATTTAAGCTTATTTTGAAAGTTCTATGTATTTACAATTTTGTTATAGAATTATTTAAAAACATGTGTCCATGATCATGGACAAATGTTTTCAAACGGTGTGTGTACCACTATACTGTAACTTTATGATATTGTTTGCTTTCATTTAGCTTTTATTTTATATTGTTCATGTAGCTATGGGGGCAATGAAATTTGCAAGAGTTAGGCTCTACTGGGATAAAACCCTGGGTACTGACCTTTTCCAAAATTCTACGGCCTGCAGTAGATTTTTTTCATTGCCATATAATTTACATATTGTAAATAATTTAGACCGCCCTTCAGACAATACTGATGTTTTTTATAAAGTTAGTCCACTTTTTGATGCTGTTCAAAGTAGATGTAAGCACTTGAAAATGGAAGAAAAGCTATGTGTTGATGAGCAGATGTGTCCAGGACATCTAAAAGTAAAACAATACACCAAAAACAAACCAAGCAAATGGGGAGTAAAATTATTTCTTTTGTGTGGGGAAAGTGGAATTGTGTATGATATTATATTATATCAGAGAACACCCACAGAAATAAATAAAGATCTACAAAGCAGATTTGGTGAGGCAGCAGTAGTTGTTATGCATTTGAGTAAGAGAATAATCACCAAGAAAACACCGTTATATTTTGATAATTATTTTTCATCTTATGCTTTGCTGCAGATTTTGAAAAGTCATAAAATGTTAGCAGTTTATACAGCAAGAGTGAATAGATTTGGAAATCCACCTTTCATTCCGGAGAAATTTCAAAAAAAAAAAAAAAAAAAAATGAAAGGAGTTTTATAGAAGAGCTATATAGTAAGGACAACGATATTGTACTTGTTAGATGGTATGATAACAAAAGTGTGTATATTGCTAGTAATTTTCTGGGTAAAGGCAACACTGATGTTGCTAAACGATGGTACAAAAATTCTAAGCAATACATTGATGTGATTCGACCAGAAGTTATGAAGAAATATAATGAACCAATGGGAGGAGTTGATAGGATGGATTTTCTAATTGGCCTGTACAGAATATTTATTGGATCAAAAAAATGGACACTTCGCCTCATATTTCATGCAGTAGACCTGGCTATATGTAATAGTTGGCTTGAATATAAAAGAGATGCTACTCAATGTAATATTCCAAAAACAGAAATTATGGATGCCAAAAATTCCCAACACGATATTTCGCGCAAAAGCACAGACGTAAGACCATACGAGGCAATACAACTCGATGCAGTAGATCATATCCCTATCCATAACAGCTGCAAGGAAGTAGGCCGCTATAAAAGAAAACAGTGCAAGGGGAAATCACATTTTAGGTGTGAAAAAAGCCAAATTCATCTATGTTTGAGTAAAGAACGCAATTGTTTCAAATAATTCCACTTAAACACATAGTTATCACAGCATTTGAAATTTAAACAGTATTTTGTAGCAGTATTATTCTAAAACAGTATTTTGTAACAATAAAATAAAATTTGTTTTTCCATCAACAGTGTATTTTCATTATAGTCTATCTACATCCATTGAATACAAATGTCCTTGATCAAGGACATTCTCTAATTAAAAAAATTATGGTCATGAATTTTTTTCTAGGTGGTTTTTAGCTTATTAGAACCTTTATTAACAATGTGTAAAAGCTTCATAATTTTTATTTCATTTTTAAAGTTTTGGTACTGAAAGGGTTAACTGTTTTGAATCTAATATTTTTATCTTGTAACATTTTATAATAATTTAGTTATATGCAATAAATATTCTTCTTTATAATGTTGCAAATATGTTGTAAATACTTATTAATTACCGTGAAATCCACACTAATGAGAATTCGCACCTGCCAAATTTTAATGTCGGCGTTATTTAAAACATGTGTTAATTAACAAATAAGATTCTTGATAAAAATAAATTTCCCTGCTATTTCTCTTATTAAATTTTATGCATGATTCATGAGATTACATTTCATTATCACTATAATTGGCAACAAAATTACCTTCTAACAGCTGCTTGCAATGTCACTGATTGCTGCTTTTTTTTTCAATTTTAGCTTGTGTGCATTTAACTATGCTTACTACAGAATTTTTGTTTCTTTCGGAATCAAATAAATCGAAAGTTTGTTTCTTTCTAGTACTATCGTTGGAAATATTTAATTCATAAAATTGCATTAGGATTGAAACTATACAGAAAGATTCGTGTGTAAATAGTACCCATCGTGTTAATCTCTGATAATGAGTATATTTGACTGGTGACCTAGTAAGATTGTTGCAAATATTTGAAAAGATGGAATTTAATTAGAGTTAACCCTTTACAAAATGTTTAGTGCAGAAACAGTTAATAGCACTTTTCCCAGCAGTGAATGGTTAAATGAATATTTTTAGATGATTTTGCATGTATAAAACGCTTTGTCACATTCAGGACTTTGGACGTCTCATTAAGGTTTTAACTGCTGTGGTAAATATGACGAAAATGATTGCGACAATAGTATATTGTGGGTATAAACTACAGATAAAGATTTCATTGATACAAAACAAATTAGTTTTGTTCTAAAATCACGATATTCAATAATTTTATGCTTAAAAAATATATATTTATTTAATAAAATGCCAATTTTACCCTACTGCGATAAAATTACGACTACATTGTGGAGCATTCTCATTTGTCAGAATAGAGGTATTCGATAGTAGTGATGGAAATTATTCTATACGCTGTAATTTAGATAAATAAAATAGTAAAATAGTCGGAACTTTGTGAATTTAACAATGTTTGTTCTAATGTAACAGGATATTTTAATTCATTAAAATAACGTAATGATTTTATTAGAAAGCTTGCGAGAAATTAGAGTTTGAACTATCTGATGTCTACTCTGATGTAAAAGGGCTTTCTAAAAACTCGAAATGGCGTTAGTAGCACATTTTTCGTAAAACTTATGTTGCAAAATATGTTTTTCAGTTTTGCTTTGATTGTTTTGAAAAAATGGGCCTCCGCGGCCGAGTGGTTAAGACGCCGCTCTGCTAATCTGGAGGTTGTGGGTTCGATTCCCACTGCCTCCATTCCACGCTCACTTGTGTAGAGCTCCTGGTTGTATATTTCTTGTGATGTAAACTTCCTTGTGCTATCTCGTCCTTGTATATTGACGATGACTTATAAGCAGGCTAATGTCGAGTACACAAGGCAGATGTATGTTGTTCAAATAAATAAATGTAAAAATACATCTTTTTGTACTCTTTAATGCTTCGTTATTTCTAAGTAGTGCATTTCCTATAATTTTTAGTAAGAGTTAGTATGTAAATAAGAGTTGTCGACGCATTAGCAAACAGTTATTTGGCATGGACTAGAAAAGCAAGTCAATCAAAAAAATCATCAAGCACTCTTGCATTATCGAAGCACAACATGAAAAAAATGGACGATTTTAAGGAGATTGTACTGGTAATTGGAACGCCAGTACAATTTACTGTTTTTAACGGAAAATTTCTTTTAATTTCCATGGAAAAACGAACATTTTTTCTGGAATTTACAAGAGTTTTCACGTTAAAAAACAGTGAATTTTAATGGCGTTCCACTTTCCAATAAAGTTTCCATAAAATCGCCCCTTTTTATTACAGTGAACTGTTCAAAAACACTTAACATGTTCATCCACTCTACCCTTCAATTAACGTAAAGAATTTCCTTAACAAAAAACACTTAAAAGTTATCCTAACATAGACTAACATTTTTTTACATTATGGGTGTCGTTTTTTTATGAAATATTTAATTTAGCTTTGCCATTTTAAACTTATAAAATCGAAATTTCACAATTTTTTTAATATATAGAGGGGTGCAAAATGATAAGAACGTTATCAAAACGAACATAGGTCCTAAGCGCAGAGCACCCTAGTACTTTAAATAAAACTAAAAACCACATAAACACTTGACTTTTACTTCTTCAAAATTAAATATGCTGCGTAAAACTTAAATCATTCTTTGTCGGAAATGCATTAACTCCTTCTTTACTGGGTTGAGACAAATGTCGTCCCAAAGATTATTACTAAATTCTAATGGCATCACTTTTTGTTATATAATCTTTGTTCTAGACTTATACCAAAATAATTTCAAAAGAAATCTATCGAAAAAAATTATTTTGTAAATTATGGTGCAATTTAATACAAAAATAGCCACCGATCGTAGCCCGTATTCAAAAAGTTAAGGTTAAAACCTACCTGAGATGAAGAAAACCTTACATGAGAGACTTGTTAACTTGGTTCTAAGAACTAAAGCTTCCTGCTCCAAGCTTTCTCATTGGAATCTTTGCATTTTATAACAACCATCTGATAAAGTGGTACTTTCATATTACGTAAAAGCTCCACATTTTGACGACCTCAATCGTAACTTAAGAGATTGAGAGGATAGTATTATGCACACAAGGTTACTTGAGAAAATAAACCGGTCAAGAAGAGAACATTCTGAGAAGAGTATACAGAGAATGTCATTATAGCCTCCGTGGCCGAGTGGTTAAGACATCACGCCGCTAATCACTTTCGAGCGTAGGAGGTTGTGGGTTCGAATCCCACTGACTCCATTGCACACACTCTTTGTGTGGAGCTTCCGGTTGTACTTCTCGTGTGCTGTAATATTTCCTTGTGTACTATCTCGTCCCCGTATATAGACGATGACTTATAAGCAGGCTTCATGTTGAGCACACAAGTCAGATGTATGTTGTTCAATAAATAAATAAATAACGTCATTATAACACAGAGTAGAAGTTTTTTCTCACCAATGAAGCACGGACCTTTCGCATATTATTAATATATAAATTGTATACTTTTGTATACAGCAATGAATGCAAATGAAACCCAAGGTTCGTACACTCCTTAGAATTTCCAAAGACTCTGGCACCACTATTAAAAATAAGAAAATTTACTTTTTAATTTTTAAACCACAACATTCGCAATCCTCACTTTCATTCATAGATTTTACGATATTTTTCTGCAGTGAAACACTTCGAAAATATTCTTAAAATTTAGTGATAGAACTGAGCGAATCCTGTAAACCCCAACTTCAACGATTCTTTTACAGATTAAACTAACAAGGGCACCACCAAACATGGTGCACACAGATTTTGATGATTTCAAAGTATGTTGTAGGGGTCATACCACTAATTATTCAGCTGAAAGGATTCTTTCAAATGGGCCTTAGTTTTTGAGAAATTGGGGGTCAAAGTTCAGCGTATATTTCAAATACTTATTAGTACGAGCGCCGCATGTGAATTCGTGGCGTCGTGGTAACGTACAAGCCTGCAAGTCGAAAGGTTGCGGGTTCGAATCAGTCCTCGGCTTTTTACTTATTTTAATGTTTTTTTACACTTCGCAAATTATAAGCAGAATTGAAAATTCTACAGCTTTGAACCTTTTGATATTTTCTGGAGAGGACAGTTTACTTTGTCAACATTTTTTATTATTATTTTTTCAAAATATGGTGAACTGACTGCTCTTCAGGGTTCAACTAAAAGTACATTTTGCAACAAATAAATAAATAAAAATTTGTATTTAATTAAAACTTTGAAAAACTATAAGAAAATTTCAATATTTTAAAATCTCCACTACTTTAAATATTAATATTTTTAGATTATTTAGTCACTTTTTTTCTTTTCAAATGTGTATTACACAATATTGTGCTTGGATTTTTAGATAATTTAATACTACATTTCATATAATTTATATTGCTAAAATACTTAATTCGTGATAAATATGTTTAAAAATATGTTAAAAGTAAAAAAAAAAAAGGTTTAATCATCATTTGTAAAAGTGGAAAAATAAGACCAATAAAAAGAAATCTTCATTTATTCTGATAATTACGGAGGAAAGCAGACGATTAAAAAAAGTATTTTTATATGTATTAATTTTATCTTATTAAACAGACGATTTTCGTACTTCAGTTGAATTACGGAAAGAGTGTTTTGATTTGTTATAAAAATAGATGTAATCTGTCATTTTTTATTTGTGCAAACGATAACTTATGTTCATGTTGAACTTTGGAGATAAATGTATTTACAGAAAATTGGAAAATTGAAAACTTGGATAACTGGTAACAACTTGCATTTTAACATTACTGCATTAATATTTTATTATTTTTTCGAAGATACGTATTACTTGAATAATCTAATCCTAAAGACGTTTAAAAAATTGCACCCGAAAATTATTTTGTATTATTTATACATATACAAAAAAAGGCAAGTTTTCATTTAGAATGCTATAAAATAAAAAAGCGATAGGGAAAAAAAATCATTATTTCAGGATTGTGCTTAAAATAAAAAACGCGAATAATAGTTAATAAAAAAAAGTTCTAGGCGTAAACTAGTTTTGTAGTTTTGTCAATAGACATATTCGTTTAAAAATTGCAGGAAAAAAAATAAATTTTCATGAAAAAATTTAAAAATGTAAATGTAATTTATTAAGAAAATATCAAAAGCTGTAGCAATTTTGTAATAAAAATACTTAAAATTTGTAACGTGTAAAAATACAAAAATAAATAAATAAAAGCCGATGACCGATTCGAACCCGCAACCTTTCGACTTGTAGGATCGTACGATACCACGACGCCACGGATTCCCATGCGGAGCTTGCACTAATAAGTATTTGAAATATACGCTGAACTTTGACCCCCAATTTCTCAAAAACCAAGGCCCATTTGAAAGAATCCTTTTAGCTGAATAATTAGTGGTATGACCCCCTACAACATACTTAGAAATCATCAAAATCTGTGTGCACCATGTTTGGTGGTGTCCTTTGTAAGTCGTTAACTTTATAAACTGACGTCTAATGAAGTCCATTTTATGAAGACAAGACTACTGCGTAAAAATTGCACATATTTCATCATTTTTTTATTAAATTGCTGAATCTTACAGTTTGGTAGAGTTTTGTATGAGGCCTTGTATCTTTAGGATACGCGAAGATACCTGGAAAATTGCAGATTTCTCTATTTAAAAATTCTACGCAATTTTGCAAAAAACTAAAAAGAAATACAAGCCCCACTTTAACGATTCTTAACACAATAAGTCAAATTGTTAACTTCATAAGTTGAAGTCAGATTTCACATTTTACCACTATTTTAACAGCACCAAATATGAGTATCAATCCGAGGAACTGAAAGGAACCCGTTGTTCATTTCTTTTAAAACCCACCCTAAACTGTTCTTTAATATGCATTTCTTTGAAAGACTATAACATAAAAAGCTTCCAAATATAAATATTTTTGAATTCTGGGGTTTTATAAAGCATTCACTTAAGAAGAAAAACGAATACAATATTATTTATACATATGTGGCCAAGTTTCATAATGATACAAGTGAAACAGTCAAGATGTTATAAGGAAATTTGCAAAATTGTTGTTATTTTTTTATCTAAGAAGAAAAATGAAGAATTGGCAAAGTGTCTTATGTTCTAAATGTGTCAACGTACGAAGCGACCCAAAAGTCATTTTCCCTTGTGACGTTTAGTATGTCTTGTGTCTCATCCTGAAAATATGATGAAAATATCTAACATTTAATCTACAAAACTATAACAAGTAATTTTTCAAGGACGTCTATTTATTTATTTATCTATTTTACAAAAACTAAATATTTTTACTTTCTTCTATCGTTACAAGAAGAAATTATTGGATTCATAGAAAATTTTCGAATTACGGTTTTCGACGATATGCAACTTTTAGAGATCAGAGATCACGAAAAACATGTTTTTACAAAGTATCTATTTGTGAGTCTGTGTGTCTGTATGTGACATGAATTTTGTGAGAGCTCTATCTCCAGAACTAAAGACGGAATTTAATAAAAATTAATATTTAGTTAGTCTTTGATTAAATTGATGCTGATTAGTTTTTGGTATAAATCACTCAACATGTGGCACTGTTACACTACTTTTTGTCGATTTCCGCAATATCTCTATCTCGAGATTTACTGCATGTTATTTCATCATACTTCAGATTCTGTTATTCCTTGAAATGATTTTATGTTTTTTACGTTTCGGTGTAAATCGCTCAATAGGTGGCGCTGTTATGCATCATTACTTAAATATTCCGCAATCGTTAAGTCTCCAGAAGTAATGCAAGGAGTTTTATCAAACATCAGAATCAGTTCAGGGGTCATTCCATGTCAATTCAACCAGACCTTGTAACCCGACCCACAGGGATTTTGATGAAACTTTGTGTACACACTAATTCTATCATGAAATGATTCTATCAGAAATTTTTCCTTCCTAGACCTCATACTTCGTAAGATATGGGGGGTCCAGTTCTTGGGGGTTTCTCAAATCTCACATTTCTTAGTCTGTATTTTGAGACTGCAGTTCCATCTTCAAAAAATTGTTTCTCTGGATCTAAAACGTGAATCATCTTAAAAGTATCACTGTAAGAATATAAAAAGATGCAGATTTTAATAAAAAAATATTTTAAAAAAATTACTTGTAATATTTAGGATAAAAAAAATTAGCCAAAGTTGAAAGTTATGGTTATTTTTCCAAATTTTTGTGACTTCACCAAAAAGGCTGTACACAAAAAGGCAAATTAAATTTCGAATTTCTTTTTGTTTTAAATAAAAGTTTATACTTTGGGGTTTCTATCTATGGAATAAAAATGATGTGTTTCACATGGCTTATGCAAAAATTTTGGGTATTTTTCAATTAGCCGGATGCATGTTTTATTTTTACATAATACATATGCAAACAAAAAGGCAAATGAAATTTCCAATTTCTTTTTGTTTTAAATAAAAGTTTACACTTTGGGCTTTCTATTTGTGAAATAAAAATGATGTCTTTCGCATGGCTTATGCAAAAATTTTGGGTACTTTCCACTTAGCCGGATGCATGTTTTATTTTTACATATTACATATGCACACAAAAAGGCAAATGAAATTTCCAATTTCTTTTTGTTTTAAATAAAAGTTTACACTTTGGGCTTTCTATTTGTGAAATAAAAATGATGTCTTTAGCATGGCTTATGCAAAAATTTTGGGTACTTTCCAATTAGCCGGATGCGTGTTTTATTTTTACATATGTACATATGTATAGATCTATATAAATACAGATGTATTATACATGTACATACATGTATGTATATATACAGTATATTGATATGTATATGTATAACACTGGTGTCCGTCTAACCGAAAAGTACCAAATTTTGCCTTGTTTTGAGAATCTGCACCAATTAAGAGGGGAAAAACCTGACTAAGTTTAGCTGTGGTACTTAAATAATTACTGGAATTTTTATGAGTTATTGAATTTAATGTTATTTGATGCATGTTTTTTTAATTTGCAAAGTAAAATTTAGGCTTTGTTTTTTCTGAGTAAAAAAAAATCTGACTGTAATATGTTTCCCCATTAAATTTAGTGAATGGTCCATGTATTTCATTTAGTTATTTAATAAATGGGCTTTTTTTGCTAATCTAAAGAATCTCTTACTTTTATTTTCACTAATTAAACTCAAAACAGATTTTTTTTATTTTTTATTTATTTATTTATTTATTTATTTATTTTTTATTTATTTATTTATTTATTTATTTTTTTTTTTTTGTACAGTATAAAATAGATAATTTTTTCTCCTCACATTTCCATTCTTTCTTTCGAATGCTTATATATTAATTATTTGTGTTTAAAAAATGTTAAAAACCTTGTATTTCCTGTCCTTGTTTAATTTTAATCAGTTTAAATATTTATATTGGCAAGTTTAAATACACAAATGTTTAACAGAACTTTAATTTGTTTCTATAGTCTGAAAGATTTAATTGCACCTGCCTTGTATAAACACCTTCTGATAAAGGCAGGGTAATGTTCGTTAGTATGAAAGCAGATGTTTTGAAATCAATTTAATGAAATTACTGTCATTCTGTTGTTTCTTATCATAGAAGAATGATCTAACTTTTACTGTGCTACCAGAAATATAATCTGATTGTTACATACTTTATAGTTTATGTTATGTATAAATATTTTTTTTGCTTTATTGTTTTAATATGGAACCTGATATTAAACCTTCTACTAGTCTTCAGGCTTGCAGTATTGTAATATTAACTGGTTTAGAATGTCACAAAACTAGCTATATAGAAATAACAGAGAAATAGACTACATTGATAATCTCTGTAATTCAGAAAAAGAACTTTTATTAGTTAGGACTATTGCATTTATAAAACAAAAATTAAGTGAAAACCGTTTGATTAATATACGTGAGCATCACAAAATTTCGTTCTTAATGAAATATGAATTATATAAATGTGGAGATCCATTTAAGCGGCATAAAAAGCAAGTGAAATAAGCAATTAGGGCAGTTAACAGAGATTTATATACGGCCGAAAAAGTAAACCAAAATGAAAGTTATGATTATTTTTCCGAAATTTTGTGACTTTATGAAAAAGTCTCTACACAAAAGGCAAATGAAATTTCCAATTTGTTTTTGTATCAAATAACATTAAATTCATCAACTCATAGAAACTCCAGTAATTATTTAAGTACCACAGCTAAACTTAGTCAGATTTTTTTTTTCTCCATTAATTAGTGCAGATTTTCAAAACAAGGTAAAATTTGGTACTTTTCGGTTAGACGGACACCAGTGTTATACATATATATATCAATATACAGTATATATACATACATATGTACATGTATAATACATCTGTATTTATATAGATCTATACATATGTACATATGTAAAAATAAAATACGCATCCGGCTAATTGGAAAGTACCCAAAATTTTTGTATAAGCCATGTGAAAGACATCATTTTTATTTCACAGATAGAAAGCCCAAAGTGTAAACTTTTATTTAAAACAAAAAGAAATGGGAAATTTCATTTGCTTTTTTGTGTGCATGTGTAATATATAAAAATAAAGCACTTATCCGGCTAATTGGAAAGTACCCAAAATTTTTGCATAAGCCATGCGAAACACATCATTTTTATTTCATAGATAGAAAGCCCAAAACGTTAACTTTTATTTAAAACAAAAAGAAATTGGAAATTTAACTTGCCTTTTTGTGTACAGCCTTTTTCGTGAAGTCACAAAAATTTGGAAAAATAACCATAACTCTCAAATTTGGCTGACTTTTTTTATCCTAAATATTACAAGCAAATTTTTTAATATTTTTTATTAAAATTTGCATCTTTTTATCTTCTTCGAGTGATATTTTTAGGATGATTCATGGTTTAGATCCAGAGAAACAATTTTTTGAAGATGGAACTGCAATCTCAGAATACAGACTAAGAAATGTGAGATTTGAGAAACCCCCAAGAGTTGGACCCCCCATATCTCACAAACCATGAGGTCTAGGAAGGAAAAATTTCTGATGGAATCATTTCATGATAGAATTAGTGTGTACACAAAGTTTCATCCAAATCCCTGTCGGTCGGGTTACAAATGGGGGAAAATTTGGTTGAATTGACATGGAATGACCCTTAGTCCTTGACATGAAATGACATTTTTTACATTTTGAAGTAAATCTCTCAACAGGCGGCGCTGCTATGCTGATTTTTGTGCGATTACCGTAATAGCTCTATCTTCAGAAATACTGCACGTAATTTCATAAATCTTCAGAATCAGTTAGCCCTTAGCATGAATTGAGAATGTTTACGTTTTGGTATAAATCGCTTAGTGGCTGGCGCTTTTATGCTGCATTTTTTAATATTTCCGCAATAGCTCTATTTCAATATCCATTCAAGAACGAATGCACGGATTTCCATCAAACTTTAGATTAGATAAGTCTTTGACATGAATTGATGCTTTATATACATATATATATTTGTAAATATCGCCGCAGGTAGCGCTGCTATACAGTATTTGTTACGATGTCTGCAACAGCTCTGTCTCAAGAACTAATGCATAGATTTCCATCAAACTACAGATTCAGTTAATCCTTGACATGAATTGGTTTTGTTCACATTTTGGTGTCAATCGCCCTTCAGGTGGGGCTACTATTCTGAATTATGTAGGAATTACACTATTTTAGCGATAGTCATACCTCAAGATCTAATGCAAGGAATTTCATATCTTTAGAATCCTCGTGATGGGCATAGATTGATATTTAATTTTGGCATTGTGGTAGCGAATTTCGAAATTTTAACATGCATCAGCTCAAAGAATGTTTAGAAATTGCTACTTCCGACTAGTTTTTCATATACTACCTTTGACAATAAAGTTCGGTGAATGAATTCAGAACGACCGATCTGGCAACACTGGGGAAACAAAACGCTGCACCTGCATAGAGGCAAGTGTTGACCATCTTCCCCCACCGTTGTTCAGTTGAGCGTCGTTTATGTTCTGTGTAAGACATGCTTTACTAAGTGCTTGTTCAGTGTGTTGGTTCTTAATTGAGAACAGGAAAATGAACGAACAAAAGATTAGTTTAAAATTTGGTTTTAAGCTTTGCAAGACACCGAAAGGAATTTATGAGGGTTGATGCAAATTGAACATCCAGCATACTCTCCAGATCTCAATCCTCCAGACTTTTCCCTATTTTCACAATTCAAACTCTCTTTGAAAGACATTTGACCATATTGCTGACATCCAACGATACGTGACGAAGCTTTTTAACTCCATCCCAAAAGAAGACTTCTCGCGAATTTCCCAGGACATGAATAGCAATTCTCAGGGGTGCATTGTTATGGGAGATGACTATTTCGAAGGATGGTATGATAACTTTTGTTAATATTTCATTTACATTAATGTTACAGGACTATTCACCGAATTTTATTACCGTAATTTCGCGTGTATAAGCCGCGGATCAAACAAATCTTTTTGGACCCAGAAATCTTATTTAGTGATTGAAGACTAATATTTACGGCGATCTAACTAGTTATATTTGTTTCTTAAAAAATTCTGGGTCAAAAAAGAATTGTTTGATCTGCGGCTTATACACCCGAAATTACGGTATTAGAGGTAGTAAATAACGGTGGGGTAATAAGAAACTGGTGTATGATAGAAGCATACATACATTAAAAGTATTTAAATGGTACTAAAATACCATTTTTAGCTTTAACTTATTACTATTTGTAAATATATCTATATATATGACAGTCTTGCAACAGGGCAAAATTTTAATGTTGTTTTCTCTGTATATATATTTTTTGATACTAAAAAAGATTATTCTTTCAACATTATATGTAAAAATTCAATTATAAATCTGAGCATAAATCTTGGGAACAGTAATCGTTGTACAATCCACTAAAAATACATTAAATCATTATATTTAAATTACTTTAAGTATTGCTTATACTGCAGTGAAGCGTGGAGTTTAGTGAACGTATTAACACAAGCTCAACTTTTTTCACAATAATGTAGTGTAAAGTGGATTAAAATTTTAGAATATCTCTATTTTGACCAATGAGATTGCACCATAATACAGTGAAATAATCGCTTTCCATAAAAGCGGAAGAGTGACGATGCAGCAAAAGTTTCAAATTTTTAACAGTGTACTTTTAAAATACGATGCATAAAATATTCTTTAAATCATGTCATAAAAAGTAATTTAATCTGGGAAAATAAAACTTCATAAATGTAAAATCTCCTGCAAACTCGAATATTGCTTACGAAATTTATGTCCACTTCTGAATGCTGCATTTCGCTATCCAATGTAAAAAATTTTACCCTTTTGCTGCATCGTCACTCCCCCGGTTTTATAGAATACGTCTCGTTTGACCCATGAGAATGCTTCATAATTGGCTGAAGTAATCATTTTCTATAAAAGCGCTGGAGTGACGATGCAGCAAAAGGGTCGAATTTTTTACAATGTCCAAGAATCTGTTTTTTCCAACGCATTCCATTAAAATCATATCGAATGAGTTCGAATCGGGACCTGAGAGCAAGATTTTACTGGGGAATGAGACTCACTCCAAAGTCTTAATCTCCTTCCTTTGCATCAATGCTGAGTGACGTCAGTTTCGGCGTCGACTGAGCTGCAATCGCCATCAGCGCCATCTATTGTTTGAAATTCGAACTAAAATAAAAAATTACGGTAAATAAACTCCTGACGTTATACATAACCCTCTGCAAAAAAAAAAAAAAAAAAAAAAAAAATTAATAGCTCTAACCATTTGTAAGCTATTGAATTTTAAAATCCATCAGTCATTTTTGGGACACCCGGTATATATATATATATATATATATATATATATATACATTACATTTTTTATTTTTTATTATTATTTTTATGATTAATAATTTTTTGTACTTTTTTTTACGCAATGTGTTAATTATTTTTAAGATCACGTAATAACTAATTTTATATTAAAGAATATGTGATTTTTTAGGAAAACCATTATTTATAGCATCATAACTAGCTTTTTAATATTTGCATTAATTAGATGAGAAGAACATAAACATTCTATTCTACATAAATAATTAAGGTTTATATTACGATTATACAGGGTGAGTCATAAATATCGAAACAAAAGGCTATCTCCTTAAATATTGCCCTAGACCCATACTTCCAATTGCAAAAATTCATAAAAAATGTGAAATTTTTGATGAGATAAATTGCGACTCCATGGGGGGTCTAGTTGAAAAGTTACGAAAATTAAATTTTTATACGGCCCCCGTAGGACAAAAATTCCAATTAGGAAAACTTTCCTTATTCAGTCCTGAATAAGACACAAAAAGTTGCATCTTCATATCTCCAAAATTCGCAAAGTTATAGCCGTTTAAAAAATTCATCAGGTTTTAAGGGATTAGACACAAATTGAAAAGCGCGCAGTTCAAAAAACAATGTTACTTTAACATTTCTAGAAAACGCGTAAAAAATATATTTCTTGAGTTAGAATTTTGATTTTTTTTTCTTTTTTTATGATGGTTAGCATTATAATTTGCTAAGAAAATCACATTCTAAAATTTCTCATACAATTTATAAAAGTTTCATGTGGTTAATACTGGTTTAAATGGGACAATCAAAAATCTTTATAACTCGTAACATTATTTATCGGATTTCAATTTCTTTCTATTTAATTAAAAATGAAAATCTGATTTTAGTTTTGTTCCAAGGTTTTTTTATATTAATTTTAAAACTATTAAAAATATTTATTGAAAAAAAAAACTATAACTTTAAAAAAATCATATTTTCAAAAACAAAAATTTTTTCAAAAGTAAATATTTTTTTCAAATTTGCCGAAACAAAACTAATGTAAAAAAATCAAAAATGATGTGTTTCAAGTTCTTTTTTCTTTTAAAAATTCTTAACATTTAATAATTTAAAGACAAGAAATAGAGAATAAAAAATTCATTATGCAGAAAAACGAAGTGTATTGTTTAAATGTCCGTCAGTTATTTTTAAAAATGCTTTTTCTAAGATGCAGATTAATTCTTTTTTTTTATTTATTTACCTCTGACAACTTCAGGCTTTTTATCGTCCTCCAGAGCAGGGGTGCACAACCTCTGGCCCGCGGGCCAAAATGATACCACTATTTTTATGCAGAATAAATTTCCTTATAGTAATGACAGAAACTTTGAGATTAAAGAAAAGAAACTCCGCTTTTCAAATATTCTGGTGGCAAACGATTTTCTGGTAAAAAGGTTGTGCATCACTGCTCCAGAGGATGTTAAAAAATCTGTACTCTGCTCCCAGGTAGGGCCAGGACCGAGATGTTACTTTTTTCGGAAGACCCAGGCCAGGCCTAGCGTACTTTTCATAAAGGTGGGGACTACTTCCTTCAACTTAGGTGCACTCTGGATGAAATTTTCAAACCCGGTCTCGACAAAACCCGTATTAAAATCACTGTCTCTGACCGACTTAATACGTACAAAAAATAAATAAAATTTGGCTCAATCGAATTTTTTTACGAAAAACATATAGATTTTAAAACTTTTATTTTCCAAAAAAAAATACCCTTTAAAATTTATTTTTTTAAATAGATTATTCAAAGGCTAAAAAAATTAAATACAATAAAACCAGTGAAAAAAACCTGCCTATGACGGAATTCTGTTTTAAACGGAAAATATGTTGATCCATGCAAAATAAATGCAATAGTACCTGAAAAGAAAATAAGTTCCAATTACATCTTCTAAGGAGAGTATCTATCTATAATGTATTTTTTCTTTCCTATGTGATTCCGTCTTAAAAAGTTTTATAACATTTTTCAGAGTCTCCAACGCATGGGATATGGATTAACGATATTAAAATATAAGTGAAACATTTACATATAAATAGAGATTTATTGATAAAATAAATATATTACAGCCTTTGGCGCTTCTTTAATAATAAAAAGTACAAATATAAAAAACGAAAAGCTATAAAAGAATTTTTGGTCAGAACTCCTCCATATGAAACATTTTTTTCCCACGCCGAAATAAAAATCTATGTAGAAATTTGCGACTGAACCGGGCTATGATTTAAACTATTTTCCAGACCGGTCCGGGTTATGATGTTGACATTTTTTCAGGCCACGCCGAACTTTTTTCCCTATGGGTCGGTTTGAGACTTGACCTAGATATTTTGACCCGGGCAGACGTCTGGTATACCAATTTAGCGTAAAAACTATACGCTGCTATTTTATAACCAAAGAAAAAGCGCTATCTTAAACCGATTTTTATCAATTTGCAATTTGTGAATGTTCCCTAACAAGCGTTGAATCACAGAGAAGAAATCACAATTTAGAGGCAGGGAAAGTGGTGTAAGTCAGGAATTTTTGAGGATTTTGGGATTTAATATCTCTGTGGGATTTTTAGATACGGAGATGAAATTTGTTTTGTTCAATTTAGGAATGGATAAGGAATAATTTCCTAATTGGGAATTTTGCCCTATGGGGGCCGTATAAAAATTTAATTTTCGTATTTTTTCAAATAGACCCCCCATGGAGTTGCAACTTATCTTATCAGAAATTTCTCCTTTTTTATGAATTTTTGCAATTGGAAGTATGGGTCTAGGGGCAATATTTGAGGAGATAGCCTATTGTTTTGATATTTATGACTCACCCTGCATATATCTATGCATAACACAAAAATGATGATTTTTGTGTACATAATGCATAACCTTATATTTTGGAATCTAAATTTTAAGTAAAGTACTTTTAATGTCACAAAGCAAATTTGCAGGAAAAACAAACTCACGTGCTTGGTGTGTTTGTTCTTTTTCCAGCAGATTTTTTAAGACCATAAAATAATACGATTTTAATTTACAAAAATCAGCATCATCTGAAACTATGTTTGCTGTATACCATCTTTCTGTTAAAGTTGTTTTGAAGAGCTAAAACTGTATGCACAATTTACGCACAGAACCTGGATAATCTAAATAAATACACTGTAGAATAAAATTTATTTAACACTAGAACCGCCGGATATTTTACTCAAATTTTACAAAAAGTGTTTCGCACCAGAATTTTGATTTTAAACTATTTAACTTATTTAATTAGCCTATTTTACTGCTGCTTATATTTAACATATCTTATGAAGAAAATTCTGGTTCGAATAGACTATTATTAATCTAGCAGGGGTCATTTTGACCCCTTTTGGCGGTTCTAGTGTTAAAATACAAAAAATGTGATTACCAGTTGGAGGAACTGGGGTACATTGATGCAGTTTTTTTCTAAGAATTTCAGGGCTCCCAAATGGTCCGCGAACTGAACATCAGTATTTTTTAACAGAAAATTTCATAATACGTTTGAGCTAGAATCAACTTACAAGCGTGGTTTCTTGACAATTTGCAAGAAAAATCTAAAAGGAAAATTTCTCTAAAAAAAATCTGATGTTCATTTCGCAGACCATTTGGGAGCCTTGGAATTTTTTTTGGTATCGAGAAAGTAGAAATTTCTATTTATTTTTCTATGTGGTCTCAGCAAAACTTGAGTAATGTGTTACTAAAATGTAAAATGGTAGTTTTATATAATTTTTTTGCA
The DNA here is from genome assembly GCA_964019185.1 of Maratus speculifer. Lineage (NCBI taxonomy): Eukaryota > Metazoa > Arthropoda > Arachnida > Araneae > Salticidae > Maratus > Maratus speculifer. The sequence continues at coordinate 49,246,382 of OZ025299.1, forward strand.
TGTAATTTTTTTAGATCTAAAAAAAAAGTCATTTGTATCAATGTGCCCCACCTCTGGGGCAGATTGATACACCTCATGGGGCCCTTTTATCCGTTTGGAAAAAATGGAGACAAAATAATACCAATGCATATTTTTCATAGAAAATGAGTTAGAAAACCATTTTATGTTTATATATAGAAATTCAAATCACCCACAATTTATTTGTAAGCAATATATTAAACAATCAAAATTAAATGTAAAATTCCCTAATGTTCTGGCTATTCTTTGTCTGATTGTTAGAAGTGGTAACTTTGTCATATCTGGCATTTCAACCCCAGCATTATCTTCTTTCATAGGAAAGATGAAAAAATTACCAGGTTTTCTGCTTATAAATGAGTTTATAAACAGAAAATAAAGGATAATTATATTGAAATTTCAGTTTGTAATATAAATATCCTTTGCTGTGCTGCAGCTTGTTTCTCTTATTTAACATTTATCCTGTCAAAAATATTTTTTTCGCAGGATCTATAGAAATTTGAGATTTGCCAGGCTGCCGTTCTTTTCTTTTGTTAATTCTATTACCACTAGCTGTTCGGTAAGTTCGTACGTCTTCTGTTTACAAAAATTCTATAAAATTTTCTAATATAAAAAATTGGAGCTACTTCATTTCAACAAAAACTAATATTATACATTTTTGGCAGGAAATGGTTGGTTTGGTTTGGTTTATTTTTGTCGTCCGATTATCTACACTAGGGATATAGGACCAGGGGGGGGAGTGCCCTTCGGGGGGGGGTCTTTCTAAGGGAACCTAACCCGTATTTACGCAAGGTTCGAAGAATACCACGAAAAATGGGAAATGGTTGGATTAAGGTGTGTATGGTAAAAAAAAAATTAATAAAAGGTAATAAAAAAATAAACTAGAAAAAGATTTAGGTTGTCTATGGTTATCATGAGGTACATTGATACGAATCAATGTGCCCCGATATAGATTGTATCAATGTGCCCCATGCAGCCATTTTGTATAACATGAGCCTCAAATCCAACATATCATAATTTACCTAACAATAAAAAATGAGGAACTGATAAACAGTAGCTTTGCTTAACAGGGAGAGTATTCGTTTGGATTAAAAATACTGGAACAGTTGTAGAACATCATTGGAATTGTACAACTCAAATTTACTTTTGACCTATAAAAGAAATAAATCACCCGTCCCATTTCATCAAACTACTGAATCATCCCAAGACGTTCTGTATGTAGTTGTGTACACTAGCAGAATCTTTTAGGGCTGTTGTGAAACTTCCTATAATGACCTTCTAAGCAGTAGAGGGGGTGTATCAATGTGCCCCAGTTCCCCTTACTATTTTCGTATTTTGTCGCATTTCTTTTCTATCAGTTTCAGACATGCGTTTCAAACATACATCAATATCAATATGAGAAATTTTCTATTCAACACAATCTACTTCAAACAAGCAATAATTGTCGAAATTGCAAACGGATACAAACAGAGGAACTGCAACTATTAAAAGCCCCACCTTGACCATTCAGGTAAGTTTTACACAAGACAAGTTTTCTAGCGTCGATATTTATTGTGTTCACATAACTACAAATTTTTCTGTACAATAATTTATTCTTACACATACTTCTGTGTAATACTCTCACACAAAATCCTGTGTAATTAAATTGTTCTTATACATACTGCTGTGTAAAATTCTTACGTACAATTTTGTGTAATATTCTGTTATTACGCATACACCTGTATAATATTCTTACGCATATTTCGGTGTAATATGCAAAATAGAAATATGTTAGTCATGTGAACACAATAAATAATGGTACCAGAAAACTTGTCTTGTGTAAAACTTAGCTGGATGATCAAGGTGGTGCTTTTGAAAGTCAATTACTCAGTATATACAGCTTTTTGTGTAACATACAAAATTTTTGGATTTTCTTTAACAAACCAATTCGAGTAAATCCATACTATTTACTGTCATTTACAGACTTGATTGAGTTTTTGAAGGGATAACAAATTAGACACTCACATTAATCCGATAAATACGACTAAATACAAATAAATGTTTACGACAATAGTGTAAATTTTAAGAAAAGAGTGTAATTTTACAAATTTACGCATATATTCATTTTTTTCAAGCATTCATTATTTGTTCCATTATAGTCAGTTGTTTGATAAATGTATATTCTTACACCACTCTAGCTTAAATTTTAAAAAAATTTCGCTTTTGAGTTAGCCAAATATAGGCTTTATCAGTCCAATTCCTTCCGTTTAATGTTTAATCCCCCTTTAAGTAAAGCAAATTTCTTTTTGCTATTTGGCAATTTGTATTAGTTGGGTCATTTAGAAGAAACAGTACTCTTTTGTCTGGAGTGGCAATTTGTGTTAACTATCAGTTTCTTTTCTTGTAAGAGACAATAAGATTGCGCGATAAGACAAAAGAAATTTATTTTGAAGCATGCAATGGCAAATTAGGTCCTGAGTCATTTCAGATAAATAAAAGTTTTATTCGTAACAAAAAAATTTGAAAAATTACAAGTTTAAAAAACATTCAGGATTTCGCTTATGATTTTTCGTTTTCACTTTTAATTAATTAATCGTATAGTCGTTTCGTTATTAATATTCATATATATTCGATCTGGCTTCCATATAATTTGCTATATGTAATTAACTAGCAAATTATAAAATAAAAAATTTCTATCATTCGCGTCCCGCTTGTTTATTTAAAAATTATTTCGTGCAACGCTAGCAATTATCACATATCTATATATTCAATATATAAATTTTATTGTCGTACATATTTCTATTTTATTTTAACATAGCGTTAATATGTACAGGGTGTCCAGCAAATAAGCCCTAATTTTAAAATTATATTTCTCAAAAGCAAAGATCGATAGAATTATGCAGTAATTAACGGTTTTTATATTAGGTAAGCTGTAAAAATTTTATACCGAAGTTTCGTACGGTGAATATTTTGAAAAGATTGTGTTCTGATTGCAAAGAATGCTTGATTTGACATTTTTCTTGTTTTAGATTGCTTGCAAAGAACGAAGTTTTTGCCTTCCAGTGCCATATTTTAACGTTTTTTTGGAATTAAATTCTTGAAATTTCGAAATTTCAAACATTTAGTTCGAAAAATCGTTGAAATATTGCACTGTACGAAAAACTCGTTCACTGCAAGCAATCTAAAATAAGAAAAATGTCAAGTCACGTATTATTTGCAATCAGAATACAATCTTTTCAAAATATTCACCGATTGAAATTTCTGTATAGCATTTTTACAGCTTACCTAATACGGAAACCGTTTACAGCTTAATTTTATCGATCTTTGTTTTGGGGAAATTTAATTTTGAAATCGGGATCTTATTTACTGGACACGCTGTATGTAATAATAACGTTATATTAGTTGGAAGAATAAATATGTAAAAAACAACATAAACATGCCGATTTGCTTTAAGGAAAATATTTATATTGTCATGGTTATGCATAATATTTTTGCACGATCATATCCAAATGTGCACAGTGTTTAATCATTTGCTACATATACAAATCACTTAATGCTTTATATGATACATGATGATCACAAATGCTATATTTTTCATTAAATTAATTGTTGGTTCCATAAATACCATGGTAACTAATACCTTCATTGAAACATTTCTGTTCAGACATGTTCTTTACATCCCCGAAGTTCAAAAATAATTTGTCTAGTAATTCTTTAGCTTTTTGCTAAAAATGCTTTTATCCGAATATAGTAGTACGTGCCCTATTGTGTATAATGTATTAGCCCTAATCAATGGATAGGGTAGATGTGCCAGTAATGGACCCCCTTAAGGAATTTCTCTAAAAAATAATTATTTATTAACAGTTATAATTATTGTATTCCAATTTTTTCCGTATTATATTAATCTTTCAACAATATTTAACTAATCCCATAGTTACATTTCCCAATAGAAATAAAAATTTAATTTTAAATAATAGAAATATGTTTAAACACCCAAAAGCCCAGTAATGGACCACCTATGTTCCAGTAATGGACCGCCTATGTTCCAGTAATGGGCCACCCCACAAAAAATTACAGATAATTATTTTTAAGTGCGTTCGTAATTATGTAAATACGTAGCACCTATTGTTGTCGTTCAATCCTTCCGTCTGTCCGTCTGTCTGTCTGTCCGCCTGTCTGTCCGTCTATCTGTCCGCATATAACAACGCAAAAACTATCCAACCGAATCGTTTGTAATTTGAAATACATAATTATAAGCCAATTTTGTCAAGTCCTTTCAAATTTTATGAAAATCGGATGCCTAGATCAATTACAGGGACTATCAAAAGTATTCCGTTAATGGGGAAAAAAATTTTAAATGCATTTTAAGCGTTTGAAATTTAAAACATATATAATTATTACATAATTTTGTCGAGTCATTTCAGATCTTATGATAATCAGATGCCTAGATCAATTACAGGAACTATCAAAAGTATTCCGTTGCATTACAGTCAATGGGGAAAAAGTTGCAAATGCATTTTAATGGTGTTACACTCATTCGAACATAATACACTGCTCAAAACAATTAAAGGATATTTGAAGTTTTATATAAAATAAAGATATAAACGAAATTTTTTTGCCGAAAATAGAAGAAGAGAATCACAAATGCAAAATTTTCTGGTTTTCAAACTGTGGAGTATGCAAATTTTGAGTTCGACTTCAAAAACGTCGCTTCAGCGGCAGCGAATGAAATTTGACTTTCAACTGGATAAAAGAGAATGAAGACAAGGATGATCGGCATTCAGTGATTGCTTTGTTTCGATGAGTCCGATGTCTCAGCGAAGTCATTTGACAGATTCAGAAGCTTGGAGAATTGTTGGTAGGTTAGAAGGGGGCCAAACTCAAGCCGAAGTAGCGCAAGCCATTGGAGTGTCACAAAGTGTCATTTCCAGGATCTGGAACCGTTTTTTGGAGAGTGGATGTGCAGGCCGAAGACCAAGGCCAGGTCGTAGACGGGCAACAACGTCTAATGAAGATCAGTATTTAGCGTTAACAGCTCGGAGACACCGAAACATGAACGCTACTCTTCTCCAACAACACCTTCGCTCGGCTACAGGCACCACGATTTCAACTCAGACTGTCCGAAACCGGCTCCATGCTGTAGGTCTGTATGCTCGCCGACCGATGGTATGTGTTAGATTAACATCAAGGCATCGTCGCGACTGCAGGGAGTGGGCAACCGAGCATGTCAACTGGAGGAGAAATAAATGGAGCAATATTCTGTTTTCTGACGAGTCCCGTTTTTCTGTGCATCCGGATAATAGGCGTATTTTCATCTGGAGGGACCGTGGCAGTAGGAATAATCCTGCGTTCGTGCACGAAAGTGTCAGATTTGGCGGTGGAGGAGTGTTGGTGTATGGTGGCATTTCTATTGACGGGAGCACTGAGCTCTACATCATTCGAGATGGAGCTCTGACTGGTCGCCGATATAGGGATGAGATCCTATTGTAGTCCCTTACGCTGCAGCAATCGGAGATAACTTCATTTTAATGGACGATAACTGCAGGCCACATTGTGAAAACCTGGTGGAGGATTTCCTTTTCGAGGAAGGAATCGTTCGAATGGAATGGCCAGCGTGTTCTTCAGATATGAATCCAATCGAGCACGTTTGGGACGCTCTAGGAAGACGAGTTTCTGGCCGCCAACAACCCCCACAAACTCTCCAAGAACTGGAAAGTGCTCTTCTGGAAGAGTGGGGCAGAATACCCCAACTCGTCATTAATAGCCTCATTGAGTCCATGCCTCAAAGGTGTTCAACGTTACTGGCCGCCCGTGGAAACCATACCCCCTACTGAAAATGATTTTCTTTGAAGAAAACACCTTTTCTTATTCTTTTTTTCTCATATGCACAAATTGTGCTTTTTTATTTTGTACACAAATGCGCAATAAAATGCATTTTTTTTCTGCCAAACATGTGTAATTTATTCTCATATAACCTACTATGTCTGTCGACCATGTCATTCAGCTAAAAAGTTTCCCAGATACAAAATCCACCTAAAACTGCAATATCCTTTGATTGTTTTGAGCAGTGTAAAATTGACATGAACTTATGACGTAGATATATACTAAAATATAAATTCTGAACAATTTGAGATACAAAGAATATTTATTATTAAATTACAGGGCCACACAAAAGTATTCCACTACATAATGCTGTACAGGGAAACATTGTTTGGAACATGTTTTAATTATAATAATATTAAACTGTGCCACATTTTATGAATATGATATACGTTGCTGAGGTGTAATGAAAATTACTTCCTGTATGTTTATAGGAACACAAAGAGTTCAACCACTGCACTGTATCCGAAGTATTGTCTACTATATCAAGAAGATCTGTATATTTTTAAAACTTCGTTATCGTACGAACGCACCTCATTTGCTACGCTTCACCTGCAATTTCCAACTTGTTTCAATTATATTTTGCTGCAGAACTTAATGAAAGCATACTAATAAAACAAAATATTAAAACTTAAGTTAGAAATTCATTACATTAAAGGATTTATAATGAAAAAACATAAAACAAAATATTTAAACTTAAGTTATGGATTTATTATAATCAAGGATCTATAATGTGGATATAAAACAAAATATTAATGATATTATTAACTGTTTATTATTAACTAACATTAATGGATTTATATTGTAAAGATATAAAACAAAATATTTAAATTTAAAGGATTTATAAGATAAAGACAATGTTTTACTGAAGTCAAGTTGGGATAAAATAAGGCGTCAAAAAAAAGTCTCCAATCTTCATTCATATCATTATCTAAATGATGTGCTGTGCAACTATGAAATATAAATAACAGATCTTCAATTTTATCATCCCTTTCCTATAGTCCAAACTATTCAATATGGAATTTTAGAATGCATTTAAAATGATAAATGTTCTTGCACTATCCAAACATTTTCAGATAATCATATAGCCCATCAATTTGGCACAGATTGATTCCACAATTTCCCTTCAGAGATGCTTATATGAATATATTATCACAAATGGAACAATCTCATTATTTGCTGAAAAACATCCCATAACAGTGATTTGTTCTTTTTCGTTATTTGGTACTACATAATACACATCTTTAACTGATTTTGTTCCCAAAATTTTCCTTGTTTTAAGAGCACAAAAGAAACCTTGTTTTAACCTTATTGAAAATTCTCTCTGTATGCTTTAGAATTCGGAAGAAAATATTAATAATATCTTCTTCCAAATATGATTTTACATTTCTGAACCAACTTAAAACAACTTCTCTTGTAACGGCACATCTAGATTTTGTAAAATGTTCTGCTTGTTTTTTGTACCAATTTTGAATGACTTTTTGAAAACAACTATTAATAAAGAAATTGCCTTTATTAAATTCTAATAGGTAAAATTTAAGTATTAAATTTGATTATTTAGCTTTTCAGTTAAATCAAAAAATTTTATCTCTACTGAAATTACACTTTTTGTATCGGTCACTTGGGTGGTCCATTACTGGAAAATCACGAAATAAGCAATCCAGTAATGGACCACCCCTCCTAAAATCTTAAAAATAAATAAGATTTTTAGACTTTCACAAAAGTTTCTCGATACATTCTCTGACACGATATGCAGATAAAATTTTGATATCGTTGACGCATGCTAGGTGAAAAATTATTTTTTAAACCTGTTCATTTTTCTTACAATTTTTAATATTTTTTAAATTCTGATTACAGGGTATTATGTACAATATTATTTATCAAATTTTCAAAAAAGAGCATTATTTTATATTAAGAACTTTGCAAATTATAAGTAAAAAACTTGGGACTGTTTTTATCAAACTATTATTTTCTCCATGAGAATACATGCTGTCTACATAAAAATGAACACAGTTTATTACAATAAGTCACTTAATCATAATCTACAGTTTGAGTGCTTTTGCTTCATTAGTTTTGACAGGGTTATCCAAAAGATATTCCTTTTTTTTTAATTTGTTGACGGTCTCCTATGGAGTTTCGGGAAAACATTTTAACGGAAATGTATGACCTGTACTATTAATTTTACACACTTAAAGTTTCAGGCTTATCCCTCATGTATGTTTCTAGATATTTAACAAAATGGCTAAAATCTCAAGTGGCCGGTCACTTTGGCCATTTTGTGTATTATTTGTACGGCAATCCGAATATATTTACGCAAGTTAGAGAACGGACAGACGGTAAACAGGCAGATAACCTGAATTGATGAATAAATTTCACAAATGTTAAAAAAAATTAAAAAGAACAAATGCTGATAAAAATTGAGGTTTAAGCAAATGAAATTAGAAAGTAGTCGAATTACTGCGAGCTTAAAAAATGCTCAAGGTTTTGTGATAAAATGTCGCACGTAAATACTGTATTTATATCAAAAGCATAGCTCATTTTATGTTATACTGTCGGTGGCTAATATTTTCTCGTTCGAGGTTTAAATCTATGTGTCACAGAGCATTGTCTTAAAATATTTGTCATATTTAAATTAAATTGATATACTTAAACTTCTATGAAAGATAAATAACTTTGTTCAATGCTTTTCAATTTTAAACTCGATAAATTGTTTTTTGGAAAACTTCGTTTTAAGATAATTTGTTTCAATTATCATTCGAGCTATAACAAATACTCATGTAAAAAGTTATTTAACTAGAGGACCCAATTTGGACTATCAGTGTTACACAAGGTAGTTGAAAATCATTTTTAACCCTTTGAGGGGCGGTGGTTTCATAGGTATACCACTTAATTTTAATTCCGAACCGCCACATTCGCACCGGAATTTTGTTAAAGAAAATTACAGTTTATTGAATGCGTGAAGTATAGCGTATTCTTATTTACAAATAAAATTGTTTTCTAATTCCGGTGTCAGTCATTAATTCCAATACTTAAGCAATGAATTTGACCTGCCCCGCAAAGGGTTAATTAAAATTTCCTAATAGATTTTTTTTTTTTTTTTTTTTTTTTTTTTTTTACAAATAATTTATTAATATGTATAGAATACCTACCAACAACACCAAAAAGCACTTGTATATGAAAAATATGAATTATATACATTGAATTTTTTTTAATTCATTAAAAGCGATACCAGGAGTTGATAGCCAAGTAAATCGACGAATATTTTGCTAATTCCAGAAGACTTTTTGATTCCGACAATTTCAGTGGTTTAATCTTGCAGTTCGATCACATTTTTGCGAAATTTGTGTTTTATTTGTCTTATAACTAATAAAGTTAAAATTTTCTGGGAAATATTAACCAGAAATAAATGATAAATTATTTATATTATTAGAAGTGCAAACTCGTTAATCTTTTGTAATCGAAATCCGCATAATATAGTTTTTTTGAATGAATGAAAATTATTTTTAATCTATAGAAATTCAGTGAACAGAGTTATTTCCAAATAAATTGAATTCGATGTTTTTTTGCTATTCGACTGCGCAAAAATTTAAATTGTGCTACGTTTAGATTGCTACCGTTGATATGACATATGTGTTACTAACTGACATGATTTCCTTTATAATATAGATTTCAAAATTGAATTGTTTTATAAATCCCGAAAACAAATGAATATTTATTTGTTCTGTACTCGATAAAAAACAAAAAACAAACATTCTTAAACAATACAATCAGATATTAATCATGTCAAAAACTTCGAAAACATTTTTTAAGAGATTAAATTTAAACGGAATATATATGTAAGAAAAAAGTTCATGAAAAACAAAAATTTGAAAAAAATAAATAAATAAGAAAATTTCATTGACTCGGAATCTTTAAAGTTTCCTTTAAAAGAGTTTTCTAATCCATATACAAAGATTTAACTGAACAAAAATATACTCTTCAATGGATCTAATAAATATTAAGCAGCTGTACGCCGGTTACCTCTTCAAAATATTCTATTTTTTTTTTTATAAATGTGTATAAAAGAGCAGCTTTTTCTCAGCATTAAAAAAAGAAAAAATCTTTTTACAATCAATCAAGTTATGTCAAAAATGCATCAGGTGTTCTCTGTAACCAATGATTAATAAAACACTTTAAAGTAATTTATCTCATTTTTTTAATTACACACAAAATATATTTTGTACGACTTTTTTGTGGACATTTTCACAGATTTCAGGTATATTTTCTAATTCAAATTTTGTTTATTATTTTCCTCGCAAAAATTGCAAAACTATAGTAAATTTAAAAATAAATTATGCAAATAAAAGAAACATATACATGAGAAATTTTCAACTTTGTTGTAATACTACGTTTATGCATATTTGCTTTAAATATATCTGTACGTTGGCACCTTATTTAGCTCCAATCACCCAGTAAGAGACCTGTCGGCACTGCAACCACATATCCAAGCCCCTATGTCACCCTAGGGTTTCAAATGCCTCGGGTTCCAGTGGACCCTAGGGCCTTTTCACCTCCTGGTCCCAAATGGCACCGGTTTGTCACCTTCACTTTTAACAGTGAAAACTGGACATTGGTCCTGTTTGTTCCAAGGTACAAATATATATAAGGGATAAAAAGCAGGAAAAAAATTTCAGAAATTTCATACTGAACATATTCTTCTTACTTTTGCATAAAATTTTGCTGTAATAATATTTGTCGTATCAAAAACAAAAAACTAAAAACTAAATAAAAAATTACGATGAGTCAAAACACTGGAATTTTCAATTTTCAGGCAAGTTGAAGATTGTGAAATTTTTGTCCCACAAGGGCGAGAGGAACGAGACATGTATCTGAAAAAGAAAAAATGAGAGAATATATAAGACATTTATATATTAGCGACGGTTTTACTTTCACACTTGTAAAATAAATAAAAATTGCTAACTCTCTCTCTTTTTTTTAACTATTTTGTTAAAGGAATGTTTTCTATATTTTATCGCAGAATTAGAAGATTAAATAAAGCAAATATTTATATTATAGAGAAAACAAAATTTGGCCACTGTGGCTGAATGAAAGCAATACTTTGCTGCCGAGTCAATATTACAATGTAATTATAATTTTGTTTTTCCTATATTACAACTTCAAATGTTTTAATTTATTCATAGAAATTTAGAAAATAACAAAAAACATATTTCTGCAGTTTTTTTTTTTTTTTTTTGGTTTTTTTCATTTTAGTGTTTGCAATTTGGAGCATCATTATTGATTGACAGCCTATGCAAATATAACAAATTATTTTCCGCTATATACTATTGTATATTATTCTTGAGTATTTTCTAGAATTCCAAAAACATTTCAACATCTAGAGGTCAAATGTAAGTAATATAGAGAAAACGATAAAACCAAATAATATATATTTTATGAAAATTAATAAATTTACAATTTCCTTATACCTGTAATAAATGCTTAAACATAAATATTTTTTTTCTAAAGTTCAAACCAACCTTATATTTTAAAAGAAAAATAAAGACATCGTTATTATGTTGGAAAATATGTGTTTTGTATTGCAAATAATGCAATGTTCCCATTTGGGAACATTGGCGTTTAAACGGCTAAAGTCATTTATAGCTGAAAAATATGCACTGAATTCCGTTTTGACTTTGATTTTGACGTTTATCACCAGATAAATATTACTGAAATGATTCAGTATCACAAAAAAAAGTTTAAAGTTACTAATCGAAACATTTGTGTATGTCTTGATATTCAGAAGGAATAAATGGAACATGTCCTATATCTCTTTTCCAGTGCCCCATTCCTCCCTTGAGATATTCTCTCCAGTTTCATTTAACACACTGTTAAAAATAAATCTGTGAATTCACGGTAAAACCATTGGCAATAAAGTTGCCGGACATTTACCGTTCCGTTGCTAGATTTTACGTTTTGGGAAATAAAAGGAGGGAAAAATCCGTCTGAAGAAGCTGTAATTTTTTGTTATAAAGACTTATTTTTAATGATAATAATTTAATTTAATTTTTATAATTAATGCCAAAGAACTCGAACTTTCCGGCAGATTTTGAGCTGCTATATTATTCAATTTTTACACAATATACCTCAAGCCGTCCTGAGGGTCGAACTCCAGACCTTTTGACAGTGGAATAACTCCCCACTGACTGAGCCATAGCTACAGATGCTGCTTTGCACAAAGTATGCCTTTTATGAGTCAGAGGTGAAAAGTCTGTTGTGCTTTTCAAAGATTTCCTTTGAAATGTATTCCTTAAAAAATTCGTAAACGGTTAATTTTACTTAATTTAATTTCTACCGATGCATTATAGTTGTTATTATTTTTTATTAATTTTAATTTTTTAACTTGTTTAAGTGAAAAAAATAGTGTTTTCTTTTCAATGAGTGAATGAATGAAAAAAAAATTAATTAATTTTTTTTTGCAAAAATAATGTTTTAAAGAACTTTTCAAAATTGTCGCACATTATTTATTTTTCATTGTGTTAATTAAGTAAAAGATTTTTTATAAGAAAAAAGAGAAAATAAACAAAAAAATTAATTAAAAGTGATTTTTATGTTTTCATTATTTTATTCATTTTATGTAATATATTTTTTTAATTTATGTATGTTATTTGTAACGCATTTACCAATGAAATAATAATAATGATAATAGCATTGTAATAATTATAACTCCTGTGAAGTAACACTACGCAATTTACTTTTAACATCTCCAAACTTCTGGCGTCTGGTGAAGTGATTGTCGATGAAAATCCCCACTAACTCTGAGAAGATTATTTTCCCTTTCTAAATTATTCTAAATAAAAATAAAAAAAAAAATCTTTTTTATTTCTAATAAAAAAGTGTCTATTTTAAATTGTAAGATTTAACAGATATAAAAAATACCTTTAAATAAAGACATGGAAATCAATACAGAGAATTTGATATAAGGTAAGAGAAATGTGTGCAAAATAATGACCGAGAAACGTACTCGAATGCATTTAACCAAGAACTTCTAAATTTATAGAGAGTTTCACTTTTTTTTCTATGTTTAAACACAAATTTTTATCACTGTATAATGTTGGTACTATAAAGCTTCTAGCCCTCTGAGCATCGTGCAAATGGGTAAAATTATAATGTTGTTTTCACTGCATTTTGTTTTAAATGCTCAGAAAATATGATTTTTCAACATTATAGAAAAAAAAAAACTTAGTTATAAATAAGAATGCAATCCTTGAGAGTATTAATTATTCTAAAATGTATTGAAAGTTGATTAAATCTATAGAATTATATTATCTTAAATATTGCATATATTGCAGTGAAACGTGGAGCTTAGTGAACGGAATATTACGTTACAAACACTTAGAGGGCTAGAAAGTTGGTAAGAAATTGTACGTGTCTTAAAATTCCGTTTAATTTATAATTTATAGTTTTTTTATTGGTTTACAAATTTTTTTTATTTCGATATGGGATGTAAGCTAAAAACAAAAGCTAGGCTGTTTATATTAATTTCTGTGTAAATATATTTATATTTTCTAATCGTCTACACGTGATAGATATAAATTTGAAAAAAAAAATCATACTGGAAAATTATTTTTAAAAATAAGAAATGAAGAAATTGCTATACAGAAACTCAAAAATTCCCGATACTCTTCTCAAGCAAATTGCTTTCAGAAGTACATCTTTTTCCTTTCGACGGTGTAAAAACATCAAATTGTGTGATATTTAGAAGTTTAAAAAAGTTCAGTACAAATCAGCTGTAAAAAATTACAGTAAACTTAATCGCCTACTCTTCCCAACGTCAAAATTACGTCTGCGTTAGAGACGGGCCTTTATTTGTATCGCAATTGTGTATATATATATAAACAGAACAGTAGTACTCATAACAGTTACACATTGAGAACAGCTAATTTACCCTAATAAGAACTTGGCAATCTTGAAGAGAAAAAAAAAATATTTTTTCATGATTAAATATGCACATTGTAAACCTCAACATCACATTAACATAAAATTGTATAAATAATAAAAATCCATTGCACATCATAACGCCTTATCATACAGATTTGGGGGTCTCTTAATTCTAGAAGACCTGGATGCTTGCCTTGTTTAAGGCGCAACACTAGGCACAGAAAAAGTCCCGGATGATAATATAAAGTCTATGGGAGCGTTCTTTTCAAATATGTAGCTCAAATTTTAATATTTCGGCGTGATTTTAGGTAGATTTCGTAAGAAATACTACCTATTGCAATCGCACCAGTTTATATATATACCGTAATTTCGGGTGTATAAGCCGCAGCTCAAACAATTCTTTTTAGACCCAGAAATCTTATTTAGTGATTGAAGAGATATATTTACGGCGATCTGACTAGTTACATTTGTTTTTTAAAAATTTCTGGGTCGAAAAAGAATTGTTTGAGCTGCGGCTTATACATCCGAAATTACGGTATATATATATCTATCTACCGTAATTTCGGGTGTATAAGCCGCGGCTCAAACAATTCTTTTTCGACCCAGAATTTTTTTAAAAATGAATGTTACTAGTCAGATCGCCGTAAATATTTGTGCTTAATCATTAAATAAGATTTCTGGGTCAAAAAAGAATTGTTTGAGCCGCGGCTTATACACCCGAAATTACGGTATCTATATATCTCACTTTTTTATGGACACGATAACTTCTATAATTCTTCACCAATCTCTACCAAACTGGTACATAAAATCAATGGGGATAAAATCTTGGCTGAGTTCGTTAATGGGCAAAATTGGACCAAGGGGGTCGGAATAGGGGGCGTTTTTGTGAAAACCGAAAAAACGCCATAACTTCTTAATTAAAGTAGATATCGAATCGGTTTAAAGTTTATATTACTTCTTAAAAATGGGCCAAAAGTATATATATGACAGATTTTTGATACATTTAGAAGTGGGCTCAAGGGGCGAAAAAAACAGGGATTTTGAGAGAAAAAAATTCATAACTTCGTCAATTTTCAAGATATAGAGTCCAACTAAATTTTTTATAAGTGTTCTTAACATTATCTAAAACTTTTGTATTTACAAGTTTTTGATAAGACCAACTTTTACCGATGAAAAAAATTAAAAACGAAAAGAAAAAGGGCGCTGAAAAAAGAGAAAAATTCATAACTCCGTCAATATTTAAGATATCAAATCTGATTAAATTTATTTTACATCTTCTCAAAAATATCTACAACTTTTATATTGACAAGTTTTTCATAGAACCAATTCGTATAGCAAAAAGAAATTAAACAAAAATAGGAGTTGGAGAAAAAACCTCAAATCCAAACGGCTTATATTCTGACTCATTTTTAAATTCATTTTTGCTTTTAAACGCATCCAAATGGTAGATCTTATTATTTAGAAACTGTGTAAAGTGACGCATTGGTCAATTTTCTGATAAAGACAGAATATATTTCAAAAAAGGGTACCAAAAAGGGTATTTTGAACAGAATTTCCGAAAGTCATCGGGACTGAAAATTGAAGGAAGTATTCAAATAAGAAATTGCGTTTTTTTCTAACTCGTTTTTTAATCCATTTTTGTTCTCAAACGCATCCAATTTACAGATCCTCTTATTTAGGAACTATATAATGTGATGCATTAGTCAATTTTCTGATAAAGATAGAATATATTTCAAAAAAGGCTACCAAAAAGGGCATTTTGAACAGAATTTCCGAAAGTCATCGGGACTGAAAATTGAAGGAAGTATTCAAATAAGAAATTGCGTTTTTTTCTGACTCGTTTTTAAATCCAGTTTTGTTTTTAAACGCATCCAATTTACAGATCCTCTTATTTAGGAACTATATAATGTGATGCACTGGTCCGTTTTTTGATAAAGACGGAATATATTTCAAAAAAGGCTACCAAAAAGGGTATTTTGAACAGAATTTTCAGAAATCATAGTGACTGAAAATTTAAGGAAGTGTTCAAATAAGAAATTGCGTTTTTTCTGACTCGTTTTTAAATCCATTTTTGCTCTCAAATGCATCCAATTTACAGATCCTCTTATTTAGGAACTATATAGTGTGATGCATTGATCGGTTTTTTGATAAAGACAGAATATATTTTGAAAAAGGCTACCAAAAAGGGTATTTTGAACAGAATTTCCGGAAGTCTTCGAGATTTGAAAATTTTAAGTTTTCAGATAGCAAATTGCGTTTTTTATGACTCGTTTTAAAATCCATTTTCGCTCTCAAATGCATCCAATTTACAGATCATCTTATTTAGGAACTATATACTGTGACGCATTGGCCAGTTTTTTGATAAAGATAGAATATATTTTTAGAAATGCTGTCAAAGTGAGTATTTCGCACAAAATTTTCCGAAGCAATCATGATTAAAAAATTAAGGATGCATTCAAACAACAAATCGGTTATTTTATGACTCATATTTAAATTCAATTTTTTTTTCTCAAATGCTTTCAACTGATAGTTTTTTGTTATTTAGGAACTGTATAATGTGCTGTTTTGGTCGATTTTTTAATAAATTTAGAATCTATTTCAAAATATGTTGTCATAATGGGCATTTGAGCTGAATTTTTCTTAAGATGATTCTGATGAAACCAGTTTTTGCAGAAAAATGCAATTAAAAATTTTTCATAAACGGCCAAATGAAGTTATTAAACTGGGTTTATCTGTAATCATATATGTATATATATATATATATTTTTTGTTGAAATGAGCACTCTTCGAAATCTACCTCCGCCTATAGGCCCAGCCGACAGGGATTTTTTTTGCATAGAATAACTGAGGACGATCCATAACCGGCCTAG
Source organism: Maratus speculifer (assembly GCA_964019185.1). Classification (NCBI taxonomy): domain Eukaryota; kingdom Metazoa; phylum Arthropoda; class Arachnida; order Araneae; family Salticidae; genus Maratus; species Maratus speculifer. Next base: position 49,263,043 of record OZ025299.1, read on the forward strand.
TTTTTACTTTTCAAATTTTGGTTTCAGATTTTTTAAAATACTTTAACTTTCAGAACCGGATTGAACCGGTTATGAAACTGAAACTATCCTAAAATAAAAAGAATCTAACCAAAATGAAAAAAGTAAAAAATAGGCCGGTTGTGGATCGTCTTCAGCATCCCATGCAAAAAATCATGCAAAATATTAAAATTTGAGCGAGATATTTGAAAAGAACTCTCCCATAGACATTACATTATCATCCGGGTCTTTTTCAGCTAGCTGTGTGGGCTCTTAAGGCGCAACACTAGGCACAGAAAAAGACCCGGATGATAATGTAAAGTCTATGGGGGCGTTCTTTTCAAATATTTCGCCCAAATTTTAATATTTTTACATGATTTTTTTTTCACAAGATAGCTGAGGACGATCCTCAACCGGTCTAGTTTTTACTTTTTTAGTTTTGGTTTCAGATTTTTTTTAAATACTTTAATTTTATAAACCGGTTTAAACCGGTTCTGAAATTGTAACTATCGTAATACAGGGTGTATCTAAACTATTGGGCAAAACTTTAAGGGGTGATACTACACGTCAAGACAAATAACATTAAATGGGAAACTAAGGGTCCCAAGAGTCTTCCGAAGGAGATAGGCGTCATCAAAGTTTAGGATCCAAAATTTGAAATTATTATAAAAAACGGAAAAATTGGTCGATTCGTTTGCGGTTTTCCCTAAAACTATTCTTTATGTCAGTATTGTCTTGAAAATAAATTATAAAGATAAATTGCAAAAAATTCCGATAGAGGGCGCTTTAGACTTTGTCGTAACGAACAATTATTTTTTACCGTTATTTTTTGCATCTCAAACAATTTTTTTAGAAGTTTAGACATAAATTTTGAACTCAAAATCTGTGGTTAAGTAGCGCAAACTGAACTGTGTTCAATGGGAGTGGGTAAGTTCAAATTTCAAATGATTATAAAAAGCTTAAGAATTGGTCAATTGATTTGCGGTTTTCACTAAAATTATTCTTTATATCAGTTTTGTCTTGTAAATAAATTATAAAGATAAATTTCAAAAAATGTCGATAGAGGGCTCTTTAGACTTTGGAGTAACGTAAACTATTTTATACAGTTATTTTTTGCATCTTATTAAATTTTTTTAGAAGCTTGGACATAAATTTTGAGCTGAAAATCTGTATCGTTGAGAGTGATTAAGTAGCGCAAACTGAACTGTTTTCAATGGGGGTTGGGAGGTTCAAATTTCAAATGATTTTAAAAAACGCAAAAATTGGTCTATTCGTTTGCGGTTTTCTCTAAAGCCATTCTTTATGTCACCATTTCCTTGAAAATAAATTTTTAAGATAAATTTCAAAAGATTCCGTTGCAGGGAGCCTTAAACTTTAGAGTAACTATTTTTAACCATTATTTTTTGAATCTAAGTAAATATTTTAAAAGCTTAGACTTAAATTTTGAGCTGTAAATCTGAATAGTTGGGAGTAATTAAGTAGCGAAGAATTGAACTGTGTTCGTGGGGTGGGTAGGGTAACATTTTAATTCCTGAACTCAGTTCCTTTTGCGCTTCTTAACCCCTCTCAACGATTCAGAATTTGAGCTCAAAATTTAAATATAAACTTTTGCAAGCATTTAATTAGATACAAAAAGTAACAGTTAAAGATTGTTGTTGGTTACTCTAAAGTTTAAGGCGCCCTCTGACGTAATTTTTTGAAATTTATCCTTAAAATTTATTTTCAAGGAAATACTGACATAAACAATGGTTTTAGAGATAACTGCAAACAATTTTTCCGTTTTTTATAATCATTTCAAATTTTGGACCCAAAACTTTGATTGCGCCTATTTCCTTCGGAAGACGTTTGGGATCCTTAGTCTCCCATTTAATATTATTTGTCTTGACGTATACTATCACCCCTTAAAGTTTTGTCCAATAGTTTAGAAACACCCTGTATAAAAAATATATAAGTAAAATTGAAAAAGTAAAAACTAGGACGATTGTAGATCGTCCTCAGTTATCCTATGCAAAAAAAGATCATGTAAAAATATTAAAATTTGAGCAAGATATTTGAAAAGAACGCTCCCATAGACTTTACATTATCATCCGGGTCTTTTTCTGTGCCTAGTATGGGGCCTTAATCTAGATTTAATTATAATTTATATACGAAACTTTAGCAGGTCGAAACAATATACTTTAAAGGATCAATTAAGGAAAAAAAATCTAACAATACATTACCTTTCATTTTTATTCCTTTTAACATATTTAACCCCTTGTGGTGCGGTGGTATATCTATGAAACCACTTAATTTTAATTCCCAAACACCGGACCATGGACAACGGAATTTTGGTTAAAAAAAATTACGGTTTATTGAATGCGTGAAATATAGCTTTTATAATTTGTAAATAAAGTTGTTTTCAAATTCCGGTGTCAGTGACTAATTTCAACACTTAAGCAATGAATTTGCCCTGTGCCGCAAAGGGTTAATAATCAAAAAGTTGTTTTAAAAATACATGCGAATTTTCTTTTGTTATATGTTTAAAGCTCCGAGTTTTTATACTGAATTCTATAAATAACCCACAAAAAGAACAACTGCAGGAATCCCCTAAGAAAGAAATCTCGATTCTTTAAATAGTAGAATGAAGTTCTAAGAACACTATTTTTGGGGGGAAAACACTCCGAGTGGCAGCATATACAGATTACTGGCTTTCAGAATGACTCCTGGTTACAAGTGTTGAAAAGCGTAACACGAATATCGCTACTAATGGGCCATAGATGAAACAAAAGATTTCACAGTTTATTCTTCAAAAAATAAATCTTCCAAACATATATAGACCAGACTACCAATTTGTATTGCAAATTTTTAAAAACAGATAGATTCGTCAGACTACATAAAGTAGTTAAATTTTGATTACACGCACACGAAAGCACATACACAAAGTTTACTGGAGAAAATAATTCCTCAAAACATATATAGATTATTATTATTAAACATATATAGATTACAAACTTTTACTAAGAATTAAAAAAAAAAATAGATGTATGAGGCTGCGCGAAAATTATAAATTTTGATTACAAGTACACACAAACGCAAAGTTTATTCTTGTGAAAATAAATCTTCCAAACACACTAAAGTGAAAATTTCTCGTGAAAGTTAAATGTGTGAGACTGCATAAAGTGCATAAATTTTTATTACGCGCTAAAGCGTGCACAAACACATGTACAGAAAAAGTTTACTCTTACGAATATAAATCTGTAAAACATATTCACTAAAAAAGTTTGCATCAAACTATCCAGTCATCCAACCGCTTTTTAAATAACGGCTTCCTTTTGGTCATATTATGAAGCTTTCTCATTGGTCAGGATTGATTCAAATTATTATTTAGTAACCCCATCTATAAAATACAGTAGAATTACGAACAGTTTACTGCAAATGTTTGACAATGTACAGAACAAACTAAGTATTTCTATCTAGCATTTGTTCAAATATATAGGCGCAGTATACCCGGAAAAAGGAATTGATTAAAACTACAAAACATGCCTTGTTGAGTACATTTTGGTTGATTTAAGCGAATTTTTTAGTTAAAGTAAAAAATCGTATTTATTGCTCAGATAAAAAAATATTGTTAACACTCTAATTTTATTTGAATCTTACTAAAGTCTTGTATTTTCAATTTGTAATTCCAACAAAATGTTGTTATTTTTGCAAAATTTAAATCGGTATGCAATAACCATAACTCTCTCACGTAATTTTGTTTAATTGACTTATATAGCAATAAAGGATTAATATGATTTTTGGATAATAAAGCTTTTCATATTGAGATGGATTAATGACGTTATTATTACGTTATTATGCATTTCGGATGAAAATTGTGGACGGAAAACTGTTAAAAAGAAAAAAAAATCAACAATATTTTTTTGTTTATTTAAACAAAATTTCTATTTACACATATTTAAAGGAAAAGATTTGTTGGACCAAACAATTTTTTTTTTATTCAACAAAACTTTTTTCTGGGTGTATGCGCCGTAACATTTTATAGCAAATAATCCGGTCATTCGGCCGTTTTTATAGATAATGAATACTTAATTGTGATTTTTATCCTGACCAACCAAAACGCTTCATAATATTGTCAAGTAACCATAGTTTGCAAAAATGTTTGAATGACTGGACGGTTTTTTAGAAATACTTGTTTTTTGTTGTTGTTTATTTAGTGAAGGGTGTGTTTCATTTAAAGTATTTAAATTTCAAATGAAATATTGCAAAAACAGAAAATAGAATGGGTAACCTTTGCTTATGAAAGTGAAGTGGCTCAAGTTTAAAAGCTCATTAGTAGCAAACCAATATTGATTTGCTACTATATTGATTATATATTGGCATTTTGTTGGAAATATTCCGAATGAATTCCCAATATAGTACAAATGTTGACGTTACATTGGAAATATTTACAATAAAACCCCAATATTTAACCAATATTGGCGTTTTATTGGCAATATTTCCAATAAAACTCCAATATTGACATAATATTGGCTGTAAATATTGGCTAAATAAGGACAAAATGTAAATATCCCAATATTGGAGCAATATGCCATGCCGGTATTGCGCCAATGTACCAAGATTGCGCCAAGATGTAATTAATATTTGCCCAATATTGTTTAGCTACTGGGGCTCAGTTCAGAAAAAAATATTTTATCAAAAACTTAAAAAGAATATCATTTTCATCTCCCTGCATATGATTGCAGATCTTATTTAAATTCATAAAAAGCTGCCTTGCAATAATTATGATTGTTTAGTCGGCTAGGTACTATGAAAAATATAGGTATTACATAATGAAATTTTTTAATTTACTAAAAAAAGTAAATGTACGCTTCTTGCATCGTATTTTATAAATACAAGACTGACAGGAAGTCTATATAAACTTTTCAAGTCTATCAGACTATATAAACTTAAAAATAAATAATAATGAAGAAATGTGGTTGTCACTTGAAAATATAGTCAATATTCGGGATGTTTTTAAGAGGGAAAAAAAGGTTGTTGTGAAAAAGTTCACCGATAGAGGGAACAAATATTATATATGACACTTTATTAGCTAAGCTTTTTTCATAAACAAGGAAACACCTGTTTCTTCAAATGACTTGACAAAAAAAGACGATTGTAGTTTTAACCCCTTGAGCTCTAATAGTAGAATTTCTTACCACATAATTTTAATTCCGAAATGCCACAATGGCTCCAGAAAATTCGACCAAATTTATTTGAAAGAGGTTTAATGCATTTTTTCGTGTTTAACGTTAACCATTTTTTTTCTTTGCAAAATTCTGGTGCCAATGTGACATTTCGAATTTTTAAGTCATTTACATCCCAGAGCTCAAAGGGTTAAAGCCACAGATTGCGTGGTTGCCTTTGAAATTATCAGTGACTTTTCTTTATCTGTGGAGAACGGTTAGTTTTAATTCGAAACGAATTCGTGGTGCTTTTTCTAAAGTGTGAGGGGTCTTTTCTTCTTTTTTAACAATGATTTTTTTTATTCTTTGTGTTTACCTAAGTAATTATTGCATCTGCGTTGCATTATTCACACAAACTTACATGCCACGTACAGAGCTTCACAACACTAAAATGGCCATCAGAGCAAGTTTAACTAAACCATATAAGCATATTTCAATTCAGAATTTGTATTTAATATTATTTAACCTAAGTATTTAGTTTATTCCTGTATGGCATATATTTATTTAAAAAATAAAAAATCTGATTCAAGGAATATTTATTTGATCTTAGTCAAACTGCCCGGTATAGCCATTACGCTGCTGTGTTTACCGCAATATCATATTTTTTATGAATTTTCTATTAAGTGATATATTTTAAAATCTTTCAAAGTAAATGCAAGAAGCTTTGATCAGAATTACATTATTTATTATTACATAAATTGTCCTCAGAATTTTTCATTTCGAGCATTTTTTTTAAATATTTTGTTTAAGTACCACCTTAAAAATCTTATAACTTTTTTTATATTTAAATGTATATACATATAAACCTCGATAAGCAGTTTTTTTATAAAAGCTGAAGTTATAAGTAAAACTTTTCTGCTCTTAAATGATAAAAAATACGCAAATATTGTTATAAATTCAGTACCTATGTCAAAAATGCTCAAGTTTCCACTCTTTTAAATAATATTGTTTATTTTTAAAGCATATCTATATATAACGGGAAAACTGGTTAATATTAGCTGACCATCTTGTCAGTGATATTAATTTCAACTTTTTAAAACGTTTTTAAAGCATATATAGATTTGATGGAAAATCTTGTTAGGTTAGTTGACCATTATGTCAGTTTATCTTGATTTCAATTTTTCAAAATATTTTTGTAAAAGCTGAAGATAAATTGTTCATAAAACGTTTCTGTTCCTAAAAGTTAAAAAAAAAAAAAAAAAAAAAAAAAAAAAAGTTGGAAATTGCACGTGAAGCGTAGCAAATGAGGTGCGTTCGTACGATAACAAAGTTTTAAAAATATCACTCTGATATATCAATCTCATAAAATTGTAAATATTTTATTACAATTAAAATGCGCTCCAAGCAATGTTCTCCCTATACCATTATATACTGGAATACTTTTGTGTGGCCTTGTAAATCAATAACAAATGTTCTTTACACCACAGATTATGCAAAATGTATATTATAATATGTACGTTATAGATGCATATCAATTTCATTATGTTCGAAAGAGTGTACACTCTTAACCCTTTGCGGGGCAGAGCAAATTCATTGCATAAGAATTGAAATTAATGACTGACACCGGAATTTGAAAACAACTTTATTTGTAAATAAGAAAACGCTATATTTCACGAATTCAATAAACCATAATTTTCTTTAACAAAATTCCGGTGCCAATGTGGCGTTTGAGATTTAAAATTAAGTGGTATATCTATGAAACCACCACGCCGCAAGGGATTAAAATGTATTTGAAACATTCTTTTCCCATTGTCCGTAATGTAACGGAATACTTTTAATTGCTCCTGCAATTGAACTATGCATCCGATTTTGATAAAATTTGATATGAATCGACAAAATTATGTAATAATTATGTATTTTAAATTTCAAACGATTAAAATGCATTTGAAACTTTTTCCCCATTGACCGTAATGTAATGGAATACTTTTGATAGTCCCTGTAATTGATCTATGCATCCGATTTTCATAAAATTTGAAATGACTCGACAAAATTATTTAATAATTATATATTTTAAATTTCAAACGATTCGGTTGTGCAGTTTTTGCGTTTTTATATGCGGAAGGATGGACGGACGGACTGAACGACAACTATAAGTGCTACGTATTTACATAATTACGAACGCACCTAAAAATGTGCAAATATGATTACCAATTCAGTAGACATGTCAAATATGTGCCGGGAAATTCGATTAGGGTTAGCTGACCAACTTGTCAGTTTATCTTAAATAAAATTTTTGAAACTATTTTTCGACAATATTTTATAAAGCTGAAGATAAATTATTTCTAAAAATTTTCTTTTGCTAAAAGTTTTTTTAAAAAAATATACAAATGTAGTTATCAATACAGCAGCTAAGTCAAAAATTACGTATGCAAAAATGCTCTCTCGTTTTTACAGGAAAACGCTCATTATGAAAATGTACCTATATGTAACGGGAAACCTTATAAAATGATTAGTTGACCATCTTATATGTTTATCTTAGTTTTAACTTTGTTTCCAAAAGTTGATAAAAAATGTGCAAATGATATCGATTCAGTATCTATATAAAAAATAATGCATACTAAAGTGTTATCTCTTTTACAAGACAGCATTAATTTTAAAATCATATTTATAAGTGACGGGAAATGTTATTAGGACTAACTAACCATCTTGTTAGTGTATTCTAAATTCAAATTTTCAAAAAATGTTTCAAAATATTCTTATAAAAACTGAAGATAAATTATTCATAAAACTTTCTGCTCTTGAAAGTTATAAAAATATACAAATGATGTCATCAATTCAGCGGTTACGTGAAAAATTATGTATACTAAAGGATCCACTATTTTGCAGAAAAGTGATCATTTTAAAGCATATCTACATGCTGATTAAAAAAAAGTTGACAAATGATATGATAAATTAAGCATACAACAAGAATAAAAAATCACATTGGATCATAGGGTCACAAATACAGGGTGTTTCATTCTAGCTACACCTGGTTTGACTGTAATAATTTCGAGGAAAATAAAAACATTGTAACGAAAATGCAACTATAAATACCACATTTTGAGTGAAATGTGATAACGTTACGAAAAGATCTGGATAAACAAATTGCTCAAGCAATCAATGAGAGCTATAAACTGATTATCTCAGTCCAAAATATGAGGTGTCAAATGCATATTGCTGGCGGGCATAATGCAAACTTCTACCATTTTTGTTTGGTGTTATCACATTTAAATCAAAGGTGGGAATGTCTGTTAAATGTTTTATTATAATATACTTCAGTTTTCAGAAACATTATTATTAACCCAAATTGAGTTAGGTTGAAACACTCTGTATTTGTGACTCAATAAGTGGTTTGCGGCCCTATGTTTCTATGTGATTTTTTATCCTTGTTGTATGCGTGATTTGTCATATCATTTTGTCAACTTCTTTTTTAATCACCCTGTATATATGACGAGAAATCAGATTCGGATCTAGCTGACCATCTTTCCAATTTATACCGATTTCAGTCTTTCAAAAAAGGACCAAAATGTCCTCCAGACCACTATTCCTAAAAAAAGCAAATAATAGTGTATATTGATATAACAATATATATATATATATATATATACATAAGTGTATATTGGTAACCTCAATATACACTTAAGGACATATGAAACATAAAATGGTTCAAAATTTTGAGTTTTCAACTATCGGTGAAAAACAACAGGGCTAAAACATTACTATTCAAATGATTATGATCTAAAACATTATGATGCTGGAAATTTTTAAAATAATACATTTTATGCATTGTAGTTGTGTATACGTTTTTTTTTTCTTTTCACGAAATGTTATTATTTTTTTAATGTTTTGACACATTTTTCTAAAATTTTACTTCAGGTAAATCGTTGAATGTTTCCAAAAACTGTGTAACTAAATAATTTCTTTAAAAATATCTAACACTATAGGTTTCAGCGAAACAAAATATTCTAATAATGGTTGCTTAGGATTTAATTCGCAAAATACCTTGAGGGACATGTTGCGCCAAAGATTTTAAAGATGAAAAAGTAGGTCTTTAAAGTTTTTAAGAATTTCAAAGTTTTTTAGTATTTGTAATTTATATTTGTAATTTTATTTATTTTAATCCATAACGAAATCGCTTTTTATTATTCGTAAATAGCATGTTCTCCAACACGACAACAAATTTTAAGGTGATATATTCATTAGCTTTTTAGAAAAGTGTGCCAAGCAGGCATTTTCTTCAAAAAATTCATAGAGATTTGTAAAAAGATAATTAGTTCTTGATAACTAAATTATGCGTGAAATTAATTCATTTTAACTTATATAGGGTGATTTTAAATTCATGGTACAAACTTTAAGGGTTGTTACAGAACACTGTAATAATCGTTTATTATATACGAAGGGTTGGGCTCAAGTGGAGCGTTGAGGTACACTGGTGGAAATTAATTTATGAAAACACGTTTTTTTGACAAAAACTTCTATAATGTTCATTAGAAATGAATGAAATTTCATGGGATATACATAGTACGCATGACAAGTCTGTTACAAAAATAAATTTTCACCCATAATATTAAACATAAAGTCAAAACTTAAATTTTCGTAACATTCGAACATGGAAATTGATTTATAAAGTATCACATTTAATGGGTTATTCCGAAGCAATGTGACAAAAATTTGCATAACACAAGGTAATGTGACCTGCAAAGTAGACATAAAAAGCTATGTACAGTGAAAGCAATACGTTTCAGTTACAATTTCGCGATGGGTAAACGAAAGATTTTGTCTGACGAAGAAAGACGTAAAATCGACGATATTTAGAATGTGGAAGTCTGTCCCGGAAATTAGTAAATTAATTAAAAGATCTGATGGTATGATATATAACTGTCGAAAAGATCCAGCAAATTAGGCAAAAATTTTAACAAAAAAGGTAATCCACGTTTAAGCAAGAGACAGAAATGGGGTTTTTTTCAGCTTTCATCGAATTCTAGTCACAGTTCAAAGCAGATTTGTGCAGATCTATCCCTGCCGGTTGCTTCTAGAATAGTTAGGCAAATTTTACATTCTTCACGGAGCTTGAGATGGTCGAAAATAAAGCTATGTTCAATTACTTCTGCGTCACAAGCAGATGCGTTTGCAGTATTGCGAGAAGTACATGACAATGGGTGACAATTGGAAGAAAATAATTTTTTCTGGTGAAAAAAGATTTTAATTGGATGGCCCAGATGATTGGAAGTATTATTGGAGAGATCTCCGAAAATAAGCAAAATCTACATTCAGCAGAAATTATTGTGACGGAAGTTTGTTGATTTGGGCAGCGATTGTTTATGATGGCAAAAGTGAAATTGTATTTTTAAACGGTCGCCAGAACTCTTTGGATTATAGTTTAGTTTTAGAAAATTCATTTCTTCCATTTCATTGGCAATATTATGACTTAGATTATATCTTCATGCAAGATAATGCAAGTATTCACATTTCAAATACAATGAAAGCTTGGTTTGATGAACAGAATATTGTTCTTTTAGATCATCCACCGATTAGTCCTGATCTGAACTCCATCGAAAACGTTTGGGGACAGCTTGTTCGAAAATGGTTTATGCAAATGGATGCATCACACATCACTTGTAGATTTGAAAGTTTCAACATGTCAAAACTGGAAACTGATGGATCATAAATACATTAAAAATCCTGTTTTATCAATGCCATCTAGAATAAAAGAAACTCTAATGAATAGAGACGGCTTTACTAATTATTAATTTCAATTAAATGTGACATTTCATAAACCAATTTCCATGTTCTTATGTTACTAAAAACTAATTTTTGATATTAAGTTTTAGTTTATTAATTTGCATGAAATTATATTTTTCTAAATTGTTTGCTGTACATGCTATGTATAATGTATGAAATTTCATTCATTTTTAGTTAATATTATAAATGTTTCGTTTAAAAAAAGCGTCTTTTCATAATTCAATATCCACCAGTGTACAACCAGGGGGCCAAATTGTCCATTTGTTTTTTCAAAATTTCCCAGAAAATGTGTATACTTATCTTTATTGTAGACCGTAGTTTCATGATTACACAAAGAAAAACTTCTTCTTTGAAAATTTTCTATGTGAAATCAAGATTTTTGAATTTAAAAATCTCATAAAGCTAAGCAAATCTTTCAAATACAAGATATACATGAAAGGAAATAGGAGTGAAGTTATTTTTATATTCAAAAAACTCTACTTTATACTGGAAATTTTCAAAGAGGAATTTTGTATTTGTCTAATCATGAAAGATCTGTCTATCAGAAAGAAAAGAATAGGATTTTGGAATTTTGAAGAAATTTATCTATCAGAGCTCAAAGGGTGAAATTTTTCGTATAAACTGCTACTTTTTGTTTCTCAAGTTGTTCCATGTGCCCTTAACCCTTTGAGGGGCAAAGCGCTTATATTCTTAAAATGGTGAAATGACTGATTGACACCAGAATTTAAAAACAAATTTATTTCAAAATAGATAAAAGTTCCCTTCCCCCCCCCCCCCCACGCTTTTGATATACCGTAATTTCGGGTGTATAAGCCGCAGCTCAAACAATTCTTTTTCGACCCAGAATTTTTTAAGAAACAAATATAACTAGTTAGACCGCCGTAAATATTCGTCTTCAATCACTAAATAAGATTTCTGGGTCCAAAAAGAATTGTTTGATCCGCGGCTTATACACCCGAAATTACGGTAATTATATTTTTTTATTTCAAAATTCTGATGTCAATGTGGCATTTCGCAATTAAAATTAAGTGGAATATATTTTATTCCACTGCCCTTTAAGGGGTTAAAAATTGAAAATGTAATTCTTAAAGAGAAAAATCTTAAACTTTTAAAAATTTTTGTATATATAAAATTCTTTCCAAAGCATAAAAAGATACACCTGGAGAAAAAATAGATGTGAAATGGTTACATTATAAAAAAGAATTATTTTAAGCCCCGAAACCTCTTAAATATAATGAAATGTTAGCTAGAAACTACCTTTATTTTACGACATTGTTATTCTTTTAAAAAAAAAACTGCTATAAAAATAGAACGGAAAACAAGTTGCAAATGAAACAATTAACCCATTTTCTTTTCATTATGTCAGTCTTTTTGTTGACTGAAATTTGTCAGAGCCATTTAATGATTTCGTTTTAGTTTATTCTTTCAAATATAAGGACATTTTCTGTTTCTTGGTGAAATAACTCGGATAAATTACTTTAATGCTTCATTAATTTAAAGCATTTCGAGATAAATATAATTCAGAAAAATGTTTTTCAAAACATTTTAGGTTTTTCAGCTTCTATTTTTTTACATGTAACCTGTATAATTTTGATGAATAAATAGATGTTTAGCAGAATAGAAATGGAAAATTCATTAAATATTGTTGAAAACTTCTAATAGTTAGAAAATCAAATTGCAGAAGTTATATTTATATATATTTTTAAAAATGCGCTGAGTTTTTAGCTCACAGGCTATTAAAGCCTAAGAGCTAATGTGCCCGTCCGTTCTGTATGTGCATAACGCGATAACTCATGATAAAAATATCCATTTCACTTGAAATTTTGGATATATGTATATTCTTATAAAGCACTTCCCTGATTAGTTTTTGGAGTTCATTCGATATGTATAACAGGGGGAACGGGGAATAATGTCCCTCCCCTTAATTTATATAAATGAGTTTTTCATGCAGAATTTTCAGTTTTAGTTCAAAATTTAGATGTAGGATCATTCTGATGAGGCACTTCCGTGATTAGCATTAGGTGTTCATTGTATAAGTATAAAGAAGGGGAAAGGGGGTTCGTGCCCTAACCTTAATAGATAGAAATGGGTTTTTCATGCAGAATTATAAGTTTTTGTTCAAAACATAGATATAAGACCATTTTGATGAGGCGCCTCCGTGATTAATATTATTCATGCAGATTTTTTATTAGATAAATCATATCCCGGATTAGTTTAAGGGGTTCAATGATTAAGTATAAAACGGGGAAATGGAGGTAGCTGATTCTACCCTTAATGTGTTGTTTGAACGGAATTAACCATTGAAAAGATAAGGCTGTAATATACAATTAGTATGCGTAGCCTGTGAGCTCAATGCCATTAGTTTAACTGAGCAATATTCTTTTTATTGTATTCATTGACCAGAACGTTGCTAATTTCTAATGAATAACCGTGCAGTGAAATGAAACAGCACTTTTTGTTAACCCATTAGTGCCTAGCGTCCCATTTTTGGGACAGTTTTAAAAATATCAAGTAAGCGAATTTCACACCAGTTAAAAGGAGGATAAATAAATACTTTCATTCTCGAGACAAAATCCTCGATAAATTAAGATAAAGGTTATTCTTGCTTTTTAAATGGTGGGAAAATGCAAAATTTGAATTTTAACGAAGAAAATAATTCAGGCATTAATGGGTTAATATATAAGGATTATGTGGTTGGCTGTCACATTGCATCCAGAAAAATGAATTGATTAAAACTACAAAAAATGTTTTCTTGAATACATTTTGGTTGTTTTAAGCGAATTTTTTAGTTAAAGTAAAAAATCGCTTTTGTTGCTCAGACAAAAAAAATATTAATAACACTCTTATAAAATTTTAACAAAATTTCATCCATTTTATTTGAGTCTTACTAAAGCCTTGTATTTTCAATTTGTAATTCCAACAAAATTTTGTTGTTTTTGCAAAACTTAAATTGGTGTGCAGTAGCCATACCTCCTCGCGTAATTTTGTTTAATTGACTCAAATAGCTATAAAGGATTAATAGAGTTTTTGGATAATAAAAACATTTTAAATTGAGACTGATTACTGACGTTATTATTACGTTATTACGTTCAGTGTTAATGACTGACACCCGAATTCGAAAGCAATTTTATTTGTAAATAAGATAAAGCTACATTCACGCATTCAATAAACCATAATTAACTTTACTAAAATTCTGGTGCCAGTGTGGCGTTTGGGAATTAAAATTAAGTGGTTTCCTAGATATACCCCGCGCCGCAAGGGGTTAAAAAGAAATTACTTCAAAGTTTCATAAATGCCACTTCCAGGGCTTGCACTGTTCCATTTATTGAAAATCAGCAAATTTTTTCAAAAGATATTGCTAGGTATGTTTCTACAACAATTTCAAGTAAAACGCTATTCTTGGCATGTTACTGCAAAGTTTATAAAGATGATTTTCCTGTAAAAAAATGTTCAAAATAAGGACGAGTGGGAATCCTGCTGCGCTTCAGCTATTGAGCGTGTATAATTCTAAAATCTAATTTCTGTTTTACTGGGAATTTCAAGGAAACAATTACAGAAAAGTGTTCAGAAAAGGTAGGAGTTTCAGATCTGAAAAAATTAAATTCTGTTAATTTTAAAGCTTTAAGAGTTGCGAGAATCCTTAAGGGTATTTTTAAATCAAAAAGGGCAAATTTGTGACACATGCTTTAATTTATTTTTGTTCGGAAATGCATGAAAATAGCAGATGTTGTTATTCAGAAAATATCTAATTGCACTCAATTTTCTGTTTTTTAAAAACACAATAAATCTTTCATAACAAGCCTTCAAAGTTGACGTTTTAGAGCACATTTCCCGACGAAAGTAGAAAAACCGGTCGAAAACCAGGAGAAAAACGGGTGATCACGTGATCGAAATAGCTTAGAACTGATTAAGCAATTTAACTATCATAAAATGGAAAAATAAGTTCGATTCAAAATCGCTTCCATTGTCAGGCATTTTAATTTTATATATTTCTGTTAAAAAATGAATTTGTAAATGTGTCAAAACGTTTTGCGCTTCTTGAGCGGAGAAGTTGAGAACACCCTTAAAGAATCATTAAGGAGCTAAAATTAAAGAGAACATTTGTAAAACAATATATATATATATATATATATAAATGTAAAAATTTCAAATTACAGTGTATTTTGAGAATATTTTTACTTAAAAATTAATAATAATTTTAAATTTTATTCTAAGTATTTTGTTTTTATCGAATAAATTATTTTCTTCATAAAAGCATGTTTAATTGATTTATAAAATGCGAAATAAAAAAAATATATTTAATCGGGCATTGAATCTCTTTAAAATGCTAAATTTGTGAGGTATTAACAAAAAATGTTAATCAAATTATTTAAATTCTAGGAAAATCTTTGTATTTTTATTAAAACTGAATGCTCTTCTTTGAATAACATGAATAGTAAACACCTAACCAGGACAAATATTTCCTTTAGACCAAACGTTGTAAGGTTTCTTAACTTTCCTATAGAAATTGGAAGGTTATTTATTTGAAAAGCGCTTGAAAACTTTTATCTTTACTTCCTGTGAAGCCAATAAAATGATTTTTATTAAGTTATTTGAATGAGATGAAGTTGTTGATAAGGATTCATGGCAAATTTAGAAGTTAATTTTGAATGTAAGTTCCAGTTAAATTAGCAGGGTAAAACTTGATCTCAACAGCTTATTAAATGTTGTAAAGAAGCTGTACATATTCACTTACATTATTTACAGATAATTTCTTTATAAAATCTATATTTAAAAATATGTCCATTATGCGTAGAAAATAGTTTCATTGTAGGAGTGATTGGCTCTAAAAATGGAGTTTTGAATAAAAAGGAGAAAACACAGTGTATTGGCTATAGATTACGAAGGCCTCCGTGGCTGAGTGGTCAAAGCACCACGCCGCTAATCGTGAGGTTGTGGGTTCGAATCCCACTGGCTCCATTGCACGATCACTTTGTGTGGAGCTCCTGGTTGTATGCATCTTGTGTTGTAAAATTTCCTCTTGCTATCTCGTCCTTGTATATTGACGATGACTTACAAGCAGGCTTCATATCGAGCACACAAGTCAGATGTATGTTCAATAAATAAATAAATAGATTACGAGTGAAGTAACTCAGAAGGTTGCCACAAGATGGGGATGCTTTTTTTTCCGTTTACATCGGATCAAAAGTTTCTGATGAATTGCCTTAGTAAACTTCCACTAATTAATTTTGAACAGGGAATTTCCTCTAATTTTTGAGGCATTTTCATGAGAAATGTCTCTCATAAATTTTCTACTGTTTTTTTTAGTGATGGCAGTTTATTCAGGCATTATAATCTTTTTCACTGACATTAGAGGTCTGCACGGGCCGGGCCTCGGCCCGAAGCCCGAGCCCGGCCCGCCTCGCGGGTCGGGTTCAGGCCGATTTTCATTAACGGCATTCGGGCCGGGCCGGGCTCGGGCCTTGCTTCTGAAGACTCAGGCCGGGCCGGACGGGCCTAGTCACTAATCTTTTCGGGCCGGGCTCGGGCCTTAATTTTTTTCCCTGGAGTATCGGGCCGGGCCGAGTCTAATTTATTTTTTCCGTACGAAGCCGAGTCTAATTTTGTTCTTCCTAGCACGGACCAAAATAATCAGTTCCTGTTGAATCTTCCCGTATGAAAACCCTTTTCTCGACGTGGAAAAGTCTGTTCATAAATCAATAAAGTTTGGCTTGATCCAAAAAATTTTGCAAAATAGACATATACTTTTAAGTTGTCATTATTCTTCAATTAAACATTAGAATTTATTCTTTTAAAGAATCGTAGATCACTAGGCGGCTTAAAATAGAATTAAACACATTAAAAAAAAAAAAAAAAAAAAAAAAAAAAAAAAAAAAAAACCATGATTATGACGGAATTTTTGTTTAAACTGAAAACTGCAAATTTCTTTTAAACTGTTCATTCATGCAAAATGAATACAACAGTACGCAAAAAAATATATATATTAAACATTTACATCTGCTAAGAAGGAAACGTATTTTTTTTCCAATGTCTTAGAAGATTTTACTTTTACCATATACCATCTCTTCCAGAGAGTCTCCACTCGGAGAATCCAAGGCGATTTCTTTCTAAACCAGGTTCTAAGCGGACATGGTGCCTTCGGTGACCATCAATCCCGCTTTTTCAAAGGCAACCCTGCGTGCTTTTGCGGGAACGGGATTAGCACGATTAGACATTGCGTCTATGAGTGCCCCCTGTGGAAGTCCATTAGGGAAAAGAGTTTCCCATCAAATTTCCACACTCGAACGCTAACCTATCTTTGCTTTGATCATTACAGCAGGAAGGGAATCGTTGATATTGTCAGCAATCTCTTGGCAATGACTCTAGATCGGGTGGGTCGCCGGGCCAATTGAGCTCTCGGCCGTCTTGTCCCGAAGAATTCTCGAACGCATGATAATTTCCAAATTGCTCGAACGCAACACTCTATTAGAGGAGTCCGAGGCCACTTGTGGGCGCGATTCGGACGAAGCGACTATACAAAGTTTTTCAGGGTTTTTCTTGTACGTAACGAGAATTCGAGTCGCTTTCGCGGAAGTCCTCCCTGAAGGCTGGGTCCGCTGATCAGCGGTGTGCTCAGGCAGCTTTTGCTACGTCGCCTGCTCATTTGCTCCCCTTGGTGTCAGCTTTGTGGAGCGCGGGCGGCGTCATTTCAGTGGCTGCGGCTGGCGAGCCGCCGGTCCGCGACGCTTGGGTCGTGTGCCCGGTACCCCTGCATGTTGTTCCTGGCCGGCAGCGGTGCTGTCGCGGGGGCCGGGCGTCACTTGGTTCCTCTTCATCGGGGGTCTCGTGATCTCCCTGTTTGGACCGCATGGAGCCTCTCGGCCCTGGATCGGGAAACTCATAGCTTTACCATATACCATCTTTTAGAATTTTTTTTTATGCATTAATAATACTAATGATAACAGAAACATTTACATACAATAAACAAAGGTTCATTAAAAGCGTTAATATCGCAGCCTATGACACTTCTGCATAAATAGATTATAAACATGAAAGAAAAAAAAATAAGATTAAGATAAGTTTTGTTGGTCTGAACTCTTCCGTTAGAGTAAAGATCAATGTTCTGTAGAAATTCACCAGAGCCGGGCCGCGTTCGGGCCGAAATTTTAACTCTCGGGCCGGGCCGAACTCGGGCCGAAATTTTAACTTTCGGGCCGGGCCCGGGCCAAAATTTTAATTTTCGGGCCGGGCTCGGGCCTGGAAATTTCGGCCGTGCAGACCTCTACTATGAGGGGCTATCTAGGTTGTCGCAATATGACAGAAAAGCACCCCTGATTACCTCCAAAGTAAATTTCCACCAATAAAAATAAATGTTTTTGCTTTTACTTATGAATGAAATTTTGAATGAATGAAATTATGATTGAATGTATAAGGTATATAAATAAGCAGAAAAAATCTATTTAAATTTATCGGTGCATCTTTTCCCCGGCTGTAATAAACAACATCGAATGTGTTTGTAGTTCAAATTTAACTATTTTGAGAATGAATCAGCTCTTTTTTATTACTATTTCCATAGGTTTAACAGGTTTTGTTTAAAAGCTACATATTCTATACGTCAAAAAATTATTTTTGTCGTTATTTAAAAATTTAGAAGTTGTAAATTTTTTTTAAATCAACGTTTCTGCTTTTATCGCAGTAAAACACTGAAAACTCATAAAATTTAAAATATCACAAACTGATAAGTCACGATCGTAAAAGTATCTGTAGAGTAATATTTTTCTAAATATGTGTTATAAGAAAACGAAAAAGCACAAAAAGTTAAATTTCTTACTTTAATATTTATACAGACCCTTTTCTTAAAAAAATGTCTAAGTTGAAAGATATAGATCATTATTGGGCTCGATGCTAGGTATAACACACACTGACCTGACATGGTAACAAAAGCGTAAGACAGGAGACGCATTCTAGTGTTCAAAGCGGGGTTTTCTTTGTTAACAGGGTGAAATGCCTCTTGACTCACACTTTCTTGTAGCTTGTCTGCTCAGTGTGCAGTTTCCCTTAGTCACAAGAATTGATTATATCAAAATTCATTTCATTCTTAGCATAAGAGAACTGTTAACCCTTTGAGCTCTGGTGGGTAAATCCATTGAAAATTCCAAATGTCACATTGGCACCAGTATTTGCAAAGAAAACATTCTATTTAACATATACGCAAAAAAAAAAAAAAAAAAAAAAAATGCATTAAACCTTTTAAAAATAAATTTGGTTGAACATTCCGGTGCAAATGGGACATTTCGGAATTAAAATTATGTGGTAGAAAATTCAACCATCAGAGCTCAAAGGGTTAACATGGGAGTACACGCGCCGGGTCTTTTTGACCCGGAGTGCGTATGATTTTTGCAATTGTAACCACTTATCTTTTAAAAGTAATCTTCAACTTATTTTATCGCAAAATTTATAAGGATTGTCTCCCCCTAAATAAAATGACGGTTATAATTTGATTTTATTGGTGGCAAAGTTAAAACCATTTCTACCCTGAGTAAGCGCGTGTTCTCCCGGGTTAAAAATATCTTGAAAGATTTCCTCAGTTTTTAAAAGTTATCCATTTCCTGACCATCGAGAACGCTGTATAAACACCTATGGAGCGTTCTCATTGTTCAGAAAATACAGTCTTTAAAACAGTGGTAATTTTTTAAGATATTTTAACAATGTGTGACGCCTTGATATGAAAATGGTAACGTAACGCATTTTTGCCGATCCCACCGAAGCTAGCATAGGAAAGTAAATATGAGCTTCTGATTGGTTGAACAATTTCGGGAGCCATTTTTGTTTGTAAATAAGTTATTCTGAATGTGGATGTACATATTCAGGCATATATGTGTACATCATGTTAAAATAATAATAAGACATTGCAATTAAAAATAAAGAAAAAGTAATATAGAACAATTGGGTTTGTAAATGTCGCGTAATTAACGCCGTAAAAAAAGAAATGTGATTATTGTTTATAAATAAATTGTTCTAATTGTGGAATTACGTATTAGAGACATATACGGAAGAAATTCCAATTTAATTATTTTTGTTTTTATGTAATACAGAAAAATTGAGAAAAATCACCATTAACTTTTTTAATTCTAAATTCCAGAAAATCGTTCTTTCTATCTTTTAAATATCTAAAATTAGAAGGAAATAAATAAAACTCCATATTTTAAAAGATTTTCAAACAGAAACGGATGAATACATAAACACAAACTCAAAAATGAACGAAAACAAAATGCTCTTTAAATTATTCAGCCAATCAGATGCCCGTATTTTCTTCACTGTGCTAGCTTCGGTGGGATCGGCAAAATGCTAACGTAATAGTGGCGTAACCAAGGTAAATGTCCCAAACCAGTAATATTGTAAGGTTTACTCCTCTTTGATTCATAGCAGAAAAGTTGGATAAGGCGAAACGAACCTAAAAATGTTCAGTATTCAGAGCACTTGGGCACTACCCTGGTTACGCCACTGCATAAAGTATATAAAATCTAATTCAAAGAGACTATTTTGAATAAAAGTGAATCACCAAGCATGTTGGTGGGCTTGCAGTAATCACAAAGTTCATGCTTGTCTCACTAACAAGCCGTTAATTCCCAAACTGGCTCAGTCCAAACTTTTATGTATTATATAGAAAAATGGACAAATCTGTATTCTTTAATATTCAAATATAGTAAAACCTCTGAATAGCATAAACCTCATTGAACAGATTCCTGCATCGAGTCCGGTTGCTCTTAATTTTTTTTTCTTTTTAGCCAATCATATTGCTGAGCTCGCCTGAGCTCAATTGGGAATTGACGGCTCGTGCCTCACTCGTGTGATCCTCCATGTCTAGATGAGTATCAACAGGTTCTGGAATACGGCTTGTCATGGTTTGCATAAATGCATCGTTCCTAAGCACAGTTTAAGGCGCAACACAAGTCACAGAAAAAGACCCGGATGATAATGTAAAGTCTATGGGAGCGTTCTTTTCAAATATCTAGCTCAAATTTTAATATTTTGGCGTGATTTTTTTGCATAGCATAACTGAGGACGATCCACAACTGGCCTAGTTTTTACTTTTAAAATTTTGGTTTCAGATTTTTTTTAAATACTTGTACCGGTTTTTCAAGAGCTTTCAGAACAGGATTGAGCCGGTAATGAAACGGAAACTAACCTAATATAAAAAGAATCTAACCAAAATGGAAAAAATAAAAACTAGGCCGGTTGTGGATCGTCTTCAGCTATCCCATGCAAAAATAAAATCATGTTAAAATATTAAAATTTGAGCGCGATATTTGAAAAGAACGCCCCCATAGACGTTACATTATCATTCGGGTCTTTTTCAGCCAGTAGTGTGAGCTCTTAAGATTCGTATGTCACTACTTTCAAATAAATACATCCTAGTGTAATCAGTGAATGTTTTGTCAGTATATGTTCTGATGATGCAGTTCAATGAACATCAATTACTTGTTTAGTTTGATTCCCCTCTTTGAAAAACATTCTTGTATAACAAAATATAATTTTGTTAATGATTGGTTTCTGGTGAGTAAGAACTTTTTCTAAATTTTGATTTTATTTTATTAATAATTTGTATTAGATTACATTTTTATCTGTTATTTTAATTAAAAGTATTTTTCGATGACGTTTCATTTTTTAAAAATCATAGAATTTTGCTATTGTGCTTTTGAATAGTGTTGGCCGTTAAAACATGAGTGAGGAAACTCATCTGATGTGACGACCAGACTTAATAGTAAAAACCACCTTATTGTATTTAATTTCAGTACGCAAATTCATTTCTTCATAATATGAGGAAGTTAACCCTTTATCTACCGACGGTACTTATAAGTACCGTAATTTTCTGCGTATAATCCGCGGATCAAACAATCATTTTTCGACCCAGAAATTTTATTAAATAAAATATAACTTTTTAGATCGCCGTAAATATTTGACTTCAATTACAGAATAAAATTTCTGATTCGAAAAAGAATTGTTTTATCTGCGGATTATATGCAGGAAATTACGGTACCATTAACTAATTACGCTAATTATAGAGATCTACACGGTACAGAATTTAAATGCCCGGCCAAGTGTAAAACTCAAAAATTCGGCCCGGCACCAGCCCGACACGTTTATATTTTTGCATTTTTAGGCCCGGCCTGTTCTGGCCCAACACAATTTCTACATTTCGAAAAAATTCCGATTTTTATCATATAATTAAGATTCCTTTAAAGAATACTGCATACGCATTTATGGGATGATTTTACACTATATTTTACAGCAAATACACAATAGCAACATTAATGATTTCTTAGATTCTTAGTCTTTCTACATTCAAATAAAGTTAAAATTATCATAATTTTTGAAGCTATATAATAAAAAGGAGATTTATGGAAATATTTCTATATCAATTTATCAAAGATTTTCTCCAATCCAAAAGGAATTATTTTCTGAATTAATTTCTTTTCGGAAACGCATAAAATTAGCAGGTGTTTTTATTCAGAAACTATGTAATAGAATGGCGTATCCATTTTTTATACAAATAATTTAAGAAAATACTGTTAACGTCAGCGTTTTGAATTGAATTTCTGGAAACTGTAGCATAGGAAGGGAGGAAATCTGCACCCACATGACAAGAATCTTATATACCTCAACAAGTATATACAAGTATCTTATTTATCAAACATGGAAAGCGCTATTCCATTTCAAGTCCCTTTAATCCTTTATCTACCGACAGTAATTAAAAGTACCATTAAAATTACTTCTTATAAAATTCTTTTAATACGTCAATTAGTTGTAGTACTGTTCAGAATGATTTACAGATACATTACTTTATTTTGTAACAAAAGCATTATTGGTTACACAAAACAAAAATATTTTTAAAAGAATGATTTATTTTGCCTTTGTATCTTTTCAGCTTTCTTGGCGCTGAGGGAGGAGAATGGGGATTTTTCAATTCGGAAATATTTCTAGATTTATATTGTAAGAACATCATATTTGTGAATTTTATAATTCTACATAATACTAAGAAAATATTTAAAAGTAAAAGATTTGAGTGGAGTTATAAATATTGCACAAAAATCCCTGTAAATTCAAATTTAATTAATCCTTCTAAATCCTACAATCCTTCTAAAATGTATTAAATGACAATATAGATCTTTTAATTTAGTTTAAACAATTTACGTAAAATTCTTTAGAATGTAAAATTTTCATGAATTCATAATTCGGTAGATAAACGGTTAATAAAAAGTACTATTCGCGAGGAAATTACTCTTGATGCTATATTATGAGGAACTGAGAAGGGAAAATGTGAACAAATTTCAGTTCCAGCATAATTATTTTTAACAAAATCAACTGATGGGTTAATCATTAAATAATATATTCATAAATTCGTAAATAATTCATATGAGTCGCAATTTTTCAATCTAAGCAAAAATGTGTGAAGGCTGTGAATCAAACCTAGAGCCTTTTGCTGGAATTGCCAATGTTTTTCCCATTGAGTTATTTGAACGATATCCAGGCCCTTATTACCGCATGGGCAAATCGGGACTTTGCCCATGGGCCAAGGAGATTAAGGGGCCCCCAAATCTATGCATAAAATTCTAAAATATTTATTTTTCCAATTCCGACTCTTCCATATGTTAAAGTTATTAAATTAATCTTAAAATAATATAACAAATTCCTAAAGTTGCTAAGGGAAAAAAAGATGTACTTTTATTATTTCAGATATTTAATGTAGAATTGACGGAGCTAAGAATCTTCTTCTATTTATATCCAAGGTGCAAAAATATGTTTATGCATTACACATATGAGTGACTTATAATTCTACCTAAATAACGGTGCAATGATTCGAAAGGGGCCCCCTAATTTATCTTTGCCCAGGGCCCCAATTAGTCAAAATCGGGGCCTGACGACATCCCAGCCAGCACACCATTTGCCCGGAACAGCCATTAGTAATTTTATCTGGCCACTTATTTCAAACAGCTTGACAGAACAAATTGTAGATAAAGAAATTCATTGGAAGAGTATTGGCAATTGAAGCCAATGCTTCTGAGTTGGAGTTTGAGCCTGAAAACATTTTAGCTCAGATGAAAGATTTTACTACTAATTTGAATTATTTACCAATTACGTGATTGGCCCCACCAGTGGCCGCGAGGTTCTGACCTCCAAACGGGTAGACGGTAGGTGCTGAGTTCGAACCCAATAGCGACCGACGGCCTAACCGTTCAGAGTTTTCCGTGGTTTTTTTCGAACATTGCGTAAATACGGTTTAGAAAGACCCCCACGGAGGGCATCCCACCCCTTAGGGCCTATATCCCACAGTGTAGATAATTTGCCGACATAAATACAAACAAACCAATTACGCGATTGCGTTAGAAATAATTAAAGTAATTACTCATCCATAGTTTATTAAAGTCCCATTACTTGAATTTATGCTGTTGAGCTGCTTCAAATAAAAGACCCGGATGTCATTGCCAAATGGTAGTTCTGAGCGAATATTTAGTTGGCTGGAGTGTCGCACAGATTGCTTAAGGGTGTTCTTAAATCAAAAAGGGCAACTTTGTGACACATGCTTTTATTTATTTTTGTTCGGAAATGCATGAAAATAGCAGGTGTTGTTATTCAGAAACTGTCTAATTACACTCAATTTTCTGTTTTTTACAAACACAATAAATCTTTCATAACAAGCCTTCAGAGTTGACATTTTTGAGCATATTTCCCGAAGAAAGCAGAAAAACCGGTCGAAAAGAGGAAAAAAAATTTTGATCACGTGATCGAAATAGCTTAGAACTGGATAGGTAATTTAACTATTATAAAATGGAAAAAAAGTTCGATTCGAAATTCCTTCCATTGTCAGGCGTTCCAATTTTATATATTTCAGTTAAAAAATGAATTTGTAAATGTGTCAAAACATTTTGCGCTTGTTGAGCGGAGCAGTTGAGAACACCTTTAATCGGAAGAGCATTGGAAATTGAAGCCAAAAATTCCGATTAATTCGAGTCCCAGTCAGGATATATTATTGCTCTGATGTAAGAATTAATGCTCATATAAGTTTCAAATTCACATAGAGCATAATTTTAACATCAATCATCACCAGGGCCCGATTAGCAATTTTTTGTGCCCAGCGCACTTTTAATTTTTCGTGCCCCCTTAGATTGGTTAATATACTGATATGACATTTTTTTTTTTTGACACTTTTCACAATTATTCAAAAAGTACAAAGTACTTCAAAGAATTAAGTTTTCCAGAAAATTGTAAAACGGTTCCAGAATTAAAAATAAAATACTTTTTCTATTACTTATTCGAATATGCTTTTTTTGTGTGCATTGAGATATATTTTTGTTGTTTCATCATATTATCTCAAATGTCATTTTTTTTTTCACAATAATGATTTTTTTAATGGAAATTTAGATGAAATTATGAAACATTTTATGCCCTGTCAGAAATGCTATGCACAGGGTCCGGGCCCTGGCTGCCCATGAAATAGTCAGGCCCTGATTATCACACGTTAACGCTTTATCTACCGAAGGTACTTACATGTACCATTAAAATTACTTATTATAAAATACTTTAAATAAGTCAATTAGTTGTAATACTATTTAGAATGAGTTACTGATACATTATTTTGTTCCAAAAGCATTATTGGTTACGCAAAACAAAAATATTTTTAAAAGGATGATTTCTTTTGCCTCTGTATTTTTTCAGCTTTCTTGGCATTGAGGGAGGGGGATGGGAATTTTTCGATTCGGAAATATTTCTATAATTATACTGTAAGAACATCATATTTGTACATTTTATAATTCTAAAAAATACTAAGAAAACAATTTAAAATAAAATATTTGAATGGGGTTATAAATGTTAAACAAAAAAACCCTGTAAATTCAAATTTAATCAGTCCTTCTAGATCTTTCTAAAATCTTTCAAATATTTATTATATGTTTATGTAAATCTTTTAATTTAGTTTAAACAATTTCAGTAAAATGCTTTAGAATGTAAAATTTTCATGAATTCATAATTCGGTAGATAAAGGGTTAAAAAGATAGAAATATAGAAAACTGTAAAAAAATCTCACAAGGAAAATAAGAACGGGACATGAGATGAATTAAAGTGACAACACTGCAAAGATGTTTTGTGTCGTTTAAATAACGCCGTACAGAGAATGTGCCGAATGGAGCTATGTTACA
Organism: Maratus speculifer; assembly: GCA_964019185.1. Lineage (NCBI taxonomy): Eukaryota > Metazoa > Arthropoda > Arachnida > Araneae > Salticidae > Maratus > Maratus speculifer. Next base: position 49,289,138 of record OZ025299.1, read on the forward strand.
ATGCATAAAAATAGACATTGGGGACATAAAACACGAAACCACATATGTTTGCCCCTACAGGATGGCGAGTGGTCGGAGAAAACACAGTTAACACAGTTAAAAAAAGGAGAAAACTCCCAATACTTTCTTAAGACCCCACACTAGGCACAGAAAAAGACCCGGATGATAATGTAAAGTGTATGGGAGCGTTCTTTTCAAATATCTCGCTCAAATTTTAATATTTTTACATGACTTTTTTGTATAGGATAGCTGAGGACGATCTACAACCGGCCTAGTTTTTACTTTTTCGATTTTGCCTATATATTTTTTACATTGCGATAGATTCAATTTCAGAACCGGTTTAAACCGGTTTTGAAAGTTAAAGTAATTTTAAAAATAAATCTGAAACCATAATTGAAAAAGTAAAAAATAGGCCGGTTGTGGATCGTCTTCGGCTATCTCGTGCAAAAAAATCATGTAAAAATATTAAAATTTGGGCGAAATATTTGAAAAGAACACCCCCATAGTCTTTACATTATTATCCGGGTCTTTTTCTGTGCCTAGTGTTGCGTCTTAACCGAAAATATTTAGAATAATATTAAGGGATTAATGAAGGCGAATTTTTATTTAACAAAATACTGGTCTTTAATTCCTTTTTTAACTGTGTTCATCTCATAAATCATATAATAAAAATGAGTTATATAATGTGTAGAATGATTTTATATTAATGAAAACAATATACACTGGCCTCCAAAAGTTAAGGTACAACATGAAACATGAGAAAAACACAGTTAAAAAAAGAGGAAACTCCCAATATTTTCTTAATCGAAAATACTGGTGAATTTTTCTTTAACAAAATGTTGGGTTTTTTATTCCTTTTTTACTGTATTTTTCCCTGGCCACTCTCCATCTTTCATTATTGCTGAACTGATTTTTCTTATAATGAATGATTAACCCCTTAACTACCGAAGCTTTAAGAAAAGAAAAAAATTGCCACCACAAATTTTGGAAAATAATCTTCCCTTTATATAATGGTAAAAGTTTATTTTTGTAAAATTTTTAACTCAAAAAAATGGTTGTTCGATAGTTAATTTCAGAAATATGCAATTATTTGAGCGAGACGTATATATACGCTCGGAGCAGTTAAGGGCGTAAATTCGAGTTCAGTGGTTTTTTTAATCTATTTTTTCATATTATTGGAAAACTGCATACCTCTTTTCTTTGTATAATGTGAAAACAATAAAGCAATTATGTTGCCACATTATTCATTCTAAACTAAGTCTGCATATTTAAATTTCCCAGCCAAAAGTTCAAAATATCTCATATAATGACAAACCACTATGTCTCATAAATGACAATGCACTATGATAAATACCGCAAGACTAAAGCATGTTGGCACAATATTCCTGTAAATTTCAGATTTGTAAGGAATAAATTTCAAAAGCTTTGGCAGGCTACAAAATTAAAGTTACACAAAATATAATGTTCCGACAGGATTAGTGTGATTTTAATAACACAAAAATATTTCAAATTTAAAAGCATTTTTTAACATTCATCAGTCTTTACAATACTCTTATAATTCTTAATAATACACTCTCTGTATTTTTTGCATCAGCAGTTTACGAAATAACCGTCGTTATCTCTATTTTGAATAATCAGTAGCTCTAAACCAACTTCTCTCGCTATGCGGTCCACGGACCGCAGAGTCACCGCTTTAAAACGAGTCGAATGTGACAATTCGAAGACTTTATGCAAACTCTTATATGTTAATACTTCAAAATTCGAAAATTAAATGACAATTTATGCTTATGAAGATTCTTGACATATTAAATTCCGTGCGTTAGCTCTTTAGCTATTACTATCGCTAAAATTATGTAAACACTGAAAAATGCGGCATAGTAGCGCTACAGTTTGGGTGATTTACAGCAAAACCTATTCAAACGCTTATGTCACCCTCTAAATGAATCTGAAGTTTGATGAAAATCCGTGCATTAGTTTTTGAGATATAAATCTATTGCAAAATCTTAAAAAAAAAAAATTAAAAAAAAAAAAAAAAAAACAGCGCCACATATTATGTAATGTACACCGAAAACTTTTAGCAGCGAAACCTGAGCAATTTAAACTTAAAAATAACCAGCACCAAAATATATCAGAGGGGTCATTCCAGGCGAAATGAGCAAATTAGCTGTGGCTGCCATGTCACAGATTTGAATGAAAATTGGCATATGAGTACAACATGTTTATTTATGAAGAAATGCAAAATAAGAGATTACAGGACAGATTGTTTACGCATGTAAACTCACTTTAAAAGTTGATACAAAATCAAGTTCTTGTTTACATGCTTTAAATTTCAATCTGTATTATTCGCGTTAGGAATGAAAAAACTATATCATAAATTATTTTCAGATAAGAATGGATACTAAGTAAGAGATTGGCGTAATTTAGGATTTGAATTTTTATTCCTTACTGAGAAAAAATATAGAAAAGGAAAATTTTAAAGAAGAAAATTCAATATTTCTTTTGCTCATAAAAATTTTAGGACAGGCGTTATTACTTCAAAACTATTTGATATTTTAGATAAAAGTATATATTTTGAACACAATAAGTTTCATATATGCCTTTTTTATTCCTTAATATGAAAAAAAAAATAAATTATGAAAAAAAGGACGGGAAAAGGCATTATTTCTATTGCTCTTTTAGTCATGAAGGAAATCTCTTATATCATTCCAAATTACTTGATATCAGAGATAAAAGTGTCTATTTTAAATACTACTTCTCGCCTTTTCTTCTTTTCTTTTCTCTTTTCTTTTTTTCTTTCAGACTAATAATAAAAGCAATGAGAATTGAAGGATTAATTATCTAGTATTATTAAAATCCAATAGATGGAAGCACTATTTTTTAATTGAAATCGTACAATATTTTTAAAAAAGCGCGCTAATTCAAAGGAAAATTTGCGTGAAAATACCTTTTTGAAATCATTTTTTTTTCAATGTTAGGAATCAAAAGGCACTATTAAAAATTTTCGAGCATATTATGGACTTATTAATCTTTATGTCTGTGCAATATTGTTAAGGACGGACCTGTCCCTTAATTATTATTCCAGCATAAATAATAAGAGGAAAAAATACGATTTTGTAATTTTTTTAAAGTTTCTAAGTTTTTTTTGAAGATGAAGGAATTAAATGATAATTATCAAACTTGGGAAATTCAATCTTAATATAAAATACTGTATCATGGACCAATTTCTCACTTGTTTTATCATTTTTTAAAATTTTTATGTTTCAAATTTTCTCAAAATTCACAAGTTTTCAATTTTAACAACCCATTTAAAATTAATTACGTCGTTACCAGATTGCTATTGCTAAATAAATAAAAAGATAATTATTCAGAGGTTATAAAACTGCAAGCCAAATCCATTTATGTTAAGTATTTTTCAAGATACGGAGCTTTAAACTTGCAACATTGGACGGTTGCACACATGCCGTTCTACATCACAAGTTTTTTAAAAGTCCAAAACTGCTAAAATAATTTAATTTTTGTCAAGATACACTGCTCAAAACAATTAAAGGATATTGCAGTTTTAGATGGAATTTGTATCTGGGAAACTTTTTAGCTGATTGATACACAGTCGACAGACATAGTAGGTTATATGAGAATAAATTACACATGTTTGGCAGAAAAAAATGCATTTTATTGCGCATTTGTGTACAAAAGCAAAAAAACACAATTTGTGCATATGAGAAAAAAAGAATAAGAAAAGGTGTTTTCTTCAAAGAAAATCATTTTCAGTAGGGGGTATGGTTTCCACGGGCGGCCAGCAGCGTTGAACACCTTTGAGGCATGGACTCAATAAGGCTATTAATGAGGAGTTGGGGTATTCTGCCCCACTCTTCCAGAAGAGCTCTGTCTAGTTCTTGGAGAGTTTGTGGGGGTTGTTGGCGGCCAGAAACTCGTCTTCCTAGAGCATCCCAAATGTGCTCGATTGGATTCATGTCTGGAGAACAAGCTGGCCATTCCATTCGAACGATTCCTTTCTCGAAAAGGAAATCCTCTACCAGGTTTGCACGATGTGGCCTGCAGTTATCGTCCATTAAAATGAAGTTATCTCCGATTGCTGCAGCGTAAAAGACTACAACTACATACGACTACGTACTCATCCCTATATCGGCGACCAGTCAGAGCTCTATCTCGAATGATGTAGAGGTCAGTGCGCCCGTCAATGAAGAAAGCACCATACACCAACACTCCTCCACTGCCAAATCTGACACTTTCGTGCACGAACGCAGGATTATTCCTACTGCTACGGTCCCTCCAGATGAAAATACGCCTATTATCCGGATGCACAGAAAAACGGGACTCGTCAGAAGACAGAATATTGCTCCATTCATTTCTCCTCCAGTTGACATGCTCGGTTGCCCACTCCCTGCGGTCGCGACGATGCCTTGATGTTAAACTAACACATACCATCGGTCGGCGAGCATACAGACCTACAGCATGGAGCCGGTTTCGGACAGTCTGAATTGAAATCGTGGTGCCTGTAGCCGAGCGAAGGTGTTGTTGGAGAAGAGTAGCGTTCATGTTTCGGTGTCTCCGAGCTGTTAACGCTAAATACCGATCTTCATTGGGCGTTGTTGCCCGTCTACGACCTTGCCCTGGTCTTTGGCCTGCACATCCACTCTCTAGAAAACGGTTCCAGATCCTGGAAATGACACTTTGTGACACTCCAATGGCTTGTGCTACTTTGGCTTGAGTTTGGTTCCCTTCTAACCTACGAACAATTCTCCAAGCTTCTGAATCTGTCAAATGACTTCGCTGAGACATCGTACTCATCGAAACAAAGCAATCACTGAATGCCGATCATCCTTGTCTTCATTCTCTTTTATCCAGTTGAAAGTCAAATTTCATTCGCTGCCGTTGAAGCGACGTTTTTGACGTCGAACTCAAAATTTGCATACTCCACAGTTTGAAAACCAGAAAAATTAGCATTTGTGATTCTCTTCTTCTATTTTCGGCAAAAAAATTTTTGTTTATATCTTTATTTTATATAAAACTTCAAATATCCTTTAATTGTTTTGAGCAGTGTATTTTGCAGAGCTCTATTTGAATATGAATAAAACCTGTGTATGAAATTTTATTAAAATCGGTTACCATGGGGCCACGACTTTTTTTAAATTTTTGCTCATTTGACGTGGAATGACCCAGAGGCTAATTTAATTTTAAACGTTGATAAAAACTCGTGAATTAGTTCTTGAAATACAGCTATTCCGGAAATTGTGAAAAATGCAGCATAGCACAGCCACCCGTTGGCCGATTTACAGCAAAAATGAATCAGAGCAAATTTATGTCAGGGGCTAATTGAATCTGAAATTTGATAAAAATTCGTGCATTAGTTCTTGTTCCAGAAATCGTGAAAATGTCAGGATAGCAGAGCCACCTGTTGGGTTATTTACAAAGATTAATCAGCACCAATTTATATTAGAGATTAACCGAACCTGAAATTTGGTTAAAATCTGTGCATTAGCTCTTAAGATGTAGGTATCGCGATAAGTTATTGCAATAATCATGCATAATGCAGCATAGCAGTACTATTTGTAGGACGATTAACACCAAAAAGTAATAGCATTAATCAATAAAATGACTTATCCATATATGCTCTTTTCGGGCTCTTGCATTCATGCATTCGAGCATCACGTAAGTCAAGCCGTCTATAACAAGTTGGAAATTCCAATTTAAACGTAGCAAATGAAGTGCATTTGTACTATAACAACTTTTCAAAAATATTCAGATCTTGATGTAATAGTGTGTGCACATGGGACACAGTATATCTCAGCAACATATATCAATTTCATAAAATATCAGATAATTTAATTATATTAAAACACGCACCAAACAGTGTTTCCCCCTATATCATTGTGTAATGGAATATTTTTGCGTGGCCCTGTAAATTAATAACAAATATTCTTTGCACCACAGATTGTGCAGAATGTATTTTTTAGTATATTCTACATAGATGCATATCAGTTCGAAAGAGCATAACATCATTAAAATACACTTGAATTTATTTTTCAAATTGGTCGTAATGTAACGGAATGCTTTGGATTGTCCCTGTTAAACTATGCATCCGATTTTCATAAAATTTGAAATGACTCGAGATAATTATGTAACAATTATATATTTTAAATTTTAAACGATTCGGTTGGGTAGTTTTTGCTGTGTTATATGCGGACGGAGAGACGGACGGACTGACTGACGATTATAGGTGCTACGTATTTATATAATTACGAAAGTCCTAAAAAGGGGACATGTGCCAATCTATCTTTTTTTTTTGTTAGTCTCGGCACATTATCTATTGCAACAGGCGGAATATTCTACAAAAGAAACTTTTAAAAATTCAAAAAGAGACATGCTGCAGCCTGTCTTTTTCATTAGCCTCGGCACATTATTGCAACAGACTGAATATTCTAAAAAAGAAACTTAAAAATTCAAAAAGAGACACGCGGCAGCCTGTCTTTTTCTTTTTCGTTAGCCTTGGCACATTATGTATTGCAACAGGCTGAATATTCTAAAAAAGAAACTTTTAAAAATTCAGGAATGTGTTAAGCTCGATTTACGTACTTAGTAGAAAATGGTAATATTATGTTTCCAAGACAAATATACTGCTAAGTACAACATGTAAACCAACATAAATTCTTTCACTTGTTCGATATTTAGTAAGATTTTTTTCACAATTTCTTTTTTGAGGCTTCTATTTTGTCATAAGATAAGCTTACTATCTATCACATGATAAGAATGCAGTAAAGAAGTTTACTCCAGAACAAAAATAAATTGCTTTACGTTCCCAAAACTTGAATGAAAATCTGGAAAAAGCCCAAAAACTCATTATTTCCTAACATTTTTCATGTTTTTTATTTTTTATTTTTTTACTAGCGCTATCAAGCTTGAATTTTAAGACTATTTTATTTGAAATAAAACTCTTTATTTTCTTCTCTGTCTTTTAGTTTTTCAACCGTTTGTCTCTTTTAAGCGTTCACTTCATATATCTAAAGTGCAATTTATCTTAGAATAAACGTCAATGCACGGTAGAAAAATGAAGTAGGGAAAGATGGAAATAAAAAAACGTAAAAATTGTCAAGCCACAAAATCAAAATTCACTTGTTTTTAGTGGTATGACGTAATACTTAATGTTGTAATTGTCTAATTTGGAAAATTAATTTACCTGCCTATAAAAAATACCATTTCGGACATGCAAAAAAAAAACAGTAGACTTTCTAATATCATACTGTTACGAGATTACACTGTAAAAAAATTCAGAAACGTTTCTGAATATATGGAGCTGCTACGGTTCATGTATTTTTCAAAAACGTTCCTGAGTATTTCGATAATTTCTTTCTGCAATTTTCAGAGACGTTATTGCATATTTTAGAAATTTTAGACAAACATTAAAATTTCTAAAATAGTCAACAATGTTCCTGAATATTGCAGAAAGAGGTTTCCTAAATATTCGGAAACGTTTTTGAAAATTACATACACCGTAGCTGCCCCATATATTCAGAAATGTTTCTAATTTTTTTTTTATAGTGTAGAGATGTATCAGAGAATCCAAACCATTGGATAATCAGAAAATCTAATCTTATCTAATCTAATCTCTATTTTTTTCAGTAACACATCTGCTGATGTCCCTGCTGCTGTAATTGAATTTATTGATACCTTTGGCTTTCTCGGTTCATAATAAAAAACTGTTACATATAAAAACATAAGAACTAATTTTATAGAAAAATTTATGAAAATGCACTGAAGTAGATACTTTTAAATCGAAGAATTATTTTAAGAGTTATTTAATGTTTAAATCAGTCTAAATAATTCAGTAAAAAAGTTTTACAGGATCAAAAACAATACATATCAATTTACCTATATTTCACAGGCACCTATTTGACTAGATAAAGGTGTGAGTGCCTTATCATTTTGTAAATTTAGAATTTTTTTTCATTTAGTTATTCAAAATTTCATTATTTGAACAGATGTTTAATTCATCAGCAAGTTTAATTGTTGCCAGATTTTCAAAAGACCAAATAATAATATTTATAAGTATTTTTCAATTGAATATATGTTTACACATGAATTTTTAAAAATATTAAAGATTTGGAATAATTAAATTTTAACTATTAAATGGTTAAAATTACATCGTATTTAATCGGTGTTTAATATGTCATATTTAAAACGAAGTATTTAAAAATAAAAAGTCTCAATTAAAACCATTTCCTTATAATCATTTCCAAACACTGAATTTTTAGCTGAAGTATATGTTTACACATGACTACTGAATAGAAAGGCAATTTTAAACTAATTAGATTATCACGTGCTACAAAACAAGATGTTGAAAAGTTCATCGAATTTAAAACGATATATTTAAAATTTTATATTTAAAACGAATTTGTAATAACATCTAAAACAAGACGTTTCTTCTAAATGTTACGAATGCCTAAAATGCAGAGATTTTTTAATTTAATCATTTTATTCAAGTCTATTTCAAATGTGCGCTTCATTTTTCTTAATCTAGAAATCAACCGTCCGCTGTCGCGACAACAGTGGGTGATGAATTGCATACTAAAAAATCCCTTATTCAAATCGAAATTAATAGCAACCCAATTACAGAAGATCACCACTGGCCATAGTAATATCAATTAATCTTCGGAAATCAAGTGCTATTTTTAAAATATAAAATATACACTTTTTAGGCCCTCAGGGGTCTCGATGGGGGATTAGTGAGCGTAGCTCATATGCGCTGTTCCCCTAGCATAGGTGCCAACCTGACATTAATCTTCCGTAATACTTGCTTTAATTTGACCTTGGTTTAATGCATTTTAAACAAGAATTTTTTCAAAGAAATGGAATTAAACATGTTCCTATTAGAAACCTGAAATTAAATAAATAAAGATTCCTGAAATAAATTTTCTGGTTCGCAATGAGGTTAATCTGGATCAAACTAATCTAGGTATTACGGAAGAATAGTTGAAAGTTGGCATCTGTGATATAGTAATATAAGTGAATATATGACACATTTAAAAAAGAAATTACTCACCTTTTAATTTTTGTTATGAGGAAAAAGAAGAAAATTTCAAGGGGGAAAAAAAGTCAATTTAACAATTTTCTACTTCAGTCTTAATTCGCTTGCAACAAGATTTCTGGATAATAAAATCTTGATAATAAAAGAACAACTTTAGATTTCTTTCAGCGTTTCTAGTCATTCAATGCATTTGAATAGCAGACGTAAATTTTTTATACTTTCGTCCATTCAGTTGTTTTTAGAATTAAAATTTTCTGTATTTTCCAGATTAAACTTCGTGTAAATGATTATAACATAAAAATAAAATATGCGTCTTTTTTTATACAGCCAAAAACACATTTAGATATATCCGCAGAAGTGCAATTTAAGTGACCCCACTAGTCATTGATCAATTTTTTGAACTAATCAGAGCTGCCAACTTTTAACTAATCTTCCGTAATACCTGGATTAGTTAGGTCCAGGTTAACGTCATTTTAAACCAGAAAATATATTGCATGAAACTTTATGCATTTAATTTCAGGATTGTTAATGGAACATACTTAATTTCATTTCTTTGAAAAAATTCTGGTTCGAAACTCATTAAACCAGGGTCTAATTAACGCACGTATTACGGATAATCCATGTCAGGTTGGCACCTATGGATAATGGCCATTTCAGGCGAAAATGAGTTTTAAACGTTGCGCTAGACACTGAAACTGTCGTCACATTATTGCCAGCTGTCTGCTGTAACAGAAGCCATTTTATGATTTTTTTTTTTATTAGAAACTGTAAACACTTAGTTTTTGATTAGTTAGAGACAATTAGGATAAGTTAAAATAATCCACTTCCATCTTGCTTTTTTGGTGCATTCGTAATTATGTAAACTAGTACATCGAACTCGGGGTTCCGGGTCAAAGAGTAAAGGTGAAAGTTTTTTTTTTTTTTAATTAAAAAGTCTAATAAAATTTTCCTACGTAATATGCTTTTTAAATTGCCAACTAATTCCAAACAACAATTTTATATGAAACATATTAATTATGCAATTATATAAAGCTTTGAAAATTATCGGTACTTCCGTATTAGACGCAAGATAGAAGTTATTAGCCAAACATTTTGCCAAAGAATACAATTGCATTCGTTCAGTTTTTAAAACCAACTAAGAAAATATGGCATACAGATATTCTTTAAAGTACACTTTTGTTGTTGATTGATGTATCTTTTGTAAAATAAGTTTACAACGAAATAAAAGTCATTAAATTGATAGATAAAAACGAAATAAAACCAACAAAATTCACTGGGTTTTATAACCGACAATATTTTGTCATAACAGGTTTTTAATTGCTATTTTTTTCAGTTGCTATGAAAAAATGGCAACTAAAATATACAGTGATCTGTTATTTTCCATGGAGAAAAGAGATAAATGCAGGTGCAGTATGCGATTAAAATGATTTGAATGGGCGTTATTCTTCCAATTTAAGTCTCTTATTCGGCCCAAACAAAACAATCTCATGGAACAGAGACCGAATTCTTTAACATCAATTTTTCTCTGACTGAAAAAATCTAATTATATTTTAGCATTCTAAAATAGCATTTCATTGTATTTTGAATTGAAACTGTATCGCTAAAAGTTTTCCTTTTTTGCGAAAGCACGCGGTTGTGTTTGATGCAACGCATAAAGTTTCAGAGTTACCTTTTTGATGTTATCTCCAGCCACCAAATTGCATCTCTATTCTTTTTTTTTTTTTTTTAACCTCTATGACTATTTTTTCTTTATTTCCCACATAAATGCGATACTCAAGATGCCACCATCAGAGAAGTTGAACTAAAAACTACAAAAAAATTAATAACTCAAAAAACAAATTGAAATACAGTTTTCTAACAAACTGCATTTAAAAGTGCATTTTTTTCTCTATACGATGGTATAAAGTTTGAAAACGTGCTATGTCTAGAAGTTTAAAAATTTGCAATAGCGAAAATTGCAAAACCGAAATTTCATCGGAAGGTGTTGCCATTCAAAACATGACGTATGCGTTACGCACAGATACGTTTGGCCTTTATTATATAGATACGCAGCGCATATAGTCCTCATTCAGTTCATCCATCATCTGCCAGTTCGTTCGCAAATAACAGAGCAGAAACTACTCAACTGAATCGTTTGAAATTGAAAATATATAATTGTTGCATACTTTTGTCGAGTCAATTCAAATTTTATGAAAATCGGAGGTATAGTTAGATTACATAGACAATCAAGAGTATATCCGTTACATTACACTGAATGGGAAAAATGGTTTCAAGTGCATTTTAATAATGTTACACTCTTTCGAACATAATAAAATTAATATGCATCTATGAAGTATATACTAAAATATACATTCTGTATCATCTGTGGCACAAAGAATATTTGTTATTAAATTACAGGACCACACAAAAGTATTTCATTACACTGATATAGAGGGAAACATTGTTTGGGGTGCGTTCATAATTATAGTAAACTATTTCGCATTTTATGAAATAGATACACGTTGTTGAGGTTTACTAAAATTTACTTCCTGTATAACAGAAAATAGATGATATTTAAAAGGTAACAAGATTTCCGCTATACACTGCATCCGTAGTACTGTTTACTATTACACCAAGGTCTGAATATTATTAAAATTTCGTTAAGCACCTCATTTGCTACGCGTGACGTGCAATTTCTGATTTGTTTCAATTAATATTTTTGTAAGAAATATTGTTAACCCATTCGTGCCCAGCATCTTTTGAGTAAATTTTATTTGGTTGGCACCACTATTTTTAGAAGATTTAAGTTTAAATCATTAATCACGAAAATGCATCATTTAAATAAAATAATTATTGCTTTTCTTTTTTACCGGTGTCAAATTCAGTGCTGAATGCACCTTTTGAAACGTCCCTAAAAAGGGACGCTAGGCACTAATGGGTTAAATACGGCCCAAGTATGATATTTTAAAGATTAATTTTTTAGATTTTTGATTGATTTCTTTCGCTTCATCAATCACTGAGAAATTGACAATTTTAAAAAATATATTTATTTATTACTTTGTTGCTATTTAATTTCAGCGTCGAAAACGGCCATATATGGCCATTTTAGAGCTCGTTTGTGACGTCACACTATGACCACTTTGTGAAGTCAGGGTGTGACAAATTTGTGAAAAATGTGTCATTTGTGACTACTTTGACAGTAACATTGTGACGAAACTGTGACAAAAGAGACGATATTTAAATTGCCAGAAACATGCTTTTTAAAAGTAAATAACATGTTTTGAAGAATATTTGTAATTTTCTAGAGATTTTTAAGATAGTCACATCTCATTCACAATGTGACATCACTGAGTGGTGGCAATTTGGTCACAGATGTGATGCGACCAAAGTGACTCAGAGTGACGTCATTGTGAGTCACTGTGACCATACATGCTATGAGGGTAGTGATCCATGTTTGTCGAAAGCGAAGTGGAGCATAAGCCAAAAATTAACACCACTAGTGGTTTACTCATAGGATTATGATTGTGTTTGCCATACAACCATATCATACCTTTGATTGTACAGTAAACACAATAATGATAAACCTACGAGTAAGAGGTATTAATTTTTGGCTTATGCACCACTCCACTTCTGACAGACATAGATCATTAGATTCCCCTGTTCTACTCTTCCATATAATAAACGGATTTTTCGCTTGTGCTCGATACCTTAGGTTTTTATGCTGTCGGCTATGGGACTATTAAGGGTTGTAGCAATCACGTTAGTTTACTTCTATACTTAAGACGAAGGAAATACAGGGTGATTCTAAATTTTTTTTACAATAAAAGAGGGGTGATAGTACACATCAAGACAAACAATATTAAATAGGAGACCAAGGGTCCAAAACGTTTTCCAAAGGAGATAGCTGCCATTAAAGTTTAGGGACCAAAATTTCAAATAAACATAAGAAACGGAAAAATCGTTCGATTGATTTGCGGTTTTCACTAAAATTATTCTTTATGCCGGCATTTTTTTAAATTAAATTATAAAGATAAATTTCAAAAAATGCCGCTAGAGAGCGCTTTAGACTTTGGAGAAACGAACAACTATTTTTTGCCGGTATTTTTTGCATCTCATTAAATGTTTTCGTAAGATTAGACTCAAACTTAAATTTTGAGCTCAAAATCTGAAAGTGGGAGTGTTTAAGTAGCACAAACTGAACTGTGATCAGAGGGTTCAAATTTCAAATGATTTTAAAAAACGGAAAAATTGGTTCATTGATTTGTGGTTTTCACTAAAACTATTCTTTATGTTGGTATTTCCTTAAAAATAAATTATAAAGATAAATTTCAAAAAATGTCGATAGAGGGCGCTTTAGACTTTGGAGTAACGAAAAACTATTTTTTGCCGTTATTTTTTGCATCTCATTAAGTGATTTCGGAAGCTTAGACTTCAACTTAAATTTTGAGCTCAAAATCTGAATAGAAGGGAGTGGTTAAGTAGCACAAACTGAACTGTGTTTAAGGTGGAGGGGGAGGTTCAAATTTAAAATAATTATAGAAAATGGAAAAATTGGTCGATTCGTTTGCGGTTTAAAATAAAACTATTCTTTAAGTCAGTATCTTCTTGAAAATAATTTTTAAAGATTAATTTCAAAAAATTCCGTCAGAGGGTGCCTTAAACTTCAGAGTAACCAACAATTCATTTTAACCATTATTTTTTGGTTCTAATTAAATGCTTGCAAAAGCTTATTAAATGTTTTCGGAAACTTAGATTTAAACTTAAACTTTGAGCTCAAATTCTGAATCGTTATGAAGGGTTAAGAAGCGCAAACTGAAGTGTGTTCAGGAGTTGAAATTTAACCCTCCTTCCTCCTCGAACACAATTAAATTTTTCGCTACTTAAACACTCCCAACGATTCATAATTTGAGCCCAAAATTTAAGTCTATGCATTTGAAAGCATTTAATGAGATTAAAAAAATAACAGTTAAAAATAGCTGTACGCTACTCCAAAGTCTAAGGCGCCCTCTATCAGCATTTTGTGAAATTTATCTTTAAAATTTATTTTCAAGAAATTGCTGATTTAAAAATTAGTTTTAGCGAAAACCGCAAACGAATCGACCAATTTTTCCGTTTTTTACAATCATTTGAAATTTTAACCCTCTGAACACAGCTAAGTTTGTCTACTTAACCACTCCCAGCTATTCAGATTTTGAGCTCAAAATTTAAGTTCAAGTCTAAGCTTACGAAAGCATTTAATAAGATGCAAAAAATAACACCAAAAAGAGTTGTTCGTTACTCCAAAGTGTAAAGCGCCCTCTATCGACATTTTTTGAAATTTATCTTTATAATTTATTTTTAAGAAAACACCAACATAAAGAATAGTTTTAGTGAAAACCACAAATCAATGAACCAATTTTTTCGTTTTTTTTAAATCATTTGAAATTTGAACCCTCTGAACACAGTTCAATTTGTGCTATTTAACTACTCACAGCTTTCAGATTTTGATCTCAAAATTTAAGTTTGAGTCCATGCTTACGAAAACATTTAATGAGATGCAAAAAATACCGGCAAAAAATAGTTGTTCGTTAGTCCAAAGTCTAAAGCTCCCTCTATCGGCATTTTTTGAAATGTATCTTTATAATTTAATTTCAAGAAAATACCGGCATAAAGAATAATTTTAGTGAAAACCGCAAATCAATCGACCGATTTTTCCATTTTTTATGTTTATTTGAAATTTTGGTCCCTAAACTTTAATGGCGGCTATCTCCTTTGGAAAACGTTTTGGACCCTTGGTCTCCTATTTAATATTGTTTGTCTTGATGTGTACTATCACCCCTCTTTTATAGTAAAAAAAAATTTAGAATCACCCTGTATAATAAAAACCCAATAACATTGACTTTATTTGGTCAACTACTGGCGAGTCATCTTATGATTTACAGTAGAGGGTTATGTCAACCGGAGTATGGTATAACTAGGAATATATGGGGATCTGCTGCACATGAATTTGAAACGGAAACATAGATATTTAACGAGAAAATATTGCCAAAATTGTTTGGCAATTTTAAAATATCCCTTAAATATTAGATTATTTCTGACACAAAAATATCGCAATGCAAGTAAACTGTGGTATTTCGCATGCATCGATTCTATCCAGACTGAGTAAATGACTGTATGTAAGAAATGTAGACAATTCCACCTCCCCCCTCCAAAAGAAAAAAAATTGCTGTCTGAATTGGGTTTGAATGTGCAGATTAAAGGGGAAAAGGGAGTGTAATAGGGTACTCAACTATAATAGGATCCCAATAAAACATTTTTAAAGGAACAAAATTAGTAAATATTTGGCTAATTTATCGTACACAGGATTCATATGATCCTTACATTCGGGTAATATATTTCCGAATAGCAATCGTTGGCTTATTTAATCATAGATTTTGTAAACGTTTTCAATTCTAAAATATGACAACATTATTGTTTTCAAATTGTAGTACTTTAAATAAGTACGAAAAGTATATAGCAGCAGATAGTGAAATTACCGATTGTTTAGAAGTACTTTTGATCAAATATTTCTTTCAGTGTCATTATAGCTATTATATTTATCTATTTCAATTCGGCAGAATGCGTGCAGGGTGTTTTGACATCCCAGAACCGCGAAGTGTATTAATGGTTTTTATTTTTTCACCAATAAATATAAATAATAATCGTCAACTTATTTAGTTGGAGACAATTGTTACAAATTCTGCGATAAAATGAGTTGAAGGTTATTTCTTAAATAGTAGAGGTGACATTTGTAAAATCCATACTCAGTCATAATCCATCAGGCTCGACGCTCATCCTCCTGGGATGTTTATTAACCAATCATATTTCGAGAAATCAGTTACCGATTATAACATTTTTACGAAAATTTAACCGTTTACCCGCCGAATTAATATTGCAATGTAATTATAATTTTATTTTTTCTATATTACAACTTCAAATGTTTTAATTTAGGCATACAAATTTAGAAAATAACAATAAAAATATTTCTGCAGGTTTTTTTTTTTTTTTTTTTTTTTTTTTGCTGTTTTTATTTCAGTGTTCACATTTTGGAACATGATTATTGATTGACAACCTATGCAAATATAACAAGTTATTTCCCGCTATATGCTATTGTACATTGTTCTTGAATATTTTCTCAAATTCCAAAAACATTTAGATTCCTAGCAGTCAAATGTAAGTAATATAGAGAAATCGATAAAAGCAAATAATATATATATATATATATATATTTTTTTTTTTTTGCAAATTAATGAATTTACATTTTTCTTATGTCTGTAATAAATGCTGAACCCATTCGTGCCCAGCATCTTTTGCGTAAATTTTATTTGGTTGGTACCACTATTTTTAGAAGATTTAAGTTTAGTTCATTAATCACAAAAATGCATCATTTAAATAAAATAATTATTGCTTTTCTTTTTTACGGGTGTCAAAAACAGTGCTGAATGCACCCTTTGAAGCGTCCCTAAAAAGGGACGCTAGGCACTAATGGGTTAAACATAATTTTTTTTTTCAAAAGTTCAATTCAACCTTATATTTTACAGGAAAAAAAAGAACATTGTTATTATGTTGGAAAATGTATGTTTTGTATTACAAATAATGCAATGTTCCCATTTGGGAACATTGTCGTTTAAACGGTTAATTATGATTAAACAGCTAGTTTTTACAATACAAGCTTTCTGGTAGCTTTCTACTAAAAAAAATATTCCAAGCAGCCATTGCAACCAATCATTTAATTTTTTTTTATTTTTGCATATACGTTTCAATTTTTTCCACTTTTTAATATTTTTGTTGCGAATCATTTATTAGCTCTTTCTTTATATTCTTTATTTCACATGTATATTTTAATAGTAACTTGGTTTTTATATACGTTCGAAAATTTTACACCATATCGTGCCACCTGCAGGCAATTATTTTTGAAAACGCAAAACCCATCTTAAAACACATTTTCAGCTATTATCATCTACAGTCCGAATTTTTTATAAACTCTGATTATGATCTATCGATTTGTGCATAGTATACTGAAATTTGGTGCGGTTAGTAAACGCATAAAACAGTTGAAATTTTCACTTCAGCCATTTCCGTCAATAAGCGGAAATGTACTCGAATCATTTTGGGCAGCCGTGTGTATGATCTATAGAATTTATACACTCCAAGAAATATATATTTTTTAAATTGCTTAATTTAAAAACGCATGCCACAACTGAAAACGCACTTCTAGCAATTATTTAAAGATAGAAAACAAACGATTATAAATGCACAAATAATGTACACTCTCAAAAAAACTTCCGTCTTTTCACAGAAAATGCACTGGCAGCACTGCTGCCAGAAATTGTCTGTATATTGACGATTTTCTGTTTATTTTTTTCTCTGTCAAAAGAGGAAAAATATCCGTCACTTGAAAAAAGTTTGGAAAAAATCAATGCGGAAGAGGCGGGGATCGAACCAAGGACCCCAGGATTACCAGACCAACGCTAATCCACGGCGCTACGGCTGCTCATGATGATTGTGCGTTAAAATAGAACTCTTCATTTCATATGGTGTGGGTTGGTGTATTTCGTTAAAAAGCTTTTAATTATGCAGTTAATCTCGGAAAGATTTCATCTTTAATGAAACTGTGGCTGGGTTTTTTTTACGTTTAGTATTAATATAGTATAAAAATGTGAATTTTAAATATATTACGTAGAATGTTAGAGAAAAAACATGGATGTTCTATTTGTGAGAATTTTTGAACGAATAAAGAAAGCAATTGTTATTTATTTTTAAATTCGAAAACATTTTTGTCTTTTAAAACTAAATTAGACATTTTAATCAATAGAATATTTTTGTTTTTCATTTTAAAAATAAATTCGAACTTATTACTAACAGACCCAATGCGCATGCGTGCTGGATAGAAACGGAAACTTTTCCTCATTTTTTGACGCTCGGAATGAACTCACAGAACAAATACGTTTTCTGGGAGAACAGAAATTATTTGTGAAAAAATAACGATAACTTAGTGTATATTGACGAATTTTTCTGACAGTGTATGAAAAGGTAGCAAACAGCTGTTTCGAATCTACTATCGAGATTCTTCATCAATGCGAAACTCGGCGAGCTAGAAAAAGCAAAACTGAGCTTTTTCTATCTCGCTGAGTTTTGCACTGATGAAGAATCTCGATAGTAGATTAGAAACAGCTGTTTGCTACCTTTTCATACATTATTTGTGCATTTATAATAGTTGGTTTTCTATCTTCAAACATTTTTGCGCAAATGCTTTATTTGCTATTTTAATCTAGCAATTATTGCTCAGACAGTACTGTAAAACCGGACTATTGTGTGTGCCTCTGTAAATGAACGATAAATACTATGCGCATCATATGCTATAATTAGCATCTTGTAGCAATAGGACCGAAATAGTGTAACATCTTAAAATACACTGCAAATGGTTTTCCCATAGACAATAATGTAATGAATTTTTGGGGCGAGACTATAAATGCTACACACTTCATTTTCAATTATGAACTTGAACATGTCGTGTTAAACATGAAAATATGTATGAATTAGATGGAGACCAGACTATATTTACACAAGTTAGAATACGGATAGTGGGCAAACAAAAAGATAGCAAAAGAAAAAAACGGTAAAAAAACGAATCCATAAATACTTTTAAACTAATTGGGAATTGTTATAAAAAGCAAATTTGTTAATTTTATGCTTTTTACAGCTTTGAAATACAAAAACTAATTACCTATT
Source organism: Maratus speculifer (assembly GCA_964019185.1). Classification (NCBI taxonomy): domain Eukaryota; kingdom Metazoa; phylum Arthropoda; class Arachnida; order Araneae; family Salticidae; genus Maratus; species Maratus speculifer. The sequence continues at coordinate 49,307,910 of OZ025299.1, forward strand.
GTGAAAGGTGTGAGTAATTTTCAAAAGAATCTTCGCATTTTCTATTAAGGAAGAAAATTACTTTTTTTATATTTGTGAAAATAACTTTCTTTAAAATTTTGCATTAACATCAATGAACGGTAATTTCAAAGTCTTTCTCCGTATTCATGAAGATTTAATATGTTTCTTTCATTTTTCTTTGAACAAAAGACTCAAATTGTTCATTTTGCTGAAAAAATTATTTCGAATAAAATTTTAAATAGAAGGGTATACCAATTAAAAAAGAGACAAAGGAGGTTTCGAAATTATTACTTAAAATAGCTTTTATTTAAAAACTAATTAACAAAATATTAGCGTACCGAAATGAAAATCTTGAAATTTTTTTTAAATATTTAATTAATATAAAAAAGTTAAAACCTTTTGAAATAAAGCGTGTAAAAATGTAGCAGAGCTGCCAACTTCTACGCCTATTTAAATCTTATAAACATGTTTCGAACCACAAAAATGTTTTAGTAAAATGTATACCAAATATATTCAATGTTAAGCATTACAGTTCATATTCTTAATTATTTGCTAAAATTTCTGTTTCAAATATTTTTATTTGACTGTAAATAGGCGTAGTAGTTGGCATCCATGATGTAGTAATATTTTCCCTAGGCATTTTTTTTTCGATCATAAACAAAAATTGTTGTTTATGATGTAAAGTAAAAATTGAAATTAAAACAATGCATTCTAAACAAGAATGAAAAATCATGCAAGCAGCATAGATTAATTTTACATTGTAAATACATAACAACAATACATGCAAAATTAATTTTACATTGTAAATACATAAACACAATACATGCAAAATTAATTTACTTTGTATTTCAAAAGAAAAAAAAGACGATTTTACGTTGATTGTGCTGAAAAACAGGACGCCAGACCAATCCATTATTTTTAAACATAAAAATCTCCGTAAATTCCGGAAATTTTTAAGTTTTTTGAGAATTAAAAACAATAAATTTACGGAAATTTTTCAGTTAAAAAACAATGAATTGTACTGGCGTCCCAATTGCTAGTACAATCTCCGTAAAATTGTCCTTTTTTTTAAGTGTAATAAGGTGAAAGATGAAGTCTGAATGAATAATTTAGAAAATGGCTTTACAAACCCATTTTCTGCTATTACTATGAATTGTCGCTAAGAATTACGATTTTTTTTTTACTTTGCAGTCCTGTAAATGATCTACAGATATATATGCATACTACACTACTGAAAAAAAATTAGGGACGTAAGCAAAGTAGTTAAGAAAAGCATACGAGACAGCCATTTATTTGCATAAAATGGATAGCGCTGGCGTATCAATGCACACTACAGAAAAAAAGACACATTTTTTTATTAAGCTTTAATTCTTTTAATAGATCATACATGCCAACCTCCGGCTTTTTAAAAATCAAATATATAAACCTTCTACCAGAAATTTATTTGATTAACAAAAATAAGCAAATTTCAAGCAACTATATTATTTCATGATGCTACCTCTAATTAAATAAATTTTCTTGTTCAAAGTATGTTTTCGTAATTTATTAAAAGCCGGAGATTGATAATTCTGAAAGATGAAAAAACATGATTTAGGGAAGCAATTAGGTTATAGGTAAATGATAAAAAATGTATTGTTTAGAAATGATAAAAGATTTTTAATATGGCGTATGGTCTCCTCGAATAGCTAAGACTGCTGCAACCTCTTTTTCAAGGATGCGGTGATGTTATTGATAAGGCTAATACTGTTCCACTTCTCAAGAAGTGCAATCTCCATGTCTCGGAAAGTAAAAGGAGGCCGCTGCATCGTCCAAGCATTTCCATAACGTGCTCGATTGGATTCAGGTCAGGAGAGCGCGCTGGCCATTCCGTATGCTGTATTGTTATAGCTTCAAGCATGTTCTCCATAAGACAAGGTGTATGCGTTCTTGCATTATCATGCTGGAAAACAAAGGAATCTCCAGTGGCTGCAGCGTAAGGTATGACATGAGTTCTCAGTATGTCGTCTGCATATTTTTGGGCCTTCAAAGTACCATTCCTAATGATATGCATGTCCGTACGTCCACCTATGCTGATTCCACTCCATACCATCAAACCACCTCGTCAGTATTGTGACTTTTCACGAACGAATGTGGGGCGTATTTCGAGTGCCCCTTCCCTTCCATATCAAAACACGTCGGGTGTCACACTCCAAACTGAATCGGGACTCGTCTGTAACCAGCACTTGATTACTGGCCACTTAAATATGGATGTGTTGGTGCTGCAATGATTTTCTTTAAAGTAGCGTCTTGCAGTGGCGTAGCAGGGTCCAAACGCTCCGGATACCACTAATTTTGTAAAATTCTGTTCATCTTACCTAATTGAAGATTTTTGTGCTCTTAACCCCTTAACTGCGCTGGACAATATACGTCTCGCTCAAATAGATGCATATTTCTGAAATTAACTATTGAACAACAATTTTTTTTAGTTAAAAATTTTGCTTTATTAACCAAAAGAAACTTTTACCATTAAATAATGAGAGGATTATTTTCCAAAATTTGTGGTAGCTTCCTTTTTTTTTTCTTTTTTTTTTTAGCAAAAACGTTCAAGATTCTTTTCTTAAAGCTTCTGCGTTAAAGGGTTAATTAAGGCGAGAAAAACTTAACAATATTATTAGTATAGAGAGCTTTTGGACACCCTCCTTGGCTACGGCACTAGCGTCTTGTTATACTCGTGTAACACCTCTGGGTTTTCTCGTGAAGCAATATTGCCTAATGTCATGTTTCATACTTGATTCTATGCAAATTTTCGTAAGGATTTTCAAATCACTCTATTTTATAGCTACTCAGAACATTTCAAAGCACTCAGAACATTTCAAAATAAAAAATAATTTTAAAATTTTCATTTTAAATAAAAGGAAAATGATTAAATATAATAATTATATATATATAATAAGATTAAATATATATCTATAATAAGATACAAACAGATAAAGTTAATTAAATTTGCAATTCTGCATTTTTTAAAATAACGTTTATTATCGTAAATTAATTTAACTTAAATTGACATTTATTTTTAAATTTTCTCAAAAAATAAATAACATAGTATTTACTGTACTTCTCATATAACTACAGTAATCGGTTTGAGTATTTAGTTTTGTTTTATCGAATTGTAAGTAAAGAAAATGTTTACAAGTAAAGAAAATTAAAACGAATTCTGACACTTTATTTTGAAAACAAACAATAAATTCATATTTGATAAAATCAGAGGTTTAAACTTAATTTTTTTTAACTATGCAGTTGTGAAAATAGACAATTATCTTGCTAATCAGTGTATATAGAGGTTTTAGTATGAAGGCATCGCTATTTAATAAGATTAAAGTTTAAAGCAAATGTAGTGTGATATGTGTAAGCAAAATATAAACACATAATTTAAATAAAATATTTTGTAAAATTTAATTAAAAATATTTTAGAAAATATTATTAAATTTGAAACTGACATTCTGAACAACATAGATAATTTTATAATTATATTTAACAAAATATTTCAAAGTTAATTTCCTTTTTAAAACAGGAGAAATGTGTAACTTGGCGAAGTGCATTGGGGGCATTGTCATATTAAAAATGCTTCAATTCGAATGTAAATCCTGTGTTAACAACTTTTTGATTTTCCCATTCAACAATACATCCCCAAACTTTGAAACTCAAAGTATTTTTTTTTCACTTTCCAATGTACTGGATAAGTGTTCATGAATTCAGTTTCTTCTGTCCGTCTCTTTTTAAAATTCTCAAGTGACATTATTTTTCAAAAACAATATATATATACCGGGTGTCCCAAAAATGACTGATGGATTTTAAAATTCAATAACTTGCAAACGGTGACAGCTATTTAAAAAAATTTTGCAGGAGGATTATGTATAATGTCAGGAGTTTTTATACCGTAATTTTTTATTTTAGTTCGAATTTCAAACAATAGATGGCGCTGACTGCAATTGAAGGCCAGGAGGATCAGTGCTGAGTGAGGTCAGTTTCGGCGTTGACCTGGACTTCAATTGCCGTCAGCGCCGCCTATTGTTTGAAATTCGAACTAAAATAAAAAATTACGGTAAAAAAAACTCCTGACATTATACATAACCCTCCTGCAAAAATTTTTTAAATAGCTGTCAACGTTTGCAAGTTATTGAATTTTAAAATCCATCAGTCATTTTTGGGACACCCGGTATATGTGTGTGTGGGAGTGTACACACTACGTGACATTGTAAATGCAACATCAAGAACAAGTGGCTTGAAATTTAACTAAATTTCATAATATACGCACGTTATCCAGTTATTCAAACGATGTGACATGAATAGTTTTTGAAATGTATATAATTGGAAGAAACCTGGAGAATGGGCAATATTGCTTCCATTACTTCTGCTTGGTAAATCATCGTAGAATTTTTTTTCTTGTCTCAGAGGACGCAAGTAATAGCAGAAGCCACAATCAACAGAGGCAGTTCCAGCAGATAGAAGATTTTACAAGGGGCGTGGCGATTAAACTGAGAAGGGCAGGTTGGTCAATACGGCAAATCGCAGCTGAGACACACTTGGATGCGTCCACAATACACCAGCTATGGCGAAGAAGGTTGGAACGAGGAAATGTGAGAAGTTTGGGGGATGCCGGTGCAGCTAGAGTGTCAGCAAGCATGGATCGACGCATCTGCCGACAAGCTGTGGCAAACCTTCAAGTCACTTCTACCTCCAGTATGTTCACGACACTTTGGATGTTCCCATATTCACCAGAACCATTTCTCGTCGATTGGCTGCTAGGAGCTCGCACTCATGACTTTCGTTAAGAAGACTTGCCATTGTCCCCATAACATAGATGCCAACATCTGCAGTGGTGCCGGGCTAGGGCGATATAAATAACGGAATAGCACAGGGTCGTGTTCTCTGATGAGTGACGCTTTTGTTTGTATAGTAGTAGCCTCAGCGTACGAGGTGATGTCGACGTAGAAATAGGTCCAATCTGGTAGCAATCTTGGAAAGCCCCACTGCGCGACAAAAGAGCATCATGCTTTGCGGCGCAATTGCGTGCGATTTCATGTCACCTCTAGTTCGTATTCAAGGCATGATGGTCCAATAATACATAGATGATGTGCTTGCGGCTAGTGATATTTCCCTACCTTCAGTAGGTGCTCAATTCCCTTTATCAGCAAAATAATTCCCGAGCGCACATTCCTCGCATCAGCCAACGTGGCCTGCAAGGTGTACAGATGATTCCCTGGCCAGCGTACTATCCTGTTCTATCACCAATTGAGCACATTTGGAATTTGATTGGTCGACATTTGCAGACCCAACCACTGCCTTGTTCAGAAGAGGAACTGTATCATATGGTCGACAGGGAATGTAGAGCAATTCCTCAGGACGCCATCCGTACTCTCATTGACTCTATGCCTAGACGTGTTGCTTTGTTTATCCCCTACAGGGGCAAAGCACTTCTGTTGCTAAAATGTTAAAATGATTGATTGACACCGATATTTATAAACAATTTTATATGAAACTAAGTAAAGCTTTTCTTCGCGTATATCATATGAAACAAAAGTTGATTCCCAAATTTTGGTGTGAATGTGGCATTTGGGAATTGAAATTAAGTGGTATATAATATATACCGATGCCCTTTCAAGGTGTTAACACCATCCACGGCAATCGTGGATCCTCTTGAGTCGACGCTGTTCTTACTCTGTATTATGAATATCATTTCGAAGTAAAGATCATTTATTGTTCGTTGCTATCTCTCTCTGTTTGTCGAGTTTCATCATTTTCTAGCCACTCCTTATTGGTGTTGCATTTTCAATGTCACATATACACGCATATATACATATACTCTTCATGAAAGAAAATACTGGGTATGTAACAATAGATTAGAAGTAAAAAAATATACTTTAACATATTTAAAACACTCTCCAACACAGTTGAGAAGAGTTTATAAATTCGCTTTGCTTGCAAGTCTCTCTGTTTGTCCGTTTTCAAACTCACGTAATCGAATAGCAAAGCAATTGATATATGTTAATGATGTTTTCCATGGTATGATCGGTATTCTATATTAAGTCAAAATAATTCCGCTATATTATGGTCAATGAGGGAAAATCTTTGCATTGTATTTATTTGACATATTTAAATGTATTGAAATTGATATAAATCACTGAATTTAACTACAAGATAATTACTAAAAAAAATTATACATTCATAGCATTTATCGTTCATTTACAGGGACACATAAAGTAAATTGGTAGCAGTGCTGTCTTTGAGCCATAATTGCTGAAAGCGTATGTTCAGTTTCAGTATGCACTTTTAAATGTAACTAATATTTTGCATGTTACTCGTTGCGTATAAATTCTATACCCTATATACAGGGATGCGCAAAAGAATTCACGGAACTAACTCTTTATTAGTGAAACTGATGAAAGGGGATGTTTCACTGTGTTTCCGAAATGAACTAAATTTTTGAATGCATATAGTAAACAGATACAGATCTATATACTAGGGCTGATCAAAGAATTCAGGTAATTTATTCACTGTAGATGGGAATTGCCGAAATTGGTATTTCAAATGTGTTAAAGCTTTTCCAAATGATTCAATTACACATGCTATTTCAACTTATTAAATGGTGAAGTTTTGCTGCATTTATTCTGAGTATGTTCAAAAGTGTCTCATAATCCATGCTTAAAGCAGGATTTTTTTTTTTTTTCTTTTTCGTTTTAGTAGCTAAGTAAAACCAAGAGTAGAAAATCAGTAGATATGGATCCACTTAAAAGAATAGTTTGAGCACGCTTACACTGAAAAAAATGTTGATTTTGCGGTAAATACTGGCATTCAGATGCCAAAATTATGCAGTAAATCAATACTAATCTATCTATCTATCTATCTATCTATATCTATATCTATATATATATATATATATATATATATATATATATATATAATAGTTTGTCCATACTGACTCATAATAAATGCACAGCCCAAACTACTGAAGATAGAAGCATAAAAATCAGGGAGAAAATACTTCTTATAGCATAAGCGGGAACTAAGACAAGAAATTTGGAAATTCCTCCCCTGTAGATGTTAAATGTGGGGGGTTGAAAATTATAGTACATCTTGCTATATCTCAGAATCCGTTTTAGGTAGGAGCGTGAAATTCTAGAAAATAAATCTACTAAAATATAATTTAACACGTATTTCAGCAATTTTATAAATCCTTCCCTAGGGGTTTTAAAAGAAAGTAAAAAAATTTAGAACATTTGCCAGATCTCAGCAGCCTTATAGGTAGAAGCCTGTATGTACTAAAAAAATAACTAAACATGTATACCAGCAATTCTAGAACTACACCCAAGGAGGTTAAAAGTGGGTAAAAAATTTTAGAACGTTTGTCACATCTCAGCATCTTTATTAGGTAGGAGCGTAAAACTTCAGGAAAACATGTACTAAAAAACTAATTAAACATTTGTTCCAGCGTAGTTTAATGTTTTCATCCCTAAAAGGGTTAAAGTAAGGTTTGAATTTTTCAATTTTTTTTCACCCGTCACGTAGCATATCATCGTGAAGTCCTCAGACTACTTTTTCATATTATGAACTTTTCTTCTTTCCTCCCCAATCCCCTCCACCGCGGGATAGGAACTTTTCGAACGTTTTTAAATTTTTACCATTTTTATCTTTTTTGATCAGATTTTTTTACTGAACCCTCCAATAAACATAATTTATAATACGTGAAACTTTCAAAGAGAAAGGGTAAGGCTATATTCTGGGGGGAGAGCGATAGTTCAAACCTTAGTTGACAATTTTGTAACTTTTGCTGACATTCTTCATGTGATATATCATATAAAAGCTCTGTGAGCACTATTTCATGTTATACACCCCTACGATCCTTCTTCCACTTTCCCCTTGCAGGGGACAATTTTTTTTTATTTAGCCGACACATCTCGTATGATATATCCTGGGAAAGCCCTGCATTGAAAGGCTTATTCATATTATGCAGTTACCTTGCGCTTCCCCCCACTCTGCTCCTTCCGAGGAGGTCTGTTTTATGTATTCCAGCAGAGGTCTTCTAATAATGGAAAAAATATGGAACTAATCTCAAATGACATAAAAAATGATAGAAAATATTGACCTCATTTACCATTCTTTTAGCCATCTGTTTTTGCCATTTTGTTTTTCGGCCATCTGGGTATGTATTCTTATTTCTTTGGCCATTTTGCTGCTTAATGCCAGAAAATCTTATTTTTAATACTTAAACTCCCCTATCTTTTTATACTTTTTCGCACTTTTTCACCTTTTTTTACAGCCAGGGGACGCCGACACATGACTTTTCTACTATTGTGGCTGATTTATAGTTTCCCTTCGGTTTGTTGCTTTTTAATTCCATGTGTTTTTTGTTGCCATCTAGTTCCTAAAACCTAATTTATAAGCATATAAAAATAATGATTTTAATAATCGATTATAGTAGAACAGCTTGAATTGTGGAGTCGCAAATTTTCGAGAATCGCACATCATAAGCTCTATCCTAGCAAAAATTTTAGGTAGAGGCATGAAATTCAACATAACAAGCCTATTAAAAAATTATTAAACATTTATTTCAGGGATTTCAGAATTCCCACCCCCCTTCCAAAAGGATAAACGGTAAATAGGATACTTTTAATTTCATTACACCACACCTCAGTAGCGATTTTAGACAGAGGCAAAAATTTGAGGATAACTAATCTATTGAAACAAAATATATTTATTTTAAAAATTCCCACCTAAGGTTTAATTTGGTAGTGGCACTTTAAGACATTTCTCCATAGCTATGTAGCAGTTTAAAGAAGAAGCGAGAAATTCAAGGTAACAAACTTACTAAAAGAATAGTGAAATATAAATATTTCAATTATCTTAAAGCTATTTTGTTAACATCGACTTTGAATCAGATAATGTAAGATTATACGAATAAGACAATTATGGATGCTTCATTAGGTATTGAGATTTTTTTTTCCTACATGTGTTTCATTTGATTCAATATTCTTTTAGAGAAATCGACCAGCGTTGCGAGCGAAGGCTGCTTGTACACAATAAAATAAGCAGTAATATACGACATATTACGGTGTTAGCATATTTATAAGGTGGTTTACTACTGCTTATTTGCTGTTCATTATAGTTAATATCAGGGCAGCTAATGTCAATATTATACCTTAAAATCAATATTTTTATTCGGTATACAGATTGAGACTATCAAAAGTTATCAATGATTTCAATTATGTAAATTTCAGTTATCTTTTCATTACTACGTACAAAATTTATGATCTACGTTATAATCATGTCATGGAGCTTAAATTATGACTAGTTTAGAAAAGATGTCAAAGTTTGCAAACAGGAAGGCACATTGACGATTATGTAAATTGGATCAAGATTCAATTTCAAAAAAATTATATTCAGGTTGAACAAATTTATTAATTTATATGGAAGTCACTACCGATTATCGTATTTGTAGAGAATGTCTCTATTTAACGTAAAAAAATTAATTCTCTTTTAATTTGGTAAATTTCAAAGTATTTAAAAGAACAACAGATTTAAAAGATTTTGTTAAATTTATGAATGATAAAATATATTCCTATGTAGATTGCTTTATATATATATATATATATATATATATATATATATATTTGTGTGTCTTTACGATTAAGTGTGCGATATATTAAACTAGTAAAATTATTAACAATGCAATTGACTGACTCAGTTATTAAATTTGTACAATTCTTTAATTTTCAAAATACAGCTGTCATCGTTTCCTTGTATAATATTCATTTATTCAATAAATTAAAGTGAATGTTGATTATCAAAATTTTACCTGTAAAAGACATTAATAATCCCTTTCTGAATTTTTTTTTTTTTTTAATTCTGAATTTTAAATATTGTTTAAAACCGGAAAGATGTAGCGAGATAAATCGCGTTAGATTTTGAAAAGCTGGAAGCAAACGGGATATCTCGTCGATGACAATCAAGAAGTTAGTGGATGACAGAATTGATTATAATGCCAACAGGTTTTTTGAGTGACTAGTGTCTGTCAGTTTTGCCCAAGATAGCTCAGTTGGTACATAGTCTTCATGTTAATCAAAGATTCTGGTTCGTCGTTTGCCTTGCCTACGATGAATAACTGTAATAAAAATTTAAAGATATTTGACTAATACTATAATGGTCGGATATGAGAAAAATTTACAATCTAAATTGCAATTTTTCGCTCAAATGGAAATATTTAATTCGTATGATTTATTTAATCAGTTTGATTGCGTAAAAATAATAGTACATAATAAGAAAACAGCTAGCAGAACGGCTACATGAGATACGGCTATTGTGGAAATTGTAAATTAAGCAGCATAGCAGCACCACCTGTTGAGCTATATGCACCAAAATGCAATCAGATCTAGTTTATATCAAGGTCTAACAGAATCTAAAGTTTTGTGAAATTCCATGCAATGTTCTTGAGATAGAGCTATTGGGATAATCACGAATAATTCATTACGGTTGGGCCAACTGTTGAGCTATTTGCACCAAAACGTAATCAGTACCATATTATATCAAGTACTAACGAAATCCAAAGTTTTATGAAAATCCATGCACTAGTTTTTGAGATATCGCTACTGTAGAAACTGTAAATAATGCAGCATAGGAGCGCCACATGTTGAGCGATTTGAACCAAAACGTAATCATCACCATTTTATATCAAGTACTAACTAAATCTAAAGTTTTATGGAAATCCGTGCACTGGATTTTGAGATATGGCTATTGTAGAAATTGTAAATAATGCAGCATAGCAGCGCCACCTATTAAGCGATATACACCAAAAACTAATCAGATCCAGTTTATATCAAAGTGTAACAGAATCTAAAGTTTAGTGAAATTCCGTGTCACATACAGACATATTTTATCACATTTTTGTCACATACAGACTTTTTTAAAAACATGTTTTTCGCATTCTCTGACCCCTAAAACGTGTAAATCTGTTGAGAACCGGATTTCGAAAATTTCCATGAATTCAATACTTTCTTGTAAAGACAGAAAAAAATAAAAATAGTATGTAACATAAAAATTATCCACTATCTACATTAAAAGTAAATATATTAGAAGAAATGAATTTTAATTTTAGTGCTACATTTGAGAGCAAATTGTAGGGAAAATCCCATTTATCGTAAAGTTTGGAACAATGCGCTAGCTAAAAGGTTAAATTAAAAACAGTATTTTTGGCGTAGTTTAACAATGGGGACTATAAGGATGATACTAAAAAGGAATAATAAAAAGGCACATTAAAAGAAATTTTCCATTATAGTATATTTTACAAAAGTATATCATTAAGAATTTTTTTTTATATTTTATCCTTTTTAGTCCATTTAAAGCAATTTTTGCATTATCAAAATATTTGGTAATCGCTCAAATACATCTATATTATTTTCTATAATATGTACTGGTAATACAAGAATTTTAAACTCGAAAACACTTTAAATTAATCTCGGAGAAAATATGCTAATTTAACGAAATTGAAATCTTAATTAAGACTTCGTTGAACATATTTACATATGCTTAAATAAACAACTTGGAAGGCAGATTAAAAAGAGTGATAAGTATATTGTTAGCAATACTGACACTTTAAAGAATTAAAAAACATTTATTTTACATAAAGTAAAATTATCAACCCAACTTCAATGTCGTTTTCTTTAATTAAGATAAATATAACTTTAATGACTAGATGTTTTTAAGGAAACATCCGGTTGATTATATACTTATAGTTTTGAAGTTGAATAAAACTCATTAATTATTTAGCAGGCATATTTTTAAAATTTTCAGAAGAATATGTATGGACGGCAAAAATACTGAAGTAATGTAGATATCAAAATATTAAGATTATAGTTAGGATAAAATTTAAAACATTATCATTACAGAACTAAGTACAATTCTACATAACCTTGTTTTTTGAGCAAGAAAGTTCGGAAAGTTTATATAAAATATTTAACTTAGTCATATTTTTTGTTAATAAATTTTAACTGTTAATTAGTTAATTATATCTGTGTTTAAAATCTTATTTCTCACATTCAAGTAAATTAATTCCAAAATTAAAATTTTATCGGTATAAATCGTGTTAATTTTTAAATAACATTTCTGTCAAATGTTTATAAAAGAAAAATCTGTTTGTTTTTAATTTATTTCACGCTGATAAAAGCATTTAAATATACGATTTTTTTTTTTTTTTTTTTTAAGAATGAGTTTTTTTTTCTTTTTTTTTTTTGTAAGCATTTCTTTATTTTAACCCAATTACAGTTTGTTTTTTTAACCCTTCACTGCACAAGTTTTTCTATCGTTATGAAAAAAATTGTTTGGAATCTATAAATCCGTCTAATTATGGGAAAAATGATTTTTAAAAAATTACATTTAAAATTTTCAGCTAAAACTTGATGAAGTGCACCCTGTATACACAATCAGGGTTTGCAAATACTGTATTGTTACATTTTTGCAATTAAATGGGCTTAAATTAATTAATTTTATCTGCTTAACACTCTGCAGTTTGCTTTATATGAATATTTTTAAGTATTCAGAAAAAACAAGAAAAGTAATTTTAGCCTTAAGGGTGTATTCGAAAAAACGCTTCTCCACCTTTAGCAGCTTGAAAATTTCTCATATAATCTCAGACACATTTTTAAAAGTAGAAACATGAAACTTGCTGAGAGGATTTTTGAAGAGACGTAGAAGGTGCCGTGTGATGTCATTTTACGCTCACTTCATTCGAATTTGATTTATAAACAATTATCTTTTCAGTATGACCCTTTTTTTTCGTTCTCATATCTCCCGATTCGGAAAAATCGGTTCAAAATGCCGTTTTTGATTGCTTTTTTTTTGCAATATTTTCTGCATTTATCAAAGAATTGACAATTACGGCACCTTGAGTACTTTCGGAATAAGACAATTTGGCAGTTTGATGCATTTGAGAGCAAAAAGGAATTTAAAAATAAATCGGAAAATAATCAGTTTGAATCGAAATACACCCTTAAAAGCTGGATCGAATTTTTTTTTCTTTCCGAAGGATAAATTCTAATTTTATGTTAAATACAGCCATCTGACATGGACAAAATAACTGTTCTTCCATTCTTTGGACTGTTCTTGATCAGTTACAGTGATCCTATTGGCCAAATTCATGGCACATAATGAGAATTATTATGCTTTTAGGTATGTGCCAAATATGGACCACGGTGCAGTGAAGATGAATTTCATTCTTCAGTATCAATATTTTAATAAAGTGGCATTAAAGCCCCACACTAGGCACAGAAAAAGACCCGGATGATAATGTAAAGTCTACGGAAGCGTTCTTTTCAAATATCTCGCTCAAATTTTAATAGTTTTACATTGTTTTTTTGTTGTTGTTTTTTTGGCGCAAGATAGCTGAGGACGATCCACAACCGGCCTAGTTTTTATTTTTTCAATTTTGTTTATATATTTTTTATATTATGATTGTTTCAATTTCAGAACCGGTTTAAACCGGTTTCGAAAGTTAAAGTATTTAAAAAAAAAATCTGAAACCAAAACTGAAAAAGTAAAAACTAGGCCGGTTGTGGATCGTCCTCAGTTAACTTGTGTAAAAAAATCATGTAAAAATATTAAAATTTGGGCGAAATATTTAAAAAAAACGTCCCCATAGACTTTACATTATCATCCGTGTCTTTTTCTGTGCCTAGTGTTGCGCCTTTATATCATATTTTTAATTATTAGTATAACGTAAAACACGTCATATCAATTTTCTCAAGTTTCCTTCGTAATACATCTAATTTAGAGTTTCAGGGACACATATTAAAACAATTTTTATTTATTGAGTTAAAATTTTGAGTATTTTTTTTAGATGGTTAACCATATCATTTGCAAACAAAATTATACAGGGTGAGTCATAAACATGAAACAATAGGCTACCTCCTTAAATATTGCCCCTAGACCCATACTTTCAATTGCAAAAATTCATAAAAAAGTGAACTTATTGATAAGATAAATTGCAACTCCTTGGGGGGTCTATTTGGAAAATTACAAAAATTAAATTTTTATACGGCCCCCATAGGATAAAAATTCCAATGAGGAAAACTTTCCTTATCAATTTCTGAATTAGACACAAAAAACTGCATCGTCATATCTTCAAAACTCTCAGATTTATAGCCGTTTAAATAATTCATCCAGGTTTTAAAGGATTAGACACAAATTTAAATGCTCGCAATTCAAAAAACAATGTTACTTGAACAGTTCGAGGAAACATGTAAAAAAACTATCTTTTGAGTTAGAATTTTGATTTTCTCATATGATTTCAGATTTTGCTTGAGATTTCTCAAAATTTCAAATGATTAGTACTAATTTAAATGGGATAATTTAAAACAGTTATTTATCGGATTTCAATTTATTTCCATATTATTAAAGATGAAAATCTGATTTTAGTTTTGTTTCAGGGTTTTTTTCTTTCAGTATTAATTTTAAAATTATTAAAAATATTTATTTAAAAATGATATAACTTTAAAAAAAATGACATTTTCAAAAGTAAGTATTTTTTCAAATTTTCCGAAACAAAACTAATGTAAAATAATCAAAAATGACATGTTTCAAGTTTGTACTTTTTTTCTTTAACAATTCTTGAATTTAATAATTTAAACACTAGAAATAGTGGGGAGAAACTCATCATGCAGAAAAACAAATTTAAAGTTTTATATAGAGTTTGGCTCCTAAAAAATGTTTAAATGTTTTTTAAAGAATTGAAAGTGTAAAATAACTCTTTTTTGTCGCTCCAACTTCGATTTAGTTTCATTTCCATCTCCTTTCTATACTATTTAAATGTCCGTCAGTTATTTAAAACAATTCTTTTTCTAAGATGCGAATTAAGTCTTTTTTATATAAATTTAGCTCTTACAACTTCAGGCTTTTTATCGTCCTTTTAGAGGCTGTTAAAGAATCTGTATTGTGAACCCAGGCCGGGCCAGGACAAAGATGTTACTTTTTTCTGAAGGCCTGGCCGAGCCTAACGTATTTTTCATAACGGAGGGGACTGATTCCTTTTTCCTAGGTGTGCACTGGACGAAATTTTCAACCCCGGTCTCGACACAACCCGCATTAAAATCACTGTCTCTGACTGACCTAATACGTGCATAAAATAAGTAAAATTTGGCTCAATCAAATTTTTTACGAAAAACATAGATTATGAAATCGCTTTTATTTTACAAAAAAAAAAAAAAAAAAAAAAAAAAAAAAAAAACTTTAAAATTCATTTTTAATTAATAGTATATTTAAAGGCTAAAAAGTTGAATGCAATAAAACCAGTGAAAAAACTGCCTATGACGTAATCCTATCTTAAACGGAAAATGTATTGATCCATAAAAATTGAAATATGAGAAAAAAAATTCCATTTACACCTTATAAGTAGGGCATTTGTCTATAACGTATATTTTCTTTCCTATGTGATTCCGTCTTAAAAGGTTTTACTGCATAACGTTTTTCAATATCTCCAACGCATGGAAAATGGATTAACGATATTAAAATATACGTGAAACATTTACATATAAATACAGATTCATTGACAAAATAAATATATCACAGCCTTAGGCGCTTATTTATTCATAAAAAGTATAAATATTAAAAATGAAAAGCTATAAGTATTTTTGGTCAGAATTCCTCCATATGACACAATTTTTAACCATACCGAAGTAAAAATAACTATGTAGAAATTCACGGCTGAGCCGGACTATGATTTAATTTTTTTTTTCCAAGCCGGTCCGGGCTATGATTTTAAGATTTTTTCAGGCCGGGCCGAACTTTTTTCCATGTGGGTCGGTCTGGGACCCACGTCTGTCTTAAATCGACTTTTAATAACTGACAATTTGTGGACGACCCCTCACTTGCTTCCATAATGAGTGAAAAACTCTTCGTTTTCAGGCATGGTTAAGTGGTGTAAGTCACGAGTTTTGCATTTTAATATCTCTTTGAGGTTTTTAGATGTAGAGATGAAAATTTTTTTTGTTCAATTTAGGATTGGACAAGGAATAATTTCCTAAATGGGAATTTTGCCCTACGGGTGCCGTATAAAAACTTAATTTTAATATTTTTTCAAAAAGACTCCCCATGGAGTTGCAACTTATCTTATCAAAAAGTTCACTTTTTTAGCTCACAGGCTATCATAGCCTGAGAGCTTATGTGCCCGTCCGTTCTGTATGTACAGTCACCGCAAAAAAAATCTTGACATTTGAGATTTTAGACGTTTTGTTGAATATCTAGAAATATACATGAGGAATTATTCTGAAACTTCAGGTGTGTAAACAATATAGCACAGGTCATATATTTTCGTGAAATTTTTTTGCCGAAGTCCCATAGGGGACCGTCAAAAAATTGAAAAAGAATGAATATCTTTTGGATGACCCTGTCAAAACTAATGTAGCAAAAGCATTCCAACTGCAGATTATCATTAAGTGACTTATTGTAATTATGTGTGTTCATTTTTATGCGGATAGCATATATACCCGTAGAGAAATTAAGGTTTTTATAAAAACAGTCCCAATTTTTTTCAAGATTTTTGCTTATTATTTGCAGAGTTCTTAATATAAAATAAAGTTTTTTCCTGAACTTATGACAAACAATATTATAAATAATACCCTGCAACCAGAATTTAAAAAAAATAATAATTGTATGAATAATGAACAGGTTTACTAAATAAATTTTCATTGCGCATGCGTAAAAGTTATGCAAATTTTGATTGCATATTGTGTTAGCTAAAGGTATGGAGCAACTTTTGTAAAAGTCTCAGAATCGCAGCTTAAAAATGCTGAAAATTATCGCGGATGGAATCTGATGAAAATCCGTTGTTTCGAAAAAGACGCAAAAAGATAAGGGGTTGTATCCAAATATAGTAGTGAGCGCGATAGTATGTACTACATAATATTGCGCGCACTACTATATTTGGATACAACCCCTTATCTTTTTGCGTCTTTTTGGAAATAACGGATTTTCATCAGATTCCATCCGCGATAATTTTCAGCATTTTTAAGCTGCGATTCTGAGACTTTTACAAAAGTTGCTCCATACCTTTAGCTAACACAATATGCAATCAAAATTTGCATAACTTTTACGCATGCGCAATGAAAATTTATTTAGTAAACCTGTTCATTATTCATACAATTATTATTTTTTTTAAATTCTGGTTACAGGGTATTATTTATAATATTGTTTGTCATAAGTTCAGGAAAAAACTTTATTTTATATTAAGAACTCTGCAAATAATAAGCAAAAATCTTGAAAAAAATTGGGACTGTTTTTATAAAAACCTTAATTTCTCTACGGGTATACATGCTATCCGCATAAAAATGAACACACATAATTACAATAAGTCACTTAATGATAATCTGCAGTTGGAATGCTTTTGCTACATTAGTTTTGACAGGGTCATCCAAAAGATATTCATTCTTTTTCAATTTTTTGACGGTCCCCTATGGGACTTCGGCAAAAAAATTTCACGAAAATATATGACCTGTGCTATATTGTTTACACACCTGAAGTTTCAGAATAATTCCTCATGTATATTTCTAGATATTCAACAAAACGTCTAAAATCTCAAATGTCAAGATTTTTTTTGCGGTGACTGTATGTTCGTATGTACGTAACGCGATAACTCATGATAAAAATATCCGATCCACTTGAAATTTTGTATGTAGGTATATCCTGACAAGGCGCTTCCCTGATTAGTTTTTGGAGTTCATTCGATATGTATAAGAGGGGGAACGGGGGGCTCATGCCCCCCGTTAGTTGATATAGATGGGATTTTCATGCAGAATTAAGTTTTCAAAATTTAGATTAGGATCATTCTGATGAGGCGATTCCGTGACTGTTATTAGGTGTTCATTGAATAAGTATAAGTAGGGGGAACAGGGGTTCTAATGCCCCCCCCCGTTAGTTGATATAAATGGGATTTTCATGCAGAATTAAGTTTTCGTTCAAAATTTAGATTAGGATCATTCTGATGAGGCGATTCAGTGACTGTTATTAGTTGTTCATTGAATAAGTATAAATAGGGGGAACAGGGGTTCTAATGCCCCCCCACCCCCGTTAGTTGATATAAATGGGATTTTAATGCAGAATTAAGTTTTCGTTCAAAATTTAGATTAGGATCATTCTGATGAGGCGATTCCGTGACTGTTATTAGGTGTTCATTGAATAAGTATAAATAGGGGGAACAGGGGTTCTAATGCCGCCCCCCCCCGTTAGTTGATATAAATGGGATTTTCATGCAGAATTAATTTTCGTTCAAAATTTAGATTAGGATCATTCTGATGAGGCGATTCCGTGACTGTTATTAGGTGTTCATTGAATAAGTATAAATAAGGGGAACAGGGGTTCTAATGTCCCCCCCCCCTTAATTTATATAAATGGGTTTTTCAAGCAGAATTGTCAGATTTCGTTCAAATCTCTGAATAGTTTTGGAAGTTTAATGGTTAAGTATAAAAGAGGGGGATAACTCTTTTTAAATTATATAAATGCTAAATGGGTTTTTATTAAGAATTAACTAATTTGCTCTGAATTTTGGATATAGATTTTTTATATGATAAAGCATGTCTTTGGTAGTATAGGAGGTTCAATGATTAAGTATAAAAAAAGAGAAAAGGGGAGAGCTGTTTCCCCTTCTTAATTTTTTTTTTCGAACGGAATTAACCCTTGAAAATATAAAGCTTTAATGTGCAATTAGTATTTGTAGCCTGTGAGCTCAATGCCTTCAGTTTAACTGGGCAGTATTCTTTATTTATGAATTTTTGCAATTAGAAGTATGGGTCTAGGGGCAATATTTAAGGAAATAGCCTATTGTTTCGATATTTATGACTCACCCTGTATGATAAAACTTGTTATGTATTTTTTAAATTTTAAATTAAAAATTTATTTAAAAATGTTGGGTAATTTACAATTGTTCTAACTCAAAATATTATTTGCAGAATTTCAATTTTTTTTACATTTCAATAAACAGAAATATATAAATTTTAATTTAGGTTCAGCATTTAAAAAAATATTAATTAACAAAAATTAAAAATATTTAAAGTAAAAATTTTAAAAATGTATAATTTTAATTTTAAAAAATCATGTTTTCAAAATTAAATATTTTTTCAAATTTTCCGAATTAAAATTAAACTAAAATAATAAAAAAAGCATGTTTCAAATTTGAAGTATTTATCTTTAATGGTTCTTGAGTTATAACAATTTACATCCGAAAAATTGTGAAAAACCCATCATGAAGAAAAATGCACTCTCACAAAAAGTCATTTCTACGTCAACCATTGCTTCAAAGCTAGATTTTGAAAAAAACAAAACGAAAAAAATATATATATTATTTTCTAATTAAGATAGAAACATGATTTAAACGTTATTTAAAGCATTAAAAATAGAGAAATTTTTAAGATTTTAGCGTTCCGGATCCCCTTAAAACATATAGAAGATTTCAAAGCTTTTCCAATAAAAATCTAATGTTTTATTTACTTTTTCTCTGATAAAAGCGTTTAAATCACAGATATTTTCTATAACAATGAGATTATTTTTGTTCCATTCTCATAAAACTTTAAACTTATTTTCTTAAACTTTGAATCCCAGCCTTTGGGAGCCATATTTTAATATAGTAGTTTTAATTTGGTCTCTTTTAAATCACTAATGTATGTGAAATTATTCATAATGAGTTTTTTAAATTTGTACTGTATTTGATTAAAGCGTAAAAGAAATGTTAGAGCTTTACTAAAAAATCGAACATTTTCTTTTCTCCATGCGGTAGAATAATTTCAATCACAAAGAATTTTTCTATAAGATCGGGTTCTTTTATTACATATTCACAAAAAATGGGATTTGACTTTTCAAAAGCTAAATCACAGTCTTAAGTTACCGGATTTTAATTTAAATAGGCGGCATTTTTTTTAATCATTAATATTATGTGAAACTATTCACTGCAAATTCCGGAAATTTGTATTACTTCTAATTAAAATGTATGAAAGATCTCAGAGATTTTTAGAAAAATCTTTATTTATTTCGAGATGATAAAAGAATTTAAATTACGAATATTTATTATTTTTATTATTATATAAGAATGGATTTCGTTTTTCCATACACATAGAATTTTGGATTCGACTTTTCGAATGATGAATCCCAGCTTTTCGCAACTATATTTGAATACAGTGATTTTAATTTGCTCTTTGTTAAATATGATACATATATTATATATAAATTGCTTGTGTGAAACAATTCATAGCAAGTTCCTGAAGTTTGTATTACATTTAAATGAAACGTATAAGAGATGCCAGAACTTTTCCCCCAAAAAATCTGTTTTTTTTTTCTTTTTGCAGAAAAAGAAAAAAATGTATTTATGGTGTTCTGTGGTAATAACGCCAGGATGTGTAATAACGCACAGTACTAATAGTACGCGTAGTTATGCAGGAATCCTAAAAAAAAATGGCACTATGGGTCCTACGCTAAAAGAATCTGAGTCATCAGAATAACTCAAGAAATAACTCATCAGTCTTGTATACACAGCAATCGCTAAAAGTTAATTTATTACAATTTCAGACCTTATCTCTATAATAAGCACGTAAGAGTCAACGTCCAATTTAAAACTTCTTAGGTAAGTTCTGTGACATGAAAATTATATGTTTATTAGGAAATACTTTGTTTATTACATAAAATTGCAGTGTATTTTATGTACTTTCAAAATGTTTTGGAAGATTCTGGATGTGTTCGCGAGGAAGCTTGTAGTTTAAAATATACTGCACAAAATAAATACCGGGGTAATAACGCGATCCATTGGTGTTATTCCCGCGGTTGATTCTTTTCACTGGCAGAACTACATTTTATATATATTGTGTGTGTGTGTGTGTTTCATTTTATTTTATGCACGAAAGACCGTTATTGTCATTGTTGAAAATTAAAAAGGGCAAAATTGTGTATCCTAAATGCTGATATTTTTTTCAAGTCCAAAGAGTAAAATATCAAATGGTTATTACTGCATCCTGATGTCGCAATTAATGGTAAGTAAAACCAAGTTGTCAATTTCTAGGACTGTAGAATGTGTATCTTTAGAATTGGACAATCTACATGTCGTTGTTCCACCTTGCTTAAGTTTTGCCTGCATGGCGTGTGATGGTTCACATTTAGTTTGCCTTGCCTTACATAGGTGGATAATAATGCCAAATAGGAAGATGCGATCAAGAAATCACGCCACTACGTTTTAGGAATAAATATCTGCTAAAATATTCTTTCTTGTATACACAGTCAATAAGTTGCTGTATAAAATCCTATATTAGCTGGAAAAAACTAACCGTGAAAATAGGTAGAACCTTCATGTGGCGTTAAGGCCCCTGTCCCTGCCCCCGAAGACACTCATGAGCTAATGCTATTCCTATGGGGAGGCATTTTTCTAATAACCATTTCGCATTTTCACATTTTCAATTAATTTTTTTTTTCTTTTGCATTGGATAGCTGAGGTCCCTCTCAAAACCGCTCCTTGACTATTTTTTCGATTTTGGGCGCAGATATTTTTTATAAAGTTACTTTCATTTTCTGAACCGGTTCTGAAAGTGAAAGTAACACTGTAAAAAATATTTGCAATAATATCAGAAATAGATAGGTAATTTAAATATAATAAAATGGAAAAATAAGTTCGATTCGAAATCTCTTCCATTGTCAGGCATTCCAATTTTATATACTTCTGTTAAAAAATGAATTTTTAAATGTGTCAAAACTTTTTGCGCTTGTTGAGCGGAGCAGTTGACCCTTAAGGCTGTGGTCACTTATTTTCCGAATTTCCCTTCGTAATACTAAGTCTATGGGCGTTTCATGCATTCTGTATTCAAAATATCTACTCAGGTAAAGAATATTTTTAACTTTTCTTGCGTTCTATTGTTAAAGGATGTCTTTTTTTTCTTAGTTCTCAAAATATTTCTAAAATCTATGCATAATTTAATGTTTCATGTTTTAAAAATTAACAAAGTGGGAGTAAAATTTTAAAACTTCATTTACAATTAAGCGTAGTTTACAGAAATATTTTGAAAACTAAGAAAAAAAATAGACATGCTTAAAGAACAGAACATCGAAAAAAGAAGTTAAAAATATTAATTAAAAATATTAATTCGGAAAAGTGAGTGACCAGCACCTTTTAATGAAACATTGCGCTGCAGATTTAGTTTAGTTTAGTTTTTTTATTAATAACTAGGAGTTATTATTAATCTGTCGGTACCAGTAAAATTTTTATAAAATAATTTGGAGCAATGTTAGTGAGGGCTGTTCTTTTTCTTCTTAAGGCGCAACACTAGGCACAGAAAAAGACCCAGATGATAAGGTAAAATCTATGGGAGCGTTCTTTTCAAATATATCGCTCAAATTTTAATATTTTTACATGACTTTTTTTGCATAGGATAGCTGAGGACGATCCACAACCGGCCTAGTTTTTACTTTTTCAATTTTGATTTCAGATTTTTTTTTTTTTTACAAAATTGCTTTAAATTTCACAACCGGTTTAAACCGGTTATGAAATTGAAACTATCATAATATAAAAAAATTACACTACTGGCCATTAAAATTTCTACTCCACGAAGACGACATGTTACAGACGTCAAATTTAAAGGACAGGAAGAAGATGCTGTGATATGCAAATGATTAGCTTTTCAGCGCATTCTGACAAAGCAGATGTCGGTAGCGACACCTACAATGTGTTTAAATGAGGAAATAGTTCAGCCGGTTTCTCAGACAAAAATTGCATTTGAGCGTTGTTGTCTGGTGAAAAAATGTTGTGATGCCTTGTGTAAGATGAAGAAATGCGTAACAGCATGTTTCTGACTTTGATAAAGATTGAATTGTAGTTTACTGGGGTTGCGGTTTATCCTATCGCAGTATTGTTGCTCGCTTTGGTCGAGATCCGATGTCTGGTCGCAGAATATGAAATCGATGAATTCAGGACGGTAATAAGGAGCACCGTACGGGATCTCAACGGCCCCCTATCACTGAAATCCGAGAAGACAGGCATGTTATCCATATGGCCGTAATGGATCGTGAAACTACGTCAAGAGCCCTGAGTCAAGAAATGCGGTCATTTACAAGACAAAAAGTGTCTGCACGAACAGTTCGACGACGTTTGCAGCAGCATAGACTCTCAGTTCGAAGACCATGGCTGCGACTTCTCTTGACGATGCGTCATAGACAGGAGCGCCTTCAAGGGTGTGATCAAGGACGAACCTGGGTGCACGAATGGCGAGGCGTCGTTTTTTCAGGTGAATCCATGTTCTGTTTACAACATCATGATGGTCGCATTGGTATTTGGCGGCATCGTGGTGAACGCACTTTATCAGCGCACATTCTTCATCGTCATATATTCCTATCACCTGGCGTAATGGTATGGGGTGCTATTGGATACACGTCTCGGTCATCTCTTGTTCGCATTGACGGTACTTAGAACAGTGCTCGTTACATTTCTGTTTTTTTACGACCCGTGGCTCTACCCTTTATTCGAGACCTGCGAAACCGTACGTTTCAGCAGGATAATGTCCGACCGCATGTTTCCGGAACTGTACGGACCTTCCTTGATACAAAAAATGTTCGGTTGTGGCCCTGGCCAGCACGTTCCCCATATCTCTCCCCAATAGAAAACGTCTGGTCAATGGTTGCCGAGCGACTAGCTCATAACCATACGCCAGTCACTATGGTTGATGAACTGTGGCATCGTGTTGAAGCTGCATGGGCATCTGTATCTGTGCATGCCTTCCAATCTCTGTTTCACTCAATGCCCAGGCGTATAAGTGCTTTTATACGCGTATAAGTGCCCGAGGTTTCACAGGATCACTGATTTCGCAGGATCTATGCACCCAACTTTCTTGAAAATTTAATCACTTGCTATTTCTATCTTAATATTTTTGTCCAATAAATATCATCTTGTAATCTGCATTTCTTCCTGGTGTAGCAATTTTTATGGCCAGTAGTGTATAATCAAAATTGAAAAAGTAAAAACTAGGCCGGTTGTAGATCACCCTCAGCTATCCTATGCCAAAAAAACGTGTAAAAATATCAAATTCGGAGCGAGATATTTGAAAAGAACACTCCCATAGACTTTACATTATCATCCGGGTCTTTTTCTGTGCCTAGTGTGGGGCCTTAAACGTACCTGGCAGGGAATTTGTTTCGGAGACAGTGGGATAAATAAGATTTTTCTCTCTAGCATTTTTATTTTTATTTCAACACCATAAATAACAAAACCACTTTCCCTTACGAATTTTAGTCTATTTTTTCGTTTTAAGAATTTCCGAAAACCTCACGTTTCATATGTTAATTCATCTTTTCCTAGCAACTACTGAAATGCGCAGATGTGCTATTATAATTTGTACTACTCGAACACGCAACAGAATATATAAAACATGTAACACAGGACTTAGTGTCAAATGTTTTGTCGACTTTCACACGAGACCAAATAGCACGTAGAATGCAGCATAAAATAAATGGTTTAAGGTAGTAATTGAGTAGATATTCCTTTTTTTCTTGTTATTGTTTACTTTGGTTTATATTATTCTTTTCTTTATTTAAGGGATCCAGTACCTTTTTTAACTCGTTGAAAATCAGTAAAAACATTGAAAGTTTGAATTAATGTAACTCATTTATTTTTTTTATGTATAAGCATAAAATTTTGGATTTTGAATAAACAGATTATGTTTTTTAATACAGTACCCTAGATACTGACTA
This sequence comes from Maratus speculifer, assembly GCA_964019185.1. Taxonomy (NCBI): domain Eukaryota; kingdom Metazoa; phylum Arthropoda; class Arachnida; order Araneae; family Salticidae; genus Maratus; species Maratus speculifer. The sequence continues at coordinate 49,332,639 of OZ025299.1, forward strand.
GTGTTTTGAAGAATTTGTGTACTGTTGAACTTAAAACATCTCTTTATTTCACTCCGTAAGTCATTGCGCGCATGATATCTTGAGAACGTATGTATAGATTTTTATGAAATTCAATACATATAATAATATGTATTTTTTAAATGAACTATTCTTAGATCAAAATTATTTCAATAACTATAAAAAGTCAATATTTTTGTTTAGAAAATCAAAAAATTATGTTTTTTAATCAATAAAACTAATCATAACTAAAATTATTACCACTCTAAATACTTAAAAGTAGGTCATTTTAAACACACATATCTGTTTAATAACTGCACTTAATTTCATAAAAATCCATACATGCGTTCTCAAGATATCGTGCGCGCAATGACTTACAGAGTGAAAAAATAGAGATCTTTTAATTTCAATAACACACAAATTCTTTTCAAGACTAGTCAGTATCTAGTGGTATTATATTAAAAAGCATAATCTGTTTAATCAAAAGCCAATGTTTTATGGCTATACATAAAAAAATAATGGAGATATGCTAATTTAAACTTTTAATGTTTTTGTTGTTTTTTCAACGAGTTTAAAAGATACGAGACCCTTTAAGACAAAAGTTTCATGATTACATAAAGAAAAAGAAAATTCAAAAGTTTGCGGTATGAAATCGAATTTTTTTTTTTTTTTTTTTTTTTTTTTTTTTTTTTTTATTTAAAAAAAAACGAAACTGGCAAATCTGCCAAACTCAGGAAACACATGAAGAGAAATAAAAATGGAGTTCAAAATTTTTGATTTTGTACCAGAAATTTTAAACAAGAATTTTTTTTAATACTGAAATGTCTTTCTTAAATAAAGGTAAGAATAGTATAGAAATTTTCGGTCGCGAATGAGAAATTTCGAATAAAGTAAAAAGGTTTGTACTTCAAAGCGCCCATGCATTCATATTTATTCATATGCATTAATATTTATTCCTTTGCGCCTATGCATTCATATAATGATCGTTATAGTGTCCTCTACCAATCCTTAAAATTTGTACAATGAATTTAGAATCACCCTGTATTTAGTCATCAATCTTAATGTCCTAATCCCAAAATGTGAAACATCTCCGTCGAAAAAAATGGTGTGGTCTCTAACTTGAAACATTACCTATTTATTCATTAAATATATATGTATTAATAAGATATTTTCAAAGAGACGTATTTATATTTTCGGTGTTACTCTGACTGGAGACGTTACTCTGACTACCCGTAAGGATTTTTAGGTTTAAGGAAACCTGAATTTTCATTCCTTGAGATAAAACACGGAAACTGATAAGAGGAATTTTTCGCATCTTCCCCGCACTATTTGTTGTAAAATTCTAAAGAGGATTTTAAAATCATTGCTTCGATCAATATACATACACTGTCAAGCCCTTATTACCGCATGGGCAAATCGAGACTTTGCCCATGGGCCCCCAAATCCATAGATTAAATTATAAAATATTTACTTTCTTTTTTCCAAAACTCTCTCATATGTTAAAGTTACTAAATTCATCTTAAAGTAATATAACAAATTAGTACAGTTATATAAAAGTTTTTAAAAAAAGATGTACTTTTACTAATTAGGTATTTCATTTAGAATTGACGGAACTAAAAATTTTCTTCTATTTATATCAAAGGTACAAAAATATGTTTATGCATTGTGCATGCACATATGAGTGACCATCATTTCTATTTGAGTAACGTTATAATGATTCGATAGGGCCCCCTAATTTATCTTTGTCCAGGGCCCCAATTAGTCGTAATTAAAGAAAATGTCTGATTTTGTATTTTTCAGAGAATATTTGATCCCGACAGCTCTCAGGAGACCGATTGCAAATTGAAGAAAAATAATAATATGTTGGATATCACCCTATCATATCACCCTATAAAATAAATTGCTCTAAATGACCTGCAACTGCAGAAAATGACTACTATGGTGATAATGTAAACAATTGTGTTTACTATGTGTAAACATTTGTGATCACCATGTTTCACACCATGTGTAAACATTTCGTCACCTGAGAATAATAGGGTTCTATCTGTGTTTCTGAAAAAAAAATGACTTATCGATATAGAAAGGTTCTTTTTGTATCTATGAAGGCATTTTTGTATCAAAATGATGTTATACATAATTTATATATATTACAATAATATTATGACATTATTTTAATCCAGAAATGCCTTCAAAGATACAAATAGAACATTTCTATAACGATAAGTCAATTTTTTTCAAAAACACAGATAGAACCGTATTATTCTCAGTTGACGATTTGTGTTCACTATTTTGTACGAAATACTTTCTAACTGCACATGCGCGAACGATACCAAAGAATTATTTTCATGATATGGTAGTCAACTCTATCAGGTCAAATCCTAAAAAAACTAGTCGGATAAAATGAAAATTCAGAAAGATATCGGTGATAGTGCGAGCTGATTTCCAGTTGATTTCTAAAAATAGTTCGATAATAAGAGATTTTTCACAAATTTTCTTTTTTAATTTTTTTATTTTAATTTTTTATGGATGCTTCAGTTTTTTTTTTTTTTTTTTTTTTTTTTTTTTTTTTTTTTTGTAAAACTATCAGAACGAGCTTATTCTAACAAAATGTTTATCAATAATACAGCAAACGATCCAATTCTATTCGTTTACATTTATTAACACCTTGAAAGACGATGGGATAAAATATATCCCACTTAATTTTAATTGCAAAATGCCACATTTATACCAGGATTTTGAAATGAAAATTTTAATTTTATCAAGTACGCAAAGAAAACCATTTATCTATTTAGAAATCAATTTTGTTTTTAAATTCCGGTGTCATTCAATCATTTCAGCATTTTATGAATAGAAGTAATTTGCCCCTCAAAGGATTAAATACACACCTTTGTTGGAAGACAGTTAATAGAAATTGACAAGTAGTGGAAAATCATTCATCATACGGTTACTTAAAAAATAATATAGTTTAAAAAAACTAAAAAACACGCTTTTTAAGTATATCAAACTAAAAAGTGAAAAATAATTCGTACTATAAGCTGAAAACAAAAATAGATGAAAAATACTATATTACTATAAAATCATTGTTATTATAAGAATCAATTAATAAGCAATAAATAAAATTATCGTGGAAAAAAAGCGTGGGGTGCTCCATCTACCATGCTCCATCTATCAGTTCTTAAGAAGCACCCCACGCTTTTTTTCCACGATAATTTTATTTATTGCTTATTAATTGATTCTTATAATAACAATGATTTTATAGTAATATAGTATTTTTCATCTATTTTTGTTTTCAGCTTGTAGTACGAATTATTTTTCACTTTTTAGTTTGATATACTTAAAAAGCGTGTTTTTTAGTTTTTTTAAACTGTATTTATTTTTCACTTTTTAGTTTGATTACATTAAAAACGTGGTTTTTAGTTTTTTTAAACTATATTTATTTTAAAATTTACAACGAAACGACATCGATCCAAATCACTTTTTTTGGTTGACTCTGGTTAATTTAACCATGCATCTCGAATCCTATTAAGAATGTATAAAAAAAATTCTTCACATTATGAAAGACAACATTTTTTGCCAGATATAGCCAAATTTGGAGACATTCTTTCATTTGACACCAAATACGTGTTGTGGCTTTCGTAATCTTAATAGTCAATTTTTCGGCCAAATGTCGCCAATATTTTGTGAAATATTGCCAACTTATTGGTTGCTGCCATTTTCTCATGACCCTGACCCGTATTACCCCAAATGACTCACTAATCAAATTTGATCAAACATGTGACTTAGCTCAAAGGTCTCCAGGTAATCAAAAACAGTAGAATATAAAGTTGAATCAAAATCGTTTAAGCCGTTTCTTAGATAAAATTAGCTTGACAGCATTCATCAATACAGCGAAATGGCCCACTAATATAATTTTGTTTAATTTTGTTTATAATTGATATAAATGAGATTTTCATGCAGAATTAACAGTTTTCGTTCAAAATTTAGATATAGGATCATTCTGATGAGGCGATTCTGTGACTGTTATTAGGTGTTCATTGAATAAATATAAACAGAGGGAACGGGGTCTCATGCCCCTCCCCTTAATTGATATAAACGGGATTTTCATGCAGAATTAACAGTTTTCGTTCAAAATTTAGATATAGGATCATTCTGATGAGGCGATTATGTGACTGTTATTAGGTGTTCATTGAATAAGTATAAACAGGGGAAACGGGGGGCTCATGCGCCCCCCCCCTTAATTGATATAAACGGGATTTTCATGCAGAATTAACAGTTTTCGTTCAAAATTTAGATATAGTATCATTCTGATGAGGCGATACCGTGGCTGTTATTAGGTGTTCATTGAATAAGTATAAACAGGGGGACGGGGGGCTCATGCCCCTCCCCTTAATTGATATAAACGGGATTTTCATGCAGAATTAACAGTTTTCGTTCAAAATTTAGATATAGGATCATTCTGATGAGGCGATTCTGTGACTGTTATTAGGTGTTCATTGAATAAGTATAAACAGGGGAAACGGGGGGCTCATGCGCCCCCCCCCCTTAATTGATATAAACGGGATTTTCATGCAGAATTAACAGTTTTCGTTCAAAATTTAGATATAGGATCATAAAATTTATATGCATTTGCGAAAGTGCACTTAAATCTACATTTTGTAAAGTATGCGGTGAAAAAAATAGCTATTATTGATTTACAGGGCCGCCCAAAAGAATTCCATTATATAATGGTAAAAGAAAGAATTGTGTGCGACATATTTAAATTATATTAAACTATTTTATCAATAATAGTGATGCATAATATGAAGTGCATAGCATTTACAGGGATACACAAGATTTGAAATAGTAAATTCTTTCCGAAGTACTGTACATGTATCTGATGATGACTGATGAATAGATGAAAGCATTTTAATTTTGATATGGGCTTTTAACTTTCACTAAATTTATGCATTTATATGGAGTGTATAAATGCTATAGTTGATAAATAGGGCTGCACAAAAGAGCTCGCAAAAGTTATTAAATATGATCGTAAATAATTTAAAGGTGGGTTTTAAATAAGTTATGCATTTTTATGCTGAACTGTAGTAAGTTTACAGAGAAATGTTTATAGAATATAGATAAATGATATACAGAGCAACGCGAAGAATCGGATACATGGACGCCTATGAATGATAATTTCTTAGAATATTATTTTAGTAGTTTTAAAAGTGTTTTAGTTTAAAATAAATTTTAGCTAAATACTGGCGTGTAATAAAGGCACTAGGTAAACTACAGAGCTGAACAAATGTATTCAAATATACACTGCTCAAAACAATTAAAGGATATTGCAGTTTTAGGTGGATTTTGTATCTGGGAAACTTTTTAGCTGATTGATACATGGTCGACAGACATAGTAGGTTATATGAGAATAAATTACACATGTTTGGCAGAAAAAAATGCATTTTATTGCGCATTTGCGTACAAAAGGAAAAAAACACAATTTGTGCATATGAGAAAAAAAGAATAAGAAAAGGTGTTTTCTGCAAAGAAAATCATTTTCAGTAGGGGGTATGGTTTCCACGGGCGGCCAGCAATGTTGAACACCTTTGAGGCATGGACTCAATGAGGCTATTAATGACGAGTTGGGGTATTCTGCCCCACTCTTCCAGAAGAGCTCTTTCCAGTTCTTGAAGAGTTTGTGGGGGTTGTTGGCGGCCAGAAACTCGTCTTCCTAGAGCGTCCCAAACGTGCTCGATTGGATTCATGTCTGGAGAACACACTGGCCATTCCATTCGAACGATTCCTTCCTCGAAAAGGAAATCTTACACCAGGTTTGCACGATGTGTCCTGCAGTTATCGTCCATTAAAATGAAGTTATCTCCGATTGCTGCAGCGTAAGGGACTACAATAGGTCTGAAGATTTCATCCCTATATCGGCGACTAGTCAGAGCTCCATCTCGAATGATATAGTGGTCAGTGCACCCGTTAATGGAGATGCCACCATACACCAACACTCCTCCACCGCCAAATCTGACACTTTCGTGCACGAACGCAGGATTATTCCTACTGACACGGTCCCTCCAGATGAAAATACGCCTATTATCCGGATGCACAGAAAAACGGGACTCGTCAGAAAACAGAATATTGCTCCATTCATTTCTCCTCCAGTTGACATGCTCGGTTGCCCACTCCCTGTGGTCGCGACGATGCCTTGATGTTAATTTAACACATACCATCGGTCGGCGAGCATACAGACTTACAGCATGGAGCCGGTTTCGTACAGTCTGAGTTGAAATCGTGGTGCCTGTAGCCGAGCGAAGGTGTTGTTGGAGAAGAGTAGCGTTCATGTTTCGGTGTCTCCGAGCTATTAACGCTAAATACTGATCTTCATTGGGCGTTGTTGCCCGTCTACGACCTTGCCCTGGTCTTCGGCCTGCACATCCACTCTCCAAAAAACGGTTCCAGATCCTGGAAATGACACTTTGTGACACTCCAATGGCTTGCGCTACTTCGGCTTGAGTTTGGCCCCTTCTAACCTACCAACAATTCTCCAAGCTTCTGAATCTGTCAAATGACTTCGCTGAGACATCGTACTCATCGAAACAAAGCGATCACTGAATGCCGATCATCCTTGTCTTCATTCTCTTTTATCCAGTTGAAAATCAAATTTCATTCGCTGCCGCTGAAGCGACGTTTTTGACGTCGAACTCAAAATTTGCATACTCCACAGTTTGAAAACCAGAAAAATTTGCATTTGTGATTCTCTTCTTCTATTTTCGGCAAAAAAAAATTCGTTTATATCTTTATTTTATATAAAACTTCAGATATCCTTTAATTGTTTTGAGCAGTGTAGTTCACTTTATTAGTATAAATTGCTGAAAGAGAAATTTCAACCTGCTGGGCATTTTCTTGCTAAACTAAATTTCCCCATTATGTATTATATATATCATTCGACAGATCAAATACAGGGCTGTTCAAAAGTACTAGAATACATATTTGGCTATAGACAGTAACCATATTTCCCCAAATAGCGTTTGTTAAAGATTTCAGAAGTGTTGCAAAGTGTTTCTGAATCTATGTTTAAAGCATGATTTTTCTTATTTGTTCATTCACAATGACAGTTATTTCCTGATTAAAATCGAGGATTTTCTCTTTCTAAGGAAAAATCTACAAGCATTGAATTAGTTTGAATCTAAGCAAATATCTCTAAAATATGTCTTTTTTAAAATTCTTAGCCAAAAGTATTTTGCATCAAAATTTCAATTTTTGAAGGATGAAATAACATTGAAAAAATATAGGCAGCTGAAACTGGCAAGTTTTATAATTCCTTTCAAATATTGTTGTATAGAAAAAGATACAAAATTATCGATCCCAATTGACGATCAAAAGACCGACCCAAGAGAGCTCTAAATACCTTTTGAGCTTTGACCAATAATATTTTTAATTGTATGCTATGTTATACAATGAATTTTTGATGAGGGCAATACATTTTCAAAATATTAGTATGTTTTTGTTATAAAATTATATCTTTTGTAGAACAAGGTGGAAAGGAAAGGACATAAAGAACACATGGCCGCAAACAATCGCAATTCAGCAAAATTGTTTCTCTCTGGATTTTCAAATTTTATTAAGTAAATTTCCTTTCTCTCTCGAAAATTTAAAAAAATAATAAAGTTTGTTCTTTCCAAAGGATTTAAAGTAATTACGCACTGAAAGAAAATATAAGCGAAAATTATTCATAAGGGAGGAAGATTGTCCCCCTGAAGTCCCTTTTCGTTCTGTTTTCTTTTACAATTATTTATTTCATTTCTAAACCACCAACTAAAATACCTTAACCTAATCGGGTTTTCAAATATATATATATATATGTGTGTGTGTATAATCTGTTTCACTTTTTCATTTTGTAAAAAAAGCTGATAGAAGTTTAACTTGGGGTTTTTAACGTGCATCTTATTTATTATTCTTCAAAAAAAAAATTTTTTTCGAAGTAGAAAATAGAAACAAAAAAAAGGAATTATTAAATTAAATTAAAAAGAATTATCGAAAAACGGCGATATTGTTTTAAAATATCTGCAATCTTTATGAAATTTGCAGCAGCATAAAAAATACAGTATTTTAATACTTTATAACATTATTAAAACGTGTTGGCTGAGGTTCGTCATTCCTATTCGGCGTAAATAAACTTGTATTGCCACCCTATTTATATGCATTATTATGATTAGTATAGAAATTCTTCAATGAAAATGAAGGGCGTAATGCTTGTAGTTCGTTGACAGATGTATATTAAACTATTCCGTTAAATTATGCCTTACGGAAAGAAAACTTTTAACATTGTATTTTAATGATGTTACACGTCTTCAAACATAATGAAATTGGCATACATCACTGTAGTGCAATACGCTTAATATAGAATATTGATTGCGTAACTTCTTTCGTTTATTTACAGGGATTCACACAGAAATTCCATATCATTGCTCTCGGTACACAATAATTGTTTGAAAAGTGTATCGTGAAATTAATATGCATCATTGAGGAGGGAAATAACGCAGCCCACAGAAAACACATCGCCCCCTGAATGCATTCCTGAGAGCTGACATAATAATGGTGGCTGCCAAAATCGTGCTTTTTTTAAAGGTATGTACACTAAATTTAAATACTAGTATTTTATAAAAGATTTCTTTGCCTTGTTTAATCTCAGATTATTAAAGCGGGGGGGGGGGGAATTAAAACTTATTGGTACCAAAGTTCAAAGCACCGTACATATGTTGAAAAAAAACAAGCATTCGGCATTTGCCATTTCTGTTATGGCATGGGACATGTATAACATAGGACATGTATAAAATCAATTTCTTTAACAGTCTATAAGAACATTGAAGGGTGTGTGTTTTCAATCTTAATTGTTTTCTATACATTGTACGGCATGAATGAATTTTATAGATCATATACAACGCAACAATTGAAATTATTTAATTTATGAGGGCGAGATTTGAGGAAAATGCGTTTTCAAGAGCATTATTCTTTTTTATCACGCATAAGTTTTACTATATAAATGTAATACAAATAAATTTACATATTGGACTTCATATAAGGTATGGATACGCAAATACTGTCGTTATGGTAATTGCCAGATAACCTTTATTTACTTGTTTTATGCGCTCTCCCCTTTAATTACATTGTTAGCACACTTGCAACCTCCCGCTTTTTTTTTAAACGAAGAATTCTCTTCTTAGCAGAAAAATTATTAAATTAAATCTTTATTGCTTCGATTTGGTAGTGATTCTTAATCTGCATCCTTTTATTTATTAAATAATTTTCCTAGTTTGAAGTATGTATTGTTAATTTTAAAAAAGCGAGAGGTTGGCAATTATGCTGTTAGTTTTACTGTATGATAAGTATAAAATACAAAAGATTATACACTGGGTTTCATAATGATATGAACACTTTGTAATTTTGCGATAGCCAGGCAAAAATTCATAAATATTTGTCAGAAAACTTCATTTTCCGAAACAAATACAGTAATTTTAGATAATTTATAGTTGTAAAAAAAATATCAAACTTTGAATTCATTGGAAATATGAATTATCTCAAAAAATGGTGTTGTAAAATGATATGAACATTGATGGAAACTATCGCCAAACGAACATAGATTCTGTACAGGAACACTCTGAGAAGAAAAAATCGAAATATGCAAATTAGTTTAGCGTATAAAAATACTTCGCAAACAAGGAAATTTCGGCCAGAGCTATCGCAAAATAATTGAAAAGATCTTCTTGTATAATATTAAATTATTTTCGATTAAAAACGGATTATGGAGAAAAGAAGTCACCGAGACGTCCACAAAAACTGTTCAAAAGGGGGAAAAAGGAGCCATTATAAAAGGAATGAGCAATGGGAAAACAACTTTAGCCGAATTTTCACAAAATCCGCTGACAGAAATATCATAAAGTATCTTGTCAGCATGGAACTATTAAGGAAGAGGAACTGACATATCCTTAAAATAGTGAAGCTTTAACTGTAACCGCTTTCGCTGGGATTCATTACTACCGCGTCGAACTTTAACCAATAAAATTATGCAGAAAACTTCTCTTTATTTAAACGGCTCATTGATAGAAATCTTCAGTCAAAAAGAATGACAAAAACTAAGATTCTCTTTTACTGGTAAGAGTTTACCTCTGTGGTAATAGATCCGCCACATTGTGACAACCTAAACTATGTCAGTAAAAAGATTACAACACCTCGCCAAACTGACACCAGTTAAAAGAAATAGAATTTTTTTACCACAATTGTCAGAGAATTTTTTAGTCAATAAGGCTCTAAAATAAGACGAAATTTTCTAGTTAAATTTACTGGTGGGAGATTTCACAGGCGGTAATGAGAAACTGTAAATCTGATTAAATGAAACAGCCGTCATATTGTGACAACCAACTCAGTTACCTCACTCGCCATTGATAGACAATAGACTATATGTCTCCTCTTTTTACTCATAACTCCATTCTTGTCAGAGTAGTCAAGAGGTCAAAGATAATGAACTACAAGAACAGAAAACCCCCAACCACGTACGACTAAAATGCATTAGCGAATTCGCGTGGATTGGACAAAAGATCGCATGTCCTAAAAGCTGTATAATATTTTCGAGTGAGAAAAAATCAATTTGGGTGGTCTGGACGGTTTTCCTTATTATTTGCACAATCTCCATAAGAAACCGGAAACTTTTTCAAAACGATAGAAAAGACGAGGTTCACTCATGGTTTGGGCTGAGGTCATATTTCTTGGTAAGACCAACGTTGCGTTTCTCTCTGGCAGAATGAATGCATTGACCTACCAAGATCTACCAGAAGAAAAAATACTGTTATTTGCTGAGGTAATTGGCGGATCTTTCTGGATGTTCCACTAAGACAATGCATCCCTCCACAAGGCAAACAGCGATTGGGAATGATTTCTTAATAATCATGTGCATGAAATTCATGTCCATCCTGATTTAAATCCAGTGGAAAAGGTATGGGCCTACTAGTTAGAGCTGTTTTCGCAAATGGAAAACAATATATCACAATATCAGAATTAAAAGCTGCTATCATCTTTCATTGGAATAAAATCGTTAAAATATATTAAAAAGCTAGGTTCACTCCATAAGTGATCGCGTTTTTACATTAATTAGAAAATGTGGTGCATACGTTGGTTCTTAATCTATATGTTCATATCATTATGAAACACCTTAAATAGGAGAAATGCAGTTTATTTTGTGTATAAATCGCATTTTCAATTATATTTTGTTATAAAATAAAACAATTTGTTCTATTTCTAACATTGATTTGACTTCAGCTTGTTTTGTAACAATTTTATCATTTTTATGCTTGAAAAACTGTGTGTTCATAACATTTTGTAACCTAGTGTATACTGAAGAATTTGCATGTTGAGAGACTACTTTACTCCCGCGAACACACCCGTTTCCTAATGTTAAAACTATAGAAGATTTTTTTTAATACCTCGTTTACTTTTAAATGTTTTTAAATGATTTCTGCATTGGATAGCTGATGCTGATATCTGTAATGGCTTTTTTTTTATTTTTCGATTTTTTTTTAAATTCGATTTCACTTTTGGAACCAGTTTTGAAAACCGACGTATCCTCACAAATAAATTGAAAAAAAGACTGCAAACAAAATGAAAAAGTAAAAAACGGGCATTGGAAAATTAGACCTTGACCATCCAATGCAAATAAAAATTTTATTTAATAAAACGCTATTTAAACACGATATTTTTAAAAAGCACCCATAGGATTAATATTAGCATACCGGTTCAGTTCCCGTGAATGAAGAAGTCTTTTATAATCTATAAACATTAATTAGTGACAAGAAAGCTTTTAACTTTGTTAAGATTTTTTTTAAATGTTTATTTACGTATATCTGTCCATTGTATGAAAAAAAAAAATATTATAATGCAATATTCTTAACTGTGTTTGAAAATGTTCCATAATCTATGCATGAAATATGAAGCATAATTTTTCATTCTAGTTAAAGTTGTATTTCGAGTAAATAAAGTGTTAAAATTATTGTAAAATAAATTACGTTTAGGGACTTTCTGTTTTATTTTGTGTAACTGCGTGCAAAATAATAAAAGTAATATTACCCTATTAAACTGATGGCATTGAGCTCACAGGCTATGCACACTGATTGTATATCACAACCTCATTCTTTCAAGGAATAATGCCCTTCGAAAGGCAAATTAAGAAGGGGATTAGCTATCCCATGTCCCTCTTTATTAATCTTTGCACTTAATCTTTGAACCCCCAAAACTAATCATGGATACGCCTTTTCATATAATAAACCTGCATCTGAAATTCGAAACAAGTCAGATAATTATTTATAAAAACCCATTTACATAATTTACAAGGAATTTCCCATGTCCCCCTTTTATACTTAACTATTAAACCTCCAAAATTATTCAGAGATTCGCCTAATCAGAAAGAACCTATATCCAAATTTAAAGCAAATCGGATAATTCTGTATAAATACCCATTTATATAATGCACGAGGGATTATCCCCCGTTCCTTCTTTTATACATAATTATTAAATCTCCAGAACTATTCAGAGATTTGCCTTATCAGAAAGAACCTATACCCAAAATTTAAAGCAAATCGGATAATTCAACATAAATATCCATTTATATATTTCAAAAGTGGTTAGCCTCCATTCCTTCCTTTATACTTAACCATTAAACCTCCAAAACTATTCAGAGATTCGCCTTATCAAAAAGAACCTATATCCAAAATTTAAAGCAAACCGGGTAATTCAACATACAAATCCATTTATCTAATTTAACGGGGGATAATTGCATTGTTCATTCATGACAAAAGAACTTTACAGCTAATCAGGGGAGCGCCATATCAGTATGAATCTATATAAAAAAATTGAAGCAAATCTGTTAATTATGCATGAAAAACCATTTACTTAAATTAACAGAGCAGCCCCTCTTGATCCCCTTTATACTTATCTAATGAATTCCCAAAATAAATCAGGGGAGAGTCTTATGAGAATGAACCTATATCCAAAATTTGAAGCCAATCGGTAAATTCTGCGTGAAAATCCTATTTACATAAATTAATGGGGGTTACCCTTCATTCCCACCCTTTATACTTAACCAATGAACATCCAATACTAGTCATGGGGACACCTTCTCAAAATGTTCCTACATCTAAAATTTGAAGGAAATATGATAATTTTGCCTGAAAAACTCATTTATTTAAATTAAGACGGTTCGTACCCCGTTCCCCGTCTTTGTTATCAAATGAACTCCCAAAACTAATCAATTTGAAAGAAATCTGATATTTCTGAATGAAAACCCAATCTAAATTAAGGGGGGAGAGGTGATTAGCCCCCGTTCCCTTACCACCTTTTACTTATCCAATGAACTCCCCAAATTAATCTTGAAAGTACCTCATCCGAATGATTCTATATCTAAAATTTGAATGAAATCTGATAATTCTGCATGAAAAATCCATTTATATAAATTAAGATGCAACATTAGCCCCCCGTTCTCCCCCTTATACTTATCGAATGAACTGCGAAAAGTAATCAGGGAAGCGTCTTATCAGAATAAATCTAAAGCAAAAATATGAAGTAAATCGGATATTTTTATCATGAGTTATCGCGTTACATACATATATACATACAAACATACATGAGTATGTACATGTAGAATGGTCGGGCACATAAGTTCTCAGGCTTTGATAGCCTGTGAGCTAAAAATCTGTATTATTATTTATATAAACAATTTTAATCATTTTTTTAATTTAAAATATTTCAATTTTAATTTAATTTTTAATTACTTTTCTCTAGAATTCAAAATAAAAAAACAAAATTCAAAATCGAGTATGTAATGGATGACACAGAGTCTAATGTTCGAGGCTATGAGCGTACCCCCACTTTTTTTTTTCAGGACTACACCACTGCTTTTAGAATGCCTTTTAATAAATATATTATAAAATAAATGATAATGGGCAGAAACCATAAAAATTACAGTGTTTCAATTTTACGGATAAAAATTGTCTCAGAACATCGGTTAACATATTGTCTTACGTTACTTTTAATAATCTAAAGAATTCCTAACTCTTGCTTGTAAAACTTTCTTTTTATGAAAAGTTTTTTTTTTTTTTTTTTTTGTAACTTAAGAGATGAAACAAATTTATTTCTTCAAGGTATTTAAATTAAAATTCACATTTGATGTCCGTCGAATGAAGAAAACGGAAAATTTTTAACTTTTTATAACTATTATTTTTCTTTCCACGTTTTACATAACTATACAGACATATTTCTATTTCTTATATTTGGAAATTTCGTTTTTTTTTAAGACCTTGTAGATATTTCTAAATATTTTTTATTTTACAACGTCGTTTACTGACGTTTAATGATACATTATTACATAATGTATCATTTTTTCTACGTATGTATGTGTAGATCAAAAATGTAACACGTATTCTTGTTTAGTGGGTACATGAAGTATATCTGAAATAGGATGCACAAACATTAAAATTTAGAAATTTATTAATCCTCTAATTCCGATGGTAGAATACGTCATAGAAATTCCTCAAAGAATCTGAATTCATACCAGAAAATTTTAATAAGTTTTTTTTTTTTTTTTTTTTTTTTTTTTTTTTTTTTTTTTTTTTAAATAACGCAATGTTTTTTATTGAATAAAGCGAATATTGCTATTTTAAACTTCTGGTGCAAATTTGGAATATCTACATTAAAAAATACATTCAATTGGAAACACTGAATTCAAATGCATTCAATTGGGAACATGTATACGCTACCATGGACACTAACGGGTTAAATATAATAAACATAAAGATGTGCTAAATCACATGTTTATATGGTAGCACATTACTTAAATATGCAGTAATTTAAAAAATCCACAAAACTTTCATACAAAATCTACGCCAAAACTTTGTGGAAATTTTATTCAAAAATTCTGGTAAAAATTGTGCAGGTGATGATTAAAATTGTGTGGTATAAATAACAAATCGCCGCGTTTCAAAGAGTTATTAATTATTTCCATTTATTACAATTAAATACACAAATAAATCTATTATGCATTTTTCTGTTATAGATAAAATGTATATATATACATATGTTTGTTTATCTGAGAATTTTTTTCTGGCATATCAAACTCGGCCAAAGAGCGAAAAGAAAGCTGAAATCCGGAGCTTCAAATCTTCAAAAGCAATGCAAATATTTCAAAAGAACTTGAATACAATATATTTTTATTCTTTTTAAGGAAAAAAGGACTCTAAAAAAAATCCAAAAAAGCACTACAATATGAAATTTCAGCCTTTCCATTTTTTTCTAAATTCCTCTCCAAATACCTTCATTTCTTTGAATGATATCTTAAACAAGAATAACTAAAGCCAGAAAACTTACGGATCAGAGAATATTTTTAGTATTGTTAAAAGTATAACTGACGACTTTCCAAAGATTCTTTTTGTGCGTTTTTCCGTTTTCTCAAATAAAACATCAGTATATACAGGATAATCCAAAATTATGTATGCCCAATTAAACTAATTATAAAGTATTTTTTTATTAACTAACGCATACTTTATTACGAATTTTGAAATGGATTTACAATAGTGAATGTTTTATATATTTAACACCTGTATTGAAATTAATGGCCTTTCTACACTGCAAAAAAAAAATTGTCATATTGTCACCCCCTAAATTTGGTAGTAGCATTCTGAAATTAATTTTATGGAGTATTTAACTAGTTTAATTTTAACGGATATAACTGGTGTAACTCTATAATAAACTGAAAATATCAGAATTCATATTATTATGGCGTAACGCAGGATTCGTATGCTTTAAGGACTTTCAAAGACCTATTACTAAAATTTTCATAACGTAATATTTCCCTTAATCACGGATAGACAAATTTTTCTACACATAAACGACCAGTACTTCCCGAAATTCTTGTTCTAAAACAATTAAAATCCTCTGAATCATTTGATTCATACGAAACCTGGTGTAACGTTACACTAGTTTTATCATTTAAATATTCCATAAAATTGGTAGTACCATGCTGCCACCAATTTTTATAAATTAACATTGTGACATTTTTTTTCTTTTTTTTTTAGAAAATTATCAAAGCACATTCGACAACATAAAACAACTCTTCATTTATAGGTTTTCTTAATGACCGTGGTCTTGCTGAATATTTTAAAGATTTTCTAATTCTAGCTATTGTAAAATAACGTAGAGGATACTTATAAACTCTTTAAAAATTTAAGCTTTAAAAGCCAGTGGTAACAAGAATACGCCCCCTCCGCTGCCGCTCCTGTAATGTTGTGTGTCTACACCGTCTGTGTCTTTAAGGCAGTGGTTCCCAAGTTTTTATTGACATCACCCCCAGCAAAGCATCTGTAAAATCACTATGCCCCCCCAAACCCCCCCCCCCCTCACACTCACTCTGTAAATTACATCTCTTATTATTAAAAAAGTGAATTCTATTGACACGGTGGAAGTGAAATAGAGCCTCAACAATAATTATTGAATTTGCATATTTTAACTTATTAAAGAGGTAACTCTTCTGCCAAAAACATGGATTTAACGTGATTCTGTAAAAGCATTGAGACTATATATGTTGGTTTTTGTGCTATGTGCCCGCCCGTTCTGTATGTATGTACGTAAGGTTCGTTCGTTCGTACGTGCATAACGCGATAACTCATGATAAAAACATCCGATCCACTTGAAATTTTGTATATAGGTATATCCTGATAAGGCGCTTCCCTCATTAGTTTTTGGAGTTAATTCGATAAGTATAAAAGAGTTAACGGGGGTTCATGGCCCACCCCTTAATTAATATAAATGGGTTTTTCATGCAGAATTATCAGTTTTCATTCAAAATTTAGATATAGGATCATTCTGATAAGGCGCCTCCGTGATTGGTATTAGTTGTTCATTGGATAAGTATAAGCAGGGGGAACGGTCATTCTAATACCCCTCCCCTTAATTTATATAAATGGGTTTTTCATGCAGAATTATCAGATTTCATTCAAATCTCTGAAAAGCTTTGGAAGTTTAATGGTTAAGTATAAGAGAGGGAGATAACTCCTCTTAAATTATATAAATAGGTTTTTATTATGAATTTTTCGATTTGCCCTGAATTTTGGATATAGATTTTTTACATGATAAAGCATGTCCCTGACTAGTTTAGGGGATTCAATGATAAAGTATAAAAAGGGGAAAGGGGGGAGCTGTTTCCCTTCCTTTAATTTTTTTTCGAACGGAATTAACCCTTGAAAATATAATGCTGTAATGTACAATTAGTATGCGTAGCCTGTGAGCTCAATGCCATCCGTTTAACTGGGCAATATTTTTAAAGTAAAGTGTAATACATCTGCATTTTTATCTTCACAAAATCTCGTGAGGAATGACTTACATTTAGCATTTTCAAATAGTATTTCACCTTTGTAAGTTTTTAAATGTTGGTGGAAAAAATTTGGACACTAATTTTTTTTTTTCTATGTTGAGCACAAGAAACATTTCAAGATTTTCATCTTTATAAAATTAATTAACCATTATTTCCATCATAACACAGTTTTACCCTTTCCAAATATCTTTATTTTTTTCACATGTATTATTTGATTTGAAAATTTAAACTGCATATGCCATCATGATATTTATTGACTGTGTAGGATACCTATATTAGATCCATAGATATTTGCCATCCACTGCCAGTTCTTTTAAGGTTCCGTATGCTATTTAAGGTTTATAAGTTTTTAAAATTTGGTAATACTTCTTTTAGATTTATTTGTTAGGTTAAATATATTCAAGAACAGTTAAGATTTATACATAATCTCATGTAATTTCACGTGTAAAAGATTCTTCGTTTGAAAATATAGCAAATCGAACAGACGTAAGAAAGTTCATTCAATAAACTATTGAAAATGTTTCAAAAAATTGTAAAATACAATATTACCCAAAACTCTTATAGAGATTTTTAGTACTATTAAAAATTGTCAAACTATTTTTCAAAAAAATCACTATATCTCCATGAATATATTGGCTAAAATCAGTTGACATGTTGTAAAGTATCCACATATTTGTATTCTTCAGAAATAAATCATTTAGTGAATTTTAATGTACAGGATAATTCCAGTTATTAATATTTTTCTTTCATTTTCGGTAGCTCCTTAATTGTCCTCTTTATAAAATGTACAGGGTGTTCCAAAAAGGACTCCCCAACTTTGAAATGGCATAACTTCGAAACAGTGAGTGGTAGAAATGAGTTGAATGTTAGACAGATAAGTCTGGAATTTCTTATACACCAATTTGAAAAAATAGTTCCAATTATTGCGTAATAGGTGGCTGCACAAGCACATGGAGCTTTAAATGGTACTCAGAAGTACAGAAATTTCATTCGTGCTTCTGTTTCATTGCTGAATCGTGTAAAAAAGATCTTTTTGTGGGGTTAGTTGAAGGACGCTGTTTATTCTAAGAATCAAGTGCATCCATTTCAGTAGAAGTATTGCAACAAGTGATTTCGAACTTTACCTTTAGATTGCGTCATGTTGTTGCCGAAAAAGGTAACCATAGCGAAATTATTGTGATGTGATTTTTATTTCAGTTCAAACAGCTCACTTTCAGGAACTATTTCAAAAACATAGCTTTGTGATTGCAGCGCCCTCTCGTGTCCAATATTGGAACTATTTGTTTGAATTGATGTATAAAAAATTCCAATCCTATCTGTCTAACAGGGCTCCCAAATGGTCCGCCAACTGAACATCAGAATTTTCTTAGAGAAATTTTCTTTTTAGATTTTTCTTGCAAATTGTCAAGAAACCAGCTTTGGAAGTTGATTCTAGCGCAAACGTATCATGAAATTTTCTGTTAAAAAATAGTGATTTAAGTTCGCGGACCATTTGGGAGCCCTGGTCCAACATTCAACTTGTTTTACATTTCTATCTCTCACTGTTTCGAAATTATATCATTTCAAAGTTGGGGAGTCCTTTCTAGAACAACCTGTATGTTGATAAATACGAGATCAAACATACCTTTTTGAAATTCTGAAGTTCCAGAAGAATACGATAGGTTTATTTTTAAATGTTCGTTAAAATGTCAAAAATTGAAAGTGCCCGGTCATAAATGGCCATATAGTGTATATGAAAAATGTGTATTTTCTACTTTGAAAGACGTCAATTTCAAAGCAGCAAAAATACATATTTTTTATTACTGAGCAGTTTTTTTATGTGTGGCAACAAGAAAGAAATGATTAAACTAGAAAATTTAAAAAGATATATTTATACAGGGTGTTTATAAAGTCCAGGGCCCATTTTGATGTTTAATAACTCATAAAATAATGAAGATATAAACAAACTTATGGCATTTGTTGATGGAATAACTCATATATTTTCCTCTTCAGGTTTGCATATGTTAATTTTTGTATCGGCTGCGCGTGTGGTTAATTTCAGATAATTTCATTTTCCAGTCTAAATATTTCTAAATATCGTCTGCTTATTAATTGAATTTTTCTCTCTTTTGTTTTTGGCAACTATTGCAATGTTATGTTTAGTTTTGATGTGCTTGTTCTATGTTACTTTTGTATGTGATGTTTTATTCGAGAGGAGGATCCGAGTCATTGGGCCTTTCTTTTTTACGGAAAAGACGGTCTCATCAGTCGTACTACTTAGACATGTTGGAAAACTTCGTATTTCCATAACTAGAAGAGCTTCCGCCACATGTCTTTTTGCAACAAGATGATGCACCACCTCATTGGGGTACGATCGTTCGTATTTCTTTAAATGACCATTTTCCAGGAAGATGGATTGAGCGAGGAGGTCCAATTCCTTGGCCACCCACATTACCTGATATAACGCCGCTGGACTTTTTCCTTTGGGGATTTGTAAAGGACAATGTTTACTGGAGGAGAGAGTCGAACATTGATGACTTAAAAGCCAGAATTACAACCGCAATAGCCTCTGTGGATGCCGACATGCTTGCTACTACCTGGCGTGAAATTGACCATCGACTTGATATTCTCCATGCGACGAAGGGGGCACACATGGAAGTTCATTGACAAGGGTCATGAAACTTTTTAAGTCTATCTAACCATTTATGTTATTAATTTTAATCTATCTTTATTATTTTATGGGTTATTAAACATCAAAATAGATTCGGGACTTTATAAACACCCTGTATAATAGTAAACTATAGAAGGTGGTAGAAAAAAAGGACAAATAGTGGTCTGGTTATTTTGAAAAGTTGACAGCGACCGTTTACGTGTTCTAAAACGTATGTACAGCAAGTTTTCATTCAAATCGGCCAAAAAAATTTTTTAAGGAACATGCAGACGAAGAATGGTTTATATATATATATATATATATATATATATATATATATATATATATACCATGCCTGTATATTCATGCCTGTATAATTGCGCATCTCACTATTTTAACAGAAAAAAATCCGAGAATTAAAAAAAAAGTAAGAATTTGAAATGTCAATTTATATTTCATTTATATTTCAATTTATATTTCATTTATATTTCATTGATCATATTTTCTAGGATCAATACGCTGTCTTAAAACACCATAAAATCAAAGTTAGAGTTTGAATTAATGAAAGCATGTGTGGTTTCATATTGATCAGTGGTACCCATTACAGGGCCAGGATGCCATAGAGCTGCCTCTTTTTTATTGAAATAATTCACCTTTATCAATTATCCTAATATCCTAATATCAATTTTTGCTAATAGCGGTGTAAGAATACTATTAGCAATTAAGGGTGTTCTCAACTGCTCTTCTC
The DNA here is from genome assembly GCA_964019185.1 of Maratus speculifer. Classification (NCBI taxonomy): domain Eukaryota; kingdom Metazoa; phylum Arthropoda; class Arachnida; order Araneae; family Salticidae; genus Maratus; species Maratus speculifer. The sequence continues at coordinate 49,353,405 of OZ025299.1, forward strand.
AAGAAGCTCAAAACGTTTTGACACATTTACAAATTCATTTTTTCACAAAAAGTTAGAAAATTGGAATGCCTGACTGTGGAAGTGATTTCGAATTGAACAGAATTTTCCATTTTATGATAATTAAATTACCTATCGAGTTCTAAGCTATTTCGATCACGCGATCAAACATTTTTCTCCTGCTTTTCGACCGGTTTTTCTGCTTTCGTCGAGAAATATGTTCAAAAACGTCCACTTTGAAGGCTTTTTATGAAAAACCTATTGTTTTTTTTTAAACAGAAAACTGAGTGCAATTAGACAGTTTCTGACTAACAAAACCTGCTATTTTCATGCATTTCCGAACAAAAATAAATTAAAGCATGTGTCCCAAAGTTGCCCTTTTTCATTTAAGAACGCCCTTAATAATGAATTCCATTGATATAAATGCAGCTTTTTGAAATATTCCAAGTATATTGAAAATCCTCATCCTCCTTTGTAGGCCCACACGTTTTTGTGGGGAAATTGCACATTATAAACATACATGTCGATATAGCGAGCCCATAGCAACAGGCTTGCTTCAGATACATTTGGCCGAATCGGCATCTGCCCCGTATCAAAGTACAACACGTGGACGCCCTTGTTAACAGCCAAGTGTGAAGAAAATATTGCATAGTCAGCACTTTCCCACGAAAGGGCCTCAGCAACAGTAGAGAAGAATCAGAAGGATGCCGGATCCAGCTAGGTGAAGACGTGCTCAGCCGAGCTCTGGTTGAAAAGACCGAAGATGCCCCTTAATCTTAATCTTTTACTTATTTTTCCCTTGTAAATATTTTATATTAACCAAGACTTATTAAAGTTATGTGATATTACCCCTGGACTCCTTCACTTATATGGGGGTCGGCCTACTTGTACCCCTAAACATCAGCGACATTGTTTGGAGATGATCGACATGAGACAGACGACAGACGGCCGATTTTATCCGTGCCATTGGATTACACCGAGAGACAAGCAATTCAACCAGCTCTCCTAGGATTTATCACAGCGGGAAATGCCACGTCTTTCCAGTGAACGTTCAAAGAGAACCAGCTGTCAAATACAATTTATGGGAATGACCCATATTTGAAAGTGCGCCGGCTCGGATAAGATATTTTCTCGCTAGTGAGTACTTTTTTTTTCTTTCTTTCTCCACTTGTTGCTTTCACCATGTTTCTCACCGAAATACCACAAATATGTGCCATGCTGAAGTTAGCTAAAGTAAACAAAATTAAATTGTTGCACCAGTTCATTTTTGAGCGTGATGACTTGCGCTCTAACAGGAAAAATTTGCGCAAATTTCAAGGATTTGAATTTGCAAGTGACAGCGCTGACTTTCACGCGAAATTGAATAAAGTAACTGCTCAATTTTCGAAACTGGAATTTATCGCAATTGCCAATTTGTTAGCCATCGAAATTGATGGTACGGAACAAGAAATTGCCACTCGAATCCTCACGGCATTGACCGACTTAAATTCCTTTGCGAATTCTATTAAAATTGCGACTGATTCTGAAATTGACGACCCCGAACCACCCCCCTCCCCTCCCCTCACCCTCTGTTAGTACAAACAACAACATAACTTCCGAGTTTACTAGAACACACGAACCCACTTTAACTAGACCAGTAATTTCATTTACAGATTTCGAGAATTTAATTCCACCGTTCCGAGGATTACATACGGAGAATGTAATTAATTGGCTTGCTCGTTTTGAAAATTTGGCACAATCATTTGCCTTACAGATGTTCAAAAATTCATTTTCGCTGAACGCGGGTTGAGAGATTTAGCTCTTCAATATATTCACAGTGAACTTCATATAACCTCTTATAACGAACTTAAACAAGCATTGCTATCAGAATTTTCCCATTTTGCGTCCCCAGCCCATGTTCATCAAGTATTAATGAATCGTAGGAAACGTCCCTCGGAAAATTTAGTACAATATTTTCTTTCAATGCGCGAAATTGCGAACAATGGAAACATCGATGATCTTTCGTTAATGCATTACATAATTCAGGGTATAGATGACTCCGCACAAAATAAAGCTGTGCTATTTGGATGTACTAATTTGATACAATTTAAGGAAAAGCTAGTGATTTATGATGAAATTTGCCGATCAGCCAGTGGTCAGGTGAAACGCATGTCGTATCATGCGAAAGGCCCTACTCCTACACCACACCTTAAAAATGAACGTAAAATTATCTGTTATAATTGCGGCTTAGAGAACCACGTTTCCTCAGATTGTCATAATAAAAATAAGGGCCCAAAATGTTTTAATTGCTCTTTATGGGGCCATCGGTCTTTTGAATGTGGCGAGCGCACTGCGGAGAAACAGCCTACAACCCGAGGCACCCCTCCCCAACAACATTCGGTGTTAAAGCGCGATAAGAAAGTCCACGTCGTAGACTCAGAGCAATCGTATACGAACATGAATAAATTAGTCAAAATTGCGGATGTCATAATAGATGCATTAATTGATACGGGAAGCGCGATTACAGCAATAAGAGAGGATTTTTATAAATTAGTTGGTTCCCCTCTCCTACAATGTGAAACCATACAACTGTGCGGTTTTGGTGGTGGCAGTTTAACGCCATTAGGATCATTTAAAACGGATATTCAAATAGATGGAACTCTGTTCTCTACTAGAGTTTATGTCGTAAATTCATCACAAATGTCCACCCCCTTTATTGTAGGGCGGGACGTGCTTACACAGGGTACACTAACGGGTGGTCAGGACGGGATATCGTTCCATAAAACTCCTCAAGCAGATGTTTTCATTAACTGCATTAATGTGTTCGAAACACAGGACGAGATCGATCTAAATCACATTATCGATCATAACATTCGTACGGAAGTCGCTACTTTAATTAAAACCTACAAACCCTCAAAAACGAAGAGCACAGACTTAAAAATGTCGATAGTATTAAATGATGATATACCCGTATATCAACGCCCATGTAGAATGTCCCTAAGCGAAAAAAGAATTAATCCGCGACCAAATTCAACAGTGGTTGCGGGACGGCATTATAAAACCGTCGTATAGCGATTACGCAAGCCCCGTTGTCTTAGTAAGAAAAAAGGACAATTCCATGCGCTTATGCATTGATTTTCGAAAATTAAATAAAAAAATAATAAGGATCGTTTTCCGTTACCCCTAATTGATGACATATTGGATCAACTCAAACAAGCTGAAATTTTTACGACCCTTGATCTTAAGAATGGGTTCTTCCATGTTGATGTAGACCCAAACAGTACAAAATATACAGCTTTTATCACGCACGGCGGGACTTATGAATTTTTAAAGGCCCCTTTTGGCCTTTGTTCAAGCCCCTCAGCATTTACGAGATATCTCGCGTGTGTTTTCCGTGAATTACTCATGGAAGGTGTATTAATATTATACATGGATGATCTTGTAATTCCTACAAAATCGAAAGAAGAGGGACTCCATAACTTAAAACGTGTACTAGATACTGCTTCTGACTACGGATTGGAGATTAATTTTAAGAAATGTCAATTTTTACAGCGCAAAATAGAATTTTTGGGGTATATTATCGAGCATAACACTATAGCGCCATCCCCTGCGAAAATTAAAGCAGTCCAACATTTCCCGGAGCCTAAAAATGTTAAACAGCTGCAATCCTTACTCGGGCTAACGGGTTATTTTCGAAAATTCACACCGGGATACGCTTCTATTGCACGCCCCCTGAGTGATTTGTTACGTAAAACAGCGACTTTCGATTTCGGTCCGGAGCAACGGCAAGCACTGCATATACTACGTAATCGACTCACCAGTAATCCAGTTCTACACATTTTTGTACCTGGTTCGGAGCTCGAAGTGCACACCGATGCCAGTAAATATGGCTTTGGCGCGACGCTTATGCAAAAATCTCCCGACGGTCATTTTCACCCGCTCCAATACATGAGCAAAAAAACATCTCCCCAGGAAGAGAAGTTGAGCAGCTACGAATTAGAAGTACTAGCGGTCATCGAAGCACTAAAAAAATTTCGTGTTTATCTACATGGCACTAAATTTCGAATCATCACAGATTGTCAGGCCTTTCAGAAAACGATGGAAAAAAAGGAACTCACACCCAAAATTGCACGTTGGGCTTTATTTCTACAAGATTTCGATTTCGAAATAAAACACCGACCAGCTGCAAAAATGCAGCATGTCGATTGCCTTAGCAGATACCCCGTCATGCAGATTACGCATGATGAATTAACACTAAAAATTATGCAAGCACAAGACAGAGACCCATTTATAGCCGGCATCAAGGCCGCAGCGATAAGCTCTCCAATAGCTGACTTTGTGCTTCGTAACAACGTACTGTATAAAATTGAACGTGGCAGAGATTTATTAGTTATCCCCGAAGCGATGCAGCTTAATATTCTCCAGGATATACATGCTAAAGGCCATTTCTCGGCTAAAAAAACTGAGGAAATAGCATCTCAGAACTTTTTTATTCCGAAACTACTCGAACTCGCACGAACCATCGTGATAAACTGTGTCCCGTGCATTTTAGCATCTGGGAAATTGTGTAAAAAAGAAGGTTTTTTTACACCCAATTCCTAAACGTGACACGCCACTGGATACATATCATTGTGATTTTCTCGGACCACTTCCATCCACAAATAAAAATTATAAACATTTATTTACTGTGGTGGATGCATTTACAAATTTCTTCTGGTTATATCCAGTAAAATCTACGGCGGCGCAAGACGCACTAGATAAACTGAAATTACAGCAAACTACATTTGGTAATCCCCGACGAATTATCACAGACAAAGGTCCCGCATTCACGTCAGCCGACTTTGCAACCTTCTGTAAGGAAGAAAACATCGACCACCACCCGACCACCACGGGAGTCCCACGGGGAAACTCCCAAATCGAAAGAATACATGGCACACTCATCCCAATATTAACAAAGTTACCATTGAACGATCCCGAAAAGTGGTACAAACACGTCACTCCGGTGCAAAGGATAATAAATAGCACCATTTCATCCGCCACCAACTTTTCCCCTTTCGAAATTCTTACTGGCGTTAAACTGAAAAATAAAGAAGACTTACACATCCGACAACTCTTAAAAACAGAAGAGGCTCAATTAGCAGTAGACCATAAAAAACAATTAAGAGATGTGGCAAAGACGCACATTTTAAAACAACAGCAAACTGCACGTACGCAATATGATAAGAAACGGAAACCTGCTACCGCTTACCAAATCGGCGATCTGGTCGCGATAAAAAGAACTCAGTTTGGTACGGACCTAAAACTCAGTCCCAAATTCTTCGGCCCATATCGCATTATCGCAGTGCATCCCAACGAACGATATCAAGTTAAAAAAATTGGGTCACATGAAGGCCCACAGATGCAGCTGACATGATGAAATATTGGACACAGTCGATATAAACTGACTCATAGTGACTTGCAGAATTTATTGCAAGATAATTTATATATTTGCGAGTGTTTTTTTTTTCTTTCTTTAGCAAAATCACAAAAACAGATGTGTTTGTAATTTTCGTTTTTACTCCTCCACGTTATGAAGAGGGAATAATGGTGGGTTTTTTTTAATTATTCCCTCGAATGTGAAATATGCATCAGCAATAAATAAAGCTAAGCCAAGTGCTTTTTTTTGTTGGCTGGCTAAAACATTTTTATTATTATTATTATTTCATTAACCGGGATTATGTTAACAAGTGCCAGGTGATTTTTTTTGGCACAAACATTTAACTTTTACAATATATTAGACATTGGTGCTCAGGACATCTGACTTTTTTTTCTCTTCTCTTTTTCTTTTTAGAACTCAGACTTATGACTTATTATGTTTTCATCGTATACAGGACATATTTTTTATACATACTTAGTACCATTTTATATGCTTCGAAATATTGTATAATGATTGTTTTTGTAAATATGTTTATCTATATAAACTATTTATTCTTCCCCCCCCCCAAAAAAAAAAAAAAAGAAAAGAAAAAAAAATGAAAAAACAAGATGTAGCAGGAAAACTATAAATTTAGATTTTTTCCCTCTACTCTTTCTTCCTTTTTGACAGACAAAAGATTATTATTTTTTTTGTTTGTTTGTTTGTTTTGTCTTTGTCATAAAAGTTTTTATGATTATTCCAATTTGAGCAATTTTCTTTTACATAAAAATAAAAGATTTTCTCTATTTTTTTTTTTTTTGAAGACGTATTAAGAAACATTACAATAAATTTGAGACTTTTTTTCCCCTCTCCTTTTTATATGTAGACGAAGACGAATAACTGTTTAGAAAACGTAGTGGTGGAAACCCCCTTTGGGGAAAGATGATGAAACAAAGACAGGTGTGCAAAGAGCACATTAACGACGCTAACTATTATGATATATTTTTTTTTCATTGTGTGTGCTATTAATGACGTCTTCAAAATTCCTTTTTTTTCTTCTTTCTTATTAATATTAATTTTTTTTAATTCATGTTTTACGGTGATCTTCTTGTTTTTTTTTCTCTCTCCCTTGAAGAAATAGTTTCTCTTAAGTATCCCTATCATGCTCTTATAGTGTACACGTTCAGCTGCGGTCAGCTGAATGTCGGATTGGCCGAGTGTCGATATAGCGAGCCCATAGCAACAGGCTTGCTTCAGATACATTTGGCCGACTCGGCATCTGCCCCGTATCAAAGTACAACACGTGGACGCCCTTGTTAACAGCCACGTGTGAAGAAAATATTGCATAGTCAGCACTTTCCCACGAAAGGGCCTCAGCAACAGTATAGAAGAATCAGAAGGATGCCGGATCCAGCTAGGTGAAGACGTGCTCAGCCGAGCTCTGGTTGAAAAGACCGAAGATGCCCCTTAATCTTAATCTTTTACTTATTTTTCCCTTGTAAATATTTTATATTAACCAAGACTTATTAAAGTTATGTGATATTACCCCTGGACTCCTTCACTTATATATATGCATAGTAATGTTATGTTAAAAATTTTTATTACTAATTCTACAAAAACTAATTTTTTTTTCAATTTTTTTAAACACGTTCTTTCTTATTCTTTTGCCGTTTAGTTCTATTTAAAGTTATCATTTTTCAAAATCAATAAAAACTAAAGGAAGCTAAAGAAAAAGAGCGAACTAATGAGTACCAATATTTTATTTATGTTGCCATATATGAATGCAAAACTTGCTTAATAATAATACATCAATAAATATTTATCCAAATTTAAAGTACCAAATACAAGAATAATTAAATTTGTAATTACTTTCTGAAAACTATATTTGAAAAAGCAAATATTTTTCATTTAGATAATCTTTATAAGTATCGGTTCCTGGAATAATTTTACAAATTTTTAACAACTAAATTAAGATTGAAAACGAGAAAAATAAAAGAAGGGTCTTTTTAAAAGCAGTAGAAGATAGTAATTACGCAAATGGAGATTCTTGCTTGAGAATATAAAAAAAAAAAAACCAAAACCGAATAGTTTTCTCTTCTAGTACGGTACCTCATGTTAAAGAAAAAGAAAGATTCCACACCATTAATTAAAAACAGATTATTTAAAAAGTAGTTCTCTAATTAAGCGGCTTTATTGGTGTCTGGAGTTACTCAAAGTAGATTTTTTATTGGTGGTAAGTAAAATAATAATCATCATTTTTTTTTTAAATGATTTTTAACACGTTGACTGCGACGGCAATTTTTAGAAATCTGGCCTAAAATGACAATTTAATTTAATTACATTATATTATTAAAAATTCCCACCATTAATTAAAAACAGATTATTTAAAAGTAGTTCTCTAATTAAGCGGCTTTATTGGTGTCTGGAGTTACTCAAAGTAGTTTTTTATTGATGTTAAGTAAAATAATAATCATCATTTTTTGAAAATGATTTTTAACACGTTGACTGCCACGGCAATTTTTAGAAATCTGGCCTAAAATGACAATTTGATTTAATCACATTATATTATTAAAAATTCCCACCATTAATTAAAAACAGATTATTTAAAAGTAGTTCTCTAATTAGGCGGCTTTATTGGTGTCTCGAGTTACTCAAAGTAGTTTTTTATTGATGTTAAGTAAAATAATAATCATCATTTTTTGAAAATGATTTTTAACACGTTGACTGCCACGGCAATTTTTAGAAATCTGGCCTAAAATAACAATTTGATTTAATCACATTATATTATTACAAATTCCCACCATTAATTAAAAACAGATTATTTAAAAGTAGTTCTCTAATTAAGCGGCTTTATTGGCGTCTGGAGTTACTCAAAGTAGTTTTTTATTGATGTTAAGTAAAATAATAATCATCATTTTTTGAAAATGATTTTTAACATGTTGACTGCCACGGCAATTTTGAGAAATCTGGCCTAAAATGACAATTTGATTTAATCACATTATATTATTAAAAATTCCCACCATTAATTAAAAACAGATTATTTAAAAGTAGTTCTCTAATTAAGCGGCTTTATTGGTGTCTGGAGTTACTCAAAGTAGTTTTTTATTGATGTTTAGTAAAATAATAATCATCATTTTTTGAAAATGATTTTTAACACGTTGACTGCCACGGCAATTTTTAGAAATCTGGCCTAAAATGACAATTTGATTTAATCACATTATATTATTAAAAATTCCCACCATTAATTAAAAACAGATTATTTAAAAGTAGTTCTCTAATTAAGCGGCTTTATCAGTGTCTGGAGTTACTCAAAGTAGATTTTTTATTGATGTTAGGTAAAATAATATTCATCATTTTTTGAAAATGATTTTTAAGACGTTGACTGCGACGGCAATTTTTAGAAATCTGGCCTAAAATGACAATTTGATTTAATCACACTAGCATACCCAGCCCGCTTCGCCGGGCTTAATTTGAAGGTTTATTTAATAATTTATGTGTATGGTACGCTTCCCGGACCATCGGCACTCCACGTGCGTCGGGTGAGCGTCAGAACAAACTTTCAGCATATACATATGGGTGGTTGTACTTGAATGCACAGACCTGCGCGTTTTTTTCTATCTTGCTTTTATACCTCTGGACCGAGTTGGCGCATTGCCAAGATTTGCTTCCTCTGGACCGAGTTGGCGCATTGCCAAGATTTGCTTCCTCTGGACCGAGTTGGCGCATTGCCAAGATTTGCTTTCCCCTGTGCCTCAATTAATTATCCTCGGAATTCCTTTTATTTATAGAGACTAGCATACCCAGCCCGCTTCGCCGGGCTTAATTTGAAGGTTTATTTAATAATTTATGTGTATGGTACGCTTCCCGGACCATCGGCACTCCACGTGCGTCGGGTGAGCGTCAGAACAAACTTTCAGCATATACATATGGGTGGTTGTACTTGAATGCACAGACCTGCGCGTTTTTTTCTATCTTGCTTTTATACCTCTGGACCGAGTTGGCGCATTGCCAAGATTTGCTTCCTCTGGACCGAGTTGGCGCATTGCCAAGATTTGCTTCCTCTGGACCGAGTTGGCGCATTGCCAAGATTTGCTTTCCCCTGTGCCTCAATTAATTATCCTCGGAATTCCTTTTATTTATAGAGATTATAATATTAAAAATTCCCACCGGTATTTTATAATATAAATACTAAAGTTGATTTCTCCTTGCAAATGTTGTTAAAGGATGTGTCAAGCATTTCTATTTTTTAAAAATGTGCTTGTTTAAAAAAATAGTATTAACACATTGACTGCCGACTACGAGATAACTCGTTCTTGGCTTCCGAAAAAAGAACGCAACCTGCTAGTTATCTCGTAGTCGGCAGTGAATGCGTTATAGAGTTGCACGCGGTAAAAAAAAAAAAAAAAAAAAAAAAAAAATCAGGGACGATTTTAAAAATTCATTGCAATTTTGTTGTTACTCACGATTTTGGAAATATTTCTCTTAAAGTCAAAGCCCGATTATGCTTGTGCGGGGCCCAAGGCACAGCACCTTTTAAGGGGCTTCCTCGCAGCGAAACCGTTGCTATATTTTTAGTGGGAGGGGAATCTTAGGGGGGATACTATTAGATATTACGATTCAGTTGCAAAGTTAACCAAAATATATTTTGATTTTAGAGAAAATAATTGCGGAAACTGCAATTTTAAGACTTTTTTTCTAAATCATTTTCTTTAGTTTGAGGCTCCCAGAAGCAGCGGGCCCAAGGAAACGGCCTAGTTGGCCTGTGTGATAATCAGGCCCTGCTTAAAATAAACGCCCCAGTAGTGGGCCGCTTAACCCCTTGAAGGGCATTGGGATGAAATGTATCCCACTTAATTTTATTGAAAAATGCCACATTGACACCGGAATTTTAAAATGGAAATTCTAGTTTTATCAAGTAGGTAAAGAAAAGAATTTATCTATTTTGAAATAAATTTGTTTTTAAATTTTTGTGTCATTCAATCATTTTAGCATTTTATAAATAGAAGTGTTTTGCCCCTTAAAAGGTTAAGGGAAGAGAGGAATGCGTGCAATTCTATGTGAATTATGCGAGCTTAAAGAACTGTTTCCTCGGAAACTACTCAGCCGATTTTGGTGAAATTTGTAACCACTATTCATTAGATTATGCTCAAGACATATAGCACACTGGTTTTTTTTTTTCTGGGACTAAATTTTTTTATTTTAGATCAATAAAAATTCTTCAGAAATTTTCCATTTTTCAAAAAAAAAAAAAACTGAAACAAATTATTATTTTATTTATTGTCTGCCCCACATGATCTTATTTTTATACTTTACCAAGTAAAAACTCTTTTATCACAATCGCTCAACTACTTTAGGGGTTAACCACTTAACTGATCAATAGGGTAGATGTGCCAGTAATGGGCCACCTCACACTTCTTGGTTTATAAAAAAATTATAAATAATAGTTAAGCGTTTATTATTTTTTTCTGAACTCTACCTTGCATGCTTTATAAGCTGGATTAATTTTTTACACTTTTCGTCAAAACAATTAGGAAGCAGAAAATAAAGTTTCACAGTTTTTCTGTTTTTCACTAAAAATCTTAATGAACATGCTAAGAGCAGACTTTACTTACTTAGTTTATATCTTTTTTATTTTTCCGTAAAAAATGAATGTTTTTGTTTGGTTAGCAATATAAAACATTGAATTTAATATACCAATGACCATTTACAAAATTTTATTTATTTTTAAGATTTTAGGAGGGGTGGCCCATTACTGGATTGCTTATTTCGTGATTTTCCAGTAATGGACCACCCAAGTGACCAATACAAAAAGTGTTATTTCAGTACAGATGAAATATTCTGATTTAACTGAAAAGCTAAAACATCAAATTTAATACTTAAATTTTACCTATTAGAAATTAATAAAGGCAATTTCTTTATAAATAGTTGTTTTAAAAAAGTCATCCAAAATTGGTACAAAACACAAGCAGAACATTTGACAAAATCTAGATGTGCCGTTACAAAAGAAATTGTTTTAAGTTGGTTCAGAAATGTAAAATCATATTTGGAAGAAGATATTATTAATATTTTCATCCGAATTCTAAAGCATACAGAGAGAATTTTCAATAAGGTTAAAACAAGGTTTCTTTTGTGCTCTTAAAACAAGGAAAATTTTGGGACCAAAATCAGTTAAAGATGTGTATTATGTAGTACCGAATAACAAAAAAGAACAAATCACTGTTACGGGATGTTTTTCAGCAAATAATGAGATTGCTCCATTGGTGATAATATATCCATATAAGAATCTCTGAAGGGAAATTGTGGAATCAATCTGTGCCAAATTGATGGGCTATATGATTGTAAATGATTGGATAGTGCAAGAACATTTATCATTTTAAATGCATTCTAAAATTCCATATTGAATAGATTGTACTATCGGAAAGGGATGATAAAACTGAAGATCTGTTATATATATTTCACAGTTGCACAGCACATCATTTAGATAATGACATAAATGAAGATTGGAGACTTTTTTTATGCCTTATTTTATCTAAACTTGATTTCTGTAAAACATTGTCTTTATCTTATAAATCCTTTAAATTTAAATATTTTGTTTTATATCTTTACAATATAAATCCATTAATGTTAGTTAATAATAAACAGTTAATAATATCATTAATATTTTGTTTTATATCCACATTATAAATCCTTGATTATAATAAATTTATAACTTAAATTTAAATATTTTGTTTTATGTTTTCTCATTATAAATCCTTTAATGTAATGAATTTCTAACTTAAGTTTTAATATTTTGTTTTATTAGTATGCTTTCATTAAGTTCTGGAGCAAAATACAATTTAAACAAGTTGGAAATTGCACGTGAAGCGTAGCAAATGAGGTGCGTTCGTACAATAACGAAACTTTAAAAATATACAGATCTTCCTGATATAGTAGACAATACTTCGGATACAGTACAGCGGTTGAACTCTTTGTGTTCCTATAAACATACAGGAAGTAATTTTTATTACACCTCAGCAACGTATATCATAGTCATAAAATGTGGCACAGTTTAATATAATTAAAACATGTCCCAAACAATGTTCCCCGTATAGCATTATGTAGTGGAATACTTTTGTGTGGCCCTGTAATTTAATAATAAATATTCTTTGCATCTCAGATTGTACAGAATTTATATTTTAGTATATACATACGTCATAGGTTCATGTCAATTTTATTATGTTCGAATGAGTGTAACACCATTAAAATGCATTTGCAACTTTTTTCCCATTTGACTGTAATGTAACGGAATACTTTTTGTAGTCCCTGTAATTGATCGATGCATCTGATTATCATAAGATCTGAAATGACTCGACAAAATTATGTAAAAATTATGTGTTTTAAATTTCAAACGATTAAAATGCATTTTAAACTTTTTCCCCTTTGACCGTAATGTAGCGAAATCCTTTTGATTTTCACTGTAATTGATCTATTCATCCGATTTTCATAAAATTTGAAATGACTCGACAAAATTATGTAATAATTATGTATTTTAAATTTCAAACGATTTTGTTGGATAGCTTTTGCGTTGTTATATGCGGACAGACAGACAGACGGACAGCCGGACGGACTGAACAACAACTATAGGTGCTACGAATTTGCATAATTACGAACGCACCTAAAAACAATTATCTGTTATTTTTTGTAGGGTGGCCCTTTACTGGAACATAGGCGGTCCATTACTGGAACATAAGTGGCCCATTACTGGGCTTTTGGGTGTTTAGACATATTTCTATTGTTTAAATAAAATTTTTATTTCTATTGGGAAATGTAACTGTGGGATTAGTTAAATATTGTTGAAAGATTAATCTAATATGAAAAAAATTGGAATACAATAATTATAACTATTAATAAAAAATTACTTTTTAGAGAAATTCCTTAAGGGGGCCCATTACTGGCACATCTACCCTATATTTGAAAAAAACTTTCAAGTACAGTAAAACCCCGATAATTCCCATTAATTGGGACCAAACCTAATCCGAATTATTGAAAATCCGGATTATCCGGAGAATTAGGAAAAAAAATAAAATAAAATAAAACATACTTACCGAAAATCACCTTTATGTTAAACTTAATGAATATTTACAGGCAATAAAAATGTGTACTTTGTTATAAAAAAGTTTGTAATTTTCTGCTTTATCAGTTTTTTATACCTTTTGAGAGCCTTACGGTCACGCATCCGCTTGAGCATAAGTTACATTGTTGTTTCTTTGAAAGATAACATAAGAGAGTTTAAATAAGAAAGGTTTAGGTATTCTTCGGAAAATATTTCATTTTTTTTCAGAATACGACGATGAAACAAATTAATGTTCTTAAAATTAGTCAATCGCTTATCAAACTCGAAAGAAAAATTGCCCAAACCGATTCGGATTAGCGGGTTCCGAATTAGCGGGGTTATACTGTAATGTCTACTTTTTTAATGTCTTTTACGGAATCTTAAATCTTTTATCATTAGTTTTTCAAAACAGACATTTTTACCTAATTGAATCAGAAAAATGCTCTGAATAAATAACGCAAAAATTAAAATAAAATTTTATTGGTGAGACTTGGTAAATTATGATTGGAGTATGGATGCCCGCGCGTGATACGGGCAAATCACGATTACCAAAAACACGTTGCCCGTATGACGTACAGGCAAAACAGGGAAGTGGTTAAGACGCCAAACTACTGACATAAAAAGACCCGGATGATTATGTAAAGTCTATGGGAGCGTTCTTTTCAAATATCTCGCTCAAATTTTAATATTTTGGATTGATTTTTTTGCATAGGATAGCTGAGGATGATCCCCAACCGGCCTAGTTTTTACTTTTTCGATTTTGGTTTCAGATTTTTTTTAAATACTTAAACTTTCAGAACCGGTTTGAACCGGTTTTGCAACTGAAACTATCCTAATATAAAAAGAATATTGCCAAAATGGAAAAAGTAAAAACTAGGCCGGTTGGGATCGTCTTCAGCAATCCCATGCAAAAAAAAAAAATCATGTCAAAATATTAAAATTTGAGCGAGATATTTGAAAAGATAGACCCATAGACTTTACATTAACATCCGGGTTTTTTTCAGCCAGTATGCTAGGCAATCAGTTGTGTGTGCCCGCCCAACAGACGACAGAGAAGGGCCCGCTTATGTTGAGCAAGAAAACATGTTTCCTGGACTAGACAACAGTGGACTTCTGTGCTCTTCACAGACGTGTCCAGATTCACACTGGAGAGCGATTCAGGACGTCTTCTGATCTGGAGACAACAATGCACTGGATACCATGAATCGAAACACACAGGTCGAATGTCGAAACACACAGGTACAGAAACGGTGGAATCATTGTTTGGGCAGGGATCTTACTCAGAGGCCACACTGACCTGCATCTGTTCCATGGAGGAACTCTGACTGGTGCGAGATATCGGGATGAGATCCTTGATTCATATGTGCACTCATATGCCGTTGCTATTGGCAATGGTTTTATTCTAATGGATGATAATTCTTAACCACACCAAGCTGTGGTTGTTGTGAGAATGGAATGGCCAGCTCACACTCTAGACTTGAATCCGATGGAACATCTTTGGGACAGTCTTGGAACACAGGTTGCGGATTTAAATACTCCTCTAAGGTCATTAAATGAGGTGGAATAAGGCTTATACCATGTATGGTCAGTGCTACCTATATCGGTGTCCGACAATTTAATTGAGAGCATGAAAAGTGGATGGCGCCAATGCATTCAAGTCCGGGGTGTACATATTCCGTATTAGAACCAGTTTTTTAATATTTCTGTCACATTTTATTGCATAATACTGCGATGTACTGATTTCTCCAAGAATGGAATTTTCCACCATGTGTGCTTTTTTATTGTAATTCCGTTTATACGTTTAACTTAAGTAAATTTCTATGTCGCATTTAATAAATAACAGTTTAGCGCACATTTCCTCCAAATTTGTTGTTTCTATATTCATTCATTTGCAAATTAGACGCAAAAAACCGGATGTACCTTAACTTTTGGAGGCCAGTGTATTTGACGGTTACTTTATGTTATCTCAATCTCTACACAGCATAAACGTTTAACAAACATTTAAATAGAAAATAAAATATTAACATAATTCTTATTGCATTTTAACCATAATTTTATTGGCAGCATGCACGGTAGAAGAACAAACGTTGCTTTCACGTTACATCACCAACATACACTTCATATAGAGTCACCTAAACATCGACTTTCTGCCTTAAGAGCCCACAATAGTCACAGAAAAATTACTCAAAAAGACCCGGATGACCATGTAAAGTCTATGGGAGCGTTCTTTTCTAATATCTCGCTCAAATTTTAATAATTTTGCACGATTTTTTTGCACAAGATAGCTGAGGGCAATCCACAACCGGGCTAGTTTTTACTTTTTCAATTTTGGTTATATATTTTTTATATTACGATAGTTTCATTTTCAGAACCGGTTTAAACCGGTTTCGAAAATTAAAGTAATTTTTTAAAGAAAATCTGAAACAAAAATTGAAAAAGTAAAAACTAGCCCGGTTGTGGATTGCCCTCAGCTATCTTGTGCAAAAAAATCATGCAAAAATATTAAAATTTGAGCAAAATATTAGAAAAGAACGCTCCTATAGACTTTACATGGTCATCCGGGTCTTTTTGAGTAATTTTTCTGTGACTATTGTGGGCTCTTAAGAGCCCATAATAGTCACAGAAAAATTACTCAAAAAGACCCGGATGACCATGTAAAGTCTATGGGAGCGTTCTTTTCTAATATCTCGCTCAAATTTTAATATTTTTGCATGATTTTTTTGCACAAGATAGCTGAGGGCAATCCACAACCGGGCTAGTTTTTACTTTTTCAATTTTTGTTTCAGATTTTCTTTAAAAAATTACTTTAACTTTCGAAACCGGTTTAAAGCGGTTCTGAAACTGAAACTATCGTAATATAAAAAATATATAACCAAAATCGAAAAAGTAAAAACTAACCCGGTTGTGGATTGCCCTCAGCTATCTTGTGCAAAAAAATCATGCAAAAATATTAAAATTTGAGCGAGATATTAGAAAAGAACGCTCCCATAGACTTTACATGGTCATCCGGGTCTTTTTGAGTAATTTTTCTGTGACTATTGTGGGCTCAGACTTTACATGGTCATCCGGGTCTTTTTGAGTAATTTTTCTGTGACTATTGTGGGCTCTTAAGAGCCCACAATAGTCACAGAAAAAGTACACAAAAAGACCCGGATGACCATGTAAAGTCTATGGAAGCGTTCTTTTCTAATATCTCGCTCAAATTTTAATATTTTTGCATGATTTTTTTGCACAAGATAGCTGAGGGCAATCCACAACCGGGCTAGTTTTTACTTTTTCAATTTTTGTTTCAGATTTTCTTTAAAAAATTACTTTAACTTTCGAAACCGGTTTAAACCGGTTTTGAAACTGAAACTATCGTAATATAAAAAATATATAACCAAAATCGAAAAAGTAAAAACTAGCCCGGTTGTGGATCGTCCTGAACTATTTTATGCAAAAAAAATCATGTCAAAATATTAAAATTTGAGCGAGATATTAGAAAAGAACGCTCCCATAGACATTACATGGTCATCCGGGTCTTTTTGCGTACTTTTTCTGTGACTATTGTGGGCACTTAAGAGCACACACTAGTCACGAGGTAAAAGCCGAGCGCTAATGGTAAGTCTATGGGCGCAATCTTTTCGCATATCTCGCTTAATTTTCAATATTTTTAAATGATTTTTTTTTCACAGGATAGCTGAGGACATTCTATTACCGGGCTAGTTTGTACTTTTCTGATTTTCGCTGTAGTTTAATTCTGAGGACACTTTCAATTTTGGAATATCTGAAATTCGAGGTGTTGTGTCCTTTTTAGTCTTATAAAATCCATTTCAGCAAAATTCAGAAAAAATTAAAAACGCTTCACGGAATATTAGGGTTTAAGCTTTCCAATGATATGCTTTCCATATTTCAACTGTAATTAAGCTGAGCAAAATTCGGAAAGATTTTGATCGAATATGGAACGAAAAATGCGTTTTAATTATATGCGGACCGCCTGCGCCAAGAATCTGAAATCCCCGCCCTTTTAAAACTTTGATTGGTTAACACCGATGCAGTTTAGCAAATGTAAGGAAATCACTTCCTTTCCTTGCGTATTTTGTCGTGATTGGAGTATAGTAATGCGTTGAAATAAAACCCTCCTTTAGAAACATTGGATTTAATTTTTTCAACGATTATTGGTAAATTTTAACAGTATTACTCTTGAAAAAAAAATGACGATTTCAAACTCTTAATTTTTATAAATTAATGTTATTTTTAAGTTTTAGCTAACTTTCAAAGAATAAAATTATACATTTCATTTGTATATATATATATTTTTCAAGTTCATACAAAAGAAAATAGATTTGATACAAATTACAGTAATTTCTCCTTTAGTAGAAAGGTAATTTTGATAATTTTAAAGGATGCTTATAATTGGAACTTTTGTGAAATTGATAGATACCTTTAAAAGGACAAGGGGCTACATTTGAAAATTAAAAATTGCCTTATACAACCTGCAAAATATATGAAACGGGGGGGGGGCAGTGGTGTGCGAAGAGAAAACTGCGCTCGGGGCAGTTTCAGTTTGGCATCCCATTCCCTAAACTTTTTCTTGTGACAGACTAAAAATGACGTTTGTAGTATAAATTTGGCGCCCCATAAACTTACGCAGCCAGGGCAACCGCCCCCTTTGCCACCCCCTTCTTTTCACGCGGCGCTGCGAGGGTACATTTGGAGGGGACATATTCAGCGCTGTCCGAAAGAGGGGGGGGGGCGCCACATTTATACTATAAACGTCATTTTTTGGCCATTACAAGAAAAAGTTGGGGGAGAGGACGCTAAATTGAAACTTTGCCCCGTGCGCAATTTTCTTTTCATATGCCTCCGGGCTTGTTTTTGGTACTATACGATACTAGGCACCCGATTTTAGTCTAATATTATTAAGTAAAACAATAAAAAAAGCTTTCTTTTCTACGCATTTAATCAGTTAATAAAACAATTAATAAATTTACATAATCAAAAAATACTAGTACTGGTTTATGTTATATATGTCTTACTGCTATGCATGCATAAAATATTTCACAAATTAGCATTTTAAGTTCGAAAAACAGTTTTTATCAAAAATAAGTAGACATTAAAGTCAGAAAAGTTTTAAAGATTAGTAACTTTAAAATTATTGATCAACTTGTTTGAAACTTTAAAGAAATATTTTTTAATATTTATTACTTTTAAGGAAAAATATACACTTCTAACAGTTGTTAAAAATTGAAAATTTATCCTGCGTGATACATTTATTTTAATGTAACATAAATGTATATTTGCAAAGACAAGGAATTGCAAAAATTTATCATTATTTATCTATACTAATATTATAAAGGGGAAAGATTCGATTGTTTGTCTGTTTGAATTGGATAGGCTCCGAAGCTACTTGACGGATTTGAAAAATTCTTTCACTGTTAAGAAGCTACACTATTTCCGGTGAACATAGGCTATATTATATTTTCATAAAAATGAAGGGATCCTTACTAAAATGCCAACAATGTAACCCAAGGTGTATAAAAATGAGCTTAAAAATCCTTACATCGCGTGCGCTTCGAATACTGTTGATTATAGAACAAAATAATGTTCTACGACTTTGCTAACATATAATTATCTACAAAAAATATCGCGTCAGCATATGTCTAACTGTTATAGTTACGTCACAATAAGTGTTTTTTTTTTATTTAAAAAAATAATTAAAATGCCGTCTCTGTAAAAGCCCTCTATTTTTACCTTCATATTAATTCTTATCAAAATAAATTACTTCATAATCAAGACTGATTTAATACCTTTATATGACTTATTAGCTCACAGGCTATCATAGCCTGAGAGCTTATGTGCCCGTCCGTTCTGTATGTATGTTCGTTCGTGCGTAACGCGATAACTCATGGTAAAAATATCCGATCCACGTGAAATTTTGTATGTAGGTATATCCTGACAAGGTGCTTTCCTGATTAGTTTTTGGAGTTCATTCGATATGTATAAGAGGGGGAACGGGGGGATCATGCCCCTCCCCTTAGTTGATATAAATGGGATTTTCTTGCAGAATTAAGTTTTCGTTCAAAATTTAGATTAGGATCATTCTGATGAGGCGATTCCGTGACTGTTATTAGTGTTCATTGAATAAGTATAAATAGGGGGAACAAAGGTTCTAATGCCCCTCCCCCTTAATTTATATAAATGGGTTTTTCAAGCAGAATTTTCAGATTTCGTTCAAATCTCTGAATAGTTTTGGAAGTTTAATGGCTAAGTATAAAAGAGGGGGATAACTCCTTTTAAATTATATAAATGCTAAATGGGTTTTTAATAAGAATTATCTCATTTGCTCTGAATTTTGGATATAGATTTTTTATATGATAAAGCATGTCTTTGATAGTATATGAGGTTCAATGATTAAGTATAAAAAAAGAGGAAAGGGGAGAGCTGTTTCCCCTTCTTAATTTTTTTTTCGAACGGAATTAACCCTTGAAAATATAAGGCTTTAATGTACAATTAGTATTTGTAGCCTGTGAGCTCAATGCCACCAGTTTAACTGGGCAGTATTCTTTATTAAATTATTAGATTCGGACTTTCTGTTCGAAAGTTATCATGAATTAAAAAATGTAAGTATTAGAAAAAAATCGTGTGGTCGTCGTTCACTCCGCTCGGCTAGGCTGCAATATAATATGTGATGTATTCGTCACTGGGGAACGGGAACTATCAGTCAATGTCAGGGACGGCATTTTAATTATTAGGTTATGAGTGTGTGTGTAAAAATTGATAACTTGAAATTTTTCTTTAATACACGTGAGAAGCCGGAACGAGCTGCTATAATCTATATACATAAAACAAAGTCGTGTTAGTTACACAATTTATAACTCAAGAACGGATAGATCGATTTTTATGAAATTTTTGTATGGAGGTATATGATGACACCTTAGATTAACATATAGGCTACTTTTTATCCGACTATTTAAAAGGAGGGTAATGTTTCTAGCCTCCTGACTGCCGCCGGCTGATTTTTTCACACACTAAGCTGCAGGTTTCACTGCAACATAAGCAATATTTAAATTAGTATAATTCCACAAATAAAACCCAGTTCTGAAAAATTAAGTTAGGATTGATGCTATCAAAGATTATACACCGATACCAATAACATATTTTGTATCAGGTTGGAAAAAATATCTTTTTTTAAATATTTTTAATAAATTACAGAGAAAATAACATTACAATATTACCCTTTGGCTGGGCAGTCAGGAGGCTAGTAGTTGAATTTAATGAGATGAAGTGGTAGTAACAATTTGCGGTATCAGTAGTGGAAGGGGATTGGGCGACTTGCTCTATCCGAAGAAAAGCGAGGGCGGGCCGCTAGCTATAATATAAAAGTAAAAATAATGAAATTGTAATGCAAAATATAGCCTTTTTTAAAAGTCTGCTATTCAGCAAATTTTATTCTCTAACACTTTTCAGAATTGTTCCTTCTTTGGAGTTTTTTGTCGACGATCAACTAATGCAGCATCTATCGAGCAGAAGACTTTTGCATATTCCAAAACATCATACAAAGTATCGTGGACAAGATTTGTCGAGATATTTACAAACAGTACAAGTTCGTATATATTTAATGGGTGACAACTCAATACAACATTGTAAAATTTTAGACGATTTTGCTGTTTTTAGCAGTTTTTGTTTGTCCTGGTACAAGGGCAGATCTGGAGACTCCTCAAAAAGGGGGGGGGGGACTTTTCAGAAATTTTGAGATTCCAATCGCACCTGCATCTCTACATTTTTATGTAGATATCATGTACACTTGTAGGAAAATTAAGGTTTTTACAAAAGCAGTCTTAAATTTCGCCAGTTTTTTTGCTTATAATTAATAAAGTTCTTAATATTAAAAAAATGTTCCTTTCAGAAAATATGACAACCATTATTGTACAAAATATCCTGAAATCAGAATTAAAAAATAAGAAAAATTGTAAGGAAAATGAACAAATTTACAAAGGTTTCAGGTTTACATGTTGAATAATATTTGACTGGTCATGCACGAATGCAAACAAAATATAATTTGCATAGTGTCTAAATGTATTGAGCAACAAATGTGAAAATCTCAAAAACATAGGCTGAAAATTATCGTCGATAGAATAAGCTAAGAATCCGTTGTTCCCAAAATAAAGCAAAAAGATGAGGGGTTGTGTCCATACATCCATTGACTAGTATGCGTCAATGGATTGTATGCGTCAATAGAGCATATACAGTATTGCAAGTACTGGGTACAAGTATTTGGATACAGCCTCTCATCTTTTTATTTCTTTTTGGGAATAACGGATTTTTAGCTCATTCTATTGACGATATTTTTCAGAATCTTGAGACTTTTATAAAAGTTGCTCTATATATATCTATGGATAATGTTTTTTGTCATATTTTCGCAAAAGAAATTTCTTTTATATTAAGAAAACTTTAAATTATAAGCAAAACATTCAACAAAATTTAGGACTGTATTTATAAAAATCTCAATTCTCTACGAGTATACATTCTATATTCATAAAAGTGAACACAGTTTATTATAATGTGAAAATTAATCATAATATGCATTTTGAACGCTTTTGCTGCATTAGTTTTGACAGGGTTATCTTCGTACTTCTTCAATTTGTTGACTAGCCCTATGGGATTTCGCGAAAAGAAAAATCTTCACGGAAATGTATGACCTGTACTATTCTGTTCACACACTGGAATTTCAGAATAATTCCTCAAGTTTTTGCCCATATATTTAACAAAACGTCTGAAATCACAAATGGCCGCTCACATATGGCGATGTGTATTACACGACGATAAAATTTTGAGATACATTTCTATCTGTAAAACACTGTGAGGGAGTGACCTTTAGTCATAAAGGCACTCTAGTGTTCTGAGATCGTGACGTCAATATTTTAACATTTTGTAGGCGTAAAAGTGACATCTATCCTCTCTTTTACTTTAACTTTCTAGAGTGTGTGTGCTCTTTCGAATTCCGCAGTTAGCTCGCGGTTATTAGTATTATGTTAATGAGAAGTATCTCAGTTTGTCGCGTATAAAAGCTTGGGTGTGAGTTTGTGGTGTGTGTGTTTCTGGCAGTAGCCAGCAGCCAGCGTCTGTGTGTTTCTGGCCTTAGCCAGCAGCCAGCGTCTGTGTGTTCCTGGCAGTAGCCAGCAGCCAGCAGCCTCTGTGTGTATTCCGCCATTAGACAACGAAGTTGATGATTGTTTTAGTAAGGTGCTGACGATTAGAAAATAGCTACGGCCTCCAGTAAAGCGAAAAGGAGTTCAGATAGTGGATTAAAGATTCTGCCTTGGTAAGAAAGTTTAGAATCGTTCCGTTTTGATTATTTGAGAAATAAAGAAATATCCACAGCCACGGGCTGTGAAATTAAGATTTGTTTAGTAGATCAGCCAGGAAATAGTGTCAAGTGCTAGACGGTGCCCCGGCTGAGCTAGACCGACGCCTGTGAGTATGATTTAGCTTTTCATAGTGTTCTCAGTGAGTGAAATTATAGACTGGCTCCACTTTCCTTTAGCCCTTATCATTTTAATAAACTGTGTTGTTTTAACCTAAATTACTGAGTATGTCTGCATATAACGTGACAAATGACACCCAGCATGAGTATACCGTCACAAATGGCGCCCAACGAAATGTCGGACATTTTGAGATTGTGCCACGAGTGTATTTCACCGGTGAGGGTGATATTAGTGAATTTTTAGTGAAATTAGATGATTATATTTTGTTCAATAATATACCTGAGAAAAACAGGTACGTAGTGCTTAAATGCTCGTTAAAGGGCGAAGCACTTTTGTGGTTAGAAAATATAGGAAAGTTTTTGATTACTGAGGAAGCGAAAAGATTTGAACAAACTGTAATTGAGTTAAAGAAGGCATTTCCTCCCGTTAAAGATAAAAGTATTTTGAGAAAAGAGTTCTATTGTAATAAGCAGAATATTTATGAGTCGGCGTCAAAATTTTATCTTCGTAAGCTGGAACTAAAAAATAAATTAGATTTAGATATTACATTTGAGGAATTGTTGGACATTGTTTTTCCTCTTTTTAATCCAAATATACAGGACTTTATTGAAGTTAGAGCACCGAAGAATTTTGCAGAAATGCACCAGATATTATCGAAGTATGAGTCTCGGCATAGCTCGGATCAACGGGATTTGCGTAACCCTCGGCAGAGACCTGTCACGGATAGTAATTTGAGAAATGAGGGGGAACGTAATTTTGTGAGAGGGGGACAGCGATTTCCGGATAGTAATGTGCGTAATAGAAGTGATGGATTTGGTCGTAATATGTCGAATACGAGTAATGGTAATAGGAATGGTGGTGGTGCTAATAATTTTAGAAGTGGTGAGAGAAATATGCATGGAAATAGACAGAATAGTGGTTATGATCGTAGTGGGGGAGTACGGGACAGGAATGTTTCTTCGCAAGTAAGGAGATTAACTTCGGATGAGAATGTTGAAAATAGGTCAACGCAAAAGAGATGTGTTCAGAGGTCGGAAAAGTCTTCTGTGAGTTTAAATGAAATAACTATTAATCCGGTTGAGTTACCTGAAGTGTTAATTGTGTTAGATGGTATTGTCGTTAAAAGTGTCTTCGATACAGGGGCAGATAAGTCGTTCATTTCTTTTGATTGTTATCGGAAATATTTTTCGTATAAGAAGTTGAAAAGGTCAAGTCTGGTGGTTCAGTCAGCACAGGGAGTAGCTTGCGATAATAAAGGTTCAGTAGAATTGGAAGTTGAAATTCGTTCGGTTAAGACATGTTGGGAGTTTTGTGTGTTGGATGGATTAACAGTGCATTGTATAGTTGGTGTGGATTATATGAGGGATAGAGGAATTAGTTTGGATTTCTTTAAAAAGTCGTTAATCGTGAATAATGATGAGAATGTGAGTAAGAAAGAGCCTGTTTCAGTGTCAGTTAATTTGGAGGAGTCGGGTTTAAGTGTGGTTAAGAAAATGGAGGTTAATAAGTCTTTAGTCGATTGTGGTAAAGTTTTTTCAGATAAACCGAGTTTAACTAATGAAATTTATATTGGTTTTGACGCACTAGTTGCTAGTAAACCATTTCGTTATGATTTTATATTCAATATTTTTAAGTCTTTGTGTGAAAAGTTGCAGACTGAGGACGGTAGGGAACTTACTCAGTCTAATATGGCTGAACGTGTAAATCGTACATTAATTCAAATGATTTCTTCTTATGTTGGTTCTCATCATGCAAATTGGGACCAGTTTCTTCAGCATTTTGCGTACGCACTTCGTACGGCAGTTCACGAGTCGACGGGGAAAACGCCAGCTGAATTGTTTTTGGGTAGAAAAGTTATTACTCCATTCCAAAGGTTAGTTATGGTGTCAGATGCAGAAAGTCAGTACATGTGTCAGGATATTGAAAGGTTGGTTAAGGAAGCTCAGGTTCAAATGGGAAAAGCGCAAGAAAAGCATGCGTAGAAGGGAGTTAGAAGTGAAAGTTGGAGATTTTGTGTTAGTAGAAAAGCATTGGTTAAGTTCAAGTCGTCAAAAGAGAGTAGCTAAGTTTGGTCCGAAGTTTGTAGGTCCGTTCGAGGTTTTGGAAGTTCGAAATAATAATTTGGTTGTTGATGTCAATGGTGAAAGAATGACTGTTAATCTGGATCAGGTTAGAGTGTATAAGTTTAGAGAAAATGGTAGTGAAGGTTCTCATATGTCGAGTGGTGTTTCGCGAAATTCCCGATCCAATGAGTGTCCCGAGTCCAGCACTTCTTCATCGAATTCTTTTCATCAATATTCAAGAAGAAAATTTGGTCAAACAGCTCCAAAGACTGTTATTGAAAGTCGAAAGCCTAGCAATCCGAGAGCAAAGTATAATAAAAATAAGAGAACTGTGTCAAATACATCGGACTCTGTGTGTCATAAAAGACAAAAAATTATAAATTGTCCAGTTCCTCCATCTATTAGACAACAACCTCACAAGCCTAAATTAACTAATAGTTCACCATCTTCAGTGATTAATCCCCAGAAAAGATTTCGTTTGGACACTCGTAAAACTGTTAAGCGAACTTTAAATGCCGAATCTTTGCCTAACAAGAAACTACATAGGTCCGGAAAGAAACGTGGCCTAGGATCTTCGGTAACTTCGGGTGCGTCTAGAAAGAGGAGGCAACTCTCAGATTACCGGCAACAACAGTGTGAGCCTCGCCATGGAGTGAACCCAGCGAACCGGCCAGAGCAGAGTCGTCGAGTGGAACCTACGAGTATTCCACGGCATCCATTCAGAACCAGGCTCCAGGCACGACAGTCAACTGTGGCGTCACCGTACAGTTCTGATGACGAGAGATCCTTCGTACAAGCCTTTTGGGACAGGAGGAGAAAGCCATCTTGCAGTATGAAGCCTGACAGCAGCGAATCGTCTCTATGATTGGGTGATAATGTTCTTTATTAAATTTCTATTAGAGTGCATATATGTGGTAGCAATGTGAAGGAATAGAAAGCAGAGAGACTGTTTTGTACTTTTGGCCATTTTTGGAATTTTTTGACGGACTCACGTTTAGTGCTTAATTGTGTTCAAAATTTGTTTGCAAAATTGTTAGTTTTATGTATGTTGAAAATTTTGGTCTTAACTGCTTTTTAAAAATTCTGGATCTATTGTTAAATTGTTATATTATTTGTTTAAAATGTTACTATATTGTTATTGTTCATGTGTTATAAAATGTATGTTAATGTATGTTTAAATTTTCAGAAAGTACAGATAGTAATTTGAGTTATTTTATACACGCGCCGCGGTTCAGGCGCGCACGTGTTTTGCGGTCAAGAAGTCCTTGACACGCGTTTCTATCTCTTATACTAACATTTAATGAATTAACTTTCTTCTTATCGTTCGTGTTTTATGAGTTGCGTTTTGTACTTTAGTTGGAAATGGTTTCCGCAAGTTGCGAAGTTTTAAGCTGCATTTGAATTTGAAATTGTGTTGTATTAAAATTGAATGTTAATGTGATTTTCTTGCAGGGAAGTATACTTTTTGTTATGTATTGATTCTGCTATTTTTCTTTTAGTTAATACAGATGAAGAGATTGATGACGTCATTTTGTAAATTTTTGATATTTTTTGATTGTTGCATAGGCACAGCGATATGCCGCTGTACGTATGTGCCCCAATTATTGTTCAAGTGGAGTTAAGTCTGAAGAAGTTTGGGAGTTAGTTCATTGGCTAATGGGGATGTAGGTATTACGTAGTAGCAGAGTTATTTTAGTATGAAGTAAATGTAATTCTAGATGAAGTCGGAATTTGGATGAGGAAAGTTTTTGCGCATTGGGTTTTTTGGACTTGGTGCGAATTCTAGTATATTAAAAGTTATGGAGAAATTTTTGGGTAAAGTTATAGTTGCATTGCAATATTGAGGAAAATTTCGGAAGGTTAGTGTTTTGAGAAATTTTAGCACTCCCAGTGGAGTGGGTTGTTTTGAGAGAAGAAGTAATTAGTTTTGAAAGTTTTACGAGTTTTTGGAAGTTTAACGGAGGCTATTTGTAAGATAGAAGAATGGTTGGATTGGATATGTGATTATTTGAGGCAAACTGAGTTTTTTTGGTTGTGATGGGTTAAAGTTAATACTTTAAAAGTTATGTTTCGGCGTTAAATTTCACCCATCACTGTGTTTTATTGCGGCTCTAAATTTAAAACAAGAAAAAGTTCTGGGCATGCATTTAGCCCAGCCCTTTTTCTCTGCGGAGTTCGAGGGGGGGTTGTGAGGGAGTGACCTTTAGTCATAAAGGCACTCTAGTGTTCTGAGATCGTGACGTCAATATTTTAACATTTTGTAGGCGTAAAAGTGACATCTATCCTCTCTTTTACCTTAACTTTCTAGAGTGTGTGTGCTCTTTCGAATTCCGCAGTTAGCTCGCGGTTATTAGTATTATGTTAATGAGAAGTATCTCAGTTTGTCGCGTATAAAAGCTTGGGTGTGAGTTTGTGGTGTGTGTGTTTCTGGCAGTAGCCAGCAGCCAGCGTCTGTGTGTTTCTGGCCTTAGCCAGCAGCCAGCGTCTGTGTGTTCCTGGCAGTAGCCAGCAGCCAGCAGCCTCTGTGTGTATTCCGCCATTAGACAACGAAGTTGATGATTGTTTTAGTAAGGTGCTGACGATTAGAAAATAGCTACGGCCTCCAGTAAAGCGAAAAGGAGTTCAGATAGTGGATTAAAGATTCTGCCTTGGTAAGAAAGTTTAGAATCGTTCCGTTTTGATTATTTGAGAAATAAAGAAATATCCACAGCCACGGGCTGTGAAATTAAGATTTGTTTAGTAGATCAGCCAGGAAATAGTGTCAAGTGCTAGACGGTGCCCCGGCTGAGCTAGACCGACGCCTGTGAGTATGATTTAGCTTTTCATAGTGTTCTCAGTGAGTGAAATTATAGACTGGCTCCACTTTCCTTTAGCCCTTATCATTTTAATAAACTGTGTTGTTTTAACCTAAATTACTGAGTATGTCTGCATATAACGTGACAAATGACACCCAGCATGAGTATACCGTCACAACACAATTGTGCAAATTGCACTTCAATAAGTTAAAATACATCAAACTCGTCACTCTTCGAAACCATCTTTTTTTTTTTAATTGTAGTGAAGCATGTTTTTGAATAGCCATTGCACTTGTATAAGCATAAAAGTGGTGTGTCTAGAGACAATAGTACAAGACAATAGATACAAGGTATCCAACGGTAATGAAAGGCAAATTCCTAAACCGTTTATCATAGACATATAGTTTCAAAAATAAAAATGATTTGAATGAGGTAAAGAAATATTTTAAGTTCAATTGAGTTGATTTGAGTCAATAAAATCATTTCTTTTAAAAATACGAAATTTAAATTTTTATATGGTCTCCCGTTTTTTTTTTTTTTTTTTAAATCATTATATTTAGTTATTTTTTCCTGTTACACTAATAAGTAAGACAAAAAAGGTCCCATTCTTACAACACTTAAATTGATTCAGCTATATGAAGCTTTAAAAATACATGACTTATACTACTTTCCTGCGTTGAAAACAAATGAGTTAGACTATGATTTGTGGATCATATACCAAGTTACTGTCGCCCCAGTGGCGTGATCAGTAATGGCAGCTATTGCTACATCGAAGGTTCCTGGTTCGAATCCAGGATAAGAGATGGGTGGTGTTTTTGCCCCTTTGTAATACATTGGGCAGGCATTCAGATGTCCGCACCGTAAAGATCCTTAAATAAAAATCTTTAACTTAAATTTAAGGATTCTTATTCTAGGATCCTTAAAACGCTATTCAGACTGGTCTTCTTAAAACAAGCTTCGACTTTCTTTATCTCCGAGCTGGCTTCGGCAATCTTCGGTACATGATACCGATTACCCAAACGATGACCAATCAGCACATAGAATAGCTTCCCAGCAGCCGCGATGACATGTCATCAATCAATCATGCGCATTATTTGCCGTTCAAAGTTACGCACGCTTTTTAAAATTGAATTTTGTTACTACTCTTTTTCATTATTACCGTTGAAAAGGAAAAAAAGAATTAAAAAAAAGAAAATAGAGGGAAAATTGTGCAGATATTGCGAATTCGAGTAATTTCTGAATTACTAATATATTTAGAGATAAATATTTTATTTATTTTTTAACATAATTAAATAATGGAAATAATAGCTGTTCTTTACTTGCTACTTTTTAGTTTTATTTCCTGAAATATATATTTTTAAGATGTTTTAATAGTTTGAATGCATGTATAAAATGTTCAAACAAAAGGTTTTGGGAAAGGTTAGAAAATATTTAAGAATAATTTTTTTTATAAAAACATGTTCATACACAAGATTTTTATTACATAAGGGAAGAGGGGGGGGTGTATTGTACGTACATCTTCTAGGTATAAACACTTGCAAGAGCCTCACTAGTGGCCGCCAGGTTCTGACCTCCAAACTGGTAGACGGTAGGTGCTGGGTTAGAACCCAATCGCGACCGTCGGCTTAACCGTTCGGAGTTTTCCGTGGTTTTCTTCGAACCTTGCGTAAATACGGGTTAGGTTCCCTTAGAAAGACCCCCCACGGGGGGCATACCACCCCATAGGGCCTATATCCCATAGTGTAGATAATTGGCCGACATAAATACAAACAAACAAACACTTGCAAGATGGCAGTGGAGAGCCATTACACATCACTGGCTTTGGAATTTAATTATTTAATTTTGATTTATCCCTGATTATTTAAAAAAAATAAAATTTAAGAAAATTAGGACTAATTAGGATAATTAAAAAATAAAATAAAAGGAATTAATATTTTCATCAGGGGAGGGGGTGAAATTGCTCCCTGAACACATGGTGGAAGACAATTTTTAATGCTTATTATTTCTTATCTGTTAAAGTCTTATATTGTTTATAATGATTATACGTTTGCAAATTGTCTTGTAAAAAGAATTACGTTCAAAAATCTTAATTCAGTTTATTTCATGTTAATGTTTTCCATTTTAAAAGACAGACTTAGCTGTGGACCGCAGGCACATTTTCTCCAAAATCCTCCATCTCACTAGATTTCTTTCTACAAATATGTATATCTCAAGTATTTCAAGTTATATTTCACTCTTTTCGGAGACTTGCAAGAGGGAGAGTTCTTTCTCCCGTATATGCTTTATATATAATAAATTTTTTTATTCTTAAAAATCATCTTGGATACCTTTTTTTTTTCTTTTCTTTTTTAAGGGTGGTGAAAGGGGAGGGGGAGCTTTTTGATCAACATTTTATTTAAAATGTATATGGTATTTTTTCCCTTTAAAACTTATTTTAATCATGATCTAAAATTAAATTTTAAGATAAAACAAATGCAGTACACACAAACATTTCAAAAGATTATTTTTAATATCAGGGGATTGATCTAAGCAAAAATTAGGTCCCATTCACAAAAATCCATTTTAATATAACAATCCCTTTCTTTTTCTTGAAATTCCTCTTAATATAACAGGCTCCCTTCACAAAATTTTATTCCTTAAAAATACTTTTTTGAGATTGATAGGTTGTAATATGTGTAATTCGCAAAGAAAACAACTCTACCAGAAAAGAAATCTGTAGCAGGACTTTAAAAAGTTATTAATAAATGCTTTATCCAAATTTGAGTTATTGAATTTCATTATAAAATGTTATATTTCATAAGAATAAACTTTCTTTTATTTTCAGAAAATAAGCTTTAAGAGAAAAAACAGTACTTTTCCAGTACTTCTTTTTGGGCGCCAGTGTTATATATACATACATTGTATTTTATACATATATGTATACACATACAAATACATAGACATATAAATGTATGTATAACACTGGCGTCCAGCTAACCGAAATATCTTGTACATGCATCAACTCCTAAATTAATATTTATTTTCTAAAGTTTTTTTTTTTTTTTTTTTTTTTTAACCCAGACATTTGCAACCTTACATAATAGAAAACATATATAAATATTAATCTGTAAAGGCTGTAAATAACATAAAATCAGTTTTACCAATGTGATACATGGGGATTTTATTTAATTTTCTATAATTCAACATACGGAAAAATGCGATGTATGTTTCTTATAGACAATTACTTTTATAAAAATGCAAAATTTTTAAAATGTAAAATTAGCAATAATGAAGTCTTAAAAAGAGAAATGGGAGGGGGGGTGGGAGAATTTCAATTCACTTTTTAAATTATTAAAAAAATTGCAGTTATGTAAACAAATATCTTTGAATGAATCATCTGATAAAAAAATTAATCAAAATTATATTAACTCACAGAATTTCACGAAGGTTTTTTGTTAACACAACAATTTAATGTTTGTTGTTAGTTAAAAAACAAACCCTTTCTTAATCTTAAACAAAACACCAAAAACTTTTACTATCTAAAAGCATCATATTCTCCCCCCCCCTCCCATTTTTTTTTCTTTCAGCTTTACAAATGAAACCCAATAGTGTAGTTGCTTTGATAAAAAAGGTGTTGGTATATGTAAGATGTAAGGCTGTCTCATACTTTTTTTAAAATTAGCAAGATTTTATTTATGCCCCAGACTGAAATATATAAATGTTTAATTCACATTTTATTTACAATTTTACTTTATTATTTCATGGGTATTAATATTGTGCTCGCATAGTTTGTAGCGTAACATGCTATTTGTAGAAAATATAATTTAGCGAGTGATGTAATTTAAAAGACTAGTTTGTATGGAGCACAAATATTATTTTTGATGTTACTTTATTATACTTACTATATTATCTCCTCTTTTGACATGCGGTGGCAATCCATAATCTTCAGAAAAGTAGCATAGAATCCAAAGCACCATCAATTCCAGTTGCTCGCAGAAGATCAATAATGGTAGTTACTATTATTCAATAAAACTACACATTTGTGATCTTCGGAAAGCATTAAAATTTGAAGTGAGATCTATTCCGGCAGTAGCTGATCCATCAGACATTTATCTCCACTGTTATATTTTGCATCCGATTAGATACTGTTTCTGGACATAACATCAAAAACAATATTAATGCTCCCTAATAATTAGTTTATTATTATTACATTACTTGCTTAATTATAAGTTCCAAAAATTGTATATTACACAACAAGAAATGGTAAAATTACAACCAACTATAGTTTTTCATTTAAACTGTTGATCTATGCTGTAAAATAATTATATAAATACTCATATAAAAATGCACCCAATAACAAAAAAACTGATATATTTTTTAAATGGAGAATCTCTTATTGTTTTGGTATCAATACTTTAATATAAATGAAAATTCCTTCACTAACATAGGAAAACATGCAGATTTCACTTAAAATACATTGAATTGATAAAATTAAATAAATGAAAATAAACTTTTGAGATTAAGAAACTTTTTTTATGAAACAATAAATTTTTAATAAAGTAATTTAATAACATAATAACAACTTATGTTTTCTTCAATGTTCAGAAATTATTTATTATTTGACAATCTTTTAATTTATCCTTGTTTTAATCAAATTTTATTTGTTAGCCTTATTTTCTTTTATTCAAGGCAAATTCATCATTTTTTTTTTTTTTTTTTTTTTTTTTGGGCGAAAACAGGCTATAGACCTCAAAAGGGTTTTGCAGTATAATTATATATTTTATAGCATTCACATTTGATAAAGTTTCAGGAATATGGGAGAAGGGATATAAGAAGTTAAATATAATCTGAACACTTTGTAATGTTTAATACACAAAATTAAGATTCGCGAAAAATTAAAGCATTTAAAATGTAAAACTGATAAGTAACCATGAGAGACAAGTACAGAAATTACAATGATCAGTCAACTACATGATAGAAATAGAGGTAATAAAATTTGAGGAGTTAATCCAAAATAAATTGTAAGGCTAATTTTTTTTTTTTTTTTACTTTTTATAGGAACATAAAGAAAATAAGGTATTTGCATTTTGATAAATTAAAAATACGTATGTATTTCAGAAATGTTTTTTTAAATATAAAATGTGTGTTTTATTATTAAAACAATCTGAAGAATTATAATTTAGTTATCTTAAATTGTAAAATTTCATTAAAAAGAAAAAAAAAATGGTAAAATGCAGAATCTTTGTGAATTAAACAAAATGATTGAATCTTATCGAAATAAGAAATATTGTTAGAAATATATTTTACTTCCTAAGAGACTGCCTTGCGTTACTTTTTTAAAGCGATAATTAAAAGCAAAGAAAATGCACGATAAACGAATATATAAAATATTCAGTACAGAAAATATAAAACTTAGTAAATGGCATATTGTATCTGTCGATAAAATAGTTTATAGAACCGGGACAAGCAATGAAATAAATTTAGTTATGTAAACATGAAACTATACAGTAACTTATCGTTAGGAAGACATACATACAGATAAAAATAATACATTATAACTGTAAAAAGATGATAAAATATATAAAATTAGATATCTAAATGACCACAAACCTCTAAAAATTATAAATAAAAGCAATACATACCGATTAGATATCCGTAGTAAAGTTCAATATTCTTTTATTTACATTGTTTACAACAGTTATAACATCGCGTGTTTAAAAAATTGTACTTGGTGATGCCAAACAAAACTACTTTTAAGATATTTTAATAAAAGCAACAAAAATTTTATTGCTAATAATTGAAAATATCAATTTTTAAAAATGTGCCATGAAAATAATGGCGTCGAAAACTACCGATCCTTAACTTTAAGATAGCGTTTTAGCTTTCCTTAAATCCTGGCGCTTTTAACGCTAGAATCTTAATTTAAGGATCTCAGAACGGACACCTGAATAACGATTTTGAGATTTCACTCGGTTTTAAGGATTTTCGACCCATTTAAAGATCTTTAGCGGACATCTGAATCCCTGCCTTGAAAGTATTTATTGAATAATAAAATATCTCTGTATTGTCATTGACTATATGTAATATATCATTCAAGGCGAAAGCCATAACTGCTGAAGGCCTCAAAGCAAAAAATCCAAACCAAGTTACTACAGTAATCGAAGAATTTATTTCATGTGTATATGCACTTGAAAAAAAAATCGTACACATATTGCGACTGAATTAACTTTTATTAAGTTTAAGATTGTCTAAAATAATTACATTTTAACATATGTTTTATTTTGTAAAGAGTTGAGACATTTTCTTTTCATGATTTCTTTTAACAAAAAATATGTTAGTTTTATAAGTTTTTTCTTAACTTCAACGATTATACGTATGTATGTTTTTTCAGTTCAAAATTTGGTTTTCGAACTTTAATTCATTTTCAAATATCCGATCGAAATTAAATTTTACATGCTGATGTAAATTCGATGAAAATCTAATATTATTTTGATTTTCGGTTGTTACCGTTTATAGTTATTCAGGATAACACAAAAAATGTCTGGTGGACTACTGCTAAGAAGTTTAAGAAAAAAAATTATGTTAGATAACACAGGACGACGATGTTTTTGTTTATTAACTGCTATGTATTTTTACTTTCTTCTAACTTTACAAGGAGAAAGTATTAGATTCGTGGAAATTTTCGAAATCTTGTTTTCAACGGATTAACACGGTTTAGGGGTCAAAGAACTCGAAAAACATATTTTTACAAAATGTCTGTCTGTGAGTCTGTGAGTTT
Organism: Maratus speculifer; assembly: GCA_964019185.1. Taxonomy (NCBI): domain Eukaryota; kingdom Metazoa; phylum Arthropoda; class Arachnida; order Araneae; family Salticidae; genus Maratus; species Maratus speculifer. The sequence goes on from OZ025299.1 coordinate 49,387,950, forward strand.
GTTTCTCTGTGTGTGAAAAACATATTGTGGATGCTCTATCTAAAATCCTAAAGCACAGAATTTCACAAAACTTTAGTTTCTGTTAGAAGTTGATATAAACTAGATCTGATTAATTTTTTATGTATGTGGCTCAACAGGTAGTGCTGCTATGATGCATTATTTACAATTTCCACAATAGCCCTATCTCAAGAACTACTGCATGGATTTTCATAAAACTTTATACTTACAAGGAAGGTCTCCATACGGGCATACTCAGAAAAATCTGAAAAAATTACAGAATGTTCTTCTCATATAGTTATATATGTTTATAAAAAAATTTTGGCGGAACCTCCTTATGTCGTCCGTAAAAAAATAATAAAAATTTCGTTTATTTGGCGATTTATCTCCGGTTGGCGAAAAAACGAAATTTTGAAAAATACGCTTTTATGCTTTGAATACTTTTTAAAGAAAAAACTTTCTATGTTCAATTTATTTAAATAAGTTTAGTTTAAGTAATTTTAGTTTTGCATTTTTACTTTACTTTAAGTGTAATTTTGTCATATACGTTTATATGTACTTATAACAAAATGAATTTAATATATTTTAACATTTAAAACACAATTTAAATTGATTAAAATTGTTCCAAATTGAAAAATACACTGTTAAAAATCTGCTGCATTTTGTTGCAACGCACTCCTTTGCTTGCATAGAAAACGGTTACTTGGCCGTGAAATGGAGCTTTCTTATTGGTTGGAATAGAGATATTATATACAAGCGGTGGATTGCATTGCAACAAAATGCAGCAGATTTTTAACAGTGTATGACACGGTCAATTCATCGTGCTATGGAGCATTCTCATTGGTCAGAAGAGAGATATTCTATAAAAGTAGTGGAGTGACGTTGCAGTAAATGTTGCAGATTTTTAACAGTGAAGTCAATTAAAATCGATTTTCAGATTCGTTAAAATCGTCTGCTTTTGGCGAGGAAATGCACTGCTCGCCAAATCCCGCGTCTCTTTCAGCTTTTCACGCCAATTATTCCAAACTATTTTATTTTTTTTACAAATCTAATAATGTAATTCCGCCGCTAATTTTCACTGATCCTTTATTACCTACATGAGTAGTTTAATTCGTATTTTTTTCAAAAAATTCTGAGTATGCCCCCAATGGAGACCTTCCTTGTTAGTATTTGATATAACATGGTGCTGATTACACGTTTTAGTGCAAATCGCTCGACAGATGGCGCTGCCATGGTGCATTATTCGTGATTATCGCAATAGCTCTATCTCAAGAACATGCACGGAATTTTACAAAACTTTTGATACTGTGAGACACTAATATGAATTAGATCAGATTGGGTTCATGCATAATGTGCAACAGGCGACTCTACTATTCCGCATTATTTACAATTTCCACAACAACCATATCTTAAGAACACGCGCATGATTTTTCATAAAACTTTATATTTAGTTAGTACTTGATATGATATAGCTTTGATTGCGCTTTTATGCAAATCGCTCAATAGGAGGCGCTGCCATGGTGCATTATTCTTGATTATTTCAATAGCTCTATCTCAAGAACTAATACACGACATTTTCTAAAACTTCAGATTCAGTTAGTCTCTGATATAGATTAGTGTTGTTTAATTTTTTGGTGTAAATTGCCCTACAAATGGCGTTGCTATGCTGCATTTTTCACGATTTCGCAATAAATGTATCTCAAGAACTAATGCACGGATTTCCATCAAACTTCAGATTGAGTTAGTACCTGATAAAAAAATTGATCCTGATTAGTTTTTGGTGTACATCACCCAACATGTGGCCCTGTTATGCAGATATTTTAAAAACATTTTCCAATAGCTCTATCTCAAAAACTAATGCACGGATTTTTATGAAACTTCAGATTCAGTAATAAGCTGACTTAAGTTGTTGCTGATTAGATTTTTGTTTAAACCATCAAACAGTTGGTGTTGCTATGCTGCATTTTTCATTAAGTATTAACATGTATAAGATAAAAGAAAATTTTGGGATTGCAACATCTGACAAGTTTATGAATGAAACCCTAAATTACCTTAAATTTTAACTAAGATGTCAGGATTTTTCGTAATTCGTAAATTGTCATAATTAAAAATAACAAAAATCAGATGCTATAAAATAGAAGAGGTGGCTGTGTTTTTTTTTTTTTTTTTTTACTTTTGATACTTTATTTTTGTGTATTTTTAGGTGCGTTCGTAATTATGTAAATACGTAGCACCTATTGTTGTCGCTCAGTCCGTCCGTCTGTCTGTCTGTCTGTCTGTCCGTCTGTCTGTCTGTCCGTCAGCATATAACAACGCAAAAACTACCCAACCGAATCATTTGAAATTTAAAATACATAATTATAACATAATTTTGTCGAGTCATTTCAAATTTTATGAAAATCGGATGGATAGATCAATTACAGGGACAATCAAAAGGATTCCATTACATTACGGTCAATGGGGAAAAAAGTTTCAAATGGATTTTAATCGTTTGAAATTTAAAACATAAAATTATTGCGTAATGTATTTTAATAGAATTCATGTATTTTAATAGAATTAAAAAATGTGTTTTACATCTTCAACTTGAATGTTATAATTTATAGAGAAAAAAAATCTATTATTTGCTCTTTAGTGCAAAACCTATTCCTAAGTCAGCCTGCTCAAACTTGGTCCGTAGCAAAAAAGTATAAATCTATCCGGCCTACTACAAAAAACAAACTCAAAAAAAAAAAAAAAAAAAAAAAATCCCTAACCAAACTTTCTAATTAACTCGAATTCCCACCTTGTTCTTTGCGCAGTATATCCTGATGTAACTTTGTGCCATAAAACCCCATTCAACCAACCAATCAATCAACCTGAGTGCTACTCTCAGAAGTGAAATTTTATCCTGAACAGAACCGAATTTGAAAAAATGTAAGTCAAACTGACCCAAATCCGACCAACAGCAAAAATGTCAAGCCGATTCGAACACAACTCACTGCAAAATTTAGAAATAATCTCCACCAGCAATGAAAACATCACCTCCCGCCCGAACCTCCAAATTTTGAAATCGCTCCCCCTTGAGGATTCTCGTGTTTCCCCCTTGAATCAGAAAAGAGCGTTCCTCTAAGAATTGCACTTAAAATAACTTCATTTTTCAAATATTCGACAAAAAAATTTATTTGACCCCTGAGCGTATAGTATTGCCCTGCTTCCGATCCGAACCCGAAAATACCATTGGAAATCAAATTAACACTTGTGAATAGCAGTTTTAACATGTAAATTGAAATGTAAAATCTTAAATATTCATAATTAACTATTTGGAAATGTCTGTTATGGCGTTTATATAGTTTCATTTCATAGTATCTTCGATATTTTCTTTTATAATACTCCTTTAAACTATTTTCTTCCGTAACGGAGAAAATATTTAGACTTTCATTTGAAATATGGGGTCGAATCGAATCCTTCTTGCGAGATTGAAAATTCACTATGAATCAGATCAGAACCCAAAATAGTGTAAATTAATTTCACCCCAAAACAACTACAGCAACAAAAAAGAATGCAAAGAAAAGCAGATAAAAAGTAGAATTCCACTCTGTCCGCAAGAAAAACGTAAAAATCCACTCGACCAGTAGCAAAAAAGTAAAAAGTCAACTTGACCGAAACCAAACCAGCGTCAATAAAATAGTACTCAACTCAACCCCCCCCCCCCCAGGGCCGTAGCTAAGGGGGCGCTATGGGCGGCTTAGCCCCCCCCTCCTAAAATATTTTGAGCCCCTCTGGAAAAGATTCCAAGGTCACTCAATGAATTTCTGTTCCGAAAATTCAAATGAAATTCTGTTCAAAAATCTAACTTGAAAACCTTTCACAATTTTGCAGGATTACTAAATTGTATCTAAAATAAGTGTGTTCAACACCTCCCTCATCCTATTGGCACATAAGAAGCTAGCATGATGTTTAATTTTGATCAGCTATACACTCAAAATTTTCATCATCCTATAATTTTCTTAGTATAAAATGAAGTTATTAGAACACTTTTTAATAAGAAACATAGTACCTACAATATGAATATGCATTACTTTATCTTTCTGTGGCAATGCGAGAGAAAAAAATTATGACTCCCCCTTACATTCTCTTGAGCCCCCCTTACATTCTCTTGAGCCCCCCCCCCCCCCTACATTCACTTGAGCCCCCCCTACTGTTCACTTCTAGCTACGGCCCTCCCCCTCCCCACACACACACAAAATAGAAATCATCCAGACCCAATACCAACCAGCAGCAATAAAGAAAGATAACCGGACTCCAACCCAACCCGCAGCGGCAAAGTAGAATTGAACCTTACCCAAACACGACTCGCAAAAAAAAAAAGTATTTAACCAGTACGACGGCAAAAAATGAAAGTAAACCGGACCGAAACTCGACCTGCAACGAAAAAAATTAGCCCCGATCCTACTCATGATGAAAAAAAATTGTCCCAACACGAGCTGCAGGTGCGATTGGAATCTCCAAATTTCTGAAAAGTCCCCCCCCCCCTCTTTTTTGAGGAGTCTCCAGATCTGCCCTTGTACAAGGACAAACAAAAACTGCTAAAAACTGCAAAATCGTCTAAAAGTTTTTCAATATTATATTGAATTGTCACCCATTAAATATATACGAACTTGTAAAGTTTGTAAATATCTCGACAAATCTTGTTCACGATACTTTGTACTATGATGTTTTGGAACATGCAAAAGCCTTCTGCTCGATAGAAGCTGCATTAGTTGAACGTCGACAAAAAACTCCAAAGAAGAAACAATTCTGAAAACTATTAGAGAGTAAAATTTGCTGAATAGCAGACTTTAAAAAAATTGCAAAATTTTCCTTACAGTTTCATTATTTTTACTTTTATACTATAACTAGCGGCCCGCCCTCGCTTGTCTTCGGGTAGAGCAAGTCGCCCAGTCCCCCGCCACCACTGACACCGCAAATTTTTTCTACCACTTCATCTCATTAAATTCAACTACTAAAAACATTACCCTCATTTTAGGTAGTCCGATAAAAAATAGCTTATATGTTAATCTAAGGTGTCAGATACCTCCATACAAAATTTCATAAAAATCGATCCATCCGTTCTTGAGTTATAAATGGTGTAACTAACACGATTTTGCTTTATGTATATAGATTATAGCAGCCCGCCCCGACTTCTCACGGATATTTAAGAAAAATTTCAAGTTATAAATTTTTACACACACACTCATAACCTAATAATTAAAATGCCATCTCTGACATTGACTCCCCTCCCGTGTCCAGTGACGCCTATATCACACATTATGATGCAGCCTAGTCGAGCGGGGTAAACGGCAACCATTAAATCAGTCTTGATTTTGAAGTAATTTATTTTGATAAGAATCAAAACCAAAGTAACAATAAAGAGCTTTTACAGAAACGGCATTTTAATTATTTTTTTTAATAAAAAACACTTATTGTGACATAACTATAACAGTTAGACATATGCTGTTGCGACATTTTTTGTAGATAATTACATGTTAACAAAGTCGTAGTACATTATTTTGTTCTATAATCAATAGTATTCGCAACGCACGCGATGTAAAGATTTTTTAAGTTCATTTTTCTACACCTTGGGTTACAATATTGGCATTTTAATAAGGATTTGAAATAATTTTTTTGAAAATATAATATAGCCTATGTTCACCGGAAATAGTGTAGCTTTCATACGGTGAAAGAATTTTTTAAATCCGTCAAGTAGTTTTGGAGCCTATTCAATTCAATTCAAACAAACAAACAAACAAATCTTCCCTCTTTATAATTTTATATTAAATTAAATAAGTAATATTTATCCCTAGGCTTATTGAAACAGTCCGCATTTGAAATTGTAGAAAACGTTACAATTTTAAATATTTGACTGCTCCTCCTAAAAAAAAAATCCTCCCTCCCCATATTTGATGCTTACTACCCTTTAAAATATTTACTATCTGTTATAACTTTTTTGACAACTCCAAAACAATCGTTTCGTGATTTATTTTTAACTTTAATTAATTTGCTTTTCAGCATTTCTTTTCCTTTTTTTAGTAATTGCTAAATAGTTTTAAAAATTAAAAAACACGGTTTTATATCACGTCGGGGTAAAAAGTTTAAAATGTTTTTTTTTTTTTTTTTGGGGGGGGGGGGAGGGGGTTGCATAGTTACGATTTTCATATGTGTTTCAGTGATTGTCATATGTCTAGTGGGTCAGGTAACCTTTAGTTTCTCAAATTGCTTTTGATTCGTTTATCCGGCGTTTTATTTTTATCCTTTTAAGCGGCGACTATAGCCTATGTTCACCGGAAATAATGTAGCTTTCTAACGGCGAAAGGTTGGTTGGTTGGTTGATTTTTAACGTCCGATTATCTACGCTAGGGATATAGGACCAGGGGGGATTTGCCCTTCGTGGGGGGTCTTTCTAAGGGAACCTAACCCGTATTTACGCAAGGTTCGAAGAAAACCACGAAAACTCCGAACGGTTAGGCCGACAGCCGCGATTGGGTTCGAACCCAGCACCTGCCGTCTACCAGTTGAGAGGTCCGAACCTCTCGGCCACTGGTGGGGCCTCTAACGGCGAAATAATTTGTCAAATCCGTCAAGTAGTTTCGGAGCCTATTCAATGCAAACAAACAAACAATCAAATCTTTCCTCTTTATAATATTAGTATAGATAAATAATGATAAATATTTGCAATTCGTTGTCTTTGCAAATAAACCTTTATGTTATATTAAAATAAAATGTATTACGCAGGATAATTTCCCCATTTTTAACGACTATTAAAAGTGTATCGTTTCCCTCAAATGTAATAAATATTAAAAAATATTTCTTTAAAGTTTGAAACAAGTTGATCAACAATTTTAAAATTACCAATCTTTAAAACTTTCTAACTTTAATTTCTGCTTATTTTTGATAAAACTGTTTTTCGAACTGATAATGCTTATTTTTTTTACTGTTTTACTTAATAATACTGGACTGAAATTGGGCTGCCTAGTATCGTATAGTACGAAAAACAAACACAGGGAAGAGAAAACTGCACCCGGGGCAAAGTTTCAATTTGGCGCCCCCTTTCCCAACTTTTTCTTGTAACAGCCCAAGAACGATGTTGATAGTATAAATGTGGCGCCACCCCTCCCCTTTCGGACGGCGCGGTGTTGAATAAGCCTCCTCAAAATGTAGTTCTTGCAGCGCCGTGCGAAAAAGAGGGGGACGAAGGGGGTGGTTGCCCCGGGATCGAGATTTAGGGGGCGCCAAATTTTTACTACTAACGTAATTTTTAGTCTGTCACAAGAAAAAGTTCAGGGAATGGGGCGCCAAACTGAACTTTACTCCGGGCGCAGTTTTCTCTTTGCACACCCCTGCCCCCCCCCCTGTTTCATGTATTTTGCAAGCTGTATAAGGAAATTTATAAATTCCAAATATAGCTCCTTGTCCTTTTTAATTCTACCTATGTATTTCACAAAAGTTCCAATTATATTTTAAAATTATCAGAATTTTCTTTTTGCTAAAAAGGAGCTTACTGTAATTTGTATCAAATCTACCTTGTTTTGTATGGACTTGAAAAAAATATATATATACAAAGAAATGTATAATTTTTTTATTTGGAAGTTAGTTATAACTTAAAAATAGCGGTCAAACAAAAAAATAGATGTCGTTGATTTTTTTCAAGACTATTTTAGTTAAAATTTATCTATAATTGTAGAAAAAATAAATCCAAACCTTCAAATAAGGGAGGTTATATTAACACGTTATTATAAACCAATAACAGAAAGGAAAATACAAGGAAAGGAAAAAAGTTACTTTCATTTGCTAAAATGGATTGGTGTTAACCAATTGTAATTTTCAAAAGGGCAGGAGAGGCGGAGACTGGCTGAGGCGGAGCGCATATAATTAAAACGCTTTTTTTGTACCATTTTCTGATCAAAATCTTTTCGAATTTTGCTCAGCCTAATTGTAGTAGAAATATGGAAAGCATATCATTGGAAAGCTTAAACACTAATATTCCGTGAAGCGTTTTTAATTTTTTCTGAATTTTGCTGAAATAGAATTTATAAGAGTAAAAAGGGCACAACACCTCGAATTTCACTGAATCCAAAATTTAAAGGGTCCTCAGAATTAAACTACAACGAAAATCAGAAAAGTACAAACTAGCCCGGTAATAGAATGTCCTCAGTTATCCTGAGAAAAAAAATCATTTAAAAATATTGAAAATTAAGCGAGATATTCGAAAAGATTGCGCCCATAGACTTACCATTAGTGATCGGCTTTTACCGCGTGACTAGTGTGTGCTCTTAAATAGTCTCTATAACATACCGTAATTTCGGTTGTATAAGCCGCGGATCAAACAATTCTTTTTGGACCCAGAAATCTTATTTAGTGATTGAATACAAATATTTACGGCGATCTAACTAGTTATATTTGTTTCTTAAAAAAATCTGGGTCGAAAAAGAATTGTTTGATCTGCGGCTTATACACCCGAAATTACGGTATATACGTATAGAAATTTAAACGACTAGATGAATCTGGAATCGCCACAAAGCTACTTAGAAATTTAAGACAAAAAGGTACGATTGGCAGAACATTAATCACATAATGACTTCTACCTATAACGACATGACTGCACACTTCGATACTCTTTTCGACATTTTAGCTATAATGCATAGCTGCCAACTTTTACGCATTTTTGCTAGCACTAAAATTATACAGAGATTTTTCATTTGTTAATCGTAAGATTTCGACGATTCAATAAGACAGTATTTACTGTAAAATTTTTGTGGTAGGAAAAATGCGTAAAAGTTGGCAGCTATGTATGATGTCATATCGTTCATTTACAATGTTAAAGTTACTTTTTTTTTTAAATATTTATTTGTTTGTTTTATGTTTTTCTGCAGTACATCACCAATACAGTTAAAATATTTGTTTACAAGTAAATTAAACTTACAAGGAAGGTCTCCATACGGGCATACTCAGAAAAATCTGAAAAAATTACAGAATGTTCTTCTCATACAGTTATATATGTTTATAAAAAGAATTTCGGCGGAACCTCCTTATAACGTCCGTAAAAAAATAATAAAAATTTCGTTTATTTGGCGATTTATCTCCGGTTGGCGAAAAAACGAAATTTTGAAAAATACGCTTTTATGCTTCGAATACTTTATAAAGAAAAAACTTTCTATGTTCAATTTATTTAAATAAGTTTAGTTTAAATAATTTTAGTTTTGCATTTTTACTTTACTTTAAGTGTAATTTTGTCATATACGTTTATATGTACATATAACAAAATGAAATTAAGATATTTTATCATTTAAAACACAATTTAAATTGATTAAAATTGTTCCAAATTGAAAAATACACTGTTAAAAATCTGCTGCATTTTGTTGCAACGCACTCCGTTGCTTGTATAGAAAACGGTTACTTGGCCGTGAAATGGAGCTTTCTCATTGGTTGGAATAGAGATATTATATACAAGCGGTGGAGTGCGTTGCAACAAAAAGCAGCAGATTTTTAACAGTGTATGACATGATCAATTCACCGTGCTATGGAGCATTCTCATTGGTCAGAAGAGAGATATTCTATAAAAGTAGTGGAGTGACGTTGCAGTAAATGCTGCAGATTTTTAACAGTGAAGTCAAATAAAATAAATTTTCAGATTCGTTAAAATCGTCTGCTTTTGGCGAGGAAATGCATTGCTCGCCAAATCCCGCGTCGCTTTCAGCTTTTCACGCCAATTATTCGAAACTATTTTATTTTTTTACATATCTAATAATGTATTTCCGCCGCTAATTTTCACTGGTCCTTTATTACCTACATGAGTAGTTTGATTCATATTTTTTTCAAAAAAATCTGAATATGCCCCCAATGGAGACCTTCCTTGTTAGAAAACTGTGGTGCTTTTCTCTCTACTATTGTTCGAAAGGTGAAAATAAATATTAAGGGTGTTCTCAACAGCTCCGCTCAACAAGCGCAAAACGTTTTGACACATTTACAAATTCATTTTTTAACGGAAAGATATAAAATTGGAATGCCTGACAATGGAAGCGATTTCGAATCGAACTTATTTTTGCATTTTATGCTAGTTAAATTACCTATCCAGTTCTAAGCTATTTCGATCGCGTGATCACCCGTTTTTCTCCTGCTTTTCGACCGGTTTTTCTGCTTTCATCGGAAAATGTACTCAAAAACATCAACTTTGAAGGCTTGTTATGAAAGATTTATTGAGTTTTTTTAAAAAACAGAAAATTGAGTGCAATCAGACAGTTTCTGAATAACAACACCTGCTATTTTTATGCATTTCCGAGCGAAAATAAATTAAAGCGCGTGTCACAAAGTTGCCCTTTTTTATTTAAGAACTCCCTTAAAAGAGAAAATTAGTAAGTTGTTTTACATTCTGATAACGTCTGATAATATTATTGAATTTAGTTAAAGGTTATTTACTTTTAAAATGTCATCAATTTTGAATAGGTGATGTTAAAATTTGTTATTAGCATCCATTATTTCTACGGAATATTATAGGATATTCCAGAGAAATAATTATGTTCTTACAATCAGAAATGGCAGATATAAACAGTAAATACATTTATAAACTGGCCGATATAAACAATAAAACACCAAACTTGGTTGCTAAAAAGGTTTATTTTAGCCTTCAAGTGAAAACATACAATTTTCTAAATATTCAGTAGCTCAAAAAGTATGAAGTAAATTAGACCATTTTGCCTAACCTTCCGTCTTAACGATGATATCCCTAATCTAAAGACATTAATCTACAATATTGCTCATTTGTGTAAATGGGGATTTTATTTCCCAATATTAGGCATCATTTTTGTAAAATTTCGCCAGTGTGCGACACAAAGATTATTGGGATATAATTCCATGTCACGTGACTATATTGACAACAATAAGAATCGCATTTTGATCATGGCTCATTTACATTTTTGTCAAATTTTGGTCATGTTGCTATTATTGAAGCTTACTGCAACATGTTACTTGTGTAACGATTTGTATCTCAAAATTCAAGTCAGGACGGAAGATTGACATAACAGAGAAGTCATCAAATACTAACCTACGCATCATTTACTGACAGCTAATCCAATTGTTTTTCGTTTACATTCTTTAATGATTCACTAAATTTGAAAAATAATACACGCCGTTTAAAATAAGAGTTAAAAAGATGATTTACATGTTGAAAATGATGCTATTTGTTAGACAAAGAAGCGTCTCTTAAATTTTGTATATACAGTAGAACCCCGATAATTCGGACCCCGTTAATCCGGATCGGTTTGGTCATTTTTTTTTTCAAGTTTGAGAAGCGATTGGCTAATTTCCATAACATTAACTCGTTTCATCGTCGTATTCTGGATAAAAAAAACTTTTTCTAAAATCTCTTCACATGAATAAGCAAAGTAAATATTTTTACTGTGTGTAAATATTCAATAAATTTAACATAAAGTTGATTTTCTGTAAGTATGTTTTATTTTATTTCGTTTTTTCCTAATTCTCCGGGTAATCCGGATTGGGTCCGGTCCCAATTAATCCGAATTATCGGGGTTTTACTGTACAATCTCTAGACGCGCGTTCTGTATTATTAGAACATTCGGTTTATCTGGATAATTGTAACACGTTCTGTATATCCTATTAACGCAAGAATTTTTACGCTTAAAATCGAAAGTAATGTTTTTAACTCTCAGACTGCTTTTATATGAAAAAAGACTATTATTTCCTTCATTCTGTACCACATAAAAAATATGTTTCAAAAGACACTGAACAAATTGCTAAAACCTCATTTCAGAATCCACCTCTTAAAAATGTCTTTCTTTTACTCGATGGGAATCCATTAAAATCCTTTAGATTTTTTTAAAAATAGTTCCTGACTTCAAAAAATATATCATTAAAAAAAATCTTCTTGAAGAAAGTTGAAAAATCTGTGTAAAATGGAAGCCAACATCTTTTTTTTTTCAGAGATATATCTTGGATTTGGAGGAATAGAAAGGCGAAAAACGATTTTTCATAAACCAGGATTTTTTTATTTTATTTTTCTTTTTTATAATATTGTATTCGTTTCAAAATTTGAGATATATAGACATTTTTTCAGTTAGGATTTTTTCGTTACTATTTTTATTCTTGGTTTAAAATATACGAGTATCTTCATTTTTATTATACGTAGCATAAAGATAGCACATGTTGATCGCACATATGCATGTAAAAAGGTTTAATTTGTTTATAATTTGCTGGTTATAATCATTAATAGCAAAACATTCGGCATTCTTCAAAGAAATTATGACGCTGTGCAGTCATAAGAACTTATATTTTATGATTTTAATAACAAAATATACTGGTGCAATACTGGTACATTATTACCAAACATTTTCCAAGATTCCTTATATGTTTCTAAAATATTAGTCTAAAATATAATGTCATAGTTGCAGTTCAGTAGTTCATATGAACACAATCCGGACGGATCATGTTAATTTCCTTCACATAGAAAGAGGTCTCACAGGTCCATTTTTTTAAATCACCTTTTCCTAACAATCTCCATAGTGGATTTCTACAACCTATGCGACAGAAATGCACCACAAAAATTGTTCTTTGAAAATAGGGGTATTAAAAAAGGAAACTCTTGTACAGTCCTCACATGCGCGTTTCTTTTTTAAAATAAATGATATAGTATTGTATGAAATATTCATAAACCATTTATGATTAAAATATAAAAGACAGCTGAATATTAATGTTTCGAATGGAAGCCCTCATAGCATGCATGGTCACAGTGACGTCACAATGACGTCACTGTGAGTCACTTTAATCACATCACATCTGTGACCAAAATGCCACCACTCAGTGACGTCACATTGTGACTGAGATGTGACTTTCTTAAAAATCTTTAGAAATTCCTAAATATCCTTCAAAACATGTTATTTACTTTAAAAAACATGTTTCTGGCAATTTAAATATCTTTGCTTTTGTCACAGTTTCGTCACAATGTTAATGTCAAATTAGTCACAAATGACACATTTTTCACAAATTTGTCACATTGTGACCACTTTGTGAAACGTCACAAAAAGCTCTAAAACGGCCATAACGACTTCACATTTTAGTCACTGTGACTTCACATCGACGTCACATGACGTCACATCCACAATCGATGGTCACAAAGTCACAATGTGACTTCACAACGACGTTGCAGTGACGTCACCATCCTTTACGGGCGATGATATATAAATAAACAAGGAACATAAGTTGCTATGACCCGAATTACGAATATTCTTCAAAACATGTTATTTACTTTTAAAAATATGTTTCTGGCAATTTAAATATCGTCGCTTTTGTCACAGTTTCGTCACAATGTTAATGTCGAAGTAGCCACGAATGACACATTTTTCACAAATTTGTCACACAGTGACTTCACAATGTGAAGCCACAAAAAAGCTCAAAAACGGCCATAACGACTTCAGATTTTACTCCCTGTGACTTCACATCGACGTCACGTGACGTTACATCGACAATCGAAGGTCACAAAGTCACAATGTGACTTTAAAATGACGTCACCATGCCTTACGGGAATGTATCGTAATTTATGTACGTAACTTCTTCCTAAAAACATAAAGAAAGAAAACACATTTTTCATAGAACTGCAGTTTGAAAAGAAACCCCTGTGGGAATATAGTTGTGATTAAATTCCGTTGTATTGCTTTAAAATAACTAACATTATTTACCTGAAGATCTTAGAAATAATTCCTCATGTCTGCCATGTAATTTCTTAAATGACATGAAAATCATGAAGTCCACCAGATGAAAATGTGTCGTGATCACATCAAAGGTAATAGTTGTCCAACTGTGGCTCGAGGGTAACACTATTTCCAAATAATAATCTTTGCTGTCTTTAAGTTCAGAATTCTGCGATTAAATAAGATGAGAGTTACAATAGCAGAAATAGTGTTTGATAGCAGACACAAAATTTTGCTCTTTGGCGGAGACCAGATATCCACTCCATGTCAAGTCAACAACCTTTACGTTTTTAAAATATTTTTTGCAAAATGACGGAAAATGTTTTAGCAATCATTTATCTTAAATAAATTTACATCACAGAGCCATCCAAAAGACAGAAAAGCTACATTTATTGTAAGTTCTATAAATTTGCACGCAGAAATATAAAGTACACTTTGTAATTTTACGTGAAAAACCTGATGATGTCTGTGTGTTTTTTAATTGTCCATACTGTGAGTAAATTGTAATACACTTTATTCGAGTGTTTTATACAGTTGCATTACAATATACACTAGCAATTTTTCAAAAAATATCCTAGAAATTTATTGTAAAATTAACTGAAACAATACTGTATAATACATAATATTGTATCGCTGTTACAATCTAAAATCAAACATATTAAAGTACTCCCCTATCATATAGAAGAGTTAAGAAAAACCCATTGTAAGCTGGCATCCCGCACAACACGTGTAATGTAACATTTAAGAACATATTCTTTTAAGGGTGTATTCGAAAAAACGCTTTTCCACCTTCAACAGCTCGAAATTTTCTGATACAATTTCAGACACATTTTTAAAAGTAGAAACATGAAACTTGCTGAGGAGATTTTTGAAGAGACGTATAAGGTGCCGTGTGATGCCATTTTACGCTCAATTCATTAGAATTTGATTTATAAACAATTATCTTCTGAGGATGACCCTTTTTTTAGTTCACAGATCTCCCGCTTCGGAGAAATGGGCTCAAAATGCCGTTTTTGATTGCTTTTTTTTTGCAATATTTTCTGTATTTATGAAAGAATCGACAATCACGGCACCTTGTGTACTTCCTAAATAAGATAATTTGCAAATTTGATGCATATGAGAGCGAAAATGAATTTAAAAATAAATCGGAAAATAAGCAGTTTGATTCGAAATACACCTTTAAAAGACAGAAATTTCCTGTAACATCACCCGTATATTTATGAAATTTTTCTTGCAGTTTTGCGAAATACACCCTTAATTAAACCCCATTCACACGTCCGTCATTTTGCATACTCACTTTTTGGTTTTTAAACCAAACGTCTAAGTCCAAGAGCCGACTGCACAAAAACCTATGTCATCGAGCACAAGAAAAAAACCTTTATTTTATGGATATTTTATTTATGGATATTTATTTTATTTTCTGAATCTAATGATCAATGTCTACCGAAAGTTTAGAGGTGCATAAGCCAAAAATTTATACCACTAGTGGCTCACTCGTAGGTTATCATTGTATTGTTCTGCTCCCAGTTTTCCATGCTTTTATACCTTTGGTTGTACGTCAAACACAATGTTAAATCTACGAGTAAACCACTACTGGTATTAATTTTTGGCTTATGCACCACTTCACTTACGGCTGACATGGACCATTAGATTCCCCTATTACTACTCTTCCATAAAATAAAAGATTTTTTCTTGTGCTCGATAACAGAGGTTATTGTGCTGTCGGCTCTTGGACTATCTGCAAAATCACGGACACTTTCTGACTGAGACTCATTGTATCATAGTGAGAAGCAATTAAGTAAAATCCATGACCACAGCACATTCCCCGTTCTATTTGTAACTGCATTGTACTGTATCACTCAAAAGAGCAATTTCACAGTTGGACTCAACCAATACATCCCCCCATAGCATGCATGGTCACAGTGTCGTCACTGCGAGTCACTTCGGTCACATCACATCTGTGACCAAAATGCCACCACTCAGTGACGTCACATTGTGACTGAGATGTTACTTTCTTAAAAATCTTTAGAAAATTACAAAAAATCTTCAAAACATATTATTAATTTTAAAAAACATGTTTCTGGCAATTTAAATATCATAGCTTTTGTCACAGTTTTGTCACAATGTTAATGTCAAAGTAGTCACAAATGGCACATTTTTCACAAATTTTTCCCACCGTGACTTCACAAAGTGGTCACAATGTGACGTCACAAGAAAGCTCTAAAACGGCCATAACGACTTCACATTTTAGTCACTGTGACTTCACATCGACGATCGATGGTCACAAAGTCACAATGTGACTTCACAACGACGTCACAGTGACGTCACCATGCCTTACGGGCTGTCATTTTGAATGGATACTTTTTAGTTTGTAAGCTGTATGTATGCAAAAGCACAAACGTGTATCATCTGATCGTAAATTCGATTCAATTTCGAAATATTTTTACCCCATTTTGACATTGTGTCCACTAAGCCACGATAAATTTTCTAAATGTTGTTATAAACAAAACTTTATGACAATGCGAAATTTTCATGTGCATAACTTATCAAACAATCTAAGGGGCAATATTTCTTAACACTTAAAGGGGGGACATAATAATAATTTCTCATTATTTTGCTTTCCCCCCACACACACACCCGTAGGTTAAGCCAACTAATTTATTTCCTCTAATTCTACTTTTATTTTCTATTCTATTCTCTTTCACTTGAGCAACCTCAGCTGACCAATCAAAAAAAATCCGCAGTTATTAAGCTATTGATTACATTAAATGTACACGCACTGAAATTTACAAGCGTGTAATAAATTAAAATATCATATTTCGTAAATTAAAAACAGTATTTTTCTACTCAGCTATTATCTCCTCTGGCCTTTCCTCACATACATAAAGCTTCACTATTAAAAAAATTCGTTAAATTTACGGCAGCAATGTTGCCAGCAGTTTTTGCCGTAAAAATTGCAGAAAAATAGATGCAAATGTTTTTATTACAACTAATTTTATTGCAATTTTAATAGCAAAAACTGCTGAGAACATTGCTTCCAGTAGTTTTTGCCGTAAATTTAACGATTTTTTTTACAGTGTTGTTCACATGTAATGTATTTTTTTCCTTTTTTTTTTTTTCCTTTTTTTTACACAAAAAATACATTATCATGTTTTAAACTACTGACTCATTTAAAATAAATACGTTTTTATATCCTTTGTAATTAAAAAAATTTTCGTGGTACTATATCGTTATAAGATTGCATAAAAGACGTCAAAAATAGGCTTGCTAATCACTTATTGGTTATATAAAATTTAAGATACCAGGTAAAACACTAGCTTAGAATGATACAGGATGTTTATAAAGTCCCGGTCCCATTTTGATGTTTAATTACTCATAAAATAATGAAGATATAAACAAACTTATGGCATTTATTGATGGAATAATTCATATATTTTCGAACTTTATTATTCAGAACTTTTTTAATTGTGGAATGCTTGCCTCTACCTGGCGTGAAATTGACAATCGACTTGATATTCACCGTGCGACGAAAGATGCACACGTAGAAGTTCATTGACAAGGGTCGTGAAACTTTTAGAGTCTATCTAACCATTTATCTTATTAATTTTAATCTATCTTTATTATTTTATGAGTTATTAAACATCAAAATGGGTCCGGGACTTTTTAAACATCCTGTATATTGGATAAATCCTCTATTGCCTCTATTTTCCTCATTCTAATATAGTACATCAGGAAAAACTAATTTCGTTTAAACATAGCCAGTTTCTTTGAAGAGATCATTCGTCCTTTTAGATAGAGCATAAAAAATTTGATCTAAAAAACGAAAATTGAACGAACTCTAGCCGTTTTCTCGGAACTTTACTATCAGAAATGACTTTCTGTAAGTCAATAAAAATCTCTTTAAACACTTTGGTTTTCACGAATCAGTTCTAATAGTACGTTTTACTTCCTCGGGAAATCTACTGAATCGATATTTTTTTTAATGCATGTAATATTATTGGAACATTTTTTGATACCTAATAGTTATAAAGCTATTCCAAGGAATTTAATGAAAATGGGTTCACGATTAACTTTAGAACTTTCAAAATTTAATGTATCGGAACTTTTAATAAAAGTATTTTTTTTTTAACTGCACCGAATTTTTCTGTTAAAACTATTACTGGAGGAAACATTAAGATAGTCTGGGATACATTTTAAAATAATTTTTGTTAATTGAATTAAAATTTTGAAATCTTTTTTATTAACTACTAAGAATGTATTTATTAAAAGTACAAAACATTGTTCAATGGTGCACAAAACAAGAACTTTAATATGAACTTGTACAATTAAAATAAAGTAAAAATATCAACGTTTCGCGCCGTCTTCAGGAAAATATGATAATGAAAGGACTAAAAGTTTGCTTCCTGATCGAGAGATAACATTTCTAATAAAATAAAATCGAAATGAATTAAAAGTTTTAAAATGTTGCCCCTTACACGTGAGTAAAAATAAAAATATTGCAACGAGATATAAAATTTTAAGATTTTATGGTGTTATGCCATATTTTTGGTATATTCTAGGATAAATTTATCATTACAAGGTTTATTTTCTCGTGCAATGATTTCGACAGATTCTCTTATTTTACCTTCAACTGGGTTATTGCACGGAACTATGATTTTGGCCTCTTCAAAGTTAATACGGCAACCCTTGTTCGCCATGTAGAAGCGAGAAAGAGCAGTATTCTGTTTATATTGTCTAATATCTCTGCGATGCTCCTTAATTCTAACTAAAAGTTTGCGTGTTGTCATGCCGATGTAGACTTTTTTAACATTATTTGATAATGTGATGGGTATTTCATATATACTAGATTTTTGATCTGTTGGAATATTGTTGATCTCATTAACGATGTCAATGAGATATGGAGGTGGAATGGCGACAAGTTTATTTTTATTGTTAATCATATCAGTTATAAATAAAATCACATGATAAGACTTCTCATAATTTTTTTCACAAAAATTTAAAATTTATTAAAAAAGTGGGGTAGTTAAAAATCGTTATAGCTCGAAGTATTATTTGTGGAATTTATTTTTTTTTTTTCATTTAGCTAAACAGAAATATATGAACTTTAATTTTGTTTCACCATTTTCAAAAATATTAATTTGAATAAATATTAAAAATATTTTAAGCAAATTTAAAAGAAATACGTAAAATATACAATATGAACATTAAAATGTAAAATGATCATTTTAAAGTTAATATTATATATTTTGTGTTAAAAACAATGTAAAAATTGCGTTCCGTATATGTTTTTATTTTTATTTAAAATGATGTAACTTTTCTTTAGAAAAATCATATTTTCAAAATTTAGCATTTTTCAAACTTGTTGAATCAAAACTAAAGTAAAAAAATTGAAAAAGACATGTTTAGATTTGAATCATTTATCTTTAATGGTTCTTGATATATAACAATTTAAGTAGGAGAAATGGTGAAAAAAAATCATGATGAAGAAAAACGCATTTTCATAAGAAGTAGTTTCCATGACAACCATTGCTAGAAAACTAGATTTTGAAGACAAACCAAAACGAAAAATTAATATTTTTTGTTCAAAAAAATTTATCTAAAAAAGGGAAAATTGAACGAACTCTTTAACCGTTCTCTCGGAACTTTACGATCATAAATGACTTTCTTTAAGTCAATAAAAATCTTTTTAAACACTTTGGTTTTTACGAACTAGTTCTGATAGTACCCCGTAAGCCATGGTAACGTCACTGCGACGACGCGACGTTGTGAAGTCACATTGTGACTTTGTGACCATCGATTGTCGATGTGACGTTACGTGACATCGATTTGAAGTCACAGTGACTAAAATGTGAAGTCGTTATGGCCGTTTTAGAGCTCGTTTGTGACGTCACATTGTGACCACTTTGTGAAGTCACGTGTGACAAATTTGTGAAAAATGTGTCATTTCTGACTACCTTGACATTAACATTGTCACGAAACTGTGACAAAAGCGACGATATTTAAATTGCCAGAAACATGTTTTTTAAAGTAAATAACATGTTTTGAAGAATATTTGTAATTTTCTAAAGATTTTCAAGAAAGTCGCATCTTAGTCACAATGTGACGTCACTGAGTGGTTGCATTTTGGTCACAGATGTGATGTGACCAAAGTGATTCACATTGACGTCATTGTTACGTCACTGTGACCATGCATGCTATGAGGATATAAAGCTGATCCAAGGAATTAAATGAAAATGGGTTCACGATTAACCTAGTACTTTCAAAATTTAATGTTTAACTTTTAATGTAAGTTTTTTTTCGGTCCGCGAATAATTTTTTATTAACTAAATTAAAATTGTAAAATCGCTTTTGATGGTTAACCATATCATTTTTAAATAAAATTTCTCTATTTTTATTAATTTAAAATTTAAATTTCATTAAAAAAGCGGGGTAATTAAAATCGTTGTAACTCAAAATATTATTTGTTGAGGTTTTTTTTTTCGTTTAAATAAACAGAAATATATGAATTTTAATTTTCGTTCAACATTTCTGCAAACATAAATTCAAATAAATATTTAGAATATTTAAAGTAAAAATTAAAAAATAATAATGATGTAACTTTTTTTTTAAATATCATATTTTCAAAACTAAATATTATTTCAGATTCGATGAATCAAAATTAAAGTAAAATTGAAAAAGGCATGTTCAGAGTTTGAACCAATTATCTTTAACGGCTCTTGACTTATAGCAGTTTAAATAGAAGATATGGTGAAAAAATCCGTGATGAAGAAAAATGGATTTCCACAAGAAATCGTTTCCATAAAAACTATTGCTTTCAAACTAGATTTTGGAAACAAACCAAAACGAAAAAATTATTTTTTTTTTAATCCAGATTTAAAAAGAGAAAAACAAATTAGTTTTTAATGCTTTTTTTGAAAAAGAAGCACTTTTTATAATTACCTTAAGGGTGTTCTTAAATCAAAAAGGGCAACTTTGTGACATATGCTTTAATTTATTTTTGTTCGGAATGCATTGGCCTTGTAAGCCAAGTATCCGGGTTCGATTCCCGGCCTGGGCAATTTTTCGCTCAGCTGGAAATAATCCATTCGTATTATAACTTTACCAATCAGTTTGACTGTGTTAAAAATAATAGTATATCTACGTATCCATCGTTATATGGAGTTCCATTACCTGCGGTTTATTCTGCGAGCTGTTTCAAATGACAGACCAGATGTGACGACCAATAAGGTTATCTGAGCGAAAAATCCCAGCCGACTATCGCCCAGATAGCTTAACAGGTAAAGCATTGGCCTTGTAAGCCAAATATCCGGGTTCAATCCCCGCCTGGGCAATTTTTCGCTCAGCTGGAAATAATCAATTCGTATCATAACTTTACCAATCAGTTTGATTGTGTTAAAAATAATAGGACAACTATAGGTGTTACGTATTTACATAATTACAAACGCACCTAAAAATTATTTTTTGTCAATAATTTTTATGTTCTGAATTTTTTAGTTATTTTTTTTTTACATGCCTAAAATGCTGTATTGTAACATCCAAATAAATATTTGTCAAATCAGAGTTCTTGAGTCACAAAGGGTTAATTAAGATTTAGAGAAACACAAAAAATACAACAGCACACACATAGAAATAAAAAATGTGGTTGTATTTATATTTCACAAACATTTATTTCCAGTTTTAGAAGAACACAAATAATATTCACCTTATCTGAAATAGAATAAAGAGAAAGCATTTGTTATTCTTTCTTTACGAATTCCTTTCGCATGCGATAGTTTCGTTATTTAGGTGATAATAGTCTGTGTTATTGTGGTATTTACTTACAAACATACTTT
Source organism: Maratus speculifer (assembly GCA_964019185.1). Classification (NCBI taxonomy): domain Eukaryota; kingdom Metazoa; phylum Arthropoda; class Arachnida; order Araneae; family Salticidae; genus Maratus; species Maratus speculifer. The sequence goes on from OZ025299.1 coordinate 49,409,494, forward strand.
TTTTCTTTTATGGATAGTTGCTAGAAATATTCTATAAAAAATTCATTCTATATTTAAAAATTCACGCTACGAATTTTTTTCTTTCTTTGTTGAACTACTTGAAGGTTATAAAAAAAGAAGCATCTAAACATGAGCTTAACTGATTTTGAGGAAACTTTAAATTATGGTTTTTGGAGTCAGTGAACTATTTAATAATGATAATATATAATACATATTACCATGCTTAGTTATAATACATCTTTTATGTTTTAAAAATACGCGTACATAATACATAAACGATCTTTAAAATAGTTTTATGGATGAAATTAAGTAGAACCACGTTAACGTGACAGGGTTTTTTTTATGTGAGATGTCGAGTTATTGAGATTCCATGCTTATCTAAATAACTATACAATGTTACAATAAAAAATTACTTGGTGCAGTACAATATAAATGAATAAAACTCGTTTTTAAAGCACCAAAACACAATACTTTATTTCTTTTGCTTAAAAGAGTTTCGGTAGCCATAAGGGTAAATTATGATTGCTCAGAAAATAAAACTGCTAATACATATGTTGGTGAATCAGAAATTGAAGGAGTTCGTTAACCAATAAAATTACAGGAAATCCTATGAAAAGCCAATGTAAAAGAAGCGTATACAAACATAAAGTTCATCTGCCAATAGAATCGCGACAGGAAATCTTAGGAAACAAAACATGCAAGCGGATTCAATGACCAAGTTTGTTTGCCAATAAAATTTTAGGAAAGTTCAGAGAAGTTAGTATAGAAGAAGTTAGTTAGAAGTTAGAAGAGAAGCTATAAGATATGATAAATGTAATCTGAAAACATGCGAGTGGAAATTATGAAAAAGAGGATTTTATATAATTTTTCCAGCAATCCGACAGAGGGAAAATAGCAAAATCACAATTAACAATCTTTTTAATATTTTCATAGATATGGAATGCTCAAGGTGTTCCCAAATTTATGAGCTTAATTGTAAGTGAAGGTAAAGTATACATAAAGGACCACTTTTGGTACAGCAATGTGAGATCGGAAATGAAGATTTGTCGAAAAACAAGAAATGTGGAGGAAATGAAAACAAGTGTTTTACTGATATAACAACTACGGTAATTGCTCAAATGTTTCACCACAATATCAATACATACCTTGCAATGTCAATACATACCTTGCAATGTCGATACATACCATGCAATGTCGATGCATACCTTGCAATGTCTAACTAGTAATTGTTTTAAATCTTCAAAAGTTCCAGATGTGTCATCTTTGAAACACTAGTTGATTCTAATGAGGACCTCATTGCAATATTCACAGTCGTTGCTGCAAATGTTCGTGAAACATTTGAAATCTGCTAAGATGTACGCCAATTACTTGCTAGACGCTACTAATGAGACATTTTAGCACTCATTGTAATTGTTATGTGAATAAAACGCTCGTATTTATTTACTTCGCATTTCTTGTTTTCCACCAAAAACTTCATTTTTGATACCAAGTTACTGTATCAAAACTTTTCCTTTATACATACTTTACCATCCCTTACAGTTTCGCCCTTGAATTTGAAGAGATTCAGGGTCGCCAGTCGCCACGTGGCGACAAGATTTTTTGATCTGACGACTATTTTGCGGCGTCTGAGTCGCCCTCTTTTGACGAATTTTGAATTTTTTCTCGTGACGATTTGACGAAAATAATCTTTCCGCAATACTTTGATGAGAATGCCATGTTTTTTTGCGATTCACTGGCGAAAATCGTGTGTTTTTTAGCGATCCTCTAACCAAAATCGCCTTTTTCAAAAATCGCGGCGTTTAATATGATCCTTTGATTAATTAGCTTTCCTTCTGCGATCTTTTAACGGAATTCGCGTTTTTATCTCCGTTGTTTCTTGGTTGTTTCGCTTTGTTTTTTAATTTTTCTTAGAAATTAAGCCGTGGTGGCGACTGGAATAATAGGATTTAGGCGCCACTGGCTCCTTAAAAATTTTGGGAATCTCCACCTATAGCATTTACACGTAATCGAATTTATAATTTAATAAAAGTAACAAACATCCAAATCACAAGAGTTTCTAACCTCCTTTTCGCTCATCGGATTTGAACCCGGAATCTTATTAGTAAATGAGCATGCTGTTAACCACCTCACCAAGTCACACCTTATGAATCACTTGTGAGATATTCCTCCATATTTATAGTTCAGTATTAGCATTTTTAAAGTAGGTTCTATTTATTCTTATAAAGCTTTTATTCAGAGAATGATACTAAGCCAATTAAAGCCCTACCAAAGCTCATTAATGTATGAATGAAGAAATAAAAATTTACCTTTTAGGTTTATGTAAAATGATTTAAATCAATAAGTATCCTTTATAATAAAAAAGGTAACAAAGTACTTTTAGTAGTAAATAGTTATGAAGAAACTAAGTGAAGTTTCTCAGCCTACGGAAAAGATTTATTAAGAGCATACACTAGTCACGCGGTAAAAGCCTAATGCTAATGATAAGTCTATAGGCACAATCTTTTCAAATATCTAGCTGAAATTTTAATATTTTTACATGATTTTTTTGCATAGGATAGCTGAGGACGATCCACAACCGGCCTAGTTTTTACTTTTTCGATTTTGCTTGTATATTTTTTATATTATAATAGTTTCAATTTCAGAACCGGTTTAAACCGGTTTTGAAAGTTAAAGTAATTTGTTTTAAAAAATCTGAAACCAAAATTGAAAAAGTAAAAACTAGGCCGGTTGTGGATCGTCTTCAGCTATCCTATGCAAAAAAATCATGTAAAAATATTAAAATTTCAGTGAGATATTTGAAAAGATTGCGCCCATAGACTTATCATTAGCGTTCGGCTTTTACCGCGTGACTAGTGTATGCTCTTAAAGTTTATATATATATATATATATACATACATATATATATTTTTTGTCTAATTAGAAAAAAAATACAATACACGGTTAAAAGTATGCAGCGATTCAAATTTTTCGGTCATTCGACCATTTTAAATGGTAACGGTCATTTGATCATATTATGAAGCGTATTTGAAAATTTAGACTATGTAACCGCTTTTTCAAAATACGATCCAATGACAAGAAAGTTTGCAGAGCATTTTCAACATGTATAATTCGTAAATCCACTAGATGTTTAAAAACCTATAAGCAGTAGACATTGAAAAAAAGAGTGCTTCCATTAGACGTCGGAAGATTGATAGATATAAAACATCTATAGCAGGTCGTAGAAGTCTAATAGATATCTGAAAGAAAATATCTGATAGATAACCATTTGTTTAATGCCCCATACAGCTAAGGGACATTCTGGACGTTATAGGTGTATTTCGACAATAAATCGATATCTTATAGATGTTCTCTTCTGTGTAGGATAACAGCACATTTAAAAAGAAAACAAATCTTTTTACCAAAATAAAAATATATACGACCTATAACACTCAAACAATCATTTCCTGATTTTATCAGAACTCGAGTATTATTTATCTTGTGTGAAACAGAATAAATAATAAGATTGATTATTATGTCTTTGAAGGTATTGACTTCTGAAATAATACTATATATTTACACTTAGGACAGATGTAAGCTCTGTGGTATTATTGCAATATTTATGAATAAACAAAAGCTTTTTTGCATTACTGTAACAAAACTGTTCATACAAGGAAAATATATTCATTCTATATTTTAAAAGGATTTATTGCACTATTTTCTAATACATACACAATAAATTCCGCTCACCAGTGTATAATAGATGTTAAAAACTTTAATTAAAATTATGTACTGCTTACAATACAAAGTAGAATTATTTCCCTACAATTTCGAAAAATGAAACTTGTTCATCATCAGGGAAACATTAGGAGACCAAAAACCAACGAGGCAAAATGTTTACATAATACAATATAAAAAATTATAATTAAAATTTATATATATATATTAATATTGTATAATGTAAATGTTGTGGCATAATAATGTATCCTAATGATTCCGTGATCATGAACAAGTTTTTTTTGTTTTATTGTTAAACTGTCAGAAAATAATTCTACTTTTTATTGGATTTGTATCATGAACCGCTTCAATTTGTCAAAATTTTTGCACAGTGTTGGATAAATGATCCACAGATCGAACAAGACCACAATAATTATTAAAAGTTATTTTCTTATGGCATATATGTGGAACCACTTTCAACGTAGCCAAAAACAGTTTCTTGAAAAAACAAATTTTGCATATTTATTTTATTTTGTCACATTAATTTAAAAAATACTTCGTTTGATAGTAAAACATGTATTGGACCTGGTTTATCAAATTGTGGATCAGCTAACTGTAAAATGTCTGTAAATGCGTAATAGGCATTGTGTTTAGATATGTAGCTGGTGTTATGCGCGTAATTTTAGGAACAACAAAAAATTGCAATGTTTCATTAACACTAGAAGCGCCGTTAGGGTCATTTCACCCTTTTTTCCAATTTCCAATGCTTTATTTCGACATGTAAGCGAACACCGCAGCTCATATTTTTTTACTTTTTCTAAAATACTATCAAGCATACTGTGACATTTTTTCATCTTTCTAAATTAATTATTAAAGAAAATAATCATCGAAATACCTAAAATAGCCAAAAGGGGTCATTTTGACCCCCATAAAAAAAGTGACAAATTTTCAAGTTAAAGTCTGTTGTTGAATTCCCGTTATCTCGTTTTTGTTTACTGAGCATGGGGACACCCATTTCTTATTGCGATTACTAAAAACAGAAAAGTAAACTGCAGTTTTGTTTTGCTTGGATGACGCAAAGCGATGCAGGGGGAAGGGAAATAGCCTTTTCTCTGTTGAGTGCTCGCCTTCAGTTAGGAGGGTTTTTCTAAGCATTTCGAATCTATCATGAAATATGCAGGCATCCTAGCAGCGCTAGTGTAATGTAAATTTACAGAATGCGTCGTATTCTGAAAACAGTAACAGTGATGCCGTGCAAAATTCTACCAAAGTGATTTCCCTTGTTTCTAGCGGATCAGGAAGCTCATGTGCACAAGGACGAAACAATAACATTTCTGCTGGCAACAGTTGCGAAATGTATACATCATCAGGAGATATTCTTTGGATTCCAATGAGCCTTATCAGCCCTACTTCCACTACAGATCGCACACCAGCTCGAAATATTGTGAAAATTGCAAGTGGAACAACATCGTTTGCTCGTTGGGACAAATACAACTTCAGCCTGGCCTTTGATGGTCATTTCAGCAATGCTGTTCAAACATGCCCAATTGCTGAAGCACTACGTCAGCTTAGAATCGATAGCAACTGGTATGTTTCTCTGGTAGAACTCAATGCTTTTTTTCTTCCTCTGGTATGCCCGTTTTCTACTAGGTTATTCAAAACTTTGTGCAGATGATTTATGAAACAAAAGTTGGGGACAATCTGTGTTCAAAGAGACAATGTCACTCAATCCTTTCTGTAAAATCATGCGGTATTTCAGATTCTATGTGCGAAGTAACAGAGAGAAGCACCTGTCACAGATAAATTTGCTCTCGCTTCTGAAACCTGGCACAACATGATTGCAAATTGTTATTTGTGTTGTAATCCTGGAGGAGAAATAACCATTGCTGAACAGTTGTTACTTTGTAAATCAAGGTGCAGATTTATCCAATACATGGCAAATAACCCGCACAAATTTGGCATCATGTTGCCACTTCCCCCTAATAGATCAAGTACCGTCTCTGAAGCAAAATAAATGTGCCTTTAACAGCCCCGTTCCCATTGCAAGGGATAATATAAAACTGATGTAAGCTGTAAGGGATGTCAGAAACTAAATTTTTAAAATTAAAAAAAAAAATGGTAAATGTGTTGCTTTTACAGTCTAGCGCTCATATTTCTGTTTTTGAGCTGATGTCTAAGTAACTTTTGAACACATATATGCTTATTCAGGATTTATTTTCTTTATTTTCTCACTTTGAAACATATTGTGTGCTTATTTGTATTATTTGCATTTGTAACTTTTATTTCTTTTCTTATCACTTTTTTGTGTAATATTATTATATTATGATATATATATGTATATCAATATATATGATTAACTATATTGTGCGGTATTGTGTAATAAAATATATTGAATTATTTATTGTCATTTATATACCGTCATTTCAAAAAAACGTAAAAATGGGCATACGCGTACTCCAACAACTAAATAAATAAAAAATATAAAATATAAAATCTTAAAAAAAAATTATATTTTGAAATTTAAACATCATTTATCAAGAAAAAACATTTTTATTTTGATATAGCTTAAATTTCTTATAGGGGTCAAATTGACCCCGAACGGCGGTTTTAGGTAAGTCCAAAATCCGGCTGTTCTAGTGTTAAAACTCCTGTTTTTAATTGCTATGGTTGTTATAATATTTTCTTTTATATTCATAACTGAACCATTTAGCCCTGAAACTGATGCGTTTGTTTTCCTTCCTTTCAAGAAGAATAACTCGGTACATTCCTCCGTTATAAAAATTATTTTGCTATCCTGAATCTAACAATGCTCTAAAAGGAACAAATTCTCGTCTAGTATTTGTACATATATTATCGCAGTTGAAAGCAGTACTTGTTTACTAGAAGAAGACGTCATACTCATTACAGTATTGTTAATAGATGAATGCGTGTTATCAAATGAATGCGTATTTTCACCCAAAGTGGTAACAGACATCTGATTGTTTGTGTAATTATGAAGAGTAAATGCATTTGCGGTTGGCGATAAGTTAATACTAATATTATTTTCATCTTGAATTGGTATAGTCTGATTAGTATCAATATTTTCTTCACCGCGATCTGGGTGGATCAATGTGTGATGAAGTTTGCTGCATTTTCTGCACGTACTTGAACTTTTACACCTGCTAATGTTATGAACTGATGATAAACAGTTGAAGCATAATTTTTCCATTTTAACAATATTAAACCTTTTTTTCGCGGGTAAATTTAAGAATTGGGAACATCTCATCAATGTGTGATCGCCTTTACACATTGAGTAAATGTGTGGACCTTTTGCTAACAAAGTCAATGACTTAGAATTAAATGAACGTTGCTGATCCTTACTGAAAGGTTTTACAAACGTGACTTTATGGATGTTTTCCAAAAATTGAGATCGTTTTTCTAAAAATAAAAGTAACTCATCTAACTTCGGAACTTCTTTTGAACTTATCGTCATTTCATAATTTTTTCGAGTATCTCTATCTAACTTTTGGAGAATGGTGTTTAATATTAAAACATCTGAAAGATTGTTTCTGTTATAGTTCAAAACCTTCAAGGCGCGAATGCTTTTTTTTTACATGATCTACTAGATTTCGAAGATCTTTAGCGGAAGGCTGCGTGAGTTTATCTGCGTTTAAGAGTTAATTAATGTGTATTTCTGTTACTACTCTATCATTTTCGTATGTTGGACCCTGGTTCGAGTCCAGCTAGCGGCATGGGTGTGCTGGTGTTGTCCCTGTGATGTGTATTAAAATGTATGTACTGGATTTCTTGTAATAATAAATTGTTCTGTATTTGTTTCTGTGGTTTATGGATCATTCGAGGTAACAGCCATTTGTAGCTATAGACCTCAAAGCATTGTTCACTCAAACTCAAACTTTCGTATGTCTTTTAACACTATAACCGCGGGCATTTTTACCCAAGTTTTATGAAAATAATTCACATCAGAATTTTTATTTAAGTCTATTTGACTTATTTATTTTAAATAATTTTTTTGCAGCTTATATGTAAATTATTTTAAGAAGACTTATCTGGTTCGAATCGACATCTTTTCACTGAGTACGGGTCAAAATGACCCGTCTCCGCGGTTCTAGTGCTAATGCTTGAAATAAAGATGAAAAAGTGTCTTCTATGCTAATCAAAGCTCTTGCATCACTTATTAATGCTGCTGATAAATAATGCAACTTTTGCGCATCTGATAGTTGCTCATTTGAAGTTATTAAGTTATTAAATTGTAATTTTAATAGACTCCATTCACCGGGTTTTCCGGAGAATTTCGGAAGAGAAATTTCGGGTAATTTAATATTTATCGCGTTGTTTATTTGAGGAGAATTTGATTGAATTTCATTAGAAACTTTACCTTGTTCTAAATGTTTAAGTTGCTTTTTAATTTGAAATTTGGCCTTTATAATTTTTTCCTAGTATTCTTTGCTGGAAAATTTTCAATTTCATATTTTTTTTCTAAACTAATACCAGCTTCTATTTCTTTATTTAAGTTTTTTAGAGATTGTTTTCTGTCATTCAGTTATTCTAAAATTTCTAAATAACTATCAATATCAAGAATTTTATCATTTAATAATGTTTCTAATTTACAAATTAATTTTTTAATAGATGTGCGTAATGTTGCAGGCTTCTTTTTTAATTTTTCAAGAGATTCCATATTTAAAAACTTGTGATAACAGCAAAAGGAATAATAAATTTTTCATACCTTGATTCCTGCGGGCAGACGATTTCCTTTCTTTTATAAAAGCATCAAGCAAGCTTATGGAATAATGTTCTAAGAAACTTCAATGATGAAAACAGTTCATTACTATGGAATTTTTCTTTTCAAAGTGGAAAAAAAATATACTCCGGCTCGACGGACCAGAAAAAATGCAGCGGCGATGCGTATTAACGTAATTAGTAAACTCACAATCTTTAAAGGACTGTACATGCTTTATTTATCATACTGCGATGTGTTGCGTGCTCTTATGGCAAAAAAAAAAAAACTAGCAAGAACAGACAATTTACGTTTCTATGGTTACATACATTAGCGAACAAAGTATGATGCCAGATTCCAAACATAAATTACAAATAACTCTAACAAAAACAAATCCTCTATTAGCATTAAAAATAACCTATATTTCCCAATATCCTTATCTAGGTTTATACGCAAAGATTTATAAGCAAATATTCTGCTTTACGTGAGACAGAATAAAGAGAAAACATTTATTATTCTCTCTTTAAATACACTAATTCCAATCGCAGTAAGATAGTTTTACTCTTCGGAGGGATAATAATCTCTAATTTTGCGATAAATAAAAAAAATTACGATTAAACGCTGCCAATGTAACCATTGTGTACCGAAAAATTAAATTTGCAAAATAATTTGAGGTATGTAAAATTTAGAAGCATCAATATATTGCATTTTGCTGTAACTTCGACCGCAATAGGATAAAATAACTTTAAAATGCATTCAAGATATACCGATTATGTTTATAGGAAATATTAGCCTTCTAAGCAAATTACTTTTTCTTAGAAATTTCAATTATAAAAACATTTCTATTATTAAAGCCATGATCTTATACAATCGATATTTATGCGCATTGTTAAAAAAGATATTTCAGAGAAGATACAGGTTTTATTTTTTCTTAAAAGAGTACACGTGTTTTCCAAATTTTGGTCTTAAATATTGGGAGTTATTTATAAGCCGAGATGACACTCATGATTTTTTTGTTTGTTTGTTTTTATCCTTTGTGGATGGAAATATTATTTCTCTTTAAATGTTTACCACCTCTAATCTGAATTTCTTAATCCTATTTCACAACAGAAATATTTTCTTAATGGATCGTAGAATTTCTGTTACCAAATAAAACTAATATTTCTCTTCAGAAATACTGGTGCCCAAACAGCAATGGGTGGTTTAGCAGCGATGCTGGGAATATGTTTTACTCCTAGTCGTTTATTGCTTATGTTTAAGGCTATGCAAAAAATGATAACTTTAATCTTTTCGGAGCTTACTATGGCAAAATCGGCTAGAAAAATTTTCAGCCAAAATGGACATAAAACATAAAACTAAAAAAAATCATTATTAAAGAAGTTTTCTTAAAAATACAAAGAACACAGTAACCGAATTTATAACTAAAACAAATATTTTAAAAGTATACTCAGAGCTTGAAGAATATTGAGTTGCACGAGTTAATTTGCAAACATTCATTTCATGCCGTCAAGCGAACATAGTTAATTCGAATAAATTTTCCCAAATTCCTATTAGAGTTGCAGCACTCAATTTATTTTTCGGCTTTTTGTCATACAGGGGTAACACAAAAGAAAGACCGGATTTTAAAAATTTATATTTTCAAAGCTGTTGCACATATCTTATGCCATAATGCGAGCAAAAATTGTGTGTGTGTGGGGGGGGGGGGGGGGTAAATTTTATCTCAAAAACGGCTCTAACGATTTTCGCAAAAATTTGGATTTTACCATTTTCGGGCACGAGAAGACCATTGGGCTAGGTCCCATGTTCGGGAAAATTCGATTACTGGGTCATTTTGGGTCACAATGGGTCAGGATCAAGCTATTTATATCTAGAGAACGGCTGGATGGATTTTAAGGCAATTTTGTATCCAATCGTTTTTTGGCACGAGAAAGCTATTGGGCGGGGTCACATGTTCGAAAAAGTTCGATTAGTGGGTCATTTTGGGGTCATTATGGGTCAAGCCATTTTTATCTAAAAAACGGCTCTAACGATTTTGATCAAATTTCATATTGTATCGCTTTGGATTACAAGAAGACCATTGGGTTAGGTAACATGTTCGAGAAAATTCGGTTAGTGGGTCATTTTTGGGGTCATTGTGGGTCATGCTATTTTTATCTAAAGATCTTCTGACGCAATTTTGACTGAAAATTGCATTCTATGGTTTTCGGGCACGAGAAAAACATTGGCCTAGGTTACATGTTCGAGAAAAAATTTTAATGGGTCATATTGGGTCATTAAGGGTCTGGGTCAAACTATTTATATTTAAAGAACGGCGTAATCGATTATAACGAAATTTTGTATGTAACAGTTTTTTGACATGAGAAAACTAATGGGCTAAATCACATTTTTGAGAGATTTCGATTATGTGGGTCATTTGTGGGTCATGATGGGTCATAATGGGTCATGGTCAACCTATATCTAAAGAACAGGTGGATCGATTTTAACGAAATTTTGCATGCAACATTTTTTGTGTCACGATAAAATCATTGGACTAGGTTACATGTTCGAAAAATTTCGATTAATGGGTCATTTTGGGTCATTAAGAGTCTGGGTCAAGCTATTTATATTTAAAGAACGGCGTGATGGATTATAACGAAATTTTGTATGTGACAGTTTTTTGACATGAGAAAACTAATGGGCTAAATCACATGTTTGAGAGATTTCGACTATGAGGGTCATTTGTGGGTCATGATGGGTCATAATGGGTCATGGTCAAATTATATCTAAAGAACAGGTGGATCGATTTTAATGAAATTTTGTATGCAACATTTTTTTGGCACGATAAAATCATTGGACTAGGTTACATGTTCGAAAAATTTCGATTAATGGGTCATTTTGGATCATAAAGGGTCTGGATCAAGTTATGTATAATTAAAGAACGGCAGGATCAATTTTAACGAAATTCTGCATGTAACAATTTTTAGAAACGAGAAAACTAATGGACTAAGTCACATATTCGAGAGATTTCGATTATAAGGGTCATTTGTGGGTCTTAATGGGTCCAGGTCAAGCTATATCTAAAGAATGGGTGGGTCGATTTTAACGAAATTTTGTATACAACATATTTTTGGCATGAGAAAATCATTGGGGTAGGTCACATGTTTGAGAAATTTCGATTAGTGGGCCACTTTTGGGTCATTCTAATGTTATCTAGACAATGTTTCGCGCAATTTTGATTAAATTTTGTATTTTATCGTTTTCGGTCACAAGAAAATCATTGGGTTAGGACAGATTTTTGAGAAAATTAGATCAATGGGTCATTTTGGATTATAAGGGGTCAGGGTCAAACTAACTATATCTAAAAAACGGCTCAATCGATTTTATCTAAATTTTGTATCTAATGTTTTTCGGCATGCTAAAACTAAAGAGCTAGGCCACACGTTCGAGAGATTTCGATTATAAGGGTCATTTGTTGGTCATGATGGGTCATGCTAATTTTATATAGAAAATGGTACTCACCATTTTGACAATACTTTGTATTATATCGTTTTTGAGCAAGAGAAAACCATTTGGCTTGGACACATGCTCGCGAAAACTCTATTAGTGGGTCATTTTGGGTCTTAATGAGCTAGGGTCATTCTAATTATATATAACAACGACTCAATTTTACCTAAATTTTGAAACAAAACGTTTTTTGTCACGAGAAGACTATTGGGCTGAGTCGCATGTTAAACAAAATTATATTATTGGGTCATTTCGCTTCATTGCTGAATGCTGCCAAGCTAATTTTACCTAAAAAATGGCTTAAACGATTTTGATTCAATTTTATATTCTACTGTTTTTGATTACCTGAAGACGATTGAGCTATGCCACATGCTTGATCAAATTTGATTAGTGGCTCATTTTGGGTAATACGGGTCAGGGTCACGAGAATATGGCAACAGCCAATAACTTGGTGATATTTGACAAAATATTGGCGACATATGGCCAAAAAATCGACTATAAAAATTACGAAAACCAAAACACGTATTTGGAGCCAAATGAAAGAATGTGTCCAAATTTGGTTATATCTGGCAAAAAATATTGTCTTTCAGAATGTAAAGAATTTTTTTATACATTCTTAAGAGGATTCGAGATGCATGGTTAAACCAATCAGAGTCGAGCTAAAAAAGTGATTTAGATCGATGTCCTTTCGTTGTAAATTTTAAAATAAAGTAAAATTTATAAACATGCGCATAAAATATAGTTTTCTTATTGATTGTTTTTCTAAATAATACTATTATAAACATGTTTTAGAGTAATAATACAGAGTTAATGATACAGTGAAAATACTATATCGAGTTGAACACAAAGTTAATTTTGACCGAGTTAAGCTCGGTCTCCCCTGCTAGTTTTATACTATAATGCGAGCAAAAATTGTGTGTATGTGTGTGTGTAAATTTTATCTCAAAAACGGCTCTAACGATTTTCGCAAAAATTTGGATTTTACCATTTTCGGGCACGAGAAGACCATTGGGCTAGGTCACATGTTTGAGAAAATTCGATTTTTGGGTCATTTTGGGTCAAGATCAAGCTATTTATATCTAGAGAACGGCTCGGTCGATTTCAAGGAAATTTTGTATCCAATCGTTTTTAGGCACGAGAAAACTATTAGGCTGGGTCACATGTTCGAAAAATTTCGATTAGTAGGTCATATTTGGGTCAGTATGGGTCAAGCCATTTTTATCTAAAAAACGGCTCTAACGATTTTGACCAAATTTTATATTTTATCGTTTTGGATTACAAGACCATTGGGTTAGGTAACATGTTCGAGAAAATTCGGTTAGTGGATCATTTTTGGGGTCATTGTGGGTCATGCTTTTTTTATCTAGATATTTTCTCACGCAATTTTGTCTAAAAATTGCATTCTATGGTTTTCGAGCATGAGAAAAACATTGGGCTAGATTACATGTTCGAGAAAAAATTTTAATGGGTCATATTGGGTCATTAAGGGTCTGGGTCAAGCTATTTATATTTAAAGAACGGCAGAAGCAATTTCATCGAAATTTTGCCTGTAACAGTTTTTTGACACGAGAAAGCTGATGGGCTAAGTCACACGATCGAGAGATTTCGATTATAAGAGTCATTTGTGGGTCATGATGGGTCATGGTCAAGCTATATCTAAAGAACAGGTGGATCGATTTTAACGAAATTTTGTATACAACATTTTTTTGGCACGAGAAAACTATTGGGATAGGTCTCATTTTCAAGGTATTTCAATTACTGGGTCATTTCGGGTCATAAAGGGTCTGGATCAAGCTATTTATATTTAAAAAACGGTAGGATCAATTTTAACGAAATTTTGTATACAGCATTTTTTTTTTTTTTTTTTTTTTTTTTTTTTTTTTTGACACGATAAAACTATTGGGCTGGGTCACATGTTTGAAAAATTCAGATAAGTGTTTCTTTATTGGATCATTTTATGTCAAACCAATTTTATCTAAAAAAAGGCTCTAACGATTACCACAAACTAAAATTTCCAAATTTTGTATTCCACAGATTTTGATTGCAAGAACACCATTGGATTAAGTCACGTGTTAGAGAAAATTCGTTTAGTGGATCATTTTTTGGGTCATTGTGGATCACGCTAATTGTATCTGGAAAATGACTTGCTAGATTTTGACTAAATTTTGTATTCTATAGTTTTCGGACATGAGAAAATCATTGGGCTAGGTCACATGTTCGAGAAAATTCGAGTAATGGGTCATTTTGGATTATAATGGATCAGGGTCGATCGAATTATATCTAAAAAACGGCTCAATCGACTTTAGCAAAATTTTGTATCCAAATAATGTTTTACGACAAGAAAAAATTATTGGACAAGGTTACCTGTTTGAGAGATTTTGATTATAGGGGTCATTTGTGGGTCATGAAGGGTCACCATAATTTTATCTAGAAAACAGTTCTCACCATTTTGACTATACTTTGTATTATACGGTTTTCGGGCAAGGGAAAACCATTGGGCTCGGACGCATGTTTAAAAATACGATTAATGGGTCATTTTGTTTAGGTCGTAATGTGTCAAGATCAATCTAATTATATTTAACCAACGACTCAATCAATTTTAACTAAAATTTTAATCGAAACATTAAATCAGTTAGAAACGTTAGAAATAGAGTGATAATTTCATTTTATATAAAATTTAATAGAGAGTTTACTTTAACCGAGCATGGATCGGTGTTCCCCGCTAGTTATAAGTGATATATGACAATAAAAAACGTAGTAGAATCTAAGGGAGGTTTTTTTCTGTTAAAAAAAGCTCAATAAGCGAACCTTTCGTAAAACGATAAACACCAAATCTGTAATAAAGTTCATCCCACATACTTGGTAGTTTTACACATTGAACTATTCTTAATATAGCACTGGTGCATTAAAACACTAAATAACGCACCGTGTACATTTTACAGTGCCTCAGTGTAGCATTATTTAATATTTTAGTGCATCGGTTCTATATAAGAATGGTTAACTGCTTAAAACTGCCAAATGCGTGGACCAAACGGGCTTACAGATTAGGTGCACACAACAAAAATTTGCAACTGAAAAAAAAATTAAATATTCTTCTTCATTTCCATATATCACTTCAGAAATACTAAGGTAAATGTACCAGTAGTGGGCCACTTAAGGACATTTATCTAATTATTATTAAAGTATTAGTGAATTTCAAAAAAATATTTTTTTAGCCTAGTCCTTACCTTTATGTATAAGAATAAACATTCAAATTTTTAAAACATATTCTCCAGAAAAAATGAAAAATAAAAAATGTTACCTTCCTCTATTCTCCAGTAATGGGCCAAGTAAATTTCTGATACTCCAGTAGGGGCCCCCTAGAAGTGGGCCTCTCCATTCTTGAGTTTAATGCATGCTGTACAGAAGTTATAATTTGTTTTACATTTCCACACTTAAATATACACAAGTTCAGCCAGGTGGGGGGGCCTACCTTATGGCTTTAGCCACCACTAGCCCCACCCAATTAAATATACACAATAATGAACTCATATTTAGAAGTTTTGATGATTACGTAAAATAATTTTAGCTTCTCTTTAGTTTTTTCGTATAGTCTGTAAAAACACCAGTCCAGCTCAAAGACTATGAGAATAATGAAGTTGTTCCTTTGCCTGATAAGAGATAATGGTTCCAGCCAATCAGCAATTAGTTTCTTATCTGACAGGGGTGACTAGAAAACTTGTTTTTCAACTTTGAAAGCTGGTGGCCCACTATTGGTACATGGCCCACTACAGGTACACTTACCCTTCCAAAGGCCAATAAGTATGCAAACCTGAGTAATTCATCATGTTTCTACAATTAAGATAAAGAGCGGTACGTTTGCCATAAGACTTTGAATACCGAGCGCGGGTTTCAGTTTTAGCTTTTAATGTTATGTGCTTTGGTACTTATAGTAGATAATTATACCACTAGGATACGATTTGTTTCAGATTACATTTTATTCAAATCATGCCGGCCAGGATAGCTAAGACTCTGCTGAATTTGGTAATCATTTGATGGCTTAAAATGTTAGGAGTGTTTTCTTTCTTTCCAACCGCTGACAAGGCCCTTGTCTAAGGGCTAAAACCCAATTTTACGAGTTTGGGTTTCTATAAATGGTGCGAAATTGCCTGATCGGCGCATGGCAACGGTCTGCTGTACAAGCACTTATACCGTCTTAATGGCAGCTCTGTTTAACTATGTTTTGGTTATATGTTGGAAGGTTACTTAAAGGGGATTTATTTGTTTACTTTCACTTTGCATCGCACAGCTATACATCATATCGATCACAGAATTGCGGCTCTCTCTACTCGAGTTGGTCTCGTAACTTAGTAACATTATCAGGTGACGAAGACGCATAAGAGATGTCTTCGTTCAGATTAAGAAATTACTTCACTCTACGCAAAATGACCCGCTTTTTAATGATAATACAATGGAATTTTTAAATATCTCGTTAGCATTTCAATACTCTTAAACAATTTTTTCGTTGGAGAGCTGTGGTCTGTTTCTACAAAGTACGCTTTTTAGTTTTTCAATTCTTTACAGGTTTTTTTTTTTAAAGAATACTTTTACTTTTGGAAATGTTGTCGAAAGTGAAAGTATCTTCTTTAAAAAACATGTAAACAAAAAGAAAAGAATAAAAAACGGCCTTTGTAGAGAGCGACTTCAACTATCCAATGCAAAAAAATCATTTATGACATGTAAATGAGATAGTTTAAAAAATCGCTCTTGTAGAATTAATGTTAGCAAGCAGGTGTTTTAGCGTAAGTTATGTAATCCCTTAATAAAATATCCGTTAATTTTATTTCATCGGAAAGAATTCCGTCAAAATGGAAGTAAAACTTAAACGTAAAAATAGTATAAATAAGAAAGTTTTCTCATAAATACAAAAAAGAAAATTCTTTATTACTACAAAAAATAGATATCATTTATATCTGCCAAATATTTGTTTCCAGATTTACAAGAACAGAAATAATACCAGCTTATGTGAAAAAGGAATAAAAAGAAAACATTATTATTCTCGCTTTTTCAGGGAAGGTACAGTTTGCCCTTAGGGTGATAATATTCTGTGTTATTACGATATTTATATACAAATAAATGTTTCTTTTTTTTTTTCTTCTACGGATGAATGCTAGAAGCATATTAATTCATTCGATACCATAACAGATTGGTTTATAAAAGAAAAAAAGTGTATGAAATAAAATGTGAATCATGAGCTTATTTTTCCGTTATACGGATATCTTCAACACGAAAATGAAAAGACATTAAAAGGCGCATGTTAAAAACTGATGAAATTTATAGAAAATTTTTATTTGCATAACATATATTACGAGAGGCGATATAAAATATGTTACATTATTAAATAATAAATACAATTTAATACAGTGCGTGTCCGTAGTTTAAGCACAATAACAATTTTTAAATAAATATTTAAATACAGTAACCCCTTAATATTCGTGAAGGTCAAATTCGCGACCTCAAAACTGCCACAGAAGACTAATGTAGCAAAAGCGTGCAAACTGCAGATTTTCATTACATGGCTTATTGTAATAAACTGTTTTCATTTTTATGAGGATAACATTTATACTCGTAGAGAAATTAATATTTTTATAGAAACAGTCCCAAATTTTGCATCGTTTTTTTATAACTTATATATAATTTGCAGAGTTCTTATTATAAAAAATTTTGCTTTTCAGAAAATATGACAAATAATATTGCACGTAATACTCTGTAATCAAAATTAAAAAATAATAACAATTGTATGAAAATTGAGCAAGTTTGCTAAATTTGCAAAGTTGGTATAATATTGAATTAAAATTATTAAAGCAATAACATTTGTAACTATTTTTTAAAATATTAAAATGTTTTGAGTAGAAAATTTTGGGATTGGCACATCCAACTAGTTTCCTTATAATTTGCAGAGTTCTTATCATAAAATAATTTTCTTTTCAGAAAATATGACAAATAATATTGAACACGATACCCAGTAATCAGAATTAAATAATAAATATTCCGTGAAAAATGAGTTGTTTACTAAATAATGTTTCACTACGCATGCGTAAACGCAATCAAAATATAATTTGCATAATGTGTTAGTTAAATGCGTCGAAAAACTTTTGTGAAAGTCTCAAAAATACACTCAGCTCGACAAATAACAGGAGATCCGACTCCGCGGTCAGTCGTCTGCAAGCCGAAATACACCCAGAAGGAGCAAAATAAGCAAAAGAGAAAAAATAGTTTGCATTTTTAATGTCAGATATAGCAGAAATCTCTTTATTATATACCTAATTTATTCTTCTCTAATTAAGTAATTTATAAAAACAATGAGAGAAAGTGGTCTATAAGAACAGGAAATATCGAATTAGTATTCATTCAAAGTGATAGACACTAGTATTCTGTTCTCCGAACATCTTTTATTTGCCCCATTCTGTACATCAAGAAATGCATTACCGTTACTGGATACATTGCTTTATAAAATAGACATTTACGTAATTCGCTACAAAAAATATTCAATCAAAATTATCGTATCATTCAACTTTCATTTGAAAGCCACTAATCTTATTAATGAAGTTGTTTCCAAAATACACAAAAGTTCGACAATGGTACTTAAGAAAGAAAATAATTTTTTATTGTCATTAAATAGGGCAGTTCTTTTATTCCCCAAGCATTCATTTCAGCTTCACTAGAACGCAACTAATATCTAGCTTAACTGAAACAAAGTAAAAAGAAAGCATTTATTATCCTTTCACAGTGCGATATATTTTGCCCTCCGGGTGATAATAATATGTATTATTATGACATTTATAACCTAGCAATAATTCTTCTTTTAAAGATGGATGTTACATACTAATCCATTTTATGCGCGGAAGTTTGGTACATAAAATATGAGATAATTTAAAATTTGAATCGTGGAGATTTTCATAAATGAACATAGCTATATTGGATTTCTGTGAAGAAATATTAGATTTGTGAGAAAGTCTTGATACATTTTTATTATTAACCCGGGAATACATGCGCCGGGTCTTTTTGATTCGGAGTGCGTTTGAGTGCAATTGGAAACTCTTATCTTTTAAAAGTAACCTTCAACTTATTTTATCGCAAAATTTGTAAGGATTGTCTCTGCCTAAATAAAATGACGGTTATAATTTGATTTTATTGGTGACAAAGTTAAAACCATTTCTACCCTGGGTAAGCGCGTGTTCTCCCGGGTTAAAGTAATTTTCCTAATGATCAAATTCGAGAGTAGTAAATGCAAGATGAGTCCCGAACTTTTCATATCGCAGGGTTTAACCTCTTCAGACCTGAGGTACACAAATGTGTACCTCCATTCTTTTCCTCATAAAAACTCAACTGTAAGAATTTTTTTGCATTTTTACTTTACTTCTATCCAGCTGAATGTTTCTTGCTTTAAAACAAAACCAATAAATGTCAGCACTGATGAATATTACATCATAAAATAAATATTATTTTCATCCGAGTTTCGAAAATTCCTTCAAAACATTGTTTCCAAGAAAGTTAGAAATATTCATGATTATTTAACTTAAATGCTTTACAATAAAAAAAATGAGGATTTGCTGATCCTTTACTTGTTTAAAAGCCTTAATTTTGTTATTGCGTAAATTTATATTACGGATAGTTAAACTGGTGTTTTAAGAGGATTCGTACTTTTATATCCGTATTTGAAAACCTAAATTGCCAGTCCCCTAAAGTACTGATTTCATAAAAATGACTCTTTCTGTCATCTATGGTGTCATTTCGATTATGCAAAAGCAATAAATATATATTTGTAGAATTATTTTATGCTCAGGTCTGGAGAAGTTAAAAGTGATTCGTTGTTCCGCTTTTATTTGTGTTTTAATCTATCGAATTAAGTTCTACGTGATTGTTTAAAAAAAAGGCTAGATTAAATTTATATTGAATATACTTGATAGTGGAATAGGCTACATTAAATTTATATTGAATCTACTTGATAGTAGAACAATCCACAGATTAAACTTATATTGAATACATTTGATATCAAAAATGTATTCATATCTTATGTCTGTTACAAAAAAAAATAATTTAGCACCAATATTCTTTGCTTGGTAATTTTTAAAAGGAGATTTTACAAAGGATACTGCGCTAGCATTATAACTGAAGGGAAGAAGAGACAGAAGTGGAACACTGGGAGAATCTGGAACAATTCTTATTTTCCTTAAACGGAGAACTATTTTTTTTTTTTTTTTTTTTTTTTAGTTTCTACATTAGATGGAGTAAATATCATTTATGGCAATTATATATATCTTACAAAAATAATGGATACTATGATTCCATATACATAGTTGCCAACCTCCCGCTTTTTTTAAACGAAAAAAAATTACTGTAGACGTGAAAATTTATTAGATTAAATGTTTCTTGACTGGATAATGTAGTTATTCAAAATCAATATGCTTTCATTTATTACATAAATTTTCTGGTTTAAAGTATTTTTTGTTAATTAAAAAAAGCGGGAGGTTGGCAAGTATGCATACATAACATTTTCAAAGATAACTAATTAAGCTAATTCTTACAGCAACATAATTAATGCTCACAACTACATATTAAATAAACTATCTCAAAAATTAAATGGAACATTGAGAGAGAGGGAAGTATGGGACATTTTCCATTTTTTTCTGTATTCCTAAACAGCTACAAAGATTTAACTTCCTAATGTTACTTTTTTTTTAATATTTAAAAAATATTTATTGTATTTTTCAAAGTTAATTGCAAGTAAAATTAACTGCTCAGTTTTGATCTGTAAAAAGATTTTCCAACTAAAACCAAGTTCCAAGTTTAAGCTGTAAAATTTTAGCATATCTCGTAATAAAGACAAACCATGCTATTCATTTAGTACTAGAACTACCGGAAATTTGAGTCAAGTTTTATTTTTTTAAAATTTCACACCAGAATTTTGATTTAAAACAGTTTAGCTTTATTATTTAATGTTTTTCTTCTTTGTTTCTTTTAAACTTATTTCACAATCAAATTTCTGGTTTGAACCGAAATATATTTCTATAGTAGCCGTCAAAATAACAGCTTACGGTAGTTCTAGTGTTCACTTAGATCTGTGCCAATATAACATTCGATAAAATATGAATTCCTCATACATGTCTTTAACTTAACAACTATGTTTCACTTCTCTCACCCACAAAAGAGAAGTGTACAGTAAAAAAAAAAGAAAAAAATGTAAATTTACAACATTTTTCTAAGAAACAGGGATTTTTAGAACTTTTTATGTAACATTAACACAAAAATTCATGTAACAAATACAAATTTGCACTCTAAGTCGAAAAATCTGTAAGATTACTAAGATTTCTTTAGGAAACTGGGATGCCTAGAACTTTTTGTGTAACTGCAGCCTGAATTACAGATAAATTTTTAGTAAGATTGGTCTAATTTTAGTAGATTCTTTTGTAAAGGCTACAGATGTCTGTATCTTTACTAGGACTAGTTTTGTAAATTTACATTTTTTTTCTACTTTGTACAGATAAAATTTTAGTAACCATATAGATTTCCATGACTTTACATCTGTAGAATTATAGATATATTTTTCTTTTTACAGAGCGTGGCAAAATTTTCACAATTTTTATATGGTTTGGAAATTAAAGTTTTCAAGCAATAACATTATCGATATTAAACTGAAATATTATTAGATACCAATGGAGATAATAAACTTGCAGCATCAAATGAAATTTATTGCAGAAAGGCATCAAATAACTACAATCTAACTGATGAGGCACTGGGAAACGCGCTGTTGCAGCAATAAACTTAGCGCATAAAAATAAAGAAGTCTGCTAATGTTGCAAAATATTTAGCGAACCAATATTATATATTTAAAAATGTATAAGTTATCTATAATACGAATTGGTGTTTCAGAAAATATTTTAGCTATCAAAGTGAAATTATTACATCTTTATAGCGGTCATTCATAATAACTTGCGCATGAGCAGCATGGTAATTTGAATATCAATATACAACCGTTATAGAATATTGCAAATTATCATCCATTATATATTATTTCAGATAATGCTAAACATCAAAGCATGATTTTGTCCAAAATTGAAAAGAAAGTATCTAGTACACTGTAAAAAATTGCTGCAGTATTTTGACTGCAGCAGCGATTCTAGGCAATAGTACTAAATAAAATGAGCTTTGTTCCTAGATTAAAGGATGGCCTTTAGATAAACGGGTTTTGTCTATAAAACAAAAATTTACGGCAGTTGGCCGTTTATCTGAAAAAAGTGTATAAAGTAAATTTGCTTGAGTACTTTACGGTAAAGTCCCATAAATTTACAATTTTCTTTTACAGTGTAAAAAATGTTTTAACGAAAATTGTCCAACCTTTGCTCTCTCTCCCTATTTATTTATAACTCACATTCGGCTAAAATACGTTGAAGCTGAATTAATTCCTCTACTGTTTTGTACAATGATAAGAACTCATTTTCTATTGACCTGAGAGAAAAGGGAACCGGCCATTTTCAGCATAGTGTCAAGTCCGTTACCAAATATCATGTCTGTTACCACACGGTTTTTTTAATGTTTATAATTTTTTCACCACTCTACTTTTATTTTTTATTCAACTATGAAACGAATATGAAATTTCCTTAAAATTTAATAATTTACAGGAATATATATTGTAATTATTAGACAAAGTTCTTGTATAACTTCTATGTGATCAAGATCTTGTGGCTAAAACTGTCTCTCATTTCAATTTAATTTAAGTATTATTGATAAATATCATGTTTTGAAATTTAGGGATATAAGTCACTTCAAAGTAAGTTGATTTTAGAAAATTTAATAAAGGGTATAGCCGGGTTTCATAGTAAAATATGTCCTTGAGTCAACCACATTCAGTCCTACATGGATCAATAGCCCATAAAAAGAAATTCATTTCTCCCCAGTTTTAAGTTTGTATCCCAAGACTATGGGGAGTAATGATCCTAAATGCTTGTTTTGGAAAAGTGCACATTATGACGAAACTACAAAGCAAATTTCAACGGAAAAAATAAGGGATGTAAAAAACCACCATACGAATGTTTGACAATTTTTTCCGATTTTTTTAAACAAAAGAACAAGTTTTCTAACATTTTTCCCATTTTTAAATGAACATTTTAATTAAAAATAAACTGAAATTTCTGAGTGACCACCTTCATTTTTTTGCATGAAATACTATGAGACATGCATATTCACTATCAATTTCAACTTTCTACGTATGGTGCATCATATTAAAAAAAGGCAAAATCAAATTCCGGCGGTAATGTAGGGCGTGTCTGGGACAAATTTCACACCTTCTTTTCAAATCTAACATATTAATTTACACGGTATTTTTAAAAGAAGGCGTGAATTTGTCAGAGACACGCCCCACAAAATTCCACCGGAATATGATTTTGCCCTTTTTATAATATGATGCACCATACGTAGAAAGTTGAAATTGATAGTTAATATGCATCATGTGTCATAGTATTTCATGCAAAAAAATTAAGGTGGTCACTCAGAAATTTCAGTTTATTTTTAATTAAAATGTTCACTTAAAAAAAAGAAAAATATTAGAAAACTTGTTCTTTTGTTTAAAAAATCTGAAAAAATTGTCAAACATTCGTATGGTGGTTTTTTACATCCCTTATTTTTTTCGTTGAAATCTGCTTAGTAGTTTCGTCACAATGCGCGCTTTTCCAAAAGAGGCATTTAGGGCCATTACCCCCCATGGTCTTGAGATACAAGCTTAAATCTGGGGAGAAATAAATTTCTTTTTATGGGCTATCGATCCATGTAGGACTCAATGTGGTTGACTCAAGGGCATATTTTACTAAGAAACCCGGCTATACCCTTTAAAGCTGAGTATTTTCAGTAATTTTGTA
Organism: Maratus speculifer; assembly: GCA_964019185.1. Lineage (NCBI taxonomy): Eukaryota > Metazoa > Arthropoda > Arachnida > Araneae > Salticidae > Maratus > Maratus speculifer. The sequence goes on from OZ025299.1 coordinate 49,433,278, forward strand.
TGGTAACGGACTTGATAATTTGCCTTACAAGCCAACTTTAAATAGCATTTACATATTATATTATAGGGTAAAGAACACAACCAATTTTTTTCATGTACCTTAAACATTTCTTTAATACCTGCCTCCATTTTTAAAAGAAATTATTAAGTTTGAAAAATAAAAATAATATTCTGAAATGTAAGTGAATGGTAAAAATAGCCCTCATAGTGGTGTTTCATTAACATAAAAATTCTCCACATAACTTGAATACGTATTAAAAATATCCTGCAGCTTTTTGAATTTTAAAAGAAAAGTAATAATAAAAAAAATAATAAAGTAAGTCATTTTTTGTTGCAAGCATTTTTCAACTAAGTTTTTATCCTTCGTTGACACTGCGCGAGATTTCTTACAATTGTCAAGCTTAACCCTTTGAGCTCTGAATTGTAAATTTCTTCAAAATTAAAAATGTCATATTGGCACCAGTATTTTGCAAAGAAAAAAGCGGTTAATGATATATATGAAAAAATGCATTAAACCTTTTTCAAATAAATTTGGTCGAATTTTCTGGTGCCATTGTGACATTTCTGAATTAAAATTATGTGGTAGAAAATTCTACCATCAGAGCTCAAGGGGTTAAGTTCATTTATCTAATTCATGCGTAAGTTCTAATATTTAACCCATTACTGCCTTAATTATTTTCTTCGTTAAAATTCAAATTTTGCATTTTCCCACCGCTTTTAAAGCAAGAATAACTTGTATCTTAATTTATCAAGGACCTTTGTCTCGAGAAAGATAGTATTTATTCATACTCCTTTTTTACTGGTGTGAAATGCGTTTACTTGATTTTTTTTTAAACTGTCCTAAAAATGGGACGCTAGGCACTAATGGGTTAACAAAACATAATAAAACTCAGAAATACGTTAGTTACGATTATGTTGTTGAGTAGTATTTTAGAAACTTTAATTAATAATCCTTAGAAAGGCCACAGGTAAGGATATTCAGAAATGTAAACAAAATATATAATATTTAATAAGCCGCCGCATACTAAAGTTAGAAATATGTTTTAGGAAACTGTGCTTACCTTGAAATTAATAATTCTAGAAAGTCTTGTAGTTAATTACTTATTTGTATTAAGATCATAATGAAGGATAGCAAAATATATAATACTTAATAACCGGCCGTAAACTAAAGTTAGAAATATGTTTAGGAAACTGTGCTTATCTTGAAAATAATAATTCTAGAAAGACTTGTAGTTAATTACTTATTTGTATTAAGATTAAAATGAAGGATATTCAGAAATGTAAACAAAATATATAATATTTAATAAGCGGCCGTATACAAAAGATAGAAATACTATGTTTTAGGAAACTGTGCTTATCTTGAAAGTAATAATTCTAGAAAGTCTTGTAATTAATTACTTATTTGTATTACGATCATAATAAAGGATTATAAAATATATAATATTTAATAAGTGGGCCGTATACTAAAGTTAGAAATATTTTTTTAGGAAACTGTGCCTATCTTGAAAGTAATAATTCTAGAAAGTCTTGTAGTTAATTACTTATTTGTATTAAGATCAAAATGAAGCATATTCAGAAATGTAAACAAAATATATAATATTTAATAAGCGGCTGTATACCAAAGTTAGAAATATGTTTTAGGAAAGTGTGCTTATCTTGAAAGTAATAATTCTAGAAAGTCTTGTAGTTAATTACTTATTTGTATTAAAATCATAATGAAGGATAGCAAAATATATAATACTTAATAACCGGCCGTAAACTAAAGTTAGAAATATGTTTAGGAAACTGTGCTTATCTTGAAAATAATAATTCTAGAAAGCCTTGTAGTTAATTACTTATTTGTATTAAGATTAAAATGAAGGATATTCAGAAATGTAAACAAAATATATAATATTTAATAGGCGGCCGTATACTAAAGTTAGAAATATGTTTTAGGAAACTGTGCTTATCTTGAAAGTAATCATTCTAGAAAATCTTGTAGTTAATTACACATTTGTATTAAGATCATAATGAAGGATAACAAAATATATAATATTTAATAAGCAGCCGTATGCTAGAGTTAGAGATATGTTTTAGGAATCTGTGCTTACCTTGAAAGTAATCATTCTAGAAAGTCTTGTAGTTAATTACTTACTTGTATTAAGATCAAAATGAAGGATATTCAGAAATGTAAAAAAAATGTGTAATATTTAATAAGCGGCCGTATACTAAATTTAGGAATACGTTTTAGGAAACTGTGCTTATCTTGAAAGTAATAATTCTAGAAAGTCTTGTGGTTAATTACTTATTCGTATTAAGATCATAATGAAGGATAACAAAATATATAATATTTAATAAGCGGCCGTATACTAATGTTAGAAATATGTTTTAGGACACTGTGCTTATCTTGACAGTAATAATTCTAGAAAGTCTTGTAGTTAATTACTTATTTGTATTAAGATCATAATGAAGAATAACAAAATATGTAATATTTAATAAGCGAACGTATACTAAAGTTAGAAATATGTTTTAGGAAACTGTGCTTATATTGAAAGTAATAATTCTGGAAAGTCTTGTAGTTAATTATTTGTATTAAGATCATAATGAAGGATAACAAAATACATAATATTTAAAAAGCGGCGGTATACTAAAGTTAGAAATATATTTTAGGAAACTGTGCTTATCTTGAAAGTAATAATTCTAGAAAGTATTGTAGTTAATTACTTATTTGTATTAAGATCATAATGAAGGATAACAAAATATATAATATTTAATAAGCGGCCGTATACTAAAGTTAGAAATATGTTTTAGGAAACTGTGCTTATCTTGAAAGTAATCATTCTAGAAAGTCTTGTAGTTAATTACTTATTTGTATTAAGATCATAATGAAGAATATTCGATAACCTAAAGAAAATATGAAAAATTTGATAACAAAACACATTAAATTAAGGAATTTTATTTTTAGAGCAAGTTTGTCATTTCAGAGTAATAATTCTTAGAAAATCTTAACTAATAATTAATTAAAAGTTATGCACATAGGAAAGAATATTCAGTAATCTAAATAAAATATATGAAATTTTATAACAGAACACATTGAATTAAAGATTTTTTCCCGGAATACATTTTATAGCAATAATTCTTAGAAATTCTCAACTAATAAATAACTTATAATTTTTAATTAACTCATAATTCTCAGAAAGGCCAAAAAGAAGACAATTCAGAAACCTATACGAAATAAATGGAACTTGATAAAAAAAAAAAAATAAGTCTCGTTATTCTAAGAAATAGGTTTGTCTAGCGTACGTTTATCATTTGGGGGTAATAATTATTAGAATGTCTTAACTTATGATTAATTTAGAGTTATTCCCATGGGGGATATTATCCAGTAAGCTAAATAAAATTCATAAAACTGGCTAACTGGATATATTAAATTAAGGATGTTCTCAACTGCTCCGCTCAACAAGCGCAAATCGTTTTGACACATTTACAAATTCATTTTTTTAACAGAAAGATATAAAATTGGAATGCCTGACAATGGAAGTGATTTCGAATCGAACTTATTTTTCCATTTTATGATAGTTAAATTACCTATCCAGTTCTGAGCTATTTCTATCACGTGATCACCCGTATTTTTTCCTGCTTTTCGACCGGTTTTTCTGCTTTCGTGGGGAAATGTGCTCAAAAACGTTAACTTTGAAGGTTTGTTATGAAAGATTTATTGTGTTTTTTAAAAACAAGAAAATTGAGTGGAATTAGACAGTTTCTGAATAGCAACACCTGCTATTTTCATGCATTTCCGAACAAAAATAAATTAAAGCATGTGTCACAAAGTTGACCTTTTTGACTTAAGAACACCATTAAGGAATTTTTTTCTGGGATCATTTTAGAACAATCATTCTCAGACATTGTTAACTCATTATTCTTAGTAAGTCCAATGAAAAAAAAATACTGCTCAGCAACATGTACAAAATAAATAGAACTTGATAAATCCATTAATTTGAGGAAGAGATTTTTCTAACTTACAAGGAAGGTCTCCATACGGGCATACTCAGAAAAATCTGAAAAAATTACAGAATGTTCTTCTCATATAGTTATATATGTTTATAAAAAATTTCGGCGGAACCTCCTTATAACGTCCGTAAAAAAATAATAAAAATTTCGTTTATTTGGCGATTTATCTCCGGTTGGCGAAAAAACGAAATTTTGAAAAATACGCTTTTACGCTTCGAATACGTTTTAAAGAAAAAACTTTCTATGTTCAATTTATTTAAATAAGTTTAGTTTAAGTAATTTTAGTTTTGCATTTTTACTTTACTTTAAGTGTAATTTTGTCATATACGTTTATATGTACTTATAACAAAATGAAATTAATATATTTTATCATTTAAAACACAATTTAAATTGATTAAAATTGTTCCAAATTGAAAAATACACTGTTAAAATCTGCTGCATTTCGTTGCAACGCGCTACCTTGCTTGTATAGAAAACGGTTACTTGGCCGTGAAATGGAGCTTTCTCATTGGTTGAAATAGAGATATTATATACAAGCGGTGGAGTGCGTTGCAACAAAATGCAGCAGATCTTTAACAGTGTATGACACGGTCAATTCGCCGTGCTATGGAGCATTCTCATTGGTCAGAAGAGAGATATTCTATAAAATTAGTGGAGTGACGTTGCAGTAAATGCTGCAGATTTTTAACAGTGAAGTCAATTAAAATCAATTTTCAGATTCGTTAAAATCGTCTGCTTTTGGCGAGGAAATGCCCTGCTTGCCAAATCCCGCGTCGCTTTCAGCTTTTCACGCCAATTATTCCAAACTATTTTATTTTTTTACATATCTAATAATGTAATTCCGCCGCTAATTTTCACTGATCCTATATTACCTACAGGAGTAGTTTAATTCGTATTTTTTTCAAAAAATTCTGAGTATGCCCCCAATGGAGACCTTCCTTGTTAGTTTCATCATTTGAGCGTAATAATTCTTAGAAAGTATTAACTAATAATTAATTTAAAGTTATGTCCATAGGGAAGAATATCCAGTAATTAATAAAATATGTAAAATTGGATGTATTTTAAATAAAAGAAATACATTAAATAAGGAAGGGGGAGATTATTCAGTAGGGGAAATAGGGAAGATTATTCAGTAACCTAAATGAAATAAGTAAAATTGAATAACTAAATACATTAAATTAAGAATTCTTTTTTTTTTTTTTTTTTTTTTTTTTTTTTTTTTTTTTGTCTGGAGTACTGTTATCATTATCGAGCAATCATTCTCAGATATTTTTAACTAATATGTAACTCATAATTGTTAGTTAATTTATAATTCTTAGAAAATTCAAAAAGAAGACTATTCAGCAACCTACAAAAAATATGTAGAGTTTAATAAAAGATCTCATTAATTTCAGGAATAGGTTTTTCCATTACACGTTTTTCTTTTGAGAGTAATAATTCGTATAAAAACTTAACTAATAATTGATTAAGTTATTTTAAGTTATAGTAATTAAAAGTATGCCCACAGGGAAGAATATCCAGTGATCTAAATAAAATATGGGAAATTGTGTAATAAAATAATTAAATTAAGGATTTTTTTCTTTGGGGGGGGGGGGGAGCACATTTATCATTTTAGGAGCAATAATTCTCAGAAATTCTTTACTAATAAATAACTCTTAATTCTTAGACCCTTCAGCAACCGACGAAAAATATATGCAACTTTATAAGATATCTCATTAATTAGAAGAATAAGTTTTTCAAGCATACGTTTATCATTTGTGATTAATTATTCTTATAAAGTGTTAATAAATAAATAAATAACAACTCTTAGAAATTCGTAGAGAAGATTATTTGATAATCTAAACAAAATATGTAAAAATTTACAAGTTCATACAGGAATGAGTTGATGATGGGATGAGTTTATTTAGAAAAATATAATTCATAGAACGTGTTAATTAAATATGCATTAATGAGTAATAGTTAATTAATAATTTTTAGAAAGTCCATAAGGAAAAATATTCAGTAAACCGAACAAAATGTGTAAAATTGTATACAATTGAGATATAGATTTTCTAAGGGTCTGTTATCATTTGGGAGAAAAAATACTTAAAATTTGAAAATTAATGTGAATCTTTGTATTGAAACGTAGCAACAGAAAATTTATCCTAATGATGTTATTTATACGCGAAATATCGGAATTTCCGTAATTCAAAGGGTTTTTGAAGATTTAATTTTGAAACTGACATGTTTAATGCATATATTTTTTAATCACGTGTTGTATCGCATCAATAAAGGCATGAATGAACGTTTGCTTTAAAAAAAAGAAACAACAACACTGTAATAGAGTATTCTAATAATAATTTCGATTAAATGCAATGTTGCAGAACCACAATGAATAATAAAAAGAATATTGCCAAGTTAAACTGATGGCACTGAGCTCACAGGCTACGCATATTATTTGTTCATTACAGCCTTATATTTTCAAGGGTCCTTTCGAAAAACAAGTTAAGGGGGGATAGCCCTCCCCATTCCCCCTTTTTATACTTAATCATTGAATCCCCTAAACTAATCAGGGATATGCTTTATCATATAAAAAAACATCTATATATATTAAGGGGAGGGGCATTAGCCCCTGTTTCCCCTCTTATGCGCATCAAATGAACTTCAAAGACTAATCAGGGAATCGCCTTATCAGAATATACATATAACCAAAATTTCAAGTGAATCGGATATTTTTATCATGAGTTATCGCGTTACGCACATACGCATATACAGAACGGACGGGCACGTAAGCTCTCAGGCTTTGATAGCCTGTGAGCTAAAAAATTGGAAAATTCAGTTTTAAAAAAATAGGCTGTTTGTCAGTGTTGCAAACTTCCAAGAAAAAAATTCCAATTTTTATTATCTTTTTTTTCACATTTTTTCATAGCTTATGCTTATAGACATTTACTGTGTAGACATTTGTGCTAAACAGTGAGAGAAAGCTTAACTGGCTCTCTTTACTCCCTTGACGTTAATTTGATTGCCACATAAGGCAGTGTAACATTCAATTAGGGGACTTAAAAATATTTTAAGAGTGCGGTTGTAAAAAAGATTTTTGTATTTGAATTTGTATTTATGTCGGCCAGTTATCTACACTGTGGGATATAGGCCTTTAAGGGTGGGAAGCCCTCCGTGGGGGTCTTTCTAAGGAAACCTAACCCATATTTACGCGAGTTTCATAGAAAAACACGGAAAATTCCGAACGGTTAGGCCGACGGTCGCGATTGGGTTCAAACCCAGCACCTACCGTCTACCAGTTTGGAGATCAGAACCTCGCGGCCACTGGTGGGGCAAAAAGAAAAAAGATTTTTGTAAATAATGTCTCAAAACTATAAATTGGTCTTTTTGTTCAAGGAGGGACACTTATGCTCTACAGACTTTGTTTACTACTCTAAAAAGTCTCATCAATAAAAGTAAAATTTGATTATTCGACAAAAAATGAAAATGAAAAATACACTAATTATGCAATTTTACAAATAAGCAGCATCTAGGGCGGGTCCCCTTTTAAGTAAATGTTAACTATCACATTTTTCAATTTATTTCATCCCTAAGAATCAGTTTACAGTTCTGCTAAACCTATTTTTAAAAGTATTGACATCATTTCAGTAGTTCTCAGGAATAAAGTGCATCAGTGCCAGCTGTTTTATATGTGAATATTTTTTCTTTGCGAATTCACGTAACTGTTGCATGTTTTATTTTTATTCTTTGACAAAACATCAATTTCTAGTTTAACTATTAACAAAAAATAATAAAAAAAACATACATTTCTAAAGTATTTTCCGTGAGGGAGGAAGGTACATCAATATCAATTGTTCTACGTGTGATTGCACAAATGTTATTGCATTCTTAACTTATACTAAAAATTTTGAAATTATCTGCTTAGTGAAAATTATTATTAAACGCAATGAATTTAGACACATATTTGAGACAGAATTTTCTTAACGCATCTCTTTTATTTAAAAATATCTAAAAAAATTATTTTTATAAACAATAGTACCATTATTATTATTTTTAAATTAGAAATTTATTTAATAAGATTATACATTCTATTACAATATTCAAACTCATTCATTAATCTATTTTCAAAAGTAACCGAATTCGTAGAATCATAAAAATAGTTTATCTCCGGTAATATGCCTACATGCAAATTTTCACAGAAAATCCTCAAATTCATCAAAATGCAATTTCTAAGAATAGTTCTAAAAATAATTAGCTCTTTTCATCGCTAATGGATCTTTATATTAATATTCCACGATGAACGGTAGAAATCCTTGAAATGAATAATTCTCTTCCAATAATGCTTAACACTTTCAGTAAAGTGAAAAATATTACTCTCTTACATTATATATAATTGTTTTAAAAATAGCAAAACCCGCTTTAAGAAAATTTTTAAATAACTGAGAAACATTTAAAAGCGTGAATTTTCGTAAAGAATGAAATGGAAATCTAAATTAATAAAAGAAAGTTTCGCTTTGCCTGTCTGTGATGGCTAGAGAAATCTACCGAACAGAGGTCTGAACAGGATATTCTAAAGCGAGTCCTGATGCACCAAAGGCACAGATTATTTTTTTTTCATTTTTGAATAATTTATCCGTAATATTAATTAATATTTCGCCGGGCGCGTGTTGTAAATTGTACAACAGGCGAAAAACTATTAATTATTACCGCTTTAATTTATTTTTACAAATAATTTAACTTACAAATATCATATAAGTTATCTCTGATCACAATTTATGAAAGTATTCCGCATTACACTTATTTTGTTATACAGTGCTCAGCAAAAGTTTTGACAATGATTGATTACGGTTCTATTTTCAGAAGTATGTACCGAATGTTTGTAATTCCTCTGTCATATATTACTTGTGACTTATCCTTTATTCACACACAATAATTTTTGAATTTTACCTTTTACATAAAATATAATGACAAAAAAATAAAATTAACATTGTGGCAAAAGTATAGACAATTTGTGTATTTACAAAAAAATAATTACATATTAAAATCGAGTTGCACCCGCATTGTTTGCAGTTAGTGCAAGAATGACTTTTCATCGAAAAAACTAAATGCTGCGTCACTTGGGAGTATATTTCATACCAAACATGTTCAACAGCAGCTCGAATCTCATTAAAAGAAAGTTATAGCAAACATTTGCATAAACATTACGACATATGATGTTACAAAAGTTTTCGATCGGGTCCGGATCAGAACTACACGCCGGCCAGTTGAGATCAATAGTATTTTCAGAGTTAAACAAAGTTCTTCTTTTGTATGGAACATGAATAGATGCTAAAATCCATACTTTAGATCAGCAAACGTTCCCCAAATGACTAAAAATTAATCTCCAACGTATATACATAGTCTTGTGTTGCTTGGCAACCAATGAATAACTCCACAGATACACGAGCATTAAAGCTAAGTGAAGACCAAATTATTTAAAAGTCACCTTCTTTTTGTCAACTTAATAAAGTCCCAGTATCTTTACTTAAGTCATTCCAATAGTATGCCCACTTGTTTAGGCCACTGAAATTCCACTTTTTTTTTTCGTTACTGAATATCATAGCGTACCATTTGGGTCCATATGACGTATGTTTGCAAGTTAATTGAATTCTCGCCAATTTATAGCGATATTTTAAAGCTGATTCTTTTATCATTTTCATGTAAATTGCTTTACCTGTTTCTTTAATTCATCTACGAATCATTTCCGTCGACACAGAAAGTACTGACTTACTTTTAATGTGATTAGCAATCATTACTTGTGTAAATGTCAGTTTCTGCATCCTTTTGCCATCTCATTTTCTCGTCATACAAGATCTTCCAGATTATGTTTTGTTTTGAAGGAGACATCCTCAGACTATACTTCATAGACAAACAACTGTGGACGATTCAATGCTGCTGAAATTTTTGCAACAGGCTTTCCTTTCCATTTCAGCTTTCCTACTTCAATTACCTCATCAAATTGAATATTTTTAGTTCGCGGCATCTTCACTAACTGATGCTATATCGAAGTATAATTAAATACTTCAGACACGTGACATCATAACTTGAAAATTTGCATTTTTTCATGAACAGTTAGCTAAAAATCAAAAAGTGTCTAAACTTTTGCAATATGCAAATTTTACTTTTTTCAGTTAAATTAAATAGTATCTTATATTATAACCATTATTTTTATTCTACATCATATAAAATATATTTGAAAATAAGTACAGCCATTTGTAAAACTCACGTGTTCGTATTTTTTATTTAAAGGTTAAAAAACACCAGTGTCTAAACTTTTGCTGAGCACTGTAACATACTAAAGCAGAAGTTTAGATATATAATGAACTACTTGCTACTACAATAATAAAGAATAAAAATTAATAATGGATTTCTAAACAATAATTAAGTAATTTTGGATTTAGAAAAACAATCCTGTATTTCATCTATATTAGTCGCTTTCCATATCAAGCAATAAGATTTACTTTTTTGAAGGGTGTTTACAGATAAACTTTGCGCATTCCATGTACTGTTAGTAGATTAAAATTCAAGTGCAGCTGATTGCGCAATCTGAATTACAAATTACTTTCAGGAACTGGGTAAAGTGATTCAATAAATGAATACAAATAGTTATTTTTTAAAGAAAAAAGAAAGAGAATGTTGTACTTTTTACAACGGCGCGCCCGACGAAAGATTAAAAACTCATCGAAACCACATTTTGTTTTCGAAAAATCGGCAAGCACGGCCGCGCATGCATAATATTTTACATGATTTTTTTTTTTTTTTTTTTTTTTTTTTTTTTTTTTTTTTTTACATAGGATAGCTGAGGACGATCTAAAACCAGCCTAGTTTTTACTTATCGATTTTGCTTATATATTTTTTATATTACGATAGTTTCAATTTCAGAACCGGTTTAAACCGGTTTTGAAATTTAAAGTATTTTATTTTTAATCTGAAACCAAAATTGAAAAAGTAAAAACTATGCCGGTTGTAGATCGTCCTCAGCTGTCCTATGCAAAAGAATCATGAAAAAATATTAAAATTTGAGCGAGATATTTGTAAAGAACGTTCCCATAGACTTTACATTATCATCCGGGTCCTTTTTTTTTTGTGCCTAGTGTTGCGCCCTAAGCATGGGAATTTGAACCTCAAAGATGATGCCCGCTGTGGACGTCTGTAATTTTTGGAATATTTAAGACGCAACACTAGACACTGAAAAAGACCCGGATGATAATGTAAAGTCTATGGGGGCGTTCTTTTCAAATATCACGCTCAAATTTTAATATTTTTACATGTTTTTTTTTCATAGGATAATTGAGGATGATTTTCAACCGGGCTAGTTTTTCTTTTTCGATTTTGGTTATACATTTTTTATATTATGATAGTTCCAATTTCAGAACCGGTTCTGACCGATTTCGAAAGTTAAAGTGTTTTAAAAAAATCTGAAACCAAAATTGAAAAAGTAAATCTAGCCCGGTTGTAAATCGTCCTCAACTGTCCTATGCAAAAAAAATCATGTAAAAATATTAAAATTTGAGAGAGATATTTGAAAAGAAAGAGCCTCATAGACTTAACATTATCATCTATGTTTTTTTCAGTGACTAGTGTGAAGCCTTAATCTGTGTGAGAACTCTTGAACTGTGTATCGTGGAATTTCAGAAGTTTACCAGGGCCATCGCGATTCTTTGTTCAAAGAATCAAGAAAAATCTGAATACGTTCCTCAATTTAGATTTCGGTTGTCTTCTCTAAACACTAAACTATTAATTATGATTTTTTTTTCTTTTTCTTTACATTAGCAGTGGGAAAACACAATAAGTAGTGAGTTTGCATTAGTAGACAAAACTATCTTCCGCAGATCTGTTGCATAGCACCTTAAGTTCTTTTGATTTATGGCATAGGCACCTCGCGCGGAGCACTGTTGTTGCATGCGGCCACAGAACAGACTTAAATTTACTTTATATGTTATAGTGACATTGATCAATCCGACTCCTGGAAAGTTTTGTATACTTCCTAAATACTTCCGTAGTATTTAGGAATATTGTTTTCTAAATTTAAAATATCCTGAAAATGAGAGCTGTTCTTAGCGAATGCCAGGCCGAGTGCAAGAAATTTTGCGAGGTCTTTGCTTTCTAAATTACTTAATTATCTCTTATTTGTCCCAATGCTACCAATTTAGCTGATTTTTAAAAATTCATCCACCAGAAATTTAGAATAGTAATTTCTGCTAAATGTAGTGCCCGGAATTCTGTGATTAAATAAAACTAAGGTAACTATTCGAAAATTCTGGTATGTATTTAAAATTAAAAAATTTCCTAAATTGGCCCCACGAAATCCCGCTTAGAAAAGCTTACATAACATGCAGGGCGGTGCAACAGAACTGGACTTTTCTTGCGTGTGGGAGGGGGGAGTAGAGGGGATGAGTAGTATATTTTAGTAGGGATTTATATAGATTCGGGACAATTTCCTTTAAAAAAAATTAGATTGGTCCGGAGATAGTCCGGAGATGGTCCGGAATAGACCGGAGAATTTTCCTTTTTCAAAAATAGTGATATTGTACAGTTAAAAAGCGAATGAGAAAGAATATCCCCCATACTTTTCAACTACCAAATATCTTTAGAGAGATTATAAAATATCGGGTAGTAAATGGTAATTCTATCTAGTTTTTAAATTTGAATTATTAAAATATTTCGAATTCGAATATTTTTTAACAGAATCGATTTACATGTTCAAAACTGTATCGATATTGACTTTTCCAATACCCATATTTGATATAACTTTTATTTCGTTTAAGCAGGGTAGCCCGGAAAAAGACATCAATTGTCTTTTTCTTAACTTCTACTAGACATAATGAGCTCAAAGTTTGAGCATACTAATGTTAATTCATGTGACAATTTATATACATATCTTCTCAGATAGTCCCCCTATTATTATCTTTTTGTTTACTTTCTTTTATTTTTAAAAGAAGAAAGCATTAGATTCGTGCAAATTTTCGAATTCCGGTTTTTGACTTATTTACACGTTTTAGGGGTCAAACATTCCAAAAAAGCATGTTTTTACAAAATGTCTGTCTGTGAGTCTGTGACTCTGCCTGTCTATATGTGAGAAATTTTGTGGGCGCTCTATCTGAAAAACACAGAATTTGACAAAATTTTATTTTAAGGTATTCTTAATATAAATTGTTGCTGATTCTTTTTTATGTATATCTATCAACAGGTGACACTGCTAAATTTTTTAAGCTTTATGCAACATCTCTATCCCAAAACCTATTTCACACATTTCCACCAAACTTCAGATTCTGTTAGTCCTTGGCATGTGTTGATGTTTTTTATATTTTGATGTAAAATGCTCATCAGTTGGCCCTGCTACGTCGCATTTTTCATAATTATTGCAATAATGCTATCTCAAGAACTAATGCACAGAACTATAACACAAGTAAATTTTCCAATAAGGTGAAAAACGTCCGTCCCGGGATTCAAACCAGGAATGTATTGGCTTAAGCCACCTATGCTCAGCCATCCCGGACCAATAATGGAAGACTAATTCACGCAACTAATCATAATGATCACACAACCTAGTCTGATAATCTGCTTTATCATTTATAATGCTTAGAAATTAATTAATATTTATATTCAGGTAGTCCCTGATAGAGATTGATACTGTAAATCGGTTGACAGATAGCGCTGCTATGCTGTATTTTTAAGGTATACACAACAGCTCTATCTCAATAACTAACGCACGGATTTCCATCAAATTTCAGATTCAGTTAGTCATTGACATGAATTGATATTGTTTATATTTTGGTGTAAATCGCTCAACAGGTGACGTTGCTATGTTGCATTTTTCGCTATTTCCACAATTTCTCTATCCCAAGAATTAGCGTACAGATTTTCATCAAACTTCAGATTCAGTAAATCCGTGATATGGAGCAGTTCTGTTTACATTTTGACGTTAATCGCTAAACAGGTGGCGCTGCTATGCTGAATTTTTCCCGATTCCAACTCTATATTTTGGATGTCAATAGCTGATTTGATTTTATATCAATAGCTCTATCTTAGAGCTAATTTATGAATTTTCATCAAACTTCAGATTCAGGTATTGGTTGATAGATATTATTGCTGTTAATAATTAAATGTTGTCAATTATAAAAATATTATTGCTGGAATTTCATGCCAATAGATTTCTCACGATGAGCATAGGTTTTCATTTAATTTTGCCATTGTAGAAGAGAATTTTGAAGTACTAACATGCATGAGACAAAACAAAGTTTACGGATTGCCACATCCGACTAGGAGATATTATATGTTACTTCAGGGATATTTATCGCACTTTTTTATTCAATTAAAAAAATAAATTATGAAAATTATTCATAATTTAACAAAATTTTAAAAAAGGAACTTTTTTTAGAAAACAAAAAATTACTGCAGAAAAACATATAAGTATCAAATGACTGAAATGTTTTCCTTCCATGTTTAACTTTCATCTAATTCAATTTGTACTCATGTACATGATATCATAACATTACAATAAATATAAGTGTCTTTATAAGAAAAACGCATAAGAATATAATTTAATAAAATTGAAACTTTATTAAAACATGATATAGCTTGACTTAAAATTCTTATCTTTCACCATGTGTTAATCTTTCAAAGAAAAATAAACTGGTCGCACCATTTTACAAAAATATTTTTGGGCCCACCCAATATTTTTCAGCCAACGCAATATTTTTCAAAAGTTGGCGCCACTGTGCGACTAAATTAAGGCCCCCCACACTAGGCACATAAAAAGACCCGGATGATAATGTAAAGTCTATGGGAGCGTTCTTTTCAAATACTTCGCTCAAATTTTAATATTTTTACATAATTTTTTTGCATAGGACAGCTGAGGACGATCTACAACCGGCCTAGTTTTTACTTTTTTGATTTTGCTTATACATTTTTTATATTACGATAGTTTCAATTTCAGAACCAGTTTAAACCGGTTTTGAAAATTAAAGTGATTTTTTTAAATCTGAAACCAAAACTGAAAAAGTAAAAACTAGGCCGGTTGTGGATCGTCCTCAGCTATCTTGTGCAAAAAAATCATGTAAAAATATTAAAATTTCGGCGAGATATTTAAAAAGAACGCCCCCATAGACTTTATATTATCATCCGGGTCTTTTTCTGTGCCTAGTGTTACACTGTAAAAAAAATCTGTAACCTTAGTAATCTAAATTAACCGAAATCTCTTATGCTTACTAAAATTTTATGTGTACACTGTAAAAAAAATCTGTAACCTTAGTAATCTAAATTAACCGAAATCTCTTATGCTTACTAAAATTTTATGTGTACACTGTACAAGAAAATGATGTCAATCTACAAAACTTGTAAGCAAAACTAAAACCATCTGTAACTTTACAAAAGAATTTACTAAAATTTTGGTAACTTTACTAAAATTTTATCTATAATGCTCGTTATCGTCACTTAAAAAGTTCTTGGAATACGATTTCCCAAAAAAATTCTTAGTAACCTTAAAATTTGTTTGATTCAAAGTGCAAATCTGTATCTGTTACATGAATTTTATTGTTGCCGTTACATAAAAAGTTCTTGGAATACAATTCTACTAGAAAAATTTTTGTAAGTTTCCCAATTTTTTTTTACAGTGTACGTCTTCAGCTACTGAACACAAGAATTGTAAACGGCACAGAGTTCGCGTGACGCAATAGTACTTTTCACGCTATGTAAATTGGGCCGCCCGCGAGTAAGGGTGTTTCTTCGTCGAGCAGATCGCTTCGTCGCAGAAAATAATTAAAACATTTATAATGGATAATATCAACAATAATTATTTCTTTAAAAAACAACTTACACGGCCCTGTAAACTTATTTAACATTTTATCACTTAATTTAATAAAAAGTAGAAGAAAAATAAATTAATTAAAATGTTTATAGAGAAAAATAGCAAGAATTTAAGTGTGAAACTTAATTAGCAAATTGCTATGGTAACGACACCGATTTACAGCTTATTCTCCATTCAATGACGGAAGACTGATGAGGTTCATTGCTATTTAAATTAGATACGATACTTGAAATATACGTATACTTTAAATATACGTATCTTCAAATGTACGTTTAACCGGCGTACTCTTATACGTATCCGTAAGGTATTCGTATATCAGAGAAACGTATTATACACTGTAAAAAAAAATTCAAGAGGTTACTAAAAATTTCTTAGTAAATTTGTATTCCACAGAATTTTTTAGTAACCATTACAAACTTTTTTTTTGCAAGTGAAACGAGCATTTCTTTTGTAAACTGAACAAAAGAATTTTTTGTATAACTAACTTAAAAATTTTTAGTATGAGCCACAAAGCAAATTTTAGTAATAGCTCCAAAATTACTTTTAATAACCATTATGTGCAACCGAAGCGGAGCTTCCTTCGAGCTGCATCCAGACTTCTGAAGCGGAAGATTTTCGGCAAAACCGCAATAGATGGCAGCACTAAACATTCCTAACTGCTCCGACAGGATTTTCATAATCCCTTTATTAACGAGACACTACAGACATTCGGGGTGTATTTGGCGGTGGCAAGTTTCGAACCCGGGACCTTTTAGCCTGGAGTCCGTTATTATAACCACTATGCTACCAAGGCCACACCAACTGAGTTTTAATAAGAGCTATTAAAAATATAAAACTATTAACTCTATCCGTTGCTAACTTTTTTCTAGTAATTCTTACAGATTTTCTAGTAACCGACTAAGATTACTAAAAATTTTTTAGTAATTACAAGGATCACTAAAGTTTTTTTAGTAGATCGACTTTTTTTTTTTACAGTGTACGCATATCCGTATATCGTTTAAACGTATAGCTGAAATACGTATCCCACCGCGAAAACTATTAGAAACATGTAACACAGTTGAAAATTTCCCTTCAACCATTTCCATCAATAAGCGGAAATGCACTCGAATCATTTTGTGCAGCCGTGTATATGATGTATAGATTTTACACACACTTAAGTATATTTTTAAAAAATGGTTCAATTTAACAAAGCATGGCACGATTGAAAACACAGTTCTAGCACTTATTACTCAGACAGTACTGTAACAGGATTATTTTGTGTGTTCCTCTAAATGTAATAAAGTAAGTAATATGCAGATCATATGCTATAATTAGCATCTTGTAACATGATGAAGTATATACTTCAATGTGGCTGAAATAGTGTAAAATCTTAAAATACACTGCAAATGATTTTTCCAGAGACAATGTAATAAAAATTTTTAGGGAGACATTGTAAACGAACTATAAATGCTACTGCTGTTATTTTCAATAATGAACATGTCATGTTAAACATGAAAATATGTGTGCAAATTAGATGGAGACCGGACTATATTTCCACAAATTAGAGCACGAATAGGGATGAACAGAAAGATGACCATATAAAAAAAAAAGAATCCATAAACACTTTTAACTAAATAGAAATTGTTATAAAATGCAAATTTGTTAATTTTACGCTTTTTAGAGCTTTGAAATGCAAAAACTAATTACCTATTGTAAAAGGTCTGAATAATTTTGAAAAGAATCTTCGCATTTCCCATTAAGTAAAAAAATTACTTTTTTTATATTTGTGAAAATAACTTTCTTTAAAATTTTACATTAACATCAATGAACGCAACATTCAAAGTCTTTTTTCCGTATTCATGAAGATTTAATATGTTTCTTTCATTTTTCTTTGAACAAAAGACTCGAATTGTTCATTTTGCTAAAAAGTGTATTGCGAATAAAATTTTAAAATGGAAGGATGTACCAATTAAAAACGAGACAAAAGAGCTTTCGAAATTATTATTTAAAATAGCATTTATTTAAAAACTAATTAACAAAATATTAGCGTACCGAAATGGAAATCTTGAAACTTTTTTAAATTATTTATTTAATACATTAAAGAACCTAAAATCTTTTGGAATAAAGTATGTAAAAATGTAGTAATTTTTTCCCTGGGCAATTTTTTTTTTTTTTTTTTTTTTTTTTTTTTTTTTTTGTCCTAGCACACATGAAAATTTTTGCTTATGATGCAAAGTAAAAATTAAATTCAAAACAATGCACTTTAAACAAGGATAGAAAGTCATGTATACAGCATAGATTATAAAACATTTTCCAAAACGTTTAGAGTAGTGTGATAAACATTACACTGTATAAAAAACGGGCGATGTTACGGAGATTTTACTGGTACTCGTGATGCCAGTACAATTCATTGTTTTTTAAGGGTGTTCTTAAATCAAAAAGGGCAACTTTGTGACACATGCTTTAATTTATTTTTGTTCGGAAATGCATGAAAATAGCAGGTGTTGTTATTCAGAAACTGTCTAATTGCACTCAATTTTCTGCTTTTTAAAAAACACAATAAATCTTTCATATCAAACTTCAAAGTTGACTTTTTGAGCACATTTCCCGACGAAAGAAGAAAAACCGGTTGAAAAGCAGGAGAAAAACGGGTGATCACGTGATCGAAATAGCTTAGAACTGGATAGGTAATTTAACTATCATAAAATAGAAAAATAAGTTCGATTCGAAATCAATTCCATTGTCAGGCATTCCAATTTTATATATTTCTGTTAAAAAATGTATTTGTAAATGTACCAAAACGTTTTGCGCTTGTTGAGCGGAGCAGTTGAGAACACCCTTAAGATGCCACCTACTGACAGAAAAAGACCCGGATGATAATGTAAAGTTTATGGGGGCGTTCTTTTCCAATATCTAGCTCAAATTTTAATATTTTGGCGTGATTTTTTTTACATAGGATAGCTGAGGACGATCCACAACCGGCCTAGTTTTTACTTTACCGATTTTGGTTTCAGATTTTTTTAATAATTTAACTTTCAGAACCAGTTTGAACCGGTTATCTCTTTGAGCTCTGATGGTAGAATATTTTAATACAGCGGTCCCCAAACTATGGGTCGCGATCCACCAGTGGATCGCGGCGAATGTTTTAGTGGGTCGTGGAACAATCTAGATTTCTCACAAAAACATAATTTTTATTTCCTCTGCTTAAAAAATGTAACAATTTTAACGTCCATTTACCTTTCAAGGTAAAATACTTAATTTTCATCTAGATAAATATACCACCGGAAAATCAATTTTAAATTCCTTAATGAGGTTCTACACGGAGTGTGTGGTTCAACACAAAATGTGTGAATGATTTTTCTACTTGGTTTTTGAAAAAACAAAGTACAGAAACAAACTGCATGTAGAAAGTTATTTAATATTAAAATTAATCACTTTTAATCATTATGTAAAAGCTCTCATCAGTAAACACCTGTGTCAGAAATTTCACTGACTAAAATTTACTCTTGTGTTAATAATTAAACGTATTTTTATTTATCTTTGTAAGTTTGTGTGTTTTAATTATTATGCCATTTCTACACATTGAGATTATTGTTTCTTCTTTTTGTTGATAGTGTATGCTTCGTAAACTATTTAAAATTTTCCTTTTTCATACAATGGGATGGCCGATAGCTTTAACAGTTAATACATTAGTTTTCATACGTATATGCACCCTTATATATTAGGTGGGTCGGGAAAATTTTTTTAACATAAAGGTGGGTCGAGTACCAATAAAGTTTGGGAACCGCTGTTCTAATACATAATTTTAATTCCCAAATATCACAACGGCACCAGAAAATTCGACAAAATTTATTTGAAAAAGGTTTAATGCATTTTTTTTCACGTATATCGTAAATTGGATTCTTTTTTTCTTTGCAAAATACTGGTGCCCATGTGACACTTGCAATTTTGAAGAAATTTATCCACCAGAGATCAAAGGGTTAAGAAACTGAAACTATCCTAGTATAAAAAGAATGTAAATAAAATGGAAAAAGTAAAAACTAGGCCGGTTGTGGATCGTCTTCAGCTATCCCATGCAAAAGAAAATCATGTCAAAATATTAAAATTTGAGCGAGATATTTGAAAAGAACGCCCCCATAGACTTTACATTATCATCCGAGTCTTTTTCAGCTAGTAGTGTGGACTCTTAACCCTTTGAACTCTGATGGTTGAATTTTCTACCACTTAATTTTAATTCCAAAATGTTACAATGGCACCGGAATGTTTGACCAAATTTATTTGAGAAAGGTTTAATGCATTTTTGCGTTTATCATAAACCAAATGTTTTCTTTGCAAAATACTGATGCCAATATGACGTTTGGAATTTGACGAAATTTACCCACCAGAACGCAAAGGGTTAAGAGAAGATTGAAAGCTATCGAAGAAAAAAAGATAATCTAGCATTTCGTATAAAAATGCAGATGATAAAATTATGACGAATTGGAATTCAATTGCAGACATAAAGAGCTGTTAAAAGAAGCTGGTGCTTGCCATTTTGGCAGATTAAACTGCAAGTCATTGTTTTCAAAAATAAATAATATGAAGAACTCAAGTAGAGACTTCTTGCCAGATGAATCCAGTTCAGCTTCCATACCCTTAAAATTAATTAAGTGTGAACTTGACATCAATTATTTGGCATCTAAAACCCAACAACAAAAATCGTAATTGTTTTTTAATTACTTTCTAAAACATAACACCGCATGTTACCTATATTTTAAATTTCATTCTAAAGAGAAAATTTTAAATAATTTTGATACATTATAATATGATCCACTATTTTTTTATTGTTATTATTTATTTTATTTTATTTTTATTTTTATTTTTATTTTGTTTTCATTTTTATTTTCGTTTTTATTTATTTTTATTTTATTTATTTTTATTTATTTATTTATTTATTTACTTTGTTATTGACAGGTCATGTTTGCTTAAAGTAGTTTTTAAACAAAATTGGCACGCGGATGCGAAAAGGTTTGCCATTTTAATGTAGTTTTTTTATTTTTTTATTTTTGGTTGATGGTATATATTTGTATGATGACCAGATGGAATTACAGGACACTTTCAAATTTTACTGCGATATCGACACGTTACTCAAATAACAGAGTTCATTTGTTGAAAATTCCTGTAAGCTACTTTTCTAATTACAGTAGAACCTCGATTATCCGAAGTAAGTGGGACCCATCCTACTTCGGATAATCGAGAATTCATTAATAATCATCTAGTTTAATATGTAGTATCGTCATTGAATTCTTATTATGACTTATTTTAACTGGTAAATACTAAATTAAAATGAGAAACGAAAATAAATTTATTTCTGAAACAAAAACTTATAATGGTTTAATTTTTTTTTTCCGGGTTCCTTGTGAGAAGGAATTCTAAAAAAGAAAATTCTAAAATATATAACTGCGCTCATTGTTTGGAAAGGACGGCTTGCATACAAAAGGAATGTGGGGGGGACCCTTAAAAATGCATGTTTAAGAGTAAATTTTGGATGATAGTAGAAAGTGAAAAAAAAGTGCAGAAGAAACCGACTTCGGTTAATCGAGGTTCGGATAATCGAAGTTCTACTGTATTCAATTTGTAATTTTAAAAAACCCAAATTCCGCTGGAGATATCCTATTAGTGATGATTAATTTAAGTTGGCGGAAAATGGTGATGGTTGGTGATAAAAATAATAAGGTTGCTACAAACCAAATTATATTTTTGAAAATATGTAACAGGCCTAGTGACGAAAGATAAAATCCATAGAAAAGAGTATTCCTGACACTGAAAACACAGATCCGGCTACAAAGTGAAATCTATAAAATCGAAACTTGTTTATAAAGGAATCCAGGCAAAAACAAAAAAAATATCATATTCTTGAACTAAAATGTATGCAGCATAAATCAGATTTTTTTTTAATCCATAGCAATTACGTCTCGGCAGGTTTTACTGCATTTCTAACATGAATTTTCTTACTAATTTTATTTTACGTATACAATTTTTTTTCACCTACTGATTTTTGTGCAATATTTAAATTTTGAATGAGTGTTTCGAATTGTTTTATTAGCAATTTTCTAAGTCCTCGTATTATCAGTAATTTCGAAGCCAAGCAGTATTTCTTTCTCTGTGTATTTTTCCCCAACTGTTAATACAACCTTGGATAGACAGAGAGAATCGGGACATCACGCATTAATCGAGACACAGGACAACACTAGCTGAGATAGAAGACAGGCAATTCGACAGACAGACAGACTCCAAGACACCAGCGCAACTTAAAATCTCGTATTTATGATTACTGCTTGTTTGAGAAATGTTGTTACAAGATAAGTACGAAAACTTTAATGCCGGTTTAGGATAAAGGGAATATGATCTTACAACACATATAAAAAACAAGTCAGAAATTGTATATCAAACGAGACAAATGAGGTGCGTTCGGGCAATAACTAGTTTTATAAATATTCAGATCTTGGTGCAATAGCTGTTGCACTCTTATACAAAAATGTATTAAAACAAAATTTATTAAGTTTATATGTATCAAATTCAACAATACGGAAATAATAGGACCTCATCTTAAATATAACGTAATTACCATGGCAACCTTGAATCATTACCTATCATGGTATATCATTAAATTAATTGCGTATAATAGGATTTAATAGAAAGAAGAAAATAAAAATATTTGTTAATATTTTTTTTTTATTCGAGTTTGATAAAATTTGAAATGACTTGAAAATTGAAAGTCTACAACGATTATATACGTAGAGGAGAGTGGTGTACATTAGACATATGTGTACCTTAAACCTATGCTAATTCTAGCTTTACTTGCTTAGTTCATTAAACAAGAACATTTGCATATTAAATATTTGCCACTAGAGGTCTCATTTAAGTTCTTGGCATTTATTTAGAAGCTCAATTAATTGTACAGTTTTTAAAAAAAGAAATTCACCTTTCAAAAGTAAATTTTTCTTAGATATTTCTATGTTATTTTTATGCTAAAATATATCTAATTTTTTTAATTAGGATTATGCATCATAAAGCAATGTTCTACCTATACTACACCATGTGCTTTAAATAAAGTTAGGCCTAACCTTAAAATCATGATTGGTAGTTTTGTTTTTAAGTGTCAAGTCAAACACGTTGAACATGAAATTGTTTTTCCTTTAAATGCATTTGACATTAAAAAAAACCATTTTTTGAAATTGTTTTTCATCGCCAACCAATGATAAATCGCCAAATAACGAAATTTTCATTATTTTTTTTTACGGACAGGGTATGGAGGTTCCGCCGAAATTTTTTTATAAAAAGGTCCAAGGTACACCACCTAAATATAATTTCAGATAATAAAATGCATATGTTAAAAAATCTTTTTAAAATTCAACTAAAATGTTTTCTTTCGAATTAGTATTTTATTTAAAGCCTATGATAAAGTTAGGACTATTTTGTGATAGATTTTATATATGTATTTGGTTTCTATTAGCCCTGTAACTACCCCAATACTAACTATACTGATACAAAATCTGTTTCACTGGTGTATATTAAAATTTAAGTATGTTTTTAATAACAACCTGGTTTATTTTAAATGGTTATGGTTTAAGGTGGACAGATATGTTTTTGGACTTTTAAAAAGTATTTTGTAACAGAGCTTTGAAAATTGGATGACTACACCAGGTAATATTGGAAAACCAGCTACTATTTATGATGTAGCTGAACTAGTTGGATGATCCTTTACATCATCAAATATAATTAATGGATTTAAGGGGGCTCAGGGGTTGATCGATATGGAAAAACATGTAAACAGAGCTCTCGCTTTGAGTCCATATAAAAACAGAAGTATTCAATGTAATTAATTTAAACTTTCTGATATTTTAAAGGTATGTTTGTAGTCTTATAAAATGAAGTACTTCAATGTAATATAATAAGAAATATAGCAAAATTTATGTAACACAATTTTCGAAAAAAAAATTATGTGTTATATCACCAAACGTTGAATTGATATAAGAACCTAATTTTTGCTTTAAAATGATCCGGAGACTTTACTCTATAGAATGAATTAAGGATATAACATCACTCAAAAACAACACTATTAAAAAAACTCTCAAATTTTGAAAATTTAAAAAGCTTCTAAAAAATACAACTTTTTTTTCATTAAAAATACTCAAAATATTAAACTATCTAAACTATATTAATTCATTCTATAGATAATGATGCTATATGCATTCAAAAAAAATTAAGCAATTCCATGAAATAGTTTTTTTTTAAATCTTGGTGTTAGTCGTCAAAAATCAAGTTTTGAGAAAACGCGACTTAAAGTTGAAATTATATGGGTGCGGCTTTGAAAGTGTTTATACATAAATGCTTATAACTCCGTTAAAAATGCAAATATTTTTATGCGGTTTTTTGCATTGAGTTCAGAATTAATTGAATAATAAAACTAGATCATAAAAAATCGACTTTTTTTTAAAGTTTTCAAGCCCTGAGCCCTGAAAGAAGATGTTTTTGAAGACTCGGAATTTCTACCATCAAATGCCACAGATCGCTCGATCCAAGACCAAGAAGAAAAGCAATCAGAAATTGATCATCCCAGCCAATTAAATTCTCAGTTTATTAACACGGAATCTGAGCTATTAACTCCAGGTACTCTTTCTTCATCACCAAGTATTGTCACTCGTGAACAAATAAGACCATATCCAAAAGTACTACTGAGAAAACAAATTCACGGAGGAAGACCTAGTAAAAAATCCTGTATTTTAATTGATAAACCAGAGAAAAATTGCATCGAAATGGAAAAAGTACATTGAAATAAATAAAACAAGGTAAAACAATACAACTTCCTACTAACAAGGAAGCTCTCCATACTGGGCATACTCATTTTTTTTTTTTTTAAATACTAATTAAACTACTCATGTATGTAATAAAAGATCAGTGAAAATTGCAGTAGGAAACATGTAAAAAATAAAATACTTTCGAATATTTGGCATGAAAAGACCAAAGTATCACACGATTTGGCGAGCAGCACATTAAAGCAAACGATTTTAATGTAACTGAAAACTTTTGGATTTTCAGAATCCGCGTAAATTGATGAATTTAAACATAAACAATGAGAGAGTTTAATATATTTTATACACACACACATATATATATATTAAATTGCATGTTATACATTATTTGTTACTGTAGTTATTTAATTTACGTCTGGAAAAAATATTTTCATATATAAGAAATTCTTATTCAGTAAAATTATTTTCATACATTTAAGCATATTCAAACATAAAAGCCAGATGTTTCCATAGCAACAAAATCGAATTGGCAATGCTCAACTGGACTTTGAACTTGAAAAAATTTTAATTAATTTAAATTTGAATTTCGTTTCAAATCTCATATTTTGATGGTTAAATTTGAATATAAATACATATAAATATCAATATAACGAAATTATACTTAAAACAAACTAAAACTGACAAAACCAAAGATATTTAATTTATCTAAACACATTGAACATGAAATTGTTTTTCCTTTAAATGCATTTGACATAAAAAAAAAACATTTTTTGAAATTGTTTTTCATCGCCAATCGATGATAAATCGCCAAATAACGGAATTTTCATTATTTTTTTACGGACAGGGTATGGAGGTTCCGCCGAAATTTTTTTATAAACGTATATATCCTCATGAAAAGAACATTCTGCAATTTTTTCAGATTTTTTGGAGTAGGCTCGTATGGAGACCTTCCTACTAAGTTAACTAAAAAAGAGGTTTTATCATTATTCTTCAGAGTCTGAAGACGATTTATTTTAGGAATCTGGTCTTTCAGAGGAAGACTTTGGGGGGTTTTGAACTAATGAAGTTTTAAAGTATTAAAAAGTGTTAAATGCTTTACTGCTGAAACTATTTCAATTACTAATAATTTATATGAAGTAGAATATCTAAACATAGATCTAAACTCTCAGACGTTCAAAAGAGAAAATTCTACAGTTTTTGAAGTTAACAAAAATGATATGTTCAAGCTCCCACATCTAATATTGTCTAATGGATCTGAAAGGAAGTTCAAGAAGTTAATATTCAGTATTGACGTATCTAATTACAATCTTGGCTAAATAAATTTGATTACAAATATAAATAAGTTTTAATGTTTTTTGTGATTATAGTAAGTAATTCTTCTGAAATTTTATGTCTATTGAGACTTTCTTATTTTTAAAACCTAATAAACAATGAAATGTATCAAAAATTTATATATGTAGAATCTTGATTAATAAATGTTGATTTGTTTCACTCAAGTTTTTTTTTTTTTTTTTTTTTTTTTTTTTTTCATTCTTAGTAACTGGACCATGGTACAACACTAGTGGTCTTACCTCGGTCCTATTTTCATTTTATTTTTAATTCAAAAATTTTCATGGAAATTATTTATATAAAAATTTAAGACAAATATATGTAGAGTATAACAACATAAAGTTTCATAAAAACTTTTCTTTTTTTTTAATGTTGGCAATTTTTTTTAAACTAAAAATTCAAAATTCAAAATAGATCTGAGGTACACCACCTTCCCCTATATTTAATTTCAAAACATTCGGTTGCGTGATTTCTGATCTGTTATATGCGGACATATAGACACACGGACAGACCAGGCGACGACTATGGGTGCTGGATATTTATATAATTACGAAAGCACCTAAAAAATATAATACAAAACCATAAATTATAATAATCTTACCTGTTTTTGAGAACGCTATAGTGCAATAGTCCTTAAGGAAAGCCTAGTTTGCTATACAAAAGTCATGAGTCTAGATGTGTACAATCAGGCCTAAATGTTCTATACTTATAATAATTTTAGTTGGTAAAATAATATAAAAATAAAAACTAGCACTTGCTATAAAGATACATTGTTCTGAAAATACAAACGTACTTCACGAAATAGAATTTGTTCCTATTCTCTTTTTTATCCATTTGGCTTGGGACTGAGACAATCCGTTTCGGAAGTTCAGGGAACTGGAGTGAATGCAAACTATTATTCGTCGTTCACTATGCTACTGGATTCATTGTTTTAGTTAGTTTTAGAAAAAGACGCCTGTTGTTTGTTAGCATTTGGTGTAAAAACAAAATTTCCATTTGATTTCAAAAAGCTCAGGAGAATAACTGGCGAGTACCAAAAAATAAATAAATAAATAAATAAATAAATAATATGCACAGTTTTTTTTTTTTTTTTTTTTGAATGGCTAATAGTTTTAAATTGATAAAATTGAATTCTATCCATTTCCAAGTATATAGAATGTTCTAAAATGGATTGAAAATTTTTAAAATTGATAGCTTTACTTTTGAATTTATTGAGTACTATGTGAAGTCAGAAAATATTTTTTACCAAAATTTCTCGTTTTAGTTCCAAAAAATCGCCACTAGAGGGTGTTGTTTCAATCAATATTTTTCCAGATAACCTTACAATTTCAAAATATCTTATTTTTTGTTTCTAGAACTAAACAGAAAGAAGACGAATGAACTTATCTATTTTTATACATTAGTTTGAGACTAGAGATCTGCATAGATCCAGAGTTGGCAAAATGAAGACAAACTTTCAAACAGGTAGTGTCGGTAGAAACAAAACGATTTTTTTTAACAGGCTAGACCGATTAAAAAAATTCAAAAAGGTCTGATAAAGACGACAAAATCTAATCAATTTTCAATGGACTTTGCTGGGACGAGAATAAATTATAAATCGGTGCACTTTACTGGTGATTCTAGTTTGCAGTATCAATACAAAAACTTAACATGTTCAACCTAGAGATATATGTACCGTACACTGTAAAAAAAAATAATAATAATCCTACAGATGTAAAGTTGCCGAAATCTGTAAGGTTACTAACATTTTATCTGTACACTATCAACAACACTCCATGTGATGATAGAACCAACGACTTCACACAGAGAATAAAAACTATGAAAAATCTTATTTTTCGCAATAAATCGCAAGCTTTAATCATTAGAATAGCCCAACACTGTAAAAAAATCTGTAAACCAAACTGTACAGAAAAAATGTAAATCTACAAAACTAATTTTTGTAAAATTACAGAAATCTGTAACTTTACAAACGAGTCGACTAAAATTACAGTTATCTTATTAAAATTTTATCTGTAACCTGGGTTCCACTCTCTTAAAAGGTCAGCCAGAAAATAGCTCAAGTTGAGCTGAAATCCACTCATCTCAATGTTGAAAGGCAGCTTCTCAAAAAAGAGTTGAAATAACTCGAGTTTTAGCCAATTTAAATGAAGTTGAGCTATTTAAATAACCAATTTAGATCAAGAAGATTTAATCGTTTGAAAAACAACTCTTTTATGATCGAAAAAATTACAGCTCTTTCAAGAGAAGCCAAATCAGCTCTTTCGTTTTAAGAGTGCAGTTACATGAAAAATTCTTGGAATCACAGTTTCCTAAAAAATTCTTAGTACCTTACAGATTTTTCGATTTTCAATGCAAATCTGCATATGTTACAAGAATTTTTACTGTTGCGGTTACATAAAAAGTTTTAGGAATCCCAGTTTCCTAGAAAACTTTTAATAACTTTACAGATTTTTTTTTTTTTTTTTTTTTTTTTTTTTTTTTTTTTTTTTTTTACAGTGTACATTAACATCGTGTACGAATCCGTTCTTATTTTTCCAGAAGACGCGAGATGAGCTCAAGCTAAGATTTTTTTTTTTTTTTTCATGTACTCGGGCTGAACCGGGACTTAATTTTTTTACAGGACATGTCTGACAGGCAAAGTGATAATGAAACATTGTTAACGGAATCTCTAGAAGTGTACTTTAATAAATCATAGATTTTTTTAAATATACTGTTCATTATATACAGTTTTAAAAGTTATGCTGTTTTAACCCCTTGGGGACGAGCGACACGCATACGTGCCACAAAAAGGGCATAAGAATCCTTGTTTATCACACCAGTAAAATCTTACAGTAAAATTTGCCTTATTTCATCGGATCATTTTGTTGATTGAATAAGGCACAAATTTCTGTTTTTTAAAACTGGTGACAGAACATTAAAAATTTCGCATAAGTCTCCCATCGCGAAAGAGTTAAACATCTTTTCTTTTTATAATAAACTACATTAGTTTTTTAGTAGTCTGTATTTGAATGTAACAAACTAAAAATCTCCCTGATCACTAATGCTGCTAATCTGTATTTTATGTCTTGCACAGATATAGTTTGAAATAAACGGTAAACTGTTTCGTATAATTGTCTGTTCAGTACAGAGACGGGAAATAGAGTTTAGTTAACAGGTTGCGTTGTTCCACACTTGCACAAATAACAGAGTCCAACAACCTGTTATTTTTGTAACTTATAACTAATGGCATGCTGTCACCGGCGGATGTTTTAATTAGAAGGCCTTTAAACCAAATATTTGAAATAATATTGGGATGTAAGTATGGAAGCTGTTTTTTGTTCAGATGAATCAATTCCATTAAAATCAGTTTATAGTTAAAAACTTAGTTTTTACGGGACAAAACTCATCTAAATATGATTTTTTCAATTTCATGAATTTTCATCTTTTCTGGCTCTAAAATCTCTTTTTCTGTTTATGGTGATTAAAACGTCGAAAATTCATAAAAGTCTAAGTATCGTAACTCAGTAAATTTTAGCTATAGAAGAATAAATGTTTGCTGTCTTACTATAGTTAGCTCATGGAGAAACTTTTTCTGAATATAGCTTACAGGACCCCCGACATTGTAATATTTTTTATTATTTCTTAACTATTTAAGAAACATCTATTTTAACGTAAATTGGATTTTAAATGATGAATAACAAAAACTTAAAAAAGGAAAGTTTGTTCCCGACTTCATTGCTGGCTATACAACGTATATGCATAGTGAACACTGCAAGACCATGAAAATATTATTTATACATTTTTAATCAAATGCACTTTAGCAATGCAGTACTAAAAACATGTTTTCCCGCATTTGCTGACTAAAAATCTGAAAATTCTTTAAATTGCAAGTGTCGTAGTAAGTTTTGGTCATAGAAGATTTTTTTTCACCTTTTCTACATGCTAAAACAGAAAGAAGGTCATAAAACCCATACATTGTAATTTTTTAAAGGTTTTTCTCAACTGCTCTGCTCAACAAGCGCAAAACGTTTTGACACATTCACAATTCATTTTTTAACAAAAAAATATAAAATGGAAGGCCTGACTATGGAAGCAATTTCGAATCCCACTTTGTTTTTCATTTTATGATAATTAAATTACCTATCGAGTTGTAAGCCATTTCGATGCGTTTCTCTCCCTTTGTTGCCTGGTTTTCTACTTTCGTTTGGAAATGCGGTTCAAACGCTTGTTCTAAAATATTTTTTTGCGTTTGCAAGAAAAACAGAAAAATGAGTGCGATAAAATAGTTTCTGAACAACAACACCTGCTAGTTTCATGCATTTCTGAACAAAAATAAATTAAAACTTATGTCACAAAGCTGCTCTTTTCAATTTAAAAACACCCATAATTTCTTATGTATTTAAAAATCAGCTATTGTAATGCAAGTCGACTTTTATGATACAGAACAAAATTTGAAACATTTTTGCAATTGGAACTATACCTATAAAACTAACGGTTTAGAAATTAGCTTTTGGTAAATGATAAGAAAAGACATGCTATACAAAGATAAACAGAGCTTTAACAACATGATTTGTAAAAAAAAAAAAAAAAAAAAAAAAAAAAAAAAAAAAAAAAAAAAAAAATTGATCCCCGACTTTATTGCAGCCAGGGTCGTACTGGCCCACCGGGCAACGAGGCAAATGCCCGGTGCGCCCCTCGTCACTTTTTTTTTCTTTTAATGAAAAGTTTTTTTCCTTTCTTTTTTTTTATTTTTTTTATTTGTGCATTCTGAAAGGCATAAAATTTCAAATATTTTCATTTGGCAAATAAAAGGTAATGATATATTTAGTAATTTACTATCAAACATTTAGAGCCATAGGTGGCTGCGCTTAATTCTAATTCTTCGCTTAAACTTTCATTTTAATTGGTCACATTGTCAGAGGCGCCCTTGTTCAGATTTTTTCAGCGCCTTGTTAAAAATAACTAATATCATGTTTTTGTAATAATGGCGCCTTTGTTCAGTTTTTTTTTTCAGCACCTCTTGTAAAAATAACTTTTAAAAAACTAATATCATATTTTGGGAAACATGGCGCCCTTAATCAGATTTTTTCAACACCTTTGTAAAAATAACCTAAAAAAAAAAAAACTAATATTATGTTTTTGAAATCATGGTACCCTTGTTTCGATCTTTTAAAGCGCCTCGTTAAAAATAACTTTAAAAAACTAATATCGTGTTTTTCGTATCGTGGCACCCTTGGCCAGATTTTTTATCGGCGCCTCTACAAAAATAACTTTTAAAAAACTAATATCGTTTTTTGTAATTATGATTCCCTTAGTCAACTTTTCTCAGCGCTTCTTACAAAAATAACTCAAAAAACTAACATCGTGTTTTGAGAAAGCCCTTGGTCAGACTTTTTCAACAGCACTGTAAAAATAACCTAAAAAACTAATATCATGTTTTTGAAATCGTGGCGCCCTTGTTTAGATCTTTTTCAGCGCTTGTTTAAAAATAACTTTGAAAAAACTAATATCGGTTTTTGGTATCGGTGTGCCCCTGCACAGATTTTTTTCGGGGGCTGTGCAAAAATAACTTTTAAAAAACTAATATTGGTTTTTGTAATTATGGCGCCCTTGGTCAGCTTTTTTCAGCGCCTCTTGTAAAAATATCTTTCGAAAAACTAATATCGTGTTTTGAGAAACATATCACCATTGGTGAGACTTTTTCAACAACTCTGTAAAAATAACCTAAAAAAACTAATATCATGTTTTTTAAATCATGACGCCCTTGTTTAGATCTTTTTCAGTGCTCTTTAAAAATAAATTTCAAAAAACTAATATCATGTTTTTGGAATCGTGACGCCCTTGGTCAGATTTTTTTTCGGCGCCTCTATAGAAATAACTTAAAAAACTAATATCGGTTTTTGTAACTATGGCGCCCTTGGTCAGCTTTTTTCAGCGCCTCTTGTAAAAATTCTTTCAAAAAGCTAATACCATATTTTGGGAAACATGGCGCCCTTGGTAAGACTTTTTCAACAACTCTGTAAAAATAACCTAAAAAAAACTAATACCATGTTTTGGAAATCATGGCGCTCTTGTTTAGATTTTTTTCAGCGCCTCTTTAAAAATAACTTTTAAAAACTAATACCGTGTTTTTCGTATGGTAGCGCCCTTGGCCAAATTATTTATCGACGCCTCTACAAAAATGACTTTTAAAAAACTAATATCGGTTTTTGGTATCGGGACGCCCCTGGACAGATTTTTTTCGGCGGCTCTACAAAAATAACTTTTAAAAGACTAATATTGGTTTTTGTAATTCTAATCTAATAATTTCTAATTCTTCACTTAAACTTTCATTTTAATTGGTCACATTGTCAGAGGCGCCCTTGTTCAGATTTTTTCAGCGCCTTGTTAAAAATAACTAATATCATGTTTTTGTAATAATGGCGCCCTTGGTCAGCTTTTTTTCAACGCCTCTTGTAAAAATATCTTTCAAAATACTAATATCGTGTTTTGGGAAACATGGCGCCCTTGATCAAACTTTTTTTCAACACCTCTGTAAAAAAAAAAAAAAAAAAAAAAAAAAAAAAAAAAATATGTTTTTGTAATTATGACTCTCTTGTTTGTATCTTTTTCGACGCCTCTTTAAAAACAACTTACCGTGTTTTTTGTATCGTGGCGCCCTTGGCCAGATTTTTTATCGACGCCTCTATAAAAATAACTTTTAAAAAACTAATATCGTGTTTTTGGTATCGTGGCACCCTTGGCCAATTATTTTTTTTTTTCATAGGCGCCTCTACAAAAATAACTTTTAAAAAACTAATATCGTTTTTTTTTAACTTTTAAAAAACTAATATCGTTTTTTTTTTTTTTTTTTTAAATCATGGAGCCCTTCGTCAGCTTTTCTCTGCGTCTCTTGTAAAAATAACTTTCAAAATATTAATATCATGTATTTGTAACCATGTCCCCCGTGGTCATTTTTTTTTCAGTATGTCTTTAAAAATAACTTTAAAAAAATGTCATGTGTGTTTTTATAATGACTACGCTCTTGGTCGGATTTTTTTCTGTATTAATATAAAAACAACTTTCAAAAAACTAATATCGTCTTTTTGTAACCATGGTGCCCTTGATCAGATTTTTTTTCAGCGCCACAGAAAAATAACTTTTGAAATATTATTGTCATATTTTTGTAATGCTGGCGCCCTTGATCAAGTTTTTTTTTTCAGTTTTAAGGTAAAAAGAACTTTAAAAAAACAATTATTTTGTTTTTGTAGTAACACCGCCCCTTACATATACATAAATTGGTGCTCTTAGTTCTAAGAAATTGAAGTACTGTATAATTTCTTAAAGTTATTATTAATTATCATTATCATATATTATCATTAATTTCTTAAATGATAATATGGGTCAGATTACGAAGAATAATTTTTTAGGAGAGTTTCTAATGGAAACTTATGTAAATTTTGCTTTGAAAGAAGAATAGTTTATTTTTTTTATATCTGTTTGAAAATTCAATATTTTTTAAAATGCCAATATATATATATATATATATATATACTGATCTGATCTGTTTAACTCTTTAAACTTCAAACACCACCGCAAGTTACAAAATGAAAAATACACATGTAATTAATATAAATATATAAGCCCCTGAAAATCGTTACCGTCATTTTACAAAAGTGTGGATGATTACAATTAAACAGAAGCGCAGATGTGTTTTTGTTCAGTTTTCAAAGCTGTTGCTGTTAGTCAATAACGTGGGAATTTCCAAGAAGACAAATTACCGTTTCAGGGGGGTTTCAAGGTTCTTCAGATACTCAATGATGTCTGTAGTAATACGAGATGTGACATTTTTTATTGATTATGCCGTATACTGAGATTTCTGGATCTGTGTATCTTTCTGGAGAAAATAGAAACAGATGTATTGCTCGGAACAGCCTTAAACATACTATGTATCTACTTCTTTGAAATACTAGCAAAATATATTAAATCCGAGAGAAAAGAGCGTACCGAAATCAGTCATCTATTATCCATTCCACAAGAAACTGGAAAAACATGTGTTTCCAATTTTCAGCCGATAGCCGGTACGGTATAGTTAAAGTGCTTTTGGGGAACCTGCTTCGTTTTTCTCGTTTCATTTTCATCCGGTGTCAAAGAACAACTTTGTATTTACATTATTTGCTTGTATCCTGAGTTATTTACCTGTTTAGCGTAATCTTAAAAGTTTTTTTTTTTTTTTTTTTTTTTTTATAATAAACTTTGGTTTTACAATTTTTAAAAATAGTGCACTAAAACGTTCATCACCACAGCTCAGATATACTGATGTTGCATGCACCTTGCATAGCAGGAGCTACGATTTGCCCATGGAAAAACAATATAAAGTAGGATTACTTATAACATTTTTTATTAATAGTAATTGTATCACTTTCACATGAGTGTTTATATATATATATATATTATTTCAAAAGCAGGATTCAAATCAATACTTCTGTGTGATATCATTTTACAGCTTAAAAAAAAAATATTCCTTTTTTTTTTTTTTTTTTTTTTTTTTTTAATAATAATTTACCTAAATTGTCATCATTTTTGCCCCAAACTGAAATAACTTTTCAAAATTTTTTACACCATACTTAGTATTTGTATTGTTTAGAATGCATTATATAAAATTTTATTGAATTGCATAAAATAATATTTCGCACTTTTGAGTTTAGATTTAATGAAATTGTTTTAATTTGTTTTATTTTAATATTTATTTTCGATTTGGAAACAATGACATGGAGATTGTTATTAGGATATTCAGGATAATATTTGAATTAACTAAGTAAAGTTATATAAAGTAAAAAAAAAATTTCTTCTTACTATTTAAATATTTTTTATAAATATTAATCAGTCAATATTCGTAATATTTTAATGTCAGCATTTGTTATTTTTTAAAAGTTTAATTGTTTACAAGGGAAAAAAAATCACGTTATCATTTTGTCAACTTTTTCAAAATATAGATTTTTTTTTCTTAATTTGAAATTAATTTACATATTATATTTAAAAAATAAATCCTTTAAATAATTCTTGTAAAACAGACGCCATTCTTTCCATGTTTTGGAATATTTTTGCATTATAATTAGTATTTGTATGCTAGAGATTGTATTATAGCTGTGGTTTCCGGTAATAACCAGATAAGGCACATTTTTTATATTTTGAATAATTGACGTTTAAAGTTTTCAAATGTCTTTTTATCATTACTTTTATAAATTAGATTAGAACTTAATCATTTTCACTACATTCAATTAAAATATAAAAACCTTTTTTTTTTTTTTTTTTTTTTTGCCAAAATAGTTATATAAAAATGGTTTTTATTAACTGAGAACAAATTAAAAAAAATTCAAATTTTAAAGGAAAATTTATAATCGCCCTATGACGGGAAGATTCTTTTTTCATTTTTCAATACTATGTCAGATGTGAGTACTCTTTTAAAGTTACATTTTCCCAAATTACCTCAATTTTTTCAAAAATGTGCCATACCTGATTATTACTGGAAGTCACAGATTTAAAATATTATTGAATTGTATAAAATATTTTTTTTGATTTTTTGATTTTTGAGCCGATGAAATTGTTTTAATTCTTTTTCTTTTTCTTTTTTATTTGAAAATAATTTTATGGACATTTTTATTCAGATATTCGGGAATCCCGAATATCTGAATAAAAATGTCCCGGGATAAACTTGGTATTAAATAAGTAAATGTAATATATAGTTGAAATCAAACTTAATTTCCTATTAGTTAAATAATTTTCAATAAATATTAATTCATTCCATATTCATAATATTTCACATTTCTTGAAATTTGTACTTTGAAAAATTTCTACAAGGCGCTTCTGAAACAAAATAATTTCTTTTACCATTTTAATTGTTTATCCTCTTATTAACTGATTTCATAATAAAGAAAAAAAGTTTTTATTTTATTTTATAAGTATTATTATTCTTTTATAGTCTATATTTAATTCTAAACTTATTTACACTTTATTGAAACAAATTAGATATCCTGCCCTTTTTTTAATAATAATTCACGTGAAATAATCTTAGAGATTGTATTATATAAAATAGTATTGTATTTCATGAAATAATCTTTTGAACTTTTGAATTTCGCGCTGATTAAATTGTTTTAATTCGTTTTATTTTAATTTTTTATTTGAAATAATTTTACGGACATTTTTATTCAGATATTCGGGATAAAGTTTGTATTAAATAAGTAAATGTAATATATAGTTGAAATCAAATAATTCGTATTAGTTAAATAATTTTAATAAATATTAATCCATTTCGTATTCAAACTGTATTAATGCCAGCTGTGAAAGATGAGTAAACGAGGATGTTACTGAACAGAAAATTTTCAATGAAAGATTTTATTTTTGAAATTTGTGCTGTAAAAAAAAAGAATTAAAAAAAAAAATCTATTCGGCGGGCGCAGCGCTTCTGAAGCAAAGTATTGTTTTTTTTTTTTTTTTTTTTTTTTCAACTTTTTAGAAGGGAAAAAACTTTTTAAGTAACATTATCATTTTATCAACGTTTTAGAAAATAGAGAAAAATTTGTTTTCCTTATATATAGTCTATATTTAGCTTGAAATTGATTTATATATATATATATATATATATATATATATATACATACATATATATATATATACATATATATATATATATCCCCTTTTTTTAATAATTTACGTAAAATTTGTATCCTAAAGATTGTATTATATAAAACATAAAATGAATTGTATAATATAGTTTTTCGAATTTTTCGTCGATGAAATTGTTTTAGTTTGTTTTAGTTAATATTTTATTTTAAATTTGGAAATAATTGTATAGAGATTTTTACTCTGATATGAATTAACTAAGTGAAATAACATATAGTTAAAATCAAATTTTAGTTCTGATTAGTTAAATAATTTTTAATAAATAATAATCCCTTTCATTCCGTATTCATAATATTTTAATGTCAGCTGTGGAAGATGTTTGAAAGAAGATTTGTTGAGTAGAAAAATTTAAAAGAAAGATTCTATTTCTTGAGTTAAGTGAAAAACTTCCTTATACGGCTTTTCTGAAATAAAGTAATTTGATTTTTTTAAATATTAATTGTAACTAGAAAAGAAACTTAAAGAAAGATTTTAGGTTGAAAGAAAAAGTTATATTATCATTTTATTACATTTTACAAGATAGGGAAAAAATGCTTCTTGTATTTATTGTCTATATTTCATTTGAAACCGATTTATATATTACGGAAAAAATAAAAAAAGAAGCTTTTTAAAAATAACTCCCGTAAAATAGACATTTTCTACCACAAATAAGAAAAAAAAAACTTCGGAGTTTTTTATTTTACACCTTAAATGGTATTTGTATCTCAGAAACTGTATTAAAAAACTTGAATTATATAAGATAATTTTTTTGCACTTTCGAGTCTTGACCCAATGAAATTGTTTTTGTTGTTTGGTTCTTTTAAATCATTTCATTTGTGCATTTTTTAAAACAATATAATAATTTTTAGGGCATCACAGATACATATTTTTTTAATATGCAATTTTTTTTCACATATATTAACTGATGTAATACGGTTCAAGTAAACTAACACAGTGCTTAAATTTTGCAAGTATTTTTACTTAAATCACCATTATTTCCCAATAGTAATATTCAGCTTATTTAATGTATCATTAAATAAGGTGAGTAGAATTCGAAAATAGACATAGATTTTTTAGAAAAGTGTGGTGGTAAAAAAACCCCTTTAAACTGGCAACACTTGCCTAATATCAAGATATTTTTAAAGTGCACTGTTTTGCGGAGAGCTATTTTTGTGTATATTTACATAATATTATTTTGGGTGACATATTTATTTTAAGGAAAAAGTTTTTGATACAACAATGTACTTGTACATATTTTTATTTTTAAAGTGAATTTTTATGCATAATTTGTGTAGTATGTGTATGTATATATATACATATATGTAAGGATTTGCGTCCTTTTGTAAGGCAATTGGCGCTCTTGTTATCCATTTTGCCACCGCCCTCTACGTTACGCCAGTACGACCCTGATTGCAGCCATACTTATCAACGCCTATCTAATGATAATCCACAAGAACCTAAAAGTATCATTTATGCATTTTTAATCAAAAGCAGTTTATCCAAACAGATTTTTATTAAGTTTTTCAAATTAGTTAAAATTGTTTTAAAATTAAGTGCTCGCACAAATAATGTGATGCTCTTGTCTTTCTTTTATTTACAATGAAACAAAATCTCAGAAATAAAAATGTCATAACGTTACTTTCTTTCTTACAATTACTCTATCTAGATTTTTTGCAAGTTTATCAACATAGTTCACATTAGGTGATTGAAACAGTAGGATTCTCTAAATATTGGAGCCATTTTTCATAGAAAAAGCTGAAATATTATAATGTGCTACTTTTAGTGAATTAGTCAAAGTAGAATACCATGGAAACACAAGTTAAAATTTTTCAAATTAAGTGAACAATTTTGAAAACCAGGCGTCAGATGGAGGACCTTTCGTGTGCTTTCAAACTCTGCCAGATGAGCAAATTAGACAACCCTGTACAAGAATCTTAAGCACGATATTGGAAATCTTTTTACAAATGAATTAAAATAACAAAAAATATAATCCCAAAAATGTGACCAGTAATTAATATATTAGATTTATATAACTAATGTTTGTGTGTTGGAGGAGGAGGATTGGTTGTTCCTCAATTATTTTAACACTAGAACCGCGGAGACGGGTAATTTTGACCCGGACTCCTCGAAAAAATTCCGATTCAAGTCAGATAAATCTTCTTAAAATAAGTTACATGTAAGCTCTGCAATAGCTATTTAACTAAATAATTTAAATAATTTTCCATAAAAATTCTGATGTAAATTATTTGTACAAAACTCGAGTAAATTTTCCCGCGGTTCTAGTGCTAAACGTATTACATATAATGGAACTAAATTTGGGAGATGTATGTTTGATATTACTAAAAGTTCACTGCAGTTGAAAAAAGTTGTTTCAAAAGAGTGCATTAGCTAAATTGATAATTGTTTGAAATGACGACAACTGCAGTTGAGAAAAGTTTTATTCAGTACTGTCAATTCAGTTGCATGTTGTATTTAAATCTGATTCTTCAAATCATGACTAAGAAATGGTAATAGGAAACAAAATTTAGATTTATTTTTATAAATTTGGAGCAAAATAATGACTTGGACGACCAAGACAACGGTTTGGACATTTCAAAATGAACAATGTCTAAGTAACTGCCAACCAACCAACCAAAATGAACAAAATTTAACAACAGCCTCTCATACATATTTTTTTTTTTTTTTTATCATTGCTTCATATTTATGAAAACTTGGCCATGTTGGAACCATTGTTTTGTAAGATCACAGAACAGAACATGAAAATTGGCTTGCCATAAAAAAATTGCTAAACTCTGAATTGAAAACATACAATGTTACATCTCTTTTTCACAATGACAGTGCCAGCTTGTGCACAGTATTTCTAATTATCCATTAGTTTAGTCACAAAAAGATCACATTAGAGAGATGGTCTTTATTCAACTGTTTTTTCATTGTTCCCACTGATTAAAAGTAAAATCATGCGTTCATCTACTACTTTAGAAATTCAAAAGGAGCAATAAGCTGTTATTCAAGTTTCTGCGATACAAATTTATGAATGGCAGAGATGACTTGAAAATTAGTTTATTTAATGAGAAAAGTGAATATTTTGAAAAGCAATGAAACAGTTTATTTTAATATAAAAGACTTTTGTATATTGCTTCCTAAAGTAATGGCCCTGATATCTATGATATAATACAATACACTGATAGCTTTGTTCTTAAAAATCTCTTCCCTTGTGAGAATATGGACATGTTCAAAACAATGTTTCATTAAAATGAATCATGACTCAGCATCCATACTCTCATTTTAAAACAACATAAGTTGCAAAATGTTTTTATATAACAGCATATTTTTTAGCATGAACATTTACTAAATTGGCTATCAGATTTTCTAGTTCTATAATAGTTATAGATAAATCTATGTTTAAACATTGGGAACAAAAAGTGTCTAAAATTTCCTAGCTTAATAATCACAGTTGCATTTACACATTTTAACACTAGAACCATGAAAATTTATGCTCCAGTTTGATAAAACATTCCAAATAAGAATTTTTATTTAAAACTATTTTATTTATTTAAATTACTTTTGTCGAGCATATATTTAACTTATTTTATAAAGAGTTTTCTGGTTCAAATTGACATATATTCATTTTGTATGGGTCAAAATGACCTATCATCATAATTCTAGTGTTAAAATTACAGAAAAAAATACTTTTACAGAAATGTACTTTAAGTAAGTTATTTAATTAAGAATAGTAATTTAATTTATTGATATGATCTTTAAAAACAAATAAATTAATTTTATCCTAGAAATGTTAATAATTTATTAAATTAATATTTAAAAGTTCTAGAAACCTTAACTAAAACATGAAATACCTTACAC
Source organism: Maratus speculifer (assembly GCA_964019185.1). Lineage (NCBI taxonomy): Eukaryota > Metazoa > Arthropoda > Arachnida > Araneae > Salticidae > Maratus > Maratus speculifer. The sequence goes on from OZ025299.1 coordinate 49,473,678, forward strand.
AAACAGTAATATGTTATTGTGAGAATGCTACAACAAAGCGAATTAAACTGACTACAAAAAGACTGCAACAAAAACACCCTTAGTAACTTACCACAAATTGAACATAAATGTTCATTCTTAAACTCTGATGTCCTAATACAAGCAAATAATGAATATGATTGATAGCGAAAAAATTGGTTTGGAAAATTCAGTTAACACAGCAGTCTATCAGGTGGCACATTAAGCCATTCAGGGATAAGGTACTTCAATTCATAAAATATTGAAATAATTGAATGACACCAATTTTTACAAGAATATTAGTAAACAAGTACATTTTTGTGTATTTAATGAAAGTGAAATTTTCATTGAAAAAAATCTGGTGCAAATGGGTCAGTTAGGGATTAAAATTAGGAAATGCTATAACTGCATCACGGCCCTGCAAAGATTTACAGTTAAGACTTAGCAATCTCATGACTGATGTTTCCAATTTACCCAATAATGCCCGAATTATTTTCTTCGCTAAAATTTAAATTTTGTATTTCCTACCACTTTTAAAATCAAATTAACTTTTATCTAAATTTATTGAGGATTCTGTCTCGTGAAAGAAGGTATATATTTATCTTCCTCTTTACTGGTGAGAGAACCTCTTTCTTGCTGTTTTTGTAATCGTCCTCAAAAGAGGACGCTGGGCATTAATGGGTTAAGAATCAAGTTATATTCTGATTTAGAAATATGGTTAACAATTTAAAGAAAAAAAAAGAGCTTTATAATTTAAGATTAGAATTAAATTTGAGATCATTGTTAAAATATCATTCTTCAGTTAAAAGGTTTATTTCACAAATATTTTTAAAAGTTTGAATCTAAGAAGGAGTTTATGGCAGCATAAGAGAATCAAAGTTCTTTAACAAGTTCATAATAACTTGAATATTTTAAGTTAATCAAGTGTCATTTTCAAACACAAGAATTTAAAAGTGTTCGATTTAACATATGAAAAAAAAATTATTCTTTCACAATGACTTTAGAAAATATTACAGAAAATAAAATGTAATTATTATGCAATCTCTTAATTAGATTGAACATTAATTTTTCATCCAATTAAAATAAATAAATAAAACTACAATTCTGAAAAGAATGGCCATAGTTCAGGAAAAAAAAAAAAAAAAAAGTTTAATTATGGAAGTAGAGCTATTGTTGCCTCACAGTCTTTTTAACAAATACAGTTGTTGGAACAAAATCTCTAGACTTTTTATAAAGCTAAGATTATATCTTAATTATATGCAGAAATAATATTTATTTTTGCTCTCAATGTAATTTAATCAAGATTAACAGTGCTCTATAAAACAAATTTATTAAATCAATTATTTTTTCAGTGTTGAAGCAGTGGAATGTAAAATTAAAAGCAAATCACCAAATCTTTCCGATAGATACATTGTATTTCATAAATGAAATGACAATGGTACTGTCTAAGGCTGCATTCAGACTGCAATACTTTCAGTTTAACTAAAGAAGCAATAAATCTAATCTTTGAAGAAGCTCATTTCTGACAATTTAAGGGATGGGAAAAACCAGGTTTGTTGTTTGATCACCAATGTAATAAATGCATACTTTAGGTGTTTATTTTTCATTATTTTCTGTTTTTGATTCTTCAGTGAATGTTTGCTATGTCGTCCTCACCTGACAGTGAAGAAGAAGCTATCATGTGGTATATAGGATCATCTACTCCTGAAAAAAAAATGGAGAAAATTTTGGGTTCACCCAATATTAGAAAAAAAGGGAGCAAGCTAGTGAATTTAATTTAGTGAAAGATTTATTTTCGTAAGAAGACCGTTTTTATGAATATTTTCACTTAACAATAATAGAATTCCAAGAAATTTTAAATTTAATTAAACACGACATCATGAAAGAAGATACAATTTTCAGGCTGAAATACTACCCCCACTTTTTACAACTGGGCCTAGTGGTTAATTTATATGAAAAAGCCTGAAACTAGATGAAGAAATTAGGTCATATACCCATGGCGTATCAAAGTAGAAATACCAAATGAAGATTTCTCTCCTTACTCGATACAAAGAACAAATAATAAAGTCCTTCCGGCAATGCCGGGAGGAAGAGGTAGCTTTCATATACTTATACATTTATTTATTTATTCTAAAGTAAATTACATTGTTCAAAAATACTAAGCTCAAATTAGTGGAAATAATCTTATAAAATTAGTGATTTTATAAGATTGAATACTAGTTTTTGTCAAGACTGAATATTAATAGGAATTTTTAGAAATTAGTCATTTTTTATTCAACATGGTTATATTTTAAGCGATTTAGAGAGTCACCAAATTCCGCGATATCATAAAGTGTATGCCATTTTAAAGCAACATGATGGATCGTTCAGATCAGACCGTTTCAATATGTCAGCCATAAGCAAAATTCAAAGTGCTATAACTCAATCATTTTTTAAGATATAGACAAAACAAAAAGTGTTCTGGAATCATTGTTTTAAGTTTTAACACGTAAAAGAAAAATATTTTTCAAATTTTGATTTTTTCGCATTTAATTTTAAATTTTAAATTTTTAAAAAAATTTAAAATGGCCACCATTTTGAAACAAAATGCTGGATGATGCTGGCCAACGAACTCGGTCGAGACATTTGTATGTACTATGCACATACCAAGTTTCATTGAAATCGGTTCATAAATGCGCGTGTTATTACATGACAAAAATCAGATCGTTTCAAAATGTCAGACATAAGAAAAATTCAAAGTGCTATAACTCAATCATTTTTTAAGATGTTGAAAAAATAAAAAGTGTTCTGGAATCTTTGTTTTAAGTTCTAACACGTAAAAGAAAAATATTTTTTAAATTTTGATTTTTTCGAATTTAATTTAAAATTTTAATTTTTTTAAAAAATTTAAAATGGCCGCCATTTTGAAACAAAATGGCGGATGATGCTGGCCAACGAACTCGGTCGAGACATTTGTATGTACTATGTACATACCAAGTTTCATTCATATCGGTTCATAAATACGTTAGTTATCGCATGACAAAAATCAGATATATATATATATATATATATATGGTTATATATATATATATATATATATATGTCAACATTTGAACGGAGGGTGGTTTTGGGGTCTGGGGGTCATGATCGGTGAAAATATACCAAAATTTTTCGGAAGTGCTTTCCTCCGGACGGCTGCAATAGGTAGCTTTTTACTTTTTGTAATGAAAGCTACCTAAAAATTTAGGAGAAAATGTCATGGAATGTTGTTTTTGTTGTTATGAAAGTATATATTTAAAAATAATCAAAATTTATGGAGATTATTCTACAAATTTAAATATGACACCCATACTAAAAATGTCAATTTTAATCCCTTAGCACTTATAATTATTAAAATATCAAATGAATGGAAATTTCTCGACCACATCCATAATAAATATATATTACTAAATATGTTAATTTTATGAAATATTAATAATCGTTGGTAATTAAAATAAATATTTATAATGCTTGCTTTCCAAATAAGAGACTAATTAAAGCAATCAAAAATAAATTATGCACTGTTTCAAAAAATTACAAAAAGTCTGACTAATTTTTATAATGCAGTTTTCATTGTTTTTAGTGTATCCCCCTTCATTTTTTTTTTTTTTTTTCATTGAAAGAAACGAAAAAAAAATTATGTTTTACTTGGTGAAAATGTAAAATTATTTTCTGTTTATTTCACATCATCAAGTGTATAGCAACCTCTTTAAATATTTTGTGTGGGAAGAAAGCCACAAAGCATATCGAATTGACAAAGTAAGGGAAAGTTCCTACTGCAATTATCTTTCCCATCTTCAGTCGTAAAACTTTCAACTGACTTAGCATTTGATTTCTCTCTTGCAGTTCAAATTCATTCGACTGAAAAAGCCATTATACATCAAATGTGCAGATTCGAAAGAACCAAGACACCGACGCCTAACCACAAGAAGTGGTCAGGTTTGTTTGGGGCTTAAGAAAGGTGGTTAAATGATTTAAGCATATAACATTATGCCTTATTAGTTAATTTTTTTTTTTCACCTGCAGTTTCAGATTATAGACATGAAGAAAAAACAGAAAAAGGAAAAAATTATGGCAAAAAATTGAGATTTAATTAAAAGTAAACAATACACATGTATAATTTGTTACAAACACAAATATTTAAAGAAAATGTCACATTTGTTATATGAAGAAATCAATCAATGAAAATATGATACTCTTTGTCTGATTAGAGTTCTCTAAATCATTTTGCTATTAGAAAACTATCCGGAATTCCATTTTTAAATGACCCTACAAAAGCTTTAATTTTAAATGATTCCACTTTATCATTTGCATTATGAATTTGTACATAAATCATTAACTTTTTTAAAGTACTGACCAAAGATCACAACCAAACTTCTCTTTTAAAGTGGAGTAAATTTTAAATCATGAAGATTTTGATTTCATAGCTTTGTTCAAAGACATTCATCTTATTTTTTTCTTACATCGAAATAAAAATTTTATAATTGACTTTTCACAAAATAGTTGGAGTTGTTGTGCAGCACATCAAGTGCTCCATGAAACACAGTTTAAGAAATTGTATATTAGACAAATAGGGAAACTTTTCAGATATTTCTAAAATAATTAGTTAAAAATTTAAAAGAAACAATTTTCAGATTTATATTACAAAATAATTAATTTCCTAAATAAAAATATGGTCTTGAAATTGATTGATGAAATTGATTGATTTAATTTATTAGAAAATGCTTTTACACAGCATTAAATGTAAGAAAATCTTGAACATATGAAAGTAGGAAGAGTTTATGTTAACAGGAGTAAAAAACATTCATAGTTTACTTCACAATGTTATTTGAACTATTTCTTTTCTCTAAAATAAAAGTTTAAAATACTTTATAATTAACAGAAATTTTTTTTAATGGATAAAAGCTACCTTTTTAAGGGGATAATCTTAATTCTCTAACAGTCTAACAAAAATGCAAAATTGTAATGTTTTTTTCTATATTTTGTTTTATATGCTAAAGAAAGGATGACTCTTTCAACATTATATAAAAAACTCTTAATTATGAGTATAATCCTTGTGTGCATTAATCATGTTCAATATATTAAGAATACATTAAATCAACAAATTTATATTAGTTTAAATTATGCTTATATTGTACTGAAACTTGGGGTTTAACAAAGGTCACATGGTCTGTGGTCATCCTCTCACATGGTCTGTGAGAGGATTGAAGATAGAAAAATCCTAGGTCATAAACACATAACTGAGAAAATGTATAATATATTCATACACCCATATACATAAAAAGTTTAAATATTTCAATTTAAAGTAATAATAATGAATCATGCAAACACCTCTAACACACATGGATATTAAATTTTAGTGATATGTAATGCATGCTTTAACATAATTTGATATATTCTATTAACACCAATAATTAATATCCTCATTTTTTTTAATTAAATCTTCTCATCTTCAAATATATAAATAATTTTAGACATGATATGGGTACATGATATGATTAGTACATGATATGGTTAATTTCATAATATATAAACTCATAAAAAAGAAGCATTTAGCTGCAAACACAAGGAAATATATTTCTAAATCCCTTTTTTGTTAGTTTTCTACAGAATGCATTTCTTTAATATTTTGATAAACTTTCATAAAAACTAAAATCTGGAATGTAACTATAATATTATAGTCTAAGAGCCTGTGACTGGCAGACCTTCGTTATTTTATAAAAGCTGAAACTTTCTCAGTGCAGTCTTCCAACAAAGATAGGAATGATGGGTAATTATGAAATTTGGATCATGGTGGCTTTGGCAGTGACCAGGGAGTAAAGTTGTAAAAAATACCAACTTACTTTCGTCATTTTATAAAGCGTAATTTTTTTATATTTCTTTGGAATGATGTTAGAAATCACGTCCTCCATTGACAGACACTTTCTGTGGTTCCAACCCCCGGCCGACAACCACTAAACTTCAATAATAGGAAATCCTACTTTTGTCATTTTATAAAAGCTGAATTTTATATATGTTACTTGGGTAACTACCAGAAGATATTTCCTCAATTGGCAGACAGTTTTGGTGGTTCCAACCCCCGGCTGACAGACATATACAGCGGTTTCTCAATACACTAGAGTCTGCGCGAAACAGACATTTTCCCCGTTTTCCCTTGGCTCGGAAAATGGCGTCAGTTATTTGAGGTTGCTGCATTGAAGAGAAAACGAAGAAGGAAAATCCCATAAATTTCACTATTTTAAAAATATATGTGCAGATATTTTTAGTTAAAACTATGTACATCTAATGCATTTTGCTTTTTATAGTATTTTCCATGTTAATTTTGACACCATAAAACATGATTTGCATCCTAGTTTCAATAAAAACTGATTTTTAAAATTCTCAAAATGGATGGAAATTGTTTTACACGCAAACAGATATTTTCTCACAGTACTTATTTTTTCATTTGCTTAGCATATAAATCACATTGAATTTATACTTTAAATATTAAAAGGAATTCAAATGTAAAACTTTCATTGCAAAATATCTCATTTTCTCGTATTTAAATAAGTATTTTATTATTATAATATAAATACATGTTTTTCTGCATTATTAATATAAAAAATTTCTTTTCAAAAATATCTTAATTATTAATATACAGCAGCAAATAAAGTAAAAAAAAAAAAAGCATAAACACAAATTGGGAGAGTGAATAGATTCGAATCCATAACCTCTGGTATCGAGTTCCCTGCTTTCATATTCGTTGTTTTTGTTAAATATAGCTTTTTTTTTGCGACTCGAATAGAAGAGTTAATAAAAATTCTTTAATGCTTGATTATTATCTCATTGAAAATTTTACTGAAATTTTAAGATCAAATGATACGAACCCTATAAAAAGAAATTTCGTAAATACTGAATTTGAATGAGAATTGTGCCAAATTAGTAATCTATAGCCAAATCGGCAATATTTATGATTTCTTAATTTTTGTCTTCAAATTTGGCGATATTTTTAAATATTTAGCGATAAGTGTTTCCAAGCTTGGAGAGAATTCGAAGCTAACATTCATTAATACTCATAAATAAATAACTAGTTTTTAGTAATATGGAAAATAGTTGTTATCCTCGGTAGAGAATTGGGAAATCCGAAGTATATCTGAATGTTTTTATTGGTTGAACTCCGCTGATTGGTCCATGTTTAATGTCCAAAAATGGTTTACTTCTGTTGCCACAATGACAAAAAAAGTAATAAAAACTTTAAATAATAATAATAATTTGAAAACAAATTGTCATAAAAATGTCAAACGAATTTCATTCAAAAGTGCATTTTTTTCTCTATGCAACGGTATAAAAATTCAAAATGTGCAATGTTTAGAAGTTTAAAAATTTGCAGTTCAAAAAATTGTAAGACTGAAATTTCATTTCAAATTTTTATAAGATGGGTCCAGGAATATTAATGTTTAATCCATGTCATACGTAATAAGAGGCAGTCAGCCTGATTAACTCCATCAAATAAAAATGCACATTTTAAACAGTTAAAGTAATATAACAATAAACTACTGGGTTTTTTTATTTATGGTCTAGGAATATTAATGTTTAATGCATGGCATACGTAATATATGACTCATTATGGTCATCCTAAAAATAATGTTTATTATTATTTTTAAATATAAAATTCCTTTTTAAGTCTTTAAAATTTTAGTCTTTGAAAATATCATTTTCCAAATAGTCGTTCTAATTTGTTAAATTAAATTTTTTTTCTTTCATTGTGGTCTTTTTACAAAATGTCAACAACCGTAGAATTACATGCAACAACCTCAAATAACTGTCGTCAATTTCCGACCCAAGGGAAAACGGGGAAAATGTCTATTTCGTGCAGATTCTAGTGTATTGAGAAGCCGCTGTATATGTCTGTCAGCCGGGGTTTGGAACCACCAAAACTGTCTGCCAACTGAGGGAATATCTTCTAGTAGTTACCCAAGTAACATATATAAAATTCAGCTTTTATAAAATGACGAAAGTAGAATTTCCTATTATTGAAGTTTAGTGGTTGTCGGCCGGGGGTTGGAACCATAGGAAGTGTCTGCCAATGGAGGACGTGATTTCTAACATCATTCCAAAGGAAATATCAAAAAATTACGCTTTATAAAATGACGAAAGTAAGTTGGTATTTTTTACACCTTTGATCCCTGGTCACTGCCAAAGCCCCCATGATCCAAATTTCATAATTACCCATCATTCCTATCTTTGTTGGAAGACTGCGCTGAGAAAGTTTCAGCTTTTATAAAACAACGAAGGTCTGCCAGTCACGGGCTCTTGTTCTATTATAGAACCTACAGTAGGACATATTAATGATTTATTTATTAATCTATGATTTTCTGATTAATTCAGTAAACTTTTAATAATTTCATTTTTGGGGGGAAAATGCTTTTAATTATTATTAAAAGATATGTTTTAACTTATGTAAAATTTGAAGAAGTTATCTGCAATATATATATTTTTTTAATGTACCTAACTAATCTATAGTCATAAACATTTAGATGGGGATAAGAAAAATTTTAACACCCTTGCTAAAAAAAAAATTACATAAACAGCAAATATCTCTTTTGTTATAAATAAATCTATTTTAAAGGTAAAATGTTCAACTAGTATATATGTTTACAAAAGACGATTATAAATACTAAATCTGTTTTATACACACAGATTTGATGCTCATATGCAGGATCAGAGAAAATGATGCAGGCCTTGGTTTTTCAGTGTGCAAATATTTTAACAAACTCATTTTACCTGCTTGTATAATATCTTACTTCACAGGACCTTTCACAGTACCTGTCTGTGTTTGCATGTATTCTCAGACAGATGCTGTCTGAGCCCCAGTGTAAATATTAAAGACATTTGTATACTACCAAGTATGAAATTTCTTGGTATATCTCTAATCACTGTTTTATTTCTGGTTTTAAAAAGGATAGGATGTTGCTGTGGGTAAAAAGGGCACATTTTTTATTCCCATGGACACTTTTAGATTCTAAAGTATACTTTTTTGGGGGGGGAGGTCTTTTTTTGCACTTTTTTCAAGATAACAACAAGGAAGTTTTTACTATACAAACATTTTTTTTAAATAAAAAAGAGTAACGGCTAACTTTCTGGATAAGGGACGTGAAGGGTGTTAATTTTTGAATGAGTGACAAGAACAAAAGGCATTTTGTAAATCAAAGAGCAGAAAGGGTGCAGCACACTCCCTGAAATCAGAAGAAACATTAATTGCAGATGGAAATATTCCCCATGATTCTTTTAAGCTGCATCATATCTATTTTTCTATTATTCAGATCTATTTTCAATTTGCTGTAACATGTGGTAGTTAAAAACACCAGAAAGTTGAATTCAGATTATCTTGTAGTAAATTTACAGATATCAATTACAGATTACAAGCACTCAATTTCTTATTTTACTTCATTTTTCAATAGATATCAAAGCACATTAACACATTGTTCTTAACTTGATATATTCCTGGTAATGTGCATTAATATTTAAAACAAAAGTTTAATTTTCTTTGCTCTAGAAAGAGAAATTCTTTTTTCCCTTTTGTTAGCAATTTAAGCCCAGATTTAAAGCCTAATGTTATTTACGATATTTTTAGCAATTGTCTCACTGTGAGACACATTTGACTTATTCTTCCCTTGTTTATGAAATTATTTTTTTATTCTAGAACAGATTTCTAAGTAACACAGAACTGTTGGGAAATCATTCTTCTATTGTTTTCTAGTTCCACTAGCCAACAGTTGAATTTGACCATCCCACCTAGATTGGCCTAATTGTACACTGGCTGTTGGTTGATATGTAATTTGAATTGTATTTGTTCCAGTGGTTGATTAACAGTTGGACTAATGATCTGACTTAATAATTGACCAAGTGACAAAATTACACTAATGATAACATAATAAATGTACTAATAATGGATCCTATATCATTGAAACTACAATGTTCAACTTGCAATATTTTAAACCACTGAAACATACATAATTTTCTTTCAAACACTGACTAAAACCATGTGATTTGACAAAATATTACATATAATAGACTAGTGTTAATAAACTTGTAAATATTTTTATTATTTGTTTAAATCTATACAAATTTTATTAAAAATTCCAAATTTTCATTTAGATATACAGAGATGTACATATCAAACAAATATATGTATTTTTAAATGTATCCATAGATAAATTTTAATGTAATATTAGCTTACATTGTAAACCAAGTATATTAACAAATTTAACTGCATTCTGTTTTTAAAAAAAATATATCTGGAAAAGGTTAGCTTCAGGAAAATAAAATCAGTTTTCTTCTCTTTAGTATTCCTATTATATATATATATATATATATATATAATTATTCATACACATCAGGCATAACTAAAAAATATATATATGTATTTTGAATTATTAAAATTAATAAATCATAAAAATGTTTTTCAATCAATAATGAAAAATATTTTCTAGCTGCTACTCTTCTTTTATTCATCATTCAATTTATAGACTTTTTCATGTCTAGTTTTAAGATTCTACAAATTGTAAAATAAACTACATTTTAGCTCAAATGGATATACAAAAAGATTTTCATTCAAATTACACATACTACTTTTCTCATTTATATATAATAACATTCTTGATAAGGTGGAATTATGAAAATTTTGCTTTAATACTGGGAGGTACAAAAATGTGCAAGCTTATTACAGTTTTGCACTTTTTATGTGCAATATTAACTTAACTCTGAATGCAAGTATAATTAAAAGATTTTTAGAAAAGGATTAAGAGCAGAAATAGCAAAACGCCTAACAATTTTTTAATTTATTGCACAGAAAATCAATAACAATTCCTCACATCAGGAAAGCTTGAAATAATCAGTCAACTTAGCAAGAAAGATGTAAATTCCAAAGTAAACAATAATAATTTAAGTAATAGAACTTTTTTTTCATACACCTTTACATCTGTCTAGAAATAAAGTTTAAAAACTTCAAAATTCCCCTCGCCCATTTCTCAAAACTGTATGAAAAAAAAATTTTAAAAAAAAGAAGGTTGTGAAATGTGTGGAAGAAATGTACATTCTGTCTTATTAACAGATTTTATTTACATGTGAACAAACAGTTAGAAAAATGTGTGCATCAAATTTAGAACTTTTAACAGAAAAGTTTTAAATATTTATTATTTTCCACATCTTTAACTGACAGAAATTTTATTTATAAAATGATACACAAGAGAAAATTCATTCAATTGATACAATATTTTGTTAAAGTATTCAGAAATAATCAGAAACAAAGAGAATAATTTATGAGAAAAATTTCATTTATAAAACAATTCATTGAAAAATATAATTTATAAACAATTAATTGAAAATATCATTTATAAACAGTTCATTAATAGAAAATTACAATTTAGTTCTTATGACATGAAAAAAATGAGTAAAACACACACATAATATATGAAAATGAAAGCTTACAAAAATGAATGATTGCAAATTAAAAATGCCAGAAACAAGATTTAAAATAAATAAAAGACGCTTAAAGATTAAGTTTTTGTAAAAAGATGATGTCTTGATAAGCAAGATTGTATATGACAGAACAGAATACAACCTAAATGAAGAGTAACATCAATAAACATGATATAAACCAACATAAAATAGATGATTGGGCTGGTTTTGCATGTATCCCCTTCATGACAAGAGCATGTAAAGGTGATGCATAAAGTGTTCACAATCCTTCATTATTCTTGTTAGTAAATTTTAATTGAAAATTTTGTCTTATTTAATCAAAACTTTTCACAATTAAGTAAGGCAAGTATTTTTAGATTACAAAAAGGAATAATAAAAGATTAAAATTTTTGTAAGGGACTCTCATTGCAAAGGAGTTGAGAGTAATTTAACAATAATTTGCCCACCTGAAACTGGGATATAGTTTCAGGTGGGTTTCTCAGTTAGAAAAGCATTAACAGCTTAACCCTTAAATGCATAGGATAGAACACGTTCCAAAAAATGCACAATTCAAAGAATCAGAATTCATACCAGAAAAATCTAAATAGTAAATTTTTCTTTAATTACGAATGGGCTGTCATTAAGTAAAGTGAAAATTGCTCTTTTAAATTTCTGGTGAGAATATGGAATATGTGAATAAAACCCCCAATAAATCGGGAACACTTATGGTATCGAAAATGATACAATATGCATTTAAGGGTTAAGCCAAAAGGTCCCATGTTTGAATCATGGCCTAAACACTTTTTTCTTTCAGTACAATGGTATAATTAATGTAAAGTGATACATTCATCTTATAATGACTCTTAGAAAATGATTGATTACATATGATAGAGAGCCAGGTAATAATAAAAAATACCAAATAATTAAACGAAATAGCTATTCAAAAAGGAAGGTATGACTAAATTAAATAATTCAAAACCTAATAAACTTGCAGAAAAGGAAGAACTTCTTAGATTTATCTAGTTTCTTTCAGAAAAAAATCTAAGTCATTTTAAAATTTATTTTTAAAATGTATTTCAAAGTGAATGTAATTGATTTATATGTACAAATGAACTCTTTTTAAAAATTTTTAATTAAGCAGTACATATGCATACATAAAGACATTTTATTGGGATAATATAAAAGTCAACTCATAAATCTTAATATGCAAACCTTTTTTTTTCTTTTCATAAGTCTCAAACATGCTAAAAACTAAAATTTAATACATGAATCACAATATATATATATATGTATATATATAAGACACTTCAGAAGAAATTACATAATTCAGAAGAAGATGTTGCTATACATAATAAGAAATTTAAAACTAATTATGGAAAAGTGAAAGATTTTTATGCAAGCAAGAATACATGTTATTTTTATGCAGAACATAAAGTTTGAAGTAACTTCATTTTAATGACATAATATATTAAAAAATTACACATTTTCAGAATAAAGTAACATTTTAGCTATCTATGTAAAAAAAAATCAAATCATTTTTACTTATTTTTAAAAAGTAATGAAATTTTCAGCAAAGAAACACTCATTTAAGTAAAATTCATTTTATATATTTTAACAACTGCTCTGAAAGTCTAGCGTCTTGCAATCAAAACAAACTTTAACAACAGCAGTACTTCTGAATTAAAAGAACTTAGTATAAGAAGATATTATGAAACAAAAATGAAGTTCCAAGAAAATGCAAATTTTATTTTATTTTATACTGCTGATAAATTGTATATAAAACTCACAGAATAACATATCAACATTTAGTTTTCAAATCTTAAGTTGTTTTTATTGTTTAGACTTAAAAAATAAATATTGAAAAAAAATGTTTCATATTATAAAGATTAATTGAAATCGCAGCTTTTTTTTTTTTTTTTTTTTTTTTTTTTTTTTTTTTTTTTTAATGATACAGATTACCTCATATCAGCTACATTCATATATAAATGTAAATGTTGTATCCATATACTAAAACAGTTTTTTAGAAAATGTGATATAACATCACCTTACACTAGTTTGAATATTCAATGTTCAATTATTTAATTCAGTTTGAATATTCAACTCAGCGTCAATATTTATTTTTAATTTTTTTAATTTTATATTTTTTGATTTTTAAGATTTGAAAACTAAATGTTGATATGTTATTCTGTGAGTTTTATGTACAATTTATCAGCAGTACAAAATAAAATAAAATTTGCATTTTCTTGAAACTGTTTGTTTTGATTACAAATATGCTTCTCAATTATTGCCTATATTTTTTACTGATTCATTAATTTAAATATGCTAAGAGCTAGAAGGGCTGTTATTATTAGCTTCAGCTATACTTTGCTGCTGTTGTATTTCTTCAGCTCTTTTATTCACAATTTGAGGTTGCACTTCAATATAAGTCAACATAAGTTTCTGATTGGCACCCAATCCTTTTGAAGAGCAATTCTCGATACATTTTTCCTAGGATAAGAAACAGAAGTATGATAAATATTTTAAAAACTATAAAAATGTTAGACATTTACTTAAATAATAATAATAAAAAGACTACAATTGACATTAAGCATAAATATAAATCAATATTAAGAGTTACTCTAAACACAATATGATGGGTGCCCTAAATTAAAGATACAGGTAGCAGTTATACAATTTGTATTAGTGAAAGATTGATTGCAAGTGGATGATTAGACATAATAATTTGTGTGGTAGCAGAGTCTAAAGCTTTTTTTTTTGTTTTTTTTTTTGAAATCCTGGGAAACAAACCAACATGACATGTGTACTTGCAAAATATTCGAAGAGCAAGTTGTGCACTGATTTCTGAATGCTGTAGGAGTTAATCAGACCAAAACTAATCACAGATTTATCATAGTAGATCTGTGTTCAACTGTGATCACAGTAAATTACAGGTCATTTAAGGCTAGATGTTTCAAGCCAAAAAAAGGTGTGTTTAAAGCAAAAAATATACAAATAGACAAATTGAGCAGAATGAGGGTCCAAAGAAGAAAAGAAAAAGACTGAATACCTTAAATATTGATGAAATTTTCACAAATGTGAAAGGTTTCATCATAGAAGACTGTCACCATGTTGAATTTTGATAAGACTGAAATAAATTATCTTACTGATGTAAGTTATCAATGAGATGGTTGATTCAAAGGCAAGAATGGAAAAAAATTCCTAGTCATTTTAGATAAGTTTACCCAGTTCAGGATTTCTCAGTTTATTGTTAATTTATTGTTTTTCTTCACCAAGGAATATTCCCAACCTTCAATTAAAAAAAATTAAGAAACTTTGGGGATATGTAGGCTCATGGAGAAATGTAATTTATAGTTATTTTATTATAATTTTTTTTTATTTTGTGTCCCAAATTCCCTTTAAGGAAGTAAATTTTACTGTAATATTTTTCAACCTTATATTATTATGCATTAATGGTTAGTGGTAAACTTTTGAGTTAAAAATTGCTTTTCATTAGTTCTGTCAAAAAGTAAGAAAACATGAATTGTCAATAATATTTTAAAGAAATAACAAAAATTAAAAATATATACATCAAATATACTACCTGTCAATTCTTATTTTATTGTTAGTGAAAATACAATCTTTATAAAATAGTTTAATTATAGCACTTGTCTTTATAAGAATGGATACTAATTGAGTTTTCATCAAAACAAAATTAAAAATATGAATTTATATGATTGCATTTTTCTTACTCTCTTTAACAATTTTAAATGGTATAAATAAACATCAAAGTAGCACAGAACAAATTAGTAGTATTTATTGTTAGTCTACTGCTTTCTTTCATTAATTCTGTCAAATGTAACACAACATGAATTGTTAATATCATTCAAATATGTATAAACTTTTATTAAATATAACTGAGGATTGAAGGACCGTATAAAATATATAATAGTTTGAACGGCTTTGCTAAATTAGTTTTCACAGGGTTATCCAAAAGATATTTGTTCTTTTTCAATTTGTTGACAGTTCCCTATGGAGTTTCAGGAAAATCTTCACAGAAATGTATGACCTGTACCATCATGTTTACATGCTTACTAGGGAACTGCAAGAAGTGTAAGTCACTGATTTTGACAAAAGTGGTATTGTTAAATAGATCTCATTGTGAGGAGAAGAACTCAATGGAACTATCCATTGGAAATGAGTCATTTTCAAGATACCTGACAATTTATGTCTTGTAGCTAATGCACACTTACTGGGGAATCACAAAAAATTTTAGTCTCGATTTTGATGAAAGTTGTATTGTTGAAAAGATATCATCGTGAGGAGTTAAAAACTCAATGGAACTACCCATCAGAAATGGTTTGATTTCGAGATGTCTGACAGTATATTTTACACAATTAGTGCACACTTATTAGGGAACCGGGAAAAAAAAATCTTGATTTAGACGAAAGTAACATCCTTGGAAAGATTTCATGATTAAGAATAAAAAAACTATAGGACTAGCATACATATCTTACCAACGATACCACTTTCGTCAAAATCAAGACTAAATTATTTTGCGATTCCCCAGTAAGGGAGCACTAGCTATGTGACATAAATTATCAGAAATCTCGAAAACGACTCATTTCTGACAGGTAATTCTGTTGAGTTTTTACTCCATATGATGATATATTTCCAATGATACCATTTTCATCAAAATTGAGACTAATTTTTTTGTGGTTCCCCAGTAAGTGTGCATTAGCTACGTGACAAAAATAATCAGATATTTTGAAAATATCTCATTTCCGACAGGTTGTTCCATAGAGTTTTTTACGCCTTAAGATGAGATCTTTGGAACAATACCACTTTCAAAATCTAAACTAACTTTTCTTTGTGATTTCCCCAGTAAGTATGCACTAGCAAAATGACATAAATTATCAGATATCTCAAAAACAGATCATTTCTGATGGGTAGTTCTATTGAGCTTTTTACTGCTCACAACGAGATCTTTTTAACAATACCACTTTTGTCAAAATCAGTGACTTTTAAGCTTCTTGCTGTTCCCCAGTTAGTTTCAGGAGAATTCCTCTTGAATTTTTCTAGATATTTAACAAAATAACAAAAAACACAAGTGGCCAGTTACCTTTGGCAATATAGTGTATGCATCAATATTGAATTATTTTAATTAATTCAAATTGCTTGATAAACAAATATACAAGAGGAAATATTTTCTAAATGGATGCATGGCTGCCAACTTCTACGCCTATTTAAAGTCAAATAAACATATTAGAAACAGAAATTTTAACAAATAATTAATCATATATATTGAAATACATAACATTGAATACATTTGGCATACATTTTACTAAAAAAAATTGTGGTTCCAAAGCTGTTTATGTGATTTAATCAGGCGTAGTAGTATGCAGCTCTGTGGATGAAAATCTGACCAGGCTGGGAATTGAAACTAGAAGTTTCTGACTTTATCTCTGAATGTTTTATGAAATATCATCGAACTCTGGCAGAAATATTTGTGTATATCAAACTATATATATATATAACATTAAATAAGGACAATGAATGGAATTTGTAGATCATATGAGGTAACTGTTTGGTGCCTTTTGGAAATAAAAGGAAAACATTTTCATAATCATGAAAAAAGAAAAATTTACCAATTTTATGCACATACATTACACAATATTTACTTTCAGCAAATAGTAGGGTTTGAAATGTCATAAAATATGACTCCAGCTGGATTGACGTGCTAAGTTTGATATTTTTGTCCTATTCTGCAGGTTTTGACATGTAGATTCCAAATATCTTAGTTGCCATTCTTTTCTTACACATTTCTCAAGAGATTTTCAAGATGGCGTCCAAAATAGCTGCCATTTACTGATTTTTTAATATTTGTGGCATATTATTGACCAGTATGTCATACTATATGCTTTCGGGGTCAAGAAATACAAATTTATCATAAAATTAGGTGTCAATTGAGTTTTTCAAGAGTTTCAAGTGGTAAAATTCAAATAAAGCACAAAAATATGAAAAAAAAAAAATCAGATATGCTAGTGTTTTATTAACCAGTTATATACCACCAAAATATTTAAATGAAATAACATACATAAATGAAGACATTTAACATAATTATTAAAAAGAGCATTTATATGCATATACAGTACTGGGATGTTATATATTATCTTCTGAATCACTACTATTGCTATCATGATATTGATAATCCTGTATTGTTCTAGTCACTGTATTTGCAAAGGGCAGTACAAACCAGAGAATTCTTTAAACATGAACATTTCCCCACTGTACACGTTCTCTTACACTCACATATCATAAGTTCAATAACTCCTTTGGATGCAGATGATTCCAGGCATTTGACTAGAGATATTATTCTTTCATTATTTATTTCACAACCATTGTCAATAAGTGGTAGGTTGAGGATTTTTCTATTTCTTTCCACCAGTACAAATTAAGTTCAATCATAGAATATGTGGCTTCATTGCTCTAAGGGTTTGAGGTTATTACTCCCCTTCAAATATTTTAACTTTGCAAAAGTGCTATCTTAACTCTGAAAATGCTTGAAAAATTACTATTTTTTAAATAAGCGAAGTTGAGGAATTTTTAAAACAACAACAAATTGGATAATTGATGAACATTAGGTTCCTCAAGTTCTTGAAAAGCTGTTTTAATACCATCATTACATTGAATATTTATATACACTTTTATTCCCTTCTGTTTTGAAATGCCTACAAATTTTCCTAGCCATTCTCCACCAGTATATGAATGTAAACCTAGCAAACCTTTGCTTTTATGAGCATTCGCAAGGTTATTATATGTCTTACTGCCAAAAAACGACAATAGCTTTCTCTTTCACAAGCAGCAAAAACCTGCTGTAATTTATTCCTGAGGTACTCCTTTAGGTGTGATTTTGCTTATTTTCCCATTCCATCTATAATACGTATTTTTTCTATCTGAGAAGTAATTGAGGATTCTAATGATTGATGTATGAGAGAACGGTTATACTGCTCAATTTCTGCAATAATGAATTTTTATCAGATAGAATATGAATATGTACATCAAAAGAAATTAATTATATCGGTTTTACAGAAAACTCATAGTTTCCAATTGCATTTTTTAAGTTTGCAGTCATTTGAAGTCGGAATTCCATAAGAACAAAAAAACGAGTAAGAAGTTGTCTATCTCCTCGAATTTTAACCAATTGATGACTAATCTTAAATGCAGTCTTCTTGCTACAAGTACTGAATGCTTTTAATTTCATTTTTTTCATTAGATACCAAAGTGACAACTTAGTTTGTTCACTCTGTAGTATATCTCTTACAAATGCTTCAAATTTGAATCAGCCTTTTTGGACATGATTCAGAATATCATCCTTCACAGATGCTGAAACTGTCATAAAAGATGCAATGTTCATTAGTGTGGTATTATCTTTGGAAATGGTATCCTCCACAATGATTCTGAATACTCTTCTTGACGATGGCTGAATTATGAAAGATTCTCTGTGACTTGGAGGTTTGACGTTGATAGTGTCTCTTAGGCTGCTTAGAGATTTCATTTGGATAATACTTTTCAAAGAAACTTGAAACAATGCTTAATACTACTGTTGCACACACTTTTGAGGACACTTTCATTTTGAATTAAACCAAATAGCTTCACCAATGTGCTCCAGTTCTTAGATTTTCAGTTCAAAGTTCTGATGAAAATAATTTCGTAAATGGCATATTGGATTTGGAAACTGCAAAACAACCAGATTGAAAAGCATTTCATACTTCTCGATGTGTTGTTTTAAGGTTCTTCATTTGTTCTATGTATACTGGAATGTGTCAGCATAATGAAATAAATCAAGACCAAATCAATATTTGATTTCTTCCTCTAATGATGTGAGATGCAATGACCAATCTCCTGGCAGGTAGCACGGATGAAACAACAAAAATCCAAATTGGATCATATATTGTAACAGGAACTTTGCCATGTCATCATTGCACTGTAAAACATCTGGAAACTGTTGCTTTGATCTCTTCAAACAAAGTTGTAGCTTCGAATTGACAATTGTGACATTTCTCAGTTAGTGAGTTGCATTTTTCTTGCAGAGAAATAATCTCTGTAGAATCTGGCAGTGTTTCAAAGAGAATGCCAAAATAGTAGTTATGTGAAACTATTTTTAATGTATTTCTTTCCTCCAAAAAACTCACGAACTTTTGTAGAAGAGTATAGAAGAATTTCAGTACCTATAATATCAAGGCCACTACCATCAATGTATTTTCCCAGTGCATGGAGAGATGCAAAACAAGCAAGAAGCTCTCCCATTCGGAGCAGCCACTTTTTATTGCCGGTAGATAATTGAATTTACAGAGAAGAAAGAGTGGAGTTAACTTTGACTCGCCGAATTTTGCTCGCTTTGTAGCTTATTCTTTCAGTTTTTCGAGTTTGTCTGTTACAGGTTTTTGACATAATTAACCACCTTTCGAGAACACTAAACAATACATGTGCATTCATAACACAGTTACTCTTATTAGTAAGTATCATCCAGGGAACATATAGTTTTCATGTCTGCAGCAAAAGAGAAGATAAGCAATACTAGTAATTTTCTAGTAAATTTATGTATAAATAATAAATAACACAACTTACACCTATTTTGATTGTATATTTGTATTTTTTGACCCCCAAAACATATAACTTGATATACTGGACAGCAATATTCAACGAAGTTTAAAGAAGTAAATGGCAACCATCTTGGACGTCATCTTGAAAATCACCTCAAAAATGTGTAAGAAAAAAATGGCACCTAAGATATTTGGAATCTACATGTCAAAAGCTACAAAATAGAATAAAAATATCAAACTTAGAACAAAAATCCAGCTGGAAAGCATTTCAGACCCTACTAAAACATTAATAATGCATTAAAATCTCATTAAAATTTATAATAATGCTTTGATTATTTAATGCCATTTCAGAAAAAGCTGTTATAAGTTTAAATGGAAGGTAAAATATGCCAGTTAATCAAACCTTCTGATGACCTATAGCATGAAATAGATATATTCAGATGCAGTAAACCAATCTTAATATGTACAATTTACTTTTGATATCTCAAAAATCGCAATATGTCAAAAAATAATTTTTCTTTTGATATTACATATTCTCTTAAAGTTAATTTTAATTCTTACCTCACAAACTTTTCACTCAAAACCTTGTTATGTTGAATTTTTTTCAACATATCAAATGAATTTTCTGAAAAAATGCCATTTATTTCTGTCAAAGTAAATAAAGGTATATTTCCAAGAATGTCTTATATCCTTTGTTATCTCACTGGGGTGTCAAATATGATACTTGTAAGTCTATTTGATCACTTGAACTTCAAACAAAGGAAGAAATACAGGTCTTTCCTTGAAACAAGGATGACATTTTTTGAGGAAGGTCAGGGGGGAGGGGTGAAGATGTATGAGGTAGTCTGCTTTGCTATTTAACATACCTTGTCTATGGTACTTTAACTACCAAATCATTTGTCCTTTAATTTTGTTGCTTAGGTGTGTTTTTCTAAATTGTTCTGAATTTACTGCATATGGTTAAGTTAGTCAGCAAAAAGGATTAGTGAAATGATAAAACATGTCAATGAATTGCCAGTTTTATTGACAAAAAAAATTTAATTATTTTAGGTTTGATAGGTACAGGTGGCTAAAAAAGAGAAATGCGCAAGTGATTTCAAAATTCCAGCATCAATTTTATCAACAACATTGAAAGCAGGAAACCAAATTGAAAACTTTTCCAGTCAGAAAAAAGAGTCGCAAAGAAAATTACATTAGGATGGCCAAATATCCAGATTCAGAAGAATATCACATAAATGGTTTAAACTATGTAAAGATTACAATGCTTCTCTTGAAAGCAATGTGTTAGAAGAAAAAGCAAAAAAAAATGGAGCACAAGGACTTCAAATGAAATAATGGATGCATAGAGAACTTTAAAAACACAACAACATTGTTTTTGGAAAATGTGCAGCAAGAGCCAATCAGTGAGAGATGAACTTTGTTTGGAATGGATTAAAAATCTTTTTGAACTTTTAAAAAAATAATCACCTGGTGACATTTATAATGCAAATGAGATGGGGTTTTCTTTAAAGCAATAATGGACAAAACAGCAGTTTTAAAAGAAGAAATTTATCACAGAAGATAACAGAGAAAAAGCTGAGTAGCACTACTGTTAGTTTCCAATATGTGTTTGACAGAGAAGCAAAAATCAGAAATTGGAAATACATTTTTTTTTCTAGGTGTCAAACTGCATTTCATGGTTGCAATTTTATTTTATATTACATTTTATTATTTCTTTTTGAAACCATGTTAATAATAACATTGTTTCCATTTTTATGTGTTAAGGGCAGGGGTTGTATATATTAAACTATCTCTGTCTTAATCTCTTAAAACAAAATGAAAACTGGCTTTCTATAAAACTGTAAAACATGATTAAACTACAGTATATGGATTCTAGAAAAATGTTTAAATAATTCTTTTTATAAAGTTAATATAAATACAAAATAGATTATCAAGCAGTTATGTCCATAGAAAAAAAAATAATTTTTAGATAAAACTATGAATAAACCTAAATTTCAAAAAATCCTGTGACTGAAAGAACTTTAGGAAAAAAAAAACCAAATAAATGAACCTTTGAATACCAATTATAGTGTGGTATTAAAAAAAAAAAAAATCTACATAGATGTTTTTTTCTTTTATGGAGGTGAGATGAATCTAATTTTTCTAATTTTATTCAGTATCTTGTGTTTTTATGTGATTTTGTATGTTTTGATTATGATCTTGTTATCTTGAAATATTTTTTTTTGTGCCCTTTTGACTGAGATACCAAGAGTATACTGTAATATGTTAAAAAAAAATTTTACCAAATGATCTAAACCCCCTCTTGCTGGAATTCATATTGAAATCTATTCTATGCTTATGATAACGTATTTTCATGTAAGCCAGTTTAATGAATATTTTTAACTGTTACAATTGATTTCAGAAGTTTTTTAACCCTCTAAACGTTTGTCATGTAATATTCCATTCAATAAGCTCCAGGTTTCACAGCAATATACACAATATTTAAGATAATATAACTACAGTACAGAACCATTTATCCAGAATGGTTGGGGTCAGATATATTCTGAATAACTGGTTTTTCCGGTTAACTGGCTGGGCATTAAAACAGCATCCATTTGATAAGTTTTATAGATTATATGTGGTTGTGGTATTGCTTCCAATTTTAAACTAATTATTAGATTATTTCAATTAAGAATTAGATGCAAGTAAAATCAAATGTTAGAGTTTAAAAGAAGGTAATTCATGGGAATCCCATGGGAACAAAAATTCTTCTGTTTTCTCTGCACATAATTGAAAACATCTATAATATATATGCTTCTATTTCAAATACTAGATGTTGTTATCAAACTGTACAATTGTTTCAAGCAATTTATATGTCAAATTGGAATGTATGACACTTTTTCTACAAAAATTCTAACATCAGTCTATTAGAAGTATCATTCCAGATAACTGGCTTTCTGGTTAACTGGTTTCGATAAATGGTTCCACACTGTATATATATTTAATGAATTTTCAATGCATTGAAGAATGATTAATACTCTCAAGGATTACATTCGTATTTGTAATTAAGTTGTTTATATGTATGTATACTTAATGTTGAAAGAATCATTTTCTTAGCATTTAAAACATTACAATTTTACCTTTTGAAAGACCATCAGGGGGTTAATCATTTTCCCCAGAGTATTGACTTATTGTTTTGATAAAAAATTACACAGAGATCATTTCTTTTATAGATTTTCAATTAAAATTAATTACAGTAGTGCGATTTGAATTTTAATTATTTTTAATGTAACACTTTAGTAATTTAGAAAATACTTGGACTCAAGAATTTTAAGTATTTTATTTCTTTAATAACTTCATTTAATATATGATAATGGGATACTAAATAAATTCAACAATAGATTAATTCACCTTGGAGAGGAAAATCCCTATATGCAAGTGCAATGGAAGAAATGTCTGTTTTATAAATATATGAACACATAGCAATTAACATAAAAAGTATTAAAAATAATAAAAGAAGCATACCTCAGCTGATGTAAGTTCCCGACAGTTAAAATTGTCTATGCAATGATTAAAGCATCTTTCAGCCATTTTATTATAAATTGTCAGAAAATCTTTCATCTGGAAAGTAATTAAAAAATAAATAATGAGTGAAAAAAAGAAAAATCAATAAAAAGATAGTATTTAATAATTTAAAGAAATTTTAGTTAGTACAGTAGACTCCTTCAAATCCGCACAGCTTGGGACCAGAGGTTGTGAGGATTTTAGAATTTTGCGGATTTCTGGTCATTGCTTTGTTTATATATTTTTTAAAGTAATTTGAATGTAATTAATAATGAAATCAAAAGTATAATGAATGCTTATAATATACTAAAATATTAAAACAAATAAACTAAAATAATAAAAAATTAGATTGTTTTTAAAATGAATAAAATATTAAAAGCAAAGGTCAAGTTAATAATCATTAATGTACAATTAAATATTCTTTATAAAGATGAAATGTGTTTTTCCTAAATTATTAAATGAAATTTACGTCATAAAGGTACATTACTAAATCACATCAGGATCATAAAATAACGAAGCTTTATTCCAGGTTCAGCCAAACTTCATAACTAAAAAAGCTTGATTAACACACATATCTGGTAAGATTGTGATTACCAATGATATCTTGCCAGCAATATCTTGAATTTTTCAGAAAAAAATTGTTCTTTCTTTGTGAAAAAACATGAATTCAATAACCTTAACAAAAATTACAAATTAAAAAATTGTATGGAATTGATATAAACATTAACAAGTCAAATTTTGCATCTGCATTTGAACTGAGTGTTTGTTTGTTTACATCCGTAAATTATGTGCGGATTTTAGGAGGGCGGTTTTGTGGGAGTCTACTGTATTATTCTTATAAGAGCATAATAGAATATTTATTAACAACTAATTTTAACTTCTTTGGGTTTTTTTTTCTTTTCTCTCTTTCAAAATTATAAATACAGTATTCTAGCTATTCAATTTTAGATACACAATAAAGCAAATCAGAGATGTTACAAAATTACTTCTTCCAGTGGTGATTGAGATTTTCCTTGAAACATACTGAAAATTCTACAAAATAGAAAAATTGATGGGTATCATATATGTTTGCAATCTTATTTAAAACAAATGGAAAGTGGAAGAAAAGGGGGAAGAGGATTAATTATACTTATTGTGGTTAACTTTTCTAGATATCCATTAAATTAGACAAAACATTTTGCAATACTAATTCTATAATACCTATTAAATTACTTTCTCAGATTTCTTTTTTTTTTTCCTTTTACTTTCTCAGAGAGAAATTTTCTAAATCTCCATGTAATTATTATTTAACATAAGTGAGATATATATATTTCGAAATTTTGAAACCAAGAGAAAATTCTACAGGTACCTCTGTTCTTCTATTCTTCATTCTTTTATCTTAATGGAAAACTAAAAGGATGCAAAAAAATGTGCATTGTGTAATAAGTATTAAACAATATTTATTTAGTGAACATTTGATAGTTTTGAAATTAGAAATCAGAAAGCAAATATAGATACTAAAAGCCTGTCATCATAATGTCATATGTTTCCAAACAATCAATCAATTCAGTGGTAGATTTCCTATTATATGAATAAATTATAGCTTGCAGAGCATACTAATAGGTAAGAAATGTATAATGAATTGTTAGGTACTGTCAATGACACCATGGCCTTTAAAGTCTATAGAAAAATGTTTGATTCAAGAGAACAATGCACATATAAATCCCATCTTCTGAAAGATCTGATTTTTATCCCTTCTTAACAATAACTTTAAAATAAAATAATCTTATAATCTTGTTTTACTGTTTTTTATACGAGCATAAAACAAAAAAGAAACAATACTCAACTTTTGCCTCAGTTTCTCACAAAAAACACTGAACAAATATAATTTATACATACTATGATATGGATAATACCTATGAAAAAGTATGAATGCTAATAATCTCAGCTCAAATATATATTTGTCTTTTAACAATGGCTATTAAAGAAAACAGAAGCCCCCAAAATCATACTGGTTGTTACCAAACTAATTTACCTAATACAATTTTTTTCTAAATGATAAAAGAATTTGGTCTATTTAAATATATAAACTGTTAAAAAAAATCTTTACATGTTTTAACTTTATTGAAATTAGTCACAAAAGAAACTAAATTCAATCAAACTTTCAAACTGGATTTCCATCTCATTTTTAAATTTCACATGAACTAGTATATAGTTATATATTGTGTATTATACTATACATGTTGTTATACTATAACAATATATAGTATTATATTTATAAAACTGTTCTGAATTTGAAGAATAAACATCATTAAATAATTTGTAAAATTATATGTCATCATTATCATCATAATCAATCATTTTCAATCCACTGCTGGATATAGGTCTTATATATAGAGAGATCTGTATAATTTATTCCTTTATACTTCATATATATTCACATTTGTTGACAACAATTGTATTACTTTATAATGGCTTAATATAACTAAAATGATATCACGAATGTATGAACAAGTTAGGTGATAAAGGTAACAAGTTAGGTAATGGTGATAAAAAATTATACAGTAGAAACCAAAAATGTATAAGAAACTATGAATAACCTACAGAATCATCAGAGGAGCTTGAAAGTTTAATCCATAGTGAAGATATGTTTAATTCATCCAATTTTGTCGGCATTAGGCCTAAGATGTCAAAATTTAGCTCTTGATAATCATATCATAAACAATCCAAAATAAACCAAAAATTACACATAAGATATGAAAAGAAGAATAAATGAAGAAAAGGTAATACTTCAATGATAAATAAAAATTGAAAATACAAGAAGTTGGAGAGGTTGCAAAGATGCAAGTAAATTGTATAAATTCAGGAGCATGAGGTATGTTACTGAACTAGAAAAGCAGATATTTAATAAATATGAATGTACTACTACTGCCCCCTGCTATGAAAGAGGAAATCCAATACTTAAAAAATGGTGCTGTCATCTATTGATAAAAGTGAAGTAATGAAACCTAAGAGGTAATTATTTAAAATAGAATAACAAGTATAACTAAAAATTTATATTTTAAAAAAATATGTAAGTAAAATCTTAAAAATGAATAACTGAATAAAATTTGAAAAAGAATTATTGATTATATTGAATATTTTAAAACACTTATAAACTAATGAAAAATGAGTAAATTAATTATATTTCAAAATAAAGATTATCTTATGATAGCAAATTATAGCCTAGTATTAGGCACCAATATGCCAATTATTTATGAAAAATATGATAATGTGAAATGCATACTACCCCCTCCCCTCTTTTTTAAAAAATATATGGTGTGATTTTCAGCTTTTTATGGCATTCTCTACCTCACCTTCCATAATGGTATTTTGATTTTATTCATTAAAAAAAAAAAAAATGCATAATGTATGTTAATCATACACAAGATTAAAATCTGTCAAGTTAGGTAACCAGGATGTTAACTGAAATTCAGTATTATGTTCCTGGAACCGATCGAGCACATTTCGAGTCATGTAACATAGAACATTGTCTTGCATAAAGACTCCATATCCATTTCAAAAGATATAACATTTAATAGTGCAAATGATCTGCAATGATGTTCAGATAGTTTGCAGCATTCATGGTCTATTCTAGAACAACCAGAGGTCCCAGGGACGCATATGGGAACATTCCCCAAAATGTAATATCACAACTGACTTGTCTATGACCTGTTGCATAAAAGAGAGTAACAGTTTGCATAGAAATAGCATGTCTAAACACGTGTTGAAGGATTAATCAGGTTTCATTGAATAAAGCAACTTTCTCTCAATGTTTCATAGTCCAGTCATGATGTTCCAGGGCCTAGTATAGGAGTATTTGGCGATTATGCTTGGTCAAGGGGCACATGACTGGGACGTTAGCCCTGTAATTTTATTCAATGGTATCAGCCAAACTGTATGCTTGAAAAGAATTCCACTTGGACCTGTATTGTCTTGGGAGGTAAATTGAGCTATTGGTGCCAATTATGCTTTACCAAGTGGGGGAGTCTCTGACATCCTTTTTATTTGATAATGCCTGGATGCCAAACACGATGGCTTCTACTAATAGTTTTATCATCATTCACCCACTTCATATAAGCACTTTATATATGTCCCAAACAATCCATGAGATGTGCAATTTTGAAGTTACTCATTCTGAGTCATCAGGTAACTGAATTCTGCAGTCTATTAAAGTAGTTGAGATCAAAAGCCTTTACCCTAACAAGCAGACATAGGTGCAAAAATGATTCCTGAGTCTCGACAGCAGCATTTAAATACCATTTCCATGAGATTATGTGCCTTCCATGCAATCCAAATGAGTTCATTGCAAAATGTGGGGATGCTCATAATGTTTTGGCTTTTGAGTGTATATAAAGTATAGGTGCATATTCCCATAATTTTTATGGAGCCAGTTGCTCCTAAACAAAATAAAATCAGTTTTCACTTCATTAAAGAAATGTTAAAAGCAATAACATTTATATGGGAACAAAATTCAGGAACTCAAAAGTAAAAAATAATCTAAACATATACAAAAAAAAAAAAAGACTAATTACATCAAATGTACATATTTCATTTAATTATACAATTCTTTTAATTTGGGTATAAATTAACCATAATATAAATCTTCAGCCACATACAGACAATAGATAAATTTTGGCAAGATATAGGTAAAACATAGTTAAAAATATATATATAAGAATAAACTAAGTAATCATGGCAGTGAGGAATATTAGGAAAACAATAATTCTTATTTTCATTTTGTCATATAAGAGTACATATAAAAAAATTGCGAAAGTGAGATATTATTTTGCTCTATAAAAATTAAAATACAATCCAAACATTTGTTTTTCAAGAACACATAAAAATAATAGTCTTTTTAAAAAATATTATTCCAGACTATAGGGTGATTCTGTTCTGATAATTTCAATTAATAATTGCCAAAAAAAGATCAATTTTGTCAAGCAAGCATCAGTAGAAAAAATCATTAATTTTGACAGAGAATTTTGAAAAAAAATGAAAGTTTTGCCAAGGAATTGCAAAAAAATGCTAATTTTATCAAAGGATCACAGAAAAAGTGCAAATTTTGTCAAAGGATCACAGAAGAAAAATGCCAAATTTCATCAAAAGTTTGCAACAAAAACAAAAATGCAAATTTCATCAACAAATAGCAGAAAGAATGTAGATTTTATCAAAGGATTGCAAAAAAACTGCAAATTTTGTCAAAGTATCATGAAAAAATCCTAGTTTCACCAAAGTATCCCACAAACTGCTAATTTTGTAAAAATGTTATGAAAAAAACATAATTTTTGTTAAAAGATCACAGGAAAAAATGCAAAATTTGCTGAAAAATGGCAACTTTGACATTGAAAATTAGTTGCCAAACCAAAAAATTCAGTCGCCACATGGCAACTGGTGACAATGAATTTGCATTTATAATATAAAGGCCAACAGAATCACTTGATACATACATAATAATTAAAGAATGGGAATCAATTTGTCTATCTTTGTCTATTTGTCTATCATTATCTTGATTGTAATTAAAATAAGGTGCAATTTTATATGACACCAATTATTATTACACCATTACTTTGAATTGATAGAATGTACATAAGAATGAATAGCTTATATTTATCAGATAAGACAATTGTAAAATCAAATAATTTTAAGATTTAAAAAAAAATCACTAAAATTTAAAACACAAGTTATATAACCTTCTGATGCAGTATTATATGAAGAAAACATACCTAGAAGTTAAAAAGATTCAAGTATATAAAACATTCATAACAATACAGATGAAGACCTTTATAACACAATTCCATAAAATGCACTAATTGCTCAGATGTAAACAATGAATTTTGCAGGTAAGAAGCAACTGCATTTCCATACTGGCTCATTCCATGCCAAATCACCCAAAGTAAAATATAATGTGCCTATATGTCTCAGATTTAATTCATTTATTTATTGTGTGTGTATAGATGCAAAAGAGATAAGACCATAGTATTTTTTCATTTTTTTACAGCAAAAATTGACTTTACGAAAAATATTTGAAATTTGAGCATTTTGTGAGGTTTTTCCCATCATTGTGTTGACTTCAAATTAAATGGAGTCAACACAAATTAAATTAGTCTAATTCGCCCTCTATCGGCATTTTTTGAAAATTATCTTTATAATTCACTTTCAAGAAAATACTGATATAAAGAATAGTTTTAGTGAAAACCACAAACAAATCGACCAATTTTTCTGCTTTAATCACTTGAAATTTTGGACCCTAAACTTTAATGGCACTTATCTCCTTCGGAAGGCATTTGGAACAATTAGTTTCCTATTTTATATTGTTTGTCTTGAGGTGTACTATCACCCCTTAAAGTTTTGCTCAAGAGTTTAGATACATCCTGTATACACCAAAAACTAATGAGCACCAATTTTTATCAAGGACTAACTGAATATAATTTTTTATTAAACTCTGCTCATTACTTCTTGAGATAGAGCACTCACAAAATTTGTGTCACATAGATAGATAACTCATAGAGTCACGGACAAACATTTTCTAAAAACATGATTTTTGGTATTTGACACAATAAGACATTAACTCATTGAAAATTTTCTCCAAATACAGTACTTTATTCTTTAAAGACAGAAGAAAGTAAAACAAAGAATCAACTTCAGTGGGCCAAAACTATGCAGCGATGGGTGATTATAGATGCAATGAAGGCCATTTATTGATGTTTTTGTACTTATCAATAAAACAAATTTTGTAAAGGAATAAATCTTTATTTTGTTGATTTTCTTCCCAGAAAAGTCTTTTTCTACCATTTCTTGTTTTATTTTGATCATCATCATGACAAAATATGTCCAAGGAATAATAATTATTAGCTAAAAGCTGAAAATTCATCCTTAACCAGGCTATAACTGGTGGTTTTACCCTATATTTCTTTAATTAATATTAGAATTTCATTTAAATCTATAATAACATTGCAATATATAAATCATTAATTATTTGATACACATTTTATCAATTGAGAAAATTATGCTAGTCTATCTAATTGATCAGGTACACATTTGCGTACCTAAAATAATTGTCATCTTAATACACATAAAAATATAAATACATATTTTTTTTTATAATCTAGTATATCAAAATAGCCAAATAAGACATTTATTTATTTTTTATAGAGTCTTACCCTATGTTCAGGGGAGAAGAGGTTAGATAGATAAACATAATTTAATGGTGAATAAGTATTTAATAAAATGTTTCTTGTTCATGTGTGGCTATTAACTTCTTTCACATAATAAAAAATTTAGTTTGATTAGATTTGGAAAAATCTGGAAAGTTATAATATAAAATAGCTATGCATATAAATTAAGAATATATATATATATAACTTTTACTGTCACTATGTTCAAAAATTTCCATGATAACATTGATATATAAACTAATCAAAACTAATTTGTCACCAACAGAAATGAAAATTAAACACTAATTCTATGTAACAAGTATGAATAAAATTTAAACTCATGCTTTAAGTGTCAGCTTTTCCATAAAGTATTAATTTTGTATTACAAGTAAACATTAATTTTTTAGTATTCAACATCCTGCAAGTGAACTTTTTCAAATCTTTTTGAAAAAATCATGGATCCGAAATATTTGCTAATTAACCTACTTCATGAAATTAGTGATAAGCAATTTTTATAAAAATTGAAAACTACTTTAGATTTGAAAGACAGAAAGCATTACTTTAATATTAATTCCAATGTGTTATTTTTTTCATACTTTCGTTTCCAGGCTTCACCCCATATTGCTTACAGATAAATTCAGCTCAGGTTGTAATAAAATTTTACAAAATTTTCAGAAGCAACCAAAGACAACCAATATCCATTATTTATGCCAATCATTCACAGAATAGATCCTAGGGGAATTAAAAAAATGCATTTAATATTTAATAGAGAAAAACAGATGAAAAAAATTGTACAAATATTAAGCAAAATTTTCATGCTATTAGTGAAGAAATAGTAACTTTCAATATTTTTAGTTCTTTTAACTCAAACAATTACTTAACATCTTAAAAATTAAAGACCGATTATTATTTAATATAAATAGCAAAAAATAAAATAATAATAATAATAATAATTTTGAGATAAAATATGATCAAATCAAAAAGATAAAAGCATTTTTAAGGCTTTTTTTAAAAGAAAGTTTTTAATTTCCTCTCAAACAGGATAAAAATAAATTTATTCTTTTTATGTATATAGTTTTTATGATTAAATTGAATTCCGCAAAAACTCTTTTAAAACCTTATTTTCATTTTTTAAAATAGGTGACATTAGAGCCTTTTATAAATAATAGTGGCTATTATCAATGACATCTACACTAATAAAAACCACAATTGTACTCATAAATATGACTAACATGTAAGACTATGACATGCCAAATTACATTTGAACAAACATTATTTTTTGCTTTAAATTCTTAAATTAATGTAAATTTAAAAAATATATAAGTATACCGATTTACTTTTTAAAGGCATATCTTCCCTAGCTTTTAATTTTTATAACAGATTATGGATTAAGTGCAACTATATTATTGTATTTTCTAAGTTGATGCAAGTATAATTTATAATTAAGTTTATAGTTAAGTAAAACTTTAAAACAACCAATATCATAGTTAATTATTAAAAATTCATGTAAAATTAATGTTCCTTCTATTAAAATATTAATAAAAGTTCGAGTTTTACTATATTTCCAGAGATGCAATTCACCATAATGCAGAGTATTTTAAAATGTATCAGGGGTATCACAGACAACTAGATTTTTATATTTAATTTGTAACACTATATCCAAACAATAATCATTATGGTAGATTCTTCTGGACTTTTTCGCAGAAATTTGATACAAAAAATATAGTTTTGAAATAGTGGTACAAAATATAAAAATAGTTGTTAGTGCCTCCCTTGCTATATAAAAAGCAATATATTTTATAGAGAATAAAAACTATATTAACAGAGTGGTGTGTTCCTAAGAGTAAAATTACTTAAGTTTAACTTGTGAGCATTGATTGACATGCTAAGACAACTTTGTTAGCATGTTAGTATTGTTCCAAAATCTAGCATATTTTAAAGAAGGAAACAGTACTTATTTAAAAATTACAAAAATGAGCTGATGGACAAATGTCCTCATTATGAAATGAGAAAATTTAGGTTGATGTATGATTTAGAAAAATTTGTCCAGAAGAAACAAGTACCTATTTTTCTCTTTCTGAAAATTTTGAATTTTTGACAATTCTATTTTGAATTGGCATGTTTCACATGTCTGTTTCAAAGATGAGACAGGTTTAGCCAAACATGGGCTCAGACTGGATAACTATACCAGTCTTTGGGCTCAGACTCTTTTTTTTTTAAATTGACATTTTGATTTATTTTCATGCAAGAAATATATATATATAAAACTTTTCTTTTCTTAAAAAATTATTTATTCCATTTTAAGTCATTTTAATTCTATTGCGATCAGAATGAAGGGGAAATAGAAATCATATTTTCCTCAGGATTGTTACTCATATGGGAGAATGAAATTCCCTGACTTTTCCAGGTGTATTTCAAAAAAATTTTAGTCTAGGGGTAGCGGGTAGTGGACATGTTGGGGGTAAAAAAAAATGTTATATTACTCAAAAAACACTAAAATTTCTTAAATATAGTTGTTAATAATCTCTCAGCTAAAGCTCTTTATCCCAATTCCCCTCCCAAATAAATAAAAATCTTACTTTGAGGTTTACAATTGGAATCGCTCTCTTTAATAATTTATTATTGCAAGCTTTCAAATAAAGTTTCCTACAACTTGCTACAAAATATTTGTGCACTGAGTTCACAAATATCCCAAAATCATTGTCTAGTTAAAATTTATTTTCAACAAGGGGAGGGGAAAAAGTGGGGAGATGGAGGCTTGTGATAATTATTATTGTTACATGATAAAAACTGCTGGAAAAAGTTTTAAAATCTGTAATAATGAGTATTAAAAATATAAAATGTGGAGGATAAAAAAGGAAATTTTTGAAAAAAAAAAAAGTCAGATCAGATGATTTTTTCTCCATTTTTAAAAATGCAGTTTGCCAAATCATGGAAGATTCTCACTTCTGGCTGCACAATGATAGAACTCTCTTAAAGATCACAATGAAAGTTTATCAAATTTTCTGACTTTTCTAGGTTTTAGGGAAAAATATTGAAATTCCCTGACTTATTTGACTAATTTCCCAATTCCTTGACTTTTCCGGGTTGTGTAGCAACCATGTTTTCTTCTTTTCTGTATTATAATTATGATATTTGCAGATTCATATCTGATCATGATGGGGCTCTCTGTTTATATGACCCCAATCCGAACATGGCACCATTAGGATATTTTTAATAGGAATGTTTATTATTATTATTTTAGAGTTCTAACACAAAAGGAACATTTCCTTTTTTTTTTTTTTTTTTTTTGGTATGAGAGTTCTTTATAAGAAATAACCTTAGTCACTATTTTTCTTCATGAACTTTGCTCATACAGCTTGCTCTGCTCTTCATTCTCATTTGTAAGTAAATATAAGTAGCATGTTGGTGGTCAGATGCAACCACCTCTAATTTTCCAGCCACAAAAATTAATATTTTATGTTTTTTATAACACTGCATTTATTTTGTCATATATTTTTATTAACTGTATGTATTTAGTCTACTACTACTTTTTTTAAATACAGTCGAGTCTCTATGTAACGAAATCCACCGTTCCAGTAAAAAATTCATTATATAGAGAAATTCGATGTATAGAGAATGATGTTAAAAATCTTATTTAATGTGTGAAATTTCAATAAATATTATATTTGATCTTTTCAATTAATAATTTGAAATGTTTAAAAGTAAATATTAACCTAACATTTTATTTCTTAATTATTTAAGCTGTTTCAAAAAAGAGAACAGACATTTATTTGAAAGCTTAATGAAAATCAAATAAGGAAGACTTGCATTAATTTCAGACAAAGAAATCTGTGATTTTTTTTGTTTTGATTTTAAAATTGTTACGCTAAAAAAAAGGCTCAAATTTTAGCAAGGAATGAGAAATTGTAGTTAACATTTTCCTCCATTTGAATGTCTCTCTTATGTACCTCTCATTGATTCCTCTCTTATGTGTGCATCAATCCAATTGACTCTGTTTTGAGAAGGATGTGGAAAGGTGTGTGGGAGATGGGATGAATTCGTTGGATTTCAAGAACAAGGAGAGAAGTAATATAAAAAAACTCAGTACTGACAATAAATCAAAAATAAGTGATGGAAAATTGATTCCATATGATTTCGAAGCCTTAAAACTGAATAAATTAAGACCAATTTATGAAAAAATTCGTTATATGGAGATCGATATTTCGCTATACAGAGACTGTTTTTAATGTAATCATGCAAAAAGGAAACCGTTCCTGCAAAAAAATCGTTATATAGAGAAATTCGATGTATGGAGTTTCGTTATAGAGAGACTCGACTGTATCACGTAAGTTAGACACATGGGAGTTTGTTGTATTTGTATTCCTATAAGTAGTTGTAGACCACCCATTTACAGCCAACTTATGACAGTCAGAGACAACATAAAAGTAAAGGCATTTAAGCAGGAAAGTTATAGCTGGAATTTTACGGAGAGTACAGTGGATAGTAACAATTTACGATGGAGGTCTGACCTGGAGCTACACAGGACTAGGTAGGTCTTAAAAATAAATATTTTTAATATTTTAAAAATTAACATTGGAAAAAAACTGAAAGAAAACTAAAATTATATTTTCTTTTTTAATTAATTAAATAAATTTAAAAAGATCAAAATCTGAAGAATAATGTTTCGAGTTATAATGATTTTAAATTATCCCACTTTAAAAAATACTAACCATTTGAAATTTTTATAGAGTTTATGAGAATTTTTAGGATGCAATTTTATTTGCAAATTATATGACCTAGCTATTACAAAAAGAGAAAAAAATTCAAAATTCTAACTCAATAGATATATTTTTTGCATGTTTCTTTGAACTGTTAAAGTAACATTGTTTCTTGAATTGTACACACTTCAATTTATATCTAATCTCTTAAAATCCGGTAAATTATTTAAACGTCTATAACTCTGTGACTTTTGCAGATATGAAGATGCAATTTTTTCTGTTTAACTGTTAATTCAGGACTGGATAAGGAAAGTTTTTGTAACTGGAATTTTTATTTTATGAGGATTGCATAAAGGTTTAATTTTTGTATTTTTTCAAATAGAACCCCCACCCCATGGAGTTGCACTTTATGTCATCATATTTTGTACCTTTTTGTTATGAAATTTTGCAACTGGAAATATGGGTTAAGGAAATAGCCTATTGTTCCCACATTTATGAATCACCCTGTATATAAAAATAAATCATAATCATCATATCATTAAATCAAGATAAATCAATATTGTGAATATATTCATAGAATAAAAAACAAAATATACAGTAGACTCCCTCAAATCTGCAACTATCTAAAATCCGCACATAATTTATAAACGTAAACAATGAAACATTAAGTTCAGATGTAGATGCAAAATTTGACTTTTATTGTTTTGTAACAATTCTATACATTTTTTTTATTTGTAAATTTTGTTAAAGTTACTGAATTTATGAAGAAAGAATTATTTTTTTCTGAAAAAAAAAAAAAAAAAAAAAACTCAAGATATTGCTGATATTATTGGCTATCACAATCTTACCAAATATTTTTATGTATTAATCAAGTTTTTTTTAGTTATTAAGTCTGGCTAAACTTAAAATAAAGCTTTGTTATTTTATGATCCTGATGTTAATTAGTAATGCACCTTTATAAAGCAAGTTTCATTGAATAATTTAGAAAAAACACATTTCATCTTTACAATGAATATTTAATTGTACATTATTGATTATTTATTTGACCTTTGCTTTTAGTATTTTAAAAATTATCTAAATTTTTATTATTTTAATTTCTTACTTATTTTAATGATTTAGTATATTGCAAACAGTCATTATATGTTTGATTCCATTATTAATTACATCCAAATAACTTTATAAAAAATATAAACAAAGCAATGACCAGAAATCCACAAAATTCTAAAATCCGCACAACCTCTGGTCCCAGGCTGTGCTGATTTGAAGAAGTCTACTGTATATTCATTTGAAAGGATTATCAAATTTTACCTTATTTTTCCTACAACTAAGAAACCTTTTTCCTTAAGCACACCAGCATCTATAAATGAAAGAATAAATTTCTTTAAATGAAACAATATATTGATAAATAACACACCATAAAAATGTGAACATTTATGATACATTGTAAAGCATATAAGAGTTTTTCCAGAATCAGGAAATACTGTCCAGCATCGTAATGCTTGAATTATAATGATCCATTTTTCTGGTAAAAAGATTCATCTGAACATTTTCTACCAATTCTTAAAATCTTTAACATTAATTTTGATACACTTAGTATAAGGTCAACTTGAACAATACATTGATACCCAAATTAATAAAGATAAAGCAGTAGCCAAAATATTTCATAACTAAAATGTGCTTTCCTATCAAAATAAAATACAATGTGACTTTGTTATATTAATGTTCAGTTCACATTGATTAAAACATTTGCTATTCAAATCAATATTTGTTTTCAGAACCAGTATAATACTGAAATAAATCTTTATTAGCCAAAATAATCATTAGCAGAGGCATTCTTAAACCGAAATATAACTGTAGCTATAAATATTTCATAAAAAATAGTAACACATCTATAAACCAAATCTGACAACCTTTAAAAATGAGAAACAGTAGCACACATTATTGAAATTAATCTTTAGGTTGGTTGGTTGCTGATTTTTATGTAGAAAATGGTGTTAACTGTGTAATTGTTTTTGGTTTGGACTGAGTTTAGATTCCTACGAAATGGGTTTATATTAAAAAATATTTTTTTTAAAGCAATGCATTATAATAAACAGATGTTTGTCTATATGCAACGTTTCCTCAAGAGAATACAGACCTTTAAGATTTGGCAAAAAGGTATCTCATATGTGAAGTTATGTGCCCTGAAGCCAATATTAGGGTTTTTCGTTTTAATTTTTTATGAATTGGCTTTGTTCTGCAGTTTGTGGTGAATTTTTTGCATTAGTAAAAGGAATCCATAATTCTTGCAGCTATTTTTTTTTTATTATTTGCAAATTTTTATGCAATTTTTTGCTTTTTTTTTTTTTTTTTTTTTTTTTTTTTTTTTTTTTTTCATGTTTTGCAGACTTTTTTGACATTTATAAAAGGAACCCAGTTTCAATCTTTCAACTCAATATAGTCCTTTTTTTGGGGGGGGGGGGTCACCAAATTTTATATAATTTTTAGATTTTTTTTTTTTCTAATTTCACAATGTCTTTTTTAGATTTGTAAAAAGGAACCAGGTTTTAATCTTTTAGCCCAAAACAGTCAATTTGATGAAATTTGTGATTTTTTTCCCCGCAATCATTTCACAATATTCATGATTTTTTTCCACAATTATTTGACAAAATTTACATTTCTATACCGCAACCTTTTGATGAAATTCACACAATTTCTTCACCGCTACCTCTTGTCAGAATTCAAGTTTCTTTACCTTGATCCTTTGATAAAATGTGCATCTTGTTGCCTCAAAATTTGTGTTTCTTAGCAGTGATTTTTCAATGAAATTTTTTTTCTTTCCACATTCTTTCAATGAAATTTGCATTTTCTTTCTGCAATCTTTTGATGAAATTCATGTTTCTACCACAATTCTTTGACAAAATTTGCATTTCTTTACCATGGTCCTTTGACAAAATTTGCCTTTCCCCCCCTCAGGATCTTTCAATGATGTCCTGAATTCTCTTATCAACTATAACATTTCTAGTTGATTTATTCATTTAAAGCCTTTTTTTAATTAGTTTCATTTTCAGTTTCTTTATTTTAAAGGTTTAATTATACCGCCATTTTCTCTTTGTATTCTCAGACATTGTGCTTATGAATCTTTTCAGCCGAGTTTGACAGAACTTTTTTTAGACTGATATGTAACTCAAATTTTGCCATGTAGTAACATTACCTTCTTGCAAGTTCATTCTTGTGCTTTGGTGCATGCAATTGCTGTACTTCCTCTGGTGCTATCCAGAGCAATGGGAGATTCTCACTTCTAATATTTACCATATGTGTCTTGTCTGGATCCTTTCATCCACTATAAATTGAATTGCAGCAGATTAAAAGTCGCTTAGTTGTATGCTCCACTTTCCCTGTCATGTAGTTTTTGTTTACAGCAGATGAATGAACTTGTCTCAAGAGAGTATCATTTCAGAAATACATATATCTTTTCTGACTGTGATTAATTTAGAGTGCTAGTGAAACTTCTTCTTACTCAGATTTTTTTATGAATTTTAAGAAGCAATCTTATCCCTTTTTCAAGATATAGATTTTTCAAATGTATGGCTAAACCTATAGTTTACTGAGTATCTTAATAGCCACTTTATTTTGATGAAAGTTTCACATTCTTTTTGGATAACCTCCAGAGTGATACAATTTTCTAATCTATGGTTTTTGTAATGCAACATTCTTTGAGAAAAATGAAATGTCTCTTTTTTATTTTAAATCTAAATGCAATACATATGTTTCCACACAGAATGATTGTAACAATTGCTGGTATTTTATTTTAAACTTTTAAGTCATCATTTAGCTTTTACACATACTGCATTACTTTGTTACTTTATCTGCAAACATAAAATCATTTTTCGATTGCTGCTTCAAGGGTGCTGAATGAAAATTTGCTCTGCTTAGTAAAAAGGTGCAATAGAAATAATGGAAATAAATCGCTTATTTATTTCAAATGGAATTTTTCTTCACAGCATTTCCATTATATGAGTAGCTGCATAAAACAAATGAAATTCATGCTACTTTACCATGATCCTTTGACAAAATTCACATTTTCCCCTGCAATCTTTCAACAAAATTTGTATTTCTTTTCTCTTCTTCTCAGAAAAGAAATACAAATTTTGTTTATCCAATTGAGGTTAACCAAAACTCAAAAAAAAAAAAATTTCATCAAAATGCAATCTGATACTAACACTAAAAGATAATTTCTGTAAAAATGCAACCATACATAAACCTCAGAATTCCATTTGAAATTAATCCTAACTTGACAAAAAAAGTTCCATGGAACCACAGTACAAACCTAAGATGAAATATTATTTCCACAGCAACACCATCCTGAGAATTCTATTTAAAGTCAACTCACAACCTGACATCAATACAATAAAAATATCTGGAATGCAACCTGATCCAAACACAACAAAATAATTTCTATCCACACTCAATCTATCACAAATCTAAAATTTCCAATTGAAGTCAACACAGAACGAACAAGAAAAATTACAATGAGTCAAAACACAATTCAAACCTTGAAAAAAAAAAAAAAAAAAAAACACAACCATATCCAAACATAACAAAATAATTTCTATTGATATTAGAAGTACCATGAACCTGAAAATTCCATTCAAAGTCAACAGAGAACATGACAAGAAAAATTCCATTAAACCATACCCCAATCTGAACAACTCAAAATAATATCTATCAACACTCAACCAGACAAAAAAAAAAAAAAAAAAAAATCCATTGAACAGTACCTTGATCCAAATAGGACATAATTTCAGTGGACATGACATAAATCTAACAATAAAAAGAAAATAAATCAAATAATAATAGATTATGATACAGGAACAATTGCAAATAGGGAAGAGTTTTTAAATAAAACAGTCATCATAATTAAAATTTGAAAATGAAATTCCAAAGTACTAATGAGTCTGAAATTTTCCTGAAACACTTTTGGATTTGAGGGCAATTTAACGATAATGTTGATATAAACAACATTAATAACTATAAAGTTTCGATTCCAAATTTGTTTTATGTTACATCTAAAATAAGTGACAAAATATCAAAAACTGGCATAATTTTTTTTAGTAATAACAGGCTGCAACCAACAGAATACTATTTTAAGCAGTAAATACAAATCAAAATATTTATTACTAAGTTTTTGTTGTTGTTGTTTTGTTTTGTTTACTTTATTTTACAGTTAACTACTTTAAAAGAGGATTCCTTTGTGGAGAATAAGCAATTACAGTAAAACCCCGATAATTCGGATTAATTGGGACCGGACCCAATCTGGATTATCGAAAATCTGGATTATCTGGAGAGTTAGAAAAAATGAAATAAAATGAAACATATTTACAGAAAATCACCTTTATGTTAAACTTATTGAATATTTACAGACAGTAAAAATGTTTATTTTGCTTAATTCTTCCGAAAAGATTTCAGAGAAAGTTTTTTTTAATTCAGAATACGATGATGAAACAAGCTAATGTTATGAAAATTAGCCAATCGCTTCTCAAATTAAAAAAAAAAAAAAAAAAAAAAACGAACAAGCCGATCCGGATTAACGAGGTCCGAATTAGCAGGGTTCTACTGTATTAAATATTTCAAAAAGTCTGCATTACAGAAAAAGAGTGTATTGGGGATCCCAGCAGTGGGTGAGTTGTCCACTTTTGAATTTCAATATTTTCTCATAAAAATGTTGTTTAAAGTTTTTTTAAGCATATTAATTTCAATACTAAGTAAAAACAATTATCTTACTTTTATAAAAAGCTGGGGTTTTTTTTTTTCTTGTTTGTCTGTAACCTTTAATTAATAATAAAGAAAAGTATAAAAATGGAAAATTTTACTTTTAGAAACTCAAAACAACCAATTAGGATAAAATGATTCATTCTAAGCTAACAATGTGTTTTAAAGGCTATAAGTAATCAGTCCATATAGGGTAAAATTGGGAAGTTTCATTAGCGAACACTGGCCAGTAAGATTAGTTTTTCAAGTGGCCACTTTGTTTAAACTAGTGGCTGCTTCTTTATTTAAAAATACTAAACAGTTAAAATTTCTATTATTACTTATTAATCTAAAACTGAATAGCTCAAATAAATGTGTTAATATAAATATATTGAAACCTAAAAAAGTAGAATCATTGATGAAATATAAGTAAATTGCAGTCTCTGCTTGGAGGAAAAAGAAAAAAAAAAAGGTGGCTGCTGATAGACAATTTTTCATTGGCCACTTTTTCTCCTTTACTAGCCCTGTGGCCAGTGGCTAGTGCTAATTTTATCCTTTATCAGTCCAATACTTTAATCAATTAGCCTAAAAGAAAAAAATTAAAAATGTAAAAATAAATAAAATATAAAGAATGGTCCACTGAACTCTATTCATCTCTACATGTATATATATTTGTTGTCCAAGATGAAAAAATATATATAATTTTTCAATATGCAATCACCTGCCATCAGCAAATAATCAGGAATAATTTTCATGGAGCTAATAATCAGTCATTTTATGTTTGATCCTAGAAGCAGAATTTTTTGTGTTAATCTACAGCAAACTGAAATTTATTTGCAACCCAACAATGTTCTACCAAGCTAACTATCATAAGAAAAGAAACTACAATAACCCATAAAATAAACAAAATTTGCAATCAAAAATGTATATAAGAAAATACAATAAATCGAGAACCAAAAAGGAAACATTTAAAAAAATGTTTAGCATAAAATTCACTTTTGTCTGAAATATTCTGTGATAGTATCCACTAAATACTCCATAAATGAGTATAATGTAAAGATGACAATGTAATTTTTACATACAGTTGAAGACCGTCAAGAAGTAAGATTTAATGGTTATAAAGCAATAACACTTAATAGGAAGGGGAGATAATAAAGAGGATAGTTTGTTGTAAATAAAAGAACATCTGATATTTGAAAAGAAAAAATGCAAGATACCTCATATGGTGTTAAAATGTTTAATGACCTTTTAAAAATATCTAACATTCCTTTATTTTATGATAGTTGTCTTTCTTTCTTTTTCTCCCCCCCCCCCCCCAACTAGGTGTAGTTACTTTGCAAACATTAGATGATGCTTCTTTCCTGAAAGCCCCAATAGAATATAATTTAAAGTGCTACATTCATTTCAACTATATAGCTCTTTGTTGAGTTACACATTAGCAGTGAAAAGAGATCTTAAAGTTAGATGTAAAATAGTTCTATTCTTTTAACCCTTTGAGTGCAGAGCCCATTTGATCAAAGTGTCCAAGCAAGTTAGTGGACCCCTCAAAGCAGACTTTAAGTAATTGATTTTGCTTACTCAAATTCAAACTTATAATCGATTAAAATCGATAAAATTAACAAAATCACAGTCTATTATAATCAATTACAAAAACTGTGTACTCTCACTGTAATCATAATCATAGATTTTATGTTTTAAATAATCACAGTCTAACCATAATCAGGAAATTTAATCAGTGTTAGAAATTAGCGGTCATTAGTTGTCAAATGCAACAAAAGAATAGAATTTGACGACTACAAAATTACTCTCGGTCATCAAATTTGACGCCTAGCTTCTTCAAAAATATATTTATTAGACATTCAGTTTTGAAAATTAAAAAAGAGTCTAGTGTGAAAATTTGGAACTAAAAAACATCACGAATTTCAACAAATAGTCACGAAAAAAACACTTTTGTCAACTGTTTGCATAAAAAATCGCAGATTTCAGCAAAGGATCGGGAATAAAAGCGATTTTTTTTTATATATATATAACGGAAAAAAAAACGCAAATTTCTACAAAGGATTGTGAGCACAAATTTTGTCAAAGAATTGCGGGAAAAATGCAAATTCTGTTAAAGAATCGGTTCGCGAAAAAAAAAAAAAAAAAATGCAAATTTGTTCAAGGAGTCACATAAACCTGCAATTTTCACCGAAGAATTGTGAAAAAAAATGCATAATTAACAACAGAAGGGGGCTATTCCCAGCCCTTTCCCTTCTGATGTAACCTTTCAAAAAATCTGTGAATTTCAATTTTTTTTTTTTTCCAGAATAACCCCTTGATTCAAATGTCGATGCATTATGTTATTATTATTATTATTTTACTAAATTCAACTGTAATTATTAATACCAAAGAAGTTGCCAAGTTTTAATTTTTTTACAGATTAAATGCATTTTTCTATTACTTTCTAAATATAGCAATAAATAGAAAAGCTTCACACCAGTTTTACAGTTGCTTAAATTATTAAAATCTTAGAAATTAATTTCTATAATTTTAAATAAAAATAAGTATTTGTGCTTTACTAAAAAGTAGTGTCAAGAAGAGTATGGTCCGAATTTTCTGATAAATTAAAATAATCATTTCCGAAAATTACAAAAAATCAGTCATAAATCCAAAAGTTCAGGCATAAAATGTATTGTGAAGGATCCTTTAAAGGACCTAAAATTTTTCTAAACATATCCCTGCAAGGACACAACCCAAAACATTTAAAGTTAACGTGACCTGCAGCTACAAAAATGTGAACCCATCCCAAACTGCTTCAGAGGATATTAACTTCAAGCACCAACCAGAACTTAGTGTTGGGTCCAGTTTGAATATCAGGTTATTTGAAACAATGCAAGGCTCTAGTGCACTAATCAAATTTTGCAAAATCGAACCATAATCGTAATCATCTAGTTCGGTAATCGCAAGCCAAGAAAAAAAATATATATTAATCATAATCCAAACAAACTAGAATTTCAAAAATAGATAATCAAAATTGTAATTGTAACCCAAATGGTAGAAATAGACATAATCATAATCAGATTTTAGAAATTGAAAGTAATAGATTACAATACTCCATAATCGACTCGGAGTCTGCCTCAAAAGGAGATACTGACGCATTCAAAGGGTTAAGCTTTTGTTTGTGCATATATACCTTTTTTTTTTTTTTAAAGATTTTTAATAGTTTTATCAGAAATTTGATATACAAAGTTGTCAATAAACAAACAGTACAAATTATGCAACATTTTTTCAAATTAACAACAAAAATTTTACAATTCTTCTTTATGAAATAAATGAAATAAACTTTTTGTTTAATTTTCCTTGCTTGGGAAATATTTTGTAGTTGCCTGGGATTTTAGATAAATTACTATTTTTATTCTCTGTTTAAGAAAAATTATAAGTAATTATTCATAAAGGTACTTACGTATT
This sequence comes from Maratus speculifer, assembly GCA_964019185.1. Classification (NCBI taxonomy): domain Eukaryota; kingdom Metazoa; phylum Arthropoda; class Arachnida; order Araneae; family Salticidae; genus Maratus; species Maratus speculifer. The sequence goes on from OZ025299.1 coordinate 49,518,309, forward strand.
AACGCCACTGCAGCTACAGATTTGACGGTTTTAAGTAAATCTATTTTAAGTTTTTAAGACGGTTTTAAGTAAACCTAAAAATTGCCAATCTACAACTAAAATTTTTACAACAAATAATAAAATAAAACACTGTCGTAAATTACATTTCCAAAACTTACTTTTACTAAAATAAAGTTTTATATCATGGGAATTAGTACATTTTTGTTTTTTGGCAAAATATTTCACTCCTGAAAAAATAAAATTATATCTTGTTCTGTTTTTTGCAAATCCTAAATGCACATTTTCGTAGTACTAAAAAATGGTGGCAATAATCAGCAAATAAGAAGGCAACAAGGAATCCAAAAGATAACTGTGTGCGAACAAGAAGATTGCTCTTTATTGGCACATTAGCACATCTTCTGTTGCGGTGGCGTTAATACGTAAGTACCCCCATAAAATATCAGCAATCAAAGCATAAATAAATAAATATACTAACCTTAATGTCACTGACCCTTTTTTCCAGGATACTGGTATTTACAAAAGTGTTAGCTCTTTACTCAATCAAAACAAACAAGTTCAGGTCTCTTTTCAAATCTGTCAATGTAACTTTAAGTAGAATGGAGTTGTAATAATGTTTTTATTCTTCCTCTTATAATACAGATGAACCATAGTCTTCTGAACTTTTCGAATACACTTTAAAAGACTCTTTTAGAGACAGAAAAAGCATGAGTGACATTTTAAAAAACAAATGATACAGTGAAACCTCCCAATAAGGGACAACTATGGGACATGAAATTTTGTCCCTTAAATAGAGGTATCCCTTATTCGGAGTTTTTATTACAGTAAAACTTCCAAATAAGGGACAGCTATGGGACCAGAACTTTTGTCCCTTAAATATAGGTGTCTCTTATTTGGAGGTTTCACTGTATTAAAAACATGACTAAGAAAATTTAAATAAAGCTGACATGTGTAGGCATCATATTTCAGAAGAATAAAGAGCTACTAAACTCTGTAGTTGTACAAGCCATGAAGAATGCCTATCTTATTTTTGTCTTAGCTCCAAGGGCTATCAGTATATGCCCCAATCAGGTGATTACCATAATATGAGACCAAAATTGGGAAATTTCATTAGCGGCCACTGGCCAGTAAGACTAGTTTTTTAAGTGGCCCCTTTGTTTAAACTAGTGACCACTTTTTTATTTAAAAATACTAAACAGTTAAAATTTCTATTAAGTATTAATCTAAGACTGAATAACTCAAATAAATATGTTAACATAAATATATTGGAACCTAAAAAAGTAGAATCGTTGATGAAATATAAGTAAATTGTAGTCTCTCCTTGGAAAAAAAGATAAAAAGGTGGCTGCTGATAGACAATTTTTCACTACCCACTTTTTCTCATTTGCTAGCCTTGTGGCTAGTGCTAATTTTATTCTTTATCAGTCCAATACTCTAATCAATTAGCCTAAAAGAAAAACTTTAAAAATGTAAAAATAAATAAAATATAAAGGATGGTCCACTGAACTCTATTGATCTCTACATGTATATATATTTGCTGTTGTCCAAAATGAAAAAAATATATAATTTTTCAATATTGCATTTCAAAGATGAAATGTCAGTAAATTGTATTCTTTCCTTGTAAAAAAGTGGCCACAAGGACAATTTTTCATTGGCCACTTTTTCTCATTTACTGGCCCTGTGGCCGGTTGCCAATGCTAATTTTGTCCTTTACATTTTATCAACCCCAAAGGGATGGAAGGATGAGTGAACCATGACCAGCAAAGAATCGAACTCTCAACCTGCAATGCGGCAGTCTGATGCTCTTACCACTGCACCATTGGGCTTCCAAAATAAGGAGCAGCAAAATAAAAAGTCAGGAATAAAATAAGTACTAAATTAAGAAATATCCCACATTCATAAAATTATTCAGAAAAAGAAAAGTGACAAAAGCTACACTTCATGCCACCTACACTTTAGCTTAGCACTTTGCGGTGCAGAGCACTTTCATTGCTTAGGTTTGAAATTAATGAATGACACAGGAATTAGAAACTTTATTTGTAAGTACAAAAATACTATATTTCACACATCTAATAATCAATTTTTTTTTTACAGTGTGAATGTAGCCTTTCGGAATTAAAATTATGTGGTTTCTTAGACATATTACCACTCCTCAAGGGGTTAAGAAATGCTACAGATTCAAGTAACACTCATCCACCCCCCCCCCCTCCCCAGGCCCTTATTACCGAATGAACAATTTGGGACTTTGCCTATGGGCCTCAGACCATAAGGAGTCCCCAAATACATGCATTAAATTATAAAATATTTAATTTCTTTTTCCAATTTCAACTCTTCTATATGTTGAAGTTATTAAATTCAAAATTCATCTTAAAGTAATATAACAAATTGCTAAAGTTATATAAAAGAGTTTTGTTCTGTACTATGGAAAAAAAGATGTACTTTAATTAAGGTATTTAATTTAGAATTAATAGAGCTAACGATTTTCTTCTATCTATATTCATGGTGCAAAAATAAGCTTATGCATTACACATACGCATATGAGTGACCATCAGTTCTATTTGAATAATGTTTCAATGATTTGAAAGGGACTTCCTAATTTATCTTTGCCCAGGGCCCCAATTAGTCATAATTGGGGCCTGATACCCCCCCCCCCCCCTGCACAGAATTGACCTTAACTTATTTAGAGTCAACCTGCAGAAAACTTTTACATTCTTCATAAATTAACAAGTCATTATTAATGTTTTAAGCAACTATAACATTTTCACTCCCTGAATTAATTTGAGAGACATTAATTCACTGCTTGTTATCAAAGGGGAAAGATACTGTACTTCATCTGATCACAAACCAAATTGGCATCTCTGGAAATGACCAAGAAACAAGCTGTCTAAACAGGTCTCCCATCTGAACCTGCCTGATACCCCGATTCCACTTTGCACTATTTTTGAAGGATGTTCATTAACAAAATTATTTTAAAAATAATTCGATTTAGAGCATTAAACTTTTATTGGGTTTCACTAAAATCATACATTCAATATTCATTTCAGAATTTTTTTTTTAATTAAAAAGAAAAGGGACATCTTTTCAGAACAGTATACAGAGAAATATACTAAGATTCATTTCCTAAGATGTTTTTTATAATCAAACAACACTATTAATGTACTATTAGTCTTCTTCATGCTTATTTAATTAGAACATACCATACCTTAGGTACTGCAAATAAACAAGAACGAAATAATAAAATTCACCATGTGCAGTGCCTGATTTACAGCAGGGTATTCAGGGCACGAGCCCCTGATTTTCAGGGGCCCCTCAAATGCTGCTGAAGGTATTTCAACTATTGTTCAAAATCTGATGTACTTTTAAAATCTATAATTTCATTCTACATTCTATTGTGCTCTATGTGTGTTTTTATAACATTGTATATTTTGACTGAAACATTTGTATTTAATTATTTTATCATCGTGAATATTTTCTTTTATCTTTATCACTTTAAAAATACATTGTACCTTTAATTCTTATTTAATCATGTTCCTGTTCTAGTCAAATTATTTGGGCTGGTGAGGGCAGTTTGCAAATAGCAGAGCCTTCTAATATTTTAAATTGTAGTTTGGAATTGCAGAAAATTTATTATTAGTTGTTGTTACTTTATCAATCTAGATACATAAACTTGCATGAGAAAAAATAATTAACACCACACAATTTATTATACAACGGCTACTCATTTAAATTTCATGACTTATGAAATAATTATTTAAAAAGTAAATTAATGATTATTACGATTATTAATCGGTATTTAAATGTAATTATTAAAGTAAATAATGGCTATCTTAGTAAGTAAGCTTTTTAATTTTTTTAAACTCAATCCCGAAGTAGGCAACTCAGCAAGGGGGCCCCTCTAAACATCCGTGCTCAGGGCCCTGGAATTAGTAAATCGGTCCCTGACCATGTGCATTTAATTGAAAGAAAGAAGATATTTGAAAATATTTTTTTACCTTATTTATAGAATATTCATCACTATCCATCTTATTTAGAAATATTAATAAAAACTGAGATCTCGTTCTTTTATTATTATTTTAGAAATACAAATTACAATTCCGAAGGCCTTTATTATTTAGTTACGTCACATGTAAACAAAGGTTGTGTTCACGATGCAAGCGCACTCAGGAGACAGGGACATGGAGTGCACTTTGCACGGCATAATCTTGACGCTAGAAGTTACACCTTTTCTCCACCAAATTCGAGCGCTCAAATCATGGAGCTAAAAAGGTATATGGAGGAGACATATCAATCTAGCATCATGATGAGCCCTGACGCCGAAAAACCAGTTCTTTCCCCCTCTTTAGGTGCGTTTTCACGGGCCTACCCAAGCGCTAACTTTCCCAACTCTTTACCTAAGCACAAGATTTTAGGTAGTTAGAACGCGATTTTTTAGGTTCCATTCGTGTTCAAACCTAAGCAGAAATTACCTAAGCGCAACCAATCAGAAAAGAGTATTTTGCCAAATAATGGCGGTGAAGAAATGTAACATAAATGAAATTTCATTTTACACAGTTATTTTTATTTCGAATTGCTCTCTGTTGATTCAAGCAGAATCTATTTTTTAGGATTGAAAGAAGATGGTAGGATTTATTAATGTCTTTTCATTTTGTAAAAATCTTTCTATCTTTGGTAATCGTTGGGATGTATTTTATTAATATTAAAACAATACTTTTATAGTTCGTATTTCATGGATTTCGTTTCGAATAATAAAGATTAATGTGCTGCTATAATGATGTAATGTACTGTTCTCAAAACTATTTTATTTAAAGTTAACAGTACAAAGAATAAAAGTACTTGTTTATAAATATTTGTTTCTTAAAATTAATTACTTGCTTCATTGATTATATTCGGTTGTTTAGTAGAGTATTTCCGATTAATTTTGAATAAAATATTTTTGTTCATTTAAAATAATTGCAAATGTTAAGAAAAATTTTGTTAGCTTAGCTCGTTGGTTTTAAAAGGAGAAATTAGATAAAGGCAAGCTGCAATCCAGTTTTGTTAATGTACCTGATTATGCATATTATTGCAAGCATGTGAAAGAATTTTCTCTAAAATAAATAAGCCACTGTACTAGATATTTTCTTATTCTATTATAAGAAAGAAATATTTAATTGCAAAATATATTTCTATTATAAGAAAGAAATATTTAATTGCAAAATATATCACTTTACAGAGATTTACTTATGAACATAGTCATCCAAAAAAACTGCTATTCTCTAGAATTTTTTCTTTTCTTTTTTTCTTTTTTTTTTTTTTTTTTTTTTTTCTTAATCCATCTTACCCTCAGATTTTTTTTGTTCTTGGATTCATGCTGAAAATTCTATGAAGATTTATAACCTACAAAGTTGTAAATCCTCATGGAATTTTCATTTTAAATATGTACCTATAGCTTCTTTTTATCTGATTATTTCTAAGAATTTGTATGTATTTTCATGCATAGTTTGTTACTAATTGAACAATGTTTTCATGTGCTATTCTGGTAAGATAGGCACTTAAGTTTTAATTCACTAGAGTTTATCCATTAATCCTGTAATTTTGATCAGAATTAAGGATATCCTAACTTTGTTTTAAAATTGTTTAGTATTCTCTTAATATATCCTACTAATGAATCTGAAATCCATTGAATTTGTAACATACTACACTTTATTTCTTCGATGAGAAAGTATCGATTTTAAAATTATAAACAAGAATTTTCAAATTTTGATTTTTCAATTTCTTTTTAGTCTTTATTATTTTGTTAATAATTGTTAATGCAGAAAAAAGGGAAAAAAAGATATGTGAAGACTTTATCTTTTTGAAAATTAGATTAAACATTGATTTATAAAGCATGTAACTTGCAAAAGAAAAAAAGATCTAAATAAACAAACTGTCACATTGTATATCTAAGTAAACAAACTGGAGTGTTGCAAATAATGTTTAAGAAAATTAATGGTAAGGTAATAATTCATTATGATGATAGCATTTTTTATAACTAGAAGTGAGTCTTTCATGTACATTATAAACAATCTTTTTCTGAAAAAATTAAAGTTCACCAGAATAACTTTAAATATATACCAGTTGAACAAACATCCCTAACTTTTAAAGGATTAATATAACTATTTCTGTATTTAAATGTAGTTTTATTAAAATCTCGTGACAGTTAAATGAACTTAGGCCTAATCAAAGTAGAAATCTGTAGTTTTATAAATTTTTGCTTAGGAAAAATAAAATTCTTTACTGAAGTTTTTGTTACACTGCTACTATTTTAAAAAAAATATGTAATCAGCTATTTTTTCCTGTATTTGATTTTAAGTAGTACTCAAATAAAAAAATTCATATTTACAATTTTAATCAATTGTGTATTTTTGTTGCTTTAAATTTTTTAAATATAATTATGCATAAGATACTTTGATTTAAAATTTCTAAAGTGTTAAGAGTTGCTTTTTCTGAATTTATATTACAACCTTAGCCTAAAACTAGATGAAAATGTAATAAAAACAAAAGAATGGTTTTGCAGCTATCATATCCTTTATGATATACCATGCAATAAATTTATTTTAATATTTATAGCATTCTAAAAGTGTTTTTTCATAACTAATGTTCTGTTATAAATATTTAGGTGAAATAGAAGCTTAATTATTATTTCTGTTTTGTCTAATGGTTTCAAACAAACATACTTAAATTTCTTAGATGATTAATTATTAGTTATTAATAAGTAAATATTTGCTTTTCAAGAACTTATTTATATATATGTATGCACATATTTGATTCGTTTCTTTATTTTAATTTGCTAGATGCTTCATATGCTACATTGATGATGGAAATACAACAAAGATGCTGCAAAGCTTATTTGATACTTTTGCGTTGGTCCGTTGGAATGTCGCTTGAAAGGCTATAGGTTAGAAATAATCTTTGGCCTTTTGGGATGGCATGCTTGCAGGCTAGATCGCATTTGGATTCTTGCTGGAAGGATTTGGATCCTTGCTAACTATTGGCCACAAGAAAAGTGAATGAAAAGAAGTGGCTATAAAAAAATTGGCTGTCAGTAGCTACAAGGAGAAAGTAAAATTTTCTTGTTTCCATCATGTTATATTATTTTCTGGTTGCAATATGTTTATATTAGCATATTAATTTGTGCTATTCAATTTTTAAATTAATAGAAGTTTTAACAAAAATTTATTGCTTGGTATTTTTAAATAAAGAAGTGCTCGTTTATAAAACTGATTTAACTAGCCAGTAATGAAATTTCCAAGTTTTGCCCGTTACGATTTGAATCATATATGCAAGAAAAGATGCACCGAATTGTGATTTTAACCAAATGCAGAAAATTCAGCCAACAGGTAAACCAAACACCAAATGTTTGACTTATCGGAATACTCTTAAATTTCAGAATTTGAAAAAATAAAAAGTTAAAATAATTTTAGGTACATATTTAACATAAAATCTTCCATATTGATAAACAAGATCTTTTTACAAAAAAAAAAAAAAAAAAAAAAAAAAAAAAAAAATTCTATCCTTTGAATTGTTACTTAAGAAGAGGATAGTTTCCTCTCTGAATTAAAACAAATGAATAAAATTTTCTTTTAGTCTGAAACAAATATCTTGACATCAAAGTGAAATTTTAGAGAAGTTTTACTGTCATATATTGTTTGTTTGTCAGGAAAAAAATAAAATTATCATTTTTGGTAAATTGTCTTTGAGGTTACTTTTCAAATAACAAATAAAAAATATTAAAGCATTCTCTTTTATATAAATATAATTCTATTTCTAAATAGATTTATTAATAAACAGTTAAAAATAGGAGTTGTTTTAAGGTCTTATAAAATAATAAAAAGTTACTTTAAGTTTTGTTAAAATATTTTTTTAAGTATTTGATCTGGCAGATATACCATAGGGTCATTCCATGTCAAATCAACCAAAAAAATTCAATATTCAACCTGACCATTTCCGATTTCAATGAAACTGCTAGGGATCATTCTCTATGATGATATAAATTAGAGCATATTTATATTTTTTATTTATCGCTTTAACTTTTTATACAATTAATTATTTAAATTTTGAAAAATCTTCATTTTTTGACTTGCATAAATATTTTCAATTTTGAATTTCTCAAGTTCTATCAAACATAGAAAATTTTATGACCACTCATTTCAAAGAGGAGTTTATAAGATTTAATTTGATATGCAAGTCGACTATGTATAGCTAAAACAAATAAAATTTTAAATTTTTTAAAATTGAAAATTTGAAAATTTTTTAGATAGTCATTTTTAAAAATTTTGAAAAAATTGTATGTTTGTTGTAATATTATAAGCTTTAAATTCTGAAATTTTTAAAGTGGGATCTCAATGGGATCAGGAGTTATGAAATAAAAGCTTAAAATTACCATACAAATCGTAAATAAATAACAAAACAGACAGAATTAAGTTGCTATTTTAATGGTAATTTCTGCTTTTATTTAATAACTCCTGATCCCATTGAGATACCACTATAAAAATTTCAGAAATTAAAGCTTATAATATTACAACAAACATACAATTTTTTCAAAAATTTTAAAAATGACTATCTAAAAAATTTTCAATTTTAAAAAATTTAAAATTTTATTTATTTTAACTATACATAGTCGACTTGCATATCAAATTAAACCTTATAAACTCTTCTTTGAAATGAGTGGTCATAAAATTTTCTATGTTTGATAGAACTTGAGAAATTCAAAATTTAAAATATTTATGCAAGTCAAAAAATGATGATTTTTTAAAATTTAAATAATTAATTGTATAAAAATTTAAAGCAATAAACAAAAATATGCTCTAATTTATATCATCATAGAGAATGATTCCTAGCAGTTTCATTGAAATCGGAAAGGGTCAGGTTGAGTCACTGGTTGATTTGGCATGGAATGACCCCATATTTGGTATACTGAATTGCATTAAATTTGGCCAAGCCAAATAGTCTGATATTTGGCAGTATAGTCAGATACCAAATATTCAGTGCATCTCTATATACAAACAATACTTTTTACTTACCCATCATACGTAGTATAGGGTAAGTCTTGCAATCGTTTTGAAAATCGAAAATTTTTTTTTTACGGATTTACACGTTTTAGATACTGGAGATTCCGAAAAACATATTTTTAGAAAAAAAATTTTGCCGTCCGTCCGTCTGTGTGTCTGTCTGTCTGTAACCGCTCTATCTCTCGAACAAATTGAGATAGAGACTTGAAATTTTGTATGCACTTAGTATGTAAGAATGGGACGAAGCCTATTTAATATCAGTAACCTCGATTATCCGGAACTATTTTTTTCGGACTCTCGAAAAATTCGTTCTGATGAAAGGTATATAAAAATTTTCGAATTTTTTTATTTTAAGAAGTGGACATAAAAGGCAATAAAATAACACAAATTTTGTATAAAAAACGAAGTCGATCGGATTATTAGTTGCCGAGATATCTGTAATCCTGTTTTTCACATTCTTCGATTTTTTATGACCCTGTATTTCATTCAAATTTCAATACAAAGACATATTTTAATTGAAAATGAGACGCTTAATTCGACGCAGTAAATTTTTAGTTAATATGATTATTATTTTTGAAGTTATAAGGATGTTTCTTTACGCAATCTGATACTTGAGTATTTTGGCGTTTTGTATATTTTGTCGAAATGGTTTCATCAGCAATTTATTATAGAGCATATATATAGAGCTATGTATATTAAAAGTATTAAAATGTATGTTTAAGTTTTATTTTGGAATTGCAATGCATTTTATAAATAGTTTACACATGTTTTATTTTCATATTTTATATTATGGATATCTATGATGGGTAAGTGTTATGGTGGCCCCCAACGACTAGTTTTCTGTAAAATGAGAAATGCTGTGTTAATCAGCAAGTAATCTAGCTTAGGAAAAGTATGTGTTTATTGTTATTGTACGTTTTTTCACATCTTCATTGATATTGATTGTATGATACTGGGCCTCCCCCCCCCCCTCCCAGATATCATTTTCATTTTGTTATTTTAAAAAAAAACAGTGTGGGTTGTATTTTTATTAATCCTGTGAATTTGTTTTTTATTTTTATTTTCTTTTATTTAACTTGCTTTAAGTATGTAAAGCTGGGATTTTATAATTGGTTTACTACTAAATACTTTATAGCTTAAAAAAATGGCTGAATCCTAAAACAGCCGAGACACTTAGCATCTTTGAATTTGGCGAGACGATAAATGGCTTTTTCTTGTTACTGGTTCATTTCCTGAATTCTTTCCATGCCTACAGTTATTTGACAGGAATTCAGATTAATTTAATTGGATTGGTTTCTTGTCTTTTGTTTGATTGGCTTTCATGAAATGCTATTATTATGTCAGTCTTGTATTATTTATGTTTAAAAACAAGATTGCATTATATGTGTATGACTATATTTTCCGGTTTTTTATTCATGATTTTAAAGATATTGCTTATTCAATAAATAGTAATATAAATTTGGAAATATATGTGCGGTACAGCAGACAAATATATTGAGTGTACGCTTTTTTCGAAATAAATATTCAATGATTTAAATTGATTTGTCAATAACATTAAAAGATTGAATGACATGTTGATGTTATTGAAAGCAAATTCCTATATCAGAAATACTTTTTTCCTTACTTAAAAATTTGCATAATAATTTTGGGTACTTCTAGGTTATCCTGTCGACCAAAAAAATATCGCCAAACTATAAGATTAAATGCCAATAATGGATGATCGTAAATATCACATTCAATAACATTAAATAAGATTCACTTGTTTAAAATGTCATTAAGTAATTTTTATTTCTACTTTTTGTTAATATTTTCATTAATATTCTACTAATTATTTGTTTTTTCATTATTTAAAATAAAAATTATGTCAACGTGTATAATTTGGCTATTAGTTTGGCGGTTTGTATAATTTGGCGAAATTGGTCGACAGGATAACCTAGAAAGTACCTAATTTTGTACCATAAATATTAGAAAAAAATATTTCAAAATTTTATTGCATATTTTTGTACAAATTTACAGACATTTTAATAATTTGATACCTGTTGTGGTTAATAACTGCGGTTTTGCTCATTGTAGAAACTTCGTTGATGCAACTTTTGTTCATCCAGAGATGAATTTTTCAATTTTAGTGTTGTTAGTCAATGCGTGTTTGATGAATTTCATGGATTTTAGAGCTTGATAGACAGCAAAATTCGTACATCCAGCGATTTTTTTTTCTCTTTGTTTTAATGGGCACATAGCGCTCATAAGTGCTTTAGTTTAAAATTATAGAAATTGATATGTTTGATAAATATCCTAAATAAGTTTAAGAAATAAAATATATTTGTTAAATTCATGAACAGAAGTCGTAAAACTATATAACTTTGTGCAAATGTATGCGGCAAAATTTAGAAATTCCTTTTCTGTAATTTTTATTAGTAGAGTTTTCCTTAAAAGGTATTGAAATTTATTTCTGATGTTGGAAGGCAGTTTAAATAACATTATGATATCAAATCAAAACCTTAAAAATTATTAAGTGTTAATTTCAATCATTGATTGTTTACTTTGCAAAATGTGTTAAAACTATATCTATTTGCTTGTTGCTAGCAGAGGCGAAGAAGATTAAGAGAAAACTTCACCCGGGGCAAAGTTTCAATTTGACCCCCCTTTCCTCTAATTTGACACTAAAGCCCCCAAAACAACATTCGTTGTACAAATTTGTCATCCCCTAAGTTTCTGCACCCCATGGGACTGTATCCCCCCCCCTCCCCGCTTTAGCACAACGCTGACAATAAGTTTATGTGACTGTTCACTGAAATAAACAATATCTGTAAATTACATAAAAAATTTCTCAATTTAAACAAATTCCCATGAATGTACACAGTGTGCTTTTAAAATTCATTTCTTTTAATTTTTATGCTGATTTTTTTTTAAGGAGCAAAAACATTTTTTATAGCATTTATCTAGATAGAATTTGTGTTGTTGGCGAAACAAGATTGATCTATCAGAAAATTTTCTCACTTAGAAAATAGAAAGCTTTGTAAAAATGCTGAATTCAGATTGTTCAATGTCGTTTACTATTTCTTTATTTGCAAATTCCACCAGAATACTGGACATTAGATGAAAACAACGCTTTGATGTTAGCTTGTTTAGAGAAAATCTTAAAATTTTTTAATTAATTAATTTTTAGTTTGGAACGTGTGATTTTTTTTCTTAAATAAAAATAATAAGTAAATAAATACAGGATCCTTTTTGTAAGATTCTTTAATGATAATGAGAAGCAGAAGTAAGTGAATTTTATTTGATGGTTATTGTATTTTTTTGTTTTAGAAACTGGTGCATATAAAATTCTGTACATTTAACATGAAAAAAAATTCTTAAAATCAGAAAATGGGGAGCTGCAAAATGTTAAAGATTGAAAAATATCAAGAAAAATGTTTGCATTGTGAAAATTTGTAGTAAAAGAAGTTAACTAGTTGTAAATTGTTTGTAAAATGTTTATTTTATTAAAGGAGTCATCACTGAAACTGTGCAAATCGCTAATTGTCAGCCAAAATATGTGCATTGTGATTGGGGAGAATTTCAGAGTTGTTGAAATCTCAGTTGCCGCTCGTGGGTGCTTGGTACATGTTAAAAAATCGTCAAAATCAAGTGTCTTGGTTGTTCTAGGAACACGTCTAAAAATATCTATACCCGTGTGCTTTTCTCGGCAATATTTTATTTTTTTTAGGAATTTAATATAAAGTAATAAGTGCATTTTAAAACATTTTTCTGTTAACCACTTCTTATAAAGAACCAAATATTTTTTAAGGTTACAATAACAACAAGCAGAGTTAATTATGCATCAAACCGTGCCATTAAAATATGCCAACTGGCAGTGAAACTGTAACAACAAAGTATTTTAAATAATTTGAAGGCAAGAAATGAAACATAAATAAAAATAATGAGATAATTTTTATTTACAAAAATAAAGAAATATTTTTTGTATCTGTTTTTATCAATTAATAATTTAGCATTAAGTAAATTATAGTTAAACTTAAAAAAATAGTTTAAAAATTCTCAATTCATAGTTTAAGAAATAGTTTTAATTTACCTTTTCTGTTGTCATATCAGAAAAAAAGAAAGAAAAAATAACTCCTTTAATAAATTCAGCAGTTCATGCTTTCTACCAAGTTATAGTGGTGAATTTTCCATAATTAGAGTCATGCCAAATAGTGAAGAGAAGTTTTTTGATCCATCATGAATTGCCGTCTTGTAATTGGTCATGATATTTATAAATATTTTAAGTTTATATAAGAATGTTTAAAAAATATTTTTTTAAACTTTTATACTTATTTAGTAATAACGTTTAATTTTTTAAACTAATTGAAAAGAAATACCAAACGCAGTGTGTTTTATTGACATGTTATGGATAGAGATATATTAATTAGTGTTATCATTATTATGCCATTTGTACAAATTGAACAATTTTCCCAAAATTTTCGACAAATTTATGTCATTTGCGCACATGAAATAACCTGATCAAAGTGTGTAACTTATCACTTTTTCATAAGTGAAAATTTACTTATGTGTTTTTAATACATTAATCATAGTAACTGTGCTTTTATGTATTTTCATTTTGAAACTTGGATAAAAAATTATTTTTGGAGCATTATTTAAAGCTGTTTTAGTAAGAAAAAACAGTCAAAACTTTCTATTATTTTTTATACGAAATATTTACGATTATCATTATGAACGTAAACAAAAGTTATTTGTTTATAATTTTATATCAGCTGATCGGTCTGTAGACTGTTAAAGCCCTAAAGTAGACGCTTGCGCAGTGAAGACTTGCCTTTGATTGGTTAGCATAAGGATTTATCTGTAACCAGTGAAAACGCTCTTAGGTTAGGTTTTGGGTAAGCTAAGGTTTTTTAGGTAATTAGAGCGGCCCGTGAAAACGCACCTTTTCATATCCGTCATGTTTGACTTTTACCGTAGTTGACTTGCGCCGCGAGGAGCTTCCTCAATACGACGATCGGTAGCAGACGGGAAAAGGCAGCTTATCCAGGTCAAATATGGCGGCCGCGGCGTTGTAACGGGGGGGTAGGAAAAGCTTCAAGTGACGTCATATATGTCTCCTCCATATACCTTCTTAGCTCCATGGCTCAAATCGACAATAATTTTGTATCGTTTTTGATGCTGCATCGTCACTCCTCCGCTTTTATAGAATATCTCGCTTTTGACCCATGAGAATGCTCCATAATAGGCTGAAGTAATCGTTTTCTATAAAAGCGGTAGTGTGACGATGCAACAAAAGGATAAAATTTTTAGCAGTGACGGGCAATTTGCAACATGCTTTCGGGGGCCGACGGGTTGCGAAATTTGAAAATGGAGGGCCAAAAATCACAGTCCAGTGAAAGCCAAACACCTCATTGGTCATTGAGTCGCGTCCTTACCAGAAAACAATCTCCTAGTGGTAGGGAAAATGTCGCTTTATTCCTTTTTCCGAGAAAAAAAAATCGTAGCGGCAGTTTTGAAGTGAATGTTACCTGTTTTCATTTTTATAAAGCTATCGAAATTAACTCAAGTTATTTCGATGGCTTTTTATAAAATGTGGGTGAAAGATTTCGATTTTAAGCTGTAAATTAAAAATGAAATTTGTATTTTTTTTTTTATTTACCTTTATTACTTTCAAAATCGAAAATAAAACAAATATTCGCACATTGTTCTAGAAAAATGTAATAACTATTTTAGAATACTAAAAGCTTTTGTATAATGGAAAATTGGGAACCAAAACGGCCTATAGAGGCGCTGCTCGCAGCCTTCGATACAGGATAACTGTCCCTTTAATTTCCCTTTAACTAATGTTAAAGTCCCATTGAAACAATTCTTTATTATAAATGTATTTAAAAGTTTTAGATATTCAAATTCGTATAATATTTATTTTGCCATATAAGACAGAAAACAAATGTCACAGGAAATCTGAAATTGTGCAAAAGAAAATTATTCTGAACAAATTAAAAACGCATGTAAAGCAATGAGCTTACAGGGCGTTATCCTGAATGGAGAAGTTACACCTTTTCCCCACCAGATGGCGTATTCGAGCGCTTGAATCGCCAATAATGTCAGGAATAAGCAGAACAAAATATATGAACAATTTTGTAATATTATGTTTGTATATCAATTATTTAGTTTGTGCTACGCAGTCCATCAAAAATAAAAGTTTAATATTACATAAAAAAAACTCCATAGAAGAGTTTTTTAATTTTTTTTATTAAATCCAATTTTTATATAGATGGAGTCTAATAAAGCGTTATGCTAATTTTTACTAATCTGCTTAAAATAAATAAATCATTACGCCATCTCTTAAATCTCAGTTTCTCATTATGAATCCAAATGTATAAGTACAGTAAAAGTTTCAAACTTTTAACAGTGTAGCTCCACACCTTATACTGTTAAAAATTTGAAACTTTTGCTGCATCGCCACTCCACCGCTTTTATAGACAATGATTACTTCACTGTATTATGGAGCATTTTTATTGGTCAAAATAAAGATATTCTATAAAAGCGGCGGAGTGACGATGCAACAAATTTTTCAAATGTTTAACAATGTATGTCTGGCCCATGTTCAGCGTGATTTTTTTTCCAACCACCTTCGTCGTTCCAAGCCCAAGCTCGCACTCTGATTGACTGTTGCTCTCGGCACTGTTTTCACGTAACTGGGCGATAATCATACTTGGCGTAGCGATAGATACTTCCGTCGAGGAGTTTGATTTCCTTCCGAACCGAGTACAAAGTAACTTTTCTCTTGCAGCATTGGATTGGATGGAACGTGTCTTATTAAAAGCTGTACTCTTTAAAAGTTTTTACACGCAACTTTTTACTTTGTACTCGGTTTACTTCGTACTCGGTTCGGAAGGAAATCAAACTCGACGGAAGCGTCTATCGCTACGCCAAGTATGATTATCGCCAAGTTACGTGAAAACAGTGCCGAGAGCAACAACCAATCAGAGTGCGAGCTTGGCCTTGGAACGACGAAGGTGGTTGGAAAATAAATTACTCCCATGTTCATTACACTGTTAAACATTTGAAATTTTTGCCACATCGTCACTCCACCGCTTTTATAGAATACCTATAAAAGCGGTATACATGAATGAGAATTCTCCATCCGTTGAAGTAATCGTTTTCTGTACTGTTAAAAATTTTAAACTTTTTCTGCATCATCACTCCACCGCTTTTATAGAATATCTGTATTTTGACAAATGAGCATGCTCGATAATAGAGTGAAGTAATTGTTTTCTATAAAAGCAGTGGAATGATGATGCAGCAAAAGTTTAAAATTTTTAACAGTGTATAAAAGCAGCGAAGTGACGATGTATCAAAAGTTTCAATATTTTAACAGTGTACACATAGTTGAGATCTAATTCCATATTACAGTCTCCTTCGGGTGGCCGAAAAAAAAAAAGACAGAAAGACGGAATGGGTCTTTATTATAGATAGAATAAACATATAATTCGTTCATGTTCACATCATGAATTCGACTAATTTTAATGATAGTCTGTTGCTTACGAAATTTGCGCTTTACGGCTGAATCGTTAGAACATTAAACTTGGATTTGGGGAGAGGAGGGGGGGGGGTTCAAATCCTACGCCTTCCAAGTTATATTTTTAATTTTATTGGTTTCTTTATATTTTTCATGATAAATAAGGCATTTTTGATGAAGGTATTTTCTGTATTAGTAACACAGATATATTTCCATAATTAAAATAAAAGACTTTTTTAAATACGAGAAAATGAGGTGTCTCACGATTATTATTATTTTTAATACCTTTTAATATTTAAAGTCTCATTTCAAAACGTGATTACTTTTTTTTTTCTTAAGCGTTTATTTTCAAGTATTTTTGCAGTGGATTTTTATTAAAATCAGAATAGAATTCACATTTTACGCTAAAATCAATGCGGAAAATATTATAAAGAATGTAATCGTAGATTATTTTATTTTAATCTGCACATATGATTTATAAAGTGATAAAATACATTGGGTTTGCCATCTAGTTTTGTAATGCATAAAACATGATTAGAATGTTTTTAAATTTTCTACTGAAAGTATAAGTATTTTGCTTATACTAATATGATTGTGGGTGCCATTTGTTTCTCATATTTTATGATGTATATTGGTCTGTTATTCACACGTCATTAAAATGTGCAATCACAAAATGAAATCGATGTAATAAAACCTTCTTTGAAAAATTGTCTAACTAAAAGTAAAACACATTGTTAACACTTTGAATCTTTTGCTGCATCGTCACTCCACCTCTTTTATAGACTATTTCTATTTTGACCAATGAGAATGCTCCATAATACAGTGAAGTAATCGTTTTCTATGAAAGCGGTGGGGTGACTATGTAGCAAAAGTTTAAAATTTTTAACTGTGCATAAATACAAAAAGCCCAATCAAAATCATTCGACAAATCGCCCACAAAAATTATCTGGGCTTGATGCTTTTGGATTTTGTCTGAATGAACATGGACATGTATTCCTATTACAAAAGCCATGTTTTTGGAAGGTAAATAAATGTAGTTGTTGATTTTACAGTTTTGAACCATAAAAATATGAAATATATTAAATTTTTTTTTATTAATTAATTACTTTAAAAGTTCTTTCTTTGAGAAGATCTACTGTATGAAAAAGATTCCTTGCGCGCAAGCGGTCTGATTCATGGTTTTAAACAGACCTTTGGTTTGGTTTGATAGGTGATTGCTTTGGGGGCTTATAGCAACTTTGGCTTTTTTATTTATTTGAACAACATACATTTGACTTGTGTGCTCGACATGAAAGTCTGCTTATAAGTCATCGTCAATATACAAGGACGAGATAGCACAAGGAAATTTACATCACAGGAGAAATACAACCAGGAGCTCCACACAAAGTGTGTGTGCAATGGAGCCAGCGGGAATCGAACCCACAACCTCCAGATAAGCAGAGTGGCGTCTTAACCACTCGGCCACAGAGGTCCTAGCAACTTTGTCTTTTGCCTCGAATGATCCGTAATTTACAATGATCCATTTCCTTTCTTTTTCGTTAGCCTCGCAGCTGCCACTACTGATCACGCCACTGGGGAGACTTAAACAGACCTTAGATTGGACGGGCAGTGAGTAATCAAACTTTGAGCAGACTTGAAGTATGAGAAGGGGCCTCCGTGGCCAAGACACCACGGCGCTAATCGTCTGAGAGAGCAGGAGGTTGTGGGTTCGAATCCCGCTGGCTCTTTTGCACACTCTTTGTGTGGAGCTCCCGGCAGTACTTCCTTCGCGTAGTAAAATTTTCTTGTGCTATCTCGTCCCTGTATATTGACGATGATTTAAAAGCAGGCCTTCATGTCGAGCACACAAGTCAGATGTATGTATTAAATAAATAAATGAAAGTATGAGAAATCATACTTTATAATGATTTCTGGATGTTTTAAAATTATACAATTATAAAAATAATAATTAATGAATTTATTTGACTGTATTCAAAGATGATTTATAAGAAGAAATAGATGGTCTGTCTGTAAGTAACACTTATTTTTTTAAACCGATTTTTAAAAAATCTTATTAAAAATTGATTGAATGTTTACATCACACTCAAGAATATTGTGAAATTATCTTTTTTATCTTATTAAAATTTACGTCAAGGTATTTGAAATGAATTATTTATACAGTTTTCGGAGATCGACTTTTAAAAATTTTCTTAATGAGGCATACGTGTGCGAGGAATTGGCTTGTATGTTTTGTCAGAAGAGAAATTTAAACGTTGTTATAATAATAAATAAATAAGGTTTATTGAAAGTAGGGTCTCAGTTTATGGTACTTTTTTAAGCACATCTGGAAAAAACTAAGTGTATGAAGATAAGTTTTAAAGAATAAGTTCACATGGGAAAAATGTGTGTATATGATGATAAAAAAAGTATAACTATGCGCCACGAACTGAGTTTGTTTTAAATTTATTATAATGTTTTAATTATCTGCAAATGAATTTTGCTGGAAGTTTTTTTTAAGTCATTTATATGCATGTTTATGAAATGCGTGATTAAAAAATAAATTATAAAACTTGCTGTAAAACTTATTTGTATGCCTAATATTTATGACTTGTAATTCCTAAATCATTGGGTTATAAGATGCTCAGATATCCAAATTAAAAACCTTTTTGATTTTTTTTATATTTTAATCATGTTCTCAAATTCGCAACTCTCTCCGTTTAAAAACTCAAAACTTTATGAAAACAATTACAAAAGCGATTTCTGAGTTATCTATATCCTTGAAAATTTTCGTTAGTTTCATTAAGTAAAGAATAATGTGTTTCATCAAATGTTAACATGGAAAAACGTGTTTCAGTTTCCTCTAATTGTACCTCTTTTATTATAGTCTATTATTAAATAATTGCCACAATTTCCACAGATTTAACCCCTTGTGGCACAGTGACAGTGGTATATCTATGAAACCACTTAATTTTAATTCCAAAACGCCACATTGTCTCCGGAATTCTGGTAAAAAAATTTCGGTTTATTGAATTCCTGCAAAATAGGTTTTTCTTAATTGCAAATAAAGTTGTTTTTAAATTCCGGTGTCAGTCATCAATTTGAATACTTAATTAATGAATTTTCTCTGCAAAGGGTTAAATGGATAATTTTGTGTGTTAACGTCGAACAACGCGTTTCTGATTGCATGATTATATAGTCAATCAGGGCAACTTTAGACCAAGAGAGAGAAAAAAAAAAGATTAAATCTGCTATATCGCTTGAATTAACGGCAAAGCTTTTGTCTCTATATAAGCAGTACTAGTGTCAGTTTGGCAGCTCATTTTGGAAATACAGTAGAACCTCGATTATCCGAAGTAATTGGGACCCATCCTACTTCGGATAATCGAGATTTTCGGATAATCGAAAATTCATCAATAATCATCTAGTTTAATATATAATATCGTCATTGAACTGTTATTATGACTTATTTTAACTGTTAAATACTAAATTAAAATTATGAACGAAAATAAATATATTTCTGAAACAAAAACTTATAATGGTTTAGATTTTTTCCGGGTTCTTTGTGAGAAGGAATTCTAAAAATGGAAATTCTAAAATATTTATCTGCGCTCATAGTTTGGAAAGGATGGCTTGCATACAAACGGAATGTGGGGGGGGGGGGGGGGGCTTAAAAATGCATGTTTAAGAGAAAATTTTGGATGATAGTAGAAAGTGAAAAAAAAAAGTGCAGAAGAAACCGACTTCAGTTAATCGAGGAGAGTTTCGGTTAATCGAGGTTCTACTGTAATTCGTCAAGATTCCACCATGGAAGAATGGATCGAATTTTCGTAAAAGTAGAACAAAGTTACCCTGATCATTGACTGTACCTCTTTTATTATAGTCTATGTTAGCATCGGAAAACGCGTTTCATTTTCTACTAATTGTACCTGTTTTATCATAGTCTATTATTAAATAATTACAAAGTTTTCCACAGATTTAAAAAGATAATTTTGACAATGTTATCTGTAAGGTGTTTCAATGTTGCGGAAAAAAAGCTCTGTTGCAAATAAGCCGAATAAAAATGTCCAATAATTAGATGCATTTTACGAATGAAAACGATTTCGTAATTGCGCAAATAAAATAAAATAAAAGTAAAATAAATGGAGATTTGAGAAAAGTCTTAATGTTTATAAACATTTTAAACGTGATCGCGTTTATGGAATTAGAATAGAGTGCGAAGACGTTATAAAATATAAAGTAATTAGTTTAACTTAACTTTTATCTATTCCGACTGGTCTGTTTTGAAGAAAAACATTCAGACATCAACTGTATAATTTGGTGTTTTATTTCCAAAAATACTAGTATTTTAAAATCTGTGATTAGGAACTGTGAAATTTTAAAGCTTTGTAAATAATTTTTGCGATAATCCCTCACATCTATATTGCGAAGCTCATTGCATATTTTCATGACTTTCTAGAAAAACACCAGTATTTAAAAACCGGAGCTCAAAAACCGTGAAATTTTCAAACTTTGTGGATTTAAGCTAAATTTTTCCTAACCAGTATCCTATTATGAGGACAAAAGTTGAGACGTCACCTGCATATTATGGTTACTTTATTGAAAATGATCAGTATTTTTAAATTTAGTAAGCAGTTAACTCAATTTTTTGCATTTTGGAAAAAAACTAAATTCAAATTTTAAAGTTCAGTCTTTAAAGTTTTAAAGTTCAGATCCATTTTGAAATTTTAAAGTTCATTTGGAAGTAGTTTTCTTCATTTATGAATTAGAGTCCAGTCATCTATGCAATGGTTTGTTACTAATAACATCAAAAACCATCTATTCCGAGTAATTTTTTTAAAACAAGAAATGAACTTCTCCAAAATACCAAAAATGGAGCTAGTTTTTTACTGCACGCTTAGAATTTATAACATAGAAACTGCGAAAATTTAAAACTTTATACATTTGAATTAATTCCCGAACACTACAACTAATCTTTATTGAAAACGGGATTTCTGATGACTTTCTATCAACAATATGTATCCATCTATGGTTTGGTGATTAAAGATTACCGATAAATGTGTGAAGAGCTTAGATAATTAAAGGTGGTAAATGACACAATCATCTTTTTGAGAACATGAGCTTTAAAGTTCCAAATATCTGTTTGTGTTTATTGATAAATGCCTCTTTTTTCAAATAATAATTTAACATGTGCTAGAAGACTATTATCTTCAATCATATGATTGATTTTTAGCTCGCAGGCTATCTAAGCCTGATAATAATCCCATATCTCAATTTAGATAAATGGGTTTTTCACGCTGAATTATCAGAATTCATTCAAATTTTAGCTATAGGCTAATTCTGATGAAGCGCCTCCATGATTAGTTTTCGATGTTCATTGATTAAGTATAAGTGGGGAATGGAAATGGGGGGAAACCCCTCTTAATTTAGGTAAATGCGATTTTTACGCAGAAATTGCCGATCAGCTGCAAATTTTGGATATAGGTTTATTCTGATAAGTTGCTTCCCTGATTTGTTTTGGGGATTCATTGGTTAAGTATAAAGGGGAGATCTGGGGGGCTAACCCTCTTAATTTAGGTAAATGGATTTTTCATTCATAATTAACCGATTTGCTTCAATTTTTGGATGTAAATTCGTACTGATAAGATGCTTCTTTGATTAGTTTTGGGATTCTTTTGCTACGTATAAAGGGGAGAATGGGTAATTACCCCCCTTAAATTAGATAAATGGGTTATCATGCAGAATTATCAGATTTGCTTTAAAATTGGATGTAGGCACTTTATTGATAAGGCGAACCCCTGAATAGTTTTGGGGATGTAATGGTTAAGTATGAATTGGAGAACAGGGAGAAGCCCCACTTAAATAAATATGGCTTTATGCAGAATTATCCGATTTGCTTCGAATTTTGGATATGGGTTCATTATGATAAGGGTATCCCTGATTAATTTCGGTGGTTCAATCATTAACTATAAAGGATGGAAATGGGGGAGCTAATCCTTGAAAAAAAAAGCTGTAATACACATTTAGTGTGAATAGCCTGTACGCTCAATGCCATCAGTTTAACTAGTTTTATTAGTAATTCTGAAAATTGGTTAATTTCTATTTCGAAACAACAGAAATATTTTAAATGTGATGTAATTTGTGAGCGGACTGATCTGATAGATTTTTTGAGGCGAGAACCGAGACATATTTGTGAGTCTTCATAATAATAGATGCCCCACCAGTGGCCGAGAGGTTCTGACCTCTCAACTGGTAGACGGCAGGTGCCGGGTTCGAACCCAATCGCGGCCGTCGGCCTAACTGTTCGGAGTTTTCGTGGTTTTCTTCGAAACTTGCCTAAGATTCCCTTAGAAAGGCCCCCACGAAGGGAACTCCCCCCCCCCCCATGGCCTATATCCCTAGAGTAGATAATCGGCCGATACAAAATAAACCAAACTAAAAAAAAGCTAGTTTTAACAATACATTTTTATTTGAAATGTTTAAACTTCTCCCCATCAGCTGCAATGCACATTTGGATACACTTTTGTCCGAAAGATAATCATTTCTCCTTCGTTCATGCTTCATGAAGTCATAATGTAGGAAATCACGAAAAAACAAACGCGCGTTTTAATCGTTCTATTCTCCGCATTAAAGGTGTTCTCAACTGCTCGGCTCAACAAGCGCAAAACGTTTTGACGCATTTACAAATTCATTTTTTAACATATATATATATATAAAATTGGAATGCCTGACAATGAAAGCGATTTCGAATCGAACTTATTTTCCATTTTATGATAGTTAAATTACCTATCTAGTTCTAAACTATTTCGATCACGTGATCACCCGTTTTTCTCCTGCTTTTCGACCGGTTTTTCTGCTTTCGTCGGGAAATGTGCTCAAAAACGTCAAATTTGAAGGCTTGTTATGAAAGATTTATTGTGTTTTTTAAAAAAACAGAAAATTGAGTACAATTAGACAGTTTCTGAATAACAACACCTGCTATTTTCATGCATTTCCAAACAAAAATAAATTAAAGCATGTGTCACAAAGTTGCCCTTTTTGATTTAAGAACACCTTTAATCTCCACAAGTTCACTTTTCGTAGTAAATTGATGATTCTCTACAATTTTGTAAATCCCTTTTTCCTTATCTCTTTCCGTTTTCGAGATAGAAATGGTGACTCCACAGTTCTTCAGTAATTGGAACCGTGGACGATTTCATTCAAAAGCGCATGTATACTTTTTTATATCTAGACACCACTTTTATGAAAATAGCAGCAGCAGTTCCGAAATTAAGGGTGTATTTCGATTCAAACTGCTTATTTTCCTATTTATTTTTAAATTCATTTTTGCTCTCAAATACATCAAACTGACAAATCGTCATATTTAGAAAGTACACAAGGTGCCTTGATTGTCGATATTTTGATAACTGCAGAAAATATAGCAAAAAAAGCAATTAAAAACCGCCTTTTGAGCCGATTTTTCCGAAGCGGAAGATTTGGGAACGAAAAAAAGTGTCATACGGAGAAGGAAATTGTTTATAAACCAAATTCTAATGAATTGAGCATAAAATGACATCACATGGCACTTTATAAGTCTTTTCAAAAATCCCCTTAGCAAGTTTCATGTTTCTACTTTTAAAAATGCGTCTGAAATTGTATAAAAATTTTTCGAGCTATTAAAGGTGAAAAAGAGTTTTTTTCGAATACACCCTTAAGATAATGACAAGGGACTTCAGTGGGCATATTGCACATATACCATATTGCCAATGATGTCAAGTCACTGGCGATTTTAGACTTTTGTTAGATGCTTATAAAAATACATGAGGAATTATCCTGAAACTCAAGACGTGTAAACAGAATAGTATAGGTCACATATTTCCGTAAAGTTTTTTTTTCCAGAAACCTCATAAAGAACAGTCAACAAATTAAAAAAAAAAAAACCGAATATCTTTTGGATAACCCTATAAAAAAAACTCTGGTAGCAAAAGCGTTTAAACTGCATATCAAGATTTAAGAGGCTTGTTGTAATAAACTATGTTCATTTTTATGAGTACTCGTTTAGAAATTATTTTTTATAAAAACAGTCCCAAATTTCGCCAAGTTATTGGTTTAAAATTTGCAGTCTTTTTAATGTAATAAAAATGTTATTTTCAGAAATCAAGATATACAATATGGTGCACAATATCCTGTAATCAAAATTAAAAATTTATAAAAATTTGATGAAAAATGAGAACGTTTATTAAATAATGTTTCAATAGGCATGCACGAATGCAAATGCAATCAAGATGTAATGTGCATAATGTATTAGCTAAATGTATAAACCAACCTTTGTGAATATCTCAAAAATATAGCTTGAAAATTCTGAAAATTATTGTCCATAGAATAAGCTCGAAATCCGTTGTTCCCAAACTGATGTTTAAAGATGAATAAGAATAATTTGTCACCAGCCCTGGTTCTGCATCGCAAAAGGGTTAAATTAAGTGTTTAAAAATGATAAAGTTTCTTTCAAATCCTAAAATTTTAATTTTCAGTGAAAAATCTTCTTTAAATTTATTTGAAGTTGATATTAGATAACTAAATTTCTAAAATGTGAAAAAAAAAAAAAAATGTTAATTCGTGTGTGAGGACTGATGCAATGCATTTTCTAAGGCAGGGCTATAGACATATTTACGAAAATTTGATATAACAATTGATTTCTTAAAATTTGAGAATATTTATTTCCATTGTTGCCTGAATTTAAGATTTAAAAGTGATTTTATGAAAATGTGTTATTTCAATTAAGTCTCTTGATGTTGATAATAACCCATTATGTTATATGTTACTATGGCATCTGGTTGTTTCACTCTTTTTTTGTTTATTTAAGGGGGCTCAAGGGTTGAAAACTTTTCAAAAAATCGATTTTTTTATGATCTAGTTTGATTATTCAATTAATTCTTAACTCAATGATAAAAAAAAGCATAAAAATATTTGCATTTTTAACGGAGTTAGAAGCATTTATGTATCAACATTTTCATAGCCGCACCCATATAATTTCAACTTTAGGTCGCGTTTCCTCAAAACTTGGTTTTTGACGACTAACACCAAGATTAAAAAAAAAAAAAAAAAAAAAAAAAAAAAAAAAAAAACTATTTGATGGAATGGCTTAAATTTTTTTTGCATGTACATAACATCATTATCTATAGAATGAATTAAAGATATAACTATCACTTGAAAAAAACATTATTAAAAAAGCTCTCCAATTTGAAAATTTAAAAAGCCCCTAAAAAATACTTGTTTTTCATTAAAAATACCCAAAATATTAAACTATCTAAAACATATTAATTCATTCTATAGATAATGATGTTATATGCATGCAAAAAAAAAAAAGCCATTCTATCAAATATATTTTTTTAAATCTTGGTGTTACTCGTCAAAAATCAAGTTTTGAGAAAACGCGACTTAAAGTTGTAATTACATGGGTGCGGCTATGAAAGTGTTGATACATAAATGCTGATAACTCCGTTAAAAATGCAAATATTTTTATGCGGTCTTTTGCATTGAGTTCAGAATTAGATGAATAATCAAACTAGACCATAAAAAAAATCCGATGTTTTTGAAAAGTTTTCAACCCCTGAGCCCCCTTAAGCTATCGTCAAACCTGAAGTATGTAAAAAACAAATGGGTAAGTGTGATCGCAGGTCACACAGAAAGCTTCGTTTAATTTTTCTTTCAAAACAACTTATACTTTAATTAATAAATCCAAGCTGTTTGTTTATATTTAATAAATTCCTACACAGGTGGTAGCACCAATAAATTTAATTTTAAAATAACTATAAAAGAAAGTTATTTATTTTAATCAAAGTAAAAATGTTCGAATGAAATTATTTAAATAAAATCCAAACTTCCGAATTCCAAATTTTTCAAAAACCGAAAATGAAAAAATATTTAGCGGAGATATAAATAAAATTTTAAATTTCTGAAAACGAAAAAAATATTTTAGCGAAATTTTAAAATTTTGAATCATTAATAATTCACATTAGTTTTTAAAAAAGAAAGAAAATTGAATTCCAAAAATATTATGAATGTCAGATGAAAGAAACCCTCATAATATAAACCCTTAAATTGCAAAAAATACGATTAAAAAAAAATTAAATCCATCTTAAGGCCCCACACTAGGCTCAGAAAAAGACCGGATGATAATGTAAAGTCTATAGGGGCGTTCTTTTCAAATATCTCGCTCAAATTTAAATATTTTTACATGATTTTTTTTGCATAGGATAGCTGAGGACGTTTCACAACCGGCCTAGTTTTTACTTTTTCAATTTTGGTTCCAGATTAAAAAAAAAAAAAAAAAAAAAAAAAAAAAAAAAAACTTTAAATTTCAAAACCGGTTTAAACCGGTTCAGAAATTGAAACTATCATAATATAAAAATATATAAGCAAAATTGAAAAAATAAAAACTAGGCCGGTTGTTGATCGTCCTCAGCTATCCTATGCAAAAAAAAAAAAAAAAAAAAGAATCAGATAAAAATATTAAAATTTGAGCGAGATATTTGAAAAGAACGCCCCCATAGACTTTACATTATCATCCGGGTCTTTTTCTGTGCCTAGTGTGGGGCCTTAATGTGAAAATTTTAACTTGTAGCACCGGGGATCGAATTAAGAATCTCCTGTTTACTAGCGAGGCGCTTTACCTCCAAACTATGTGGCTACGCGCAATTAAGTTTCTCTTTTAAAATGTAAATGTCAAACATGAACGTAGGAATTAATAAAATTAATTTAATTAAAATAATAGACTTTTTCAAAATTTTACGATTTGTCGTGTGACACGAGATATTACGAGATATTCAGCTGTAAGTGCACAAAATTTGAAATCTCTGACTTACACAGTGTTTGTCTATGGGCTCTGTGACAGAAGAAAAGTCAGAGGCCAAAGATGAATAGGGTTTCGTCAGATGAACGTAACCCTAAAAAGTTATTTATAATTTATTTGTTAATTTTATCACCTGATATTTTTGAAAATGTTTAATTGATTACACTCATAGTTAAAAATTTATAAAATAAATAATATTTGTGAAATAATAGCGGTGATATTGGGGTTTGTAAAAAATACTGACGTTAATATAATTTTAATACGTTATAGTCACCTATAACATGATTTTTCTTGAACATCGTGAGTATAGCACTGATAGTTATTTTACAGGCGTGCACAAAAGAAATCGATTACACATTTATCTGTGGGAAGTAATTGCATAAATGCTTTAATACAAGAATATGTATTTTCATTTTTTTTGCTTATATTTTTGCCATTAGAATTGCATTTTCAATCGTACCGAACAATGTTTTTGCAGTAACATTTTACTATGCATTCTTTGCAAGATTTTCCATAAAAAAATCATTAAAATTTTTAATTCATAATTTCTGCCTTGTTTAAACACATTTTTGCATTCGGCTATATAATATTTAATACTTTTATATACTTTAAAGGTCCTTAAAACAGTAAAATGTACTAAGACGGAATCATGGGAAATTTTACGTTTTAAATATGTTTTCCGTTAAGAAAATGCATTGAAGCTATAACTGTACCTTATTGTATTATCCACTGTGACCATAAAAGTTTTTCCTTTAAATCTAGATCGCGCTATAGCAGCTTTCGTTTTTCTCTATTTTTACTCAATATCATTTTCATGATATTTGTAAATTTAATAATTTCTTTAAGGAAAGAAATGGGGAAGAGACAAGCCTGCATCGGGTTTGGCTACCCGATTTAACTCTACCTGAATAGGAAATTTTTTTTCATTGCTAAATTTTTTACACTAATTTTTTTCAGTCTTTGTCTTTCCAAATTAACTTTGAATGCATCGGGATAGGATCAATTTCGGTTTGAATTTTGATCCTTTTTGATCGAATTTTGATTGACCCGATTTTTCAAGAGAAAGCACTATCTAATTATTTTTTTATGAAAAAACTAAATATTTGAATATTAATTATTGTATATGTGTTCATTTTTACACAAAGATAAAATTGATATTGGATAATTGTAGACTATTTCTCCATTATTTAAAAAAAAAATCTTTTACTGCGGGTTCATGTCGAGTTTTACCCGGTCCGCTGAGGATTCTAGAAGAAACCTATGGTTTGTAGCATGAAAGTTTAATCTAGTAGTAAATTTGAAGTTTTTAACTTGCTTTTCAGCGTGTTTAAATTATACAGGGCGTTCATAATGAATGGGCCAAAATGAATAGCGCAGTGTGACTGCCGTAATGGATTTATTTAGACAAAACAAATTTATTTTGCAACTACTATACAAGTTTTATTTGGCAACAAGGAAAAATCATCGAATGACGAACTCGTCGCTAGAGGCGCTGTTAAACAAAATGTCGTCCATGCAGGAGAATGCGTACGGAGTTTTCGAATATGCCAAAACCTCCTCTGTAACTGTTGTGCAAAAAAAAAAACTTATGTTCCTGAACGAACGTCTACCCCATCACTGGATTGACCGTGCTGGGCCATAGGATTCGACATGTTTTCATTGGCCGCCGAGATCATCAGATTTAACGCCCTGTGATTTTCTTCTATTGGGTTTCATTAAAGACAAGATGCTTGTGCCTCCACTTCCTCACGACTTAGAGGAACTGAGGCAGCGGATAACTGCAGCTTTGAACTCCATCACAGGGGATATGCTATCACGAGTGTGGCAGGAGCTTGATTTACGTGTAGCCATTTGTCGTGTCACCGGAGGGGCACATATTGAACACCTGTAGAAACTTGGATAAATGTATTTTTGAGAATGTATTTTTAGCATATATTATGCCAATTTGAATTTTCTAGATATATTAATTACAACGTCCACAATCATGTTTTCTTTTTGTCCCATTCATTATGAATCACCCCACATATAGTTGCAGTTTTCGTAAAGCAGAAATATTTTTAATGCAACAAGAGTGACTTTGACAACTATATTTATTTTATTAATACTGCAATTTTAAAACATTTTTTATCTTAGACATCTTTACTTTTTATTTGGACATGGTGCAAAACATGCCACGGAGATTTTATCCTGGCATTAGTGTAAGATTGCCAGATATATTTCTTGATTAAAAGAAAGATTTTTTATTAAAACTATAGTTTATGATAATATCGCACTTCTGTTATTTTTTCGCATCCTGCTAAACTGTATGAAATAAATAAGCGATTCTTCGTAATTAATAACTGTTTTTTTTTTAGCAGTGCTTACATATTTTCTATCAACAGGTTTTAACTAATTTTTCAGTCGTATTTTCAGTGATGAATCAAACATTTATTGTAGCAACTGAAATAAATCATAATATCCTAAATATCATTAAAAATCGTGAGCATTTTAACAGTGGGTATACTACAAAAGGAATGTTTGTATTGAAAAAAAATGTAATAAAATGAAGTATCAAATCTTAAGATAAAGATATACTAATTTAAATAATTTATATAATCTCATTTAACCCTTTCTGGTCTGGTGTACTATTAATAGTACATGACTTTTAATGGGGAATTATTTTGTTTTAAGAAATACTTTTGCTATTATTTGCATATAGTAATGTTAGTATATGTCTATGTATTTATTATATGACTTCAATTATGTTCAGGCATTTAGTAATAATAATAATTATTATTATTATTTGCTTTATCCTCTTTGTGTGTTTGCGATTCTTTTATTTTAAACATATATTTCACTTTATAAATTTAAAATAAAAATTACTTTCCTGAAAGAATCCTGTGTAATGAAGGGTAAAAAGTATTAGAAAGTTGCAATATAAGTTAAATCTTATTGTAATACAATATTTTTTAAACACCTCCAAAAATTATTCCTTTCCTATTGTCATACGAATATTACTTAAGTACGGTAATAATTAATATTACTATTAGTACGAAAAAGAACAACATTAGTTATCTTCCAGACAATGAAATATTCATTGAATATTAATTAATCTATTTGGATAGCTAGCGTTAATGTTATCAACGTAAATTTTTCTAAAAACTGAAAAAAAAAAAATCGGACTCGAAAGGTTTATATATTTTTATGTTATTGCAAAAAATGACAGGCCCAGATTTGTATCTTCGTTACTGAAAAAAAAAATCTCTCTTCCATTTAAGGGTGTATTCGAAAAAACGCTTTTCCACTTTCAACAGCTCGAAATTCTCTGATACAATTTCAGACACATTTTTAAAAGTAAAAACATGAAATTTGCTGAGGGGATTTTTTAAGAGGGCCGTGTGATGTCATTTTACGCTAAATTCATTAGAATTTGATTTATAAACAATTATCTTCTCAGTATGACCTTTTTTTTTCGTTCTCAGATCTCCCGCTTCGAAAATATCGGTTCAAAATGCCGTTTTCGATTGCTTTTATTGCAATATTTTCTGCCTTTATCAAAAAATCGACAATCACGGCACCTTGTGTACTTTCTATATAAGACAATTTGCCAGTTTGATGCATATGAGAGCAAAAATAAATTTAAAAATAAATCGGAAAATAAGCAGTGTGAATCGAAATACACCCTTAATGCACGTGCATGTAATGTTTACTTGAAGCATAAAAAGTTTCAAATGTAAAATGAGGATAATCTTAAAAATTACTAAAAGCAAGACATTAGAAAACAAGAACGAGAAATTATACGTACGTCATCGATAATGAAACACTTTCCATCACATTTAGAATGCTATAATAAAACTTCAGAAAATGGAAAGAAAAGCTTACCAAGTTGAAAGGTGAAGTTTACACGAACAATTTGGAAAACGCGGAATGCATTTGAAAACGCAATTTCCAATATTACCATAAATAAGTCGGAAAAATATACAATTTTTTTCTGCATCCCTATATATGATCTATTTATATGTATGTATACTACATAGTATGCGAAAAGCTAATTCATTTAAACGCATAGCGCAGTTAAATTTTCCATTTAGCAATTTTTGTCAATAAACGGATGTTATTGAAACCTTTTTTGCATCCCTGAATATGATCTACAGATATCATACACAGAAAGTAAAATTAAACGAATAATTAAATTTCCAAACACAAACAACAACTGAATATTCATTTCCAGCAATTATTTTTTTTAGGTTTGAATTATTCAATTATTGTTCATTTTCTTCTGTATCCAAATTCTGTTGGGTGTGCCTGTAAATGAACGATAAATTCTTTGCTACCCAAACTTTATAGTAAGAACCTTGTAGCATACTTCAATGATAAATATAAATTGAAGGGTGTATTCGAAAAAAACGCTTTTCCACCTTCAATAGCTCGAAATTTTCCGATACAATTTCGGACACATTTTTAAAAGTAGAAACATGAAACTTGCTGAGGGGATTTTCGAAGAGACGTATAAGGTGCCGTGTGATGTCATTTTACGCTCAATTCGTTAGAATTTGATTTATAAACAATTACCTTCTCAATATGACACTTTTTTTCGTTCACTAATATCCCGCTTCGGAAAAATCTGTTCAAAATGCCGTTTTTTATTGCTTTTATTGCAATATTTTCTGCATTTATCAAAGAATTGACCATCACGGCACCTCGTGTACCTTCGAAATAAAACAATTTGCCAGTTTGATGCATTTGAGAGCAAAAATGAATTTAAAAATAAATCGGAAAGTAAACAGTTTGAATAGAAATATACCCTTAAAGTAAGTAGAAGCCCGAAATAACGCGGTTGTTGGGAGTCATGTTTCACACCAGCTTTATAACTTAACTGCGGTACATCGGAATGGTGTCGGAGCAAATGATGAAATCACTTACCCGCGTTTTGAAATGTAATTAACTTTATTATTTATTGAACACAGACTTAAAGTTACACTATCTTTAAAAAAAAGTCCTTAAGTGTTGTTTGGCGAACTGAGGCGTTTCTTTTCGGCATATTGTTTCACACAAGCAAGATGCAGGAGATGAACACAATCTGAATCATTTTGCCTCTCCATCCACGAAATTACCTTCGTTAATTATAAAATGACTTCACTAACATGTGAAACGTCTTCTTTCATTACCACATCATTTTTAATTTCATCATCAACATCTTGCTCACTAAAATTTTTATGCGTTACAGCATCAATGATAACCTGATCTGTTATGATCTCTGAAATTGGTTCCAAATTTATCAATTTCTATCTAGTCATTTAAATCGCCAGAGATATCAAAATTCATAGCACTAACTGCAGACTGCAAGTCTCTCATTGTGTTTCACTGAAATTTTAAATGCAAAATTTATCCTAAAATTGATCATTTTTTTTCGGGGGACATACTTTCCTCCGCGTTAAATCCGAATTCGCGGTATATCGGACAGCTTTATTTCTGGCTTCTATTGTACGTTTGAAATAGTGTAATATCATTAAAATACACAGCAAAGAAATTTTCCTTTTGAGTGTGATAAACCGTAAATGCTACACACTTAATTTTACTACCGAACATGTTCATAGTAATACCCAATAACATGTATTCATTTCATGGCAATCGGACTATATTTATGCGTTTTAGAGCACGGAAAGAAGACAAACGACCCGAATTCATAAACATTTTTCAACTATATTAGGAAGAGTTAAAAACGAAGAAATCATCGTGTAAAGAAATAATTAAAAGTACAACGTACAATTAACCTGAAAAAATATGAATTTGCAAACCCTAGATTAGTGGTACAAATAAAATGTAGTTAGCTGAGGCATCTCTGATATATTTAAAAAATGTGCATTGGAGAAACAACTCTACAATAGTACGAAAAATTAAAACTCGACGAAGAGTTCATTGATTTCGTTGAAAATACAATATTATCTAGTTTCAACAAATATAGGTCATGGGTATGAAAGTTAGATATAAAAGTAAAAATATAAAACCCACTGATAACATAAACAGTTTATGAAGCACTAGCTATAAATAAGAATATGGGCTATAAAGGAATGATTGGAGAATATAAAAGTTTTAAGGACAAAAGCCGGCTCTGTCCTTCTTTTCTTAGAAGAGCAACCATAACTTCCGCTGCTAATAACTAGATATTCTAATTATAAATATAAGGAATAGATCAAAAGATTAAAATGTCATTAACATCGCAAGTCTCCGTGATATCAATGCTTCCTCATTCTCTTGAAAGAAAATAATAATTGCTAAATAGTTTAAAAAAATAAAACACACACTTTTATATCAGGTCGGACTAAACAGTTTAAATTTTTTTGTCGGTTTCATAGTTATCGTTTTCACATGTGTTTCAGTGATTATCATGTGTCTAGGGTATCAGGTGACTGTTAATTTTTAAAATTTGTTTTTGATCGATTTATCCCGCGTTTTTGATTTTGATCCTTTTAAGCGGCGATTTTTCATATTGTTGAATTGTCATCGGTTCTCAATAAGAGTCAAAGTTTCAATTTAATCGGATGTCTTAAAGTGGGTGAAAATAACGTTCAAAGATTCCGTTACATACATATACATATACAGGTGAAGCTAATAATAAAAAGAATATTACCCAGTTAAATTGATGGCATTGAGCTCACAGGCTACGCATACTAATTGTACATTACAGCCTTGTATTTTCGTTAATTCCGTTCGAAAAAAAATTAAGAAGGGGAAACAGCTCTCCCCTTTTTCCTTTTTTATACTTAATAATTGAACCTCCTAAACTATCAAGGACATGCTTTATTATGTAAAAAATCTATATCCAAAATTCAGAGCAAATCGGATAATTCTTAATAAAAACCCATTTAGCATTTATATAATTTAAGAGGAGTTATTCTCCTCTTTTATACTTAACCATTAAACTTCCAAAACTATTCAGAGATTTGAACGAAATCTGACAATTCTGCTTGAAAAATACATTTATACAAGTTAAGGGGAGGGGCATGAGCCCCCCGTCCCCCTGTTTATACTTATTCAATGAACAGCTAATAACAACCACGGTATCACCTCATCAGAATAATCCTATATCTAAATTTTGAACGAAAACTGTTAATTCTGCATAAAAATCCCGTTTATATCAATTAAGGGAAGGAGCATGAGCTCCTCGTTCCCCCTCTTATACATATCGAATGAACTCCAAAAACTTATCAGGGATGCGCCTTATCAGGATATACCTATATACAAAATTTCAAGTGGATCCGATATTTTTATCATGAGTTATCGCGTTACGCACGTAACGAACGTACATACAGAACGGACGGGCAAATAAGCTCTCAGGCTATGATAGCCTGTGAGCTAAAAAACGTGTTAAAAATAACATGTGGTGCATGTACTGTTTAACCGTTTTCACACCGAATTAATATCGCAATGTAATAATAATTTTGTTTTTCCTATATTACAGCTTCAAATGTTTTAATTTATGAATACAAATTTAGAAAACAGCAAAAAAATACATTTCTGCAGTTTTTTTGGCTGTTTTCATTTCAGTGTTCGCATTTTGGAAAGTGATTATTGATTGACAACCTACGGCTATTTCCATGCAAACTTGTTTGTCTGTTACGCACTACGATATTTAGCTATCAGTATTTTATATAGGGAAAATGTGACTTATTTTGTCGAAGATATCTCATCAATTGAATAAAACGAAGCAAACTTTTCGAAAATAACGGTGGCCAACAAGCATAGCTATTTTCCGCTGTGTAACAAACAAATTCGCATGGAAATGGCCCTATGCAAATATAACATTATTTTTCGCTATATGCTATTATATATTGTTCTTGAGTATTTTCTCAAATTTCTAAAACATTTAGATCCCCAGCAGTCAAATGTAAGTAATATCGAGAAAACGATAAAAGCAAATAATATACTTTTTATGCAAATTAATGAATTTACATATTCCTTAATGTCTGTGGTTATATGCTTAAACATAAATATTTTCATTTAAAAAGTTAAAATCAACCTTATATTTTATAGGAAAAACAGGGACGTCGTTATTATGTTGGAAAATATGTTTTGTATTACAAATATTGCAATGTTCCCATTTGGGAACATTGGCGTTTAAACGGTTAAGGTAACTCACTATGTTTGAAAAGTATTTATTTAAATTAAAATAAATGAGTATAATACTGATTGTTTTGAATAAATTATGATATTAAAAAAGACGATTTCATTTGTTAAATAAATTATTTTGATGTACTTTTAAAAGTGCTAGGCAATAATAATGTAGAAAAGAGTTAGTTGATGTGGTACACTTTTTACAAATGTAAGAAAATCAACTTTGCTTAACGCAAAAACAAAAATTTTAATTTATATAGAACAAGGTAAAACACTTTTTAATCTGCCTGAGCAATATAGAAGCATAGCATGCAAAAGCTATTTTAGTTAAAGAAATTGTAAGTTTCAAAATGTGTCCCATACTTCCCCACTTATAGGGAGGTATGGGACAGCAATAAAACAAAGCTATAAGACACAAATTAAAAACATTTAAAATTTTGATTAAAAATGATGTAACTTTTATAAAAAAAAAATCGCATTTTCAAAAGTAAATACTTTTTTCAAATTTTCTGAATTAAAATGAAAGTGAAACATTAAAAAAAGACATGCTCCAAGTTTGAAGCATCTATCTTTAATGGTCTTGAGCTATAATAATTTAAATACAAGAAATTGTGAAAAAAAAACCCATCATGACGAAAAATGCATTTTCACAGTCATTTCCATGACAACAATTGCTTGAAAGCTACATTTTGAAAACAAACCAAAACATAAAAATTAATATTTCCTCTTCTAATTAAGATAGAAACATAATTTAAATGTCATTTTAAGTATTAAAAAAATTATACAATTTTTTTTAGAAAAATTGAAGAATTTTGTGTCCCGGATTCCCTTAACCCTTTATCTACCGCATTATGAATCCATGAAAAATTTACATTATAAAGCATTTTACGTAAATTGTTTAAACTAAATTAAAAAATTTACTTAATCATTTAATAAATTTTTGAAGGATTTTAGAAGGATTAATTAAATTTGAATTTACAGGGATTTTGTGCAATATTTATAACCCCACTCAAATCTTTTTATTTTAAATTGTTTTCTTAATATTTTGTGGAATTATAAAATGTACAAATATGATGTTCTTACAATATAGATATATTTCCGAATTGAAAAATCCCCATTCCCTTCCATTAGCGCCAAGAAAACGTAAAAGATACGAAGGCAAATAAAATCATCCTTTTAAAAATATTTTTGTTTTGTGAACCAATAATGCTTTTAGAAGAAAATAAAGTAATGTGTCTGTAACTCATTCTAAGCAGTATTACAACTAATTGACGCATTATAAGAATTTTATAATAAGTAATTTGAATGGTACTTAGTACCGTCGGTACATAAAGGGTTAATCTATGCTTTAGACAATAGTATTATTCATGTTACTTAAATGCATTTTTTTGATTACTTGAATGGCACCTACCATCATTAATTATTACATTACTAATTACTACATTACTGATTATTGCCTTACTAATTATTACATTACTAATGTAGATCTTATAAAAGGAATATGAAAAAGATAGAAAATTCCTCACCTTGCTAAACTTTGCAAAATGATGAAAACATTAACCCTTCCGGGTCTGGTGTATTACTAATAGTACATGTCTTTTAAATGAGTATTTTGTTTTAAGAAATATTTTTGCCACTATTTGCATGTAGTAATGTTAGTATATGTAAGCATTTACTATATGACTTCATTTATGTTTACGCATTTAATAATAATAATAATTATTATTATTTGCTTCATTCTCTTTGGGCGTTTGCGATTTTTTTTATTTTAAACACATTTTTCACTCTTTAAATTTAAAATAAAAGTTACTTTCCTGAAAGAATTCTGTGTAACAAGGCGTAAAAAATATTAGAAAGTTGCAATATATGTTAAATCTGATTGTAATACAATGTTTTCCAAACATCTCCAAAAAGTCTTCCTTTGCGTATTGTCATATGAATATTACTTGAATAGTACGCGAAACAACAACATTCGTCATC
Source organism: Maratus speculifer (assembly GCA_964019185.1). Taxonomy (NCBI): domain Eukaryota; kingdom Metazoa; phylum Arthropoda; class Arachnida; order Araneae; family Salticidae; genus Maratus; species Maratus speculifer. The sequence continues at coordinate 49,555,714 of OZ025299.1, forward strand.
TTCCAGCCAATGAAATATTCGTTAAACACTAATTAATCTATTTGGATAGCTAGTGTTAATGTTATACATGTAAAAGTATTTTTTTTAAGAACTGAAAAAAAATTCGGATCCGAAAGGGTTATTAACCACTTCAGTATGAAGCATGACTGAACGACAGGCTAGACTCATCTGTTTGGTGATTGATCCCTGTGATGTATTTCCAGTTATACTCTGTACGTTAGTTTGGTCATTTCATGGTATCTTACGTTACATTTAGAACTATTTTCACCCTCATAGCATGCATGGTCACAGTGACGTCACAATGACGTCACTGTGGTCACATTACATCTGTGATTAAAATGCCACCACTCAATGACGTCACATTGTGACTGAGATGTGACTTTCTTGAAAATCTTTAGAAAATTACAAAAATTCTTCAAAACATGTTTAGTTTAAAAACACTTTTGTCACAACGTCGCTTTTGTCACAGTTTCGTCACGATGTTAATGTCAAATTAGTCACAAATGACACATTTTTCACAAATTTGTCACACCGTGACTTCACAAAGTGGTCACAATGTGACGTCACAAATGAGCTCTAAAACGGCCATAACGACTTCACATTTTAGTCACTGTGACTTCACATCGACGTCACGTCGACGATGGATGGTAGCAAAGTTACAGTGTGACTTCACAACAACGTCACAGTGACGTCACCATGTCCTACGGGCAGTAATTTTAGTAATATAACACACGCAAAAAAAATTATTCAAAATGTAAATTTGACATCGTTTGCTAACTAAATTCATTCAAATCACAATTTAGATGAAAATTTCCCAATGTTAATGTTATTTCTTAAATTTTGGTGGTTATATTTACTGCCATTACTGAAAAAGGAATGTAAGTTATCATATAAAGTGTAATTTTCAATATAATTTTTTTGGTAATTTTCATCCAAATGTACCCTTAGATAGGTTTCATTGACAAATCGTTGTTAATTTTACATTTGAATATTTTTTTGTGCTATATTATTGAAATTACTGCAGTAAATTGTTCTAAATGTAATGTAAAGTTACCGTAGAATGATCAAGCTGAACTATGGCAAAGATCGGCGTATCGAAAGAAAAATTGGGGAAATTTGAATAAAGGCCAAAATAAGTTGTTCTCGTATTATGTGTAAACAAGACTAGTCGTTGGGGACCACCGTAATACTTATCCATCATATATATGCATATATAATATATGAAAATAATACATTTGATAACTATTTATAAAATGGATTGCAAATCCAAAACAAAATTTAAACGTGTATTTTTATTATGCGTAGTAATGCTGTATTAATGAGTTGCTGATGAATCTCTTTCGATAAATTATACAACACACCTAACTACTCAAGTAGTACTGAATTGCGAAAAAGAAACATCTTTATAACTCCAAAAATAATAATCTTATTAACTAACAGTGTCATTGTGTCGGATTAAGCGTCTCATTTTCAATTGAATTGAAATTTGAATGAAATACAGGGTCATGAAAAATCGAAGAATGTGGAAAACAGGATTACAGATATCTCAGCAACTAATAATTCGATCAACTTCGTTCTTTATGCAAAATTTGTGTTATTTTATTGTCTTTTACGGTCACTCCTTAAAATAAATTTCGAAAATTTTTATACACCTTTCATCAGAACGAATTTTTCGAGAGTCCGAAAAAAATAGTTCCGGATAAGCGAGGTTACTGATATTAAATAGGCTTCGTCCCATTCTTACATACTAAGAACATACAAAATTTCAAGTCTCTATCTCAATTCGTTCGGGAGATAGAGCGTTTACAGACAGACGGACGGACGGCAATTTTTTTTTCTAAAAATGTTTTTCGAAATCTCCAGTGTCAAAAACGTGTAAATCCGTCAAATTTTTTTTTTTCGATTTTCATAACGATTGCAAGACTTACCCTATACTACGTATGATGGGTAAGTAATAAAAGGGATTTCTCATTGGTATGTTTGTACAGAAATGAAATACATCAAATATATTTAAATCATACAAAGGAAAAAATTAAATAGCTATGAATTAAATATCGCATACTTATTAAAAAAAATATTTTCCAAAAGTAATTTTTGAGCTACGATTACCCCTTCTTATAACGGAGAGAGTAAGAAATCTTAATATACCGGAATGAGCTACATAATCGATCTTTAAAATCCACATAAATATACATGTAAGAAAGAATGTAGTACTAAAGTATATATTTGATTTCAAATCATTAGTTTATACAAATATTATAAAAAGGTAAAAAAATAAACATCGATAGACACTTTAGTAAAGAATAAATATACAAAAATACTTAAGTGAGTTTAATTTTTTTTTTTTTTTTGGGGGGGGGGGGGACACAAAAAGAGCGATATATCCGAACAAAGGATATAATAAGAGGTGATATAACGAAGGACTACTGTATTAATAGGTAACACCGATTCGATGCCCTGACATTTAAGAAATATGTGTTCTTAAAAATCTATCTAGACGAAGTTACTATACCCATATTAAAGTAAAAAAGTGTATCTTTTTTCTCAATATATTAAAAAATGGTGGCTTGACAGCTTATGGACAGGCTCGAAAGAAAGAGCGTCAACACTTTCAGAATAAGTTATAGTGCACTTAACCTAGAAATACGAAGTAAAACAAATTAGTTTTTTTTTCAGTTCAAAAGATAATAAAATATGTCGCAGTTTTAGAAAAAGGCAATTTAGTGAAGGGTGAACAATTCAAATTAAATAAGCTTATCGTACGTATGCAGGCTGTAGTTTAAGCGATCAAACTCGAATACTTTCCAAACTGTTTACAAAATGTATTTCTTTTTTTCTGATTTCATTCATGTTGCAAAATCCTATTCGACTCGTTCTTCTGTATGTCTGTCTGCGTTAGAGTTCGTTCTTGGAAACTGTAGAAGTTAGAGACTTGAAAAGTTGCAGCTATTTTCATATTCTATTCGCACCACTACATTTTAAAAGCACATTCTTTTGTGAATTTCTCTTGCACAGGCTGTCGAAGGGCAAATAAAAATGTTTTTTAAAAAAGTGGTGTCAGCTGTACAAGAGATGCCTGCATGTAGAAGTGCTTTAGACAGTTAAGGGATAAAACAGAACCTTCATTTAATTTATTTTTCTCGTGGATTACATAACTCTGGTCACGCATTTCCCTGATATTTGAAAGATTTTTGGTTTGAAGCTTGGCGTTAGTTTGAATTTTTTTTCACCTGAATAGAATTTATTAACTAATCGATTCAATTTTACAGAAGTTGTGTATTTTGTTTGTCATTTTTATGATCAAAAATTGTCGAAAAATATTCTAACATTTTTTTTAATTTCAAAAAAATATTTTATTTAAAGAAATTGCGAAAGTTAAAATTTTATTTAAACTTCTATCTTTTTTAATTTTCGGAATTTTTAAATTTAGTTTAGAGAACATTTGAGATTTTTCTTAAGCATTCACAAAATTCAGCATTTTAAATATTTTTTAGAATTTCTTTTAGGTAAAATAAATTATGGCATGAAATATGCTTCTCAGATATATGCTGTTACCATTGTCTGAAAACCAGTTCTTCCATATGTTTTATTTGATTAAAAAAGCAGTTTTTAGTAGTTTTAATATTCAATTTAACGGTGCTTCCATATTTGTTCTTATCGGCATAGCGATTTACAGAAAATAAAACGAAACTCTTTTTCGATCGTAGTTACTCACTTGTTATTAAAACTCTTACCTACAGGGTGTCCCAGAACTTCGTGTACAAATTTTGAGGGGTGGTAGAGAACATCGTTTTGAACCACAATTACACAGGAAAGCATGTGCGGAAACGTCACCCTCACTTGTTAACCATTTCACAGACAGTAATTTCTCTATGGAACTACAAAACTTTTAATACAAAAGGAACATTGGTACCAAAATTTTTAATGATTTTTCCATTTATTTTTTATGTGAATTGTTTCTTTTTTCTTCTTTGCAAATACATTTTCCCGCAATTTTTGATGTCATTCCTATTTTTCCACATTTCAGCAATGGTAGTGCTTTGTCCGTGAAAAGGAAACACAAAGACACAGTTATGACACAATGCAGAAAGCAGTGTAGAACGCTTTATTACACAGAAAAAAGTACAAGAAATGATTTAATTTTAAATTAAATTTAAAATCATGTTTCTTTAAAATCAAGTATCATAGTAGCTATTAGAAATTGCTAAAATGTGAAAAAAATATGAACGACATCAGAAATTGCGGGAAAATGTATTTGCAAAGAAGAAAAGAGAGATATTTCACATGCATAATAAATGGAAAAATCATATTAAAATACTGGTGTCAATTTTGCATAAAAATTTTGGAGTTTCTTAGACACAGTATGTGAAAGGGTTAACAAGTGAGGGTAACGTTTACGCCCATGCTTTCCTATGTAGTTATCGTTCCAAACGATGTTCTCTACCACCCCTCAAAGTTCTTACACGAAGTTCTGGGACACCCTGTATATTATCTGAACCCGGTTAGGCTGTTTAAAAAGTATGCTGCTGCGTTTCAAATATACTATTCCAAACTTCCCAATGAGTTCTCATGGTGTTTGTGAGCTTGTCGATAAATATTTGTGGCAACAAAGACCATTCTTCCAAATGCGTAACTTTTAACCATAAAAACGCTAATGTTCCCAAATGGGAACATTGCATTATTTGTAATACAAAACATACATTTTCCAACATAATAACGATTTCTTTATTTTTCCTATAAAATATAATGTTGATTTCAACTTTTGAAAAAAAAAAATATGTTTAAGCATTTATCACAGGTATAAGGAAAATGCAAGTTCATTAATTTGCATAAAAATATATTATTTGTTTATATCGTTTTCTCTATATTACTTACATTTTACCGCTAGGAGTCTAAATGTTTTTGGAAATACTCATGGTTCCAGAAAATACTCAAGAACAATATACAATAGCATATAGCGGAAAATAATTTGTTATATTTGCATAGGTTGTCAATCAATAATCATGTTCCAAAATGCGAACACTGAAATGAAAACAGCCAAAAAACCTTCAGAAATATTTTTTTTTGTTATTTTTTTAATTTGTATGCATAAATTAAAACATTTGAAGCTGTAATATGGAAAAACAAAATTATAATTACATTGCGATATTAATTGGACGTGTAAACGGTTAACTCGTGGCAGGTCTTGGGAGGCGGTTTACGCTGTGCAGTGGCTCTTCCTAGATCATCCCAAACATGTTCAATAACATTGAGATTCGAAGACCTTAATTTATATGGCGAATATTCTCTATTTTTTTAAAGAAATATCAACAATGTGAACTGTGTGTAGCTTTGCATTATCGTTCATAAACATGAAATCGGGACTAATGCAACCCATAACAACCTCACATGGGCTTCGATTCAAGGACCGCATCCGTATAGCGATATGCAGTACCCGCATCGAAGACGTTCAGTGGTGTATCACTACCCAACATAATGGCCGCCCTAGACAAAGATTCGTTTGCCACTAAATATGTCTATTTCTTTTACGTAATAGACTATAGCTAGCTCGACGTTCCCAACAGATGAAGATTCGACAAAATCACTCTGTGTGGTCAAAGTCGAGTCATCACTGAAAAGGAAACTCTATCATTCTCTTTGTGTCCAAGACTAGTCGTCACCTGAGAATAATAAGGTTCTATCTGTGTTTTTTAAAAAAATGACTTATCGATATACAAATGTTCTATTTGTATCTATGGAAGCATTTCTGGATTAAAATAATGCCGTAACATAATCGTAATGCCATATGTAAATTATATATAACATCATTTTGATGCAAAAATGCCTTCATAGATGCAAATAGATATCGATAAGTCATAAGTCGATATTTCTATAATATTTTTCATCGATAAGTCTATATCGATAAGTCAGTTTTTTCAAAAACAAAGGTAGAACCTTGTTATTCTCAGGTGACGTAGTGTCTTCAGCTCTTCTGTTGGATGCAGTGAAAGGGATGCCGGACATTAGGGGTCCTTGAAGTCTATGTGGGGTCATTCGTGGAGTTGTAGGCCCGGATTTCCTGTTTATGGATAATAATATAGATAATAATGCGAAGCCGCACAAAGTTCACATTATTGATGATTTTCTTGAAGAGAAGAACATTCGCAGTATGAATTGGCCCCCGAAGCCTCCAGACCTCAATCCTATTGAAAAAGTTTGGGCTGGTCTAGGAAGAGCCATTGCACAGCGTAAACCCCTCTCCCAGTTGACCCCATATGAACAGTTGTCATATCAATGCATATTAGATTGCAGATAATTTCCAATCCATATAGTTTTTTTCAAGGTATTCTGAATGTTTTTTTTTACATAAAATAATATGCCAGGAGTTAAAAACTGCGCTTTTGAAAGAATGGGCTTTGTTGCCATAAACATTTATTGACACCCTCATAAACGGCATGAGAACTCGTTGTGAGGCTTGTATAGCAATGCGCGGTGGTAATCTCCATATTAGATAGAATTTTCTCGAGATAAATGCTTTATCTCTGATTCATGATTTAACACTTTTTGATATGCACTGTTTCTTAATTCACAATTAAAATCTTTTCAACATTGTTGTGTTGCTACATTCTTTTTCCCATTGTAATCTGTCTGCGCCAAATTTCATGGCAATACTATCATTAATTGCTCAGGTTTCATAGATTTTATGTTTGTGACCTTACATGAGTGCACTAAAATGTCAATCAGTCACAGAAAATCATATTTTTTTAGTACTGATGGTGAATACATGCTTCGCAATCCCATACAATAATTTTCAAAATGTGTAGTAAACATACACTTCTTCCTTAGTTTCATTATGTAAATACATTTTGTATGAACGAAAAACTAAAACATCTACAATGAAATTCGAAAGAGTCCACTAGATGTAGCGAGTTAGTATGAAAAATTTTCATTTGATTCGTTTTGAATCAAGCGCATTATAATGTTAGGATAATTTATTTTCCCGGAATCAAGTTTCTGAAAAAATGTTTTGGGATGATTTACACACTTGAAGATAAAAGAAATATAATTGTAAGTCAAAGTCATAGAAAGTGACAATTATTTATATAACTGAAGGCGGCTTATTCTTCCAGCTGTGTATAAAAAGATGTCACCAAAAATTTATTTTAAAAATAATTGCGATTGGGATTTTTTTTTAATAATTTAAACAGGTTCAGGTGTAACCAAACAATAAATGTGAATAATTGATAAGTTTATAATAAATATTAACTTTTCGTGTAAATGTTATTACTGACCTGAAAAATCCTTTCTATGGCTTATTTTAGCCCTACATCGTACTACTTTTTGTGTCTGTAAAGTTAATTTAAAACTTCTTTTTTAATGGTACATTGTTATATTTATTGCTTTGAAAACGATATCTCAGCTTCAATTTCTAGTTTGTTTAAAATTTGTTTGATAAAGAGCTGTGTTCACAAGAAATTGAGTCTATACATGAGCAGAAAATCAATAGCTTCTAAACAGCTCGAGATGGTTTTAAGTCAATTTAAACATAGAAATAAGTTTTAAGAGTTATCTATGGGAAACATTGTTTTTCTTTTTTTAAATAAAATAAATAAATGTTAAAAATTATGAACGTTAATGTCATGTCATCAGTTGTGTGGACAAGTTAAAACAGGAAAGGGTTTTAAAATACAAAATCGACTATAAGAAGATTTAATATAAATTACACAAAGCTAAATTCAGAAACATCATTCAATTCAGTGTAAAAGAAATTTGTAAAAAAGAGTCAGGCTATGAACATCATTTCATTGTTTATGAACATAGCTTCTATGTAATGTAAAAATGCAATTTTAATAACTAAATAATTCAATTAGAAATGCAGTTCGATTGCAAAATAATTAGTAGTGCAAGTTTAAAAAATAAATAATTTTTATGACACATGGAAAGTATTATTGGCATGATATTGAATAATTCCAAAGCAATATATAAACATACTTTCTGAACCTTAATTTAAAAAAGAAAACAAGAACATATAGCGTTGAAAATGTACGTTTTTTTGGAGAAATTACCAGCATGCTTTCTACCATGCCATTATACCATTTTCAAAATATGCTACCAATCTAGAAATATTTACTATTTTATGGGAATACATATCGAATGAAGGAAAAATTAAAATGTCGCCAAATCCGAAAAGCTCACTTATTTTATCAAGTTTGCATATTGATATTTCTTATTTTACATGCGTTTGTTTTGAATCAAATGCATTATAATCTTCGAAATAGCTTTTTTAGTCTTACCGGCAGCAAGTTTCTGAATAAGTGTTTTAGAATGACTTACATGTATAAAGATTTTAAAAAACAAACAAGCACTGAAAATGGAAGTCAAAGTCATAAAGCGGTAATCATTTTATTACTGTTGACGAATATCTGCTTTTTAAGTTTCTTTCCGAAAATTTCAAGATAAAACTGTCCTCTATATTGTTAGGAAAGTAACAATAAAGCAAGTAGGTGGATCGAAAGCGGTATTTGAAGAGAGTGAAACTGGTTGTGAATTGGCCAAGGCCGGGCATTAACTCTTGTCAGACGTCTTATGCGCCCCTCTGAAACCAGCAATAAGGCTTTTTTTCACAGATTGGTTTGTAAGGTTTTCATATCGAATATTTGTATAAATATGACCTCCCAACAAGGACTTTAGATTATGAACAGTTGTCATATCAATGCATATTAGATTGCAGATAATTTCCAATCCATATAGTTTTTTTTCAAGGTATTATCAATGTTTTTTTTAGATAAAATAACAATATATGAACAATTTACGTATGAGTATTAAAAAAAAATAAATAAAAGAAACACTGAAGGTATAATTTTGTCGTTTAAATTATATGTGAGAGGGAAAACCTATGAAAAATATGTATTTCTCAGATGATTAATATTTAAGGAATAAAGTTGAGCAATATTTTTTATTACTGAAAGGAGTGCGTAGTAATTCAATGTAGTAGTGCTACGTAGTTAGTATGAATTTTTTTTTTTCCATATTCAAATGGTGAACTATAATGCTGTTATTGCAAATAGATCCCTAACTTAGTTTATATATATATATATATATATATACATACAGGGTGTTTCAAAATAACGTGGACAAATTGATATGCCAAATCAGGCATACGACAAGGATAAAAAATCACATAGGAACATAGTCGCAAACTTATTGAGTCACAAATACAGGGTGTTTCTTTCTAGCTACAGCCTGTTTGAAAGTAATAATTTCCAGGAAAATAATAACATCGTAATGAAAATGGAACGATATGTACTTAATTTTGTGCGAAATGCGATAACGTTGCGAAAAGATCTGGAAAAACATATTGCTCAAGCAAACGATGATACCCTATAAACTGATGATCAGTTCAAAATCTGAGGTGCCAAGTGCGTATTGCTGGTGCGCATAAAGCAAACTTCTTCCACTTTTAATTGGTGTTATCACATTTAAAACAAAGGTGAGAATGTCTATTAAATGCTTTATTATAATTTATTTCATTTTTCTGAAATTTATTATCGTCAACCCAAATTGAGTTAGGATGAAACACCCTGTATTTGTGACTCAGCAAGGGGTTTGCGGCCCTATGTTCCTATGTGATTTTTTATCCTTGTCGTATGCCTGATTTGTCATATCAATTTGTCCACGTTATTTTGAAACACCTTGTATATATGAATATTATATATGTATATATGAATATTATATATGTATGTATATTTATATATGTATTTAATATTAATCGCGCCCGAGACATTCACGGGCTGCAAGCTTCACGACATTTATTGAGAATTGTTTGATTCCCACCACTTTTATAAAATAGTGCGATTGGTTTTATTCTGGTATTTTGCTTGTCATTAAATAAGATGAATATTTTTTTTCAAAAAAGAGGTGGCAATAATGAATTTGAATTTTTAAACTGTAAAATAATGCGACCATTAAGGGGTTAATGATGCGTAGCATTCTATCGATTTCAGAGACGTTTCGTTAGGATCGAAAATTTACAAAAGATTTTACATTTAGAGATTTTACAAATACTTTACGAAATTTAGAATTCGCAATTTAAAAACATTATTAAAAAATAGTGTTTGATGCGGAAAAGTTCGTGTATTTGTATTATTTTGCACGAATCCTTAGATTGTTGTTGTCTATTGTTAATCAATGTCTGTAAAAAACAAGAAAAAAAGTTTTTATTTTATTGGCAAACAATTGTCGAGGAAAATAAAAATAGTCATTCGATTGGAAATTACCTCCTTTTAGATGTACGATAAAAAAATAAGTTAAGGGGATTATATTCATGGAAAAATTGTATAAAACTTTTAAACTTTCTAACCAAACATCTGGAGTCGACATAATATTTGGATTTTTTGGAAAATTTTACTTTGAGATACCAACTTGAAAGTCGTTCGGTGAAGTCACTTTGTAATTAAGACGCGACACTAGTCACTGAAAAAGACCCGGATGATAATGTTAAATCTATGGGGGCGTTCTTTTAAAATATCTCGCTCAAATTTTAATATTTTTACACGTTTTTTTTGCATGCGATAGCTGAGGACAATTCACAACCGGGCTAGTTTTTACTTTTTCGAATTTGGTTATACTTTTTTTTATATAAGGATAGTTTAAATTTCCAAACCGGTTCTGAAAGTTGAAGTATTTTTTTTTTTTTAATCTGAAACAAATCAAAAAAGTAAAAACTAGCGCGTGGTAGATTGTCCTCAGCTATCCTATGGACAAAAAATCATGTAAAAATATTAAAATTTGAGGAGACATTTGATAATAACGCTCCCATAGACTTAACATTATCATGCGGGTCTTTTTCAATGAGTAGTGTGGCGTCTTAACCCTTTCCGGCACGGGCAAAATCTATTAGTAAAATGGGTTATTATCGACTGACACCGGAATTCACAAACGAATTTCTTAGACATCTTGAATTCCTTAATTTAAGCTTTTATTGTAAGAGCAAATTTTTACAAAAATGTTATTGGTGCCGTTTGGAATTAAAATTAGGTATCTCAGACCGGGCACAGTGTGCCGGAAAGGGTTAAGCGGATGTAAAGTTTTGAGCTTCTAAAGTAATTTTTTTTGTTAGCAGAACAAGCTTAAAATGCGGGCAACATTTTTAAGAATTTCTGAAAAATTATTTGGCGGAATGAAATGAAAATGAAAATTCTCTTATTTTCAAGATTCTAGAAAATTATTTATATTAAAATTTGTATAGTTTACAGTACAGTTTTCAAATATTATTTTGAAAATTCATATATTTAGATTATTGCTGAAAAATCGATTTTCTTGCGTAACAAATGAAAGAGAGGGAATTGACATCTATATTTGTCATCTTGTGGTTATTGTGAAATAATTGGAAGAATGAGAAAACAAATGGTGATTTCCAAAGAATAGTTATTTTTTAAAGAATTTGATTATTAGGAAACGGATTATGATATCCACTGCGATTAAAGTATCCGAACACCTTTGAAACATAATTTTTAATCAAAATATCGATTTTTCATTTTTAAAATAATATTAAAATTGAATCTGCTTTCGATCGAAATCTGCTTAAATTTATCTATCTAAAATAAAACCCGATTTACAGCCGCTTAAAATATATCTATAAACAGCTTTTGAATTGTGTTTGAGAGCTATTTTTAGCTTTTTCTCAAAATAAAGTTTTTCAGATTTTTACTGTATACAAAACATCCTAAAACAACAACAACAACAAAAAATGCATAAAATACACGAAATTTTCTGTACTTCTTTTACAAATGTCTTTTGAGGTAATAGACTACACTCATGATAATATATTGAATGGTTTTATATTTACACTGGTATAAATGACAAACTTGAGAGAAATTTTGCGAATTTTTCCATTACATTTGTACTTTAACAGCCATATCATTAGCGATAAAGATGCAATTATAATGTGTGTAGTCTAATTCCTAGAGAAAGATATTCTGCGTATTATGCAATTTACAAAATGTCAATACATAATTTTATTTTTCAGTAATCACGTTTTGCGAATATGTCAATTTTTGAATAATTTTGACTATTTTCCTCTTTAAAAAATATTTCTGGGTAGTTGTTAAATTTTTCGGTACTTACGTATTAACGCCACCGCAGCAGAAGTTGCGCTAATGCACCAATAAAGAGCAATCTTAGTGTTCGCATGCGTCCAAAAAATGGTGTCAAAAATGAGCAAAAAATAAATAAATAAATAAATAAATAAATAAATAAAATAAAATTAACACTAAAAAATCGCGTTAAAAATTAGCCAACAAAAAGGAAACCAGGAATACAAAGGATAACTGCGTATGCGTGCGAACAACAACATTGCTCTTTATTGGCGCATTAGTGCAATTTCTGCTGCGGTGGCTTTAATACGTAAGTACCAATTTTTCGTTTTTTTTCGGTTCTAAAGTAAATGTCAACATAAAAAGTGGATAACAAGAGAAAATTTCAAAAATTTCAAAAAATCACTTCTGAAGGTGTGCGGATATACTTTAAGGGGGTCGGGGACACACTTTAAAGTAATTTTGATTTATCGAGTTAAAATTTTGAAAAATTTTGTGATGGTTAACAATATTATTTGTAAGAAAAATCACCTAAAACTTGTCATAAGCAAAAAAAAAAAAAAAAATAAATAAAATATAACAATTATTTAAGAAGTTGGGGTAATTAAAAATCGTTAACTCGAAATATTTGTAGAATTTTGATTTTTTTTTTTCATTTAAACAGAAATATATAAATCTTAATTTTCATTCAGCATTTTAAAAAATAATAATTTAAATAAAAATTATAAATATTTAATGTAAAAATTTAAAAAGAAATGTAACTTAGAAGAAATCATATTTTCGAAAGTAAATATTTTTTGAAAATTTGCTTAATCAAATTTAAAGTAAAACAACTAAAAAAAAGCATGTTTCAAGTTTGAACAACTTTAAAGGTTGTTCTTGACTTATAACAACTAGCAGGGGTGACCGAGCAAAGCTCAGTCAAAATTAACTTTGTGTTGAACTCGATATAGTATTTTGACTCGTATTACCCCAAATGACCCACCAATCAAATCTGTTCAAACATGTGACTTAGCTCAATGGTCTTCAAGGAAATCAAAAATAGTAGGATATACAATTTTCAATTAAAATAGTTTAAGGTTCCACACTAGGCACAGAAAAAGACCCGGATGATAATGAAAAGTATATGGGGGCGTTCTTTTCAAATATCTCGCTCAAATTTTAATATTTTTACATGATTTTTTTGCATATTATAGCTGAGGACGTTCCACAACCGGCCTAGTTTTTAATTTTTCAACTTTGGTTTCAGATTTAAAAAAAAAAAAAAAACTTTCAATTTCAAAACCGGTTTTGAAATTGAAACTATTATAATATAAAAAAATATATAAGCAAAATCGAAAAAGTGAAAACTAGGCCGGTTGTAGATCGCCCTCAGCTATCCTATGCAAAAAAAAAAAAAAAAAAAAAAAAAAAAAAAAAAAAAAAAAAAAAAATCACGTCAAAATAATAAAATTTGAGCGATATATTTGAAACGAACGCCCCCATAGACTTTACATTATCACCCGGGTCTTTTCCTGTGCCTAGTTTAGGGCCTTAACCCATTTTTTAGATAGAATTAGCTTGACCCGCAGTGAAGCCCGAAATGATCCACCAATATAATTTTTTCTAACATGCGTCTCAGCCCAATAGTCTTTTCGTGACCCCCCCCCCCCAAAAAAAAAAAATGCTTTATGCTAAAATTTAAGTAAAATTGATTGAGGCATCGTTTTAAATAGCTAGAATGACCCTGATCCATTATGATCCAAAATGACCCACTAATCGAATTTTCGCGAACTTGTGTCCTAGCCCAGTGGTTTTCTCTTGCCCGAAAACGATACAATATAAAATATAATCAAAATGGTGGGAACCAATTTCTAAATAAAATTAGCATGACCCATCATGACTCATAATTGATCATTTATAATCGAAATCTCTCGGACATGTGACCTAACCCATTAGTTTGGATACAAAATTTAGTGAAACTCGACTTTGCCGTTTTTTACATATAATTAGCTTGATTCTGACGCATTATGACTAACAATGACCAATTAGTCGAATTTTCTCGAATATGTGACCTAGCCCAATGATTTTATTGTGCCGAAAACGAAGAGTACAAAATTTAATAAAAACTGCGCGAGACATTTTCTAGATAAAATTAGCATGAGCCACAATAACCCCAAAATGACCCACTAATCGAATTTTCTCTAACACGTAACTTAACCCAATAGGCTTCTTATAATCCAAAACGGTAGAATGCGAAATTTGGTCAAAATCATTAGGACCATTTTTTAGATAAAACTGGTTTGACCCAAAGGTGACCTACTACTCGAAATTTCTCGAACATATGACCTAACCAAATAATTTTCTCGTCCCAAAAAACTGTTGTATACAAAATTTCGTTAAAATCGACCTAGCCGTTCTTTAGATATAATCAGCTTGATCATGACCCATCATGACCCTTATAATAGAAATCTCTGGAATGTGTGACTTAGGCCATAAGTTTTTTTGTGCCGAAAAAACGTTTGGATACAAAGTTTAGTTAAAATCGATTAATCCCTTTTTTAGATATAATTAGCTTGACTCTGACCCATTATGACCAAAAATGACCCATTAATCGAATTTTCTCGTACATGTGACTTAGCCCAATGATTTTCTCGTGCTTGAAAACTATAGAATACAAAATTTAGTAAAAATTGCGCTAAATATTCTCTAGATAAATTAGCATGACCCAAAGAAATGAACCACTAATCAAATTTTCTCTAAAACGTGACTTAATCAAATAGTCTTTTTGTAATTCAAAGCGGTAGGATACAAAATGAAATCAAAATTGTTAGAGTCGTTTTTTAGGTAAAATTGGTTTGAATAATAATTAACCCAAAAGACACCATCTAAACAAAATTTCTCGAACATGTGACCCACTCCAATAGTTTTCTCGTACCAAAAAACTGTTGGTATACAAAATTGCGTCAAAATCAATCCAGCCGTTCTTTAGATATAAATAGCTTGACCCTGACTCATTATGACCCAAAATGACCCACTAATCGAATTTTCTCGAACATGTGACCAAGCCCAATGGTCTTCTCGTGCCCGAAAATGGTGAAATACAAAATTTTGTCAAAATCGTTAGAGCCGTTTTTAAAATAAAATTTACACACAGTTTTTGCTCGTGTTATAGTATAGGATTTAAATAACAGAAATTGTGAAAAAATCAATCGTAAAGAAAAAACGCATTTTCTGAAGAAATCGTTATCATGGCAATCATTACTTTGTAAGCTAGATTTTGAAAACAAACCAAAACGAAAAAAATTATTTCCTGCTCCATTTAGGATAGAAACATGATTTAAACGTCATTGTAAGCCCCCCCCCCCAAAAAAAAAGAGGAATTTATAATGCAATTGTCGGACGTTACCTCTTGGCCCGCACAACTTTGAAGAAAGTCCGTAGTAGTTATTGCTGTCACCACCGATATTATTAGGTGATATCGGTCACCCACTGTGAGGATCGTGTAAATGAACACCAACGCTGTCAATTAAATAAATTAACAGTTTATTTATATTCTATGTGCACAATATAATACACTATTTACATATATAACTCGGATATAGGTGATTCGGTTCCACATTAAATTAAATACAGTAAAAAGTTGGCTTGTACTGTTCAAAATACACCTTCTCCCTTTCACTCTATATACGTTAGATTAACTTTACCGGAGATCAATTTCGAATCTCCCGACACATGGGTTCTCAGCCTACTCTGTTTGACCCGAGCACTACCTACAGGGACCTCCGTCCACCACTGCTCTCACGGTCCGAACTGGCTCTATCTCAGCCAAACACTGTCCTTCTCCATTCCTGCATTTCCCAATGTAACCCCCCCTATTCGTGGAAATCCTTTATTTTCCCTTCTTCAATAGACATCCCAGAAGGTCAAACACTCCCCTCTGCAATCTTCTTTTCTTTTCCCTCACCACCTGTTCACTCAAGCTTTAGACTAAGAAAGAATGTCACCTTGAAACTTCAGTACACAGCCCATACAATACATAAAATATTAAGATAAAAATAACATAAATTCCAGGTCTAATAAAAGATGTTTTCTCAGAACCTGACAGCAATGTTTTTTTAAAGAAAATTTGAAATTTTTTGTGTTCCGGACCTTTTTAGGGCATTCCGTAGGAAAGCCACTTTTTAAAACTAAACAAAAATGAGTATAGCATTGATTTTGTTTTTTAAATTAGTTCATAAAAGAAAATTTCCTTTGTTACATAAATCAACATTTTTTTTTTTTCAATTTTAAAGAAAAGTTATGCTATCTTTGATAATTACCAAATGTTCTCGCGGCAAAATTAATCATGAATTTCTAATTATATGTACATACATATACACACTTCGGAGTACTAAGAATGCAAACTATAATTTTTTTAGCAGTAAAACAAAAACTGACATAAAAATATCACTATGATGACTTTTCATATATTTTCTGCAAGTTGATTTATCATTTTTACATTCTGAGATATTTAAACCATTTCATTACACTCATCAGTTCATTACACTTTCACAGTGCATAAATTTTAGGCCATCGGTTATCTATACATATAATAAAACAGTAGGACCCGGTGTGTCTGTACATTGAAGATAATTGACAAAAATGGAGTCAGGGCGATAAAAGAAAACCAATGAAACACAAAAAATTTTTTTTGAATTTTTTGTCTGTCTGTCTGTCTGTCTGTCTGTCTGTTTGTTCGAGGTTATCTTCGTAACTACTGAATGGATTTTTATGCGGTTTTCACTAATGAAGAATGCACACTCCCGGGCAGTGTATAGGCTTTGTTTCATCAAAATCGGACAACAGACAAAAAAGTAACAAAAAGAAACAAAAGAAACTATTAGGTGCGCTGCTCACGTTTTTTAGTACATAACGTTTTTTAGTACATATAAAATCCAATAGATGTCACTGTGCGATTTTAAAACGCGCTATCGTTATGTTTTCGCCAGTCTACTTAAGTATGAGAAAGTTTCAAGTTGGCTGTCGTTCCATGTGGTTTAGTCGGTAGAACGTCAGTGCGCCATACTGATGGCCCGGGTTCGATTCCCAGCATGGAATTTTTTTTCACTATGTTGGCATTAACGCCTATAAGCAATTAAAAGAATTTGAAATATTGTATTCAAGGCGAATTTTCTCTCTGGGAAAATTTCCTTGCATTAATATGTCAGTGTAATTTTTTTTTCGATTTAATTTTTTTTTTCGAAACTTTGTTTTTCTTAAAAAATTACAGTAAATATTTGATATTTCCCAACGTTTTTTGAATGATCGACTTGCTTTTTTTTTTTTTAATGTATGTCTGAACCTTATCTAACTACTTCTTCAAGATTTCTTTAGATAAACCGACCAGCGTAGCGGGCGAAGGCCGCTAGTTCATAAATATAATCATAACTTACTTAGATAGAACGTTTTCGGAAAAATCATATTTTTCATTAAACATATTTAACCCTTTTATGCACTAACGGTACTTTTAAGTACCATTGAAGAAATTATAATGTAAAATATATTTACTCAGTCTATTAATAAAACTTTCTTTTTTCTTTCCCCACATTATAGGGTAACATCCCCAGTAATTGGCAGGCACCAGTGATTGGCACATCCTACAAAAATGTCTTAAAATAAAATTTATATCCAGTCTTTTAAAAATGGAAGACCATATACCAGTTATATACTCATTTATTTTAAAGGTTAAAACTTTGATTTATGCTACTAGATGACAATAGTAGCTAGGAAAGAGAAACAATTATGGCTTGTATCAGATTAGCCATTTTTGTTGCAAATGCTTCTTCTCTGGCTTAAGAAAGGCATGCATTTCAATTTATTATTATCTGATTTATAGTATATTTTAAATTTTAATTGACAACAGTTTTGTTTAGTTGAAAAGGGTTACTTTAATTGTGTAAAAGTCTAAGTGCCAATTACTGGTGATTACAGCAACTTTTTATAAATATATTTTTATAAAAATACTTTTTCAAATATTTTTGCTTTTAGTGGGCAAAATAGATGCCCAGATATGCACTCTTTGATTTAAAAATGTTTGCAAGTAAATATTTTATTTCTTGGTGATAAAAATAGAAGTAAGTTTAAAGACATTCTTAATGTGCCAACTACTGGGGATGTTACCCTACTCCGTGCGATCAAATTTAGATAGAGAAACAGTCAAAGTTAAATATTTTCAAAAAGTGAGAATCTTAATAATATTTTTCATAAGTATGGCTTTTCCTTCTTTGGAAAAACTTATATCAAACCTTTTCAACTTTTCTATTTATAGGGAGTATCGTATTACATTTGAATACATTGATTTTATAAGAATATATTTCCAAAACATTTTTGGCTAATTAATCTAATAATTTTTGTAAATATTTTCCAAAAAAAATCATAACTACCGATATATTTAATCAGTTTTAATGAAGAAACATATTTAAATTTCACATAATTATAATTTAATAATTCCAAAATTATCTTCAGATATTAAGGCCCCACACTAGGCACAGAAAAAGACCCGGATGATAATGTAAAATCTATGGGAGCGTTCTTTTCAAATATCTCGCTCAAATTTTAATATTTTGACATTATTTTTTTCCCATAGGATAACTGAGATCGATCTACAACCGGCCTGGTTTATATTTTTTTTATTTTGGTTTCAGATTTAAAAAAAAATTATTTTAAATTTCAAAATTGGTTTAAACCGGTTCTGAAATTGAAACTATCATTATATAAAAAATCTAGAAGCAAAATCGAAAAAGTAAAAACTAGGCCGGTTGTAGATCGCCCTCAGCTATCCCATACAAAAAATAATGTAAAAATATTAAAATTTGAACGAGATATTTGAAAAGAACGCTCCCATAGACTTAACATTATCACCCGGGTCTTTTTCTGTGCCTAGTGTTGCGCCTTAAAGAAAATAATTATTGAGATGAAGCAATTTCTTGATAAATAATTCGATAGATAAGGGGTTAAGATATAAAACTACGTTTAAATATTCAATTTTGAAAAAAAAATTATTAAATAAATTGTCTGGTTTCAAAAGTATTAATTTCAGTTGGATTTAATTTAGCAGTTTTGTATTAGTATTTGTATTTTGTAAATATGTATGAAGATCACACAAGGACTGTTCCCTGCAGTCGCAATCAATTATAACTTTAAGAAAAATACTATTCAAATTTTTGCTGGCCTAAATGAAATATATCTGCAAATTTCATGCATGTAGGAATGAAAATAATGTATTAATTTAAAATGCTCAACAATTTTAAGTGCAAGTATAAAACATTTGATATCACTTACAAAGTGGGAATGTTAACAGAATTGAAATCATTATTAAAAATGGCACAATGAGTTATTAATGACGTATATAGATTACTAATGCATATTTTCTGTATACTTTAACTTTACAACCCTGTTTTAATATCATTAATTGGATTATAATTTTACTTTAAAATAGGTTGAAAACATTTCATCGGGAAATTATGCAATGACACAATTATTTAAATGATCGCGTTAAGGAAATACAAGAGGCTAATTCCATGGGTTCTGTAGTGTAAGTCACATAACTTATTAATTGCTATGCTTGTTAGCCACCGGGTCAATCCATTTCAAGTGGTCCAGAAAATATTTTTTTGGTCGCTCGACCATTTTTAAAAAATCTGAAATTTTTTGTACAACAACCCTAACATAACAAAAGTTCAAAATGACCGTTCTTTTAATTTTACTATTTTTTGTTTGTGCATGGCGGCCATCTTTGTTTCATCGTGTGCAGCGATTTTCTCAGATACTAGGATACACAAAATTGTAAATATCTCGTCTTCTATTTTCCCAATTGAAATGGGGTTTGCAGCATTATGTTCAGAATAAAATAGGCTAAATATACAGTGATAGAAAAATTTTGAAAAATAAATTTTTACAGTTGAAATTTTAGCACAAAATGTACGATTTTTTCCAAAATCTGTCCGTTTGCAAGAGGAAAATTTTCATGCAAGAGCAACTGTCAACCTTACACAATTTTTTCTACAAATAAGTCAAAAGTACGTGTACTCATACACACAGTCCCAGATCTGGGAATTAATTTCTCTTTGCGAAAAAAATTCCGAAATCCGTCAAAAAATTTCAAAAATCGCACTTTTTAGGCTTTGATATCTCTGGTGGGGCACGAGATAAAAATCTGAAATTTTTGCCTGTGATAGTACTGTGTAGTAGCGTTATGTACAAAAAATTTCAAGAAGGAGATTTGACTACAAGATGAGATATGACATGGAAAATATGCGAAAACAATACTGTCAAACTATTGTAAACCTACTATGTAATTGTTCAACAAGACTGTCAACCTTGCACAATTTTTTCTACAAATAGATCAGAAGTGTGTGTACTCATACACCAAGTCCCATATCTGGGAAATGATTTCTCTTTCCGAAAAAAATTCCGAAATTCGTCGAACATTTCAAAAATCGCACTTTTTAGCCTTTGATATCTCTGGTGGAGCACGAGATAAAAATCTGAAATTCTGGCCTTTGATAGTATTATGTAGTAGTGTTATGTACAAAAAATTTCAAGAAGGAGATTTGACTACAAGCTGAGATACGGTGATTAAAGAAATGTTAAGAAATGCTATTACGAGTACATTAGGAGAAATGAGATTAGTCTCTTTTAATTATAATATATACCCAGAAAATATCGTTTGTTGAAAACAGTTAAATAATAAGCATTTAATTTACAAAATACTATATATGCTCAACAAAGAGCTTAACAATATTTACGAGAGATGTTATGAGTTCGACCAGTTACTGTTATCAGTCCATCAGGCTGTTCTTTCTAAAAATTTTATTTGAAGCCCCCCAAGTCTTGTCATCCCTTGTTAACTTGAATGAAATTCTCTAGGTTTAATAATTGAAGCCATGTCAACTCGATCAGTTGTAATTCATTGTCTGTAATTTACTTTTCCTGAAATGTGTTCCGAGTAAAATTGTTGCAATAGCATTTCTAATAGATTTGTTCATCTGGACAAATAGTGTATTGGCTTAGCATACATTCTGAATTGTTTAAATCACACAGAAGCATTTGAAAAAGATATTTGTAACTAACATTTAACTTTGTACTATAAATAATTAATTTAAATTTTTGGAGGCATGAACAATTACATAGTATGTTACAATAGATTGGCAGTATTGTTTTCACATATTGTCCATGTCATATCTCAGCTTGTAGTCAAATCTCCTTCTTGAAATTTTTTGTACATAACACTACTACATAATACTATCAAAGGTCAGAATTTAAGATTTTTATCTCGTGCTCCATTAGAGATATCAAAGCCTAAAAAGTGCGATTTTTGAAATTTTCGACGAATTTCGGAATTTTTTTCGGAAAGAGAAATCAGTTCCCAGATATGGGACTTGGTGTATGAGTACACACACTTCTGATCTATTTGTAGAAAAAATTGTGCAAGGTTGACAGTCTTGTTGAACAATGACATAGTAGGTTTACAATAGTTTGGTAGTATTGTTTTCACATATTGTCCATGTCATATCTCAGCTTGTAGTCAAATCTCCTTCTTGAAATTTTTTGTACATAACGCTACTACACGATACTGTCATAGGCCAAAATTTCAGATTTTTATCTCGTGCCCCACCAGAGATATCAAAGCCTAAAAAGTGCGATTTTTGAAATTTTTGACGAATTTCGGAATTTTTTTCGCAAAGAGAAATTAACTCCCAGATCTGGGACTTGGTGTATGAGTACACGCTTTTTTGACTTATTTGTAGAAAAAAATGTGTAAGGTTGACAGTTTCCCTTGCATGAAAATTTTCCTCTTGCAAACGGATAGATTTTGGAAAAAATCGTAAATTTTGTGCTAAAATTTCACCTGTAAAATTTTTTTTTTCAAAATTTTTCTTACACTGTATATTTAGCCTATTTTATTCTGAACATAATGCTGCAAACCCCATTTCAATTGGGAAAATAGAATACGAGATATTTACAATTTTGTGCATCCTAGTATCTAAGAAAATCGCTGCACACGATAAAACAAAGATGGCCGCCATGCACAAACAAAAAATAGTAGAATTAAAATAACGGTCATTTTGAACTTCCATCATGTTAGGGTTGTTGTACAAAAAATTTCAGATTTTTTAAAAATAGTCGAGCGACCAGTGCTGGACCACTTGAAATGGATTGACCCCACCGTTATTTTCGAAAAGTCTGCTTGGCCTTGTTCAATTAATGAGAATGTGCCAATAAAATTAATCTCATTTTTTTGTTCTATAATACTGGTAGCCAAAAATCGTAGCCTGTGACTTACACTACAAATACTCATGGAAATAGCCAAGAATTTATTTTACTCCAAGCTAAGTTGTTTCGTTAACTTTTGCTTTTTGAATGATATCAATGAAAATGAAAAAAGTCCGTTCATAGCAGACGGCATTACCATTGTTTATTTGTCGATATTAGGATATATATATGATATAAATCATTCTTTAACACCAACAGCTAAAAGCATTCGACTTAGCTTTGTCTTTTGTTTGTGCCCAATATTCAGAGTGTCTACAAATGAAATGTACAACTTTAATATTATTGTAATAAAATACAAAAAATAAAAATTTAATCTTGGCGTTAAAATAAAATAAAATAAAGATATTTGTAGATTTTGATATGTGCTCCATTAGTTGCTCGTAAGATAACAAGACAATAATCCAATTCTGTCTACGTATGGTTCAGAATATCAGGTGTAAGCAAAAGAAAAATTTCGCTAATGGGTTGTTTGAGCCTCACGAACAGGTGTTATCTTTGTCTTATAAACAATACAGTAGAACCTAGATTATCCGAAGTAATTGGGACCCATCCTACTTCGGATAATCGAGAATTCATCAATAATCATCTAGTTTAATATGTAGTATCGTCATTGAACTGTTGTTATGACTTATTTTAACTGTTAAATACTAAATTAAAATTACAAACGAAAATAAATTTATTTCTGAAACAAAAACTTATAATGGTTTAATTTTTTTCCGGGTTTCTTGTGAGAAGGAATTCTAAAAAAAGAAATTCTAAAATATTTATCTGCCCTCATAGTTTGGAAAGGACGGCTTGCATACAAAAGGAATGTAGGGAGGGGGAACCGTTAAAAATGCATGTTTAAGAGAAAATTTTGGGAAAATGAAAAAAAGTGCAGAAGAAACTGACTTCAGTTAATCGAGGTTTTACTGTACTCTTACTGAACCCCAAAAGAAGAAAAAAAATCACAAGGTGTATTATCAGAAGAACGGAGTGGCCATGATAATAGATTTCCACTTCCAGTCAAACATTTGGGAAAATGGTGATTATGTTGAATTCGGGTAAATTATTTCGCACATCCGAAGCCTAATGCGGAGAAGTACCGTCCTGCTGGGAAAATTATGACTTTGCCTATGGCACTGTATTTTCATTGTAGTGTAACCAATTTTGGTATCTTTTGCACTTAGATGATATTTGTCATCATATGAGACACCCAATATCATCAATCGTTGCGTTTACAAACTATAACATTTTTATTCATCTCCTAATAAATAAAATACGAAATTGCTTTAACTACATTTTCTTTAGCGGAATATTGAAGTTGTATATAATTTGTAGACACCTTGTATATCGTTGAGGACGTTCCCCATTATGAAACTTTAGTGTGTCGGTGGTTTCGGGACTTGTCAATATCTTCAAATTCATGAATTTAGCTTTTTTTTTCTGTGCAATCTTACGTGATCGCGTCATTCACTTGCCTTTCCGAGGCAGTTTTAGGTATCTTTGATTGGCACGCGACCACCTTTACCACGAAGTAGCAAAGATTAATAAATTCATCCTACTCCCGACCGCCCCACCGTCCAGACTAATGAATAAGCTTGAAGCAACAGAGGTCGTCCGAAGTATTCAACGTCCCGGCTCCACTCAGTCCGCTGGTCAGTGTCAGTAATCTAATGAATTTAGCTTAAAAAAAATTCCTGTGACATTATCTGAGATTGACAATGCCGTTTACCGCGGCCGCCAACATACGAGGGCCATTATCACATAATTTGAACTTTCGCGAAAAATAAATCTAGAAAAATTAAACATAATAAAATAAAATTATAAACTTATGGAAGAATGCCATAATGATTCAAAATAAATAAAAGATGGTCAGTAGCGATGATTTGTAATATTTTATTTAACTCAAAAACAAAGTTAAACTTGTGAGTTCAATTTTCCTTATTGTCCCCTTGTCAGTTTCACTCTAACTTTTAATTTTCTTCTAAATTTTTACTTATAATGAATTCGCATAGTACCCATAAAACATTTAATTAAGAAATATTAACAGTATAGTATCTTTAGTACAAAATTTTGGTATAACATTGTCTTAAAGGCTGAAATTTAGATATTAATTTTACTTTATGTTGAATTATTTCATTTTATCATTATTCTTTGGAACACATATATCTTAGACATGCTAGTTAATGATAGGTAGGGAAGTGTGGTGAAATGGGACACTTTTTTAAAAAATGAGAAAATCAACTTTGTTTGACACCAAACCAAAAATTTCAATTTAAAGAATACAAAATTGAACACTTTGTAATGTCCGTGAACAATATAGAAACGTAATTTCCAGAAACAATTTTGTAATTAAAGAAATTTAAAAATGTGTACCATACCTCTCCACTAACACAAATGTATGGGACAGTTATAAAACAATATATGATATGACACATATAGTCTAATGTCGATTACATATGAGGACCCCAGAAGCCAAGGGGTATAAGTGACAAAATTGAAAAAATTGAGTTAAGTGCACAGGGTATCTGGAAATATGCTTTTTTCATTTCAGGTAAAGAAATATAGGTCATTTTCTGATTATTTGGGGAGTTATAGAGATAAACCACTTTTTTCGAAAAACAAACAATATTGATTAATTATACATTTAAAGAAAATTGTACTCTATTTTTTTAACAGTTATTGAAATGAGAGTTCAAAGATTAGAAAGCAACAAGCAGATGTTTTCTATTTCAATTTAGTCAATTGTTATTGATGTTCCAATTTAACATCAGTCGTCTTTAAACTCAATTTACTCCAAATCGACATTTTGTCACTTGTACCCCTTGGCTTCTGGGCTCCTAATATACAATCTACCAAATATTGCAGGTTAGAAATGTTTGTGTTTACAATATTCAAATTCCAGTATCTTCCCCACTAGAAGGGAAAATTCAGAATTATCAATCGGAGATGACATCAAAAAATCATCTGTTCATTTTATTTATATTTTGAAATTAATGAGTATATTTTTAATGTTATAATTAATGTACTTCCAGCTAAAAATATTTATATATTAGCAATTTACACTCATCTTATCAAAAAGAAAGAATTACACTTGTCCTATTCCTCCCTTTGCTGGCATGTCCCATCCCCCCCCTCTACTTTATTTTATGTTAAACTTCTTGTATAAACAAAAATGATTCTTTTAAGCATAGTTTCAATTATGGATGATATACAGTATAATGTACCATAAATAAGGAAACTAAGGGTTTCTTAAATCAAAAGGGGCAACTTTGTGACACATACTTTATTTTTGTTCGAAAATGCATGAAAATAGCAGGTGTTAATATTCAGAAACTG
The DNA here is from genome assembly GCA_964019185.1 of Maratus speculifer. Taxonomy (NCBI): domain Eukaryota; kingdom Metazoa; phylum Arthropoda; class Arachnida; order Araneae; family Salticidae; genus Maratus; species Maratus speculifer. The sequence continues at coordinate 49,581,405 of OZ025299.1, forward strand.
TCTAATTGCACTCAATTTTCTGTTTTTTAAAAATCGCAATAGTTTTCATAACAAGCCTTCAAAGTTGACACTTTTGAGCACATTTCCCGACGAAAGCAGAAAAACCGGTCGAAAAACAGGAGAAAAACGCTAATCAAGTGATCAAAATAGCTTAGAACTGGACAGGTAATTTAATTATCATGAAATGGAAAAATAAGTTCGATTCAAAATCGCTTCCATAGTCAGGCACTCCAATTTTATATATTTCTGTTAAAAAATGAATTTGTAAATGTGTCAAAACGTTTTGCGCTTGTTGAGCGGAGCAATTAAGAACACCCTTAATATACAGAAAGCATAAAAAGTATATGAAGCAAATTTGCTTTTGATCCTTGAAATAATCTTTTTCTTTATACAACTGCAAGCTTATGCAGATCAGCCACATTTTGCAGCTGAAGATTGGGGTACCATTTCATTAATTGCAAATCTAATGTGTGATTGATGAAATGATTAAAATGATACATAAAGAGATAAACCTGCTGTTCCATCCCACCCCTCTCTTCCCTACCTACCAGCTTTTAAAAATATTATTTAAAATATTTTACTAAGAATTTCATGATTGCAAAGAGAAATATAAGAGTAGGGATGGTAAGGATATTATAGAGGTGGTAAGGCCTGTAGCAAGTAATCATAATTAACCCTTTCGGGTCTGGTGTACTATTAATAGTACATGTCTTTTAAAGGAGTACTATTTTGTTTTAAGAAATACTTTTACTATTATTTACATGTAGCAATGTTAGTACATGCCTATATATTTACTATATGACTTCATTTATGTTTAGACCTTTAGTAATAATAATAATTATTAATATTTGTTTCATTCTTTTTGCGCCGTTTGCAATTCTTTTATTTTAAACATTTATTTTACGCTTTAAATAAAAAAAAAAGTTACTTTCCTGAAAGAATAATGGGTAATAAAGCAGAAAAAGTGTTATAAAGTTGTAATATAGGATAAATCTTAATGAATACAATATTTTCTAAATTTCTCCAAAAATTCTTCCTTAGCCTATTGTCATATGAATCTTAATTAGTGTACAAAACAAGAACATTCGTTATCTTTCAGACTATGGAATGTTCGTTAAACATTAATTAGTCTATTTGAATTGCTAGTGTTAATGTTATTAAGTAAAAGTAATATTTTCTAAGAATTGATAAAAATTTCGGACCCCGAAGGTGTTAAATAGTTAGAACGGTGTTTCTCGAACTGTTGGTCACAATCAGCTAACGAGAAGCTGCAATTAATAAAAAAAAATTTTAAATAAAACGTTTATGTACAAGAAATGTCTGTTATTAATCAAATATTACATAATAGTTAGTATTGATGCCAATGTAGTCTGAAAAGTAAACGTAAACATGTATTGTCGCCCCAGTGGCTTGGTCAGTAGTGGCAGCTGCTGCCACACCGAGGGATCCTGGTTCGAATCAGGGTACGGACATGGATGGTGTGTTGTCTCTTTGTAGTGTAGTAAAAATATGTAATGGATATGTGTAATAGAAAATTGTTCTAAATTGTCTCTGTTTCTGGCCCCACCAGTGGCCGCGAGGTTCTGACCTCCAAACTGGTAGACGGTAGGTGCTGGGTTCGAACCCAATCGCGACCGTCGGCCTAACCGTTCGGAGTTTTCCGTGATTTTCTTCAAACCTTGCTTAAATACGGGTTAGGTTCCCTTAGAAAGACCCCCACGGAGGGCATCCCAGCCCTTAGGGCCTATATCCCACAGTGTAGATAATTGGCCGACATAAATACAAACAAACAGTCTCTTTTTCTGCGTATAATGGATCGATCGAGGCGAAAGCCATAAGCTGCTATAGGCCTCGAAGCAATGTCACAATCAAATCAAATAAACATGTATTAATACACAGTTGCATTTATTTATTGCTTAGAGGCTTTACTACATGTGGTTTTACCTATGACTAACAGACGTAAATTATATTCAACTAATTTAGTTTTTCATGCTACTATTGAAGAAAATGCATTCTACACAGATAAGAAATAAAAAATATATAGTATCATTGTTTGGAAAGAATCCTACTGGGAATTCATTAAAGCACCATAATAAAACAAGCTATTTACTTTTTTATGAATGGTTAAGAGGATCTTAAGTCTTTAAAAACGATGATTTATAACAAAATACGTGTGAGCCATTCTAATATAATTTTAACTTTCATAAATAAGAAAAGAGCGAAATTCAACTTGAGCAGCATTCTTAAATTTTTATATTCTTGTAACTACAGATAGAAAATGTTCTTATACAGTATTAATATTTAATACTGCACTATCCCGAGGAGACCCTTGTCATTTCATTTGAGTCGGGTTATAAATATTGAACAAAATCACTCTAAATTCAAATTTAATTAATCCTTTGAAATCCTTCAATCCTTCTAAAATCCTTCTAAAATTTATTAAATGATTATGTAAATCATTTAATTTACTTTAAACAATTTACATAAAATGATTTAGAGTGTAAATTTTTCATAAATTCATTATACGGTAGATAAAGGGTTAAATGAACTTTTAAATGATGTATATAAAATTTGCTTCTGGAACCATCAACGTTTTAAAACAAATCGAAATTTCATTCTTTACAATAGCAGTACCCAACTTTAACAAGATATTTCAAATCTTTAGTTCGAACTATGCCTTGACATCATATTTCAAGTCTTTTGAATTATAAACATTCAAAATTTAATGCAGCTAATGTTAAATTACGTTTCCATATTTTTATTAATATCTCCTTAAATAATACTCTTAATGTGATAATTTTTTATGTAGAAATAATACTAAGATACCCAAACATAAATATGTGGAATTTGCATCTTTTATAATTTTATGATATGAATTATGAAATTAATATTCAAAAAAATTATGAATTTTATTTGCAATCTACAATTTTTTAATGCATTTAGATTTATTGAGTTCTGATTTATGGAAATACGAATTTTAAAAATTTTCTTCCAAGTAGTTTTTAAGTTATGCTTAAAAATGGCAAAATGATGGTTTAAGGGACCCTCCACGATAGAAGTGACTAGATATTTTGAAACTTATGCTTTTATATAATCTAGCAGTCTTCAATGACTTCTTAAGGGGCGCCTAAGGTATCTTGATCAAGAACAGGGGGTTTTCACGAACAACATTCGAGTGCTGAACTTCAATTTGTATACCGTTCCTAAAATATAACCGTTTTAAAATAATGAATTTCTCTGAAACTTATCATGGGAATTGCATGAAAGTTTTTTTAGGCTAATTGAAGAGTGTAAAGTTCATCTATGCTGTCAGAATTAGGTACTACTATTGGAAAAAAAGTGAGTTCGTTTTAATATGTAGATGGCTCCAATGCAAATTTTATGTACATCATTTAAAAGTACACTGTATATTCATTTGGTTCCAAGTAACTTTCTTACTCGATAATTTTTTGCAGAGTTAGTAGGGGATGTTTATTTTTTCCCCATGACTGTATATTTTGACCCCTAACATTGCCCAACAAATATTTATCTCATTAATATTTTTGTACAGTAATGTCATAACATATTTTCCGTTAAGAAACAAAAAAAACTCCCAAGAATAGTTACTAAAATAAAAATATTCTGCGACTTAAAAGTCAAAATTATGTGAGAATACATCATAAAATGAAAAAGTGTCGCCCGTGTGGTAGATTTACGCATACAACTATTAATCACCGGATAGTTTCAATTTTAGATATTTTTTGTCCAATATTTAAAAATATACTTGGCGGATTTTTTCTGAACTTCTAGAGCACGGGTGCAAAAATCTAATCGCTCTCATCACTAAAATTTTAAAGTTTTCTTAGTTAAAAATTTAAAAGCATTCTAGCAAGAATTTCACACGAAATATTTACGAAAAATAAACGAAATTAATTTAGGTGAGAGACTGCCTTCTGGCGCCAAGAATTTTGTACCCATGTTCTAGAGTATCAAGAGTATACCTGACTGCATATCCATCAACTATGATTTGATCAGAAGGACATTCACAAGGCCAACAAAAAATCAAATAACAATGATATTTGGGATCACTATTTGTGGATCCAGGCATTCAGAGCTTTTCGACAATGTTTTTAATGGTTTGGAAACCAGTGACCAAATGGCTATATGTACCGAGTGGTGTGATTTGGAATACAAAAAAAAAAAAAAAATTCATTTTAGTTTATTTCTGAACCCCACATCTGTTTCCATAATGCTGAAAGATTATGGCCGCTTCTAATTACCTTGTATGAGTAACATAATGCAAACTCACTTATATTATTGCTAATATCTCATTTAAAATAAAACGTTTTTTAATGTAATAAAGTAGTAGAACAAAACAATTTATATAATTTAAAAGAATAAAATATAAAAGTAAATAAACAGTTCATAAATAAATAAACAATAGCCGGGTTACAATAGCAGGAAATATAGATGTGTACCCCGGTGCTTACATGACATTTGGGCCCATTATTGCGCATGATCCGTGTCCATGTTATATATTAGTCTCCATGCTGTAATGCAAAAGTTCAGGAAGTTTTCTCATTACCAACACCATAGGTGCAAAGCATAATAGTTGGGACCAAACAAAGCATTTAAAAAAGTAACAATGTTGACGCGGAAGTAATCATTTCAAAAATATATAAAAATTACAGAGTTTCGAGAACTAATTTATTAAATGAATACAAATATACTGAAAATAAAAGGGAAAAGTTCCATATCTTGTTCCCTCCCTTTTTTTTGGCGAGCTTTTTTTTGATGATAAATATTTCAGGTGGTTGTTGTTCAGAATTTGGGGTTGCTTTTACATACTACGGAATGGAATTTTTTTGTTTTTTGTTTTGGGACGTTTTTTATAACATTTATTGAATAAATATTTAATTATTTAAAAAGAGGTTTACTACAAGTTACTTCCTATATGAAAGAAACCAGATAATATTTACTGGGACACACAAAAGATTTCGGCTACTATACTGCATCCGAAGTACTGTATACTTTTACACCAATATCTCAATGTTTTTAACGCTTGTTATAGTATGAACACGTCTCATTTGCTACGTTTGACGTGCAATATCCGACTTGTTATCATTACATCTGTTCGTTTCTTTTGCAAGTCGCATGACTGATGAGTTATATGAATAAAATAAAATTAAAAAAAAATGAAAAACAAAAATAAAATCGTTACTGCGATATTATCTCATCAAATATTCTGATGCATTTTACTTAACCTGACACAAGATAAATCGGCAAATGTTGTTTAAGGGTGTATTCGAAAAAACGCTTCTCCACCTTTATCAGCTCGAAATTTTCTCATACAATTTCAGACACATTTTTAAAAGTAGAAACATGAAACTTGCTGAGAGAATTTTTGAAGAGACGTATAAGGTGCCGTGTGATGTCATTTTACAATCACTTCATTCGAATTCGATTTATAAACAATTATCTTCTCAGTATGACCCCTTTTTTTTTTCGTTCCCAGATCTCCCGATTAGGAAAAATCTGTTCAAAACGCCGTTTTTGATTGCTTTTTTTTGAAATATTTTCTGCATTTATCAAAGAATCACGTCACCTCGAGTACTTTCTGAATAAGACAATTTGCCAGTTTGATGCATTTGAGAGCAAAAATTAATTAAAAAATAAATCGGAAAATAAGCAGTTTGAATCGAAATACACCCTTAAACAGAAAACTTTCTCATTGAATAATTTTTTAAGCATTACGAACATACCGTTTCACGTTTAAATTACATATTTTTGCTTTATCACTCGCCAAAACTGTTTCTTTTTCTTGTCTTTTTTTTTTTAAATTTTAAATAAAATTAACAATATTCCTTTTTCAAAATGTAATAGTAGTTTCAATTTATTTATCAACGAAATTAGTAGCCAAAAGAAACAACGTTAATCTTTTCGCCCAAAATAAAATCGCCAACTTTCAACTAATCATCTGTAATACCTGGATTAATTTGATCCAGGTTAATCTAATTTCGAACCAGAAAATTTATTTCATGAATCTTTATTTAATTTCAGGTTTCTAAGCGGAACATATTTAACTTCATTTCTTTGAACAAAAAAAAAAAAAAAAAAAAATTCTGGTTCGAAATTCATTAAACCAGGGTCAAATTAACTCACGTATTGCGGAAAATTAACTCTTTCGAGTCCGAATTTTTTTTCAGTTTTTAGAAAAAATTGCTTTTACGTTAATAACATTCACACTAGCTGTTTAAATAGATTAATAAGTGTTTAATGAGTATTTTGTTGTCTGGAAGGTAACGAATGTTGTTGTTTTGCTTACTATTCAATTAATATTAATACTAATGTAAGTTAAATAAGAATTTTTGGAGATGTTTAAAAAATATTGTATTACAATAAGATATTACTCATATTACAACTTTCTAATGCTTTTTGTGCTTTACTACACCTGATTCTTTTAGGAAAATAACTTTAATTTTAAATTTACACAGTGAAATATGTGTTTAAAATAAAAGAATCGCAAACTGTGCAAAGAGAATTATACAAATAATAAAAATCATTATTATTACTAAATGCCTAAACATAAATGATGCCATATAGTAAATCTATAGACATAACTAACGTTACTACATGTAAATTGTAGCAAAAGTATTTCTTAAAACTAAATAATATTCCATTAAAAGACGTGTACTATTAATAGTACACCATACCTGAAAGGGTTAATGTCAGCTTGGCACTTATGTATACATCAGAAAATTTGTTTAATTTATAAACAATAGAAATTAATTAATAATTAAAAAATATTAAATTTATATAAACATTTTAACCCATTAATGCCTGAATTATTTTCTTCGCTAAAATTCAAATTTTGCATTTTCCCACCACTTTTAAAGCAAGAAAATTTTTTATCTTAATTTATAGAGGACTTTGTCTTGATAAAGAAAGTATTTATTTATCTTCCTTTTTTACTGGTGTGAAATGCGCTTACTTGAATATTTTAAAACTGTTCCAAAAATGTGACGTAAGGCACTGATGGGTTAAAGCTGTATTCTTTTTATAAGATGAAATTATGAAATATAAAGTTCATAAAAACGAGAAATATTAACAAATTTAATAAAAATTTACAAAAAATCTACTTTTTTCATTATTTTTTCGTATTATGAACCCCTTTTCCCTCCATAGAAATATCTCTGAAAAATTATCATTTCTTGATTTGAGTAAACTGTAAAAAATACTTTTGCGATTGAAAGCTATAGTAAATGTCACGATTGTTGATCATAAAACTTCCTGGAGGAATGAAAACGTCTGTATATCATTTACTATATAAACGGACGTAAAATTGTATCGATGCCCTTTCTCGTTTTTTCCCAAAACATCTTGATCATGAAAATTTAATGTCTTGGATAAACGGCTAGATAATCATTCTTGATCATAAATTTGAGCTTGAATTTGAAATAAAGTGTACGGTAACAAACATGATCTGATGTCAAGGCTACATGTGTTAAATTTGTAAACGGAAGGTAGTTTGAACAGCGGGGGGTTCAGTGTGAAATAGATGTTTCAATTTTACTTGACATAAAAACAGCAGCAGGCAATATATTTTCCTCCGGTTGTAATATTTTTTATCTCATTATGGATAACTTCAACGAAAGAGTTCCGTGGCTGAATTAGTTTATGCGTTGAAAGGTAGAAAATTAAGTAAACTTCCACATGGACTGATCTATACGCGACATTGTCCTTCAAATTAAAAAAAAAATTCTCCCCATTTACCTTCTTTCAAATGTTTATGTTTTAAACTTCGTTTTTTTTGTTGTTGTTGTTGGTATGTGTGTTTATATAGCTTTATTTCACGCAACAAACAGATGTAGCTATTAGGGTGGGCCGAAAAAATTCAAAAACTGTTTTTAAAGTCTCGTAATACCGAGGAAAAGTTGCGAAATCGGGAAACTAAAAAATTGGGTACAAAAAAATAAATAAAATTCGATTGCATTTTCCTGTCGCGCATGTACTGTAAAGTTTGCCGAAATCTCGAAAAATTCACACTGTTATAAAATTTTTAAAATTAGCTTCTTCACGAAAGTAATAGCTGAAATTCCTATGTATTATAATAACAAAACATAATGTTATAATATTATTTAAGTCCATCAACATCTTCCAGTCGCGTATGTGCTGTAAAGTTGTAAAGAGCTATTAAATATTGACAAGCTAAGTAAGGTAAAAGATTACCGTAAAAATTTAATTCTTGTCAAACTTTTGAGCACATGAGTGACCGAAAGATGTTTGAGAGTTTTAAAGTAATATTTCAACATTCTGTTTTGTTATTCTAATGCATAAGAGTTTCAGCTATTTTATTCGTGAAGAGTCTAACTTAAGGCCCTACACTAGGCACAGGAAAAGAGCCGGATGATAATATAAAATCTGTGGGAGCGTTCTTTTCAAATATCTCGCTCAAATTTTAATATTTTTACATGATTTTTTTTTGCACAAGATAGCTGAGGACGATCCACATTTGGCCTAGTTTTTACTTTTTCAGTTTTGGTCATATATTTTTTATATTACGATAGTTTCAATTTCAGAACCGGTTTAAACCGGTTTCGAAAGTTAAAGTAATTTTTCTTTAAAAATCTGAAACCAAAAATAAAAAAGTAAAAACTAGGCCGGTTGTGGATCATCCTCAGCAACGCTATGCAAAAAAATCATGTAAAAACATTAAAATTTGAGCGAGATATTTGAAAAGAACGCTCCCACACACTTTACATTATCACCCGGGTCTTTTTCTGTGCCTAGTGTTGAGCCTTAACCTTCCGGCGGGCGCGCCATTGTAAAAAGAACAACATTCGCTTTCTTTTTTCTTTAAAACAAAATTCACGCCTCTTTTAATATGTTATAACAAAATAAATCTAAGTGTGTTGCGAAACACTTTCATAAATTGTGAGCAAAGAAAACTTATTTGTATGTTAAATTAATTGTAAAATTAAAACAAAACAGCAATAATTGAATGTTTTTCTCCTGTTGTACAATTTACAACGCGCGCCTGCTCGTGTGATGAAAATTTGTGCTCCCGGCGAAAGGTTAAAAATCTTTGTAAACATGTGAATTTTTCCACATTTCGGCAAACTTTACAGTATATGTGTGACCGGAAGATATAAATAGATTTTATATTTTTTTTTACCCAAATTTTAGTTTCTCGAATTCGTAATTCTTCAGCAGTATTACGACTTGAATTTTTTTTTAATTTTTTCTTCCCACTCTAGCAGGTATTTCTTTAGAATAAACAGATCAGGAGAATTTTTCAATAATCATATTTTTATGACAAACATGCTATTAGGTTTCTTAAGAATTTTTTAATCTAATAATTATCAGAATTTGTATAGTACCGGGTGATCCAAAAGTTTCGGGAGTTTTGAAATGTTAATAATTTGGAAACTATGTACAATACAAAGGTTCGGTTTTCAGATATATGCTCAGAAACACGTGGGATTTTGTTTAGCATGATTTTTTTTTACATGTATATAGTTACAATTTTTAGCAACAGGTGGCGCTGCTGTACAACACTGGATGTAACTATAAAATATGCTTTATAGACACATGAGTATGAGTTCATTGCGAAACATCTTTTGTAGGCTATTAATGAGATTTCGTTTTAAGGGTGGTTTATGTTCAATCACTTTTTTTAAAGTGGTTGAAATATGAAATTGCATTGAAAGGGAATTTTGATACAAAATTTGATGAATAACTGCCATGTTTAGACATGCTTTCTTTGCATGTCGAGATGTGTTCTTACCGTACAATACGGAAGTAAAAATAGAAAAAGATTCGATGGCCATTAGAAATGTGAAATGCCATGGTAAGAAAGGTTTGAGGAAAAAGTCTAATTGAAAGATCGTAATAGAAGCAGGAAATCCCAAATGTCTGTTGCAATCGTAAATGAGGTAGAATTCGATGCCAATACTCGGTGGAAATCACCAGCTCATAATGAATCAGTACACTTGTAATATCACGATAAATTTGAAATTTCATCTGGAATTTCTTTCTCCTTTGAAGATACTGTGCACGTTGTTTTGCGTCGGCTCACAGCGGTACTTATAAGCTATGGGCGTCATAATGAAAATTTGAAACTCTTGGACACTAATTCTTTCTTTTTAGCGAGCTATATCATACCATAAAAATAATGCTGTCAATTTTAGCGCCACCTGTTGGCAAAAAGTGTAACTAACATAATTTGTTTGTTTCATCAAAAATACAAATCCCATAAGTTTCTAAGCATTTCTGTGAAAACCGCATACTTCTATTGTTTATAGTTTGTTAATTATTAGCATTTGAAAACTCCCGGAACTTCTGGATCACCCGGTATATAAGAGTACCAATGGTATATCTATAGGAGTTCAGGAATTTAGGCTCCATCCGATAATCGCCTCTTTCGATCAATGATCTCTACTTTAAAGAATAATCCTTGTTGCTTTTATTCTTAATTTGCGCAAAACAACACAACTTTCACAAGTTTCCAGGAAATTCTTGCTCAACCTAGCATTTTAGTTATTAAGAATATTTTTAAATATTTAATTTAATTTTATTTTAGAATTCGAAGTGTTTTTTGTATGACAATATTTTATCGAGCTCAGCAAATAGGTTTTACGTGGCGACTCTGATGGTGTGTTTGCGACTAAAATATTAGTCCAATGACATCTAATTCAGCATTTATCCATACTATGGCAGTTACTGGGGCAGTACAAACTTTAAGGACAGCAAAATAAATTCAATACAGAAGAAACAAATATTTAATGTATTATGCATCCATCTATAGTTTAATGATTGCAAATATTACATCATTAGTTTTTTGGCACAGCTCGAGATTGTTTTTGTACTTTTCATCTTCAATTGTAGATCTGGATTCTTATGCTGAAGAAAAATGCCTTCTATTTTTATAAAATCTTCTTGCTTTATCTCCCCATAAGTTATCGATAAGATTTAAATCAGGATTTTTGAGCGGCCATTGTAAAACTTCACTATTTTTTAATAGAAAAAGTTTTTTCTCACGATTTGTGAGGATAGGTGCATTATCTCGCTGTTATATCTATTTTTTTCCTGTCAGTAGTGTTGCAACAAATGAAAGATGGCCAGAAAAGGTTTGCATATATGAGGACCCCAGAAGCCAAGGGGTATAAGTGACAAAAATGAAAAAATAAAGTAAATACACAGACGACCTAAAAATATGCTTTTATCATTTCAGGCAAAGAAATATAAGTGATTTTCTTATTATTTGCTGAGTTATAGAGGCAAACCACTTTTTTCGAAAAACAAACAATATTGATTAATTATACATTTAAAGAAAATTATACTTTATTTTTTAACAGTTATTGAAATAAGAGTTCAAAGACCAGAATGCAACAAGCAGAAATTTCTTATTTCAATTCACTGAATTGTTATTGATGTTCCAATTTAACATCAATTATCTTTAAACTCAATTTACTCCAAATCGAAATTTTGTCACTTGTACCCCTTGGCTTCTGGGGTCCTCATATGTCTTTGAATTAAGTTTTCCTGAAAGATATACAAGTGGCACCACGTCATTGACTGAAAAGCAGCCACATGTTGCAAGAAATCCGCCACTTAACTTATGTGTTAATAAAATCTAATTTTCTTTTCTCAAATCATCCTAATAATATTTCCTGTCATTAGGGACATTTAAGTATCGCTTCTTTTCATTGAAGAAATATTATTGTGATGATTTAAGAAAGGAAAAAGAGATTTTATTAAAACACCAGTTAGGTGACTGATTGATTGCAACATGGAACTGCTTTTCATTCAACGATATGGTGTCACTTGTATATATTTCAGAAAAATTTAATTCATAGACACATATAAAAACTCCTTTTGACCATCTTTCATTTGTTTCAACTCTTCGGACAGGAAAAAAAAAAGTTTTAACAGCGAGATAATGCACCTATCCACAGAAGTCGTGAGAAAAAACTTTAGTTCTATAAGAAAAATATCAAAGTTTTGCAATGGCCGCTCAGAAATCCTAATTTAAATCATATTGGTTGCTTATAGGGAGAATTACAAGACGACGAGTTTATAAAAATGGAAAGCATTTTTCTTCAGCATAGAACCAAGATCTACAATTGAAGATGAATAAAAACAATTCCGTACTGTGCCAAAAATTAATGATGTCGATGAGTGATGGAATATTTTTTCCAATCATTAAACTCATACATTTGGGTGCGTAATACATTAAATATTCGTTTCTTCGGTTACTATACTGAATTTATTTTGATGTTCGTAAAGTTTTTACAAAGGCAAAAATAGTGATTTTCTGTACAATTAACTTCATTTTCATAATAAAATATTCACAGTTGAATTTTGTTGACGTTTTATTAGCTTTTCAGCTTGATACGTATTATAAAAAAAAATTCATTTATTTTGAAATTTGTCAAAAATTTTTTTTTTTTTTTGCTGTCCTTAGTTTTTACACGCTCTGTATGTCCTTCAACCAAACGAAGATAGAGCCCTCATAGTATGCATGGTCACAGTGACGTCACAATGAAGTCACTGTGAGTCGCTTTGGTCACATCACATCTGTGACCAAAATGTCACCACTCAGTGACGTCACATTGTGACTGAGATGTGACTTTCTTAAAAATCTTCAGAAAATTACAAATATTCTTCAAAACATGTTATTTACTTTAAAAAACATGTTTCTGGTCTTTTAAATATCGCCGCTTTTGTCTGTTTCGTAACAATGTTAATGTCAAAGTAGTCACAAATGACACATTTTTCGCAGATTTGTCACACCGTGACTTCACAAAGTGGTCACAATGTGACGTCACAAACGAGCTCTAAAACGGCCATAATGATTTCATATTTTCGTCACTGTGACTTCACATCGACGTCACGTGACGTCATATCGACAATCGATGGTCACAAAGTCACAATGTGACTTCACAACGACAGCGCAGTGACGTCACCATGCCTTACGGGAGGCATTGTAATTCATTCCAACAAAAACAGAGGTCGTTAAAATCAACAGATTGGGCTTATTTGTGTCTGAAAGAATTGCGAAAATTCCTATTTAAGCAAATTAACTATGGCACTGATTGAAATTAATTATACACAAAAGTCTCAAAAGGAGGCAACTCAAGTCAAATTTTAGGTACGTTAGTCTTTGTTCTCTGTTCTTTTCGAATGGAAAAATCTTCTATTGGAAAAAAAAAATATGAAGAAATGGCATGAATTTTTTTATTTAACGATGTTTCTCATCTTCACTTCTGAGAGGTTATTGAATTCTATAAATGACTCAGAAAGTGGCTCTTTCATTTTAGAAACATTTTGCATAAATTTCAAAATCTTACCGATTTCTGTCAAGATTTTGTTCTAATGGTTTCCGAAGTAAGGGAAGGGTTTTTTAGAATAGTAGGTAATTTTCATATGTTTCGAAGTTCATAAATAAGGATTGATTTTTACTTTCCATGGTTGGCTATAAGAAAGGATTTTAAATACTTCCAGCAAAATGAGAGATTGGCAACAGCAATAAAATTGACTTATTTTTGTGTCTAACAATTATCAGGCAAACGAAGTTCAGGCAAACGAACTACCTCATTTATCCTAAGCAATTACTTAAGAATAGTTGCCAACCTCCCGATTTTTTAAGTACCAGTAAATTCTTACAAAAATGTTAGCTTTAAGTAATTGCAGAAATTGTGCAATTGTATAAAACAAGTTTTTCATCATAAGAATATTAGTATAAAAAAAATCAGGACTTTGTTAACTATGCGTAAGCATCTGAAAATTATAGCAATTGAAGTCAATGCAAGTTCTTATCAGTTGATACTTTGCTATCATTTTAAAAGATAAAAATAGTCTTAGGAAAATGCAGTTTTTACCCCTTGAAAGCCGGTGAGATATATTGTATCTTACATTATTACATAGTGACATTATTTTAATCGAGATATGTGCGAGAAAATTTCAATAAAGTTTCCCTAATGGCTATTTCCATGAGTACTTGTAGTGTAAGTCACAGGCTACGATTTTTGGCTACCAGTATTATAGAACAAAAAAAGTGATTAATTTTATTGGCACATTCTCATTAATTGAATAAGGCCAAGCAGACTTTTCGAAAATAACGGTGGCTAACAAGCATCGCAATTAATAAGTTATGTGACTTACACTACAGAACCCATGGAATTAGCCTAATAAAACTTTGGTGAAAAAGCTGTAAAATGTATTTTTAACACATTGAATGTCGGTGGGGGATATGTTGTGTCCCACTTTATTTTAATCGAGATTTATAATAGAAAATTTGAATAAAGTTTCTCTAATAAAACTTTAGTGAAAAAAGCAGTAAAATGTATTTTTAACACCTTGAATGTCGGTGGGGGATATGTTGTGTCCCACTTTATTTAAATCGAGATTTGTACCAGAAAACTTGATTAAATTTTCACTTTTAAAGCTTTGTTAAAAAAAGCTGTAAAATTGCAACATTTTTGTTTTCAAATATTTTCTTCGAAAATTCTAATGTGAATTCAACATTTATTTAATAAGAGTTTAAAACATCATGTGGCAATCTAACGAGTTTTATAACCCCAATGATTTTTTTATATTGTACTTTAATTGTTTGAATACTTACGTATATTATTTATTTAAAATTCTTCTGTGAAGAATATAAATACAATTAACTTGGAATTCTTAAAAATAAAATTTAAAAAATCAATGTGAACTCTTCATTGCGCAATTTTTGCTATTTTTATGAAAAAAATAGTTGAAATTATTTAAAGTATTTTATTGGTCTAATAATTAGAAAAAAAAATAAATTTCAAATTTTTTAGCTAAATTTTTATAGTTTATGGCGCGTACCCAATGTACACAAATAGGATTTTAAAATATTGTGTTGCTCTATTTTTCAATTAAATGGGTTTAAATTAATTAACTCTGGAACTTTCTTTATATTATTATTTTTAAGTATTCAGTAAAAATAATAAAAGTAAATTTTGGCTTAATAGACTGATCGAAAATATTTTGTTTCCGAGGAAAAAAATTTCTATATTTTTGTTAAATGTAGCCATTTGACATGGACAAAATAAAAGTTATTCCATTCTTTGACTTGTTCTTGATACGTTACGGCGATCATATTGGCCAAATACATGATACATTATACTTTAGGATCAAACCAATATTGGTTCAGTGCTGCACCAATATTTCAGTTATTGGAAATATTGC
Organism: Maratus speculifer; assembly: GCA_964019185.1. Lineage (NCBI taxonomy): Eukaryota > Metazoa > Arthropoda > Arachnida > Araneae > Salticidae > Maratus > Maratus speculifer. Next base: position 49,596,600 of record OZ025299.1, read on the forward strand.
TAATATAACGCCAATATTGATTATATATTGCCATTTCATTGGAAATATTTCCAATGAATTCCCAATATTGTACAAATGTTGGCGTTACACTGGAAATATTTCCCATGAATTCCCAATATTGTACGAATGTTGGAGTTAGAAATATTTCCAATGAAACCCCCAATATTTAACCAGTATTGGAGTTTTATTGGCAATATTTCCAATGAAACCCCAATGTTGGCATAATAATGGCTGCAAATACTGTCTAAATAAGGACAAAACGTAAACATCCCAATATTGGAGCAATATTTAATGCCAGTATTGCGCCATTGTGACAATATTGCTCCAAGATGTAGCCAATATTGGCCTAATATTGTTTGGCTACTGGGGTAACAATTGGTGTTTTAGGTATGTGCCAGATGTGTGCACACGGTGCAGTGAAGGGTCTTAAAATAATTGAAATTAAAATAAATGTTAACTTTTTCTCAATTAATAAAGAAAAAGTAATATAGTGGATGTGTGTGTATATATTAGCTATCGCGGAGTTTGAAGAAAAGAGGGAAAAAATGCAAAAACAAAATTGTCACAGTGTATCAATCAGACTCCGGATTTCTAAAGAATACTTATAGGAAGTGACGATGATAAGTTTCTGTGGTAGAATGCGATAAAATCAGAATTGTTTGAATCCTTGGCATTGAAAAAATGTTTCTTTTAATGAATAAAAGGTTTGATGTATATATTTATAAATAGAAAAAAAAACTGCGATAGTTATTTACGATATTATGTTTAGTGATGGATTAGCATGCAAAATACATGCTCGCTTTTATATATGTTAGTTTACATTGTTGACACACATTCTCATACACACACATCTCTCATTTCGTATTTTTTAAAAGTTAAAAACAGAAAATTTACTTAATATAAAAAGCTAATACTTTTAAAAAGCAGAAATTTTACAGCTATATATACACCAAGAAAATACAATACTCAATAACTACACATATTCAATATTATATACAATTTCATACCGTACACGTTATACAATTAACAGTTGCTAAAATGTTTCCAGATATGTTTGTATAGCATTTTTTTTTTTTTTTTTTACGAAAACTTTGTGATCAGGTAAACATACGATTTTTTTTTACTTGTCATAGAGAAATTTTCTCCTTTTTAAACTTATTTTCTGCCAATAATTTTCGAAAAAAAAAGTAAGAGGAGCAAAATAGCAATTTTTATCAGGAATATTTCCCATAAATTTTGAAAACTTACCATTTTTAAAGATCTCTGATTTTGTTTTAATGGTTTTGGAAGATAAACGACGGGCTTTTGGAATAGTGGGTAATTCTGAAGATTTTTGGAGTTTCATTAATGAGGATATATTTTTGACTTCTCGTGGATGGCTATGAGCATTCAAAATTATGACACATTTTTTTTTTTTTCTTTTTTTTTTTTATCGCGCAACATTAACATTTGTAATAAAAACATGTTATCATAGTGAGTTTAATATAATTAACTATTTGTAACTATTAACACATGCGACTATTGTTATACTCTAATCGTATCACTATGTAAATGAAATGTTAGTAAGCTGTTTTCTCAAAATGAGCCTTGGGAGGGTTGCCACACAGCCTTCGGCAGCGTAGATCTAGCATTTGCCCATCTTTGTGTTCATAAATTGTTAATACGTTGATCTTTATAACTGGACCCTGCGTGCGTCAGGCCCATAAATCGTAAACTGGGTAATTACCGTGTTTTCTCGTGTATAGGGCACACCCCCTACTTTACAAGTAAAAATGGCGATTTCTTAAATTCTCGTATATAACGCGCACCATAAATTTGATACGCTAATGAAGAATGACCAAATGAATTTCAGTAAAAAAAAAGTCTAAACAAACATTACACCAGACCAGAAAACAAGACGAAAATACATTTTTAGACTTCGGGTTGTAAGAGAATGACGGGAAATAGGAATGAGTGACGGTAAAGAGAATTTCTAATTAGCGTTTAGATAATGTCACTAGCTCTGTTCTATAAAAAACTGCAAGGAATGAAATAAATATGCAGTAATACTTCAATTAAGTAACATTTTCCTAGTTTTAATATATCTTTTGAATAATTTCTTGTTTCATATGTATATCGTTCGACTGCATTCAACAGTAAAAAATTATTCCGTGTAAACGGCGCACCTAGGAGTTTTGCCCTAATTTTTTGGAAAAAAAGTGCGCCTTATATACGAGTAAATACAGTAAAACAGGGACATAACTGAGGTGATATTTGCGATTTATGTTCGCTAAACGCATAAATCGTTACTAGACGATTTATGCCCTTTTCGACCATAAATCGTTATTATTAAAATCTGTATTTAAATTGTAAATCTCTAATGCCATTTATATTATATATTAATAGTATACATTATATATTATGCCATATATTGAAAAGTTAAGATAGTATAGTGTACTTTTTTATAAAGATTGTAATCGGACGGTGAGAAGCAATAAAAGTAACAAATAAATAACTATAAAAAAGTACTGAATAAATTTAATTCCATCATGAAAAATGCTCTTGCGTAAAAATATCTTATAAAAAACTGCCCTGTCGTTAAAAGAAAGTAATTCTGCAGCGCATAATTTCTGAAAAAAATTACATTTATGAAGAATATAATCGTGGTATCAGAATTAATTTAAATTTTGTTTTTTAGTGGCTTTTAATCATAAATTACACGCTTTTAAAAAAATCATACATAATAAATTTATTGTAAGCTTTATAAATTAAATAAATTAAGGCTACATATTTCAGGAGTTCATACATTAAAGATATTTTTTGTAAATTCTTGCTTATTTTCTATTTTAAGAGCAATTTTTTTAAAGAACATTTTAAGAAACAATAAGAAAAAAATATTTGTTGTTGTTGTTCCACGAAACCCAATTTTGGAGAAAATTCCATCATATTTTCCCACAAAACATTAAATTAAATGTATATATATACACGAGAATTGTCTTTTTCACCCCCCCCCCCCCCAGCAAGGTGTAACGTAAAGACAGTGTGAAATAACAAAATGGTTTTATAACCAGGAGTCAAGTAAAATCAAAATTTCTTTTAGATATAGTCATTATGAAAATGGAAGCATTTGTCATACTACTGAACGAGTTTTCCGATTTTTCATAGCAGGTTACCCCTAACGTTTATAAAAGTTTAGCGTATATTATAGAGATTGGTTTCCATCAGGGCGAAAACTAGCTTTTTTTTTCAACCGGGGCAAACAGGGATTTTAGCTCCCCCCTTCCTCCTCCGTAAGGTATATTTATAAAGAGATTTTTACTAATTTTCTAATAAATATATTTAAGATAATATAAGAGATAAGAGATAATATATATATAATACTGAACTACGTAATCTACTTTGTGAAATATTATTTCATTTAAATCTTGAAAACGGAATCGAAAAAAATTCAGCTTTATATATACGGTGCTTGGAGTAGTAATTTTTCTTCTTTTTCATGTTATTCTTCGATGCTTTGGCATGCACCAGACAAAGATTTTAACAATATCGTGCTAAACATAGACGTGAGAAAAATTCGCAAACAAAATCGTCCCTTGACATCCCTTCGTTTTGGCGGCTAGAGCAGAGGGGCCCTTTAATATTGGCCCTGGTCTCCACAGCGTTTTGGAAAATTTTACTCTACAGAATGTGGTTGTCCCTCCAGGCGTGAACTTCATTTTTCGAAGAAGGCGAGAGTCACTTTTTACAACAGCTAAAGATAGTTCTTGGAATACAGCGCTTCTATCATGACGAAAATTTTGGAGACTACGCACCGTGGAGAGTTATTCTCAAGACACTGGCGGAAATATTCTATAAAGAGGGTATTGCAAAACTCGTTCATGGTCAGGGATGTAGAGGACGGTATATGCCGTATAGACGCCGTGTTGAGCACTGACGACGGTACGCTAAATGCTACCGAAACCGGTCTGCTGTCTTTATACAATATTTGGTGCTTTTTAACGTTGCTTGTTTTTCGTATTCCATATACGCCGTATACCTTCTGGGTTTAGTAAGGAGTACCGTATTTCCCCTGTTTCTCAATAAAACTATAGTATACACATTCTATGGTATACGCTCTGCCTCGAGCGTAAACCATCTGTTTTTTACGACTACACCACTGTTCATGTCATGGTCCATGAACGAGGTCCGCGAGTATTTGTTGTGTAAGTCCCACTCTGATTTTTGGCTACCAGTATTTCAGAACGAAAAAAAAATGAAATTTTAAAATTAAAAATATATTTAAAAATCAGATATCGCATTAATTGAATAAGGAGAAGCAAACGTTTCGGTAGAAAACGGTGGTCAGCAAGTATAGCAGTTATCAGCTATGCGACTTACACTAAAACACCCCATGGAACTAGCCTATGACAAATGTCTCATTCCTCAAGGTCACTGGAGTTGAAAAGTAATTTTGATTGTACCGGATATCTGGTAATAAAGCCATTTTGTTATTCACAGTTGTCTTTATAAGCCCAATCGGAGGATGAAAAAAATAAATTTCTTATTTCAAATTAGGAAAAAAAAAAAAACAATAGTTCAAATTGCTAACCTGAAGCACGAACAAAATTTTAAGACGTCTAACATCTTCAAGCTCATTGGGATTGCTGAGCTTTACGCCCTTCTTGTAGGTGAAATTATTACTTAACTTCGATATCTATCTGAGGACAATAACCGAGCCAACAGGGATTTTTTTTCTAACTATGAACTTTGTCATAAATGCTTCGACAGCGCTTAATAGTATAGATTCTTTATGGTAGATTTCTGTAGCAGTTGCTGTGTAAGTGTATCGCAAAGATCATAGTTAGAAAAGAAATAGCCCTGTTGGCTCGGTTATTGTCCTCAGATAGATATCGAAGTTAAGTACTAATTTCACCTACAAAAGCTAAATCAAGATTAGAGATAAACCCAGTTTAAGAATTTTATTTGGCGGCTTTTGATGATTTTTTAATTTCATTTTTCTGTAAGAGTTTTTTTCCTTCAAGAATTTTTTCCTTCAACAATTATTATTTTATCCCTTGAGAATATTTTTCGTAATATCACCTATTAGTAGAGTTTGTTTTATAGATAATTTGACACAACAATTATAGATTATATTTAGAAAACTTATATTATAAATTTAAACCCTGTGGTAATTGTTTCATTGAATGAGCACATATTATATTTTAAATTTTGACGTTTTGTTTATTGAGATGCATGCGTGTTTAATAATATAACCTTATGTACAGCATCTTTGAGGAATGCCGAACATTTTCACTACATCAAAAATACTTTTCTATCGCCTTAGTGGCGGATTGCCGCAGATGTGTCAGGTAGATTTCGTAAGAAATACTACTACCTGTTATATTCTCCTCTATCTTCGGCTTTCTGAAACATTTTTGCAGATCTACGCTGCATCATGACCCATAGAATCCCATGCCATCTTTACTTCAAAATTTCATCTATCTATCTATATCAATTTTTTATAGACACAATGTCTTCTATAATTCTGCACAAATATCTTCCAAACTGACACATAAATTGAAGCGGCAGAAAATCTCGGCCGAGTTCGTTAATGGGCAAAATCCCAAAAGGGTCGAATTTGGAAGGGCTTTTTTGTAAACCAGAAAAAATTCCAAAACTTTTCAATTATAATAGGTATAAAATCGGATTATTATTACTTCTAGGAAAAGGGCAAAAAATTTATGTGTCGGCAGATGTTTGATAAAATTTTAAATGGGGCTCAAGGAGCGTAAAACATATGGTTTTAGAGAGAAGCAAATTTACAACTTCGTCAATTCTCATGATATCAAATTAAATTAAACCTATTATAAATTTCCTTAATACTGTCTGATCTACATTTTATTCTGGCAAGTTTTTGATAGGACCTCTTACTTAAAAAATAAAATAATAAAATAAAACAAAAAAGAAGGCTTGAGGAAAGAAAAAATTCAAGATTATTCTATTCTCTTAAACTTATTATACATCTTCTTAATATAATCTACAGACTTTAATACTAAGACAAGTTTTTCATACGACCAACTCTTACACCTAAATTAAAATAAACATAAACAGGAGTTGAAGAAACAATTTTCTTATTAACCCCTTCGCAGCGGGAGTTTTTTACGAAATTTTTAATGTTATGTCATCGGTTTTTAAAAGCAAATATTTGTGCCTTATTACCGTAATTTCGGGTGTATAAGCCGCAGCTCAAACAATTCTTTTTCGACCCAGAATTTTTTTAAAAACAAATATAACTATTTAGATCGTCGTAAATATTTGTCTTCAATCACTAAATAAGATTTCTGGGTCCAAAAAGAATTGTTTGATCCGCGGCTTATACACCCGAAATTACGGTAAATCAAAAAATACTCCAATTAAACGAGGCAAATTTTACAGTAAAATTTTAGTGGTGGGGATAAACAAGGATTCTTAAACCTTTTTGCGGCACTTATACGTGTCGTTCGTCCCCGAGGGGTTAAGACTGTACTTGAATAAAATATGCTCATATTCCGACTTATTTTTAAATTCATTTTTCCTCTTAAAAGTATCCAACTAGCAGGTTAACTTATTCAAAAACTGTATAATGTGTCGTATTGTTTGTATTTTTGATTAAAACGGAATATATTTTCAAAAATCCTGTCAAAGGGGGCATTTGAATAGAATTTCCCGAAGTTATAGTATTGAAATCAAAACATAAAATGGTCGTACTGGGAAAGTAATTGTTTGTAAATCAAGTTGTCATTAATTGAACGAAAAATAAAAAAAACAGGTCGCTTATAAATGTATTTAAAAAAAAATCTAGTAAGCATGTTTCATGTTTTTACTTTTGAAAGTGAGTCTGGAAAAGTATGAGAGAATTTCGAGTTGTTGAGCGTGAAAAAATATATACATTTTTAATAACCATTTAAAAAGATTTTAATAAAAACAGCTATACAGAAAAATACACTGGCCTCCAAAAGTTAAGGTACAACATGTTTTTCGAAGCTCACCAGAAAAAAAAAAAATGGCAGTCAGATTAAACTTCATAGTCAGGGTCGGACTGGACCAGGGTAAAGGGCGCAGACCTTGGATTTTCAGAGGGCGCAAAAAGAACCCGCGTCAATTTTAATTGCTTGTGTTGTACCTATAAGGAAAGGGCATGTTTACAAACAAACACTTCTTTCAACCAATCTACCGCTACATTTTTGTCATTACAATCATTGTAGGATTCATCTTGACGACGTAGCCCAATCATAGCAATCAGACAACCATGATAAAATTTGTAGACCAATCAGAATGCCTGAAGAGTCGGTGCTATAACGAAGCACGGGTGAAAACAGCTTGCCCACACTAATAAGAGCCCACAGTGACGTCAGCTGCCCTTTCCTTATAGCTTAATAAGATTTAACACACTGGCGAAGCCACTTCAATCAAATAAAAACTAGTTGGATGTGTGTCAATCCCAAAACTTTCTTCTATCTCATAAGTAAACTTTAATATTTAAAAAAAAAACGTGGTGACCCCAAAGTTACCCACTATCGAATTTCCTCGAACATTTGACCGAGCCTAATGAGATTCTGGTATCCGAAAAGCCTAAAACGCAAAATTTAATTAATATTATGAGAAAATGAGCATAGTAGTGTCTCATGTTGGGTAATTTATACTAAAACGTAATAAGCATCTATTTATGTCAAGACCTAACAGAATCTGAAATTTGATGGAATTTCGTCCATTAGTTCTTGAGATATAGTTATAACAAAAAATTTGCAAAACGTAGCACAGCAACACCATATCTTGGACAATTTATGCCAAAACGTAAAAAAGCGTCTAATTATGTTATGGTGTAAAATAATCTGAAGTTTGATGAAATTCTATGCATTAGTTCTTGAGATATAGCTAGTTTAAAAAAACCGTATAAAATATAGCACAGCAGCACCATAAGTTGAAGGATTTATAACAAAACATAATCATCGTGTAATTATGTTATATGTCATTTTGTAACAAAATCTGAAGTTTGATGAAATTCTGTGCGTTGGTTGTTGAGATATAGCTATCGAAAAAATCGTGCAAAATGCAGCATAGCTGCACCACCTGTTGCAAGTTTAATACCAAAATGTAATCAGCGTCTAATTATGTTATATATTCTAGTGTAACAGAGTCTAAAATTTGATGAAGTTCTCTGCATTAGTTCTTGAGATATAGCTATCGCAAAAATCGTGCAAAATGTAGCATAGCAGCGCCACCTATAGGGCAGTTCATACCAAAACCTCACCAGCGGCTATGTAATTCAAGGTATCGCGGAATCTGAAGTTTGGTGAAATTTTGTGCATTAGTTCTTGAGATATAGCTATCATGAAAATAACGAAAAACGTGGCATAGCAGCGCCACCTGCTGGCCAATTTGCACCAAAACTTAATCAGCATCTATGTATATCAAGAGGTCACAGAATCTGAAGTTTGGTGAAATTCTGTGCATTAGGTCTTGAGATATAGCAATCTTGAAAATCATGAAAAACATAGTATAGCAGCGCCACCTGCTGACTAATATTCACCAAAAATCAATAGGCACTAATTCATATCAAGGTCTAACTGAATATAAAATTTTATTAAATTTCGAGCATTAGTTCTTGAGATAGAGCGCCCACAAATTTTTTGTCACATACAGACAGACAGACACATAGACAGACAGACAGGCAGACAGACTCACAGACAGACATTTTCTAAAAATAGTCAAAACGTGTTCAGGACCTTCTAAAACGTATAAATCCGTCGAAAACCGGAAGTCGAAAATTTTCATGAATCCAATACTTTCTTCTTGTAAAGATAGAAGAAAGTAAATAAAAAACCATTCGCTAGTGCTAATCATACGGAAGAAATTTATAAAGATATCTCGATTGCATTTCAATATTTTTAATTTTTTTTTTTTTTTTACTGGATAGTTGATATTGATTTATTTTTACTTTTTTGAGTTTGTTAACAGATATTTTAATGTGTACACTATTATTTTGAGAACCGATTTGGAAAGTAAAAGCATCCTCATAGAAAATATCTGTAATCAAAATTGAAGAGGTAAAAAAAAAAAATGGCCTGCATACAGATCGATTTTTGCGATCTAATGCTAAAGAAAATCATTTAAAAATATTGAAATGCAACCGAAATGTCTTTATAAATTTCTTCCATAGGATTAGTATTATCGAACCGATCTTTTCTTTTAACTGAAGTAGCCTCTTAAATATGAAGTTGGTTTAATTTCTGAATCTAAATAGTAGACTTCTATTTCTCCGTGCCTGTTTAAAGTTCCATAAAAGCTACAGAACTTTACGCAGTGTTCTGAATCTAAACGTTTAACATCTAACAGTTTCAGCAAATTGAATACAGATTTGCTTGTAGGTTAGAGGTTTTTGGTTTTATTATTTTCCCAAAAGGTCATAAGACGAAAAAAGTGATCCCCCCCCCCTCCCGCTCTGAATAATTCTCTTGGAAATGACTGTATGAAAAAGACATACGTAAAAACTGATTGAAAATATCGACTATTAAATGTTATTTATACATTTTACTTTTGAACTCCTTGTCTTCACCAGTGGTTGAGAGGTTCCGCGCTCGAAACTGGTTGACGGGAGGTGCTAGGTTCGAGCCCAGTCACGCCCATCGGTTTAATTGTTCGGAGTTTCCTGTGGTTTATTCGAACGTTGGACTTCCTTGCCTAAATAAGGATTAGGTTCCCTTCGAAAAACCACCGCGGAGGGCATCCCCACTCTTAAGGCCTATACAAAACCAACTTTGGAGATTGTCTACACATTAAAAAGTGCCATGAACATTGACATTTAAAATTGTATCGCATGTGTTTGACGCCGTATTAGAGTCGCTTACCGTCCTAAAAACATACATAGTAGTATAATTATTTTTCTTAAATCTTAATAAAATTATAAAACAAAAAGTGATCCATAAGCTTCGAAAAAGAAAATGAAGATCTTACAAGAAAAAGCATCGAAAACACTCAATTAGTCACCAGTAAAATTAAACAGAAAATTTAAATTTATAATAATATTAATAATAATAAAAAATGGTCCCTCTTAAATTAATGAAGGCAAAAATTTTCTCTATCTCGAAAACTAATTATTCGAATGAACTGTAAACTTTCAGATCGATGTTTTTGACAATTATGGTTCGTTGTATTAAAAAAATTAATGTATGTCATAATCCAGAATTTTATTTTTTTAATATTAATTAATTAAAAAAAAACTATTTGAACAGAGAAATTAATTAGTCTGTAATATGTGTAGATATGTCCGGTGTTACTGTTTATTAAGTTAATATAAAATTGAATCAGATGATTTTTATAAACATATAAATTAATGTTTCTGAAATGGGTTTACTTTAGCGTTCTTAAATTTACACTTTAGTAATTCTATGAAGATTTTTAAAAATGTGGATAACTTTTCCTGACTGGACCAATAAACTCAAATAAGATGACAAAACTGGGCGTTTCTGTTTGAAAATTCAAAGTTGGTACAACTTTTAAATGTAGTTAAATTTATAAACGTAATTTATACTTAACAATAATTAGCAGAGAATATTCAAAGTTTATATTTACTTAGATTTTTTATGATTATTTTTAGCAGAAAAAGTAAGGGCCAATCACTTTCATTCCAATTATCATAGTCCAGGAGCCGACCACATAAAAACAAAATATCGAGCTCAAAGGAAAAAAAAAAAAAAAAAAAAAAAAAAAACTTTATTTTATGGAAGAGAAGTAATAGGGGAATCTAATGATCCATGTCTACAGGAAGTGAAATGGTGCGTAACCCAAAAATTTATACTACCAGTGGTTTATTAGTAAGTTTAGCATTGTGTTTGCCGTACAATCATTTCATACCTTTGATTGTTAGCCTACGTGTAAATCACTAGTGGTATTTGTAATTTTTGGCTTATGAAGCACTTCGCTTCCGGCAAACATGGATCATTAGATTCCCCTATTACTTCTCTTTCATAAAAAATAAAGTTTTTTTTTCTTGTGTTCGATGCCGTAAGTTTTGTGCTGTCGGCTCTTGGATTATCATCAATGTCGCACAGAAAATTAGTAGAAAATTAACAAGATTTTTTGCACGTGGCGCCAAATAATGTTGCAGTTAAGGGATTCAACTTTGTTTTTATCTCTTTAATGTAATAAGAATTGGTCATCAATCAGTTAAAAATGAAATAAATTTTATTTGTTACAATCTGAACAGCAATTTCTTTTGCAAATCCGATACCTTGTGGGAAAAGAAATTTTCTACCCTTAAAAAAAAATTCATGCATCCATAAAATAATTTATATTAGATCTCTATAAAACTAGTATACAAAAATCAGCCTTATTTGTTTTAAATCATTAAAATCATTTTTCTAATTTACTCTTCTGTGCACGCTGTTCGCAATATTCGTAAAATTTTTATTATAATTAGAGATCAAGGGAAATATATAAGTTTCGAAAATGGAGAGAAATGCCCCAAAGATTGCATTCCTGAAACATGCAAAATCCTGTGACCATTTTTTTAAAAATTACAATAATTTCTTATTATGTCCATCACTTTATTTAATGGTAGATTTTTTCGTGATTAAATTGAACTTTTTTAAAAATTTAAATTACATACAAGAAACTCCTAAAAGTTATTTACCATGGGAAGTGTATCATTAAATTAAACGAAGATTACTAATATGATATTATGGTATAGATTTTGGGAATAAAAATATGCTAGCCGCGTTGGATTCCAAAATTTGCAAGATTGTAATCTAGAAGGGTCATCAAGTTTCTATTCCTCGAAGAGTAAGATATTGTTTTCCAATCAACAACAAAATCCACACTTTTTTTTTGCCTTCTGATACTTATTCCTTTCTTTTCTTAAGTTTTTTCAAAAAAGAACTGTTTTAATTATAGGTGCATTAAAGACTGGATTTAAAAAGATGGACAAGGTAAAGGACAGAAAAAGTGCAAAATACTTGGTTAAAATCTAAGAGATACCATTCATTAAAACGATTAAAAAAAATCCAACTGAGGGTGTCATAACTAGATTTCCTTGGGCTCATGTTTCCTCCTCAATTGCATGCAAAGATGCCTACGTTGGTTTCCGACCCTGAAATTATTTCGGTATATATTTAATTTATTTGTTATGACAAAAAAAAAAAAAAAAAAAAAAAAAAAAAAAACCTCTCTTGTGTGTCTGTTGAATGATTATTATTCTCTAACGAATTCTCGAAATTTAGTACACTAGTCAGAATTCATGTGTACAACGAACGAAAAAAATATTGGTGAGACTAAGACACTCAGGGGGCGCAAAGTTTTCCCTGGAGGAGGGCGCACCGGCCCTCGGGCCGATGGGCCGGCGGGCCAGTCCGAGCCTGTTCATAGTTTATATGAATGACAATAATAAACTTTAAAAAAACTTACGCAAAAATTACAGCTACTACTTTTATTTTATAAAAAAGAATAGGTATTTGTGAATGAGAGAAAAATATGCAATTACGAAGCTTTCGTAATTTCGCGTGTAAGTTTTGTTGTATTTGAACTATTGTTGTCAGTTTAGTTCACAAAAACCAGTAGAGTCTAGAAATGTTTAGAAGAAGTCATTTGCCCGATTCATTAAGTTCTATAATGTGATAAAAAAATGTATGAGATTCTATACAGTGCTCAGCAAAAGTTTAGACACTTTAGTTATTTAACCTTTAAATAAAAAATACGCACTCTTCCGTTTTACAAATGGCTATACTTATTTTTAAATATATTTTAAACATTTTAGGATAAAAATAATGGATATAATGTAAGATAATATTTAACGTAACTGAAAAAAGCAAAATTGCCATATTGCAAAAGTTTAGACACTTTTTTGATTTTTTGCCAAATGTTCATGTAAAAATGCAAATTTTTAAATTGTGATGTCACATGTCTGAAGTATTTAAGTATACCTCGATATAGCACCAGTTAGTGAACATGCCGCGAGCTAAAAATATTTAATTAGATGAGGTAATTGAAGTAGGAAAGCTGAAATGGAAAGAAAAGACTGCTGCAGAAATTTCAGCAGTATTCAATCGTCCAAAGTGGTCTGTCTATGAAGTATAGTCTAAGGGTGACTCCTTCAAAACAAAACATAAATCTGGAAGACCTTGCGTTACCAAAAAATGGGATGACAAAAGGGTCCATAAACTGGCATTTACACAAATTATGATTGCTACTCACATTAAAGCTAAGTCAGGACTGTCTGTGTCGACGGATATGATTCGTAGATGAATAAAAGAAAGAAGTAAATCAATTTACATGAAAATTATAAAATAATGACTTTAAAATCTCGCTACAAATTAGGGAGAATGCAATGAACTTGCAAGCAAACATCATATGGACCCATATGGTACGCTATGATATTCAGAAACGAAAAAAAGTGAAATTTGAATGGCCCAAACGGGTGAGCATACTATTGGCACGACTTGCGTAAAGAGCCTGGGATTTTCTTAAGGAGGACAACAAGGAGGTGACTTTTTAATGATTTAATCCTCACTTTGCTTAGATGCGCGAGTATCTCTGGAGTTAAACAACGGTTGACAAGCAACACAGGATTACATACATACGTTGGAGAGCAATTTTCAGTCATTTGAGGAACTTTTAACTGGTCTAAAGTATAGATTTTAGCAAGATAATGCGTCCATTCATGTTTCATACAAAACAAGAACTTCGTTTAACTCTGAAAATACTACTAATCTCAACTGGCCGGCGTGTAGCCCTGATCTGGATCCAATCGAAAACATTTGTAACATATGTCATCAGGTCATGCATTTTGCTGTACTTTCCTGTTAATGAAGCTTCGAGCTGCTGTTGAACATCTTTAGTACAAAATAGACCCTCCCCCCCAAGTGAATGCAGCACTTAGTTTCTTCGATGAAAAGTCACGTTCTTGCACTAATTGCAGACAATGTAGGTGCAACTCGATTTATATTTGTAGTTATTTTTCTGTAATTATACAAATTATCTATACTTTTGCCACAATGTTAATTTGTTTTTTTTTGTCAATATATATTATATGAAGGTAAAATTTAAAATGTGTTGTTTCTGAATAAAGAATAAGTCACAAGTAATGTATGACAGATGAATTACAAAAATTCGGTACATACTTCTGAATACAGAAGCGTAACTGATCATTGTCTAAACATTTGCTGAGCATTGCAAGTGGTTTTTTGTTGTAATTTCATTTATACGTTTAACTTAAGTAAATTTCTATGTCGCATTTAATAAATAAGTTTAACGCACATTCCCTCCAAATTTGTTGTTTCTATATTCATTCATTTGCAACTTAGACGCAAAAAACCGGTTGTACCTTAACTTTTGGAAACCAGTGTAAAATTAAACTTGTCAAAAGCTGCCAGATAAAACTGTTAAACTGGGTTTATCTCTATTCTTGATTTAGCTTTTTTTTCTGAAATTAGTATTTAATTTCGAAATCTACCTTCTTTCTATTTTGGAATTCAATGATCTATGGAAAATTATATTGATCTAAAAATTTTAATGAAATATGCAATCTTAAAAGTTTTATACGAATATAAGTAGTTAATTTTTCACCTCATTTAAGATTTATATAATTAATCGTATAATTATTTGGAGCTTAATTTATACCATAAGTAATTAGGATTTTTATAGTATTTTTTTATTGTTTACCCTTATTATTGTAATGGAGAACACGGATACGCATTGTTATGTTTTATAATGCCATGCTTATTTAGGTCGGGATATAAATTTTAAAGCAAATATCTCTAAAAAAAGCTTCGAGAATTAAAAATTTACTTTAAAAAATTATTTTAAATATGTTTATTAATCAAATATCTGTATTACATATATATATAATATATAAGTTTTTCTCTTTTCTAATTCTATTATTATTGGTCTAATATATGTCTTGTTTTTTCATTGGCTTAAATTTTGTGATTACGATTTATCGGGTAATTTAAAAAATATTTTTAGGATTATTTTTGATTTTTAATCGGAAATAAATCATAATTCTAGTGTCTACTTAGTATTACCCTTGAGAATGAACGAAGTACTACTATTTCCAATAATATTGCATTTGTTACTATATTGCCAACTCGTCTTGTTTGTTTTATATTGGGTTATTCTATATTCATTGTAGATGTTGAATAGTAGTATTGTATAATGGTTTATATATATACATATATATATATAGGGTGCTCCAGAAGTAATGGGACAAACTTTAAGGGGAGATAGGGGACATTACAAGGATTCAGAACTGCATAGCAACTAGCAACCCATGGTCGGAAACGTCATGGGATGGTAGTACGACAGGTACAAGGGACGAAGAGACACCAGGGCTCCCAAAGGGTCCGCGAACTGAACATCAGTATTTTTTAACAGAAAATTTCATCATGTTTCTACTGAATTTGCGCTCCAAAGGTGGTTTCTCGGCAATTTGCAAGAAAAATCTAAAAGGAAAATTTCTCTAAGAATATTCTGATGTTCAGATGGCGGACCATTTGGGAGCCCTGGACATAGGACTGAGACCATCTGAAATAATTTATTGGTCAACGATATTACATTTACTGTGGTAGATGATATGTGAAAATGTTACGAAAGATGTTCAAAATTTCCACCATTGCTAGCGATGCATGCATTACACCGTCGAACCATGGATTGGCGGACTCGCTCAAATACACCTGGATTTCGTTAGATATCCGCAGTAGCACAGATGACTCTTGCAACCAGATCCATTTCCGATTCCGCAGACATTGCGTACACAGCGTTTTTCAGTGCACCCCAAAGAGAGAAATCGATGCTGTTTAAATCAGGAGAGCATGGTGGCCAGGGAACCTGTCCTCCACGGCTTGTGAACAACACAACCTACCGTCGAACGAAGACGTTTCTGACCATGGGTTGCTATGCAATTCTGAATCCTTGTGATGTCTCCTACCTCCCTTTTAAATTTGTCCCATTACTTCTTTGAAACCCTGTATGTATATATATATATACATGGCTGCCAACTTCTACGCCTTTTTACAGCCAAACAAACCCATTCGAACCAGAAATTTCATTTAACAAGTTAAAAGAGAATGCAGTACTACACATCATGATATAAATACAGAACGTATATTATTTAATAATTTTTCTGGTTAGAAACGCGTTTTTCTCATTTAAAAAGGCGTAGAAGTTGGCAGCTCTGTGTGTATATATATATATATATACATGTGTAAACTACATGGAAAGGTATATTCATAGAAAAAAATGAATGGGTGCTATATTTGTCACATTGACAAAATAAGTGAAGATGATAAATTAGTTGTTACATCTAACAGAAATATGCCTACGTTTAAAAAGAAAAAAAAATCACCAGTTTTCATAAAACACATAAAATCTGTTTTATTATGTAAAATCTTCAAAAGATTTAAAAGTGTTCTATCCAAAACCACCCAGTACTGAAAGTAACGTATTCTATAAAACATGACTTTGGTATGGAAAGTCCATCAATAAGTGGTGGTGTTATATTTAGGATTAATATGGTCCCTAAAGATCTTCC
Organism: Maratus speculifer; assembly: GCA_964019185.1. Classification (NCBI taxonomy): domain Eukaryota; kingdom Metazoa; phylum Arthropoda; class Arachnida; order Araneae; family Salticidae; genus Maratus; species Maratus speculifer. The sequence continues at coordinate 49,613,119 of OZ025299.1, forward strand.
TTGCAGAACATTCAAAATTAATAGAATTTTTTGTTATAGCAATATATCTATAAGCTTGAGATTTTGGACTGCTCTTTTCGGTTACCATGTTGAAACCTATTACATTTGTCGCTGAAACTGCAAAATTGGTTGCTTTATTGGGTCGACCTTGTTTATACTTATTAATCCTAATATAAAAATATAAATTTTCTCGCTTATATTGCTTATATGTATAAAGTATTAACATTCTCGAGCAATTCAATATACATCACCTTCAGTTATGAATTGCTTACACCCAGTCCTGTCAAAAACGAAAGGTCATAGTATTTATTTTCCGCTTGCGTGATTTCACAAATCCGCCTTAATATCAAGTTAATTATTACAAAAAAAATCTTCTGCAATTGACATATGTATAAAGCAATAATATCAGCATTATTGCTTTGATCATTGTGTTCTGTTATCATACTTCATCGAAAATATCTACGCGTTCTAAAATTTCCTCTTTTTGCCATTTTTATAAATTTTGACTCGTTCATCATGTTTCATAGGGAAAATGTACGTTGATTATTGGTCAAATTATCCAAGTTTTTAAATAGCTCATATCATAATCAAAGCATGTTTATCACATTTTATGTAGCAACTCTCCGTTTAGTTTTGATGACTAAACGGCTGTTTTATTTAACCCATATTTGACCAAATATTGAAAAAAAATTATATTCAATAATTATGGTTTACCTTCATAAAGATTCAAGAAAAGACAAAATTGAAATAAATATTAAATCTTTATTATAAAAGTTACAAACTGTACTATGGTCAAAAAAACTGATATGAGACTATACTTTTAGTTCACAGGCTATCAAAGCCTCAGAGCTAATTTATGTGCCCGTCGGTTCTGAATGTATGTACGTACGCAATGCGATACTTCTTGATAGAAATAAAAGATCTGCTTCAAAAAATTTTCTAGGTTCATTATGATAAAGCGCTTTCCTGAGTAGTTTTGGAGATATATTGGTTAAGTATAAAAGGGGGTAATGGGGGGGGCTAACCCTCTTAATTTAGATAATGTTTCATGCATAATTATTCGATTTGCCGGTTTATTTTGAGAAGCTTCCCTGATTAGATTTAGCTGTTCATTGGTTAAGTATAAAAAGGAGAAAGAGGGACTAGCCATCCTCCTTATTTTCATGCAGAATTATTAGATTTTTTTCAAATTTGGAGGGAATACATGTGAACAATTTTTACACTTTTACTGTTTCTCAAAATTGTTAGGAGCTATTGAAAATAAAATTAATTTATATGAATATTTATACTATATCTGTGCTTGTTCTTTATGTGAAACTTTTGAATGAATTTGTAAAAAATTCCTAACTTATATCATCATTCTAAAAATTGTATAAATTTTTCACATGTGTCCCGGTAGAGGGGTAATTTTGAACATACCTGGGGCACATGTGAAAAAAAATGCATAAATAAGACGAAAAAATGTGATAAAAACTAATTAGATGCCTCTTTTAAATTGTGTCAATAATACAAGAAATGCTTCAATATAGATAAAAGAAATTATTTGTAAAATTATACACTAACATAACTACTCATTTTGATTCAAGCATAAAAAGATTTGTTACTTGTTACTTTTAAATAAGTTATTGAATAATTCTGTTATCGTGTTTTTATTTTTTTTCGAATGTTGTGAATGTGTATTAAGAAATTATGCTTCATGGTTTTAAATATTGGTATAATTGTGATATAAAAAATTGGTAATTATCACGCACTACTTATCACTGTTTTAACGACCGGGGAACTAAATTTTACTTTCATAAAATAAAATATCTTTACTTTAATAAGGGTAAGAGAAAATATGTTTAAAACTGGAAATAATTAAAGAATAACAAACAAACATGTTGGTTTTTACAGGAAGCCGTCACTTTTAACTATATTCAACTTCGAGTAAATTAAAACGGTAAAGAAATCTTAAAAATTTGAATATATAGCTCAAATTTTGACATGGGTAATTAAAAAAAGAAAAAAACATTCAGACTTAACTTCACAGATTCACTTGTGAACTGTTCATATCTGCATAGCTGCCAAGTCTCCGGCTTTTTGGATACCAGTAATTTAATACGGAAAAAGTTTCTTTATTTAATTGGAACATTTCGGAGATTTAAAGTAACCAGATTTTCTCTAAAATAATAGTGGTGTGCAGAAAGCCGGAGACTTGGCAACTCTGTATCTGCCCGCATATATGTTCTTTTCACAAGTACCATCTACTAACTTACACCTAACTTAAAAAAAATATTTTTAATTGAAATAAGGAAACAAAATTTTTTAAAAAAATTTCTAGATTTACCTAATTAATGCCTTTAAAGAATGTAATGCTGATGTTCTACTTTTAAAAAAGTTTTGTATGAATTTTTACTTCAATAACTTTGGAATATTTTTTTAAAATAATTTCTAAGACAAATTAGAACAACCAAAAATAAAAATGGCTGATTGTTCTGAAAATTCAACCAAAAGATTGCACCAGTACTGTCATCTATTTGTCATTTTTTACTCCAGATTTACTGAGAGAATATGTACTGTTCACATGTGCTCCCCTTTACCTTATACCTGTTTATTATTTAAGGAGGTTGTCCCTGTTGATCCCTCGATTAGATTTGGAACTTCATTGTTTAAGTATAAATAGTGCGAACAAGGGCTAGCAAGCCCCTTTTATTTAAATAAATGGGTTTTTCCTGCAGAATTATTTGATTTGCTTTAAAATTGATATACCGGTTTATTCCAATATGACACTTCTTTTAATAGATTTAGAGATTCATTGGTTAACTATAAAAAAAAGAGAGAAATCCCCTTCCTTAATTTAGATAACTGTTTTTATGCAGAATTGTACAGTTAACTACAATTTTTTTTTTAGGTTCATTCTGATAAGTTTTTCTGGTTAGATTTGGAGGCTCTTTGATTCCCCATACGGGAAGAAATGGGGATATGATACCACCTTAATTTTGCAAAATGGGTTTTTCATGCAGAATTAGCTGATTTACTTCAAATTCAGTACACAGGTTTATTCTGACAAGGAACGTCCCTAATTGAATTTGGAGATTCATTGGTTAAGTATAAAATAGGAAAACGGGGACTTAATTTATTTTTGAGGGGCATTATTTTTTTAAATAAAAGTACATTATTCAATTAGTGTTACTAGCAAATGAGTTCAATTGCATCAGTTTAACTTGGCACTTTTCTTTTTTATTTCCTTTGTTCATTCAAACGAAATTGTAAGAAACAGTTCAAACAGAACCGTACATCACATTTTTTCAGATTTTTTTTGTCCAATTATGTAGTTAACATCTTTGTCTTCCCTTTTTCCAAATCGGCATATTTTGTTTATTATAAAATCATTTTTACTATTTTAAAATTGAAGATTAAACCAATGAAACGAATAATTCTTCAACAGTAATGCAATACGGAAACAAAAGCAGTAGCAAAAATATTTTATGAGCATGGTCTCTAGACCATGCTGTCTAATGTACAGGGTGACGGTCAAATATGGGTTAACAAATTTGAAAACATACAACATGATCGGGAAAATTGGCAATAAGCTACCATCTCCTTATTTAAACCTGTTTCTTAGATATTTTGAAAGCCAATTTTTTTCAAATATAAATATTAAATTTTGATAGTAATAATCTTGTCATAGGAATAGAAAGTTGGAAAAACTGTGATCTATGAACTTTTAAAGAAATTGCAGTTTTCAGTAACATTATTTTACGTAATATTTTCAAAGTGATGAAAGTATGATTCTGATATCGCTACATCACCAAGAAAAACGTAAGGTACGAAAACATTGCATGGTGTCTGGAATTTTGCTGAGGTATTCGGTAACTTATACCGTGTTCGCACTGAGATAGTTAAATCACTTAAATTTTTTGAAGCGGGATACCCGGAATTAGGCTTCACCTGTTCGCATTAACTAAACATTGTAAGTGACTTAACTTGGCCAAAATGACATCTGGGCAAGCGCATAAGTTCTGAAATTTGTAACTGTAACTTCTAACTGATTTTTTGTTTACACAGCAATTATCCTGCCATATTTCAATTAAAAAATTAATTTTGTCATGCTCCCAATTGATTTTGCGGGAGGAATAACAGGTTCAACATTTTCCATTTTTGACCTTTGATTACCAAAAAAAAAAAAAAAAAACCCACAAACACACGTGTTAAGCAATTAGGGTAAAAAATAACAATTGAAATGATTTATAATTATTTTTAAGACTCAACTCCATTAATTTAATAATCAGAATTAAATAGTCTAAAATTCAGAAATAAATAATTAAATATTTAGAAGGCACATTTCCACTCAACTCATAGTTAAGAGAGTATCAAAATTTAAGTGAGTTTCAGAAACTTTCTCAAGCAAGAATCTTGATTCCGGGTGCGACCGCTTCAAAAAACTTCAAGTTAAATGACTTAACGTTTTCAGTGCGAACTGGATATTATACTGTATTATTGCTGTTATGACAATATTACGAACAGCAATTTGCATTTTTTTTATGTTGTTAGTTATTCTTAAAGGAATGTTATTGAAGTCTAAAATTCCTTTAGCAATTTGCCTTGCACAGAGAGTTCATCTAGCTTTAAATTTTTTCAGTTTGAATTATATCAGAATTTAGGACCCCTTATCTGGAAACAAAAACATTAAATCATAAATTCAAAAACTCATTTTAAAAATGAGCATGAAATACGTGAAATAAGAAGATAAAAAATGTTTCCCAATTTATCGCATGCGCCCTGTAAATACAGTTTTATTTGTTCAAAAATTACAATTCGGGATACTTTCTCTACAAAAGGCATTCTATTTTTTTAAGTGAGGGTTGCAGCCTATTAAAAGATTTTTGAAGAGAAAGTGAGCCGAACATTAAATTTAGTGCAAATAAAATTCTCAATCTTTATATAGCCAACTCTATTTGGGTTATTTATATGTAAAACTTGTTAAGTTTAAGACTGCGAGAAGCAGTTTCAGCTAATAAAACTTGAAAATTATGTACATTCCAATGAAAATTATTGCGTTTCTCATTTACTTTTTGAAGTTGCAATTTTTTTCCATGTGTCCAAATCCTTTTGAAAACTCTTGTATTAATACAAAAAAAAGGTACTATTTTAATACAAGGCAAAAAAAGATTTCCCGTTGCATAACAATGAAAGCCTTATAAAACAATATCCCTATAATACAAAAGTGAGATCCTTCAATTGGGTAATCTGTGTTCATTTGCTTTCTAGAGACACGATAAGCTCGAGGCCAAAATTTGAGAACTTGATTCCATCCAGATCAAGTTGCTTGGTTGTGTAATTACTTCAGGACTTTTACAGCATGAGAAAAGTAACTTATATTTTACTTAAAAAACAGCTCCTGAAGAATTTTCTTTTTTTTTTTTTTAAATCAAAAATTTTCTGTGCTTTATTCTGTTTACTTTATTACAAAACAAATTTAAGAAATGTGTGGGAAAAAATATCTATCTTTTTAATCTTTTAACAGTTTTGTTTTTTCAACCAATAAACAAAAATACGGAAAAACACTTTTTTTTTTCGTACTGAAATATTTACCTTTTTAGGCTCAGGAGGGGTAATTATGACCACTTTTTACATTTTCAACTTTTTTTTTTTAACCCTTTTCTATTTGGAAAAAGTGGTGTTTTTAGTAAATAGAAAGTAACTTTGACTCTTTAAGAACAATTCTTAAGAGCCCACAATAGTCACAGAAAAAGTACACAAAAAGACCCGGATGATCATGTAAAGTCTATGAGAGCGTTCTTTTCTAATATCTCGCTCAAATTTTAATATTTTTGCATGATTTTTTTGCACAAGATAGCTGAGGGCAATCCACAACCGGGCTAGTTTTTACTTTTTCGATTTTGGTTATATATTTTTTATATTACGGTAGTTTTAGTTTCAGAACCGGTTTAAACCGGTTTCGAAAGTTAAAGTAATTTTTTAAAGAAAATCTGAAACAAAAATTGGAAAAGTAAAAACTAGCCCGGTTGTGGATTGCCCTCAGCTATCTTGTGCAAAAAAATCATGCAAATATATTAAAATTTGAGCGAGATATTAGAAAAGAACGCTCCCATAGACTTTACATGGTCATCCGGGTCTTTTTGAGTAATTTTTCTGTGACTATTATGGGCTCTTAAGAGCCCACAATAGTCACAGGAAAAGTACAGAAAAAGACCCGGATGACCATGTAAAGTCTATGGGAGCATTCTTTTCTAATATCTCGTTCAAATTTTAATATTTTGACATGATTTTTTTGCATAAAATAGTTCAGGACGATCCACAACCGGGCTAGTTTTTACTTTTTCGATTTTGGTTATATATTTTTTATTTTATGATAGTTTCAGTTTCAGAACCGGTTTAAACCGGTTTCGAAAGTTAAAGTAATTTTTTTAAAAAAATCTGAAACAAAAATTGAAAAAGTAAAAACTAGCCCGGTTGTGGATTGCCCTCAGCTATCTTGTGCAAAAAAATCATGCAAAAATATTAAAATTTGAGCGAGATATTAGAAAAGAACGCTCCCATAGACTTTACATGGTCATCCGGGTCTTTTTTTGTACTTTTCCTGTGACTATTGTGGGCTCTTCACAGAAAAAGTACATAAAAAGACCCGGATGATCATGTAAAGCCTATGGGAGCGTTCTTTTCGAATATCTCGCTCAAATTTTAATATTTTTGCATGATTTTTTTGCACAAGATAGCTGAGGGCAATCCACAACCGGGCTAGTTTTTACTTTTACAATTTTTGTTTCAGATTTTCTTAAAAAAATTACTTTAACTTTCGAAACCGGTTTAAACCAGTTCTGAAACTGAAACTATCGTATTATAAAAAATATATAACCAAAATCGAAAAAGTAAAAACTAGCCCGGTTGTGGATCGCCCTCAGCTATCTTGTGCAAAAAAATCATGCAAAAATATTAAAATTGGAGCGAGATATTCGAAAAGAACGCTCCCATAGACTTTACATGGTCATCCGGGTCTTTTTGAGTAATTTTTCTGTGACTATTGTGGGCTCTTAAAAGTTTTAATTTCCATAGTCCTTTTTTCTTTTTAAGTTAAAAGGATGGTTATAATTACCCTATCAGAAACTCATAATTACAACACGTAAGCATGGTGACGTAACCGAGACGTCGTTGTGAAGTCACTTTGTGACTTTGTGACAATCGATTGTCGATGTGACGTCAAGTGACGTCGATGTGAAGTCACAGTGACTAAAATGTGAAGTCGTTATGGCCGTTTTAGAGCTCTTTAGTGACGTCACATTGTGACCGCTTTGTGAAGTCACGGTGTGACAAATTTGTGAAAAGTGTGTCATTTGTAAACGATACTTTGACATTGACATTGTGACGAAACTTTGACAAAAGCGACGATATTTAAATTGCCAGAAACATGTTTTTTAAAGTAAATAACATGTTTTGAAGAATATTTGTAATTTTCTAAACATTTTTAAAAAAGCCACATCTCAGTCACAATGTGACGTTACTGAGAGGTGGCATTTTGGTCACAGATGTGATGTGACCAAAGTGACTCACAGTGACGTCATTGTGACGTCACTGTGACCACCCTAATAGCATGCATGTTCACAGTGACGTCACTGTGAGTCACCTTGGTCACATCACATCTGTGACTAAAATGCCTAAAATGCCACCACTCAGTGACGTCACATTGTGACTGAGATGTGACTTTCTTTAAAATCTTTAGAAATTTATAAATATTCTTCAAGACATGTTATTTACTTTAAAAAACATGTTTCTGGCAATTTAAATATCATCGCTTTTGTCACAGTTTCGTCACAATGTTAATGTCAAATTAGTCACAAATGACACATTTTTCACAAATTTGTCACATTGTGACCACTTTGTGAAACGTCACAAAAGAGCTCTAAAACGACCATAACGACTTCACATTTTAGTCACTGTGACTTCACATCGACATCACGTGACGTCACATCGACAATCGATGGTCACAAAGTCACAATGTGACTTCCCAACGACGTTGCCGTAACATCTCCATGCTTTACGGGCATGCATGCTATGAGGGAAGATTTTAGGGCAATTAAGGCCACTAATTGGGAAATTTTGACCACTCTATTTTCTCTTCATACTTGCCCACATTCATTTGTTTAGGGGTAATTAACACGATTAGAACTCCAAACTGGCAAATCTGTTTATTAAAAATTTTGGTAACTTATGGTTACCTAACGTGTGATGGTTATAATTACCTTATCAAAAACTCATAATTACAAGATTTTGGGGTAATTAAGGCACAACACTAGGCGCAGAAAAAGACCCGGATGATAATGTAAAGTCTATGGGGGCGTTCTTTTCAAATATCTCGTCCAAATTTTAATATTTTTACATGATTTTTTTGCACAAGATAGATGAAGACGATCCCAACCGGCCTAGTTTTGGTTTCAGTTTAGTTTCCGATTTTTTTAAAAAATTACTTTTATTTTCAAAACTGATATAAACCGGTTCTGAAATTGAAACTATTGTAATATAAAAAATATATAAGCAAAATCGAAAAAGTAAATACTAGGCCGATTGTAGATCATCCTCAGCTATCCTATGCAAAAAAAATCATGTATAAGTATTAAAATTTGAGCGAGATATTTGAAAGGAACGCTCCCATAAACTTTACATTATCATCCGGGTCTTTTTCTGTGCATAGTGTGTGGGGCTTTAAGACCACTAATTGGGAAATTATAACCACTCTATTTTCTCTTCATACTTGCCCACACACATTTATTTATTAAATCACCAAATAACGAATTTTTCATTATTTTTTTACGCACAGGGAAAGGAGGTTCCGCCGAAATTTTTTTTATAAACGCATATAACCTCACGAGAAGAACATTTTGTAATTTTTTGAGATTTTTCGGAGTATGCCCCTATGGAGACCTTCCTTGTAAGTGTGAAATAAAATTCTACTATAAACAATTTTGTCCATTATAGGGATGATTTTAATTACCCCACCTGACCCTGCAATGGGAAAATGTCTTAAATGAAGCAACAATTGAAGTTTATTGAAAAGCTTTTAGTATTGAAACATGTAACTTTTTTGCTCGTACTATAAACGGGCAAAAATATTAAGGGATTAATTTTCACAATACTCAATGCATTTTTAATTGATTGACATGGATTGCTGGTCGGGTTCTCCATAGATGTTTCCAAAACATTCAAGCTGAAAGAAGCTGATTAACAACATTGATAATGAAGAATAATTTATAATATAAAATAACTAGGTAAAACCAATCTGTTATGCAAGATGTCCACAAAAATGCCGTAGATTCAATGATATATTATAACAATCTAATTTAAATACTTATAACAAATTATGCATCAAATTGAAGGCAAAAAGTACCATGTCTTACTACCCGTAAGGCATGGTGACTCACTGCGACGTCGCTGTGAAGTCACATTGTGACTTTGTGACCATCGATTGTCGATGTGACGTCACGTGACGTCGATGTGAAGTCACACTGACTAAAATGTGAAGTCGTTATGGCCGTTTTAGAGTCGTTTGTGACGTCACATTGTGAGCCTTTGGTGAAGTCACGATGTGACAAATTTGTGAAAAACGTGTCATTTGTGACTACTTTGATATTAACATTGTGACGAAACTGTGACAAAAGCGACGATATTTAAATTGCCAGAAACATGTTTTTTAAAGTAAATAACATGTTTTGAAGAATATTTGCATTTTTCTAAAATTTTTTAAGAAAGTCGGATCTCAGTCACAATGTGACATCACTGAGGGGTGGCATTTTGGTCACAGATGTAATGTGAACAAAGTGACTCACAGCGACGTCATTGTGACGTCACTGCGACTATGCATGCTATGAGGGTAATGATAAAAATGTCGGTGGGAGTGGGGTACAATAGAGATGTCGCAATAGAGAACACAATTCAAAGAAAAATATTAGAAAAATAATGAGACAATAATTAAATTATCAATATATTAATTGCATTGGAAAAATTATTTCAAAGAAAAATATTAGAAAAATAATGAGACAATAATTAAATTATCAATATATTAATTGCATTGGAAAAATTATTTCAAAGAAAAATATTAGAAAAGTAATTAGACAATAATTGAATTTTCAAAAAGATAAACTTACAAATATCAATCACTATCAGATTAATCACCAATGATAATATATTTCAAAGAAAAATATCAGAAAAGTAATAAAAAAAATCCCTGTCGGCTGGGCCTATAGGCGGAGGTAGATTTCGAAGAGTGCTCATTTCAACAATATATATATATATATATATGATAAACCCAGTTTAATAACTTCATTTGGACGTTTATGAAAAATTTTTAATTTCATTTTTCTGCAAAAACTGGTTTTATCAGAATCATCTTAAGAAAAATTCAGCTCAAATGACCATTTTGACAACATATTTTGAAATAGATTTATTAAAAAATCGACCAAAACAGTACATTATACAGTTCCTAAATAACAAAAAACTGTCAGTTGAATGCATTTGAGAAAAAAATTGAATTTAAAAATGAGTCATAAAATAACCGATTTGTTGTTTGAATACATCCTTAATTCTTTAATCATGATTGCTTCGGAAAATTTTGTGCGAAATACTCACTTTGACAGCATTTTTAAAAATATATTCTATCTTTATCAAAAAACTGGCCAATGCGTCACAGTATATAGTTCCTAAATAAGAGGATCTGTAAATTGGATGCGTTTGAGAGCAAGAATGGATTTAAAAACGAGTCAGGAAAAACGCAATTTGCTATGTGAAAATTTCCATAAATTTTCAAATCACGAAGACTTCGGGAAATTCTGTTCAAAATACCCTTTTCGGTAGCCTTTTTCGAAATATATTCCGCCTTTATCAAAAAACTGACCAATGCATCACATTATATAGTTCCTAAATAAGAGGATCTGTAAATTGGATGCGTTTGAGAACAAAAATGGATTTAAAAACGAGTCAGAAAAAAACGCAATTTCTTATTTGAATACTTCCTTCAACTTTCAATCCCGATGACTTTCGGAAATTCTGTTCAAAATACCCTTTTTGGTAGCCTTTTTTGAAATATATTCTGTCTTTATCAGAAAATTGACCAATGCGTCACTTTATACAGTTTCTAAATAAGAGGATCTACCATTTGGATGCGTTTAAAATCAAAAATGAATTTAAAAATGAGTCAGAATATAAGCAGTTTGGATTTGAGGTTTTTTCTCCAACTCCTATTTTTGTTTAATTTCTTTTTGCTATACGAATTGGTCCTATGAAAAACTTGTCAATATAAAAGTTGTAGATATTTTTAAGAAGATGTAAAATAAATTTAATCAGATTTGATATCTTAAAAATTGACGGAGTTATGGATTTTTCTCTTTTTTTCAGCGCCCTTTTTCTTTTCGTTTTTAATTTTTTCATCGGTAAAAGTTGGTCCTATCAAAAAATTGTAAATACAAAAGTTTTAGATAATTTTAAGAACATTCATAAAAAAATTGGATGGACTTGATATCTTGAAAATTGATGAAGTTATGAATTTTTTTCTCTTAAAATCCCTGTTTTTTTCGCCCCTTGAGCCCACTTCTAAATTTATCAAAAATCTGTCATGTATATACTTTTGGCCCATTTTTAAGAAGTAATATAAACTTAAAACCGATTCGATATCTACTTTAATTAAGAAGTTATGGCGTTTTTTCGGTTTTCGCAAAAACGCCCCCTATTCCGACCCCCTTGGTCCGATTTTGCCCATTAACGAACTTAGCCAAAATTTTATCCCCTTTGATTTTATGTACCAGTTTGGTGGAGATTGGTTAAGAATTATAAAAGTTATCGTGTCCATAAAAAAGTGATATATATATATATATGGATAGATAGATAGACTGGTGCGATTGCAATAGGTAGTATTTCTTACGAAATCTACCTAACAATAGATTAATTTCAATGGTAAAATTTTTCAAAGAAAATAATTAGACTATAACTGAATTATCAAAAAGCTAAACTTACAAAAATCAATTGCTACCATGTGATAGCAATCGCACTTTGCATTCAGTCAAAGTAGACAGTTAACAAAGAAGTTACATCAGAAACCATATAGATATAATTTATAATATATAAATAAATTAACTACTATTAAAAATAATGATTTAATTTTATGAACTTAATAAAAATAGTTAAACTGTTTTATAATAATAACAAGTTTTAATTTATAACTATAGAATTACTTTAAATCGATTAAATATCGATGAATATTTACTTCATGTAAAATAAATACGAATTTACTACAGAAAGCGCCAGTTGCGCCATCTTTAGTTTCTAAACACAATATATTAATGCAAAAATTGATTAACTCTGTAAAAACAAAATTTTACAAACTACAATATTTATTGGTTTAATGCAGGGATGGAAAAAGCCAAGTCTTTTTTTCAAAAACATAAAACGGTTTTTTAATTATTTTTTAAACTAGGTTTTTTGGTTTAAACCGGGTATTTTTAAACATCCTACATACAGTGGATTATGTAGATAATTAAAAAAAAACATTTTTCAATTTAACCAGTTATTCCTATACATAAAAAAATGACCAAGGCCCGTTGTATGAAAAAAGTATTGCTGAAAAAGTGTTAAAAGTAGAAAAATTATATACAATAAATTATAAGTCTTAAATTATAAAGAAAAATAAGAAAATATCTTTAGACTTTTTCAAAAAAAAAAGGAAAAAAAAAAAGGTTTCCATAGGAAATAAAATAAAAATTATATAATATGTATTGTATATGGATGCCGTACTTTAATTTGTATACAGAGTCTTGTAAAAAAAAAAATGCCATATTTGAAAGTTATAGTTGCTTTTATCTACTTTTTATAAATGAAAGTACGTTCATGGCCAGCGGTTAAAGATGATAATCTATGGTAATAAGTTTAATATTCTTTATAAAAATGTCGCATTTCTAAAATGTGTAGAATATAACATGACACCGTTTTTGAATTTTTAAGTTTCTTACGAAGATACGGCTCTTTAAACAGAACCATTCCTGCGCTGAATATTTCTAATGTAAAACTTTGAAATTTTCATGTTTTTAAATACTCAGAAATCATGCATTCAAACCGATTGACCAACTAAAAAAGTCTAACTCGATTTGAAAGGTGATAGTTTTTTTTTAATTTAAAATTTTTTTTTTTTTTTTTGGGGGGGGGGGTAATCTATTTCATTAAAAAAATTTAACTATTAACACGTTGACTGCCTAGCGAAAACTGCTAATTTTCACCAGGGCTCCAAAAAAAGAAAACAATGTTTGTGTTTAATTTCAATTTTTGCAACATAAAACTACACATAAATTCAATATTTTTCAATCTGACTCATTTTTCAACACATAGGGCGATTTTCTTCTGGCTATCAGAAATGATAGCCAAAGCATCCTACGTAAGTTAGTGTAAATTCTTCCATGAGTTGTCGTGGCTGTTTTATTTTGTAACCAGCTAAATTTGCCACTTATGACTAAAATCACTTAAGATTTATGTTTCTACAGTGTAATTTCTTAAATTGGAAAAATTTTAAATATAGGAAAGGATGAGCTTCGGAGATTTAGATTGGTTTAGATTTTCTTTTCTATATATTTTTTTCTATTAATTTAGGTTAGAATTATTTGAAATTTATTATTTTTTCGCAAATTGTAAATATACGTTTTGTGGAAAATATTTCATTTTTTACAAAACTTAGCTCATACAATCGGCATATATATCAATTTGCACGAGCCATATATATCTAACGCATCGTAAGGAGCCCAATAATCAAAATCCAATACCATTTTCATGTAACTTGTACCGTTTGTGATAGCAGAGGCCTAAAGTGTTGAAACATCATGGCTATCATTTCCGATATTCCGTGTACGAACGGAAACATCACTGGGTATCACTTGATAGCAATGGCAGTCAAAGTGTTAAGGCGCAACACTAGGTACAGAAAAAGACCCGGATGATAATGTAGTGTATGGGGGCGTTCTTTTCAAATATCTCGCTCAAATTTTAATATTTTTACATGATTTTTTTTTTTTTGCACAAGATAGCTGAGGACGATCCACAACAGGCCTTGTTTTTTCTTTTTCAGTTTTGGTTTCAGATTTAAAAAATAATTTTCGAAACCGGTTTAAACCGGTTCTGAAATTGAAACTATCCTAATATAAAAAATATACAAGCAAAATCGAAAAAGTAAAAACTAGTCCGGTTGTAGATCGTCCTCAGACATAGTGTGCAAAACAATCATGTAAAAATAAAATTTGAGCGAGATGTTTGAAAAGAACGCTCCCATAGACTTTACATTATCATCCGGGTCTTTTCTGTGTCTAGTGTGGGGACTTAACTATTTTTCCCAAGACTATAACGGCGGCATAAGCTCCAACAACTACTATTCTTTTTTTCTTTTTATAAGAAAAATGGTCTGCCGATTTGAAAAACATTTTTCGAGACTGTCACGACAAGGTTTTCGAGATGCTTTTAGCACTTTCCAACAAAGTTGAAAAGTGATTATGCATTCGGTTTGTCTTTCCGTCTGTCCACGCTCTAACTCTCGTAAATATACTGATTTTTATGCAATTGATAAAGCTCATTTAGGGTCACAAAAGCATGTTTGGTATTGCATATGAAGTATGTACGATTAATGGTTCATTTACAGGAACACTCAAAAGAATTCGATTACATCATGGTTTTCGGCGAAAAAACATTTGGAGAGTATTTTAAAGACATTACGCTATTTCAGATGTATTGAAATTGATATAAATCACTGAATTTCACTACGATCACGTTAAAGCAGAGTATTTGTAGCATTTTTTATTATTTTACAGGGACACACAAAAGAAACCGGTTACAGTACTATCTTTGCGTAATAACTGCTGGAAAGTGTGTTTTAAAATTTGGTATACGTTTTTAAATTAGTTTTTTGCATTTTACTCTTTATATATAAATTCTATGCTTCATATACAGGACTGCTCAAAAGTATTCGCATACTATTCTCCTTATTAGAGGTAATTGCTGAAGGGGAATTTTCAGCTGAAATATATGTATTGCTTAAATGAACAAAATTTTGGAATGCATGTTATTGATAGCTACAAATTTCTATATCATATACAGGACTGCTAAAAAATTTGGATAATTTTCCGATTTTAGATGGGAACAGCTGAAATTCGGTTTTGAAGTGTGTTATACATTTTCATATGGTGAAATGAGAGGTAATATTTTAATTTTTTAAAGGCTTACAAAGTAACCTTTTTTTTCAAATAATTTTTATTTCATTTATTTTACTTCATCCGAAAAGGAAAAAAAAACAGCTAAAGTATTAAGACAAGTATTTACCTAATCTAATGACTGAAGACATAATTTCCTCAGCTGTGTATTATGTTCAGAAACTATTTAAATAGAAACTAAGTAGCAACAGGTCTAAAATCTTCCAGAAAAATAGGACAAAACCATTCATTAAATACGTATTACTAATTCAAACAAAAATAATATATAGCTTTCAATTTTTTAAGCATGCGACTCTACATTTTCTTCCGCTGAAATTTTTTTCAAACAGTGACAGTATATGTAAAGAAATACGGAAATAAATATTTTTTTCTTCCATAATCAATTAGCTTCTTACAAGAACCATTTTTTTCATTGCCGAAGTAATTAATCTCTGTTATAATCGGCTAGTGAGGAGCATATAATTAATTATTCTCGAAAATATAACTGGATTCTCTCATAATTCTATTGAGCAAAAATATAAGTTTTCGCATACTTTTATCTCTAGTATCTCTGATATCTGACGGTCAAGATATCTGTGGCTTCCGGTAATAACCAGGTAAGGCACATTTTTGAAAAAAAATGAGATAATTTGGGAAAATGTAACTTTAAAAGAGTACTTTCATCTGCTATAGTATTCAAAAGTAAAAATCGAATCGTCATAGGGCGACTTTAAATTATCATTTAAAAATTGAAATTTTTTTAAACTGATTCTCAATTAATAAAAACCATTTTTATGTAACTATTTTGGCATAAAAAGGGGTTCTTATATCCTAATTGAATGTAGTGAAAATTATTAAGTTCTAATCTATTTTATAAAAGTAATGATAAAAAGACATTTGAAAACTTTAAACGTCAATTACTCAAAATATTAAAAATGTGCCTTACCTGGTTATTACCGGAAGCCACAGATATATACACCTTATTATTAAACAGGCACTGCTTCATGAGAACTTGCGTTAAAGCCTCACACTAGGCATAGAAAAAGACCCGGATGATAATGTTAAGTCTATGGGGGGGGGGGGCGTTCTTTTCAAATATCTTGCTCGAAGTTCAATATTTTTACCTGATTTTTTTTGCATAGGATAGCTGAGGACGATCTACAACCGGCCAAGTTTTTATTTTTTCGATTTTGCTCATATATTTTTTATATTATGATAGTTTCAATTTCAGAACCGGTTTAAACCGGTTTTGAAATTTAAAGTATTTTTTTTAAATCTGGAACCAAAATTGAAAAAGTAAAAACTAGGCCGGTTGTGAAACGTCCTCAGCTATCCTATGCAAAAAAATCATGTAAAAATATTAAAATTTGAGCGAGATATTTGAAAAGAATGCCCCCATAGACTTTACATTATCATCCGGGTTTTTTTCTGTGACTAGTGTGGGGCCTTAAGGCTGCTTGTCACTCATTTTCCAAATTCCCTTCCGTAATGTTAAGTATATGGGCATTTGTTGCATTTTTATATTTAATATATCTCCTCAGGAAATTAATATTTTTAACTTCTTAGGATGCCACTTTTTTTTAGTTGTCAAAATGTTTCTAAAATCTATGCTTAATTTAATATTTTATGTGTTAAAAAATGATGAACTGGAAGTAAAATTTTAACACTTCATATAAAATTAAGCATACATTTTAGAAATATTTTGAAAACTAAGAAAAAAAAAGTGACATCTTTTAAGAAGAGATCACCGAAAGAAAAAGTTAAAAAAATAATTTCCTGAGTAGATATTTTAAATATAAGTATGCAGAATTTAAATTACCGAGGGGAAAGTGGGTAACCTACAACATCAAGGGTATACTTGATTTTCATATTTACCCCTTCAACAGTGCAAATGCCTAAAAAAAGAGCTAAGATTTTTTTTAGCCACAAGTTTGATGGTTTTGCAGTCGCAGCCGATTGCAACACGATGACGAGCAATTCGTCCTTGTTATATTAATTAAATTCGTGCAAAACACCAACGTAGGTAAAAACAACAACAAAAAAAAATATATATATATCTAATTTAAGTATAGATATTCTTCCATTAAATAAAGGGAAAATTACCTTTCAGATTTTCTGATGTTAACCCTTTCCGGCACACTGTGTCCGGTCTGGGATATCTAATTTTAATTCCGAACTTGCAAACGGCACCAGTAATATTTTACTAAAATTTTGCTTTTATAATAAAAGCTTAAATTGCGGAATTTAAAGTATCTAAAAAATTCGCTTGTGAATTCCGGTGTCAGTTGATAATTTATTGCAGATTTTGCCCGTGCCGCAAAGGGTTAAATGAATTTTGAATTAACATTTTAAATATTCCTACCTCACACGTAAATGAGAATTCAGATTTGTGAAATGAATTTTCTGTATTTTTCTTTTACTTAATCCAATTATACATGAATTTTTTTGGTATTTCTTAGTTATAGGGGCCTTGGCATAATTCATCCTAACAAAGGGCGATTTAGTGTCGAATACTACAAAAACTCAGAGAAGTGAAACCGTCGACAATAAAAAAAAATTTTATGCCTTTTTATGTTACATATTTTGCATTGCTTTGTTATATATATAATTTATATAGAAATTAAAGCAATTGCATCTCACTGTATACATAAAATGTTTCAATTAAGAATAGATATTTCATAATATTGATAGATATTGATAGTTATTATTGATATATATTTCATAGCAACACAACATTCTGTTGAAGTTTTAAAAATTTAAACAAAGCGTGCCAGAAAGTACTTTTGATTTTTTTTTCGCCATCAAACTCAATTTTTTTTTCTCACGCACTAAGATCTTCAGAAAAAATTAACAATTATTTTAAGTGACTGAAAAACCTTTTATGCTTAATTATATTTAAATTGGATAAGAACAAACTATGTAGTGTTTATAAAACTTTTCTTCTATTGCAAAATTAAAAAAAAACTTTAAATATTGATTTCAAGCGCTAATAAATTACTATTGAGTTATTAAATAATTTAATTTTTGGATACCTACAGTGATTTTTACATCAATTTCAAGTGGTTTAAAATCCATTATTTTGAAAATCAAAGTGCGATAGTTGTATTTTTTGATTTGATTGATTTTTTTATGTTGAAGTAAATCATATTTAATAAATGTGCAATTTTGAAGCCCTGAAAAATTTCGTCTTTCCTATAGAAAATGTCAAACTTCAAGGCTTCGAATGCCATTTTTATGAAAAGTGAAATGCTAGTATGTTTGGAGTGCTATATCTCTGGCAAGCAACAACATCCCAAAATTCTTTTGACATAAATTCATAGCATAATACTACCTTCTTATTAGAATTTAGTTGTTTCCGTGAGACATTGTTATGTTGCCACAAATTACAATCAAAATTAGGTTTTTTGTCCTTTTTCCGCACTTAATATCTTATTTAAGCAATAGAACTTCAAACATTTTCTTATAGAACATTAAAGTGTGCTACTAGGACAAGCTGAATAATATAAAACTGCATCGAGATATTGTTGCTGTTAGCAGATATAAGCTGTCAAATATTGAAAATTTTCATAATATGCAACAATTAAATTAGTGTTATCTAAAAAATCGTCGCGGTTGAAAAAAAATATATAGCATACATTAGTTAAAAACGTGTACAAAAACATGAAAAAGAAGTGTGGTCTCGTCATATTTTTTAAGGGAAAATGACAAATGTTACAAAAAAAGCAATGTCGATGGTCACTCTTCTTCCCTATCAGAAATGAAAAATTATATTTCTCTTTCCTGTTTATATGTTTTTTTCCCTATGAGGAAATGGAACATCCCTTTTACTTTACCCTTCCAAAAGAGAAATGGGGTATTTCATTTTCTGATAGGGGAAAAAATGTGATAATTTTTCATTTTCTGATAGGGGAAAAATGGGATAATTTGACATTGCTTTTTGTGTAACTTTTGTCATTTTTTCCCTAAAAATATGACGAGACCCCACTTCTCTTTCTTTATCATGTTTTTGTACGTATGTCTAACTATACATGCTATATATATATATATATTTTAGCCGTCACGCTTTTTTTTAGATGACACTAATTTAAATGTTGCAGATTTTGAAAATTTTGAATATTTAACAGAATATATCTGCTAAATGCAACAATATCTCAATATAGTATTATATTATTTAGCTTGTAACTAGTAGTACACTTTCATATTCTATAAGAAAAAGTTTGGGGGTACTATTGCTTAAATAAGATATTAAGTGCGGAAAATGGACAAAAACGCCATTTTGATTGTACTTTGTGGCAACATAACAATGTAAAGTAACAATGCCCCATAGAAACAAATTTTCATTAGCAAGTAGTGTTATACTAACAGTTTATGCCAAAAAATGTTTGAGATGTCGTTGCTTACCAGAGATAAAGCACTCAAAACATATCGGCATTTCCTTTTCATGAAAAATGGCATTCGGAGACTTGAACTTTGACATTTTCTATAGGGAAGATGAAATTTTTTCAGGGATTCAAAATTGCAAATTATTCATTAAATATGATTTACTTCATTATAAAAAATATAAAGCCAATTAAAAAATACAAATATCAAAACATCACTTTTTTGTCTAAATTTTAAAATAAAGGCTCTTAAAACACTGCAGAATTTTTAGACTACAATGCAAATGGTTTTCACCCAAAGACTATAATGTAATGCAATTCTTTTGAGTTCACCTGTAAACGATCCATAAATGCTTATACACTTCTTTTTTAACATCGAATGTTCTATGGTAAACCTCAATAATTTATCAATTGCATGGCAATTTCGAGCACATTTATTTCAGTTGGAGCACGGACAGACGGATGTGAGAAACAAACAAACAAACCGTAATCTTAAACATTTTAAATGTATGCCATTATGTGTTAAAAATACATGTTGCTATTAAAAACGAAATTCCAACCTTTATCATTCGTAGGGAATACTGTAACCCAAATCTTTTACACGTCTCCATTACTGAAAAATAACTTTACACGCTACATCAAGAAACTTGTACTGCACTTGAATAGTGTTTTTAAATTTCATTATTTGTGAAATAATGTGACCTCGCTCAAATACTCTCCAAGCAAATTTTACCCGTAAACCGCAATGTAACTGAATTATTTCATGGGAAATTATTAAATTATTATCCGAAAAAAATATCCGAATTATTCTTCTTTGCAAATGAATGATAAATGTTTTGTTATCTATCTTCTAAAGAAAGCAAGTTTTAGTGCACCTCAGAAATACATATAAACCTTATTATGTTTAAAATTGTGTAACCAAGAGATTTCAAACTTTTTTAACATCCCCCTCCCCTATTAAATATCTTTTAAGAGTTGATACCACCCTCTGTATCATAGAGTTCGCATTATTAAAAAATGAACTGGTATTCATATGATAAAGGCATTTATTAACTATGATAAGTCGTGTCACATTCTTTAACTGATCGAACGCACACATTTTCGTTACATCTATGCATTTGACATAAAGACCTTGGCTTTTAATTAGGCCCTTTTAATTACACCTTGGCTTTTTATTGGGTGCGTTTCCTAATTATACAGGGTGTTTCAAAATTATCTGTGAAAAATGTAAAGGCAAGTATGGGGTGTTAAATAAGCAGATTTCGAATAGGAATGTGTGTCCGGAAATGCAGCGTCGAGGTACTAGGGAGCTGTTCAATCGTTGTTTCCCCGCACGGATTTCAAGCAGCATGTATTTTTACACCAATGCAGAGTTTGCCGATATTCGTTTCATGCACAGGGTTACGAAGGAAATAGATTAGCTACTCAGAAGATTTACATGGAACGATTCCCGGTTAGGATCCCCGAACATTTGAAAATCTTCATTGATAATTGTACGCGAGTGGATCGTTTCATGCTTCCAGTCGTGATACGGATGCTGTAAGATGTCGTATAATTCCTGCTATTGAAGAAGTTAATGAAAAATTGCTGTTAATTTTTGCTCTAGTTTGAACCAAATTTTGGTGCTCAGTAGTTGCCACCATAAGATGGTGAGATCTCGTACCAACATTTGGAGCTTCCTATTTCAACCTCGTTCTATCTTTTGGAACTATGCTTAAGGGTTTATTCAAAAAAAATCTTTTCCACCTTTTAACAGCTCGAAATTTTCTGATACAGTTTTAGGCGAATTTTTTAAAGTAGAAACATGAAACTTGCTGAAGGGATTTTTGAAGAGACGTATAAGGTGCCGTGTGATGTCATTTTGCGCTCAATTCATTAGAATTTTATTTAAAAACAATTACTTTTTCAGTATGACCCCTTTTTTCACTCCCAAGATCTCCCGCTTCGGAAAATTCGGATCAAAAGGCCAACTTTAACTGCGTTTTTTGTAATATTTTCTGCATTTATCAAAAAATTGACCAAAACTGCACCTTTATAAAGTTTCTAAATAAGAGAATCTGAGAGTTTGATGCGTTTGAGAGCAAAAGTGAATTCATAAATAAATCGAAAAATAAGCAGTTTGAATCGAAATACACCCTTAAACAGGAACTCCAAATATTGGTTCAAGATTTCACGATCTTACAGTGGCAGCTATTGAGCACCAAAATTTGGTTCAAACTAGGACAATATTTTTTAACAGTGTAGTATTATACAAAGTAGACGATAGCTCCTCGACTTGCTCGAAAGCTGTTGGGTCTGAGTTATTTCCTTTCTTAGCCTCATGCATGAAATGCATGTCGGCAATTTCTGCATTGATGTAACGATGAATTTTCCTCGAAATCCGTGAGAAAATGACGATTCAAGCCAGCGAAGCTCTTTCCTCCGCCATACTTATAGTCCAAGAGCTGACCTCACAAAACACTAAGTCATCGAGCACAAGAAAAAATCCTTTGTTTTATGGAAGAATAGTAAAAGGGGAATCTAATCATTCATGTCTGCTGGAAGCGAAGTGATGCATAAGCCAGAAATTGATACCACTAGTGGTTCACTCATGAGTATAACATTGTGTTTGCCGTACAATTAAAAGTATGAGAACATGGAAAATTGGGTGCAGGAAAACATAATGCTAAGTCTGCGAATCAACCACTAGTGGTATTCATTTTGGCTTATGCACCACTTCGCTTCCGGCAGGCATGGATCATTAGATTCCCCTATGACTACTCTTCCATAAAATAAAGGATTTTTTCTTGTGCTCGATGACTTAGAGTTTTGTGCGGTAGGCTCTTGGACTATTAACAGTGCCCTCTTCTGCCACAATGCAGCATTTCTACGTCCACATTCTTGTGGAAAATCTACCTATATAGGTCCCCTCTACCTGCCTATATATGTCTGACATAATTTTGTAATACGTCGTATAAATACGTAACACCTATAGTCGTCGTCTGGTACCGCCCATCTGTCTTATAAAACTATTCAATCCGAATGGTTTTAAAATTTCCGTAGATTAAACTACCCGTGGCTTAATAAGGCTCTCTATTTTTTATTTATTTTTGTTTGAGACATTCAGCTTGTATATGAAGATTACATTAGATATTTGGAAAATCTGAGTAATATCTAATAATTTAATGCATGTAGAGATGAATGATTTCTTACACATTTTAATATTATCATTCAACAGTATAATTTTTGTTATTTTTTTATGAAGAAAATAATGTTAAATTGTGATTAAAAATATCTAAATATTTTTGTAGTGATAAATAGATGTATAAATAAAAATGATTACTCTTATCCCACAATTAAAGGCTTGAAATTTTCGACATACTTAAAATCGTTTTTATTTCTATGTAGATAACATTTTTATTGCTTTGTTCATTCTGGCAAAACCCTACTCGTCTCTGACCTCCGCCTGTCCGTCCGTCCGTCCATCAAAGAGTCCGTACACAAAAACAGTTTAAGTCAAAGATTACCTCATGTCACATTACAAATCATAAAATTTTGAAAAAATGTATTATTTTAGTTAAATAAATTTTTTCAATGCCATCCTTTCATTTTTGCGATTTAAATTTCAAAAGAGAAGCTTAATTTCAACGTTTTGTGTATAGGGTCATTCCATGGTAACTTATATTACATTTAAAACAATTCACTGCAGTAATTTTATTATTATAACAATGAAAAATATTAAATTGTAAAATTAAGATGATGTGTCAATCAAATCCATCTAGTTTGGATGAAAATTACCTAAAAAATGATAATGAAAATGACACTTCATATGATAACTTACTCTTTTTGCAGTAATGGCGGTCACCATAGTAGATAAAACTACCAAAATTTAAGAAATAACATTTAAAATTAGGTAATTTTCATCTAAATTAGGCTTTGAATAAGTTTAATTAGCAAATCATGCCAAATTTACATTTCGAATAATTTTTTTTTGTGTGTTATATTACTAAAATTATTTAAAATAGTTAAAAATGTAACGTAACTTACCATGGAATGACCCTGTAGACATCATAGCTAGGTATTAAAGCGCAACACTAGGCACAGAAAAAGACCCGAATGATAATGTGAAGTCTATGGGGGGCGTTCTTTTCATATATTTCGCCCAAATTTTAATATTTTTACTCGATTGTTTTGCACAAGATAGCTGAGGACAATCCACAACCGGCCTAGTTTTTACTTTTTCAGTTCTGGTTTCATATTTAAAAAAAAAAAAAATTACATTAACTTTCGAAACCGGTTTAAACCGGTTCTGAAATTGAAACTATCGTAATATAAAAAATATTTAAGCAAAATCGAAAAAGTAAAAACTAGGCTCGTTGTAGATCGTCCTCATCTATCCTATGCAAAAAATCATGTTAAAATATTGAAATTTGAGTGAGATATTTGAAAAGAACGCTCCCGTAGACTTTACATTATCATCCGGGTCTTTTTCTGGGTCTACTGTGGGGCCTTAAAGCGTCTCTTGAGTAAACAGAAGAGTCTTAATTCTTCGAGTTATTAGTGATTCAGCATTCTAGGTTTCGATTAAACAATTTTTTTCGTTTTTATAAATTAATTTTTTTTTAATCTCTGCTAAATTTTAGAAAAAATATTCAGCAAAATAATGAAATGTAAAGCTTGCCTTATAGGCTAATTTTTTTTTTCCAAAGAACAATTTATAATTTTTAGGTGCGTTCGTAATTATGTAAATATGTAGCACTTATAATCGTTGTTCTGTCAGTCTGTCTGCATATAACAGAGCAAAAACTAATCAATCGAATTGTTTGACATTTAAAATATATAATTGCTGCGTAATTTTATCGACCCGTTTCAAATTATATGAAAATTGGATGGATAGTTTAATTACTGGTACAATCAAAAGTATTCCGTAACATTATGGCCAATGGGATGAAATAGTTTAAAGTACGTTTTAATGATATCAACTCTTCCGAACATAATAAAATTGGTATAATTCTCTGAAGTATGTACTAAAATATACATTCTGTATAATCTGTGGTGCAAAGAATATTTGTTATTAATTTACAAGTTCACACAAAAGTATTCTAATGCATAATGGTGGAAAAGTTTGGTGGGCGGCGTTAATTATATTAAACGGTTTCAAATTTTATGAAATAGATATACGTTGCTGCGGTTCACTAAAAGTTACTTCAGTATAATAGAAAGCAGATAGTATTTACAGGGGCATACAAAAGATTTCGGCTTACTGTATCCGAAGTACTGTATAATATTACACCAAGTATTTTTGGAACTTCGTTATAGTATGAACGCACCTCATTTGCTACTGTACTTTCCAACTTGTTTGTATAGCGCACATCTGACATGGAAACAATATTTATTATTTAATTTTTTAGATTTTTCCTGATCAGATGCAGAGATCATACTGGCCAAATATATGGTTCAATAATAATAATAATAATAATAATAATGTTTTTAGGCATGTAATACTGTGAAATGTTAAGGCGTTAACACAATTAATTTCAGGTTCTCGCATCAAATCTAGATTCGATTTCACAAAATATAAAGTAATTGAAAAAGGGATTACATTTAGAACAATTTACTGCAGAAATTTTAATAATAAATCACTAAAAAATATTCTAATATAAAATTAACATAATTTGTCAATGAAATCTATCTAAGAGTCAATTTGGATGAAAATTATCTAAAAAATGATAATGAAAATGACACTTTATATGCTAACTTACATTCCTTTTTCAGTAATGGCAGTTACCATAGTAAACAAAACTGCCAAAATTTAAAAAATAAGATTAAAATTAAGTAATTTTCATCTAAATTGGGCTTTGAATAAGTTTAATTAGCATGTCAAATTTACATTTTGAATATTTTTTTTGTTTCTGTTATATTACTACAATCATTGAAAACAGTTCAAAATCTAACGTAAGTTACCATGGAATGACCCAGAATTTATTTCCTTTTTAATAAACGTGAGTTCACAAGAGCATGCAAATAATGGGCGTTTTTTCTAACAGCATTAATCCATGTCGTAAAATTTTTTTTTTTTAATATTAAAGTATCGAAGCAATTAATTTCAGATTTTTGCATTAAAATCGAATTTCAAAGCCGCTGAAATATTTTTTTAATAAAAGTGTTGCTTAAAATTACACTGCAAATTCCTTTTAGAACACTTCTTGTCACCAAATTAACGACATGTTAATGTGTTGTGAAATTGAGAACTTAAGATGCAAAACTTTTTTTGTGTTGTGATTGTGTTCTTAATGTATTTCAAAACTGTTGTTATCTAGAAATGTTGTTCTTAATGAATTGTAAAAGTGTTGTTATCTAGAAATGTGTTTGAAAATAGTGTTGTGTTTAAATAGTATTGTAAATAATGTTGATGAAAATTTGTTCCTACAGTAGTGTTTTTCTTCGCACTACTTTGTCACCAAATTAACAGCACATTGTAAGTACCACAGAATTTAGGACACTATAAAAGAGCCCATGTAAAACACATTCGCAACACTTTCTACATGGTGCTTTTAGAATTGCACAATTTTACGTAACATATTACGTAAAAGTAATTACTTAATAAAATATTACTTAAAAATAATTATTTAATAAAATATTATTTAAAAGTAAATACTTAATAAAATATCACTTATAGAGATTTAAAAAGCCGATAGTTAATAAATGTAATAAAAGAACTGCCTTAAAATAATTAAAAGTTATAAACAACGTAGAAGTAAATTATTTATATTTAAGAATATTTAATTTAATAGTAATTTTTAAAAGTTGCTATTCAATAAAAACAAAAGAAATATTACTACTTAATAAATTAAGTTAAAAGTTACATAAAAGTGAATTATTTATGTTAATGCATATAGTATTTCAGAGTAATTATAAAGAAAAAATAATAATAAAAGTCTATTTAATAAAATAAAAATGTTACTTAAAATAAAAGCAACTAAATAAAATTATTTAAGTTAAAGAAAGTGTAATTTAAACGTAATTAAAACAGTTATGTTTCAATAAATGATATAAAAAAACATTTAAATCATTGACATAGTTTATGAATGCATTAATCCACCTGCTAAAAAAATAAAAATCTATACTCTAAGTATTAAAGCGTCGAAACAATTAATTTCAGGTTCTCCCATCAAATCGGATTTCGATTTCAGCGCTTTTGGAAAAGCAAGCTCTGTAGCGAATGACAGATCACATCACGAGGGAAGTTGAAATTACGCAACCGACTTGGTTATAAAGAGCAGATCCCGATCTGAACTTCAGAGAGAGAAAGTTGAACCGCTCTGTGTTTGTTTTGAAATGGAGGCCGGAGACTTGGAAAATATCACTGGCCCCGGCCTAAACATGACTGCTGGTCAACCTATTTTGAACATGACTGCTGGTCAGCCTATATTAAAAACTGTTCACGATTACTTATTGGTTATTCTGCTTGTCGCAGTAATGTTTGCGATGGGATGTCATATTACCTGGGACCAAGTGAGTGTTTCTTAATTATTATTATTATTATTATGATGTAGAAGGGTACATGATATCTTTTAAACACATTAAAAAAATAAGAATCATGCTAGAAATTTTTACTGCATTGCATTTTAATGTTGAGACAAAGCACAATTAAAAAAAAACCAAATGAGTGTTTTTTAATTATTATTATTATTATTATTATGTAGAAGGGTACATGATATCTTTTAAACACATTTAAAAAAACAAGCATGCTAGAAATTTTTACTGCATTGCATTTTAATGTTGAGACAAAGCACAATTAAAAAAAAACAAATGAGTGTTTTTTAATTATTATTATTATTATTATGTAGAAGGGTACATGATATCTTTTAAACACATTTAAAAAAACAAGCATGCTAGAAATTTTTACTGCATTGCATTTTAATGTTGAGACAAAGCACAATTAAAAAAATAAATTTTTTATGAACTGTACATTTTAATAATTTCTTTTCAAAATTAAAAGTTTCTACCTCTTTTTTAAAATGTTGAAATTTTGACTCGATTTGCTTCAACAGCTAATAAAATGTATAACACGAGATTATAGTAGATTTTTTTTTTCATTTAATATTAGATTGTGTATAATTTTTTTACTGTCGTGTTTATAGTAAGAAGCGATGAAATCTGACGTTTCTTTCTATAAATTTTATTTATTAAAAAAAGTAAAAGCAAAACCGCAGTGCTTATATGCACAGTTGTTTTGCATGCATAATAAGGGACACGTATGAAAAAATTACATAGCTTTATCTGAAATGAAAAAAAAATGATACATATAAAAGAAAAGAAATGGACATTTAGAAAAAGCCATTTAAAGTTTTATTTCCTTTTAAACTGCAATCCAATACACCACTCCTATCCGCATCTTTTAAACTCATTTCTAATTAGTTTAGATCTATTATTTGAACTAATAATATAATGAATCTTTTAACCTATTTATGTGAATTGTGCTCTCTTAATGTTAATTGACCAGATTTGACTTTTTTGTGTGCGGTAGTTTGTATTTGGTTTTATTGCACAAAATCCGTATAGGGATATGCTGCGCCAAATTTGTGCCGGAAAAAGAACCCTCTAAATTGCAATATTTTACTCCCTTCCTACACTCAACACCTTGTTCATCTTTAAAACACATGTCTAATAAGTTTACATCTAATTATTTAGTCTCTCTATTAGTCCGAAGCAAGTTTTTAAGACCGAAACTGAATTTCAATATCTTTCTATTTTCGGCCGAAACCGAAGATGTCCATTTTTAAAAACAATTAATGCATACATAAATATATATAATTACTTATACGTGTTTATTAAATTTACATAATTATTAATTAATAAAAATGGTTTATATATACATACCTTGATTTATCACTTACAATGATTTTTTGATTTTTGTAAATGATCATCTGAAAAACTAATTTTTCTCAGAAAGCGGTTTCTGAGGTTTCAAACCAATTTCTTTTAAAATACCGTTAAGCGTGCATCTTTTATAATGCACGTGAAATGAGTCTTCAAAATTTAGTCACATATGCATTGCTTGCATTATAATTTGCGATCACGTCTTGAGTCAGGTGATGAGTGTTTATTAGAAACGGTGAAGTTCAATAAAATTAAACAAAGCGTGTGTCATTTGATCCGATACAGCTCAAAACCGATGAGTAATGTTTAAAATTTTCGAAGGAATAAACGAGTTTTTTGGTTTCAGTTGAGTTTCGGTCCGACCGAATTTGCGGCAGAATTTTCACCGAAAACCAATTTTCTGCGAAAGTGGGATTTTTGGCCGAAAACAATATTGTAACCGAATATTTGGTCGATCTCTAGTTAAAATCTTAATGCTGTAAGTAAAATTGTAACGCTTCGAGTAACATTAAGTACACATTTTAGAGATAATTGGTCAATTAAAACAGAAGAAAAAAGGTACACACACACACACACACACACACAAAAAAAAAAAAAAAAAAAAAAAAAAAAAAAAAAAAAAATGGAAACATTAATTTAATGGTGAACTATTTTAAAAATATTAAGGCATTCTATGTTGATAGATTTAACCTCTTCAGACCTGAGCATAAAATAACTCTACAAATATATATTTATTGCTTTTGCATAACTGAAATGATACCATAGATGGGAGAAAGTCATTTTTATGAAATCAGTACTTTAGGGGACTGGTAATTTAGGTTTACAAATATGGATATAAAAGGACTAATCTCCTTAAAACATGCCCCACCAGTGGCCGAGAGGTTCTGAACTCAAACTGGTAGACGGTAGGTGTTGGGTTCGAACCCAATCGCGACCGTCGGCCTAACCGTTCGGAGTTTTCTGTGGTTTTCTTCGAACCTTGCGTAAATACGGGTTAGGTTCGCTTAGAAAGACCCCCACGGAGGACAACCCACCCCTTAGAGCCTATATCCCATAGCGTAGATAATTGGCCGACATACATACATACAAACAAACAAACAAACTCCTTAAAACATCAGTATAACTGTCAGTAATATAAATTTACGCAATAACAAAATTAAGGTCGTTAAGCAAGTAAATGATCAGAAAATCCTCAAAATTTTTTACTCTAAAGCATCTAAGTTAAATAATCATAAATATTTCTTATTTTCTTGACCACACTGTCTTGAAGGTATTTTCGAAACTCGGATAAAAATATTTATTTTATGATGTAATTTTTATCAGTGCTGACATTTATTGGATTTGTTATAAAGCAAAAAACATTCAGCTGTATAGAAATAAAGTAAAAATGCAAAAAATCCGAGCAGTTTAGTTTTTATGGGGAAAAGAATGGAGTTACACATTTGTGTATCTCAGGTCTGAAGAGGTTAACATTAGAGAGGAGAATGTTCGGTCTGGCTGAACAACGGAGTCTTAAGAAGACTATATAAGATTATACATAAAGAAATTAAGCATTTTAATTTTCTGATAGTGAAATTGCAAAATACGAAAACATTAGAAAACTCTAGGTTTATCAATGGAATGGGGAATTTGCCATCTGACTAATATCTAGCTTATATTGGTCCGCGGGCACATAATTTTTTCTTGATTTAATTTATGAAAATTTTGTATTCACGAACAGTCTATTTTAACCCTCTAAGCGTTTGGCCCGTAATATTTCGTACACTAAGCTCCAGGTTTCACTGCAATATAAGCAATGTTTAAGATATTATAATTCTACAAATTTAATGAATTTTCAAAGCATTGAAGAATGATTAAGACTCTCAAGGGCTACATTTATATTCCTGAATGGGATTTTTTTTATGTAATATTGAAAATTTCATATTTTATTAGCATTTAAAACAAAATGCAGAGAAAACAACATTACAATTTTACCCATTTGCTAGACGCTTGGAGGGTTAAAAGTTCTCAAAAAGTACTCAAGTTCTAAAAATTAAGAAAATAATAATTTTTTTATGTTTAAAATTTTAAATAACATTTGAATTTTATTTCTGAGTACAGAAAATATAAATGATAATTTTTTAAATGACTTTTAATTGAGTATTATTAATATTAATTGAATAGTATGAAAAACAACAACATTCGTTATCTTTCTAACAATGAGATATTTTTTAAATACTATCTAATCTATTTGGATTGCTATAGTTAAAATTATTAACGTAAAAGTAATTTTTTCTTAAAATTGAAAAAAATTTCGAACCCGAAAGGGTTATTACTATCAACATATTTCAGATACTCTAACACAATAAGAATCAAAATTTTGTGTATTAATAAATGTTAAATTTTTAAATTAAAGATTAAAATGTTCCACATTTTTGTTTAGAGTCAATATTAGTTATTTTGATTTAATGCACAATGTTTTACTATGTATTTTAGAAACAAATTTATGCTCGGATTTAAAATGCAAATATGATCTCCAAAATTCTCATGCAAGAATATAAGGTAGTTAGAGAAACCTTCCATGTGTTCTTTAAAGCCACATTTCGATAAAACCTTTTAAAATATAGTAGCAAATGGGAAAAATTGTAATGTTTTTTTCTCTGTAATTTATTTTAAATGTTAATAAAAGAGAGATTTTCGATCATGGTATAATTTTTTTGTTATGTATATGCTTATAAGTCTTGAAAGTATCGATCATAACATAATTTATTAAAACTGGATTATATTTGAAGAATTATATTAATTTAAATAAAGCTGAAACTGCAGTGAAACCTGCAGCCTAGTGAACGGATATATCCGGTCGCGGCAGAGGGAAGATGTTAATTAAGAGTACATTCGATATGTTTTTAGTCACTAGCTAATTATAGGAATAGTTCCATGCGGTTTTTTACAGTGTTTAATTTATTTTCGAAATGATGTAGATGGTAAACATCAGATATATCATCAATATGATTTCATGTGTAATTTTACATTAAGTAAACGATTATAAGTAGTTTTTTGTTATATTTTATAACGCTGAATTGATTCTGAAAATTTAAAATTTGCATTATTCTGCTTTCTTATGTATTATGTCAATTTTCACTTTTCGTAGGAGTGATATAAAAAAAAAACTTAGTATCATAAATAAATATTATATTCTATCATTTCTGTTTTATTAAATTTTAATTAGAAAAATAGAGCAAAATGGTTAATTGTAATGCAATATAGCAAACAAAAACACATATTCTGGTATCTGTTATACATTTATTAAATATAAGCCTGTAATTTTACAATTTTCTTCTGTAAAATTAACAGAAAAGCAACTTTGTTAAATATAGTTTAAATGTTAATTTCCAACGTCAGGTTACGGTAAATATTTTGTCATATATATAAGTATTTAGTTAGTGCTAATTTGAAGCAGTATTTCAAAATTGAAATAACGCATTTTAAATTGCTTTTAAGGGTGTTCTTAACTGCTCCGCTCAACAAGCGTAAAACGTTTTGACACATTTACAAATTCATTTTTTAACAGAAAGATATAAAATTGGAATGCCTGACAATGGAGGCGATTTCGAATCGAACTTATTTTTCCATTTTATGATAGTTAAATTACCTATCCAGTTCTTAACTATTTCGATCACGTGATCACCCGTTTTTCTCCTGCTTTTCGACCGGTTTTTCTGCTTTCGTCGGGAAATGTGCTCAAAAACGTCAAATTTGAAGGCTTGTTATAAAAGATCCACTGTGCTTAAAAAAAAAAAAAAAAAAAAAAAACAGATATTGAGTGCAGTTAGACAGTTTCTGAATAACACCTGCAATTTTCATGCACTTCCGAATACAAATAAATTAAAGCATATGTCAGAAAGTTTCCCTTTTTGATTTAAGAACATCCTTAAATAAATGCATAACTTAAAAAATAAAATCTAAATAAAAATTTAAGATTTTTGTTACTTGAAAATTTTTATTACCGATAACTTGAGTATTATTTTGTAGGTATTTTGTTTATGTCATGTTCTGTATACTTCAGCAATATTTCAAATTTAAATAATGCCGTTTGGAGGGATTGTTTTTAAAAACTTTTCTGTCTAGACTGCAACTTGTTGAGTATTTATAAATTGTTTTGAAGCGAGTTTCAGTTACATGCTTTTTAAAATAAATTCTATGTGATAATATATTTAAAAATAAACAACATCAAAAAATTACATTAACCTGGATGATTTTTCTCTCTTTTTAAAATTATATTTGAGGTATACGAAAATTGATTTTTAATAATTCAGCATGTATTTTCATCTTATTTATAAATGGTAAAAATTTATTTGAACGTGATTATTATTATTTTTTTATTAGCTTTTAAATATTTTCCTTATAACCCTTTCGAGTCCGAATTTTTTTTTTTCGGTTTTTAGAAAAAATTACTTTTGCGTTAATAACATTAACACTAGCTATCTAAATATATTGATTAATGTTTAACGAATATTTCGCTGTCTGGAAGATAACGAATGTTGTTGTTTTGAGTACTATTCAAGTAATATTCATATGATAATAGGCTAAGGAAGAATTTTTGGAGTTGTTTGGAGAATATTGCATAACAATAAGATTTAACTTATGTTGCAACTTTCTAATATTTTGTACGCTTTATTAGACAGGATTCTTTCAGGAAAGTAACTTTTATTTTAAATTTATAGAGTATAATATATGTTTAAAATATAAGAATCACAAACGCGCAATGAGAATGAAGCAAATAGTGATAATTATTATTATTACTAAATGCCTAAACATAAATGATATGATATAGTAAATGCATAGACATATACTAACATTACTATATGTAAAATAGCAAAAGTATTTCATAAAACAAAATAATAGTCATTTAAAAGACATGTACTATTAGTAGTACACCAGACCCTAAAAGGTTTTTCACTTATTATTAAAATAATTACGCTTTTAAAATATTTCCTTCAAAGTGCCAATTTATAATATACTTTTTAAAAATAATTGTTTTTAATTATTTCCTATCTTTAAAATAATCACGCTTTAAAAGTATTTCTCTTCATGTGTTGATAGTTTATATGCGTTTAAAAAATATCCTGTTTTAGTAATTGAATGCTATTAAAGTATTTAGGTTTTTAAAATTTCCTTGAAAGAGCTGTTTTGTCTTTTCTAATAATAATTACTTTTACTTACGTATTGCTTTTAACCCTCTAAGAGTCTTGCAGATGGGTAAAATAGTAATGTTGTTTTCCTTGTATTTTGTTTCAAATGCCCAGAAAACATGATTCTTTCAACATTATGAAAAAAAAATTTAATTACAAATATGAATTTAGTCCTTGCGTACAATAAAAATTTTAAAATGTATTGAAAGTTTATTAAATCTATAGAATTATATTATCTTAAATATTGCTTATATTGCAGTGAAACCTGTAGCTTAGTGAACGGGATATTACGTTCCAAACACTTAGTGTTAAAATAATCATTGCTATTATGCATTTTTAAAATGATTGTCTTTAATTCAAACCGTTAATATGAAATTATAAGGTAAATTAACTAAGAGTAACATATTTATTATTGTGATAACATAAAATGTTCATTTTAGTTTAAATAATTAAAACGGAAAACATGAAAAATGCATAGCTGTGTTATTGTAAACATTTACTTGGAAAAAATGGAGCGCAATTAAATATTAATATAAAGTTAAAAATAATTTTTTTCAATCACATACTGATTTAAATATTACACATTAAAAAATACTTATGTACTGCTTTTGATTCTAAAATATTTGATTTAAAATTTTAATTATTGCTATTCATTTTAAGGTTAATGCTATTAAAATAATAATAAAAAATACTTTCTTTTAATTTCAAAATGTTAATATTAAGTTAAAAAGTTAATTAATTTTAATTAAATATTGGTTTTAACCCTTTCGGGTTCAAATTTTTTTTCACTTTTTAGAAAAAATTTCTTTTGCATTAATAACATTAACACTATCTATCTAAATAGATTAATTAGTGTTTAATGAATATTTCACTATCTGGAAGATAACGAATGTTGTTGTTTTGCGTACTATTAAAGTGATATTCATATGACAATAGGCTAAGGAAGAATTTTTGCAGATGTTCAGAAAATATCGTATTAAAATGAGGTTTAACTTATACCACAGCTTTTTAATATTTTTTACGCTTTATTACACAGGATTCTTTCAAGAAATTAACTTTTATTTTAAATTTATAGAGTAAAATATATGTTTAAAATAAAAGAATCTCAAAAACCGCAAAGAGAATGAAGCAAATAACAATTATTATTACTAAATGTGTAAACATAAATGAAGTCATATAGTAAATGCTTAGACTTATACTAACATTACTATATGCAAATAGTAGCAAAAGTATTTCTTAAAACAAAATAATAGTCATTTAAAAGACATGTACTATTAGTAGTACACCAGACCCGAAAGGGTTAAACTAAATGCACTTTAAAAATATTTGCCTCCATATTTTTTTTTTTTTTAAATAATTATCTGCGAGAGAAAATTTGAATTGTGTTACATAAAATAAAATTCCGCTTCAGTCAGAATAATTGAAAGACTTTCAGAAAAAGCAATAAATATTTTCTATCTTCGGAAACTTTCTAGCAGGAAAAGCATCTTGCGGAAACTCTCATGTTATTCTGAATGACTCGTCATATTTTCGGTTTACATTCTTACAGAATAATTGATCAGTAAATAAACTAAAACACTTTGTAAAATCACCATAACATGAAAAATAAAGTAGGACGCGTTTCGAGCTACAAAAATAACAGCTCGTCATCAGCTAAACCAACACGTGTCCGTAAGGGCACAGAGTCGAGATGACTCTGTGCTCTTACTGTTCTCGACTCTGTGCCCTTACGGACACGTGTTGGTTTAGCTAATGACGAGACTCACCTGATTCATTGAGTTTTCCAAACATCTTCGATGTTTTTTTATAACCTATTGTTATGCATGTTAGGCCAAATTCTAACTTCATTTCTTAGATTTTTTTAAGTGAGTTATTTTTTAAATTTCTATAAACCTTAATTTTTGTCATTTGGATGTAAATTTTTAACTTTTCAAATCTAAAAGTATTTCGTTCCTATAAAATTAAATAAAAGCAAAGAAAATATGATTCGAAATATCTGAACTTTCTTTTTGTTTTTATATTTTACTGTTTTAAAATTATAATGTGGAAAGTTAACTAATAACTTAAGCACAAACTACTAATAATGAAAATACGATGTAATTTTTTAGATAAATGCAATATCTCAGTAGAAATCTCTTGCAATTCTGCTAATTAAACAATTAAATAAAATTTATTCACATATTATTTCTTATCTTCTGTTAACCTAGCTACTGCTTTAAACCACCTATTATATTTTTTACTTGTTTTTTATTAACTTAAATATTTCGATTTTTAGCAGGATGCAATTTTAAGAGTTGGTTAATTTAAATGTAACATAATTTCGTAAACACATTAAAATACTACAAAAAAAATTATGATCTCAAAAATTATCAAAGTTCTTTTGACTTTACGGTACTAATATCTCGCTCAGATTCTAATATTTTTACATGACTGTTTTGCACAGGATAGCTGAGGACGACCTACATCCGGGCTAGTTTTTACTTTTTCGATTTTGGTTTCAGATTTTTTTTTATTGCTTTAACTTTCGAAACCGGTTAGAACCGGTTCTGAAATTGAAACTATATCATAATATAAAAAATCTGAAACATAAATTTAAAAAGTAAAAACTAGCCCGGTTGTAGATCGTCCTCAGCTATCCTATGCAAAAAAAATCAGGTAAAAATAGTAAAATTTGAGCGAGATATTTGAAAAGAACGTCCCCATAGACTTAACATTATCATCCGGGTCTTTTTCACTGAGTAGCGTGGACTCTTAATGGATGCTGAAAACTATTCGAAGTAATGTGCCAAATTTCAACCCCTTTTTAAATGCGGACGGGCTTAGGGGAAATAATTCACTACAAAGAAGTTTCCGTTCTGTTTAGATCTTGAGTACATAAATTTACCGTTGTTCCCATACCAACCAATAAACAATAATATACATTTGTTTCGTGCTGTTTCATTGATCTCATTCAATATTCTTTAGCCTATGTAGGATCTACTGAATTTTAATTTTTTGTAACTTTTAGGTGTTTATCCTCTAAGTAAGATTAAATGTGGAATTTAAACTTATTTTTGTTTGGTTATCATATCGAACACTGCTGTATGCTCTGAGCAATGGCAAAACTAATCTTAGACAATATTATACACAAGACTTCTAAAATTATTATTACTACTATAGTAAACAATTATACTAAAGAGAAATCGAGAAAAAATTACATTATTCACCTATTACAAGTCATAGTAAAACTTAGACAATTTCAAAGTATTGCGAGTCAAATGAAATAGAGGAAGTTTGGAAAATTACAAAAGTGATTTGGTTATAAAAGCAAATCTTTTATTACATATCAATACCTTCAACAGCTCCACAAGATGCCAATAGATGAGCCTGGATTTTCCTGTAGCGTTCTTTTTAAGCATTACGATGAAAAAAGAGCATTAGGATGCATTGAAAGCTGGAGGGCTAATGATGCTATATTAACCCTTTCGGGTCTGGTGTACTATTAATAGTACATGTCTTTTAATGGAGTATTATTTTGTTCTAAGAAACTTTTGCTACTATTTACATGTAGTAATGTTAGTATATGTCTATGCATTTACTAAATGACTTCATTTATGTGTCGACATTTAGTAAGGTACCCTGGGGTAATAACGCCACGTTAAGGTTCTACCAATTTTCACGGCTTAGTTTTAGAATGTATTTTTCAAACAAATATAGGATCTGATACAGCAACTCATTGACTATCTATATAAAATAAAATAATTTAACAGATATGTATTCATAAAATGTAATGGCGTTTTTTCTTGACCAATGCTATTTGGCGTTAATACCCACCTATATGGGTAATAACGCCATGCAAACAAAACTATAAAATAAGATGGAATAATGGCATGTAGATTGCCCAATTCTAAAAATATAAACTCTACAGCTCTAGAAATTGACAAATTGCAATCTAAGCTATTGAAAATGTACAATTTTTTTGTGACTCTGAAAGAAAAAGAAAGCTGTGGTGGTGGCGGGGGGGAGGAGGCAAAAGAATATCATATTCTAAGCTACGTTTTGCTTAAAAAGGACCATTTAAATAGAATTATTAGAAACATCGCAGGATTATTTGAATCAGTATTTATATTCCCATGTATGCATTCTATGCGATAGAAAATAGTGATTTTTTTTTGTGAAAGTGAAATAAAAAGGAGTGAGGGGGAGAATACAACACCCTGTGTCCCTCTTTGTTTAAAAAGTCCCGCTTAAATGTGATTATAAGAAACATTGCATGGTTTAAACCATTCATAATGTAATATTTTTATCATGTAAAGTTTAGAAATAGTTAGTAATAACTAGAGTTATATGTAATAAATATTTTTGTTAAACCTTAACTGCTGTTAGCGTCTCACATACCGCTGAGTTTTTCAAGTTTCAGAGTTTAACTTGCAATTTTTAGTTTAACTACAGATACCGGGAAATTTTTGTTTCATTTGGAGTCCTATTACTATCTCTAGAGACTTTTGAATAGCTGAATTTTATTTATAATAGTCCTGTATATAAGGTTCAATACAAAAATAATATTCTAAAAGTTAATTTAACATTTTATTCATCGTTAGATTAAGCGGTCTGACAGGCCGCTCACAGTAAGTTATGCAACAATTTTTGTCACAGCAGTTAAGGGTTAATACTATTATAGTAATCTAATAAATAGTTTTTAACCCATAACTCCACACTAATGCGGATTCTCCAAACCTACAGTTAAATTGTCGAAGTTTTAAAGAGCATGCTTTAATAAATTTTTAATAAATTGAATAAAATTTTTGATAAAAAAAATATTATCCCAAAGAAATCTCTTATTCAATTTTATACATAATTCATAAGGTTATATGTCATTATCTCTATATTAGCAACAAAATTAACCTTTAACTGCTGTTAGCAATCTGACTGAATACTGCACCTCCCCCCCCCCAAAAAAAAAATAGCGTTTAACTTGTATTTTCCAGTTTAACTGTAGTTACAACAGAAATTCTCTTTCATTTGGAGTTCTCGTAATATTATTAGAAATATTTGAATAGATTAAATTTAATTAGAATTAATTCTGTGCTAAAAGTTTAGCTCAGGAACAGTATTCTATGATTTTTAATCATGGATCGCATTTTAACCTTTAACTAATGCTACCGGTTTCGTAGACCACGCCAATCCCTGGCGTTATTACCCCGGGATACTTATTGCGCAGTAAATCCTAAACTACAAATTATCTCGAGAAGATATCCAAAATCTTCTACAACAATTTGAAAGTATATGAAATACACTACAAATTTATGTAATAAACAAAGTATTTCTGGATAAAAAATATAGTCTTCAGATCAAAAACCTTATCTCACAAATTTTAGATCAAGCGTTAATTTTAGTTGCTTGTAAAAACAATAAGACCTAAAAATGAAACAAATTAACTTGAAGCTGTTTTTTGCGATTTATATGACTCAAAACACTTCTGCGCAGAGCACATGGGTGTCATTTACCTGATTATTTCATAATTATGCAAAATGTAAGCACTTGGCGTTATTACCCCAGGGTACCTTAATAATAATAATAATTTTTCGAATTCTCTTTGCGCCATTTGCAATTCTTTTATTTTAATCATATATTTCACTCATTAAATTTAAAATAAAAGTTACTTTTTTGAAAGTATGGTGTGTAATAAAGTGCAAATAGTATTAGAAAGTTGTAATATAAGTGAAATCCTATTATAATACAACACTTTCTAAACATCTTCAAAAATTCTTCCTTAGCCTATTGTCATATATACATATATATATTAATTCAATAGTACGCAAAACAACAACATACGTTATCTTTCAGGCAATGAAATATTCATTAAAAACCAATTAATTTATATCGATAGCTAGTGTTAAAGTTATTAACGTAAAAGTAATTTTTTCTAAAAACTGAAAAAAAATTCGGACCCGAAAGGGTTAATTTAAAAATGAATCAATCAAGTGAATAAGTACTATAGATAATAGAATAAGTGATTTCATCGAGAATTTTCCCGGTGTAAAAAAATCTATCAACTATTTATAATGCCGGAAAAATAGGAAGGAGAAATAGGAAAGAGGAATTCCGGAGGAATAGGCAAATATGAATGTTGACCTATACCTATCAAGGAAGTTCACTTTGGACAACAATATTTTGATGACAATTCAGTTTTCTCCCAGTGTTATTTTGCCTAATTTTTCTCAGAGTGACTCTGTTTTGTTGGGGCCTATTTTTAAAACAAATTTTACAAGTATTCATTTGTTTTTTAAATATCTAGTTTGATTTGATTTTAGAATTCCATACGTGAAAGTTAGAACATGTTTTAACATTGTTATGAATTTGTTTTAAAAAATGATGAAAAGTATGTGTGATAATTGTCCATAACTAGCTTCTCCTATTAAGAGCCCAGACTACTCAGTCAAAAAAAAAAAAAAAACGGATGATAATGTTAAGTCTATGGGGGCGTTCTTTTCAAATATCTTGCTCAAGTTTTAATATTTTTAAATGATTTTTTTGCATAGAATAGTTGAGGACGATCTACAACCAGTATATTTTTTACTTTTCCGATTTTGGTTATATGTTTTTTATATTATGATAGTTTCAATTTCAGAACCGGTTTCGAAAGTTAAAGCTCTTTTTTTTAAATCCGAAACCAAAATCGAAAAAGTAAAAACTAACCCGGTTGTAGATCATCCTCGCTATCCTATACAAAAAAAAAATATGTAAAAATATTAAAATTTGAGCGAGATATTTGAAAAAAACGCCCCCATAGACTTAATATTATCATCAGAGTTTTTTTCAGTGAGTAGTGTCGGCTCTTAAATCAAGTGATAAGCATATTTTTCTCGTATTTTTAAACATATTACATGAGCATGTACCATGAAAAGAAAACTTAGTTTTTTTTATCGTATAGTTAGCTTAATTTTTGGCGTAGTTCTTTTTTAGGTGCGTTCGTGTTCATAATTATATAAATACGTAGCACTATAGTCGTCGTCTGGTACGTCCGTCCGGCTGTCTGTCCATCAGCATATAACAAAACAAAAATTGAAATTCTAAATATATAATTTTTGCAGAATTTTGTCGGGACATTTCAAATTTTATGAAAATTGTAGGAGTAGTTCAATTACAAGGACAATCAAATGTATTCCGTTACATAACAACCAATTGGGGGGGGGGGGGGAGGGGAACTATTTTAAAATATATTTTAATAAATTAAACCTCTTCGATTATAATGAAATTGATATGTATTTCGGAATAACACTAACATATTTTCCGCAGAATATGTGGTGCAAAGAATGTCTATTATTCTTTTACAGGGTCCCACAAAAGATTTTCGCTGCATAATGATATAGGAGCAAAACATTATTTGCAGTGTATTTTAATTATGTTAACCTATTTGCCAATTTGATGTCAGCGATACTCACTGACATGACATGTTTCTGCTTTATAAAATAATTTGATTTTTCTGCATGATGAAAATACACTATATTGCCATTGATTATGGGACACTTGCGATTTTAGACATTTTACTAAATATCTAGAAAAATACATGAGGAATCATCTCGAAACTCTTAGTGTATAAATATAATAGTATACGTCATACATCTCCGTGAAGATTTTTTACCGAAACTCCATAGGGGACCGTCAACAAATTAAAAAAGAATGAATATCTTTTGAATAACCCTGTCAAAACTAATGTAGCAAAAGCGCTCAAACTCTAGATTATGATTGAATGCCTTATTTTAATACACTGTGTTCATTTTTATGCAAATAGCATGCATACTCGCAGAGTAATTAAGGTTTTTATAAAAATGGTCCCAAATTTTTCCAAGTTTTTCCATTATAATTTTCAGAGTTCTTAATATAAAATATTTTTTTCAGAAAATACGACAAACAACATTGCACACAGTATCCTGCAATCAGAATTAAAAAATAATAAAAATTGTATAAAAAATGAGTAGGTTTACTATATAATTTTTTACTGCGCATGCGTCAAAGATATCAAAATTTCATTTGCATATTATGTTAGCTAAAGTTATAGAGCAACTTTTGTAAAAGTCTCAAAATCATAGCTTGAAAATTCTGAAAGTAATCGTCTATAGAAAAAGGACAAAATCCGTTGTTTCCAAAATGAAGCAAAATAATGAGGGATTTTATCCAAAAGTAGTCGTAACATTCCCTATTGTGTATTCTATATTGACACTAATCAATGAATATATGGATACAACCCCTCTTGTTTTTGCTTCATTTTGAGAATAATGGATTTTCAACTTATTCAATTGACGATTATTTTCAGAATTTTCAAGTTATGATTTTGTGACTTTCACAAAAGTTGCTCTGTACATTTAGCTAACATAATATGCAAATTAAATTTTGATATCGTTGACGCATGCGCAGTAAAAAATTATTTAGTAAACCAAC
This sequence comes from Maratus speculifer, assembly GCA_964019185.1. NCBI lineage: Eukaryota > Metazoa > Arthropoda > Arachnida > Araneae > Salticidae > Maratus > Maratus speculifer. The sequence goes on from OZ025299.1 coordinate 49,655,158, forward strand.
TCATTTTGTATACAATTTTCATTATTTTTTAATTCTGATTACAGGGTACTGTGTGCAATGTTGTTTGTCATATTTCCTGAAAAAAATATTATTTTATATTAAGAACTCTGAAAATTATAGGGAAAAAACTTGGAAAAATTTGGGACCATTTTTATAAAAACCTTAATTACTCTCCGAGTATGCGTGCTATTTACATAAAAATGAACACAGTGTATTACAATAAGACATTCAATTATAATCTAGAGTTTGAGCGCTTTTGCTACATTAGTTTTGACAGGGTTATTCAAAAGATATTCATTCTTTTTTAATTTGTTGACGGTCCCCTATGGAGTTTCGGTAAAAAATCTTCACGGAGATGTATGACGTATACTATTATATTTATACACTAAGAGTTTCGAGATGATTCCTCATGTATTTTTCTAGATATTTAGTAAAATGTCTAAAATCGCAAGTGTCCCATAATCAATGGCAATATAGTGTATTATAACACCATTCTAAATTTTACAGATTTTTTACATTATTTTTATACTAAGTGTGAAAAGTACCTTTTTCATATTAGTTCTTCGTATCAACAAAATAAATTGATAATAGCTAAAATACATTAAAATTTGCTGACTAAACCTATGTTTCAGATCTTGTAAAAGAAATTTGAATAATCTTAAATCAAAAATCAATCAGGTAGACTGTAAATATTAATCATAAGTTACATAAAAATAATTAAAATACCTTAGAAATAAAAATTAATCTATTGAAGGCTAAAAATTAATGGTTATTTATTTTTCTTTTAGTGGTTTAACAAGTGGTAATATCAAAAATGCATAATAAAGTCACAAACATAAAAAATAATAATAATCGTTGATTGCATACATTTTGGTTCAATACACGAACTTCAATTTATTATCTTATCTTGCTTTTGAAGCATAGACTTCAAATGCAATAGTATTTTCCTCAATATTCAGGACATGGGAATTCACATCTTAAATTTGAATATTCATATTTTTGCATAATTTAAAGACGATTACTTGATTTTCCAGTATGTTTATCGTTATGTAAGAAGATTTCACCTAAAAAATAATGAAAATTATGTCAAATAATTATCGTATGATGGCAAAGATAACAAAAACAAAATAGCGTTCATTGTTCATACGTATTTTAGTTGAATGATTTGCTTTCAATTTCTTAAAATTATAGCATAATTTTTACTAGTCATAAGTACACTATCAGAAATATTTTCTTCGGCTCACTGAAATATTTCTGGCAGCACTTCTAACGGTAAATAATAGAAAACTGAACAAAATTTCGGTTCTTTTTTTTCCCTAGGACAGAAAACTTCCTTAATCTAGAAAAGGAGTTTTTTAAAAATACGTTTATCGTTCGCCAGTGGATCTAATTTGTTTAGAATCTGGGACCACCCGTTTCGAATGAAATATCTTTAGAGCCCACACTATTGACTAAAAAAGACCAGGAGGATCATGTTAAGTCTATGGGGGCGTTCTTTTCAAATATATCGCTCAAATTTTAATATTTTTACTTTTTTGCATAAAATGGCTGAGGACGATCTACAACCGGCCTAGTTTTTCTTTTTAAATTTGGGTTTCAGATTTTTTATATTATGATACCGGTTTCGAAAGTTAAAGTAATTTAAGAGAAAATCTTAAACCAAAGTCAAAAAAGTAAAACCTAGCCCGGTTGTAGATCGTCCTCAGCTATCCTATGCAAAAAAAAAAAAAAAAAAAAAAAAAAAAAAAAATATTAAAATTTGAGCGAGATATTTGAAAAGAACTACCCCTTAGACTTAACTTGATCATCCGGGTCTTTTTCAGTCAGTAGTGTTGCCTCTAAACCACTCGGTCAGCGATCACTTGGTAGAAGGCAAGTTTAAAATAAAGATACGGGTTTTCTTCAAATGGGTCATTAGTAAGACTTGTTAAATTACTTCTTCAAAAATCTCAGAAATTTAAACTTAATTGCGGGGACATTTTATCGTTATGAAATAATTTTAGAGTTTATTGAATTTTCGGCTAATATTTTTACTTTTTTGCATAAAATGGCTGAGGACGATCTACAACCGGCCTAGTTTTTCTTTTTCAATTTTGGTTTCAGATTTTTTATATTATGATACCGGTTTCGAAAGTTAAAGTAATTTAAGAGAAAATCTTAAACCAAAGTCAAAAAAGTAAAACCTAGCCCGGTTGTAGATCGTCCTCAGCTATCCTATGCAAAAAAAAAAAAAAAAAAAAAAAAGTAAAAATATTAAAATTTGAGCGAGATATTTGAAAAGAACTACCCCTTAGACTTAACTTGATCATCCGGGTCTTTTTCAGTCAGTAGTGTTGCCTCTAAACCACTCGGTCAGCGATCACTTGGTAGAAGGCAAGTTTAAAATAAAGATACGGGTTTTCTTCAAATGGGTCATTAGTAAGACTTGTTAAATTACTTCTTCAAAAATCTCAGAAATTTAAACTTAATTGCGGGGACATTTTATCGTTATGAAATAATTTTAGAGTTTATTGAATTTTCGCAAAATTAATAACATATTACCAAATTAATACTAAATGCATGCGTATATATACGTATAAGGAATAAACTGAACACCCCCCCCTCCCTCCTTTTTTGGACTTTAGTGAAGAATTAACGGAAAAGCATGTTTTCTCGAAGTACGGAAATTATTTGTTTAAAAATGATGAATGATTCAGCGTATAAAGACGAATTTTTCTGTCAGTGTATTTTAATCGGCATATAAGACACGGAAAGGACATATTTTAAATGAAAGATTATATTTTATTCACACTTTGGCTGCATTGAGATGTAGTTATAGTCAGGGTTCTCGCTGTCACTCGCAATTGCGCCAAATTGCGACTAAATTCTTCATTTGGCGAGTAAACAAGAGATTATATTCGCCAAATTGCTAGAGCTCAATTTTTTCTTTTTCTTTCTTTTCTTTTTGGTTTTTCATACATATGCATATATACATATTTTTAATATATACATATTTTTAACATATTTGTAGCGGATTGTTAGAATTAGATTAATAACAATCGTTGTCACAGTTATAAAAATTTGGGCTATTTTAGAACATATTGAAAAAAAGTGGAGTAGATTAAAGGATTAAAGATACTTTTTTTGTGCTACACGGTGAATCTATTTTGCTAATACAGTAAAACCCCGATAATTCGGATTAATTGGGACCGGACCCAATCCGAATTATCGAAAATCCGGATTATCCGGAGAATTAGAAAAAATGAAATAAAATAGAACATACTTACAAAAAATCACCTTTATGTTAAACTTATTGAATATTTACAGACAGTAAAAATGTTCAATTTGCTTAATTCTCCGAAAAGGTTTCAAAAAAAGTTTTTTTTATTCAGAATACGATGATGAAACAAGTTAATGTTATGGAAATTAGCCAATCACTTCTCAAACTGGAAAAGAAAAAATGACCAAACCGATCCGAATTATCCGGAGATCCGGATTATCGGGGTCCGAATTTGCGGGGTTCTACTGTACTTTTTTTCATTTGGCGAATGTTTTTTATTTTTAATTAGCCAAATTACTAACATTGGTCAAATGTCAGCGAGAATACGGGTTATAGTCCAAGAGCCGACCGCACAAAACCCCAAGTCATCAAGCACAAGGAAAAAATCCTTCATTTTATGGAAGAGTAGTAATAGAGGAATCTAATGATCCATGTCTGCCGGAAGAGAAGTGGTGCATAAGACAAGAATTGATACCACTAATGGTTCATTCGTATCTTTAGCATTGTGTTTGCCGTACAATCAAAAGCATGAAAACATGGAAAACTGTGTGCAGGAAAACACAATGCTAATCCTTCGAGTCAACCATTAGTGGTATCAATTTTTGGCTTATGCACCCCTTCGCTTCCGGTAGACATGGATCATTAGATTCCTCTATGACTACCCTTCCATGAAATGAAGGAATTTTTCTTGTGCTCGATGACTTAGAGTTTTGTGCGGTCGGCTCTTGGACTATTAAACATTATGCAATAATTCCTTGCTGATGACTGCATTGAAAAGGTCGCACATGAAAAAAATTAGAGTCAATTACCAGATAACATTAAGCATTAAAGATACATACCTCGTTTTTTGTTCACGTTTTAGTTCAATTTATTACCCTCTATTTCTTAAATTATTTTACTTTTTCGGCATTTTTATCAATATAATTTCAAATTGAGATTTTAATGGTCAAAACATTTTATTCACATCTATTTCATTATATGATTCAGTGTGTATATAGTTATACATGTCCTGATTTATTGACTTATTTATGTTTTTTGGTTACGATTAATCGGGTAATAGTAGAAAATTATGCATTAGCACATTTTTTCTGATTTCTACTTCGGAAATTAATCCCTTTTTTGGGGGTAACTGCGTGGAATTGCCCTTGAAAACGAACCACGTACCACAACTACAATTCTATTTGTAATTTTTCCACTGTTGCTGGTTCAATTTGATTGTCTTGTCGAGTTTAAGTTTGTTATAATATAGGTTATTCTATACTCGGTTGTAGATGTTGAATTGTAATATTGTATAATGGTTATACATATAAATTTATAGTAAAACTAAGTTATTGGATTACTTGAATAATAAGACTTTAAAATGACGTTACACCATACTTTAATATAATTCCTTACAGGTAATTAAAGTTGTAGCTTCTTTTAATACGTTGAGTTTAACATTTAAAAAGCATAACACACTTCCTTTTCAATAACATAACTATACATCATCTAAAACAACATTTTTATACAAATACTACCTTTTTCCAATATTTAAAATCAGTTCTTGCGCTCGTGCTCGTGAATTTTCACAATTCGTGTTTTTAAATCATGGATAATAAAAAATATACTAGAAAGTCAGTTAATTTGGTGAAATGCTCGTTTAAAAATAAAGTTTAAATTCAAATCCTAAATATATACAGGGTGAGTCATAAATATCGAAACAATAGGCTATCTCCTTAAATATTGCCTCTAGACTCATACTTCCAATTGCAAAAATTCATAAAAAAAAGGTGAAATTTCTGATAAGATAAGTTGCAACTCCATGGGGGGTTCTATTTGAAAAAATACGAAAATTAAATTTTTATACGGCCTCCGTAGAGCAAAATTCCCAATTAGAAAATTATTCCTTATCCATTCCTAAATTGAACAAAAAAAAATTTCATCTCCGTATCTGAAAAGCTGACAGAGATATTAAAATCCAAAATTCTCCGAAATTCGTGATTTACACCACTTTACCATGCCTGTAAACGATGAATTGTTGTCTGATTTTCAAAGGAAATGAGGGATCGTCCACAAATTGTCTTTATTAAATGTCGATTCAAGACCGTGCCTCTTATTGGGACATAATAAAGCAGCAGATTGATTTAAATCAAAATTTGTTTTCAAAATATGTTGATCGTTAGCTCTGGAAGTCTGCATGGATCGCTGCCCGGCATGGAAAAATGTTAAAATCATAATCCGGACCAGCTTGGAAAAAAGTTTAAATCATAGCTCGGCTCAGCCTTAAATTTCTGCACAGTTTTTTACTTCAGTGTAATTAAAAATTGTTTCGCGGGGAAGAGTTCTGACCAAAAATACTTAGTGTAGCTTTTCGTTTTCTATATTTATACTTTTTATTATTAAAGATGCGTCAAAGGCTGTGATATATTTATTTTATCAATGAATCTCTGTTTATATCTAAATGTTTCACATATATTTTAATATCGCTAATCCATGTCCCGTGCATTAGAGACTTTTGAAAATTGTTATACAGTAAAACCTTCTAAGACGGAATCGCATACGAAAGAAAAAATACGTAATAGACAAATGCCCTTCCTAGGAGGGTTAAATGGACTTTATTTTTTCTCAGGTATTATTGTATTCATTTTGCACGGATCAACACATTTTCTGTTTAAGACAGAATTCCGTCATAGGCATTCCGTCATTTTTTTTTTTCTGGTTATTTTGTGTTTAATTTTTTAGCACTTAAATATACTACTCTTAAAAAATACATAAATTTTAAAGTTTTTTTTTTATTTAATTTATGTAATTTTATTTTATTTTTGTAAAATAAAAGTGATTTTAAAATCTATTTGGTTTTCGTAAAAATTTTGATAGAACCAAATTTTACTTATTTCATGAACGTATTAGGTCAGTCAGAGACAGTGGTTTTAATACGGATTGTTCGAGACCGGGATTGAAAATTTCGTCCAGTGCAGACCTTATTAAAAGTTAAGAATTGTTAAAGGAAAAAAGTACAAACTTGAAACATGTCATTTTTAATTATTTTACATTAGTTTTGTTTCGGGAAAAGTTGAAAAATTATTTACTTTTGAAAATAAGAATTTTTTTTTTTAAGTTATACAATTTTTTCAATAAATATTTTTAATAGTTCTAAAATTAATATTGAAAAACAAAAACCCCGAAAAAAACTAAAATAAGATTTTCATCTTTTCATCTTTAATTAAATGGAAAGAAATAGAAATTTGATAAATAATGTTTTGAGTTATAACGATTTTTAACTATCCCATTTAAACCAGTACTAATCATATGAAATTTTTAGAAATTTTATGATAAATTTTAAGATGTGATTTCCTTAGCAAATTATATGGCTAACCATCACAAAAAAAGAAAAAAAAATCAAAATTCAACTCAAAAGATAAATTTTTTACTCGTTTCCCAGAACTGTTAAAGTAACATTGTCTTTTGAATCGCGTACATTTCAATTTGTGTCTAATCTCTTAAAATCTGATGAATTATTGAAACGGCTATAACTCTTCGAATTTTGAAGATATGAAGATGTAACTTTTTGTGTATTATTCAGGACTGTATAAGGAAAGTTTTCCTAATTGGAATTTTTGTCCTTCGGGGGCCGTATAAAAAGTTAATTTTCGTACTTTTTCATATAGAGACCCCCTATGAAGTTGCAACTTATCTTATCAAAAAGTTTACCTTTTTTAATGAATTTTTGCAATTGGAAGTATGGGTCTAAGGGCAATATTTAAGGAGATAGCCTATTGTTTCGATATTTATGACTCACCCTGTATACCGAAAATTGAAAGGGATTTTAAATACAAATATTTTAACTTCCTCATTATATTAAGTGGTAATTTTCATATTTTAAGGGATATTGAAAAATAAAATTGGGGTTTTAGATATTTTCCATCCTTGACACTGTTTGAAAAAAAAAAAAAAAAAAAAAAAAAAAAACTTTTAATACCATTTTGTATACGAATTTTGTCATTTGAGTTTAGCAATAAAATAAATGAATATTTTTATGTCAGGAAAATATGATTACAACATTGAATTGACACCGTGTTAATTAAGTTTTAGCAAATTTTCAATTATGTTCATAAAATTTCTCGTTGCAGAAATTTTATAAACAAGAAAGCAATTTTATATGAAAATTCAACAAAATCTTATAAATAAAATTGCTAAAGTAAAATTTGTTTTTTTTTCCTTCTCACATATTCGGTTCAGATAACAAGTTAAAATATATGTTTTCACATTAAATGCAACTAAAATGATAGTGTACTATCATTATTACTGTGTAAATGCTCATATAGTTTGAAAGAAAGGAAAAAACGCTTTTTTTAACGCTTTAAAACATAGAGGGAAAAAAAAGTAATGTACATTCAGAAACAGAAAGATGTCTAAATGTATCATAATTATTCTACACCAAAAATTGAAAGTAAATTTTATCACATTTAAGGGTCATTTTTCTTTAATTTTTTTTCACCATAAAATCTATAGGAATTATGCAATGCATATCGAGAAACAGAAAGTTTATTAAAGTTTGCTTAAAACTGTAACTGGTGAATTATGCATAGTCATAACATAAAACAGTAGGATCACACACCTAAAATAAATATATTTCTGTGTTATTTAAATGTCCGACTTTACCTCTTTAAACTTCTGACTCTATACTTTGTGAAAAAGTGCATGTTGATAACATGAACAATTAATGTCAAAAACATTAAAAGATAATATTCATTATTTATATGGATTTTAGTTTTATCAGTTTTACATGTGTTATTTAAATGTCCACCTTTATCTCTTTAAACTTATTAACAAGATAATGCATATTCTTATTACAGTAGAACCCCGATAATCCGGATCGGTTTTTTCATTTTTTTTTCAAGCTTGAGAAGCGATTGGCTAATTTCCATAACATTAATTTGTTGCATCGTCGTATTATAAATATATATATTTAAAAAAAAAAAAAACTTTTACCAATTTCTTTTCAAATTTGAAAAAAAAAAAAAATGAAAAAACCGATCCGGATTATCGGAGTTCTACTGTATATATAGAACACAGATGAAAAGAGGGACATACAGAATGAACATAAAGCCTTTATCAGAGCATCAAAATACATTACGTAAAAAATAATATTCTTAGACATACATATTTTGTAAAAATAACTGTAGTAAAAAAAAAAAAAAAAAAAAAAAAAAAAAATTACCTTAATAAATTCCAACATGTGGTTAATTTGTAACTCAGAAAGTGACAAACAATTATAGCATATTTCTCAATAAGTATGCTTCGATACATTCTTTGTATCATACGGCTGAATGTTTGTGTAACCCATTCACTAAAAATTTTAATATCATTAACGAATGGGGCAATGACTCTGTACTTGATGAAGAAGTAAAATGAGTGCTGCACAGTTCGAACACACGTGGCGAAAACTGGAATACCGATTTAACATTTTCCGTTATAAAAAGCAAATGTGTAAAAAAAACAATGTGGGGTCACTCAAAAACTCAATTACTACATTTATTAAAATCAACCCATGTGGGTTAAACATGACTCTACATTTGGGGTTGAATAAAATGTTATTTTATTATTCTGGAATACTTGTTTAGGCTCGGAATGAACTTTGAGAATGCTAACAATTTTAACTTTCTGCAATAAAATTTTAAATTGTGCATACTAATGTTAAGCCTATAAATAAAAATTAAAAATATTCATTTTGTTTGACAAAAATTAAGAAGTAATAACCTTAATGATAATTTTGCATCGGACATATTCTTATGTATATTTAGAACGCAGGTGTAAAGAGGGGCATACAGAATGAACATAAAGCCTTTATCAGAGCATCAAAATATATTATGTAAAAAATAATATTCTTAGGCATACATATTTCGTGGAAATAATTGTAGTAAGAGTTATTTATGAACGATTATTACCTTAATAAATTTCAGCATGCGGTTAATTTGTAACTCAGAAAGCGACAAACATTTATTTTATATTTCTCGATGAGTGTTCTTCGACATTTTCTCTGTAACATACGACTGAATGCCTGTGTAACTCATTCATTAAAAGTTTTAATATCACGAACTGATGGGGCAATGAATCTATACTTGATGAAGTAAAATGAGTGCTGCACAGTAAAACACACGTCGGAAATTGGAATACCGATTCAACATTATCAGATATAAAAAGCGAATACACAACGAAGTTGAATTACTAAAAAACTCGATTACTACATTTATTAAAATCAACCCATGTGGTTAACTTATAGTTCAGAAAGTGACAAACAATTATAGCATATTTCTCAATAAGTTTTCTTCGACTCGTTCTCTGTATCATACGGATGAATGTATGTATAACCCATTCATTAAAAGTTTTAATATCACGAACAGATGGGGCAATGACTCCATATTTGATGAAGAAGTAAAATGAGTGATGCACAGTTTCAACACGCGTGGCGAAAATCAGAATACCGATATAAGATTATCCGATATAAAAAGCGAATGCACAACGAAGTAGGGTTACTAAAAAACTCAATTGCTACATTTATTAAAATCAACCCATGCGTGTCTAATATAGATATATTCTACAAATATTTATACTAATTCGATTATCTTATATCTTCGACTTATATCTGTTACATATACAGGGTGATTAAAAAAACGTCAATATATGACAAATCAGGAACAGAAGAAGGATAAATATCACTTACAAGGAAGGTCTCCATTGGGGGCATACTCAGAATTTTTTGAAAAAAAATACGAATTAAACTACTCATGTAGGTAATAAAGGATCAGTGAAAATTAGCGGCGGAATTACATTATTAGATATGTAAAAAAATAAAATAGTTTGGAATAATTGGCGTGAAAAGCTGAAAGCGACGCAGGATTTGGCGAGCAGTGCATTTCCTCGCCACAAGCAGACGATTTTATCGAATCCGAAAATTGATTTTAATTGACTTCACTGTTAGAAATCTGCAGCATTTACTGCAACGTCACTCCACTACTTTTATGGAATATCTCTCTTCTGACTAATGAGAATGCTCCATAGCACGGTGAATTGACCGTGTCATACACTGTTAAAAATCTGCTGCATTTTGTTGCAACGCACTCTACCGCTTGTATATAATATCTCTATTCCAACCAATGAGAAAGCTCCATTTCACGGTCAAGTAATCATTTTCTATACAAGCAAGGGAGTGCGTTGGAAAAAAATGCAGCAGATTTTTAACAGTGTATTTTTCAATTTTGAACAATTTTAATCAATTTAAATTGTGTTTCAAATGATAAAATATATTAATTTCATTTTGTTATAAGTACATATAAACATATATGACAAAATTACACTTAAAGTAAAGTAAAAATGCAAAACTAAAATTACTTAAACTAAACTTATTTAAATAAATTGAACATACAGCTCATATTCAAAATATTAGAATAATTGAGAAAAAGTAATAAGAAAAAATTATTTGTCATTTATTTATTTTTTATACTAAGTAAATGCAATTAAATTTCTTATAAATTAAATCTGGAATGTTTAGATAAGATTTTAACATTTATAAAATACAGCACAATAAATTAGGTATGCAGCTTCCTTAAACATACCAGAATATTATAATAAAATTTAGATTGGTTCAAAATATTAGAATATTTTATTTTACGCAACAATATTACCTTATGAATATGAAGTAAATGGTAGTTAATATTTTGTAGCATCCCCTTTAGCTTTCATAACAGCGTACAATCGATCTTGCATACTATATACAAGGTGTTTACAAACATTTCTATCAATATTAGCCCAAATAGACTTTATACGTGCCAATAACTCAGTTTTACTTGAAGGAGGATTTTCTTGAAGTTTTTTTCTTCATTATACACCATAAGTTTTCGATGGGATTAAGATCTGGTGAATTTGGTGGCCAAGGAAGTACCTTAATGTTGCGTAGGCGGAATAAATTCTTAGTTGACACCGAGGTATGCGGGGACGCTAAATCTTGTTGAAAGATGAAATCATCTTCAAATAAATCTTCTGATGATGGAATCATGTAATATTCTAAAATTTCTTGATATATCAGAGAGTTAACCTTTTCGTAAACGATGCATCACTTTCCAGGTCCTTCTGCACTCATACAACCCCAAACCATGACACTAGCAGCACGGAACGTTTAAGGCATTCTTTATCAAATGCTTTTTGCTTCATTCTCCAAACTCGAATACCTTGATTACCATATGAAACACAAAACATACTTTCATCACTAAATAATATATTTTTCCAATCTTCATTGCTCCATAAACGTCTTGATTTACACCAATTCAATCTTATACGCTTTTGTCTTGCAGTCATGAGAGGTTTTGTTTTCGGTACACGAGATTCAAATTTAAATTTATGGAGACGTCTTAATGTTGTCGATGTAGAAACTTCAACTCCTCCTTCTTTCCATTTTCGGTGCAAGAATCGCACACTTTTAAAACGGTTTTTCTTAACTATACGCTTCAGTTTCCTATCATCTCTAGCAGATGTTTTTGGTTTTTGGCCACCATTTCGGCGATTATTTTGAAATTTTCCAATTTTTGAATATTGTGTTAGTATTTTACTAACGCTCGATTGCGAACAATGTAAATAATTCGCTATAAAACATTGATTTTTAGCGTGCCGATACAAATCAACCATACGAAATTTAGTAGATTCCGGAATATCACTCACACGGCCCATTTTAAGACGAAAAAGAAACAAACTGCAAAAAAGAATACTGATTTTAAATAAAATAGTCTGAATTTAATCAATGATGCCACCAGTTAAGAATTGGTAATAATTAAAGGAGAATTAATGTGAAATATTCTAATATTTTGAACCACTTGAATAAATATTCTAATATTTTGACTTTTCAAAATAATTTTTTTTGCAATTAATCTTTTCAAAAATGATATTAAATTTAAGATAACAAGTAAGTTTAATCAACAATAAGTTCTTAATAAAAATATCGTTTGCATATTTTCATAAAAAGACATTAAATTACCAAACGATATTTTCAATTTCTAAAAAAAAGGTAATTATTCTAATATTTTGAATATGAGCTGTAGGAAGTTTTTTCTTTAAAAAGTATTCGAAGCGTAAAAGCGTATTTTTCAAAATTACGTTTTTTCGCCAACCGGAGATAAATCGCCAAATAAACGAAATTTTTATTTTTTTACGGACGTTATAAGGAGGTTCCGCCGAAATTTTTTTATAAACATATATAACTATATGAGAAGAACATTCTGTGATTTTTTTCAGATTTTTCTGAGTATGCCCGTATGGAGACCTTCCTTGTTAGGAACATAGGGTTGCAAACCACTTATTGAGTCACAAATACAGGTGTTTCATGCTAATTACACCCGGGTTGAAGGTAATAATTTCGTTGTAATGAAAATGCAACGATATGTACCTTGTTTTGTTTGAAATGTGATAATAACATGAAAAGATTTGAAAAAAAAAAAAAAAAAAAAAAAAAAAAAAAAAAAAAACATGCTGCTCAAGCAGTCGATGTTACCGTAATAATTGATTATTTCAGTACAAAATGTGGGGTGTCAAGTGAATACCGCTTATCCGTATTATGCAAATTTCTGGCACTTTTGTTTGATATTTAAAGCAATGGTGGGAATAAAATACTTAAGTTTTCTGAAAGTTATTAGCGTCAACCTAAACTGAGTTAGGATGAAACATCCTATATTTATGACCCAATAAGTGATTTGCGGTCCCATGTTTCTTAAGTAATTTATGCTTGTTGTATGCCTGATTTGTCAATATCATTTTATAAGCGTTTTTTTTTTTATAACTCTGTATACTAGTTTTCGCGCAATATACAGTGGTGGTCAAAATTATAAGGACAAGGCAAAAAAGGCCATATCTTGGTTATATTTGGCGGGAGACTTATGCAAATTTAATGGCTGGAAACCAATGAAAAATGAAGATTATTTTTGTATGTTTTTACGGAAATATGTGGTAAATTCATATTAATAAAATGCATTATAAATTTTTACAACCATTGATTTTGGACAAAATTATAAGAACAACTGTATTTGTGTGTTCTAAAAAGTAAAATTTGCATGTTTTTTGCTCTGCACACGAAATTTTCAGACGATATAAATGCGTAGTAAGCGTTTGGGATCGTATTATTCTGTTTATTAATCATGCCGCAAGATGCAAAGCTTTTGGTGTTTCAGAAAGGAAAAATTGATGCATTTCAAAATTCAGGACTTTCTCTATTCCAAAGTGCTACAAAGTTTAATAGATCAAGAGCGGTTATTTACAATTATCTTTAAAATACCGGTAAATATGGACGGCAAAGACATACAAGCAGGCTGTCTTTTGTTTCTGTATGGGGGAAAAGAATGATAATGAAGCGAGCTTGCTCCAAAAAATAGACAAAAACCGAGAATGGAACTTAGAATGTAAGTGCTCGAACTGTTCGTCGTGTTTTACAAAAAGAAAGAAAAAGATTTGCTATAGTAAACACGTGTGAAGACCGCGTCTTACATGAGAGACTGGGGTGTCATGAGAGACTGAGGATGGAGTTTGCCAAAAACTGCAATATTATGGGCAAAAAAGTGAAATTCTGTATTTTCCGATGAGAAAAAGATTAATTTGGATAGACTAGATTGTTTTTGAGACTTCTAGTATGATCTTCGTAGAAAAAAATAAAGATTTCTTCAAAGCATGTATTTGGAAGTGATTCACTAACGGTCGTGGGAGGTTTCACTACTGGTAGAACTACTCCAATAATTTTTGTGCAGGGTAGGAGGAATTCTGAGAGTTACATTGATGTATTGGGCGATACTCTTTTACCAGAAGCACCGTTAATAGCGATCTGAGGCTATTTTTTCCAGCAGGACAATGTTTCGGCTCATATTCCCAAACTTCAAACTCGTGGTATAATGCTAATTCCGTGAAACTACTTGATTGGCCGGTCAGAAGTCCTGATCTGAATACTGTAGAAAAATCTTTTTGCGTATTCTGGCACACAAAGTATGCAAAAATGGTATATAATCTCAAAATAAGGAAGAACTCATGTCTTCCATCGAAAAAGATCACTCAAAATCTTCCAAGAACGTTCTTAAGGAATTGTCAAACTCCATGACGTCAAGATTGATAAGAGTGATTGAGAAGAAGCGGGGAGATTATTAATTATCAGTGTATTTCAGACAAAAATATTCATTGTCCTTATAATTTTGTCCAATTTTTTACAATGACATATTTTGTTACTTGTGACAAAACATTCATATTTTGCATTTTCCAATGTTTTGCATTCTACAATGATTTCTAGCATAGAAAAGCATTTAGTGTATAAATTGCACTTTATTTAGCTCAGAAATATTTTTTTTCTGCGCAATTTTCAATTGTTCTTATAATTCTGACCACCACTGTATATTTGTAATCGGGAACATTTTCTTGATCTATATTGTACGATAAAATATTCAAACTTTGTGCTGCATTAAAAAACATCTGTCAAAAACCTGATATTTATTTTGTCCTTTATTAGTATTTTTAACCTGTCACACTGGAATAGGAATAAAATCAGTTCCAATCAATGAGTGCATGATGATAACATAAAGCCGTCATGTCAAGAACATTAAAAGACAATATTTGTTATTTCTACGGAATTTAGTTCTATTAGCTTCTACTTTTCGAATTGTTTTTATAATTTCTTCGTACAATACATTTTTGTAATCAGAAAATTTATACTTTATCCTCTTCAGACCTGAGGTACACAAATGTGTACCTCCATTTTTTTCCTCATAAAAACTAAACTGTTCGATTTTTTTACATTTTTACTTTACTTCTATATAGCTGAATGTATTTTGCTTTATAACAAAACCAATTAATGTCAGCACTGATGAATATTACCTCAGAAAATAAATATTTTCATCCTAGTTTCGAAAATACCTTCAAGACATTGTGGCCAAGAAACTAAGAAATATTCATTATTATTTAACTTAAATGCTTTATAATAAAAAAATTCAAGGATTTGCTGATCATTTACTTCTTGAAAGACCTTAATTTTGTGATTGCGTAAATTTATATTACTGATAGTTAAACTGATGTTTTGAGGGGATTCGTATTTTTATATCCATATTTAAAAACCTAAATTATCAGTCATCTAAAATACTGATTTCATAAAAATGACTCTTTCTGTCATCTATGGTGTCATTTCGATTATGCAAAAGCAATAAATACATATTTGTCGAGTTATTTTATGCTCAGGTCTGAAGAGGTTAAGTTGGCCGATATTTTAAAATAAAATATCCAAACTTTATTCTACATTAAAATACATCTGTAAATAATCTGATATTTACTTTGCTTTTATTTGTCTTTTCAACCGGTCATACTGGAATAAGAATAAAATATCAAGCGAATGAATTAGTGCATAATGATAACACGAATCCGTCATGTCATAAACGTTAAAATACAATATTCTTTATTTATATGCATTTTAGTTCTATGTATTACCTTCAACTTCTTGAATTGTTTTATTATTTTAATTGAATAACCTTTACCTGTCACATATTCTTTCATCAATATATAGGGCGTAGAAAGGACGTATCATAATGAAAAATAAACATTCTGTATCACTAAAAGTATATTTTATCATCTGATATTTATTTTGTCTTAATGAATTTTTTAATTACCGTTAAGCATGAATTAGAATAAAGGAAGAGATAGTTAATTGGATCTTTCTTTCTTTTTTTTTTTTTTTTTTTTTTTTTTTTTGAACAATTTGAATATATTTTCAATGAAAATGAGCATTTTTTGAAATACCAATAAAGTAAGATTTGAGTACATTTTTAAACATATGGAGTATTTTTCCTTTCTTCTTTCTAAAGAAGCAAGTATTGTAATTGATTTTTTTTTCAATTTTTTGTTTTTGACAGTTTTATATATTTTAGAGGTCAGCGATCCCGGAAAACATGTTAATAAAAATATCCATCTGTCCGTCCGTGTGTTTCCTTTGCATCATCGAAAAGTATATAATGTTATGCATGAATTGAATCAAAGTTTTTGAGTATATTTCTGGTTATGGCCAGAAGGTTCTCCTTGAATTTGGATATATACCGCCAAAAAGGTGCTGTAATAGCAATTTTCATTATTGTACCATTGGAAAATGTATAAATTTATGCATACAATTAAAGCAGATTTTGTGTCGATGTTGCTGACTATAAACAGCAAGTCCTTTATTTTGGAAATACTCCACCGGAAGGGGGGGGGGGGGTGGCTGTATTAGCAGTTTTTGTGCCATTTTCATTACTGTACCGTCAAAAACGTATGAAGTTGTGCATAGAGTTAGCCAAATGTTTTGTGCATGTTTTTTGGTATTACCAGTTGGTATTCCTTGAATTTGGTAAAAATCCGACGGAAGGAGGCGCTGCAATATTCATAGATTTATTGTTCATCGACGTTCCATGCTTTGACAGGCAGTTCACACACAGGGCCAACCCTGCTTGATATTTTGGTCTGTATGGGCGACTTTCTATAGCATACATGAATGCAATATGTCTTTCCTTATTAATTCAATGATTATCTATAATTTGCCATTAAACTTATGGTCATATGCCTCATAAAGTCAACAACACCATGTTTAATACCGAATTTTGCCACTAAAGGGGGCTGCAAGGTATCTACATCGTATAGCAAATTTTACTTTACATACACTGTAAAAAAAGTACGATTTTCTGGAGATTGTACTGGTATTTGGGACGCCAGTACAATTTAATGTTTTTTAACGGAAAAACTCTCGTAAATTCCAGGAAAAAAACAGAAAATTTTCTAGAATTTTGGGGATTTTTTCCGTTAAAAAATAGTTAATTTTACTAGCCTCCCAGTTACTAATATAATCTCTGTAAAATCGTCCGTTTTGTTTGCAGTGTAGGAACCACATTCATGGCTGGGACTAACTTTATTTGCCTTTCTTTTGAGGGTAAAAGAAAATTTGAGTAATCACACTGTAGATATTTAGAGGTCAGTATAAGCTGTTGAAACACTTTACAAATCCAATCGCATTAAAAAAAGATAAATCTAAATTAATAAATAATACATAAACTTGTTGAACATTTATCAGAGATGTCTAATATGTAAAATAACCTTATAGTGAATGCTGTGCCTATGGAAGTGGAAAGAGACTGTGAAATTAATATAAATATTTTTTAAAACATTGTTGCAACTTGGAAATATATTTTTAAATTCAAAAGAGGAAAATAAATTAAGTCAAAAAATATCAAACACATTACATTAAATGACTTTATTTAAAAACTTTTTTCATTTTCTAACACTTTTCAACCTAGTTGAAAAATGGGAATTTCGTTTGCCAGACCGTCCTCTAACTTCTGTTACTTATGTCTAACTTATAACATGTAAATATACTCGTAAATACAAATAATTATTAGATGCCTAAGATATTCATTAAAACGAAATGTATAATATTTACAGTTCTTTTTCCGACAAACGCGAAAGTATTCAGTTACATTATGGTTTATGGGAAAAAGTCGAATGCGCGGCATTTTATTTAAATTGACTATTTACATATACCGTTTCATTGTACGTCAAAAAAATCTTTGTAATAATTAGTATTGGAAAGTGTTTCATAATCTATGCTTAACATACGTTCTTTCGTCATTGTTGTTGTTAGAAGTGCTTTAAGATTCATTCTTTCGTTTACAACTTAAAAAAAATACTCTTATTTAAATGTGGTATTTCTTTTTAAATTATTTAATATAAAATTGTCTTTATATTATCACAGAATTAATTTAAATATTCAGTTGAAGTCGATCTTGAAAATATAATTATACACTGAAAACGCTTATATAACTTTTTGCCTTAAGTTATGAATTAAAGAAAATTTAATGCTTTTAAAAGCTTTTTACTTTCTTCTATTTTTACAAGAAAAAAATATTGGATTCGTGAAAATTTTCGAAGTTAGGTTTTTGACGGATTTACACGTTTTACAGATCAGAGAACCCGAAAAACATGCTTTTACAAAATGTCTGTTTGTGATTGTCTGTATGTGACAAAAATATTGTGGGCACTCTATCTCCAGAACTAATGGACGGAATTTCACAAAACTTTAGATACTGTTAGACCTTGATATAAACTAGATCTGATTTACTTTTTGTGTATATTGCTCAACAGGTGGCGCTGCTGTGCTGCATTATCACATTTTTCACAATAGCCATATTTCAAGAAGTAGAGCATGGATTTTCAGAAAACTTTAGATTTAGATAGTAGTTGACATAACATGGTGCTGTACGTTTTGGTGCAAATTGCTCAGTAGGTGCCGCTGCAATGATGCATTATTTGTAGTTATTGCAATAGCTCTAACTCAAGAACGAATGCACGGAATTTTACAAAACTTTACATTTTGTGAGACCTTGATGACAACTAGATTTGATTAGTTTTTGGTGTGCATAGCTAGACAGGTGGCGCTGCTATGCTGCATTATTTATTACATTCTTCTACCTTTACAAGAAAAAGTATTGAATTCGTGAAAATTTTTTGAATTCCAGTTTCCGATGGATTTACACATTTTACAGGTCAGAAAACCCCCCAAAACATGCTTTTAAAAAATGGTTGTTGTATGTCTGTCTGTATCTGACAAAATTTTTGTGGGCGCTCTATCTCAAGAACTAAAGCACGGAATTTCACAAAACTTTAGATTCTATTAGAACTTGGTATAAACTAAATCTGATTAGTTTTTTGGTGCATATTGCTCAACAGGTGGCGCTGCTATGCCGAAATATTTACAATTGCCACAATAGCAATACCTCAAGAATTAGTGCATGGATTTTCATAAAACCTTTAGATTTAGTTAGTAGTTTATGTAACATAACGCTGATTACGTTTTGGTGCAAATCGCTCAACAGTTGGCGCTGCTATGGGGCATTATTCGTGGTTATTTCAATAACTCTATCTCAAAATATAATGCACAGAATTTTACAAAGCTTTAGATTCAGTTAGTCCTTGATATAGGTTAGTGTTGTTTAGTTTTAAATGTAAGTTGCCCTACAGATGGCGATGCCGATGCTATGTTGTATTTTTCAAGATTTCACGATAAATGTAGCTTAAGAACTAAAGCACAGATTTTCATCAAACTTCCGAATTAGTTGGTACCTGATAAAAAATTAATCCTGGGTAGTTTTTGGTGTAAATCAACCAACATGTAATGCTTTTATGCAGATTTTTGAAAGATTTTGAAATAGCTCTATCCCAAAAACTAACGCATGGAATTTCATCAAACTTTACATTCAGTAATATGTTGGCTTAAGTTACTCAGAATGCTTAATTGTTCTCACCTGTTATTTTTATTTTAAATTTTGCCTTACTTAAATCAAAGAATTTTCTTGATTCAATTAAGCCAAAAATTTTGTTTTGAAAACAGGTGATGAAAGATTAAAAATTCCTTAAAAAAATGCATGTTCCCATGGAGATACGGGGCTGCCCATAAATGATGGGAGGGGAGGAGGAGGGTTCGTGAAATTGTGACAGTTTGTGACAAGGGGGTAAGAAGAAATATGACATGACACATTTTGGTTAAAATAAAAACATTAAAAATCAGCAGATTAAATTTTGAAATTAAAGTATTTTGTGTTCATAAAAGTAAAAATAAAATTTAAAGCCAAAAATACTATTAAATTCCATTTCATATTCTAAAATACTACTCTTTTCTAGTACTCTTTAATATTGTATATTAATTGTATTATTCTATTGCATATTAATTATAATCTTTGTTGTAAACTTGAATCTTGTTTCCTGCAAAATAAATACACTAACCATTTTTATTGTTATTCTCACAAAAGTAATTAAAACACACAGTAGAAGTTGTAATAAACATATAAAATTTGAAATATGATTGACATAACGTAGTGCTTTATCTCGGAACTGAAAGTATATGTACGTGTAATATAACGTGACATGTGACAAGGGGGGAGGGGGTTAAAAATATTGTAAAAAATTAAGACATCATATATGGACAGCCTCTAAGGATGTGTTATACAACATATGCATCAAGTTTCTGGTGAAATATGTTATATATGCCAAAGAATTAATTGAAAACGTAATCTTGTGCTTGTCAAAAAGTAGATTAAAATTCTACAAAGAATTATACTCAGAAGATTTTTATTACTGATTAATTAAAACAAATCCGTTGTATATATATAAATTTCTTTACGGTTGATCACGCTTAGTAAGTTAAAATACACTAATTTATGCAATTATTTAAAGCATTACCTATTCACTTTCATCTACCGAATGTAAACAAACGTGTGTGTGTGTGTGCATATATGTATATTATATACTTTTCGAACATAAAATTTGTGCTTAACAACTTCTAATTCAAATTTTATCCGTAATTCTTGATTTTAAAAAATGACACACATACGACAAACCCAGCTACTTGCTTTTTAACAGACTATTTACGGTATGTTGATAATTGTGCGGCATTTGTGTCATTAAAAAATATGCAACAATCAAAACAAACGTGTTTGGCCGATTTTCATTCCGAAAACCGCCGTAATGAGTACGCTTGTTTCGAAAGCTCAAAAATCAGGTATGTTTTTCACCATAAACCCGCCGCTCAGTCTCAAACGGATTCTCAAGCATTGTGAGACGATGCCATAGCTCATGGCCCCAATGTCCGTTGGCCCGAGGCTGTAGGTCAAACGAATTCACTCTCGCTTTCCACCGCAGTAATTTACTCTTATTTATGAAGATTTCGAAGGCAAGGTGTATTTTAACTCTTTTCAATTCGATTTTTTTTTTTTCGTATTAACCTTCCCACTGCCGCGACCGGATATATCCGTTCACTAGGCTGCGGGTTTCACTGCAGTTGAACTTTATTTAAAATAATATAATTCCATAAAAAATAATCCAGTTTTAAGAAATTAAGTTATGATTGATACTTTCGAGGCTCATAAGCGTATATGTAACAAAAAAAAAAAAAAAAAAAAAATATATTATGATAGAAAATCCCTCTTTTATTAACATTTAAAATAGGATTGTTGATAATTGAGGAGAAAAAAAATAGAATTTTGCCCTTTTGGCTAGGCAATCAGGGGATTAAGGCCCCACACTAGGCACAGAAAAAAACCCGGATGATAATGTGAAGTCTATGGGGGCGTTCTTTTCAAATATCTCGTTCAAATTTTAATATTTTTACATGATTTTTTTTGCATAGGATAGCTGAGGACGTTTCACAACCGGCCTAGTTTTTACCTTTTTCACTTTTCGTTCCAAATTTAAAAATTAAAACCAGTTTAAACCGGTTTTGAAATTGAAACTATCACAATATAAAAAATATATGAGCAAAAACGAAAAAATAAAAACTAGACCGGTTGTAGATCGTCCTCAGTTATCCTATGCAAAAAAAAAAAAAAAAAGAAAAGAAAGAAAGAAAAAAATATTAAAATTTGAGGGAGATGTTTGAAAAGATCGCCCCCATAGACTTTACATTATCATCCGGGTCTTTTTCTGTGCCTAGTATGGGGCCTTAAGGGTTTATTCCAATCCAAACTGCCTATTTTTACGATTTATTTTTAAATTTATTTTTCCCCTCAAACGCACCAAACTGGCAAATTCTATTAATTAGAAACAACACAATGTGCCGTTGCTTGTAGATTTTTTGATAAACGCAGAAAATATTGAAAAAAAATGCTGTTAAAGTTGGTATTTTGAACAGAATTTTCCGAAGCGGGAGATATGGGAATGAAAAAAAAAATGGTCAAACTTCAGAAAATAATTGTTTATAAATCAAATTCTAATGAATTAAGAGGAAAATGACATCACACGGCATCTTATACATCGCATTAAAAATTACATACTTTTAAAAATGAGTCTGAAAATGTATCGGGAAATTTCGAGATTTTGGAGGTGAAAACATATATTTTTTTAATATACCCTTAAGGGTGTTCTCAACTGCTCCGCTTAACAAGCGTAAAACGTTTTAACACAATTACAAATTCATTTTTTAACCGAAATATATAAAATTGGAATGCCTGAGAATGGAAGCGATTTCGAATCGAACTTATTTTCAGGGCCGTAAATCCCGGGAGGGTTTGGGGGGGTGCAACACCCCCCCCCCTAGGAGAAATCAGTCGGAAAATTCCCAGATCTATCGGAAAAAGTATGTTTAGTCGGAAAAAATGGTATCAACCAATAAAATCTTATAAACTGGAAAATCATTCGGAAAATTTCCCGTTCCTTCGGAAAAGGCGTATTTAGTTGGAAAAAATAGCATTACGTATTATACTGTAAAAACTTATAAATTGGAAAAACAGAAAAATCAGTCGGAAAAATTCTTGTTTGATCGGAAAAAATGTTCTTAACCTATAAAAACTTATATACTGGAAAATCATTCGGAAATTTTCCTGTTCCATCCGAAAAAGCGTGTTTAGTCGGAAAAAATAGTATTACGTATTATCCTATAAAAACTTACAAATTGGAAAAAGGAAAAATCAGTCGGAAAAATTCTTGTTTGATCGGAAAAAATGTTCTTAACTTATAAAAACTTATAAACTGGAAAATCATTCGGAAATTTTCCCGTTCCAACTGAAAAAAGCGTATTTAGTCGGAAAAAATAGTATTGCGTAAAAACTTACAAATTGGAAAAAGGAAATATCAGTCGGAATTCTTGTTTAATCGGAAAAAATGGTATTAACCTATAAAAACTTATAAATTGGAAAA
This sequence comes from Maratus speculifer, assembly GCA_964019185.1. NCBI lineage: Eukaryota > Metazoa > Arthropoda > Arachnida > Araneae > Salticidae > Maratus > Maratus speculifer. Next base: position 49,678,112 of record OZ025299.1, read on the forward strand.
ACGAAAGTATCATTCGGAAAATTTCCCGTTCCATCGGAAAAGGCATGTTTAGTCGGAAAAAATAGTATTATCCTATAAAAATTTATAATTTGGAAAAACGAATAAGTCAATCGGAAAAATTCTTGTTCGATCGGAAAAAATTGTATTAGCCTATAAAAACCTATAAATTAGAAAAACGAAAATATCATTCGGAAAATTTTCCGTTTCAATCCGGAAAGGCATGTTTAGTCGGAAAAAATACTATTACGTATTAACCTATAAATACTTGTAAATTTTTAAATCGGAAAAAATGGCATTTATCTATAAAAAAAATTATAAATTGAAAAACGAAAATATCAATCGGAAGTTTTCTGTTCCACCGGTAAAGGCATCTTTAGTCGGAAAAAATAGTATTACGTATTAACCTATAAAGATTTATAAATTGGAAAAACGGAAAAGTCAGTCGGAAAAATTCTTGTTCGATCGAAAAAAAGTAAATTAGCCGAAAAAAAGGGTATTAATCTTATAAATATTTATGAATTGGAGAAATATTTTTGTAGTTTTTAATTAAATAAGAAAAACAAGTTAGATCGAAGAAAACCTATAAAATTTTATTCTCAGTCGGATTTATTTCCGCTTTGTAGTTTCTGATAAGAAAAATAAGAAAAAAAAACAATTTAGCATGAAGAAAACAAATTTATTCTTAGCCGGAATTATTAATTAATTTAAATAATTGCTAATTTACTATTTACTTTAATTTAGTAATTAATCCATATAACGTATTAATATATAGGATTTTATTTTTCTGATAAAACTATTCAGAAAAATGTTGATTTGTCAAATATTGTGTTCTCGGAAACTTCGATATAACGAAAAAAAAAATATTCTTGCACATTTTCTAGTAATGTTAAAGTTATACAGTTAATTATAACAGTGATATTTGAGTAAAACCTTGATATTCCGATTTTTTTTTTCTGTGTCTTTTGACTTGGATATGGATATATCGAAATCTACTTGTATTTTTTTTTTACTGTTGGAAAGTTTTTAGTTTAATCTCGAAATTTTAAGATATACTGATCGAAGTGAAGAAACTTCTATTTTTTTAATCTAAACTTTAAATTTAATTAGAAATATGTATCACGGAATTTAGGTGGTATACGATGAAAATTCATTTATAGAAATACAAATATTTGGTATTTTTTCATATCAAAATCTGGATATTTTCCATTCTATTCAAATTTTACCTTTAATTGAAAATAATTATAGTCTCATTTTTTCCTACTAGATAGTAGGAAAAATTTGTGTTTTCTTTTTATTTTATTAAAAAAATAATAAAAATAAAGGCGAAATTGTTTATACTTACTTTTTACGTAATTTTTGATTGATTTAAAAGAATGTTTAAGAAATTTATATGATACAGAATGAAAATTGAAAATACCCAAATACTTTGAATATTCATCTCGAAATAATCAGGATATTTTACAGCCTATACGAGTTTACTTCTCTCAGAAGTAATACTTTCGTTAGCTTTTTCCTCAGTCAATTATATTAAATTTTTCTAATATTTTTATTATTACTATCACATTTTGTTTAGTCAGAAAAATGAGTTGTAACATTAAATTGTTACGCTGCTTTTAAGTTTGTCGTTAGAAAGAATTAAAACTTATATTAAGAAATCCCATATTTTTGACATTTTTTTGTCTCTGAAATATTTCCCAAGCAAACAGATTTCAATTTTACTTTAAAAAAAAAATTATCTGAATGCTAAAAAATAGAAAGATAAAACATTGTTTTCTCTTCAACGTAAAGCTTGGGCACCTAAATGACTGGACGTTGCACCTCCTGCCCTATGTGTCAGTTACAAAACAAACTGCGCCTGCGTTAACTCTTTGTTTAAACCGTTAGTATTCTGGCTCATAGTACGAAATCATTCAATTAAAAAGTGTTGATGGGAGAATATTTTGGTATATAGTTACTATTTCAATTTTTTTAAAATCAGTTATGCCCCCACCTAATGTAAGAGATAAAAAGTGCAATGTGGGTTATGTAATTATATTTTCGATAGTGATTACAGGAACACACTTAATAAACAAAAGCATGCTGATAAAATTTCAGCCGATATACATATACCGTTTTGCATTGTTGGAGCTCTAAAAAACCCTTTTGAAGTAAGCTAGCTATTTTATTACAGAAAATTTTAGATATGTAAAATGTGTAAATAACTGAATTGTTTTCATATTTAAAAATGAATTATTTTATTTTATTTATTTATTATTTATTTATTTATTTATTTTTTGAGGGGGCAGATAAATTATTTAATAACTTGTAAAAATGTACTGTTATTCGATATATATAAATGTTTTTAACAGTTAGCATCGCAATTCCCTAACTATTTGCTAGTTTTGTTACAAACTGGAGATGACAAGCTAGTTGTTATTTAAATTTCATGAAATTATTATCATTTTTAACTACATTTTTCTTTCAATATATTTGCCTTCTTTTTTGCCAACCGTTTTACAATTTGCTATAGCAAGTCAATGTATTTAGTATTATACACGAAGTTAAAATTGTATTATAGGTCTTTTTATATTTTATCAATTTTATTTCATCGTTATTTAAGAGTAATGTAGTATTTTAAGAAATTTTTGCCTACATGGCTTTTCATTTTTATTATCTCAAGGTTCAACAACTAAGAAAGTTCATTTATTTTTTGAAGTTCAAATGTCAATATATGTAAAATATTCTATATTTTTAAAACTTTGTTATAGTACAAGTAAAAATAATTTTGTCTCCCTGCATAACAATATTTTGATTATTATTTTATGGATAGATGTTTTTTTGTGTGTGTGTGTGTGTGTATAGATAAGAATCAAAATTTAATCATTTGAAACTTGAAAATAATTTTAGCCTTGGTGGAGGATAAAACAGCTTAACTTTTGACTGTTTAAAGCTAATTGATGATTAAATGGATCTTTAAACCTCTTGCAATTTGAAATTTTAAAAAGGCATTTCAACTTTACTGGTACATTTTTTGTGCCTGATGTGTGTGTGTGTGGGGGGGGGGGGGTAGATGAAAAAGGAACCAGAATTTTTACTTTTGGCTTATGCATTTCGTTTATTTGTTTGGTACTTTGCGCATGTTTTCTCAAAGAGTCAGACAAACTATGTACAATTGCCTTATTTATTAAAAAATTTGAGTATAATTTGAAAACCCTTTGAATTCGCTCCTAAAAATTTACATACTCTGCTTTAATAATTTATTTGTTATTTATCTATATATTGCATCTAATATACTTATATGATGTATCTAATTATATATTTTATCTAATGCTAGTAGAGATAGCTATAAATATATAAAATAGTTTGTCCTGACAGAGTGATAATCAACGCACATCCTAAACTACTGAATCTAGAACCATGAAAATTGGAGAGAAAGTACTTCTTATGATGTAAGCATGCACTAAGATGGAAATTTTGAAATTACCCCCCTTAAGAGGGACAAGCGGGGGAGGTAAAAAATTCTGGAACAAATTGCCATATCTCAGCAAATATTTAAGGTAGGAGCGTAAAATTCCAGAAAATAAATCGACTAAAAAAATTATTAAACAAATAATACAGTGATTTTAGAAATCTCAACATAAGGGTAAAAGGGGGGAGTCGAAAAATTTAGAACATTTGGCACATCTCAACAGTCTTTTCAAATAAGAACGTGAAACAGCAGAAAATAAAATTTTTAAAAGCTAATTAAATACGTGTTTCAGCGATATTTTAAATTACCACCCCCGAGGAGTTTAAATGGGGGTGGAAAAATTCCATACTTTTTTGGCCATATCATAGGAAAGCCCTAAGATCACTCTTTCATATAATAAATCTTTCTCCCTCTCCCCCCGCCTCCTCTTATCCTCTATTGGGGACAATTTTCGATCTTTTTTGAAATTGTAACGTTTTATCATTTTAGACCGGATTTTTTTTGGGGGGGGAGGGGTGGAGGGGCCCTCCGATAAATATTTCTTATAATATATGAAAATTTTATAGTTAGGGGAAGGGTCTATTCTGGGAGGGAGGACAATTTCCTAAATTTGGAATACATCTCTCTTGTGATATATCGTTGGATTCCTATTTTGCCCTCACGGGCAACCACTTTTCTAATTTTAGCCTATACCTTTCATGTGATATATTGCTGGAAAGCCCTTTGACTGCTTATTCGTATTATGCACGACTCGTGTCCCTCTCAGGTGGAACGGTTATTGTATTCCATCAGGAGATCGCCTAATAATGGGGAAAATAATAATAACATAAGATTATTTGACTATCTCGATACACTGTCATAATTATCGTGCGAATTATATATGTATATTAGTCTTCATGTTGGCTATAGTACTCGGAAATTTTCCTTCTTGGAGTCGGAAAATTTTGTGCCGACACCCCCCTACGCGATTAGGGTAGTTTACGCCCCTGCTTATTTTTCCATTTTATGATAATTAAATTACCTATCCAGTTCTAAGCTATTTCGATCACGTGATCACCGGTTTTTCTGCTTTCGTCTAGAAATGTGCTCAAAAACGTCCACTTTGAAGGCTTGTTATGAAGGATTGATTGTGTTTTTTAAAAAACAGAAAATTGAGTGCAATTGCACAGTTTCAGAATAACAACACCTGCTATTTTCATGCATTTCCGAACAAAAATAAATTAAAGCATGTGTCACAAAGTTGTCACAAAGGTCCGTTTTTCTTTTCAATTTTTAGAAAAAATTACTTTTTACATTAAACCTTTCGGGTCCGAATTTTTTTTTCCTATTTTGAGAACAAAATTATTATTACTTTAATAATGTTAATCGTAGTATTACTTTAATAATATTAATATCCAAAGAGCCTTTTTTTGCGTTTTATCGCGCATGATTCATCCAGGAAAGTAATCTATGTTTTAAATTTAAAAAGTGAAATATTTGTATCAAATAAAGGAATCGCGAACGGTACAAAGAGAATTCTGTAAATTTTTATTGTTATTATTAAAGATCAATGTCAATTCCTTTCTTATTTTATGAAAATCTAATAAAAATTTAAAAATACATTAATAAAGTTTTCTCTATTCAATTTAATCTTATAATACTTAATTAAATGTTATTCCATGATAGGAAATGATTCTAGCTTGTCATGAGAATGATGTCTTATTGTTTCAGTATGACTCAATTTAATATACCGTATTAACTCGTGTATAGCGCGCACGCGTGTATAAGGTGCATCCCGTACTTTACAAGTAAAAATGGCGATTTCTTAAAATCCCGTGTATAACGCGCAACATAAATTTTATACGCTAATGAAAAATGAATTTCAATAAAAATATGTTGAAACAAACATTACACCAGACCAGAAAACAAAGCGAAAATGCATTTTTAGATTTCGGGTTGTAAGATAATGACGGGAAATAGGAATGAGTGATGGTAAAGAGAATTGCTAATTAGCGTTTAGATAATGTCACCAGCTTTGTTGTATAAAAAACTGCAAGGAGTGAAATAAATATGCAGTAATACTTCAATTAAGTAACATTTTACGAGTTTTAATATCTTCCTTGAATAATTTCTTGTTTCATATGTATATAGTTCGACTGCATCCAACAGTAAAATATTATTCCGTGTATAAGGCGTACCTAGGAGTTTTGCCCTAATTCTTTGAAAAAAAAGTGCGCCTTATACACGAGTAAATATGGTAGATAACCGTAATAAAATTTGTATTCATGACTTTCTCTGAAAGCGTGCAACAGCTTTTGCACCAAGATCTGAATATTTATAAAACAAGTTATAAGACAAACGCACTTAATTTGTCACGTTTGACGCACATATTTTTTCTTTTCTTTTCGGGGGATGTTTTTTCACATGCATTTTGCATTAAATGCTATTTGCATTTACTATCAGTTAATAATTATTAAATTTTCGCAACTACAGTACACCCTCATAGCATGCATGGTCACAGTGACGTCACTATGAGTCACTTTGGTCACATCACATCTGTGACCAAAATACTACCACTTAGTGATGTCACATTGTGACTGAGATGTGACTTTCTTAAAATTTTTTAGAAAATTACAAATATTCTTCAAAACATGTTATTTACTTTAAAAACATGTTTATGGCAATTTAAATATCATCGCTTTTGTCACAGTTTCGTCACAATGTTAATGTCAAAGTAGTCACAAATGACACATTTTTCACAGTATTGTCACACCGTGATTTCACAAAGTGGTTACAATGTGACGTCACAAACGAGCTCTAAAACGGCCGTAACGACTTCACATTTTAGTCACTGTGACTTCACATCGACAATCGATGGTCACAATGTGACTGCACAACGACGTCGCAATGACGTCACCATGCCTTACGGGCATTGCCAGGATGAAATGAAGAGTAATGATGCACATGTAGATTTATTTGAACGCAGTTCTCTTTCAAAAGTGCTACAGTGCAGAACACTCTCAGACTGAAGGGAAATTGGGTTTCATACTACAATCGAAACGTTTCAGAATTTCTTTGTGAGGTCAATTAGAGTAAATTTTGGGAATTTATGGAACACGTATTAAAAAAATGGAAAATGAACGAACAATCGAACGAAATTTTTTTGAGTAAAATTTTGCACCTTTTTCTGTTCTTTTGAAATCGGCTGGTTATGAACCTGCGACTTTTTCTTTGGGAGCTGCAAACGCTTGTAGACTTCATCGTAATATCCTATTTGATAGAATAATTTATTACACTTGAAAAGACAAATGTACTTTAATCTATGAAAATATTAACTATAAACGAAAATTTACTACAACCAATTCTAAATTACTAAAAAGCCTTGCTTTTTCTTTAGAAATCGCAGAAACCAATATATTTTAGAAAAATACTTATAAAAAAATGTTTCTTTTGCTGCATCTGATTTTTAGATACGTATCTGAGTAGATTTTGCATTGTGCTATTTAGTTTCCTGAAGCCAGAACATCGGCTTTTTAGGCAGATTTCGTCTATTTGATTCTCCCCTAATTTGGAATTTCAGAAAAACTTTTGCAGATCTACGCCGATCACGACTTCTAAAACCCAAAACTATCCCAAGTTCAAAACTTTATTTTATCTATCACATACTATACAGGGTGTCCTCTCTCAACGGTGGCCAATGGCTAATTCCTAAACCGATAGTCATAGACAATTACAAAAATGCTTTAAAAAAGGTAAAGAAGTATTTTTTAAGCGGTTTACGTAAATAAATAAATAAATAAATAAAAAAATTATGAAAATTAAATTTTTATACGGTCCTCCGGTCCTATATGTGATATTTAGTAATTTTTTACCACTACTCTAAGAAGTAAAACACAAGAAGTCCCATTCTTCTGCGATTAAAACTGACCGAGTAATAGCTGTTTAATGTTAAAGCATCTTTTTTGCTGCAAAATAGGGATCAGTAACAAATTTACGGGAAATAAAAATAAACGTCAGATATGAAATTTAACATTAAGCATTGAGAGTAAAATAATTTTTACAATATTACTTTTAAATATATGTTGTTTACAAATTAAAGCAAAATATACAACTTGTACTAAAAATAAGTAAAAAAAATAACAAGTTTTGTACAATTAAATTATGAAAAGCAACAGTCGCAATTCGTTACAAAATGATACATATTTAAAATCCTATTGGATTATTTAAACTAATAGAATTTGGTGTAGTCCTATAAAATAAAAAAATAGTGGTACGCACATCTTTCAAAATTCTTTCAAGGTACTTTCAAAACTCACCTTTAGAGCTTTTGTTTTCTATATTAGTCTATACCAATCTGCACTAATGTAACACTGCAATCTCCTAATTTATAACGAAAACTAATGGACGCACTTAAAGGTTTTTTGCGATTTCTAAAAAAATGATTTTCTTGATAAAGATAATTTTTAAACTCAAGTCTTATATTATTTTAACCAGTCTAGAAGTTAATTAATTAAAGTTAACACTACCATAAAAATTATACAATGGCAGCACTTTCAGTTAAATTGCTTTAAAAATATTTCTTTACCTCATTTAAAACAATTTTTGTAATTGGAACTATAGGTCTGTGACAAATGGTTTAGGAATCAGCCATTGGACAGCGTTGGAAATGGACGCCCTTTACAATACTTTAAGTACTTAGTGTATGATCCCTTAAAGCTTAGTCCAACTCATTGGTTTTTAGTTACAGAAAAATGGTTTAAGAGATGAAATTTAAAGTTTCATAACTCGGTTAATTTTAATGTTAGATGAATGGGACCTTTTTTTGTTTTGCTTGTTAGTGAAGGAAAAGTTTTGCTAAATATCACACATAGGACCGGGGGACCGTATAAAAACTTATTTTTCGTAATTTTTTACTACAAATTTTTTTAACCTAAATCTCTTAAAAAACTATTCTTTACCTTTTTTAAAGCATTTTTGCAAGTGGAACTATATGACTAACGGTTTAAAAATTAGCAATTAGCCACCGTCGAGAGTGGACACACTGTATATATATTTACTAGCTGTCCTGTCCGGCTTTGAAAGGGCCCGTAATAAGCCTTTTTATAATGGTATCTCGCAATAAACTGAAGGAAAAAAATCTGGTTTCAGGTCCCCTTCCCTCCTTAAAAAATGCAATTAAGTTTTATGCAGTTTAAAAAGAGCCTGCATGAAAAGGAAATTATTACTGGTTATTTGTGCTTCAGTCTAATCAGATATTGTGTTCTTACTTCTGATGGGGAAATAGCATTCGAATTTTTACTGTAGCACATACTCATTCTACGGCCAAGTTAGTATCATTTTATATATTTAGAAAGGTTTTTTTTGTTTGTTTGTTTTTATTTTGTTTCTTGTTTTTTTTGTGCTTTTAGCGAGAGTTTTTAAAAGTGAAAGAATTGTTTTTATAGGTAAATATAAAAAACCCCTTAAAATTACGAAAAATATACCGAATTTTTTTTTATTTAAATCGACTGGACAGTTAAAATGTATTTATTATTATTATTATTCGATTCATTTATATGCAATTTGTTCTCAAATAATTCAGTTGTTTTAAAGTTGAAAATAATGAAAATCCTTAAAATTGTAAAAAAGACTTTTTTTTAAAAAAATCTAAAAACGTTGAACAATGATACTTAATTAAAATTTCAATTTAGTCTTACAGAGTTTCGAACCAGAGACCTATCGTATAGAATACTTATGCGTTAGAAGACTAAGCTGCAAAAATATTTAGCCGAATCTGTAAATTCCCTATTGAAGCGTAAATTGTTTCTTCATTTTTAGGATTCAATACTTTTAAAGTGAAAACGGAACCCTTATAAGATCACTCCGTGTCTGAATATCTCAGCACATCGGTTGAGAACCATTTCATTTTAGAGTATTGAAAATGATAGATTAATTTACATTGTTGTATTACTTTAATAACTCCACATCATACTTTAAAATCGTATGAATTCGATTCTTAAATATGGAAACAGGATGTAATATAGACATTAAATGCAGATGTCATGATGAAAATTCAATTTGCATTCATCAGGAAAAGGTTGTGATATAAACGGGAAATTATGTCAGAAAGGAAGCATGTATTAGATCGGATTAGAGCTTAAGCATATTAGTAAAATAGAAACTACTTAAATAAAATCACTTGCTTTAAATCTACTTTAATCGTTTAAACGCCAATGTTCCCAAATGGGAACATTGCATTATTTGTAACACAAATCATATATTTTCCAACATAATACCGATGTCCTTATTTTTCCTATAAAATATAACGTTGATTTAAACTTTTGAAAAGAAAAATATTCATGTTTAAGCATTATCACAGGTATAAGGAATACCGTATTTACTCGTGTATAGGGCGCACGCGTGTATAAGGCACCCCTACTTTACAAGTAAAAATGGCGATTTCTTAAAATCTAGTATATAACGCGCACTACAAATTTGATACGCTAATGAAGAATGACCAAATGAATTTCGGGAAAAAAAAGTCGAAACAAACATCACACCAGACCAGAAAACAAGACGAAAATGCATTTTTAGATTTCGGGTTGTAAGAGAATGACGGGAAATAGGAATGAGTGACGGTAAAGAGAATTGCTAATTACGTTTAGATAATGTCACTAGCTCTGCTGTATAAAAAACTGCAAGGAGTGAAATAAATATGCAGTAATACTTCAATTAAGTAACATTTTCCGATTTTTAATATCTTCTTTGAATAATTTCTTGTTTCATATGTATATCATTCGACTGCATTCAACAGTAAAAAATTATTCCGTGTATAAGGCGCACCTAGGAGTTTTGTCCTATTTTTTTGGAAAAAAAGTGCGGCTTATACACGAGTAAATACGGTATGTAAATGATATGTATTCATTAATTTGCATAAAAAAAATATTTTTTTTTATCATTTTCTCTATTTTTTACATTTGACCGCTAGGAATCTAAATGTTTTTGGAATTCGAGAAAATTCTCAAGAACAATATACAATAGCATATAGCGGAAAATAATTTGTTATATTTGAATAGGTTGTCAATCAATAATCATGTTCCAAAATGCTAACACTGAATTTAAAAGAGCCAAAAAAAAAAAAAAACTGCAGAAATACATTTTTTGTTGTTGTTGTATTCAAAATTTGTATGAATAAATTAAAAATTTTGAAGCTGTAATATAGGAAAAACAAAATAATAATTACATTGCGATATTAATTCGGCGTGTAAACTGTTAATAAAATAATTGTCTTTCGTGTGTTCTAAAATATAGAAAACTGATTAACCTCGTTGAAATATGTATTTTTATTTCATGTATATTTTATTTACTTCTAATGATATCGTTATAATTAACAAAAAGAAAAGTAAGACCACTTCATATTTTGTTAAAATATTTTTGTTATTATTAAAACCATAAACAAAATCAGAAATGAAGATGGGATGAGTAATTTTCTATTTTAAACCTTTTTCAAGTACGATTTATTTTTTGATTTTAAGAAAAAAATATTTTTACGTTAATAAGATTACCACTAGTTATCCAAATAGATTATTTAGAATTTAACAAATATTTCACTGACTGAAACATAAAAGGCGCAAAGAAAATTAAGCAAATGTTTATTATTATTATTACGAAATACCAAAACATTAAACCTTTCGGGTCCGAATTTTTTTCAATTTTTAGAAAAAATACTTTTACGTTAATAATATTAACAATAACTATTCAAATGAATTAATAGGTGATTAACGAATATTTTATTGTCTGAAAGATAACAAATGTTGTTGTTTTGCATATTCTTCAATTAATGTTCATGTGGAAATAGGATGAGGAAGAATTTTTGCAGATGTTTAGAAAATATTGTATTGCTGAAAGATTTAATTTATATTACAAATTTCCAGTACTTTTTAAGTTTTATTGCACGTGATTCTTTCAGGAAAGTAATTTTAATTTTAAAATTTGAAAGATATATTTAAAATAAAAGAATCGCAAATGGCGCAAAGAGCATTAAGCAAATAATAATATTATTACTAAATGCCTTAAACCAGGGATGCACAACCTTTTTACCAGAAAATCGGTTGACACCAGAATATTTGAAAAGTGTAGTTTATTTTCTTTAATAGCAAAGTTTCTGTCATTACTATAAGGAAAATTATTCTGCATAAAAATAGTGGTAAAATTGTGGCCCGCGGGCCAAAGGTTGAGCACCCCTGCCTTAAACATAAAGGAAGTCGTATATAAAATGCATAGGCATATAGTAACATTGCTACATTTAAATAGAAGCAAAAGTATTTCTTAATACAAAGTAATACTTCATTTAAAAACATGTATTATTGATAGTAAACCAGACCCGAAAGGGTTAAAAAAGTCATATAGTAAATGCATAAACATCACATACTAATATTGCTACACGTAAACGATAGCAAAATTATTTGTTAAAACAAAATAATACTCAATTAAAAGGCATGGACGCGAGACGCAAAAGGTTTAACATGTTTAAAATCATTTGAAATATAGAAAATGTATTTTCAGATGTTATATAAGCATCGCTGACAACTTTTAAGCTTTTCTGATACCGCAGAAAATCCGTTTTTTAAAGCACCCCCCCACACACACACAGTTCTTCTAGCTATGGCCCTGGGTAAATTGCATCAGTAATTGTGATACGATAAATCCCTAAATCTTAGATGCGTTCAAATGAAATCGAAATAAATCTAAGACTTTTTTTCCAAACTAAACTCGCAAACATTTGCATTGCAGATTTTGTATTATGTTTACGGTAGGTGTGAACAAAATGAATAGGCAGTCTAAAAAGCAAATGTTCAGAAAAAGTCTGAAATTTATTTCGATTTCATTTGAACGGCATCTAAGATTTAGGGTGGTTAAGTATCATATTGTTTGAATTTCATTTTTATTTTTTAATGTTTACTTGGTTTAACTTATTTGTTACCAAAATTTAGCATTAAATGTCGAAATAACTAAACCAATTATCTTAATATCTGTCCCTTCTCGGGTTTAAATATAGTAGGAAATAAATTTTTGTTTTTTTAATTTGTTCTGCAAATCATGTTTTTGTTTAATATATATATATATATGAGTGCAAGAGTTTCAAAACTCGCCTTACCCAGAAAATCAAATTGTCGGAAATCGTGACGAACTGCTGACTACGTTTATTGATTTTCATTGTAAACCAAGTTTTACATTTCCGGAAATACACAAGAAACTTGTTTTTTCAGATTCTTATATTTTTTTTAATCCTGTTCACCAATAGAAAACTCAATTTATAAAATTTTGGATAAGGCGAGTTTTGAAACTATGTATAATAAGTTTTCAAAAAATGCAAACGTATTCGTAACTTTTACATATAAATGCAATAATCCCCATCTAAATAAATATATTAATGCCCACGGTGGACAATTTATAACAGGTAATATCATCAATGTTATTCACTTAAGATCTTTGTTTCGTCATGGCACTAAATATTGTATTCCTTCACAGTGTAATATATAATCCATCATTAAGAGCCATTATTTTGAAATTCAGACAAAAAAGTTATATTTTGATAATGGTATTTTTTAATAGGCTAGATAATTTTTTTTATGATGAAGCAAATATTTAATAAATAATGTGCAATTTTGAGGTCCTGAAAAATTTTCCTCTTCCCTATTGAAAATGTTAAAGTTCAAGGCTATGAATGTCATTTTTTTATGAAAAATGAAATGCCGATATTTTTGGGTGGAGTGCTATATATCTGGTAAGTAACAACATTCCAAAATTCTTTTGGTATAAACTATTAGTGTAACACTACCTTCTTATTAACATTTGTTTCCATAGTGCATTGTTACTTTACATTGTCATGTTGCCACAAAGTAAAATCAAAATGGCATTTTTGTCCATTTTCCGCATTTAAAATCTTATTTAAGTAATGGCACCCCAAACTTTTTCTTATATAATATGAAAGTATATTACTAGAATAAGCTAAATAATATAATACTGCACCGACATATTGTTGCTGTTTGAAGATATAATCTGTTAACTGTTCAAAAGTTTTAAAATTTGCAATATTTTAATTAGTGTTATATAAAAAAAGAGTCACGGTTGAATAAAACAGGATATAGCATACAGTAGTTGAACATACATATAAAAACACGAAAAATAAAAGACAAGTGGGGTCTCGTCATATTTTTAGGAAAAAAAGAGACAAAAGTTAATAAAAAGCAATGTCAATTATCACTTTTTTCCCCTATCAGAAAATGAAATATCCCATTTTTCTTTCAGAAAGGGGAAAGAAAAAAGGGAAATTCCATTTTCTCATACGGAAAAAACATAGAAAGAGATAAGAGAAATAGTCTGATAGGGAAGAAGTGTGATCATCGACATTGGTTGTTTTAAAATTTTGTCTTTTTTTTCTAAAAATATGACGATACCCAACTTCTTTTTCTTTTCCATGTTTTTGTACATGTATTAAACTATTATATGCTACATTTTGTTTTATTCAACCATGACGCTTTTTTAGATAACACTAAATTATTTGTTTTAGATTTTGAAAATTTTGATTATTTAACAGATTACATCTGCTGACAGCAACAACATCTCGATGCAGTATTGTATTATTTAGCTTGTCCTTGTAGTACACTTTCATATTCTATCAGAAAAAGTTTGGGGTACAATTGCTTAAATAAGATATTAAATGCGAAAAATGGACAAAAACGTCATTTTGATTGTATTTTCTGGCAACATAACGATGTAAAATAACAATGCCTCATGGAAAATCCAAATTTTAATAAGCAGGTAGTTTTATACTAATAGTTTGTGCTAAAAGAATTTTGGGATGGTGTTGCTTGCCAGAGATATAGCACTCCAAACATACTAGCATTTCCCTTTTCATGAAAAACGGGTATTCACAACCTTGTACTTTGTCATTTTCTATAGGTAAGTGGATGATTTTTTAGGATTTCAAAATTGCACATTATTCATTAAATATGTTCTACTTCAACATTAAAAAAAAATTAAGCAAATCAAAAAATACAACTATCGCACTTTGTCTGATTTTCAAAATAATGGCTCTTAAACAATTCACATAAGATTTAGATTTCTTTATTTATAAAATGACTATAAACTGTAATAACCCCGTTGAGTATTTAGCAGATTCTAAGCTAAACAGCAGACAATTACTAAAAATACAAATTGTCAAAAATTTAGTCTTTTTCTCCACCCTTAAACCACATATCCATGAATTTCAAAACAATTTCATTATTACGTATATAGATAACACTGTTAACAACTATGCTATCATTTGCAAATATTACTATCATCATCTTCTAACCACTGTAGTTATTTCTAAGAGTATTTTTCAAATTCATAATATTACGTTAGACGAAACATTAAGCTATCATCAATTATTATCGCTAAAAAATAACAACCTGCATTATCCTCATAAAATAATGATTTTAGTTTCAAGAAAATCCTCATAAATTCCGCACATTTACTATAGGATGCAATGTGTATATTATATTCGTTGTAATAAGCTTTATTTAAATATTTTTGCACAAATTTTTGAATATCTCTTAAAAAATACAACAGTTTTACTAAAAACTGTTTTGAATTGGTGGATAAAATAAAAAAGTTAACAAAAGTCAACAATATCACTACATACAATTTCAAAGATCTTTTTAATATTATGGTTACAACAGATTTACACTCTACAATTAATGCATTACTTAAAAAATATTTTGCTTTTTTAAATTTATCTGCAAACATTGATTAAAACCTTGACTACTTTTCTGCTATTTCGTAATTTTATGTTCCAAAATAATGCTTTTATTATTCAGATTCAGGGCATACGTCAAGGATTTATTATACTTCAAAGCAGTATTATACATTGCGATTTATTATGCTTCAGTGAATTATTTCTCGGATTGGCGAAGATATGATAAAAGAGCTAACACTTTAACCCTGAATTACACCCTGAATTTTATATTAAAGGGCCTCCGTGGCCGAGTGGTTAAGACGCCGCTCTGCTAACCTGGAGGTTGTGGGTTCGATTCCCGCTGGCCCCATTGCACACACACTTTGTGTGGAGCTCCTGGTTGTATTTCTCATGCGTTGTAAATTTCCTTGTGCTATCTCGTCCTTGTATATTGACGATGACTTATAAGAAGGGTTTCATGTCGAGCACACAAGTCGGATGTATGTTATTCAAAATAATAAATTTATATTAAAAACCGCTTCCCTGGGATGCAAAAATCTTAACGCCAGCAGGCAGTCGCTCACCACTAAATTTAATTCCTTTTCCTTTTTTTCCGTTTAATATTTCTAACAAGAATTTTTGTAAAATTCTTGTTAGAATTCTTTTAAATTTCGAGTTAAGAAAACTTTAAAATTTTAATGGGGAGAGACTGACCGTTGGCGCATAGACTTTTCCACCCCTGTCTTCAACTGAGTAATTTTTAATGTTAATTTTTAATATATCCTTAACCCCTTCGTGACGGGAGCCTTTTACGAAATTTTTAATGTTTTGTCACCGGTTTTTAAAAACAGAAATTTATGCCTTATTAAATCGAAAAAATGCGCTGATTAAATAAGGCAAATTTTACAGTAGGGGATAAACAAGGATTGTTAAGCCGTTTTGGGGCATGTATACGTGTCACTCGTCCCCAAGGGGTTAACTGCAGTGCATAAAATAATTTAATTTTTAGAAAATTTTTAAATTAAAACTAATTGAATAATTTGGTATGTAGAGCTATTTTTCCAAAATGTATGCAAAAAATTATTAAATTAACAAAAAATACTGTTATTGAAATCTCATTATTCTTATAAGAATAATGTAAATAAATGTGGTCCTATCTGTAATAGGTAAGTGTTTTGTAGTAGGAAATATTTCGTCTATCTTTTCTTAACCCTTTCGGGTCTGGTGTACTATTAATAGTACATACCTTTTCATCGAGTATTATTTTGTGTTAAGGGTGCTCTCAAATGCTCCGCTCAACAAGCGCAAAACGTTTTGACACATTTACAAATTCATTTTTTAACAGAAATATATGAAATTGGAATGCCTGACAATGGAATCGATTTCGAATCGAACTTATTTTTTCATTTTATGATAGTTAAATCTCCTATCCAGTTCTAAGCTATTTCGATCACGTGATCACCCGTTTTCCTCCTGCTTTTCGACCGGTTTTTCTGCTTTCGTCGGGAAATGTGCTCAAAAACGTCAACTTTGAAGGTTTGTTATGAAAGATTTATTGTGTTTTTTAAAATACAGAAAATTGAGTGCAATTAGACAGTTTCTGAATAACACCTGCTATTTTCATGAATTTCCGAACAAAAATAAATTAAAACATCTGTCACAAAGTTGTCCTTTTTGATTTAAGAACACTCTTAACAATTATTCAGTAACTTTCTTTATACAAATGATAGTATATGGCTATGCCTTTCTTATTATGACTTCATTTAGGTTTTTACATTAAGTAATAATAATAATAATAAAAGATTATTTAATTATCTTTTATTTTATACATAAATTTCACTCTTTAAATTTAAGATATGAGTTACATTTCTAAACCAATCATGCATGATAAAACACAAAAACATCATAATGTTGTAAAAACCCTGTCAAAACAGATTGTAATACGTTATTTTCCAAACGTCTTCAAAAACTCTTCCTTAGCCTGTTATCATATAAATATGAATTGAATCGTACATAAATTAATTACATTCGTAAGACTTCAGATAATGAAATAATCTTTAAAATTCAATAACTGTATTTTGATAACTACGGTTAACGTTATTAAGATAAAAGTAATTTTGTCCTCAATACGGAAAAAAAATTGGACCCGAAAGGGTTAATAGAAAAAAGTTACACCATGGTAAAGGGTAGAGAAAATAAACATATTAAAAAATGCTTAATTTCGACAGTTTTACTGTGTTTGCTAAACAATATTAAGCAAATTATTTTGTATGAAGTGTGCCGTAAGTAGTAGGAAAATAACAGTACGGGCTCAGGAGCAGGTGGCACGGTGGCACCGTGCCTCCTGCTCCTCCGGCTGTCCCGCCTGCTCCTCCGGCTGCCCCGCCTGCTCCTCCGACTGCCCGCTGCCCCGCCTGCGGTCCCTCCTGCTCCCACCATCTCACCGCCGCCCTCCTGCGCCCCCTAGTGGAAAAAAGGAACATTCTATTCTAACAGAGAGGTGATCAACCTTCCCTAATTAAAAATATTATCAATCACATCTCAACTCGAAATCATACTATATGATGAAGATTAAATTTATATTTGAATTTTGAACAACCGTAATTTTAATGAGTATTATTAATTAAGCGAAACAATTAAAATCTCAGTTTTTAACCATTTTATTTAGATTTCTTCAACTACAAGATGAGATTATCAATTTAACACAAGAAAGTTAAACATATATTTGAATTTTGCTTGATAGACATCTTAATGAGTAGTATTAATTAAGTAAAAACAATAGAAAATATCATGTTTTATGGAAAAAGACTGATTTGTTACGATTTTTATCAACTATATGATCAATGTAACGACTTAAAAGTTGAAAGTTAAACATGTATCCCAGTTTTTCAACAGCTATAGCCTTAATGAGTATCGTTAATTAAGTAAAAAAACAATGGAAAATATCAAGTTTTATGGAAAAAGACTGCTCTCTTACGATTTTTATCAACTTAAGAGAGAAAACTTAAACATACATTTCAGTTTTTCAACAGCTATAACCTTAATGAGCATTCATAATTAAGTAAAAAACAATGGAAAATATCGATTTTTATAGAAAAAGGCTGATTTCTTACGATTTTTATCAACTGCAACATCAGTGTATCGACTTACAAGTTGAAAGTTAAACATGCATTCTAGTTTTTCAACAGCTATAATCTTAATGAGTATCGTTAATTAAGTAAAAAACAATGGAAAATATCAAGTTTTATAGAAAAAGACTGATTTCTTACGATTTTTTCAACTCAAACTTCAGACTATCAATTTGGTAGAAAGAAATTTAAGCATGCATTCGAGTTTTGGACAACCATTTCCTTCATGAACATTATTAATTAAGCAAAACAACAGAAAATATTAAATTTTTAACTGATTTCTTCATATTTATTTATTTTTTTTTTTTTTATATATATATAAAATCAGAATACACAACTTAAAATAGAAATTTAAACATATTTTTTAATTTTTGAACAGTCGTTACCTCAAAGAATTTCAATAATTAAACAATTAACAAAGGAAACTAATGATTTTTTAACGAAAAAAGACGAATTAAACGAATTTGGTTAACTTTTACTCTAAATGGAAATTTCATCATACTTTTATATACTAACTAAGTAGAATTTTAATGCATAAACGAACACATTTCAGTAAATATTCAACGCACACGCAAATATGAAAACAACACCTGCTTCTTGTGACGTCATATTGAAACCAAAAGTTATTCCTCCGAAGTCCCTCACCATACCTTTTCACCCCCATCTCCCCCAATTTTTTACCTTAGGTAGGGAAATGGACAATGCAATGACCTCTCATTCTTGTATATTTAGAAGTCTGGGAGAAAAAAAGAGAAATTTTATACACTCCAATTTCATAACAGTTACCGCAATATCCCAAAATTTGAATTTTGGAAGACATAATCAGTATAATTAATTAAACAAAATAATAAAAATATTATTTTTTAAGATGAAAAGGTGAATTTAAGCGAATTTGATTAGTTTTACAATAGTCTTTTGAACAACAACTTGGAAATATAGATTTCTAACAGAAGAATTAAACGTATATTTTAATTTTAACAACAAAAACTTAACAAGTATCATTAATTCAACAAAAATAAATATCAATTTTAAAGAAAAGACGAATTTGAATAATTTTACACTAGTATTTTCAAAAGCAACATAGAAATATCAATACTTATTCACATATTTCACTTATTCACTGTATTCAGTACTATATTTAATAAATATGGATACAATTTAAGAATTTTCTAATCTA
Organism: Maratus speculifer; assembly: GCA_964019185.1. Lineage (NCBI taxonomy): Eukaryota > Metazoa > Arthropoda > Arachnida > Araneae > Salticidae > Maratus > Maratus speculifer. The sequence continues at coordinate 49,697,545 of OZ025299.1, forward strand.
TAATTAAATATTAGCTGTATATTTAATGTTACCCATGTTTTCAACATTAGTTCATAATCGTGAATTTTGTATTTTAAATACCATGTATTCAGGTTCAGATTATTTTCACTTGAAATCATACAGAATTTTTTAACAGAGTTTGTTTTTGAAATCATTGAAGCAACTGTATTTAATATTTTTAACACCAATTTTCTAAGATTTTCTAGCATTTTCCGATTATACATTCTTCAGAAGTACATTTCTAAATGTTACAATCACTTTACATATCGAAAAGATATCATTGAAGCAACTGTATTTAATATTTTTAATACCAATTTTCTAAGATTTTTTAACATTTTCCGGTTATACATTCCTCAAAAGTTATTATTACGTATTCTAAACAATAGAAAATATTAATTTTAAGAATAAAAAGACGAATTTAAACAAATTTTATTAGTTTTACACTATTTTTTCTCACCTCCAACACGGATATATCAATTTTAACAGAAGAATTAAACGTATATTTTAGTTTTTAACAACAAAAATGTAATAAGTATCATTAATTAAACAAAAATAAATATCAATTTTCAAGAAAAGACAATTTTTTACACAAATTTTCAACTTTGAAATACATTTGCTTACATATATTGTTACAGTATATTACTAAACTTAAACTTTTTAAAAAGTTTGAATGTCTTTACAAAGGTTCATACTTATATTTTTCACGTCTTGACTGCATTCGAAATCTTACAACAAAAGTATACTTTTATTATTATTATTATTATTATTCTAGAAAACCTAAAAAATCGTTTCTTGCTGCTTTAGACACTTGACATATTAAAACTACTCTACCCATATAATTAATCAAATTAGGACATGATTCATCTTACACTTCAAAATTTCTGAATTTTTACAATACTTATTTTCATCAAACTTTATTCTTGATCCTATATATTTTAATAGCACAGAATTTTAACATCTGTTTTTATCTACTTATCAAAAAATTATTAAAACACCCAACAACATTTTCCAAATATGAATATTATCTTTACAATTTAATAATGCAAGACATACACGAATACAAAGTTTAATTTTTACAAACATTTCATATTTCAAATCAAACTATTCGAAATTTTCACAACATAAGAGCAAACATTAGACGAACTTTTTAACATTAATATTGCTTACATCTTTTCATCATAACTTTTAACTATGATAATTATCCATTTTTAGGTTGATTGTCGAAAAACTGTAACTGAAATTACATAAACTTAATGTAAAAAACCATGTTCTCGCACAATTTCTTGAAATTCAACAAAGAATTGACTATTACTCCAATACTTATCTACTTCAATCTCGACTCTCGATAGTATATAGATATTGCATCATTACATACTTACAACTAACTCTTTTCAAACGTTTATCAGAAAATCAAGTCAATCAAAGTCTAGTAGTTATTACATACCTGTTCCTCAATTAAAAGAATATTTTCATAGTAGTACTTATAAAAATGAGAGTTTACAAACTGATTTTCATAATTTTATCACATTTAAACTTAATATTTTACATAAAACATTATTTAATCAAATTTTATGCTTTCTAATTCAGTAAAATTCAATACTTTTTTAGTTTTTAAACCAATACCACAATATTTATTTACATCAAACTTGATTCTTCACCTTTTATATTTCCACATTACACACGTGAGATAAATACTAACTTGGATCAGGAGTTGAAGTCAATTGATTCCATTCGATTTTCATCATGTACGCATTGCTCCTACACGAAATTTCTTACTGCTATAATCATCTAATGTATTAAAACTAATCTACTCATATTTTTAATCAATTCATCAGATGTTTCATCTCGCACTTCTGAATTATCGTGCATCAAGTTGCTTAAAATATAAATACTATCTTTATAGTTTTAATGATATATAGTATGCATGGTTTATCTAACTCGAATGCATGCTTAAATTTCTTTCTACCAAATTGATAGTCTGAAGTTTGAGTTGAAAAAATCGTAAGAAATCAGTCTTTTTCTATAAAACTTGATATTTTCCATTGTTTTTTACTTAATTAACGATACTCATTAAGATTATAGCTGTTGAAAAACTAGAATGCATGTTTAACTTTCAACTTGTAAGTCGATACACTGATGTTGCAGTTGATAAAAATCGTAAGAAATCAGCCTTTTTCTATAAAAATCGATATTTTCCATTGTTTTTTACTTAATTATGAATGCTCATTAAGGTTATAGCTGTTGAAAAACTGAAATGTATGTTTAAGTTTTCTCTCTTAAGTTGATAAAAATCGTAAGAGAGCAGTCTTTTTCCATAAAACTTGATATTTTCCATTGTTTTTTTACTTAATTAACGATACTCATTAAGGCTATAGCTGTTGAAAAACTGGGATACATGTTTAACTTTCAACTTTTAAGTCGTTACATTGATCATATAGTTGATAAAAATCGTAACAAATCAGTCTTTTTCCATAAAACATGATATTTTCTATTGTTTTTACTTAATTAATACTACTCATTAAGATGTCTATCAAGCAAAATTCAAATATATGTTTAACTTTCTTGTGTTAAATTGATAATCTCATCTTGTAGTTGAAGAAATCTAAATAAAATGGTTAAAAACTGAGATTTTAATTGTTTCGCTTAATTAATAATACTCATTAAAATTACGGTTGTTCAAAATTCAAATATAAATTTAATCTTCATCATATAGTATGATTTCGAGTTGAGATGTGATTGATAATATTTTTAATTAGGGAAGGTTGATCACCTCTCTGTTAGAATAGAATGTTCCTTTTTTCCACTAGGGGGCGCAGGAGGGCGGCGGTGAGATGGTGGGAGCAGGAGGGACCGCAGGCGGGGCAGCGGGCAGTCGGAGGAGCAGGCGGGGCAGCCGGAGGAGCAGGCGGGACAGCCGGAGGAGCAGGAGGCACGGTGCCACCGTGCCACCTGCTCCTGAGCCCGTACTGTTATTTTCCTACTACTGCCGTATATTTTTATTAAAGGACGAACTAAATAATTTTTACATGGAATTTTCTTAAATGATACTTAACACTTCTGTCAGTTTATAAAAAGTTAAAAGGAAATATTTATTAACTATTTGGAAATAGTTATTTTTCTCGGTAGAGAATTGGGAAATTTGAAGTATATCTGAATCTTTTTATTGGTTGAATTATGCAACTTATTTTATTTCATTCGTTTTCTGATTGGTGCATGTTCCATGTCCAAAAATGGAATACTTCTGTTTTTTATTTTATTAGTTTTCTGATTGGTCTATGATTAATGTCTAGAAATGGAATCCTTCTGTTGCCACGGTGACAAAAGATGTATAAAAATCTACAAATTGAAATACAGGTTTTAAAAAAAATTGCATTTAAAAATGTTTTTTATACGAAGGTGTAAAAATTTAAAATGCGCGATGTTTAAAAGCTTACAGTACCGAAAATTGTTAAACTGAAATTTCATTTAATATTTGTTTATATTATTCCAGGAATATTAACGCAACTCTAAATATCCAGACACATTAGTGTGACTCTGTTATTGCGCAAGCTACGTTTTGATCATCATAAAAATGCTGGTATTTTTTTTTTTTTTTTTTAAATATAGAAATCATTTATAAGTCTAAAATTATAGTATTTTAAAATATCATTTTCCAAATAGTCGTTGTAATTTGTTAAGGGGACAGTACACCTTTAAAGTGGTCAAAAAATCGATTTTTCAATTTTTATTTCTTTATAAAGATAATTTTATTCTGAATAATTTGATACCAATGTTTTAATTGTGCGATTCTTATTTACCGAGATATTGCTGAAAATGTCAACATCACTCCATAAGTTCCAAGCATCACGGCCCCGTTTCCGATTTAAATGCCCTCCGACAGCTGTCATGGCAGTTTGTTTACATTTTGTTGTCAGGTTTTCACTTTATCGCAATTTGGAAATTTTGCGAAAATGCGTTTTTCTTCTAGTTGAATGCCGTAAGTAGCAAGAAGAAAGCTTTAAAACATATACTTTAACTTCCACTTTCACCAAGCTTGTTATAATTTCATGATTTTGCTCTGAAACGTGTTTACAATTTTGCTTATCTTTTTACTTTGTTTTTATCGCTAATAAGTGCCTAAATTTAAACAAAACTGTTCTTTTCAGAACAAATCTTTCAATATCTTATATTGTTATTGAATTTAAAGTATTTATTATCAGTTCTGATAATGAATAATTCGAAACGTGCTTCGGGAACACGCCCAAAGAAGCGACGATTTAATGGTAATCGTCATTCGAAATCGGATGATAGTGTATCAGAAGGTGTTAGTTCATCTTATAAGAAACTAAATAGTAGTCAATTTGACTCTGATTTTGTTTCGAATGACAATTTAGGATACAGAATTATTGATATCGCTATACTTTTCAATAAGTTAGCCGAATTTTTGTGCTGCAAAGACTGTGGATCGAACATTCAAGTATCAGAATCCCTGCAATATGGCCTGTCATCAGTGTTTTCAATTACATGTCTTGAATGTGATAAAGTGTCAACCTTCAGGAACTCCAACATGATTGGCAAAAAGTCAAACGTGCCTGAAATAATTAGACGTTTTATTTATTCTATGAGATGCATAGGGCAAGGATACTGCAGCATGAAAACTTTTTGTGGAGCAATGGATCTGCCAGAACCTATTCAAAAAAGTGCATACAATAAATCGGTAAGAAAAATATGCAATTCTGTTAAAAATGTTGCTTCATTATCAATGCAGAATTCTACGAAACAGGAAGTAGAAATTACAGGACAATCTGAGCTAACAGTTAGTGGCGATGGATCTTGGAAAACGCGTGGACATTCATCGAAAGTTGGAATCGTCAGTGTGATTGGTGCAGAAAATGGAAAAGTTTTAGACATAGAGGTTATGTCATCCTACTGTAAAGGTTGTGAAACTAGTAAAAGGAAAACGGGCGCAGAATTTGAAACATGGAAAAAAAATCATGAAAAATGGTGTGTTAAAAATCATGTGGGGTCTGCGGGAATGATGGAAGTAAATGGTATGCTTAAGATTTTCAATCGTTCCGAAGAACTCTATAACGTAAAATATCTGAATTACATTGGGGATGGGGATACTAAAACTTTCCTTGAACTTCAAAAGAGCCATGTCTATCGATCAAAAACTGATCTAAACAAAGTCGAATGTGTCGGACATATTCAAAAAAGAATGGGAAGCCGACTACGACAATTGAAAAATTCAATGCGTGGAAAAAAATTAGCTGATGGTAAGCCTTTAAGTGGTAAAGGTCGATTAACAGACAAATTTATAAACCAAGTGACAGTTTACTATGGAAAAGCCATAAGAGATAATAAAAATTCCGTCGCAGACATGCTTAAAGCAATTTGGGCAATCTTTTTTCACAAGCGTTTAACTGACGGTGAACCGCTACATGATTTCTGCCCTGTTGGTTCAACATCTTGGTGTGAATACCAAAAAGCAAAAGCAAATAACACCCTGAAACAGTTTAAACACAAACACACAATGGCAGTACCTGTCATGGATTGTATCAAAAAAACTTTCAACGACTTGTCAGATCCAAATTTACTAAAACGGTGCCTCGGTGGTCGAACTCAAAACCCGAATGAATCATTTAATTCACTTGTTTGGAAAATGTGTCCTAAAACTTCAGGTTCAAGCAAATTAATTGCTGAAATAGCTGCGAATGAAGCAGTTGTAGCTTTCAATGAAGGGCGCAAAGGAAGACTGCAAGTTTTGAAAACTTTAGGTTTTAATGTAGGACAAAATGCACTCAAAGCAGCCAGGAAAGCTGATGAACTGAGGATTAGAGAAGCAGAAAAGGCTGCAAAAGAATGCAGCTTAGAAGCTCGAAGAGCTAGATATATGATAAATAATTCAAAACTTGAAAAAATAAAAGATAAAGAAGGTATAGTGTATGAAAGCGGAAAGTTTTAAAATGCATTCAAAAGCTGCTTTTGTTCAATAAAAAAATATTTTTTTCATTAAATATTTTAATTTAATAAAAAAGCATATTTTATTCACTTGAAAAGTCAATACAATGTAAAATATAACATTAAATGAATTTTTTTTAAAGGTAAGTGGAATGTTTCCTATTTACATAATTATCGTTTTTCACGCAAGTCTGTGTATTCTGCAGCATTTTACAAATTTTTCAATATTTATCAATTTAAACTAGCATTTAATTTTATTTTTAATTCTGAATGTTATATAATTGTTTTGTTTTGTTCATTCTGAATTTTATATTTTAAAAATCTACTTTAATCATAAAACGAAATTTTCTCAATGTTTTTTTTTTTTTTTTTTTTTTTTGCGCATATCTTCAAAATCATTTGAAGTACAGCTCCAAAATTTTTACCTTACCTAACTGTTCATACAAAGATGACAAGGAACTAAAGTTATGCAGCTGTGTATAGTTTGAAAGAAATTATAGGGCTGAATGTGTGCAAAAATGAACGGCTTTTTCTCAAAATGAAGTTTTGCATGCTTGTGCATATCATATCTCCAAAACCATGAGAAGTATAGCTTCAAAATTTTTATCCTATCTAAATATATATATAAACATGAAAATAAATTAGAATTATGCAGCTGTGTTTAGTTGAAAAAAAAAATTATAAGATTGAACATGTGCAAAAAATAATGATTTCTGTTTTTTATAATTCAAAAGTAATTGCTATTTTTCTAACTAACCATTTATATAAAATTAAGTTTAAATTATAGTCTAGAATATTATGTTTATTTTAAGAAAAAAATTATGCAAATCGTATGAAATCTGCATGAGATATCATGCATGCAGTAAGCGATTGTTCAATGCATATTCGACGTCATTTTTTTTTGTTTTTAATCATTTTAAAACCTACTCTTTGGTATTTTTTGCACATTATATATACAAATTATATATTTTTAATGCAGTTTAATATCATATAAAGATATTTTGAAAGTTCTGTGCATCTAGGGACATTATTATTTACAAAAAAAAAAAAATGCAAACCATATTATCGAATTTCGTATTTTTTGCGAGTCGCAAACATGTGCACAAATTCCTACATTTTACTCCATTTTACAAACTATTTTTTTATTTATCAATTTAAACAAGCATCAAATTTTATTTTTAATACTGAATGTGTTATATTATTAATAGTTTTATTTCTTTTTTTATGAGTTTTACATTTGTAAAATACATTTTAATCTTTAAACGGCTTTTACTCAAAATGATGTTTTTTACACTTGCGCGCGTGATATCTCCAAAACCGTTCAAAGTATAGCTTCAAAATTTTTACCCTGCCTACATGTACATATAATGAAGAAAATGAACTAGAATTATGCAGTTGTGTTCAATATGAAAAAAATTACAAGGTTGAATGTATGAAAAATTCATTATTTTTTTTCTATAATTAAAATCTAATTTCTCTGTATCTAATTAGCCATTCATAAACATTCTAGTTCAAATTGTAGTCCAAGGTATTATGTTTAATTTAAGATCAAATTTATGCAAATAGCATGAAATCTGCATGAGATATCTTGCGCGCAGTGAAATGTTATACGTCGTAATTTTTTAAAAATATAATTTCGAAATCGACCCCATAAAAAAAAAAAATTGCTGTATTATATCTAAACTAAAATTTTTTAAAGAAAGTTCAATACCATATAAATATATTTTGAAATTTTTGTGTTTCCAGAGACATTACTCTTTTTTTAAAAAAATGTACAGCACATGATACAATTTTACGTTTTCTGCGGCTTTTAAAGGTGTACTGTCCCCTTAACCCTTTCGGGTCTGATTTTTTTTCAATTTAAAAAAAAATACTTTTACGATAATAATATTAACACTAGCTATCCAAATAGATTAATCGATATTTAACGAATATTTCATTGTCTGAAAGATAACGAATGTTAATGTTTCACGTTTTATTCAATTAATTTTTATATGACAATAGACTAAGGAAGAATTTTCGGAGATGTTTAGAAAATATTACATTAGAATAAGAATTAACTTATATTACAACTTTCTAATACTTTTTGCACTTTATTACACAAGATTCTTTCAGGAAGGTAACTTTATTATAAATTTAAAGAGTGAAATCTATGTTTAAAATAAAAAAAATCGCAAACGGCGCAAAGAGAATTAAGTAAATAATAATTATTACTATTATTACTAAATGCCTACACATAAATGAAATCATATAGTAAATGCATAGACTTATATTAACATTAGTAAATAACAACAATAAATAGTAGCATAAGTATTTCTTAAAAATAAATAAAACTCAATTAAAATACATGTACTATTAATAGTACACCAGACGCGAAAGGGTTAAATTACATTTTTTACTGTAAACATCAATTCGGGTGATCCTTTTTTTTTTTTTTTTTTTTTTTTTTTTTTTTTTTTTTTGTTCTTAAATTTTCTCACGTGAATAGAAATTGTTGCTATTCCAAAAAAACTGTTGTATTTCTCTCTTATTTTATTTTATGAAAAGCTCTAGTTATAAATGTTATCTTCTGCTGTATTTAGTTATTGTTTCCTAAACTCTCATATTATCTAATCGTTCCAACATCATATTTAATTCACTTATGCAACAGCTCGACAGGAATTGCGTCACGACATTGAACTAGAATGAATTTCCTTGCATGATTTACATTGTCACCAATCTTGTTGTGGGAGAATTATCATTTATTTATTCATATATTGGCGATTACTAGATAAGTCTAAAAAATAATTATTTAACACTTGATTAATTTTTTTTTAAATTTCAATTGAATACTGTTAAAAATTAGATGAATTTTGAGTTAGCTGTTGTTAGTCTGTTATATTATATAAATGGGGTATTTAAAATACTGGAGAAAAACAAATCTAACTAGATTCAATAGACTCAAATCGAGATTCAAACCAAGACCTAGCGTTTCCAGATTATATCAACACACTTAACCCTTTCCGGTACACTGTACCCAGTCCGGAATACCTAATTTAAATTCTAAACTTGCAAACGGCGCCAATAATATTTTCATAAAATTTTGCTTTTACAGTGAAAGCTTAAATTAAGGGGTTCTCAATTTCTCACAAATTTGTTTCTAAATTCCGGTGTCAATCGATAATTTCGCACTTTACTAACAGAATTTACCCGTGCCGGAAAGGGTTAAGAACTACAATCTTTTCTCTTTCAAATTCGTACACATATGCTATGTAATTGGTATAACGAACGCCTATGAAAATTTCAGTTTGTTTTAGAATTTTCGAACTTGCAATTGAATTATTTCTTTTATTATTATACATACAGTTTTGTAAAAATCGCCACTTGTTCCGATAGATTTAGTCTACTTCAACTGAAAAACCCTTATTACTGCGACAAGAACAGGAGTAGTAATTGTAGCACATTTACTTTACCAGAATTTTGTATCTGTTGCATTTCGAAAAGATTTTTACATTTTTATAAATTACTTAAACATTCATTTTTCTTTTATTTATTTTATATTAGCCATACAAGAGATATACCCTTCAATCTAGACACTCTAAGCATAACTGCCAAATTTACTATTTTTTTTTAACTATAATTCTGATTAATAATCTTTTTCTTATTTAGTTGAATATATTTTTTAAATTGAATAAGACGAAAATTAATAATCGGTAATAATAAACGCACTTAAACTTTTCGGGTCCGATTTTTTAAAACATTTTTAGAAAAAAAAAATATTTTTAGTTTAATAACATAAACATTAGCTATCCTAATAGGCTAGTGTTTAACGAACATTCCATTGTCTGAAACGAATGTTGTTGTTTTACGTACTGATCTATTCATAATCATATGATAATAGGCTAAGGAAGAGTTTTTGGCGGGGTTTAGAAAATATTATATTACAAAAAGATTTAACTGGTATTACAACTTTCTAATACTCATTGTGCTTTATTACGCATGATTCTTTTGGGAAAGTAACTTTTATTTTAAATGTAATAAGTTAAGTATATGTTTAAAATAAAAGATTCGCTAACGGTGCAAACAGAAGTAAGCAGATATTTATTATTATTATTACTAAATATCTAAATGTTAATGAAGTCATATAATAAATGAATCGATACATACTTACAAAACTATAAGCAAACAGTAACAAAGTTATTTGCTAAAATAACATAATACTCCATTAATAAACATGTACACCTGGCCCGAAAGGGTTAAAAACAAATGAAAATGTTGTCAGCTATATGTATACGTCCTAACACAATTGTGATTTTTTTATGTTAGTTTTCGATGTTTTCACACTTAAATACATAAAAATTCCATATACTGCATGTTACAGAGGCTGCAATATGTGAGAAATGTACAATGGCATTGTTAACAAAATTATTGCATTTTCTTTGGCGTAATTCGAACTGTCAGTGTTTATATGGCTATCATGATTATCCATTAATGATTAACACTTCACTGTCTTAATTGTATCTTGCATTCTATATGAACTGCAGTAAAAATTTTACAAAGTTACCCTCATAGCATGCATGGTCACAGTGACGTCACAATGACGTCACTGTGAGTCAAGTCACTTTGGTCACGTAATATCCGTGACGAAAATGTCACCACTCAGTGACGTCACATTGTGACTAAGATGTGACTTTCTTAAAAATGTTTAGAAAATTACAAATATTCTTCAAAACATGTTATTTACTTTAAAAACATGTTTTTGGCAATTTAAATATCTTCGCTTTTGTCACAGTTTCGTCACAATGTTAATGTCAAAGTAGTCACAAATGACACATATTCACAAATTTGTCACACCGTTACTTCACAAAGTGGTCACAATGTGACGTCACAAAAAAGTTCTAAAACGGCCATAACGACTTCACATTTTAGTCACTGTGATTTCACATCAACAATCAATGGTCACAAAGTCACAATGTGGCTTTACAACGACGTCGCAGTGACGTCACCATGTCTTACGTACATTCATCTACCACGTGCTTACTAAACACCATACGCAATCGCATTTTAACGTTCTATCTTTGTCAGTCAGCTATAATCAAGGTAACCATATTTTAACCATTACCGATACTATCTAAATGTAGCAATGAGGATAAAAGGTTAACAAAATAATGCATTTAGCTTAATTTTGGGGATGATCCCCAGGATAAAGTCTCCGTGTACAATGGGGATCATGTGTCCCTAATATACATTTGTGGGGAAAAAGAATTTCTAAATCAAAAGTAAAGAAACTGTATTGGATTAAAATTACAGAACTTAGGCAATAAGGAATGTTAACCCTTTTAGTGCCAAGGAGCGCCGACGCGCTGCTCTGAAAAGTGCCAAGGAGCGCCGTCCTGCTGTATCTGAAAATTCACTTGTGTCTGACATTTTGAAGAAAAAGCTGCAGAAATAAAATGATAATGTCTTTCATTCACAGTTTATCGTTTGCAATTAGAAAACTTCTTACATTTTGGTATTTTTGTTTCTAGGCGACAATAAATTAAATGAATTTAAATAGCATTTTTTCAAACACAGCTCGCGGCAAAAGTGAACTGTCAAAAGGAGCGCTATCGCGACACTGGCATTTTTCGCAACTAGCGAGAGCAGCGCGACGGCGCTCCTTGGCACTAAAAGGGTTAATATATTAAATCAATAAATTTATTTATTTATATTTAACAAAAAATATGAAACACTGACTACCTGCTCAAAAATAAGTTTAATTGTCAGAAAACAGAAATTTCTTTCTTAAAAATAGAAATGACCGAATGAAATTCTATTTGCAGAACTGTTGATAAGAAGTCATTTTAATGGTATTTCCAATTGCTGATACTTAATTGCATTTTTTCTCTGGTTTTAGATCTAAGGATCAACTCTCCCAAGTCTCCTCTGCAGGTCATATATTTCGGCTAAGATTTTTTCCCTCTAAATTCCATAGGGGACCGTCAACAAATTTAAAACAAGTTGGAAATTGCACGTAAAGCGTAGCAAATGAGGTGCGTTCGTTGATATCGAAGTTTTAAAATATTCAGATCTTGCTGATATAGTAGAGATTACTTTGGATGCAGTATAGTAGTCGAAATATTTGTGTTCCTATAAATATGCAGGGAGTAATTTTTATTATACTTCATTAACGTATATCTTATTCATAAAATGTGAAGTAGTTTAATATAATTAAAACACCCCCCAAACAATGTTTCCCCGTATAACATTATTTAGTGGAATACTTTTGTGTGGCCCTGTAATTTAATAATACATATTCTTTGCATCACAGATTGTACAAAATGTATTTTTAGTACATATTTCATAGATTCATGTCAATTCTGTTATATTCAAATGAGTGTAACACCATTAAAGTGCATTTGAAACTTTTTTCCCCATTGACCGTAATCTAACGGAATACTTTTGATTGTCCCTGTAAATGATCTATGCATCCGATTTTCGTAACATTTGAAATGACTCAACAAAATTACGCAATAATTATATGTTTTAAATTTCAAACAATTAAAATGCATTTGAAACTTTTTTCCCCATTGACCGTAATGTAACGGAATCCTTTTGATTGTCCTTGTAATTGATCTATCCATCCGATTTTCATAAAATTTGAAATGACTCGACAAAATTATGTTATAATTATGTATTTTAAATTTCAAACGATTCGGTTGGGTAGTTTTTGCGTTGTTATATGCGGACGGACAGACAGACAGACAGACAGACGGACGGACGGACTGAGCGACAACAATAGGTGCTACGTATTTACATAATTACGAACGCACCTAAAAACGAAGATCTTTTGGATAACCTTGTTAAAACTAACGTATCAAAAGCGTTTTAACTGCACATTATGATTGACTTATTGTGCTTAGTGTTCATTTTTATTCGGATAGCATGCATAATCGTAGAGAAATTAAGCATTTTATAAAAATAGTTCAAAATTTCCTTAGTGTTTTGCTTACAACTTTCTGAGTTCTTAATATAAAGAAATGCTATTTTCAGAAAATATGACAAACAACATTGTACATAATAACCTGAAATCAGAATTAATAAATAATAAAACTTGTACAAAAAATAAGTAGGTTTACTAAATGTTTCACTGCGCATGAATGAACGCAATCAAAATATAATTTGCATAATGTGTTAGCTAATTTTATAGAGAAATTTTTCTGAAAATCTCAAACATAGCTTCAGAAGTCTGAAATTTATCATCGATAAAATAAGCTCAAAATCTGTTACTTTCAAAATGGAGCAAAAAATTAAGGGACTGTTCCATATATCCATTGATTAGTATCAATAAAGCACACACAATATTGCACGTATATTTGAATACAGCCGCTCATCTTTTTGCTTCTTTTTGGGAACAACAGATTTTTAACTAAATTAAATGTATTCATTTTTTATTTGTTTATGGTCCCCTATAGCAATTTAGAAAAAAAAATCTTCACGGAAATATATTTACTGTACTTTTTTGTTTACACATCTGGAATTTCAGAATAATTCCTCTTGCATTTTTCTAGATATTTAACAAAACGTCTAAAGTCGCAAATGGCCTGTCACTTTTGGCCATATAGTGTATATACACTATATGGCCATTGATTATTGGACACTTGCGATTTTAGACATTTTACTAAATATCTAGAAAAATACATGAGGAATCATCTCGAAACTCTTAGTGTATAAATATAATAGTATACGTCATGCAACTCCGTGAAGATTTTTTACCGAAACTCCATAGGGGACCGTCAACAAATTAAAAAACAATGAATATCTTTTGAATAACCCTGTCAAAACTAATGTAGCAAAAGCGCTCAAACTCTAGATTATGATTGAATGCCTTATTGTAATATACTGTGTTCATGTTTATGCAAATAGCATGCATACTCGCAGAGTAATTAAGATTTTTATAAAAATGGTCCCAAATTTTTCCAAGTTTTTCCCTTATAATTTTCAGAGTTCTTAATATAAAATAATATTTTTTTCAGAAAACATGACAAACAACATTGCACACAGTACTCTGTAATCAGAATTAAAAAATAATAAAAATTGTATGAAAAATGAGGAGGTTTACTAAATAATTTTTTACTGCGCCTGTGTCAAAGATATCAAAATTTCATTTGCATATTATGTTAGCTAAATGTGTAGAGCAACTTTTGTAAAAGTCTCAAAATCATAGCTTGAAAACTCTGAAAGTAATCGTCTATAGAAAAAGGACAAAATCCGTTGTTTCCAAAATGAAGCAAAAAAATGAGGGATTTTATCCAAATGTAGTAGTACATCCCGTATTGTGTATTCTATATTGACACTAATCAATGAATATATGGATACAACCCCTCTTGTTTTTGCTTCATTTTGAGAATAACGGATTTTCAACTTATTCAATTGACGATTATTTTCAGAATTTTCAAGTTATGATTTTGTGACTTTCACAAAAGTTGCTCTATACATTTAGCTAACATAATATGCAAATGAAATTTTGATATCGTTGACGCATGCGCAGTAAAAAATTTAGTAAACCAACTTATTTTGTATACAATTTTTATTATTTTTTAATTCTGATTACAGGGTACTGTGTGCAATGTTGTTTGTCATATGTTCTGAAAAAAATATTATTTTATATTAAGAACTCTGAAAATTATAAGGAAAAAACTTGGAAAATTTTGGGACCATTTTTATAAAAACCTTAATTACTCTGCGAGTATGCATGCTATTTGCATAAAAATGAACAAGGCATGCAATCATAATCTATAGTTTGAGCGCTTTTGCTACATTAGTTTTGACAGGGTTATTCAAAAGATATTCATTCTTTTTTAATTTGTTGACGGTCCCCTATGGAGTTTCGGGAAAAAAACTTCACGGAGATGTATGACTTATACTATTATATTTATACACTAAGAGTTTCGAGATGATTCCTCATGTATTTTTCTAGATATTTAACAAAATGTCAAAAATCGGAAGTGTACAATAATCAATGGCCATATAGTGTATATTCACTGGTGTGCAAAATTTAAGGACTGAGTCCCAAAATGCCAATTTTCAAGGGATTTTCAAGCGATAATTTTCACGCGAATATTCAAAAGGAAGTAATATAATTTGAATAACTACTATCCCTGCATAACAGCTAGTCCATATAATCTCTCATTCAGGTCACACATGTTCACAAGAGTCACAGCCACTACGGTGAAACAAAAAAAAAAAAAAAAAGGAAATTTCATGTCTCTTTTATGAGTCAAATGACTACTATATGTGACTCCACTGTCAAGTCCCTGCGACTGCTGCTT
The DNA here is from genome assembly GCA_964019185.1 of Maratus speculifer. NCBI lineage: Eukaryota > Metazoa > Arthropoda > Arachnida > Araneae > Salticidae > Maratus > Maratus speculifer. Next base: position 49,712,775 of record OZ025299.1, read on the forward strand.
TGTGACGAGTCACCAGGTGATTTTACAGTGTCGTTTTATTGAGACTCTCGTGTGGCTGTCATTTGGAGGCTCAATTTCAAAATCATTGTGAATGTTGCATTATGATAAATCACCAAACAATGTCCCATTAAAGTCATATGGTGCGTTTTCACCACTTTTCACAGTGGTTACTTCACAGTAGGGTCTCTGTTACCATTTGACAAAGTCTTGTGACAGAAAGCCACCATGTGACTTTAATCTGTCATTATTTGGTTATTTATAATAATGCAACATTCACAATGACTTTGAAATTGAGCCTCCATATGACAGTCACATGAGTCTCAATAAAACGACACTGTAAAGTCACCTGGCGACTCGTCACAAAGCAGCAGTCGCAGTGACCTGACAGTGGAGTCACATATAGTGGAGTCATTTGCGACTCATAAAAGAGATGCATGGAATTTCCTATTTTCTGTTTCATTGTAGTGACTGTGATTCTTGTGACCATGTGTGACCTGAATCAGATGTTATATGGACTAGCTGTTATGCAGGGATAGTAATTATTCCAATTATATTACTTCCTGTTGAATATTCGCGTGAAAATTATCACTTGAAAATCCCTTCGTCCTTAAATTTTGCACACTAGTGTAAGTAATATATATAATCACTGAGAAACAAATATGTTGATTTTACAGAAAATTTTTTATGTCACGGAAATAATTTGTATTTACTACGAAAATATCTGTTATTTTCGAAGATTTCGTTCGTAAGTGTTCTGTATAAAGATTATTTTGTAAAGTTTTTTCTTGATTAGACAGTTTTTACTTAAAATCTTTTTAAAACTGTAATAGATTTTTTTTTCAGTGTACACTGGCTCGTGCTACGCAAAATCCACACTATAATATAATTATTCAGAAAATAACAAAATTTAAATATGTACTGATTTACATAAAGTAAAACGCAGTTGGTTAAAGCAATTTCTTAATAATGATTTATTACCCTGATCAAAATTCATATGCTATCAAAAATTACTTAAGACATTAATTGCAGTGCACTAGTTATTTAACTAGTTTTTTCCAAAGAAAAATAAACTATTTTAGCATCGCTTTCTAAAAAGTTTTGCTTATTGTGTTACAAAAAATTGAAAAGTTTATCATCAAGGTTTTTTTGAAATGCATTACAAAATACAACTATTACATCATTAAATTACGTATAACAATTGAATCATCATTCAAAATAGGTCAGTTGAGCGAAACGGATTCTTCTTTTCATCTCTAGTCGTATCAGTTATTAATGGGAGAGTTACGTTTCAAAATTATTAATGGGAAACTATATTATTTCTATGCAGAAATTTTGATGCGATGGAATTGGAATTTAATATCGCTTTCGTAAATGTACTATAAGGAGATTTTGCAGGTTTAAATTGTTCAAATTAGAGGATGAAATAAGATTAAATTTCATTATTACTATTATTATTTATTTTTCTCATGTATTTGCATCACATGACGGAAACTTCCTCGTACTGAACAATTACTTAGTCTTGTTTATGATGAAATGGAGCTATTATTTAAGAATTGCGTCACTGAACGTTTTTATTCATAGTAGGGTAACATCTCCAGTAATTGGCAGGCACCAGTGATTGGCACATCCTACAAAAATGTCCTAAAATAAGATTTATATCCAGTCTTTTAAAAATGAAAGACCATATACCAGTTATATGCTCATTTACTTTACAGATTATAACTTTGATTTATGCTACTAAATTACAATAGTGCCTAGGAAAGAGAAACAATTATGGCTTGTATCAAATTAGCCATTTTTGTTCCAAATGCTTCTTCTCTGGCTTAAGAAAGGCATGCATTTCAATTTATTATTATCTGATTTATAGTATATTTTAAATTTTAATTGACAACAGTTTTGTTTAGTTGAAAAGGGTTACTTTAATTGTGTAAAAGTCTAAGTGCCAATTACTGGTGATTACAGCAACTTTTTATAAATATATTTTTATAAAAATACTTTTTCAAATATTTTTGCTTTTAGTGGGCAAAATATATGCACAGATATCCACTCTTTGATTTAAAAATATTTTCAAGTAAAAATTTTTTTCTTGGTAATGAAAATAGAAGTAAGTTTAAAGACAAATCCTTAATGTGCCAATTACTGGGGATGTTACCCTACTTACAATATAGATAAAAAGTGTTTCGGTTTTTCTTGTGGTCTGTCTTATACATGCTGTTCGTATACATATTATCCGAAAATTCTCGCATTGCTCTCTAATTCATATACATTATGATAATTTGCTGTCACATGTTTGCTACAATGGGACAAAATTGTTTGGTCTACATTTTAATGATATTATGAAACTTCAGACTTGATTTAATTCATATGCATCGCTGAAGTGGGCTTCAACATACTTTCTGTGGAACATAGTTTAAGTAGCATTTATATTTAATTTACAGGAGCAAACAAAAGAATTCTCACATAATGATCTATTGGTAAATGTTGTTTGTAGAACATTTCATTGTTATTAAGTAATTTTAATTACAATGAAATAGATGATCATTACTCACATGCATTTGAACATTTAGCATTTATTGTTTCTTTTCAGAGATACACAAAAGAATTAGATTACAGGACTGATTATGAGCTATAATTGCTTTAAATGCGTTATAAAATGAGGTATTCATTTTGAAACTTAACTAATTTTTAGTGTAGTACATGTACAATTATTATATTATGTGTAATATTTATAGGTCGTATACACTGTTACACTAAATAATTTGTACACACTACCGCATATGTACAGCAATTGCTGAAAATGAGTTTTTATTGCGTTCAAACTGTTTATTTATATATTTTACTTCATTTAGTGAAAGAATAATTTTTTTAACATTATTCTAATATTGTTGGAACCTTTTTCATATTCTATAACCGATACATGATTTTGCGTTGTTGTTTAATTTTTGACATGATATATCATAATATTTTAAAAACCTTTATTACAAAAAGTTCTTTATCTTTTGTTTATTGTTCCATAAGCGTTCTTCTCAAAGTATTAATTGGCACTACAGCTTCCTTATGATTGACAAGATATCTTGTTTATGTATTGAAAAAGTGAATAAATTAGGAAAAGTATATTTCTCGACCTTGCTGTTAAACAAACGAGATAAATTGCAAGCAGCATTCGAGAGGTTAGACAATGATGTTTCTGAAATCACACTTAATAGTTCTGAAGGCATTAACAGAAGTTTAAGAAACATTAATTATTAGAAATTCCATAATTTTTAATATAAAATTTACAATTTTACTGATTAATATACAAGATAATTTGGGTCGTATAAATTTCAGGTATTTTCATGAATTTTACTATAAGAAATTTTTGTAATAATAAAAAAAATCTGATGTCCATTTATATAAATATTTTTGGTAATTGGATTTGCATGACAGAAACAATCAATTATTCAGCATGAGCTAGGTATTTTACTTATGTTCATCTAAAAATACTGTTTAAGTACCTTTTTGAAAAAAAAAAATACTGCACAGCCTAACTTGGAAAACACTCTTTAACATATCCGTGTAAGACACTAATAGAATCTTAATTAATTGCTATTAATTCTTTCTTGTATAGTTCACTGACAAAATATTTATTTCCATTGTACTGTTATTTCCAGCCTATGGTAATTTCTACCGGTATCAGCCTGAATAAAACCGGTAATTCATCATGGTATTTTTAATTTATAATATGAATGGAGTTATGAGTGCTTTAAATCTAATATATGTATATTTTTTCTATTGAAAATTTATCAGTATGAGGCAAAAAATATTTTTTTATCTGGTTATTTGTCATCCATTGATGGAAATTCTCTTACTAGGGAAGTGCACGAAGTGTGAGTCACCGATTTTGACAAAAGTGGTATCGTTGAAAAGATCTCATCGAGAGCCGCATAAAACTCAATGGAACTACCCGTCGCAAATGAGTCGTTATCGAGATATCCGACAATATATGTGACGCAACTAGCGCATACTTAATGGGGCACCATAAAAAATTTTAGTCTCGATTTTAACTAAAGTGGTATCGTTGAAAAAATATCATCGTGAGGATTAAAAAGCTCAATAGAATCAACCGTCGGAAATGAATTGTTTTCGATATATCCGACAACTTGTGTCACATTTTTAATACACACTTCTAGGAAACTGCATTAAGTGACAGAAATTGTCGGATATCACGAAAATCGCTCATTTCAGATGGTTTGTTCCTTTGAGTTTTTTACTTCTCACAATGATATCTTTGCAAAGACACCATATCTCGATAACGGCTTATTTGCGACGTGTAGTTCCATTGAGTTTTTTACTGCTCTCGATGAGATCTTGCCAACGATATTACTTTTGTCAAAATTGGTGACTTATGCTTTTTGCTCTTCCCTAGTTAATGCAGCTTACAAGAAGTGTGTATTAAAAATGTGACACATATTGTCGGATACCTCGAAAACAATTCATTTCCGACGGGTGATTCTATTGAGTTTTTTAATCCTCACGATGATATCTTTTCAACGATACCACTTTAGTTAAAATCGAGACTAAAATTTTTTACGGTGCCCCATTAAGTATGCGCTAGTTGCGTCACATATATTGTCGGATATCTCGATAACGACTCATTTTCGACGGGTAGTTCCATTGAGTTTTTTGCTGCTCTCGATGAGATCTTTCCAACGATACCACTTTTGTCAAAATCGGTGACTCACACTTCGTGCATTTCCCTAGTTAGTAGGAAAAAGTGACTCGGTACTAATAGCTCAGAACCAAATTCTAACCTCATTAAAAGATATTTAAATCTTGCTGAATAATTTAAATTGGAATGATATATATATAACTAACCTCTTTATCGATTTAAATTTGCTGTTTAATTTTCTTCATAAAACATAAAATGAAATTTATATGAGTAATAAATATATAAATCCCTTTAAAATATAAGTTTCTAAAATTTTCTTCAAGTATGTGCTTTTGGAAATTTAGTTTGACAAACCTCGTTTAGATGAAAATGCTTGACAGGCTCCTGCGATTGGTCCTTTAGTTTCTGGCTTTCATAAAAATCTCTTTGTTATTATTTATTTATAAAATTTAGAATTTCAAGGCAATATGATAGTAAATTCTTTTCAAATATTTGTTTACACCAAAATATTAAGAAAGTACGTGTATATCTGAAATAATTGTATAACTTTAATTAAAAATTAGATTAGGAAGGGATAATTGTATTATCGTTAACTAACCTAATAAAACGTTGGAGTAAAATTGCTTAGTAATATCTTCAAATTTGTATTACTTGTCATTTGCTTATACAGATGTATGATGAGAATAAAACATGGTTATTAATGCCTCTTGGTTCATTAGGATTGTTTATCTAAAAAGCTCTTTTTTTTTAAAAGAAATATACAGGGTGTTTCAGTTAAACGTTTCAGAACTCCTAAGAGGGGTAGGGTGCATCCTGACGACTCGAAATCATATAGCGTTGCGGGGTCAGAAATGCTTTCCCGACGCTCTAGATGACGTTGTGCAAAAGTTCCTGCCCATTTCAGCTGAAATGCTCGTACCTAGATGTAACATTTGGTCAACAGTGGATCGGACGTGGTGGTCCAGTGTGTTGGCCTGCTCGGTCACCCGACTTATCATGTCTTGATTTTTATTTCTGGGGTCAAAGGAAAACACTGGTTTATGACATCCCTGTTGACAATGCTGAGGAGCTGGTTGCAAGAATCGCAGTAGCTCCCGGAGAAATTAGAGATATGCCTGGAGTATTCGAGAATGTTCGGATTTCCATGCGCCGGAGATGTGAGGTGTGCATTGTAGTCGGTGGCAGAAATTTCGAACACTTACTTTGACCCATGTACCTTTTGCTTTTTTACATGTATTAATAAAACGATTTTTCACTTACGGTGTCTTTTCTTTATGGTGCTTCTGTGTACATCACCGCTTCAGGAAAACATTTCAGACCCCACATTGCTATATGATTTCGAGTCGTCAGCATGCACCCTACCTCTCTTAGGAGTTCTGAAATGTTTAACTGAAACACCCTGTATATATAAGAATTAAATATCACATTTTCTTGTTCTTTAATGAAAGTTATTGGCGCATCATAGATATCTGTGCTATATAAATAATATGAAAGGAAAATTTTATCGCGTTTTAAATGCAGTGTAAAAAAACATGGAGTTATGTGAAATACATAAAAATGAAAATAAAACAGTCGAAGAGGCCCAAGTTTTGCATATTTTGCAACAAAGAATTACATGTGTGCTTGTAGAGTGTGTCACATAGATGCAAATCGCTACGATTTTTGACTACCTGTATCTTAGAATGCAAAAATTTGACTTTTTTAAATTGGAGATATCTTATTAACCACTTAACGAATTTGCCCGTACGTTGTACGGTCAAGAAGAGTTTAATTGATCTTTGACTTAAAGCGTTTTGATACCACTAAATTTTTTAAACACAATTTCATACTTTTAAATGGCAGAAATGTTTAGATTAAAAATTACGAATATTTTAGTTTTAGAAAAGTGGTGTTCATCCCATATTTTCAATAAAAGGCAGTTAAGTGGTTAATTGAATAAGATGAACTGTTGTTGGTATAAGGGATGCAGTCATCTGCTAGACTTACACTACAAAAACAATTGGAACTAATCAACAATTAATAGTTAAACTCAAATTGGACAAATCTGAAATAACATCTAAACTAAGAATTTTTTAAAAAATTGACAGCAGAATTTGTTTTAAAGGAACTTCTTTTAATTTATCTTTCAGCTTATTTTTTTGTCAAAGCAATCTTAAATAAAGATTATAAAAACTTTCACGCATTATAACTCAGTATTTAAAATACTTTATTGCGAAAATGATCATTATTTTTGTATTGGTTGCTTCATAAGCACTCTCCTCAAACAAAAATTTAATTACTTTAAGACATTGATGATTCCATAATCTCCTTTACTGATCCGTGCTAAGCTACCACTGCAGAAGGACAGATATGCTTTAGACACTAAGTCACGCTTCGGTGTACAATCTTGTGGCTGAATCTGATTTTTACACGCAACTACAAATTTGATGGGAAGCAACTGATTAGGTTTGACATTGATTAACATTTAAAAACAGTTACTAATCTTTTTTTTTTTTTATCTCCGTTTCAACAAAAACAATTAGTTAACAATGCTAACATTGTTATCTTTCTAACTGACTTCAAATTAAAGAGGTTGTGTAATTCATTTCTCTTAAATGTTGCAAAATTGTTTCTTATGTTACAAATGTTACGTTGAAATAGATAATTAAATTTGCATACTGTTTTTTTAAAAAGGTCTCTTTCTGCAGAGTCCCGCTTCAATATCATCATTTTCTAAAAATGCGTTTATCTTTTTTCTTTCATGTCTATTTTTGACTTTAGTGACAAACTTTCGTGATAATTTACTACACGTCACGAAATTTTTAAATTGTGTTAAGTTACATGCGATTAAAATTGCGTTTTAAAAACAGTTGTCGTATCATGTATATTTTTTATAGGTACACAGCAAAAAGTTTATACGCAAAGTTTATTTCACATTATTTTTAAAAGTTTATTTCGCAATAAACTTATTTTGTGTTTAGGGACACATTGAGAGAAGCAGCCCAGGGCATGTGTCACGAATACCACTTCGGACCTGGTCATAAATACCTTATCTAATTTGACAAAATATGTTATCTGTGAAAGACTAGATTTAAACCGGGAGGACGCGCGCAGGGCCTAAAAGACCCGGTGTGCGTATGTTTTTTACAATTGCAACCACTAATTTTTTAAAGTAATCTTCAACTTATTTTATAACAAAATTTGTAAGAATTTTCGCCGTCTAAATAAAGCGACTGTTTTAATTTGATTTTATTGGTGACAAAGTTAAAACCGTTCATACCCTGGGTAGACGCGCGTTCTCCCGGGTTAAATACCGTAATTAAATACCGCGGATCAATAAGTCATTTTTCGAACCAGAAAAAAAAATACGATTTATTAGATCGCCGTCAATATTTGTCTTCAATCACTAAATAAAATTTCTGGGTCCGAAAAGAAATGTTTGATCAGCGGATTATATGCTGGAAAGTACGGTAATCATTTTAGAGAAAGAAACATAGGTAATAGGGTATGTATGTATCTATGAAAAAGCAAATGACACAACATGTATATCCATGAATATTATAGTTTTCGTCGTTTGACCAAGAATGTCTCATTTTTAACTATATAGTTAAAATAGACAAGTTATGGGAAGTTAATCTAATAAGTTGTCTTTCTAATTTTTGACACAATGTTACGGTTAAGGGCTGTTCAGGCTTCTCGTTACTTAGCTTCCAAATTCCTTTCGGTAATATTAAGTTTAATGGGTGTTTGCGTTTTTATATTCAAACTATTTCCTCATGAAATTATTATTTTTAGCCTCCGAGGCTATTTCTTTCAGACAAGCTAAAAATGTCGTGTCATCAGCCCTGAATTTTCTAGTCAACCGATTTTGATAATTATTTTTTTTAATGAAATCTATTTATTTGTAGTTGTGCCCATTTTAATTATTTTTTAATTTATTTCCATTTTTATATTTTATTTTTAATTTTAAAAGCTTTTTCATGACATTTCTTCAAAATGGTGGCAACACAGTTTAGCTTTTCTCTCGATAATAAAAATTTATTTTCTAAAATGATTGCGTATAATTATGCACTAATTGAGTTAAAAAAATATATTTACTGAGAAATAATATTAATAATGTAAATAAAATGACAGAAAATAATATATGATAAAAATTAATGTCTAAATCAAAATAAGAGAAATTTCAAATGAGGAAAATTATGTCATTCAGCAACTAGATAAATGGGAATTACAATATTATTATGGATGCCTTTTTCATAAGCAGTAACTTTTAAAGAACATTTGAAGATAAAATGACGTCACTATTTAAAACATCGTATTTTTACTCATAACGATATTAGGTACTGTTATCCCGTTGACCAATTTCGCCAAATTAATAGCCAAATTATACATATTGACATAATTTTTATTTTAAATAACGAAAAAATAAATAATCAATAGAATATTAATAAAAATATTAATAAAAAGTCGAAATAAAAATCACTTAATGACATTTTAAACACATGAATTGTATTTAATGTCATTGAATGTGATATTCACGATCATCCATTATTGGCATTTAATCTTATAGTTTGGCGATAATTTTTTGTCGATGGGACAACCTAGTAGTACCCAATATTACTTTTTTTTAATAAAGCTATTTTTTCTGTGAGTGCATATAAAATAAAATTTCTGGATTTCGCCGGCACTCATATTACAATTTTAACTGTAATTGGGCGAATATTTGCATGCAAAATTGTAACTGGCAAATTTGACATTTACTTTGTAAATATATTTATTATATATTGATTCAATAATGTAATTACTTTTGCTTTTTTTTTAAACCAAATCGATCGGGTCTTTTAAACATTTCATTCGTCGAATTCGATGGGATTCCATTCGTTTTATTGTTAAATTGCATTTCCTTTTACTCAGAATCTATAAAAAAGCGTTTAAACTAAAGAAAAAATCCGTTTTTGATGAATCTATTCAATGAAGAAGTAGCACGTCAAATTGTATCTCTTTATTATTTCGCAATTCGAATATCTCGGAGAGAAATTGCTATTCAATTGGGTATTTCACGCCGTTCTGTTTGTTATTATATTGATAAACACAAGAAAAATGAAGTTAGTTCATTGCAATCTAAACGGGGTCGCCCTTCTAAAAAACTTCTATCGATTTTTTTTTTCTAATCGGAGGCGAAACTGAATTCTGCAATGGTAGAATCTACATTCATCTTGTTTAAATTTCTTTTTTCAGTTTTTTTTCTTAATTGTCAAAATATTTTTTAAATCCAGCCTTAATTTAATATTTTACGTTTTAAAAACTAACGAACTGGGAGTAAAATTTAAACTTTTCATGTAAAATTAAGCGCAGATTTTAGAAATATTTTGAAAACTAAGGGGGGGGGGGAAGGAAAGACATCATTTAAAAAGGGAATACTGGAAAAATAAGGTAAAAATGGTAATTTCCTGAGGGGGGATATTTTGAATATAAGAATTCAACAAACGCCCATAGACTTAACACTACCGAGAAAGAAATCAGAGTAGCAAACCAATATTGGTCCAACGTTGCACCAATATTTCATTTATTGGAAATATTGCTAATAAAACGTCAACATTGCTCCAATATTGGGATGTTCACATTTTGCCCTTATTTAGCCCATATTTGCGGCCAATATTATGCCAATATTGGTGTTTCCTCGGAAATATTACCAATAAAACGCCAATATTGTACAAATGTTGGCGTTACATTGGAAATATTTGCATTGAAATCTCAATATTTAACCAATATTGGCGTTTTATTGGCAACATTTCCAATGAAATCACAATATTGGCTGAAACTATTGGCTATATAAGGACAAAATGTAAACACCCCAATATTGGAGCAATATTTTATGCCAATATTGCACCAATGTGACAATATTGCTCCAAGTTGTAGCCAACATTGGCCCAATATTGTTTGGCTGCTGGGAGCAACCTTAAACAAAATTTTCGATTTTGCGTTTTCATATTTGCGCAAAGATATTTTCTAAGATTCATATATTAAAATCTTTTATTATATAAGATCAAAATATTTTATAGATAAAAGGTTATGCTTGAAATCATAAAGTGTTTTTTAGTTTTATAAAGCTTTATACACCCAGAAAAAGGAACTGATTAAAACTACAAAACATGTTTTGTTGAGTACATTTTGGTTGTTTTAAGCGAATTTTTTTTGTTAAAGTACAAAATCGGTTTTGTTGTTCAGACAAAAAAATATTGTTATTATTTACTCTTATAAAATTTTAACAATCTCCTCAATTTTATCTGAGTCTTACTAAAGTCTTGTATTTTCAATTTGTAATTCCAACAAAATTTTGTTGTTTTTGCAAAATTTAAATTGGTGTGCAGTCATAAGCAGTAGCCATAACTCTCTCGCGTAATTTTGTTTAATTAACTTATATAATTTAATATTAATATAATAATTTATATAATTTAATTATAACTTATAATTAGCTATAAAGTAGTAACATAATTTTTGGATAATAAAAACTTTTCAAATTGAGACGAATTAATGACGATATTATTACGTTATTATGCATTTCGGATGAAAATTATGGACGGAAAATTGCAATATATATATATATATATATATATAATAAAAGTAATTTTTTGTTTATTCAAACGAAATTTCCATTGACCCGTATTTAAAAGAAAGATTTACTGGATCAAAAAATTTTTTGTTGATTCAACAAAACTTATTTCTGGGTGTATCCTGTAAAGCTTAGATAGCTATAATTCTAAATTAAAAGCAAATGATTTACAGGAAGGAAGATGAGAGGAGATTTATAATTTAATTGTTACATGTTTCGGAGCAAGGAAAGTTAGAGATTAAATATTTCATTCTGTTTGAACTTCCCTAAAATTCCAGTCACGATTGTTTTGACCGTCATACTTAAAAAAAAAAGCGAAATTACATAAAAAATATAATATTCCATTTTTGAGATAGAAGGGAAAGATATATGTAGGACAAGATGTAAAACGTGGAAAGAAATCTAATCTTACTCGTTTTGTTTGTGTTGTATTCATTCATGCATAGCAAATATAAAAACCGCTTTATTTTCATTTTAGTATGCCTGATGTAAATATGCAGTTTAACGCTACGCTGAAAAAAAAACGACTTTTATATAGAGATTGCGATGGAAATCGAGACGTCAGTACAATCCCCGGTTTTTCAACGGAAAATTTTTGTATATTCCAGTTAATTTTACGTTTTTATTCCCGAAAAAACGGAAAATATTCTGGGATTTATGGAAATGTTTCCGCTTGAAAACGGGGATTGTATTGGCCTCCCAATTTAAAATCTCCGTAAAATTGTCCGTTTTTACAGTGTATTTTTACAAGGGTAATTCCATGAATATATGTCGTGTAAGTCACATACTACGATTTTGTATACCAGTATTTTAGAACAGAAAATTTTGACTTATTTTATCAGAGTTATTTCATTAACTGCATAAGGCCATGGAAACCTTTCGAAAATAACGGTGGAAATCAATTTAGCAGTTACCAGAAATGTGACTTACACGACAAATGCTAATGGAAATACCCACAAGAGAGTAGATTTGACTGATTTTGTAAATTCCTGATAATTTTCCACCCCCCCCCCCGAAAAAACCGAAATTTTTCTGGAATTCGCTTGAAAACGGTTGGTTTATACTATTATGATAATCCTACGTTCGACGACTGCAATACTTTGATCCACTGTGCGACGGGACCAGCCGAATGCTTTAATCCTTTATCTACCGCATTATGAATTCATGAAAATTTACATTCTAAGGTATTTTAAGTAAACTAGTACACCGAACCCGGGGTTCCCGGGTCACAGAGTAAAGGTGAAAAACTTTTTTAAAAATTAAAATTGAAAAGTCTAATAAATTTTTCCTACGTAATATGCTTTTTATACTGCCAACTAATTCCAAACAGCAATTTTATATGAAAAATATTAATTATGTTATCATATAAAGCTTTGAAAATTATCGGTACTTCCGTATTAGACGCAAGATAGAATTTATTAGCCAAAGATCTTGCCAAAGAATAAAATTGCATTATTTCAGTTTATAAAATCAACTAAGAAAATATGATACACAGATATTCTTTAAAATACATTTTTGTAAAGATTAATTGATGTATTTTTTGTAAATTAAGTTTGCAACGAACTAAAAGTTATTAAATTGATAGGAAAAAACGAAATAAAACCAACAACATTCACTGGGTTTTATAGCCGACGATATTTTGACATAACACGTTTTTAATTACTATTTTTTTCGGTTGCTATGAAAAAATGGCAACTACAATATACAATGATCTGTTATTTTTCACGTAGAAAAGAGATAAATGGAGGTGAAGTATGCAATTAAAACGGTTTCATGGGCGTTGTTCTTCCAATTTAAGACTCTTATTCGGGTCTCGTCTCGTCTCTTATTCTCTAAGAACAGAGACCGAATCCTTTAACATCATTTTTTCTCTAAATGAAAAAAAAATAATTATTATATTTTAGCATTCTAAAATAGCATTCCATTGTATTATAAATTAAAACTGTATCGCTAAAAGTTTTCCTTTTTTGCGAAAGCACGTGGTTGTGTTTGATGCAATGCAGCGAATTTTAGAGATGATTTTTTTAGCATCACCTGCAGCCACCAAATTGCATCTCTATTCATCTTCCTTTTTTTTTACTCTATGGATATTTTTCCTTTTTTTTCCCACACAAATGCGATACTTAAGTTGCCACCATTAGAGAAAATGAACTAAAAACTATAAAAAAATTAATATCTCAAAAACAAATTGAGATACAGTTTTCTAACAAACTGCATTTAAACGTGCATATTTTTCTGCATACGATGGTATAAATGTCTAAAACGTGCTATGTCTAGAAGTTTAAAATTTTAAAATAGCGAAAATTGCAAAATTAAAATTTCATCGAAAAGTGTTGCCATTCAAAACATGACGTATGCGTTACGCACAGATACGTTTGGCCTTTATTATATAGATTGTTTTAACTAAATTAAAAGATTTGCATAATCATTTAATAAATTTTTGAAGAATTTTAGAAGATTTGAAGAATTTAGAAGGATTAATTAAAATTTGAATTTACAGGGATTTTGTGCAATATTTATAATCCCACTCAAATCTTTTATTTTAAATTGTTTTCTCAGTATTTTATAGAATTATAAAATGTAAAAATATGATGTTCTTACAATATAAATGTAGAAATATTTCCGATCCCCACCCTTCCCCCTCCTTCAGCGCCAAAAAAGCTGAAAAGATACAAAGCTAAAAGAAATAATCCTTTTAAAAATATTTTTGTTTTGTGAAACCAATAATGCTTTTGGAACAAAATAAAATAATGTATCTGCAACTCATTCTAAACAGTAATGCAACTAATTGACGTATTAAAAGAAATTTATAATGAGTAATTTTTATGGTCCTTATAAGTACTTCGGTAGATAAAGGGTTAAGTAATAGATATGAAAGGATTTCCAACACATTCATAATACTTTAACAAATTCACTGTTTAATAAAATGAATGATTCAGATTCTAAGTGTACTGTTCGGAACACGCATGACATTTTTGAAGGTAATATTTCAGCAATTACCGTATTGTTCAATTAGAAAATATATAATAAAACTGAAAAATCTCTTCGGTTATTTCCGTTAATAAACGGAAATATTCTCGAATTATTTATGCATCCCTGTGCATGGTATATAGAATGTATGCACAATAAGTAATTTAAACCACAACTAAAAAAGCACAATAAGTATTATCGCCCTTAGACATTACTGTAACCGGCCACTTTTGTGTATCCCTGTAAATGAACAGCATACACTTTGGACACCACGTTGAATAATTTACATCTTGTAGTGCGCATTTCTAAAGTATATCAATTTCAATGTGTTTTGAAATAGCGTAACATGGAGTCAATAGCAACAATAGCATAGTAACAATAGCATCAGCAAAATACATTGCGAATCATTTTTCCCATCGACCATAATTTAACGAATTATTTTCAGTGTCCCGTTAAACGAACTATTTATGATACACAATTGGTTACTGCATATGCCATACTAAACCTTAATAACATATATATGTAGACATATACAGTCCCTGGCCAAATTATTAGGCGCACTCATATTTTCTTGTGTCGAATCATATTACAAGTTTCATAGAGATATTACTATGCCAATAGTTACAATTGATTATATATATCATCTGTAGGATTATAATAAATTAAAAGCATGCCAATGACTTTAAAATTATTTATTTTTGTAAATTAAATTAACAATTGCTAAAATTGTAAAACTTTAAACATGAAATTAAAAAAAAAATGTCAATATTTTTTGGAGTCTACTTTGGCGGCAATCAGTGCCTCTATTCTTCATGGCATGCTGTTAGTATAAAATTGAAATGTTTCTTGCATGTGTGAGTGATGTTTCCAGACAAGGATAAGTTTTTCTATGAGCTGTGTTTTGCTCGTTGTGAGCTCTTTGTCCAGTTTTTCTTCATTAGCTCCCAAACATTTTCAATGGTATTCATGTCTGATGAATTACCGGGAGCAGTTCAACACAGGGATATTTTTTTATTGAAAGTAGTCCTTGATGGATCGTGCTATGTAACAAAAAGCTTTACCTTGCAAAAATACAAATGGTTTTTCATTTGGAAACCATCATTTTAGCTTTAGAATAAACCGATTTTGAAAGCCTCTCTGTCTGGAGAATTGACTAAGAAGTCATAGCAAACAAAACCCAGCTCATAGAAAATCTTATCCATACCTGGAATCGTCACCCACGCATACAAGAAACTGTTCAATTTTGTATTAACAGCATGCCGCGAAGAATAGAGGCACTGATAGCCGCCAAAAGAGGCTCCAAAAATATTGACTTTTTTTTGAGATTCAAGTTATAAATTTTGCAATTTCAGCCATTTTTTAATTTAATTTGTAAAAAGAAAGAGTTTTAAAGTCATAGGCATGTTTGTTATTTATTATAATCCTACAAATGATTTACATAATTAATTGCAGTTATTCACACAGCAATATTTCTATGAAGCTAGTAGTACGATTCGACACAAGGAAAAGGGAGTGCGTCTAATAATTTGGCCAGGGACTGTATATAAATTGCATGACAATCTGAATATATTTACACGAGTTAAAACACGCCAGGCAGACAGACGGCCTGAAAAAACTGAAATCATAAACACTTCAACTATGTTAGAACGTGTTTAAAAATGGTTGACAGAAACGCTTTTTCATCAAAATCATTTAGAGAGAAAATATGTACTTCATTTGAGTCTTTGCCTACCAAAGTCAGGGAGCGTTTGCATTATTTCACAGTGATTGCATTTGCGTTCGTAGCACGGCAAAATAAACACGTATTTGCAAGTGCTTTGTTTTACGTAAAATATTCCTTCGTATATTTTCCATTACAATGCGATTTGATGCCTGTACATGCCTACATATTATACACAAGGTTATAGAGGAGAGAGAATAAAAATAATCAAACAGCTCACAAGAGTGACTAAAGTAGATTTCAAATCTCGACAAAAGTAAATTTCATAGGAGAGACAAAATAAAATTTGCATTATTTTATTGTAACATGAAATTATACATAACACAAAATAGCACTTACAAGGAAGGTCTCCATACGGGCCTACCCCGAAAAATCTGAAAAAATTACAGAATGTTCTTCTCGTGTGGATATATACGTTTATAAAATAAATTTCGGCGGAACCTCCATTCAGTATCCGTAAAAAAATAATGAAAATTTCGTTATTTGGCCATTTATCGCCGGTTGGCGAAGGAATGTAATTTCAAAAATACTTTGTGTCAAATATACTTCAAGAAAAAAAAAGTTTCATGTTGAACTTGTTTTGATAAATTTAATTTAAATAACTTAAGTTTTATGAGTTTTAATTTGTTTTAAATATAATTTTGTTATATCGATATTTATATGTATTTATATTCAAATTTAACTATCAAAATTTGAGATTTAAAACGAAATTCATAATTTAAATTAATTAAATTTGCTTCATGCTCAAATTACATTTGAGAATTGTCGATTAGATTTTGTCGCTATGGAAACATGTGGCTTTTATTTTTGAATACGCTTAAATTTATGAAGATAATTTTTCTCTATGATTTTTTTTTATCTATGAAAACATTTTTTCCAGTGATTTAATTAAATAGCTACTTCAACAAAAATATATATATGCAATATAATATGTATATATATGTATATAATATATTAAAGTCGCTCATTGTTTATGTTTAAATTCATTAAATACGATTTACACGCATTCTAAATATCTAACAGTTTTGAGTTGCATAATAATCGTTTGCTTTTGGCGAGGAAAAGAGCTGTCCTCCAAATCGAGTGACTTTTTCGTCTTTTCACGCCAAATATTCGAAACTATTTTTTTTTTACATAATTTCTAATGTGATTCCGCCGTTAATTTTGCTATATCCTTTATTACATACATAAGTACTTTAATTAGTATTTTTTCATAAAATTCTGAGTATGCCCAGTATGGCGACCTTCCTTGTTAGTGTGATGTCATTTTACTTTCGACATAGGGATATGTGATGTCGAAAGCAACATGACATCATATATTATTAATAATTCCCTTTTTAAAAATTGAATTCTCCATTTTAAAATTTAATTTATCCTCCACAATTATAAATGTAATCAAAACTCACTTTTCTTTCTAAAAAGAATATATCTCTTTTCTTGTGAGCGTTAA
Organism: Maratus speculifer; assembly: GCA_964019185.1. NCBI lineage: Eukaryota > Metazoa > Arthropoda > Arachnida > Araneae > Salticidae > Maratus > Maratus speculifer. The sequence continues at coordinate 49,730,155 of OZ025299.1, forward strand.
ATTCCAGTTACGTAAGTTTTCTCATACTCAGTCGATGCCGTTAATAAATCAAAAACAAACCTTTTATCATCTTAAAATCATTATCTGTGCGAGTATACTTTCAATTGGCCAAAGAGTATATAAAAAGATTCGTGAAAAAGAATTCGTGAACCATATGCTACAGTTGCAGTAGCAATTTATACACTTAGTATTCCTTCTCAGATTAACCCTTTGAGCTCTGATGGTAGAATTTTCTACCACATAATTTTAATTCTGAAATGTCACAACGGTACCAGAAAATTCCACCAAATTTTTTTCAAAAAGGTTTAATGCATTTTTTCGTGTATATCGTTAATTGGCATTTTTCTTTGCAAAATACTGGTGCCAATGTGACATTTGGAATTTTGAAGAAATTTACCCACCAGAGCTCAAAGGGTTAATAGCCATTACAAGTGTCTTTCGGATGCAAATATAATACTCTCTTTATATCAAAATTGGCATCTGACATCTGTGTTTTTGCTTCTAGATATATCTTTCCCATTAATCAGTGTTGGCATGCATGTTTGTACGTTGATATATTAAAACGCCAAATTAACGGTCTACTTGGCTCATTTTTAATTTAAACTTTAATTATGTGCTGTATCTGTGGGGTTATAATAGCACATGTTACCCAGATTTTGGCTCTATACATTTGGCAGTCATATCTGACAGTCACGATTCATTCTATCTCTGACCACTCTTGTGAGTAGATGAAGAGCACCATCAGTCTTATTTTTTAACGGGGGGTCACCCCGCGAGAGTGTGATACTCTATGCTCATTAATAAATGCCACATACATAATTTCATCTCTTTTATTGAATCTCCTTTAACTGAAGTTTGACACATGCGCAAAGTAATTTCTGTTGATATGGCTAGTTTCGCATGACTAAAGCAAGTATTGAACTTTAATTCACTTTCTTTTAAAATATAAACGAAAAACCTTCTTTACACTTAGCTCTGCATGAAGGAATGAAAACAAACATAAAACTCTTAAAAATAAAGGTATACGACGAGGTTTGGAAAATTGGATAAATTTTCCACCTTACACAACCCACCCTTCTTCAGTGGTCACAAATGGACAAATAGCGTAACAAAGTGATTTTCCGTTTACCTACACTTCTGAAACTTTTTGTGTAGTAAGACACAATTATGACAGATCTATTCGTGGAATAAAATGCAAACTGAATTGCCTGTCACCGCATTTTCCAACAAACTATTTATGGAAAGTACCCCAATGACACTGATGGGAAAGCGTGTTAGTCTGCCGTTGATTTTAGATTTCTTATTTCCGATAAATATTGTCTTTATCTATGTTAAAGCGTTTATGTTAGAGGCAGGATTTGATGAATAAAAGATATTGCCGATGTCCGCGCATGCTGTTTCTGCGCAATTATGTTAAAATAGAGAAAGTGCGTCAAAACCCGTTCCATCTTCGCGTCTCTAAAATTAATAACAAGGATTTCTCGAGTTAGATCTATTTACGATGAAGGTCTCCATACAGTCATATTCTGAAAAATCTGAAAAAATTACTGAATGTTCTTCTCATGAGGATATATAAATTTATTTTAAAAAATTTCGGCGGAACCTCCATACCGCGAGCGTAAAGATTAAAATTTCATTATTTGGCGATTTTTCATCGGTTGGCGATAGAGTGCAATTTCAAGAATTTTTTTATGTCAGATACACTTTAAGGGGAAAAAATTTCGTATTAAATAAATTTAATTTAAATTTTTAAATAAATTCTCTCTTTAAATAAATTTAATTTAAATAACTTTAGTTTTGTCAGTTTTAGTTTGTTTTAAGTATAATTTTTTATATCAATATTTATGTGTATTTATATTCAAATTTAACCATCAAAATTTGCGGTGTTTAAAACGAAATTCTTAATTAAATTTGTTTCAAGCACAAAGTCCACTTGAACATAGTCTATTCGATTTTGTTGCTATAGAAACATCTGGCTTTTATTTATGAATGCATTTAAATGTATGGACATAACTTTTCACAATATGATTTTTTATACAAGAAAATATATTTTCCAGCGATAAATTAACTACAGCAATAAGCAATATATATATATATATAGGGTAACATCCCCAGTAATTGGCATGTACCAATGATTGGCACATCCTACAAACATGTCCTAAAATAAGATTTATATCCAGTCTTTTAAAAATGCAAGACCATATACCAGTTATATGCTCATTTACTTTAAAGATTATAACTTTGATTTATGCAACTAGATGACAATAGTGCTAAGGAAAGAGAAACAATTATGGTTTGTATCATATTAGCCATTTTTGTTGCAAATGCTTCTTCTCTGGCTTAAGAAAGGCGTGTTTTTCAATTCATTATTATCTGATTTACAATATATTTTAAATTTTAATTGACAACAGTTTTGTTTAGTTCAAAAGGGTTACTTTAATTGTGTAAAAGTATTTTTGACACAAATATTTGGATTTCTGAATTAATGATAGATGCCAATTAATGGTGCTTCAGTTTCGCTAGTTCCAAGTAATTGGCACCCATTCCAATTACAAGGGAATCGCAAGATATGAGATTAAACTACTTATTTTGGCAGTACTTTTAAAGTTATAGACTAATTTTGTTTATCAGTTGTTTTTATTTGAAAATATGAAATTATATCAGTAATTGGAATCCATTAAAACTTCATATGACAATTACTGGGAACAGCATGACAATTACTGGGTATTAATATAAATATATTGTATTGTTTTAAATTGTTCACATTTCAGACTAATATGCCGATTTCTTACTCTCAAAAACTTGAAATATGGCATCTTCATGTACAGTAAGTTCATTTAAAGCGATTAAACCCAACGCAAAATATAAAGTTTTTTTTTTTTTTTTTTTTTTTTTTTTTTTAAATATAAACATATGCCAGTTATTGGATCACAAGGTGTCATACATTGGTGCTATGGTGCCAATTACTGGTGAATACAGCAACTTTTTATAAATATATTTTTATAAAAATACTTTTTCAAAAATTTTTACTTTTAGTGGGCAAAATAGATGCACAGGTATGCATTCTTTGATTTAAAAATATTTGCAAGTAAATATTTTGTTTGTTGGTAATGAAAATTGAAGTAAATTTAAAGGCAAATTCTTAATGTGCCAATTACTGGGGATGTAGCCGTATATTAAACTCTCTCATTGTTTATATTTTAAATTCCATTAAATAACATTTACACACGTTCTCAAAATCCATATAGTATTAGTTGCATTAAAATCGTTTGTTTTTGGCGGCGAAAAGTACTCTTGGGCTAAATCGCGTGACGCTTTCGTCTATTTACGCCAAATATTCCAAAGTATTTTATTTTTTTACAGACTTTCTACTGTAATTCCGCCTCTAATTTTGACTGATCCTTTATTACATACATAAGTAATTTAATTAGTATTTTTAAAAAAATTCTCAGTATGCCCAGTATGGAGACCTTCCTTGTTAGTTCATTGTCAATCTGTCAAGTACGACTTGGAGCTACAAATTATTGTACAAACTTGCGGAGAGTTCATTGAGCTACAAGGTGTTGCAAAAGTTCTAATGAAAAACTAAGTGTTACATAGTAACTTATTCACACACAACCCGTGTAAAGTCACGTTTATCACGCGAATTCGGTCAGTAGTTAATGAGTGAACAAAGGCACGAAACAGGGTACATCGACTACGCACTCGTAGGTGCAATTGCGTTCACCGAATCCTCTTCTGACGCCCAAGAAACTTTTGTAAATTTAAATGCATGTATCGTGGTCTGATGGTTAAAAAAGACTGGTTTTAGTAGTAAAAAGTAGAAAGGTCTCTGTCTATGTCGTTTAAAATATGTCGTGAACAAAATAATGAAAGTTTCACTAACGTAGAAAAAAAACAGCATTTGGACTTTGATTTCATTACTTTTAACCTTGATAAACGTAATTTATCATTTGCTTACGAAATTTTCATAAACATACATTACATTTAAATTCATCTAACATCTCTATATATCATTGTGTATGAACTTGAAAATGTTGACAACAATATTGTACATGTTGTATACTAAAGTGAAAAAGTATTAAATATAGATAAACTAACTCATTTAAATAAACTTGTTAGTGCCCGTGAAATGATCATGACACTTCTTAGCTCCATACAAAATGGTTTATAATCTCATTAAAACTTTAGAAATACATAAAATTTCATAGAATATTTGTCAGCAATAGTTATTTAAAAAACAAAAACAAAAAAAAAAAAAAAACAAAAAAAAAACTACCTTTTTTTTTTTTTTTTTTATAAATTGCCTAGAAACCAGCGGCATATTAACTTCTTTTATATGGATAGAGACATCAGAGAAATTGAAATTTCTCAGTTTTACAATCCAAAAAAAAAGCAACTCCAACATTTTATTTTTTTCTAAATAATGATACTTCACCTAGAATGAACAGGTAGTCATTTTCTGAATCCTTAAACTAGAAATAGAAATTTCCGAGCTATACGAATAGAATAAACAACTAATATAAATAGACAAAATGATGTAGAATTTCTAGTCACTGACGAAAGATAATTGACGAAATATAGATAGTAGGCGAAACGGAAATGAATCATTTCAGTAGCGAGAAATTATTGCTCAATTTCTGGAATGGTTTCATAAAATATGGCTTCATATAAAATGATTACAATTACTAAAACTAACATCTTGTGTTCGCGCATAAATAAGTTTGACCAATAGATTATAGGAAAACGTTCTTGAATTCTAGTAGAAGACTCTCTACTCTCTTAAAACCGCAGCCACAAAATAACTCAAGTTGAGCCGAAATTTACTCATCTCACGATTTGAAAAGCAGCTTCTCAAAAAGAGTTGAAACAATTCGAGTAGCGAGTTGTTTGTAAGCAATTTAAATCAAGATGAGTACTTAAAAAAAGCAATTTAAATCAAGAGGAGTAAAACTTAAAAAAAAAAAAAATCACGATCCAGTATATTACAGCTCTTTCCTGAGAAACCAAATCCACTCTTTCGTTTTAAGAGTGTAGCAAAGAGAGCTAGAATTTATAAGAATGACATGGAACTACTTTCTCTAGAGTCACAATTTAGATTCTAGTTGTGAGAACCATATATTTTTTAGTGTTTGGAAGTTGATATTATTTTATAAAATTTCTCATATCAAAACGTTTATAACATCAGCAGATACCAAAACTATTCTTTATGAAAAAAGATTTCTTTTTTAAAAAAACTATGTCTTTATCATTATCAAAGACAGAAGTTTGTGCGTGAGTTTCTGTTTGGAGCTTCTTTTGAAGAAACCGCTGCGTGCAGAGCTGCGAGATTTATCAACAAGCTGCCTGGATGTCTGAAGTTATATACTATGAAGCCTTTTTTACATATTTTTATTAGATTCTTTAACTTGTTTTTTTTATTCGACTTTTGTTTTTTTCACGTTTTATATTCATTTTTCTACTCTAGTAAAGGGAATCTTGACTTTTTGAAATAGAAGTTACATTCCTATCATTAATGAGGAAATGTCCAGAAAATCATCATAAAAATGACCAATGACCACTGGAAAAGGATCGGTCAAAAAAAAAGATTTTTTGAAATAGATTTTTCGAATTAGATAACATGATTTTTTGAAATAGAAGTTACATTCCAGTCATTTATGGGTAAATGTACATAAAATCATAAAAATGACCAACGAGCACTGGAAAAGACCACCGGAAGTGACCAATGTTCCATATTGGGAACATTCTGAAAATTATGTGTATAAAAATTTTTCCACCATATTAATGACTTATATTTCTGAACGAAAGCATTAGAAACCATAATGTGCAAAAAAATAATCTAAAATATGACTGGATCATAATTTGGCCTGTAAAAGATTAATGAAGAACTAAGAAAGTGAGAAACTGAATTTCCCATACTTTGATAGTTTTGAGTTAACAAAAATAGGTTTTCTGATGAAAACAATTCGTATCTATCTACGTGAGTCAAGTATTGGGGCCATCGCCTCCCCCCCCCCCCCCCCAACTTTTTCCTATTCTATTCAATGTCATTCCAACAACCCTCTTCCTCTACTTTCAAAAAGTATCCCGTATTTAGACTCTAGTCCTTTTTTGCACAATTCTCTCTACTTTTTTTTTTTTTTTTTTTTTTTTTAACGGCAAAAAGTTTTGAATGCTACATGATTTTCTTTGAAATGAAGTATAACTTGCCAAATTTGGAATTGAAGTTAATTTTGAAAATTTGAACATACCGTAATTTCCGGCGTATCAAACAATCATCTTTCGACCCAGAAATTATTTAAAATAAAATTTAAGATCTTAGATCGCCGTAAATATTTGGCCACAATTACTAAATAAAATTTCTGGGTCCAAAAGGAATTGTTTGGTTCGCGGATTATACGAAGGAAATTACAGTAGTTTCAATATATATTGCAGGTGTTTTGCTACAAGCTGAAAAAAAGGGAGAGGTTCTATATATGTACATATACAGAATGATTCATAACTATCGAAACAATAGATTATTTCCTTAAATATTGCTCCTAGACCCAATAGATCCAATTGCAAAGTTTTATCAAAAAGAAAAAAAAAGATGGACATCATGACATTATTCGTAACTGACTTTTTCCCTGCCAGTACTGAGATAAGGATATGGGCATATAATTTTTGAGATGATAGAATTAAGAGTTTGAAAATGATAGCACTATTATGCAATTATAAAAAACAAAAATGAGTACAATCAATAACAGCCTGAGGATCATAATTTTTCACTGACTTTTCTCCCGAGTAGTGAGATAAACTCGTTAACAGGGTTCTCGCTGCAGCTTGCCATTGTGCCAAATCACGACATAATGCTTCGATTGGCGAGTAAATAAACGATCAGACTCCCCAAATTGCGAGTACTCAATTTCTGCTCTTTTTTGTACGTGGTTACAGTTGAGATTTTTATTCACGTTACTATACCAATGATGTCGCTTTTTATCTTCAATCGCACCGTACCATTTACTTTATTATTTATACAGATACGGGCACAACACCAAATCCGTTTAGAAAAGCGAAAGGCAGAAATGATTATATGATAAGTATTTGTCTGTTGTCAGTTTATCAGTGTCTATGCGTCGATAAAATCGCAAACAGAATCACTAGCATCAGTTGCTAACAGTTTCGTTGAAATGTGGCGTTGAATTTGCCATTTACCGTAGTATTTATTGTTTGTATGCAAATTATCATTGGCCAATCATTTTTTTCTGTTGGTCATAATCAAAATATCACAGCAATTTAGCGCTAAAAGAATGTTGGCAGCATTTAGAATGTTCTTATTTTTAATAGTTTCTGTAACATATAATTAAATTTCTATTTTCTAAGCAATGAAAAAAAGTATGTTATTTTAGAAAACATTGAAATAAACCCCGTATACAATAAGGCGTTGAAGGTAGATTTGACAGTGTTTGATGCCGAATCTACTTTGCTAGTTTTTTTTTTTTTTTTTTTTTTTTTTTTTTTAACTCCAGTTTTTTATTTCTTGTTCGTCAAATCGCTAATGTTGATCAAAAGCAGGCGAGAATCCTGCTCGTCGGGTATATAACTTTTCAGATGATAGAAATAAAAGTCTGTGAAAATGTTGGCACTTCGATGCAATTATAAAAAACAAAAATGAGTGTAATCAATAAAGTCTGAGAAAATTTTCATTGATTATTTCTCCGGCAGTACTAAGATAAAGGCGTCTGATAAATAATTTGGGAGATGGTAGAATTGCAATTCGAAAATGTCGGCACTCTAATGCATTTATGAAAAATAAAAATGAGTATAATCAGTTATGGTCTGACAAATATAACTTTTCACTGACTTTTTACAAGCCAGTACCGAAATAAAGGCGCTTGGTAGATTTGGTGATCATAGAATTAAAAATGTGTGGAAATGTTGGAACTTTGATGCAATTTTATATATATATATATATATAAACATAAACATAATTTGATAAATTAAAATACACGCATAAATGAAGTTTTTTAATGCTTATAGGAATATGTATAGATTTTTGTAAATAAATAAATGTTCTAAATATTTGTGCAAGCGGACCCCCCCCCCCTCTCCCCAAAAATAAACCTTTTAAATATTTTGAAGTAAATCATAATGCATGATCCGGCGTTATTTTCGAACAAAGACGGTAACATCCTTATTTTTCATTCTCAATTTCATTCTTTATTATTGTTATTAATTAAAAATATATATATAAAAAAATCAGGTGATTATATACGGGTTATGACTTTAAAAAGAAAGAGGTATATAACTATTCGTAAAGCAAAACTGAACTATTCTAGTGATGATAGTTAAGATTCTCCTAATTATTTAACAATTTAACATAGACATTATAAACTTTAGTGCTTGAAAGTTACAAATTGGATTCTAAGATCGTATAAAATCAAGATTCACCTGATTACTTCATTTAACATAGTTATTTTTCATTCTTAAATAAATTATAATCCAATAAAAAACCAACATAAAATCTAATATCTGGGTGATGACATTTCAGAAGGAAAGAAAACCAATCGTAAAGTAATGCAAGTAAAATTTCACTTAATCATTCAGAAAATCATTATGAGGTTGATAGCAGGTTAAATGAAAACAAAAAAATGTCTTGATAGAATATTCAATAATTGGTGATAATATCGTTATTCGAAAAAGGAAAAAAAAAAGATAAGAAAGTGCCGAGTGTGTGTTAAAATTTGCTAAAACATTCCACACCTAAAAAAACACGGAAATAAACGAGGTCTGCAGAAATAAAAATATGTCACACTTTCGCTTAACGGGTTTGAAGGGAGGGGAAAAAACTTTAAGTTGACGAAATGTATGTCTGTCAAATCGGAATGTCAGTTCATTTAATATGACCAAATACCATGGAGGAATACACACTTATTACTGTAAAAGTGATTAGTCAAAATGTGGTTTCATCAAACTTTTTCACTTTTTTTGGCCAGTATCACTAAAACAGGTTTTTTTTATTTCTTCTATTTTTATAAGAAATTATTGGATTCGTGAAAATTTTCAACGGATTTACACGCTTTAGGGGTCAGAGAAACCAAAATACGTGTTTTTACAAAATGTCTGTCTGTGAGTCTGTCTCTGTATGTGACATAAATTTTGTGGGCACTCTATCTCAAGAACCAATGCACTCAATTTTACAAAACTTTGTATTCTGTTAGACCTTAATATGAACTAGATCTGATTAGTTTTTGGTATATATCGCTGAAAGGTGACGCTGTTATGCTGTATTATTTAGAATTTCCACAATAGATATATCTCAAGAACTAATAAATGGATTTTCATAAAACTTTATATTTAGTTAGTACTTGATATAAAATAATACTGATTACGTTTTGGTCAAATCGCTCTCCATGTGGCGCTGCCATGGTGCATTTCCTGTATTATCAAGAACTAATGGTGCATTATCAAGAACTAATGCACGGATTTTCATCAAACTCGAGATTCAGTTATAAGCTGATAAAAGTTGTTGCTGACTAAATTTTGGTCTAAACCACTTAACAAGTGGCGCTGCATTTTTCAGGAAGTATTAACATGCATAAGATAGAAGAAAGTTTTGGAATAGCCATATCTTACTTGTTTATTTTTATTTTTTGAACAAACAATGGAATGCTTTTGAAGATCTTCTTCCAATTATGAGATCAGAATAATGATTTTGTTTAACCAAGGTCCCGACGTAAATGCTTTAAACTGAATTTTTTTATGTAATTATTTCCTTTTAGACATAATGAGGATAAAAAGTTCAATTAACGGATTAATTCAACCATTCAATTTTAACGGGCTGAATTACGTCGACGAATTGTTTTGATATGAACTGATTAAGGTAAATACTAACTGCAACTTAGAGGATATACCAAATTTTTTCTTGCATGAAGTATTTTTTATTTATCATAGGAAACAGATGGTTATTGCAAAGTACATGTTAAGCATCAGCGAAACAAATTGGTCAATTTTTTGTTTCGAAGAAATTTTGTTTTTAAATTAATGTTTAAAAAAATGTTAACTAAAAAAATATTTTTTAGATCGATAAGTGAGGTCGTCAAGGTTTTTAATTCACAATGATGTAATTTTTTTTTTTTTTTATCATCTCATCCTTTTAACTTCCTTCATTACTTTCTTCTATCTTTACAACAAAAAAGGTATTGGATTAGTGAAAATCTTCAAATTTCCTTTTTTTAAGGGTTTTACACGTTTAACCTTCCGTCTACCAGACAAAACACCCATTTATCTACGGCAACACCTAATTTTAATTCCAAACTTGCAAACGCCACCAGTAATATTTTAATATAATTTTGCTTTTACAATGAAAGCTTAAATTAAGGAATTCGTAATATCTAGACAAGTCCTTTATAAATTCCGGTGTCAATCGACAATTTCTCATTTTACCATCGACACCAGAAATATTGCTGTCGGGTCCAATGGACCCGTCTGGTAGACGGAAGGTTAAGGGGTCAGAGAACCCCACAGAACAGGCTTTTTACAAATTGTCCGTCTATGATGACTCTGTCACTCTACGAGTCTGTATGTGACAAAAATTTTGTAGGCGCTCTATCCCAAAAATTAATGCAAAAAATTCAGAAAACTTTAGATTGTTTGATATTGATATAAAATGGAGCTTATTAGTTTTTGGTTTAAATCGCCCAACAGGTGGCATTGCTATGCGGCATTATTCATGATTTTCGAAATAGTTCTATCTCAAGAACTAATACACGAATTTTGATCAAACTTCAGATTCAATTAGTTCCTGATTAATTTATTGTACTTTAACTTTTGAGGTAAATATCTTAACAGGTGTCACTTCTATTCAGATTTTTTTTTTTTTACGATTTCTACAATAATTTTATTAAATTACATAACTAGCGATACTTTTATGCTCCATTTTTTGTGGAAGCATTAACATGTATGAGATAGAAGAAAGTTTTGGGATTGCTATATCCAACTGGTTTTAATATTGTGAAGACCTTTGATAAAAACAAACAAAAGAACATCTATAGAAGAATAAACATTGAATGATTTCATGATTTATTGGAAAAGCGTTTCTTTAATTATTATAAACAAAATACATTATTGATTGGTTGTTATGAGGATGAAAAAAAAATCTAGACATGTAAATTTATATTCAAAATAGATAAGAAAAAACCAAATTTGTATCTTTAATTTTGTTAATACCTGTAATTATACTTATATATCCGTATATTTAGCAATCGCACCAGGTATTATAGTAGTTTTAAAAATGGGGTAGTTTTTACTATATTTAAAAAAAATTAAATACTTTTTTAAAAATAGTCTATAAACACACAGTATACTCTGGATATTCTAATAAATTTATTTATACTTCTTTAGTTATAAATATAGCATTTCGTATAATTTTATTAAAAACAATAATTCTAACTAATATTTTCTTTAAAAACACCTTGAAAATTTCAACGAAGTTGAAAAGAATTTACGGATTCGGTTTGTCTGGCCGTCTGTCCGCGCTCTAACTCCCGTAAATATATTCAGATTGCCATGAAATTTTTGGACGTTATTGAGGTTTACTCTAGCACGAACTCTATTGAAAATGAAGCATGTGCCATGATTAGTTTATTTACAGGGACAGTCAAACTTTTTCCGTTACATTACGGCGTAAGGGGAAGAATCGTTTCAAATGAATTTTTAAAATGTTACACCTGGTCAAACATATTCAAATTTATATGCACTTACATAGTTCACTAAAATATGCATTCTGTAAAATATGCAGTGAAAGAATAGTTGTTATTCATTTACAGGGCCACACAAAAAAATTCCATTTCATAATAAAACTGTTTGCGACGTATTTTAATTATGGTAAACGATTTCATGTCCATTCAAATTGATATACGCTGCTAAGGTTTAGTATGGGTTATTTCAGGCATAATATAAAGTGCATAGCATTTACAGGGACACAAAAAAGATTTCAAATAGTATATTCTATCCGAAGTACTGCATATTATAGATGATGGCTGTTGGATAAATGAAATGCATTTTTAATTATGATATGCGCTTTTAAGTTGCACTAAATATATACACATTATATGGTGTACATAAATGCTAATAGTTACACAATTTGGATATACAGTGTTACACAAAAAGCTGGGAAATGTAACAATATGAACGTAATTTACTAAAAGGAAATTTTTAAATAGATTATGCATTTTTACGCTGCACTGCATTCAATTTACTAACAAATAATTCTAGAATCTAGATAAAACGATACACAAGGTCACGCAAAGAGCTATAAATACAGGATCGCCTATGGATGATAATTTCAGGAAATGTGATTTTAAGTAGTTCAAAGAGTATTTTTGTTTTAACTAAATTTTAGTAAAATACTTTCGAGTAATAAAAGTATTATATAAACTACAGGACTGAACAAAAATATTCAAGTATGTTTCCATATATTAGTATAAATTGCTGAAAGAAAAAAATTCAACCAGCTACGCATTTTCTTGCCAAACTAAATTTCCCCATTATATAGTATATATATGTCAACCGACAAATCAAATACAGACTTGATCAAAAATATTGGAATACATGTTTGGCTAGAGACAATAAACTTTATTTGCCTTGATAACGAAGTGTTGATAAAGAATTCAAGAAGTGTCGGAAAGTGTTTCATAATCTGTGCTTAACGCATGATTTTTCTTGTTTAATTTTGAACAAGAATTTTTCCGAACGAAACCAGGGTTATTGGGCCTCACTGACGGCGGCAGTGTATACAGATCGTTATTATTCATCATTCAAAGAGCGTAAATGTCTTATCTTAAAGACACGCGGTGAACCAGTCAGATTAAATTAAGATTATCGTTTATGTTGCTGTGAAACCGATGACATTCTTACAATTTGAATTTAATTACCGCAGAAATGAAATTTTACCAAGTAATACTTTTAGTTTAAAAAAAACCAAACATTCGCATGAAAATTTGAAAAATTTAAAAATCGAAGTGAACAAAAGTTACGATGATGAAATAGCATAATGAAATCGGATTCCTTTTGCCATCGTTAAAAAATCGCCATAAATCGCTAACATCGCATAAAAAATCGTGAAATATTCAAAATCTCTCGGAAAGAAATTTACTATAATGGGTTAAATAATTGAAATGGCGTTCTTTTTAAGAATGGGGGAAATCTTCGCTGAATGCGAAAGAGTTATACAAATCTCATATTAAATTTTGCGAAAAATTCAAACATCGCAGATCACAAAATTTACTGCATTGGGTTAAAAGTTCGGAATATAATTTCTTTTAGGGATACCAAAAACTCGCAACATAACGTGTAAAAAAAAAAGCTAAAAAACTATTTTAAATAGTTAGGAGAAAACAAACAAACAAAACTTGAGTACCAATAGAATTTGGAAGGTTCAAATAATTTTTTTAATCAAATAAAACAATATTTTTTTTTCAAAAATGTTCGCTCATGTCTCCCCTTAATACCTTCGCGACCTGAGCCTTTTACGAAATTTTTAATGTTTTGTCACCGGTTTTAAAAAAACAGAAAGTTGTGCCTTATTAAATCAAAATAATGCTCTGATTAAATAAGGCAAATTTTACAGCAAAATTTTACTGGTGGGGATATAAACGAGGATTTTTTAGCCTTTTGCGGTACGTATACTTATCGCTATTCCCCAAGGAGTTAATGATGATGTTTTTCGACAAATAACTTCGAACCAGAGACAAGTATGATGTTTCTAATTCATAACCATTTGTTTAGTCCCGCTGCCGAGTCTTATTTCTCTGCCTGAAGCAACGAATAAATTAAGTTGCGCTCGTTTAATATCAAGCTTTTCACAAACGTAAAATACACATTCAAAAGCAGTTATTCATATGTGTATATGACGGAGAGCTTATAATAAATTAAATATATTTGCTATTCAACCAAGGCATGCGACTAACAGTTGCTATTTTTTGTAACCGTCTCCCTTGTCACATCAAGATAGTCTAGACAAAATTTTTGATCCGCAGATAAAGTATTTATTAGCGCAGATGTGTATACGGATGAAATTATATTAAAATACGTATTCTTTATATCGTTCCATTTTTTTAAGTCAACCAAATAAAGCAATTCGTATAGCAAAATATTTCTATAAAAATCTTTTCAGTATAATAAATTAACAAATATTTTTTTTCTTGAATAAATTTTGTATGCTTTTTTAGATTTTTTATAACTTTCCATATAGTTGAAAAGTGTTTATGAATTCATCTTGTCCTTCTGAACCTCTGCTAAATCTCTAAAATATGTATTTTACCTACAATAGAAAATAAAATGTGTAGCATTTATAATTCGTTTAAGAGGTCACAAAAAATAATTCAGTTAGGGGAGATTAGAGAAGAATGGTACACTAGGAGGGATGGGACATCCGCAAAATGTTTTTAAATAAGTTTGATTTTCAATTTATAAAACTTTCAGCAGATGAAATAATCATTGCATTATACTTGTTGCTATAAATCCTTTTAGTTGCAAGCAACTATGAATTCGTGACTTAAAATGTATATTTTACAACATCAAAAGTAACTAACTATTCAGATTTTTAATGTAAATTTTCAATCTCATTCTTTGGTGCTAACTTAATTTACTTTAATATTTTTATAACTCAGTAATATGCCATTTATAAATAAACAGTTAGGTTAAATCTAAAAGCCACATGCTTGTTATTTCTTTTAATGTTGCTCTAAGGGAGAGATGGGACATGTTATATCTCTCCCAAATGATATATCTATCCAAATAATTATGTTTAATTACAAACTGTTTTTCGGTATGTTATTTTTATACGACTATTTTGCTTTGGAATTAAATAGTGTAAAAAAAAAAACCCTGTTATTTTGAAAGTTAAAAAATTGAAAATTTAAAGCATTGCATTTTTTCTTATGCATTATTTATCAATATCAGCCTTTAGTATTAAATGTTTAAATTAATTTTCTTTGTTTTTTAAAATAAAATATTATCCTCATAGCATGCATGTTCACAGTGACGTCACAATGACGTCACTGTGAGTCACTTTAATCACATCA
The DNA here is from genome assembly GCA_964019185.1 of Maratus speculifer. Lineage (NCBI taxonomy): Eukaryota > Metazoa > Arthropoda > Arachnida > Araneae > Salticidae > Maratus > Maratus speculifer. Next base: position 49,745,220 of record OZ025299.1, read on the forward strand.
CATCTGTTCCCAAAATGCCACCACTCAGTGACGTCACGTTGTGATTGAGATGTGACTTTCTTAAAAATTTTTAGAAAATTAAAAATATTCTTAAAAACATGTTATTTACTTTAAAAAACATGTTTCTGATAGTTTAAATATCGTGGCTTTTGTCAAAGTTTCGTCACAATGTTAATGTCAAAGAAGTCACAAATGACACACTTTTCACAAATTTGTCACACCGTGACTTCACAAAGTGGTCACAATGTGACGTCACAAAAGAGCTCTAAAACGGCCATAACGACTTCACATTTTAGTCACTGTGACTTCACATCGACAATCGGTGGTCACGAAGTCACAATGTGACTTCACAACGACGTCGCAGTGACGTCACCATGCCTTACCCCGTAAAGCAAAGAGCCCCGTAAAAAGACCCGGATGACCATGTAAAGTCTATGGGAGCGTTCTTTTCTAATATCTCGTTCAAGTTTTAATATTTTGACATGATTTTTTTGCATAAAATAGTTCAGGACGATCCACAACCGGGCTACTTTTTACTTTTTCGATTTTGGTTATATATTTTTTATATTATGATAGTTTCAGTTTCGGAACCGGTTTAAACCGGTTTTAAAAATTAAAGTAATTTTTTAAAAAAATCTAAAACCAAAATCGAAAAAGTAAAAACTAGCCCGGTTGTGGATCGTCCTGAACTATTTTATGCAAAAAAAATCATGTCAAAATATTAAAATTTGAACGAGATATTAGAAAAGAACGCTCCCATAGACTTTACATGGTCATCCGGGTCTTTTTGTGTACTTTTCCTGTGACTATTGTGGGCTCTTAACATTTTGACGAAACTGTGACAAAAGCGACTATATTTAAATTGCCAGAAACATGTTTTTTTAAAGTAAATAACATGTGTTGAAGGATATTTATTAATTTCTAAAGATTTTTAAGAAATTCACATCTCAGTCACAATGTGACGTCACTGAGTGGTGGCATTTTGGTCACAGATGTAATGTGACCAAAGTGACTCACGGTAACGTCACTGTGACCATGCATGCTATTAGGGACTGTTACTGTTTTGAAATATTTATAGAACTCAAACTGCAATTAAATGGATTCATTAGAAAAAATGAATATGGATTTTTTCGGAATTAATTTCAGCATTTTGATTATGTTTTAAGCAATTTTTTCTAATTAAAAAAAAATTTATTTAAATAATTTTACTTTAATATTTTTAATTTGGTCTCAAATATATTTAAATTATTTTAAAATAAAGTGGTGCTTCCATTAATAAAAACGGTTTAATAATTATAAATTAACAATTTTGTTTTATTTCTTAAGGCTATAGGGTCTTTCCAGGGTAACTTACGTTACATTTAGAACAATTTACTGCAGTAATTTTAGTAATATAGCACAAAAAAATATTCAAATGTAAAATTAACATGATTTGTCAATGAATTGAAATTACACTTTATATAGTTGTCTATATTCATTTTTCAATAATGACAGTGATGTTGGTAAATAAAACTACCAAAATTTAAGAAATAATATTAAAATAAGGTAATTTTAATGGAAATTGGGCTTTGAATAAGTTTAATTGGCAAACCATGTCAAATTTACAATTTGAATAATTTTTTGTGCGTGTATATTAACCCTTTCGGGTCTGGTGTACTATTAATAGTACATGTCTTTTAATGGAGTTTTATGTTGTTTTAATAAATGCTTTTGCTACTATTTACATGTAGTCATGTTGGCATAAGTCTATGATTTCATTTATGTTTAGGCATCTAGTAATAATAATAATTATTGCTATTTTCTTAATTCTCTTCGCACCGTTTGCGATTCTTTTTATTTTAAACTCATTACATTTCAAATAAATGTTACTTTCCTAAAAGAATCATCTGTTATAAACCCAATAAAGAATACTGCCCAGTTAAACTGAAGGCATTGAGCTCACAGGCTACAAATACTAATTGCACATTAAAGCTTTATATTTTCAAGGGTTAATTCCGTTCGAAAAAAAAAAATTAAGAAGGGGAAACAGCTCTCCCCTTTTCTCTTTTTTTATACTTAATCATTGAACCTCCTATACTATCAAAGACATGCTTTATCATATAAAAAATCTATATCCAAAATTCAGAGCAAATTAGATAATTCTTAATAAAAACCCATTTAGCATTTACATAATTTAAAAAGAGTTATCCCCCTCTTTTATACTTAACCATTAAACTTCCAAAACTATTCAGAGATTTGAACGAAATCTGAAAATTCTGCTTGAAAAACCCATTTATATAAATTAAGGGGGGGGGGGACATTAGAACCCCTGTTCCCCTTATTTATACTTATTCAATGAACACCTAATAACAGTCACGGAATCGCCTCATCAGAATGATCCTAATCTAAATTTTGAACGAAAATTAATTCTGCATTAAAATCCCATTTATATCAACTAACGGGGGGGGGGATTAGAACCCCTGTTCCCCCTATTTATACTTATTCAATGAACACTTAATAACAGTCACGGAATCGCCTCATCAGAATGATCCTAATCTAAATTTTGAAAACTTAATTCTGCATGAAAATCCCATTTATATCAACTAACGGGGGGGGGGGGGCATTAGAACCCCTGTTTCCCCTATTTATACTTAATCAATGAACACCTAATAACAGTCACGGAATCGCCTCATCAGAATGATCCTAATCTAAATTTTGAAAACTTAATTCTGCATGAAAATCCCATCTATATCAACTAACGGGGGGCATGATCCCCCCGTTCCCCCTCTTATACATATCGAATGAACTCCAAAAACTAATCAGGGAAGCGCCTTGTCAGGATATACCTACATACAAAATTTCAAGTGGATCGGATATTTTTATCATGAGTTATCGCGTTACGCACATACGAACATACATACAGAACGGACGGGCACATAAGCTCTCAGGCTATGATAGCCTGTGAGCTAAAAAGTATTAGAAAAATGCAATATAAGTTAAATCTTATTGTTATACAATTTTTTCTAAAAATCACCAAAAATTCTTCCTTAGTCTATTGTCATATGAATATTAACTGAGTAGTATATGAAATAGCAACTTTCGTTATCTTCCTGACAGTGAAATATTGGTAATACACTAATTAATCTATATGGATAGTTAGAGTTAATGATATTAATGTAAAAGTATTTTTTTCTAAAAACTGAAAAAAAATTTGGACCCGAAAGGGTTAATAAGATTGCTGAAAATAGTTTAAAATGTAACGTAAGTTAAAATGGAATGATCCCGAAGCGTAGGAAGTATTATACTTTGACTGTGGATGTGTGCTTATAACTAAAGGCGTACCTATTGAACATTTGTAAGAATAAAAAGAATATTGCCCAGTTAAACTGATGGCATTGAGCTCACAGGCTACGCATACTAATTTTACATCACAGCCTGATATTTTAAAGGGTTAATTCCGTACGAAAAAAAATTTAAGGAGAGGAAACAGCTCCTCCCATTTCTCCTTTTTATATTTAATCACTGAACCTCCTAAACTAATCAGGGGCATGCTTTATCATATAAAAAATCTATATCCTAAATTCAGAGCAAATTGGAAAATTCTTAATAAAAACCCATTTACATAATTTAAGAAAAGTTATCCAGTTATCCCCTTCTTTTATGCTTAACCATTAAACTTCCAAAACTGTTCAAAGATTTGAACGAAATCTGATAAATATGCATGAAAAACACATTTATATAAATTAAAGGAAGGGGTATTAGAACCCCCGTTCCCCCTGTTTATACTTATCTAATGAACACCTTATACCAATCACGGAGGCGCCTTATTAGAATATTTCTCTATCTAAATTTTGAACGAAAACTGATAAATCTGCGTGAAAAAACCATTTATATCAATTAAGGGGAGGGGAATGAGCCTCCCGTTCCCCCCTTATACATATCGAATGAACTCCAAAAACTAATCAGGGAAGCGCCTTATCAGAATATACCTATATACAAAATTTCAAGCGGATCGGATATTTTTATCATGAGTTATCGCGTTACGCACGTACGAACGAACGTTCACGCATACAGAATGGCGGGCACATAAGCTCTCAGGCAGAGTTGGGCAAAATACACCGAAAAATCATTTTCGATACAAAATACAAAATACATTAGTTTTAGAATCTAAAATACAAAATACAAAATACTTTTCAAATTGAAAAAGTTCAAAATACAAAATACATGTATTTTGAAAATACATTCAAAATACAAAATACATTTGGGAAAAAAAATGTATATGAGATTAGATGTTTTGTGTATGAGATGTATATGAGATTAGATTAGATGTGTCGCGACTAAGTTAGCTGGCAAATTTTAATCCCGACAGTCGGGTCGGGCCTGACCGGACCTGTTTTTCAGTCGTTCCGGGCCTGCCCGGGTCGGGTATCGGGTTTATTTTTATTTTTTTCAGAAAGATAAACTCAGATAGGCCTCGTCATCACTTTTTCGGGTCCCGGCTTTACTTTTTTCTGCAGATTCGGGCTTGACTAATTCCTTCCAGATCGGATCGGAATCGGGTTTCATTTTTTTTTCTAGAGAACTAATTGCGGTAGTCAAAAATATTAGTATAGATCCCAATCCAGCCCGTATGAAAACCATTGGCTCATTCCATCTCGGTCAGCCTATGGGAAAAATCAGTAAAATCTGGCCCGACCCGACAATTTTTTTTTTTTTTTTTTTTAATGTACGTATTTTTAAATTGCTATAATTTTACCATTACAATTATTATTATTCTTTATGACTAGTAAGTATATTTCTGGATAATAAAATTAAAGCACAGCAAAGGGAACTCTGAAAATGAATCTGTCTATAAATTCTGTCTTAAACAGGAAATGTGTTGATTCATGCAAAATAAATTTGATAACAAGAAAAAAGAATATGATACATTTACAACAAGCTACGTTCCTCGTCCCTGCTAAGAAATAAACCTATCTATAGTCTATTTTTTCTTCTATCCTGTGCGAAAGCTTCTCAGAAATTTTTATTGTATAGCATTTTTCGATTTTTAAGTTTCCAAGGCATAAAATGATATTAAGACTGCTCTCCTCTGTTCTGCTCAACAAGTGCAAATGTTTTGACACATTTACAAACCCATTTTTTAACGGAAAGTTATATAGTTGGAAGGCCTGATTATGGAAGTGATTTGGAATCAAACTGACTTTTCCATTTTTGTATCAATAAATTATCTGTTGAGTTATAATGATTTCGATCACGTGACAAGCACGATTTTCACCCCAGTTTCAGTGGTTATTCTTATTTCGCGAGGAAATTCGATTCAAAACGCCCACTTTGATATTATTTTCTGAAAAATCTATTGTATTTGCAAATTATGGGAAAATGAGTGATGATTAAATAATTTCTGCACCTTCTATCTTCATGCATTTCCAAACAAAAATAAATTAAAACATGTGTCATAAAGTTGCCCTTTTTGACTAAGAACAGCCTTAATTATAACAAAAACATTTACATAAAAATAAATATTCATTTTAAAATTAAATATCGCAGTTCAAAGTGATTTTTTAAAAGAAAGTGTATAGACTTTCTTTTAAAAACATGAAAAAAATATGTATTTTTGATTAGAATTCCTCGAACAAGATGATTTTTAACCACATCGACACAGAAATTTATGTTTTCTGGAAATTTAATTGATCAGGGCTAATCAAGTTTTTGCACGAACAGGGCCTGGATGAACTTTTAGCTTTTATATCGAGCCGGACTAATTCCGTGATTTTACTTTTTGTATCAGATTGTGTAAATATTTCTTTTCTACGGATCGAAACTTTATACTGGTTCGGTTTGTGTCGGAATGTGCCGAACAAAAAAGGTCTTTGTTCGGTTTAAACTGGACATAATAATTTCGGCCTGTGTAGACCTCTCATTTGTGCTTGCACAAAGCAACTGTTAGGCGTTTTTGTAACACCGATTAAATTCTTTGAAATTATAAATTATCAAAGTAAATAAGCAAAAGGAAAGATAGATAAAGAAAACAAATCAATCTATTTGAAAATATTTTTTATAAAATAAACGAAAAATACTTACAGATAAAATGTTGAAACGTATACAAAAATATAAAATCTTTCTTGGGTATAATTCAGCTTCATTTTAAGCATAGGAGTAAAGTGTTATCAAAACAATCTATAAATCAAAATTATGTTTAGAAATTATGATAGGCCTTCAAAAGAAAAAAAAAACTCTCAGATTGAAAATTATTTCATAAATATCTTTTGGAGAATTTATAATTAAGGATAGACAGAGAAGGTTTTAAAGGCCGAAACTGAATTTCGGTGATTGGAAGTAATAGTTAATAATAATACATAACAGAATATGAAGTTTGGTGACATTTAGTGCATTAGTTCTTGTTAAAATACTGTAAATCCTGAGAAATGCAGCATAACAGTGCCACCTGCTGAACGATTTGCACCAACACTTAATTAGTGACGATTTATATTAAGATCAAACTAAACCTGAAATTCGTTGAGAATATATGCATTACTATTTGAGATAGAGCTAGTGCAGAAATCGTGAAAAATGTAGCATAACAAGGTCACTCATCTGCTGAGCAATTCACGCCAAAACTTAATCGGCAACAACTTATGTCAACGTCTAACTGAATCAGAAATTTGATGAAAATCCGTGCACTAGTTTTTGAGATACAGTTTTTGCGAAAATTGTGAAAGACGAAGCATATCAGCAGCACCTTTTGGAAGAGTTACACCATTACCTAATATCTAACATAACTTATGTAAATGTCTAACATAATCTAAAATTTTATTAAATTCTGTGCATTAATTCTTAAGATAGAGGGCCCACAAAATTTGTATCATACACTGATAATCTCATAAGTAGACATTTCCTAAAAACCGTCAGTGTTCAGGATCTTCAAAAATATAAATCCATCGACAATCTGAAGTCGAATTTTTTCACGAATCCAATACTTTTTTGTATTAAAGATACGGAAAAGTAAAAAAAAGTGCGATTGAATAAAATTCGAAACGGCAGTTCAATAGTTATTCTTAGACGCATAATAAACACATAGATATAAAAGCATTGTACAGCCTTCTTCGTAGGTTAAATATCCACCAATATGTATAATAATAAATACGTAATTCGGTTTATTAAAAATACAATTCGATAATGCCTCAAACACTACTACGCAAATACAATCATGCTTCTCATGAATATTAAATAAGAAATAATTTAAAAAGAAATGTTAAATAAACATGTTAAATATTTTGTTTAAATCTTGGGAATATCATAATGTGTAGAAATACAACGTTTGGGGTATCATGATACCAAATTAAGTTTATTAAGTTATTTTTTTAAAGTCATGTTTTTTTGTGTTTAACATATGTCTTCTATCAATGCATCATTTTTCGTCCTGGTCTGTTTTGAAAACCCTCCAATCTTGAATGAGTCATTACATTAAAACTTAGAGGCGTGCGGAAAAAAAAAAAAAAACTGCGTCCTAGGCAAAGTTTAAATTTGGCGCAGCCCCCTCCTACCCAAAACTTCTCCTTGTAATAGGCCAAAAATAACGTTGGTACTATAAATTTGGCGCCCCCTTTAATTTCTGCGGCCTAGACAACAATCCCCTTCTCCCCCCCCCCCCCCCTTTCTCACGGCGCTGTTAAAAATACTTTAAATACTCATAACGTAATTTTCCTTCAATTTTATTGCAAAGATGTATTTAAACATAAGTATGCTATACTTGAAATAATGATTGCAAATTAAAAATTTCTACTGCTATTTAAATATGAAAACACTGCTTTCTCTGAAAGAATCATTTATTGATTTTTTTTTTGATTAATTTGCAAAGTTAAATGTTAAACATTCCTAACACACACTCTCTGAACAATGAACGTTGATCTCGGTTGATACATAAATACTCGGGATACTCAGGATACGTCAATAACTTCACAATTAGTAATGTGTAAATTTCTATGCTTATATATCTGTACAAAATACAAAATAATGTTTCATTAATCTTTTGTAAATTTTAGTCTAAACAAATATATGCACATTCCCGCATATTGAAAATCATAAATATTCTTCTAAAGGGGGGATAATTTTGCAATTAAACAAATTAACATTCTCATTGATATTAAAAACTTTCATCTGTAAAACTTCCGTTTACAATCGAAACTCAAAAAGAATCAAACTTTAGCTTTGTACAGCAATCGTACACAAACATTAAATTACATTTCGTCTCTACTACTACATTACTTTTTTTTATATGGTTTTTTAAAAAACATTAGACACAGCAAAAATCTAAATAATTCTTCCTGTTTATCACACTGTAGTTTTTGTCGTTCGCTTAGAAACGTTATAATTATAAAATCTAGAACTTTAGAATCGTAACAGTTCAGCAAAAATGCCTTAATAAAAGAGAAGATTGATTCTAATCCTTATCGTATCAGTAGTTGTAAAGTATGTTTGCATTAACTTTCAGAAACGAATCCTATAAGACAAAGAAAACAGAAGGCTCGTATTATTCTTTTATGAATTTCACATCTGCAGTTTCAAGGAAACAGCTGGAAACCTGCAGAAATGTATTTTGAATATGAAATGTATTTTCAAAATACAAAATACTTAAAAAAATCATTTCAAAATACATTACCAAAATACTTTCGTTTAGTGAGGTTAAAATACAAAATACAAAATACAAATGTATTTTGAAAATGTATTTCAAATACATGTATTTTTGATACTGCCCATCTCTGCTCTCAGGCTATGATAGTCTGTGAGCTAAAAACTAGGTTTTTTTTTTAAATCTTGAATTTGATGTATGATTTGTTGTAAAAAATCTAAATCATATTTTTATGCCATTGAAACTAGGTCATTCTTTTATCGACATCCTTTATATTGTGAAAATATTATAAAAATTTTTAGCTGCATGTTACAAATAGAAATGATATTTTTAAAGGAAAACTATTCCTTAAATAAAGTGCTTTAAAAATTTGCAATGATAGGGGGTTCGGGAATTTAAATTTATGTATAAGGTTGGATATGTGCTTATTACTAAAGATGCATGGATTAAACATGCGTAGAAAAAAAACTGGATCAATTTATTTTCAATTTGATGTATGATTTCTTGTAAATATTCTAAATCATAATGTTATACCATTAAAACTGGGTCATTATTTTATCGACACCCCCCCTTTTTTTTTTTTTTTTTGAAAAAAAATACTATAACGAATTATTAACTGGATGACATAAATAGAAATATTTTTTAAGGAAAACTATTCTTTAAATAATTTGCTATAAAAATTTACAATGACAGGGCCTCAAAAACTTAAACTTATGTATAATATTTTTTAAAGTGTGAATGAAAGATTTTTCTTGGTTTAACTTAAATGTTTAATTTCTCGTCTTTTTTGTAGATGACAGAAATATATGTATATACCGTATTTACTCATTTATAACGCGCACTTAAAAAAAAAAAAAAAAAAAAAAAAAAAAAAAAAAAGTCAAAAATACTAGGTGCCCGTTATACACAGAATAATATTTTTCTGTTGGATGTAATCACACGATATACATATGAAAAAAGAAATTATTCAAAGAAGCCATAAACACTCAGAAAATCTTACTCATTTGAGGAATTACTGCATCTTTCATATCTTGCAGTTATTTATATAACAGAGGATGTATCTAACCTTTTATATAACAGAGCTAGTAACATTATCTAAACGCTAATTATCAATTCTTATTACCATCATTTACTCCAGTTTCCCGTCCTTAACATACTACCTGAACTATAAAAATGCATTTTCGCCTTTTTTCTGGCATGATGTAATGTTTGGATTTCCTTTACTGAAATTCATTTGGTCATTCTTCATTAGCATATCAAACTTATGGTGCGCGTTATATACGAGATTTTAAAAAATCGCCATTTTTCCTTGCAAAGAACAAGGTGCGTGTTATACACACGTGCGCTGTATACACGAGTAAATACGATAGATACCGGGTGTCCCAAAAATGAGTGATGGAATTTAAAATTCAATAACTTGCAAACGGTGACAGCTATTTAAAATATTTTTGCAGGAAAGTTATGTATAATGTCAGGAGTAATTTTTTTTTTTTTTTTTTTGGCAGTAATTTTTTATTTTAGTTCGAATTTAAAATAATAAGTGGCGCTGACGGCGATTGAAGGCCAGGTGGACGCCTCACTCAGCACTGATCACCTGGCCTTCAATCGCCGTCAGCACCACCTATTGTTTTAGATTCGAACAAAAATCAAAAATTACGGTAACCTGACATTATACGTAACCCTCCTGCAAAATTTTTTTAAACAGCTGTCCGTTTGCAAGTTATTGAATTTTAAAATCCATCAGTCATTTTTGGGACACCCGGTACGTGCGCCTTCATGATTCATAACCTAAAGTAAAATATAAAACAAAGTTAAGGCTGGTGGTCATTAATTTTCAGAATTGATCTTCGTAATATTAAGTCTATGGGTGTTTGATGCATTTTTATATTCAAAATATCTCTTCGAGAAATTAATATTTTTGACTTCTTCTATCAGTGTTTTCGTTTTAAAGGATGTCCCCTTAGTTCCCAAAAATTTTCAAAAATCTTTGCTCAATTTAATATTTTATGTTTTAAAAACTGACAAACTGGATGTAAAATTATAACACTTCATATAAAATTAAGCGTAGCTTTTAGAGATATTTTAAAAACTAAGAAAAAAAAAATAGACATGCTTAAAGAAGAGAACACTAAAAAAGGTAGTTTAAAATATGCTTAAAAAAAAAAAAGAATACTAACCGACTTCAAAAAAAAAAAAAAAAAAGAATCAAGCTTAGCGACAACTTGGCGCTAACGCATATGAATGCATAGTTTTAATATGCTTATGATTTGGAAACTGTTGCAACAGTGAAAGATGATTTGCGACAAATAAATTTTTTTTATCAAATCCACATTTTTTTATCCAAAATAAATTCTAATCATCAGAATTTAATGAAATTAAAATAGAACTACATGGGTGTCTTATACTTTCAAACAAAAAAAGAATTATCAAAATCTATTCATATTTAAAGAATTTATGAGTGAACAAGAAATGCATACAGGTCGAAATCATAACCTCCTCCTTGAAGTCGGTTAAAAATGTTAATTTCCTGAGGAGGTACAGTCGACTCTTGTTAATTCGAAATCGGATAATTCGAATCTTCACTTAATTCGAACTAAACATGAATCCCCGAAATTTTCAATGGTAGAATAACGTTAAAATTTTTCATTGATTCGAACTCATTTTCTCTTGACTTCATTTGATTCGAACTAATGATAATTCCGATATTTCATTTTTCTTTTCTATCTCATGGATTTCAGATCATTTGAATAACTTTCTCTCTTTAATTTTTATGAAAATTGTTCCGAACGAGTATACGTATAATCCAATGCATTTGATATCCGCTTAGTGTCCCATCTGTCCATCAGTGACGCTTTAAATTTTTCTTCTATTGTGCTTGTTTCTAATCTTTTAATTAGTTTATGTATTTATAATTCTAATTTAATATTAAGTCATATTCTAATGACAACAGATGAAATAAATTAAAAAAAAACACTATAACATTAATTTCTTTCTAATATACCATATTAAGCATGTTTTCATTTCTTATTTTCCATAATTCGAACTTCGGATAATTCGAACATTTCTTGTGGTCTCGACGAGTTCGAATTAACGACAGTCGACTGTATTTTCTTTTTGCATAAAATTGTATTTTGAAAGACAATGCATTTCCGCATTCACTATTACTTTAATGTCGTAGTTTTGATGCGCTTGCACGTACTATTGCTTAATAACCACAATGGTGTATGAATTATTCAAATAAAAAGGGAACATCAGTGTAAAGACCAAAAAAGTAGGCCAAGATCAGAAATTGCACGTGCAAAATGAATCTGCATTCTATCAAAAGTTCAAGAAAAGTGTGTCACGTTTTTACATTTTTATTACTCATGGGAGTGAAAAAGATTAGCATCTGTTGACGAAATGTTTATTTACACTGGAATACAAAGGTATGGCTATTATTCTGGCAACTTTAATCCTTATTTTAATCAATCTAGTTCCATATATATTTTAAACCGTTGAGCTCTGGTGGAGGAATTTCTTCAACATTCCAAATATCCCATTGGCACCAGTATTTTGCAAAGAAAAAAAGCCGTTTAACGATATACACTAAAAAATGCTTTAAATATTTTTCAAATAAATTTGGCCGAATTTTCTGGTGCAGTTGTGACATTCCGGAATTAAAATTATGTGGTAGAAATTTCTACCATCAGAGCTCAAAGGGTTTAAACCCTTGGGGACGGGGGACACGTATACATGCCGCAAAAAGGCTTAAGAATCTTTGTTTATTCCCACCGGTAAATTTATACTGAAAAATTTGCCTTATTCAATCGGAGTATTTTCTTGATTTAAGAAGAAACAAAAATCTGTTTTTTAAAACCGGTGACAAAACATTAAAATTTTCGTAAAAGGCTTCCATCGTGAAGGGATTAAGAGCATACACTAGTCACGCGGTAAAAGCCGAACGCTAATTTTAAGTCTATGGGCGCGATCTTTTCAAATATCTCGCTGAAATTTTAATATTTTTACATGGATTTTTTTGCACAAGATAGCTGAAGACGATCCACAACCGGCCTAGTTTTTACTTTTTCGATTTTGCTTATATATTTTTATATTGCGTTAGTTTCAGTTTCAGAACCGGTTTAAACCGGTTTCGAAAGTTAAAGTAATTTTTTAAAGAAAATCTGAAACCAAAACTGAAAAAGTAAAAACTAGGCCGGTTGTGGATCGTCCTCAGCTATCTTGTGCAAAAAAATCATGTCAAAATATTAAAATTTCAGCGAGATATTTGAAAAGATCGCGCCCATAGACTTATCATTAGCGTTCGGCTTTTACCGCGTGACTAGTGTATGCTCTTAACCCTTTGAGCTCTGATGGTAGAAATTTCTACCACATAATTTTAATTCCGAAATGTCACAACCGCACCAGAAAATTCGGCCAAATTTATTTGAAAAAGGTTTAAAGCATTTTTTAGTGTATATCGTTAAACTGCTTTTTTCTTTGCAAAATACTGGTGCCAATGTGATATTTGGAATTTTGAAGAAATTTACCCATCAGAGCACAAGGGGTTAAAAGCCGAATCGAATCTTCCATAATGGATTATTAATTCAAACTCTTTGCAGTAATTAAATTATTTAGAGACGAAAAAAATGGCCAACTAGTAGTGGACTATTCCATAATACAATCGGAACCGGTTAATACGCGACCCGCTTACTAAGCGGATTTTTTTTTCCCAGTAGATTGAACATCACCATTAACCCTTTCCGGCGCGGATAAGTTCAATTCGTAAAATGAGAAATTGTTGACTGACACCGGAATTTACAAAAGACTTTTTCAGAAATTAAGAATTCCCTGGTTTAAGCTGCCATTGTAAAAGTAAAAATTTACTAAAATTTTATTGGTGCCGTTTGTAAGTTTGGAATTAAAATTAGGTGTTGCCGGAGTGGTAACACTGCGCCGGAAAGGGTTAAAGTAATGTAAAAATATAAAGTTCAATCCGTGAACGGTTATTACGAGTTCACGCTTAGTACGCGATAGAGTTTCGGTTCCATGAGGCAAACAATTTCACTTAGGACGAGAATTCATGTGAGTTCGGTTGTGCATTTCTTTTATGTTTTCTGTGACTTGGTGATTGTAATAATTTTTTTTTTACTCAAAGGTGATTTTTTATATTTTGTTAAAAATTAAGGACTGATTATAAGGGGATTGCTTCTCACTGCTGAATATGATTTTGATAAATAGATTGTGCTTCAAAAATTTTATATTTTAGGTTTATGTTAAGTAAGATATCAGGAAAATAATTTTTGTTTGTAATTTCTTTATTTTTGGTTGAAACGTATTGATCGACAATAAATTCAAATTTGAATCACTATTTATTGTCAGTTACTATGACTGTCGCTACTATTAAAGAATTGAAAGGTTAAACTGGAATACAATGAAATTTTTAATTTAGATACCGTAATTCCGTGTAGATAAGCCGCAGCTCAAACAATTCTGTTTCGACCCAGAAATTTTCAAAAATAAAATGTAACATTTTGTATCGCGGTATATATTTATCTTAAATTACTGAAATGAATTTTCTAGGTCGAAAATGAATTGTTTGAGCAGCGGCTTATCCACACGAAATTACGGTATGCGTAAAAAATGCAATTTTCGACAGTAAACATGCAAATGAAAGCTTTAAAGTTCATTTAGACGATTAGATGTGTAAATAAGACAAGTTCCAGCATTATTAAGCAAATCACGTTTAAAAACGTCATCCTGTTAAAACACTGGGATTCTTCTGCATTTGACACACGTGGAAATTAAGTTCCAAAAGCACGCACAGATACGTTAGTTAAGTGTTTTACATTTGCTACTGAGTATAAATGTAATATTTCTGAATATTACTAGATTACCTCTTATACAATTAGACTTCAAAGCCCTAGTTTTAACCCTTAACTGCTGTTAGCGGTTTCACAGACTGCTTTTTTCAAGTTTCAGAGTTTCAAGTTTCTCGCAATTTTTAGTTTAGCTATAGATACTAGTCAAATTAGTCTTAGAGACTTTTGTATTGCTGAATTTTATTTATAATATTCCTGTATATAAAGTATAATACAAAAATAGTATTCTGAGAATTAATTTAACATTTTATTCATCTTTATATTAAGCAGTCTGACAGACCGCTTACAGTACTTAGGCGACAATTTTTGTCACAGCAGTTAAGAGTTAACATGTTTGCATTAATTCGAATCTTAGGCTGCGGGCAAACATCACCACTTTAAGTTACACTAAAAGAGCAATAAATCTATCTTTGAAGATGCAGTTTCCGACTATCGGTGGGAGGAGAACAAAAGGATGCTAGTTTTAAAACCTCTTTAAATGATTTTCGAGGTGCGAAGCCTATCTAATTGACAAAGGAAGGGAAAGTTTATCTCCCCCATCTTCAGTCGTAAATTGTCAACTGATTTCGCATTCGATTTCTCTCTTGAAGTTCAAATTCAGTGCACTGAAAAAGCAATTTATACATCAAAGCGCCGACACGAAAGATCAGAGAGAGCGACGCTTGACCACAAGTAGTTAGTGCTATGTGCCTGATCCTTTGGACATCGAAGCATATCATTTTGAGATCTAGATTGATACTATGTTCGAAGATCGGTAATAAAACTGGAAAGAACGGGGTTCTGGAGTGAACCTCGGAAGTGAAAATGTTAATCTGATAACATGTTCGGGTTCGGTGTTTTATTAATGGGAGATGTCTTTTCATTGATCATGCTTTTGTTTAAACATTTTTCATTGCCAGTCTTATTATTTTTATTCAGTTTTTTCAGAATATTTATTATTATGACTTCATTTATGTGCCACATTTAGTAATAATGATAAAAATAATAACTTAATATAATTACTTGAATCTGTTTACACCGTTAACGGTTCTTTTATTTTAAAAATGTTTCGCTGCATAAATTCAAAATACAGGCCACTTTTCCGGACAAAAATTATTGATAAAACAAAAAATACTAGAAAATAATTATGTCTATTTAATCCTGTTCAATACATTTTCCAAAAGTCTTTAAAAAAATCATTCTTCTATTGTCACATTATTAGTAAGCAAAATAACTTAAATCGTTAGATTTAAGTAAATAATATATATATTACATTTCAGTGAAGTTTAACATTTGTGAATTGTACCGCTACTTATTAAAATAAAAGTATTTTTTTCCCATATTCAGAAAAAAAAATCTGGACCGAAGCTTTTAACCCCTTGAGATCTGGTGGGTAAATTTCTTCAAAATTCCAAATATCACATTGGCACCAGTATTTTGCAGAGAAAATATGCCGTTTACGTTATACACTAAAAATTGCTTTAAATCTTTTTTAAATAAATTTGGCCGAATTTTCTGGTACGGTTGTGACATTTCGGAATTAAAATTATGTGGTAGAAATTTCTACCATCAGAGCTCAAAGGGTTAAGATTGTTCTCAAATTTAAATTTATCCACTTCTGACTCAATAATTTTCATCTACAAATGCTTAGAAAATTTCCAAAAATTTCCGAATATTCATCTCGGATATTGACAGCTCAAACTTATAAACATTGAAATTGAAAATTATTTTAAATATATAGCCCCAAAATAGAAAACATTTATGTAATTTCCGAAACGTCAATGAAGACTTATTTTGGAGACACGAATTTTTTTGGTTTCTGTCCGTCCGTCTGTTAAGCGATAACTGCCGCAAAAGGCATCGGATTAACTTGAAATAAAATGGGTATGTTTGTGAGATACCTGGATTTAGTTGCATAGTTTTTGTTATATTTGATTCATTTGAACGGAAAATACAGGGCATTTAATTTTGCACCATAATGCTTTCCTATGGTAATACAGACGTTTTTAAAATTTTAATTTATTGAAAAAATGACTCATTTGATTAATGGGATTAAACGATAAATGGATAG
The DNA here is from genome assembly GCA_964019185.1 of Maratus speculifer. NCBI lineage: Eukaryota > Metazoa > Arthropoda > Arachnida > Araneae > Salticidae > Maratus > Maratus speculifer. Next base: position 49,761,736 of record OZ025299.1, read on the forward strand.
TGAAATTTACGAATACGGGGCTTAAATCATTACTATTTTGAAATTTTGTCTATGCATTTGGCAGATATTTTAAATTATTACTGTAATTTTTAGAGAATTTTTATAAATGTTTTCAATAAAATAAAACAATCTTGTTTTAGAGATTTACTTATTTCAAATGTATCTAATTTTTTCTTTTTCATTTAGTTGCCTAACAACCTTTCATCCCAATAATATTAGAAGCGTGTATAATGTGTCAGTGTAATGTTTGAGTTATAAAAAAAAAACGGAGAAATGGGTGAATTAAATGTACAAAGCTATAAATATTGTAATGTTTTTGTATCTTTGCATATAGATGTATTTTATAACACGGAAGTGACTTTAGATTATGTTTTACCTATATTTTATTCAAATGTTTTGCTTATAAATTTAAAAACTCATTTTCTTCACAAAGAATTAATTTATTCTTCAATAAAATTGAATACTATTTCGTTGCCAAAAAAAGGAAATAATTTTTTTAAAACTAATTTACAAAGATTTTAATGTAAACAAGGGAAAATAAGACGTCAAATAAAAGTCGTCATTGGAAATAAAACGAAAATTTTCAAGTATCTTTTAAAAATAGAAGGTAAATGTAGATTGATTGTAAGACACGAAAACAAACGATTATGACGTCATATACCAAAAATAAGCCAAATACGCTTTGACATTCAAATTAAACGGTCTTGGGTTATGATATTAATCCTTATTTATTTAAAGAAAATTATTATTAATATTTTAAAATTTATCGTATGCGTGCATTTAATTAAAATAACCATAAAAAAACTGTTGTTAAGCAAGTAGATGGATAGTAAATGTCAATAATATGCCCCGCATAGATATCAATGTCTTTAATTTGAATCGCATAGATATCGATGTCAAAATGCCGTCATGATTAGCAGGAAATTGTTTTCATTTTTAAAAATAGAAAAATAATAAGGTTGCCAAAATATTCCTGTCCAAAATCCACGTTTGGTATTTAGTCAAATAACACTGGACACGGTGATAAATAATTACGCATTAATTTTACAAATCTCCAACGATGCTTATTTGGGAGTGATTTTAATGTTATGAAATAGATGAGGAATAGATGATGAAATAGAATATTTAGATAAAATCTTAGAACTAAATATTATAGAAACATAATAAAAGGAATTTTTGAGAAACAAAAATCGTAAAAACATTAGAATTTGAAATTAGATAATTCCTTTTTTATAAGTTTCTATACACTATCTACCAATAAGTATTTGGAAACTTTCAATTTTTGACATTTTGTCAAATATTTAAAAATATACTTGTCGGATTCTTCTGAAACTTCAGGATTATGAAGATTATGTCTGACCTCATATTTATCAACATTCATTTGATAAGCAGGGCAATTAGGGGGCCAACAAAAAATTAAAGAATAACAGAAATATTTGGGATCACCCTGTACATGAAAATGCACGAAATGATTTATCGCTGCAGAATACAAATATGTGGATACTGCACAACATGTACACTGATTTTTGTAAGAATAGCATGTATGTATATTCATGGAGAAAAAGTGATTAAAAAAAATTCAGAAATTCCGGTATGTTTTTAGCTTAAATCGTGCAGGGTTTTTGACCAAATTTAACGCAAATTTCCAAAATATTGGCAAAATCTATTAGAAAAAATATAGCGCAATTGGAATATAAATATATTAAATATTTTATGAAATATGAGTAGTTTTATGAAATAATTTTTATCTGCGCATGCGCGAAACCGATTTTTTACTTTAACTAAAAAAATTGCTTAAAACAACTAAAATGTACTCAACAAAACATATTTTGTAGTTTTAATAAATTCCTTTTTCTGGGTATATTATCTTACCAAAGGGCGTGAATGTGGGGAGACGTAAGCCGGGGTTCAACTGTATTTAAAAAAGATTGAAAAATATATTCTTAAAAGCGCTATTTAGCAGTTTGTAAGTAAGTACGTTTTTTTTACAATTTAACGAGAAAAAAAAATTAGCCTGTTTACTTTTGCTCTGTTGCTCAATATGAGAAGGAATTTCAGTGAAACCCACCCATATTTTTTTTTGCCTACAGAAACAAATCGCTCTCGTTTTATTTTCTTTTTGTGTTGCACAAGACAAGAATATTTTATTGCACTAGTAGTTGTTGAAAAAGAGAGAAAAGAGGTTGTAATAAAAAAATAAAAAAAATAAAAAAAAATAGAATAGCCCATAACCATTTTTTTCTCTTCTCGAATTACAATAATAGGACTAAATTGGGGATATTTTTCATATCTGACATTTTAAATTGTATTCAATATAAGTTTAGGGATTTGAAGTTTGAGTTTGATTTTTCGTATTTGTTTTTAATTATTTCGATAATAATAATAATGATAATAATTAATAAATAATTAATAATAATTAATAATTAATAAAATAATGATAATTATTTCAAAAATAATTTGCATCTTCACGTTTACTATTATTAAGATATTCAGCTGGAATTGCCGGGTTTTACAAGATAGGGAAAAAGATTTTTAAACTGTGTTAGATTTATACATTTTACATACATTTTTAGATTGCCCACTAAGAAAACAAAGAGTTTTAACATGAAAAATGTAAATAATATATATTTAAATAGGTGAAATTGTTCATAATGTAATCTAAGCGCAAACCAGCACCATGAAAAATGCCCAAGTCGGGAATCAAACCCGGATTCTTGGGATAACGGTCGAATGATCTATCAATAAGCTACGAAGATGATACCTAGTTTGGCATCTCTCACTCACTATTTCTTAAATGTCGCCAACTTTGCTAAATGTCCAAAAATTTACATTTGAGTGTAACGGGAAAATGCGCTGTTATCAAAATCTATGCGACCTAAACTAATCGCTATATTTTCCTGCAAGATTTAAATAAACGTCTATTACCTCTATTTTTTCATAATTTCACTTTCATTATATTCGGACATAGATGGGTTTGGGGTGATATATTTGTACATTACGTTTTCGACGATACCTCCAAAAATATACTGCCTAAAATTAAAAGAGATGTATTTTTGAGTTCAGCTTTATGAAAGTTTCCACAAATTATCCTACACGATATACAAAGAAAAGATGTTTATTAAAGTAACTTAATTAGCCCCTCTACCCCTATTTCCTAAATAAATTCGTCAATGTGTAATGATGTGTAAATATGTGGGTCAGCAGTCTTTATTGCTTCTTTCAATTTAAACTTTCTACGTTCCATAATTTAGGAGTAAAATGGCTGTGATAGAGGCTGTTATACAGAAGTGATTATAATGGTTCCGTTTTCAGTTTTTAAGACCCCATTCTAGGCACAAAAAAAGACCCGGATGATAATGTAAAGTCTATGGGAGCGTTCATTTCAAATATCTCGCTCCAATTTTAATATATATATTTTTTTTTGCATAACATAGCTGAGGACGATCCACAACCGGCCTATTTTTTACTTTGATTTTGCTTATATATTTTTTATATCATGATAGTTTCAATTTCAAAACCGGTTTAAACCGGTTTTGAAATTTAAAGTATTTAAAAAAATTTGAAACCAAAATTGAAAAAGTAAAAACTAGGCCAGTTCACCTATCCTTTGCAGAACAAATCATGTAAAAATATTAAAGTTTGGAGCGATATATTTGAAAAGAACGCCCCCGTAGACTTTACCTTATCATCCGGGTCTTTTTCTGTGCCTAGTGTTGCGCCTTAAGTATTCGCGAATGTCGAAATGTTCCTCATTTTTCATGTTGCGAATAATGAAAACTCGCGAATGTTAAGGGATTACTGTATTCTTAATTGATGAATCACTAGAGCAGTCACCTAATATCATTTTTCATTATTATAAGATGAGAAATGTGGGGACGTTCATATAAAGCTAAGGATAAATCCATATAATTAAAAATTGTTTTCGTTATTAGAATTTATTATTGTTCTTATTTATTTATACTTGTATTAAATTCCAAATTACGGCAATTTGAGGATCCTGGCAGAGTTTGGACCCAGGACACGTTCCCCCTTGGATTCTCTTACTATTTAAATGGTACTGATTTTACTAGCATTTAATACTAGTATCTGAGTATTTTTAACCCCTTGGGAACGCGCGACACGTATACGTGCTGCAAAAAGGCTTAAGGCCCCACACTAGGCACAGAAAAAGACCCGGATGATAATGCTAAGTCTATGGGGGCGTTCTTTTCAAATATCTCGCTCAATTTTTAATATTTTTACATGTTTTTTTGCATAGAATAGCTGAGGACGATCCACAACCGGCCTAATTTTTACTTTTTCAGTTTTGGGCTTATATATATATTTTTAATTGCTTTAACTTTCAAAACCTGTTTAAACCGGTTCTGAAATAGAAACTATCATAATATAAAAAATATATAAGCAAAATCAAAAAAAGTAAAAACTAGGCCGGTTGTAGATCGTCCTCAGCTGTCCTATGCAAAAAAAAAATCATGTAAAAACATTAAAATTTGAGCAAGATATTTGAAAAGAACGTCCCCATAGACTTTACGTTATCATACGGTTCTTTTTCTGTGCCTAGTGTTGCGCCTTAAGATTCCTTGTTTATCCCCACCAGTAAAGTTCTACTGTAAAATCTGCCTTATTTAATCGGTGCATTTTCTCGATTTAATAAGGCACAAATTTCTCTTTTTGAAAACCTGTGACAAAACATTAAAAATTTCGTAAAAGGCTCCTGCCGCGAAGGGGTCAATTCAATCCTAAAATTTTCCTTATCGGCAACTTTTGGTATTAACAATATATACGGAATTTCTTCAATCTTTTCTAAAGGTTAACTATAAATCCATTATTCAATTATATTCTTTAGTTTTATCTATAGAAATATCTAGACAGGTAAAGTAATTTTGTAACCACAATGAAGGTAAGAAAATGCTTTTGTAATTATGTCAGAAAGTGTCTTTTTTTTAAATAGTTTTTTTAAATAAATTATTTGAGTGCACCTTTAAACGCTTTTTATTTTGAATGACTTCGAAAACAGAAAAGTAAAAATTAATACCGCAAAATTACTAGGTGCTAAATGTCACTTCAAAAACGGCTTTCTAACGTGTTTAACCAGTGTGGTTTTCACCATAGATTCAGCACAAAAGACGGGAAACCACACAACAATGAAAGTAACCTTTAATAATGTTCTTTTGTAGTCATTATACAATGACCTTTTGTATTTAGTTTTCTTGGAGAAACTAAAGAACTTAATATTATCGTTATAATACAGTTAAAGGATGCAATATAATTATAGGAAATTCTGTGTTATTCATGGGAAAATTTGACTCAGCATTATGTTTTAGTAAATAATTTCAAAGACAAATTACATTTGGTATGTACAACTCATATTCAAAATATCAGAATAATCACATTTTTTAGCTCACAGGCTATCATAGCCTGAGAGCTTATGTGCCCGTCCGTTCTGTATGTATGTTCGTACGTTCGTGCGTAAGGCGATAACTCATGATAAAAATATCCGATCCACTTGAAATTTTGTATGTAGGTATATCCTGACAAGGCGCTTCCCTGATTAGTTTTTGGAATTCATTCGATATGTATAAGAGGGGGAACGGGGGACTCATGCCCCCCCCCCCTTAGTTGATATAAATGGGATTTTCATGCAGAATTAAGTTTTCGTTCAAAATTTAGATTAGGATCATTCTGATGAGGCGATTCCGTGACTGTTATTAGGTGTTCATTGAATAAGTATAAATAGGGGGAACAGGGGTTCTAATGCCTCCCCCCCTTAATTTATATAAATGGGTTTTTCAAGCAGAATTTTCAGATTTCGTTCAAATATCTGAATAGTTTTGGAAGTTTAATGGTTAAGTATAAAAAAGGGAGATAAATCCTTTTAAATTATATAAATGCTAAATGGGTTTTTATTAAGAATTATCTCATTTGCTCTGAATTTTGGATATAGATTTTTTATATGATAAAGCATGTCTTTGATAGTATAGGAGGTTCAATGATTAAGTATAAAAAAGAGGAAAGGGGGGAGCTGTTTCCCCTTCTTAATTTTTTTTTTTAAACGGAATTAACCCTTGAAAATATAAGGCTTTAATGTACAATTAGTATTTGTAGCCTGTGAGCTCAATGACATCAGTTGAACTGGGCAGTATTGTTTATTTATTACAAATTGGAAATAACGTTTCGGAATTTAATGTCTTTTAATGCAAATATGCAAACAATATTTTTTAAAGAACTTGTTGTTGATTGAACTTATTTATTATGAAAAAATTAATATCGTTTTTAAATAGAGTAATTGAAGATTTTTTTTAAAGTCGAAATATTACGATATTTATTCAAGTGGCTCAAAATATTAGAATATTTCACATTAATTCTTCTCTAATTATCACTTATTCATAATTGGTATCATCGATTAAATTCAGACAATTATATTTAACCCTTTTGGGTCTGGTGTACTATTGATAGTACATGTCTTTTAATGGGGTATTATTCTGTTTTAAGAAATACTTTTGCTATTTACATGCAGTAATGTCAGTACATGTCTATGCGTTTATTATATAAATTAATTTATGTTTAGGCATTTCTTAATAATAATAATTATTATTATTTGCTTAATTCTCTTTGCGTTGTTAGTGATTCTTTTATTTTAAACATATATTTTACTCTTTGAATTTAAAATAAAAGTTACTTTCCTGAAAGTGTCATGTGTAATAATGCGTAAAAAGTATAAGCGTAAAATATAAGTTAAATCTTATTGTAATGCAATATTTTCTAATCATCTCCAAAAATTCTTCCTTAACCTATTGTCATATGAATATTAATTGAATAATAGGCAAAACAACAACATTCGTTACCTTTGAGACAGTGAAATATTCGTTAAAAACTAATTAATCTATTTGGATAGCTAGTGTTAATGTTATTAACGTAAAAATATTTTTTTCTAAAAATTGAAAAAAAAAATCAGACCCGAAAGGGTTAAAATCAATATTCTTTTTTCAGCATGTTAACTTTTTCGTCTTAAAATGATTTCGTATATGTGATATTCCTGAATCTATTAAACTTCGTATGGTTGATTTATATCGGCACGGAAAAAATCAATGTTATATAGCGAATTATTTACATTGTTTACAATCAAGCGTTAGTAAAATACTAACACAGTATACAAAAAATGGAAAATTTCAAAATAATCTCCGAAATCTAAAAGTATGCTAGAGATAACAGAAAACTGAAGCGGATAAATAAGAAAAACCGTTTTAAAAGTGTGCGATTCTTGCGCCGAAAATGGAAAGAAGAAGGTGTTCAACATTGACAACATTAAGACCCTCATAGCATGCATGTTCACAGTGATGTCACAATGACGTCACTGTGAATCACTTTGGTCACATCACATCTGAGACGAAAATGCCACCACTCAGTGACGTCACATTGGGACTGAGATGACTTTCTTAAAAAATTTTAGAAAATAACAAATATTCTTCAAAACATGTTATTTACTTTAAAAAACATGTTTCTGGTAATTTAAATATCTTCGCTTTTGTCACAGTTTTGTCACAATGTTAATGTCAAAGTAGTCACAAATGACACACTTTTCCCTAATTGGTCACATTGTGACGTCACAAAGTGGTCACAATGTGACGTCACAAAAAAGCTCTAAAACGGCCATAACGACTTCGCATTTTAGTCACTGTGACTTCACATCGACGTCACGTGACGTCACATCGACAATCGATGGTCACAATGTGACTTCACAACGACGTTGCAGTGACGTCACCATGTCTTATGGTGATGTCTCCATAAATTTAAGTTTGAATCTCGTGTACCGAAAACAAAGCCTCTCAAGACGGCAAAACAAAAGCATATAAAATTGAATTGGTGTAAATCAAGACGTTTATGGAGTGAACAAGATTGAAAAAAGATTATTTAATGATAAAAGTATGTTTTATGTTTTATATGGCAATCAGGATCTTCGAGTTTGGAGAATGAAGAGATAGAAGTATTTGATAAAGAATACCTTAAACATTCCGTAAAATTTGCTACAAGTGTCATGGTTTGGAGTCACATGAGTGCAAAAGGACCTGGAAAGTTATGCATTGTCTACGAAAAGGTTATCTCTATCTGATATATGAAGAAATTTTAGAATATTACATGATTCCATCATCATAGGATTTATTTGAATATGATTTCATATTTCAACAAGATTTAGCGTTACCGCTTACGTTGGTGGTCACTAAGAATTGGTTCCGCCAACGCAACATTAAGGTGCTTCCTTGGCCACCAAACTCACCAGACCTTAATCCCATCGAAAACTTATGGTGTATAATGAAGAGAAAACTCCAAGAAAATTCTCCTTTAAGTAAAACTAAGTAGCACGTATAAAGTCTATTTGGGCTAATATTGATAAAAATGTTTGTAAACACCTTATCGTATGCGAGATTGATTGTAGGTTGTTATGAAGGTTAAAGGAGATGCTACAAAATATTAACTATCATTTACTTCATAAGGTGATATTGTTGCGCAAAATAAATTATTCTGATATTTTGAACCAACCCAAATTTTATTTTAATATTGTGATGTGTTTCAGAAAGCTGTATACTAAATTTATTGTAGTATTTTATATTTTGTAAATGTTAAAATCCTATCTAAACATTCCAGATTTAATTTATAAGAAATTTAATTGTATTTACTTAGTATTAAAAATAAATAAATGAAAAATAATTTTTTCGGTTCCTTTTTTCTCAATTATTCTAATTCTTTTTTATATGAGCTAAAATATTTTGTGTTGTGCAAGAATGTACTCATTTGGTTGATATTCTTCAGTTTGACACTCTTTCTGATTCACTTTTTGAAAAGCGAAAATAAGTTAGTTAAGTTAAACAAAAAAAAAAAAAATAAAATAAAATAAAATAAAATAAATAAAAACAAAAATAAAAAATAAAAAAATCCGTGAATTTGAATCAGAATTACAATTTAAACTCAATCAATTTTTTCTCAATTTCTCATTTATTTTGCCATTAAAAACACATTTTCTTTGAAATCCCAGCTCTACGAATTAACGGAAATTCAGTGTAGTACTAGGCATGCCAATTTTCCGCGAAAACGCGGATTTCCGCGTTTTGCTTATTTCCAAAATCCCCGGATTTCCGCTTTTTTTATTTATTTTCAAAACCCGCGAATTTCAACAATTTTCCTTATTTTTTCGGCCGAGCCGCCATTTTTTACCGCGACGAAATGGGTCAAAAATGGCGGAAAAATCTCCGACGGCAAAAAATGATGGCGAAAATGACGCGTTTTTTGCCAAAAGATCCCGAAAAAAGACACGATTTTTCGTCAAAAGAATATGAATAAAACATGATTTGTGTCAAATTATTGCGAAAAAAGGCGTTATTTCTGCCAAATGATCGCAGGAAAAAGCGCTATTTCATTCAAAACATCGTAAAAAGACGCGGTTTTCGTCAAAAAATTGCGGAATAAACGTGATTCCTGTCGACGGATCTCAAGAAAAATATTATTTCCGTCGAAGAATCGCGAAAATGACGCAGCCTCTGTCAAGGAATCGCGGAAAAGACGCGATTTTCCTCAAACGATCGTAGAAAAAACGTTATTTTTGTCAGAATTGCAGAGAAAATGCGATTTTTGTCAAAAGATCGTGATAAAAGACACGATTTTTTTTTCAAAAGATTGCTGATAATACGTGATTTTTGTAAAAGATGGCTTAAAAAAGCACTATTTCTGACAAAAGATCGCAAAAAGAGACGCATTTTTTGTTAAAAAAAATAGCAAAATAAACGCGATTCCTGTCGAAAAATTGCAAAAATAACGGTCTATTACAAAGAATCGCAAAAAAGATGAGATTTTCGTCAAGTGATAGCGGAAAAAACGCATTTTTTTTGCCAGAATTGCCGAAAAATCGCGGCTTTTTGTCGAAGGAGTGAGGAAAAGACGCAATCTTGTCAAAGGATCGCGAAGAAGTCGCAATTTTTTTTTAATCACGAAAAGTCGCGAATTTTTGTCAGTTGATCGCTAAAAAGTCGCGAATTTTTGTTCAAGGATCGCGAAAAAGTCGCGAATTTTTGTTCAAGGATCGCGAAAAAGTCGTGATTTTTGTTCAAGGATCGCGAAAAAGTCGTGAATTTTTGTCGAAGGATTGCGAAAAAGGCGCGAATTTTTGTCAAATGATCGCAAAAACGTGATTTTTGGTCTAAGGATCGCGATAGAGACGTGATTCCTGTCAAAAAATCATGGAAAAAAGCGAATTTCGTCAAACGGTCGTGGAAAAAACGTGAATCATGCATGTGCTTATGGGGGGCGGTTATTCAAAATATTTTCAGTCTTGGCAAAATTTTGAACTTGCACCCATGATCAAATATAGGTGAAAATTGACAGTCGCCACATGGCGATTAAAAAAAACGCGATCGATCGCCATTCGCCTAGTGAGGATTATAAATTCTGTTACCAATCGCCAAATGAAATACAGCTTTTTTCAGGGAAATATGCACTTCTGCTTTGCTAAAATTCTAATTATACACTGATTAATTCTTTTCCCTACTGGATGCAAACAGATTTAAGCCAAATTTGGAGTTTTATGACTGTGCCATAAGTTATTTTGAAGGTAGATTTTTAAATGAATTTGCTTATAAAAGTTTTAAAGAAAAATTGTGCATTTTTGAAAATTTTTCATATTGATATATTTTATATATCAAAAGCATTGAATAAAATTTCATTACCCATTCTTATATTTGTGTTCTTATTTTATTTTAATGTATTTTTGTATTATATGTGTGTGGGTGCTTCAATTCAAATAATGACAATCTATATTTAATGTACCATTTTCACTTTAACTTTTTTAACACTCATCGGTTTAAATTATTTTGTTCTATTTTTACTTTGCGCGTTATATCAACTTTTTTTTCTCAATTTTTACCTCACGTGTTATTTTAGTGTTTTTGCTCAATTTTTACCTCACGCGTAATTTCCTCTTTTTTGTTTTTTTTTTCTCACTCTCATCCCTGTAGTACACAAAATATGTATGCATTGCTGACAAACCCCTAGCTTTTTTTAAATTAAGGAAAAACTTCGAACCAGAAAATGTATTTAATTAACCACTTAACTGGTCAATATTTAAAAAAAAAACTTCCAAATAATGCCTTTATTTTTTCAGTTTTTTTTTTTTTTTTTTTTTTAGATTTTTTAATGTGTTATCATAGGATTATCAAGACAGAAATTTTTGCCTAGTGTAAACAGAACATCTTCAGATCTGAACATAAATTAACATTTCAAATATATATTCATTGCTTTCGCACAAAGGAAATGACACTGTATATGACAATCATTTTTTCTGAAACGGGTCCTTTAGGAGAAATATTAATATAAAAATACTAACCCTTTAAACACTACACTCTCAAAAATATTTTCCCCACTTCAAGGAAATATTACTGGCAGCACTGCTACCGGGATATATCAGAGAATATTTTTAGTCTCCTATTCTTCCACGGATCCACTTGGCTTTAAACACTGGACAGCGTGTCTCGATTCCAGCATCTTAACTATTAGTTCAGCAAGCAATTTATTGAAAGCGGGTTTTAAGGCCCCACACTAAACACAGAAAAAGACCCGGATGGTAATGTAAAGTCTACGGGGGCGTTCTTGTCAAATATTTCACCCAAATTTTAATATTTTTACATGATTTTTTTTGCGCAAGATAGCTGAAGACGATCCACAACCGGCCTAGATTTTACTTTTTCAGTTTTGGTTTCAATTTTTTTTAATTACTTTAACTTTCGGAACCGGTTTAAACCGGTTCTGTAATTGAAACTATCGTAATATAAAACATATATAAGCAAAATCGAAAAAGTAAAAACTAGGCCGGTTGGGGATCGTCCTGAGCTATCTTGTGCAAAAAAATCATGTAAAAATATTAAAATTTGATCGAGATATTTGAAAAGAACGATCTTATAGACTTTACATTATCATCCGGGTCTTTTTCTGTGCCTAGTGTGGGGCCTTAAATAAAGATATGGGTTTTCTTCAAATGTGGAATCGGCAAGGCATGTTAAATTTCTTGTTCAGAAGGCTTGGAAATTTAAACTAAATTGCAATGAGAATCGTCGTAATGAAATAATGAATAGGGAACTAACACTTATACAGTAACAGGGAATAAAAATTATAGGCATATTTTAATAAGACATAATTTGATTGCTAGATGTAAAATATGAATATCATATTTTTAATTGAATTCGAGAAAAAATAATTTAATTTTTAAAATTTTTGCAAGTTTAAAAAAAAATCTTTGTATTGAACTACTATATTTTTAATTGTGTTTGTTTAGCATACATTTTGCATGTAGTTTAGCATATTATTTTTTTTTTCATTTTCCCTTGAAAAATAAATTGTGAATAAATTAATACATGAGAATGTTGCTACTTTATTAAATTTGAAAACATTAACTTTGTTTATTTTTAAATAAACTAGACATTTTAATTTTTTGAATTTTCAGTTTTTCATTTAAAAATAGATTTAAAATTTGGTGTTAATTTAGCTAATATGCCTGCTTGAATTAAATAAACGAAATTTTCGCATCTTTTTACATGCGTTCATAAATTTATAAATATGTAGCACCTATAGTCGTCGTCCATCCGTCTGTCTGTCCGTCTGTCCGCATCTAATGAGCATAAATTACCTAACCGAATCGTTTGAAATTTATAATTGTTACACAATTTTGTCAAGTCATTTCAAATTTTATGAAAATCGTATGTATAGTTTAATTACAGGGACAGTAAAAAACATTCCGTTACGTTACGGTCAATGGGGAAAAATAGTTTCAAGTGCATTTTATTGATGTTATACTCTTTCGAAGATATCTTTCTAGGAAGTATGTTCTAAAAAATACATTCTACATAATCTGTGCTGCAAAGAAATTTTTTTATTAATTTACTGAGCCACACAAAAGTATTCCATTACACAATGGTACAGAGGGAAACACTGTTTGGAACGCATTTTAATACTATTAAACTATTTCACATTTCACAAAATTGATTTACGTTGCTGAGGTTTATTACAAGTTACTTCCTCTATAATAGGAAGCAGATAGTATTTACAGGGAAGCAGGACGTTTCTGTCCCGCCATTTCGGTCCTGCCATTTTTGTCCCGCCATTTCGGTCCTGCCATTTTTGTCCCGCCGTTTCGGTTCCGAGACATTTCGTTCCTAAGACATTTCAGTCCCGAGACATTTCGGTCCCTTTTCCGGCAAGCTGAAATTTTGCGAAACATTACATAATTTTATAGGGAACATTGTAGAGTTTTTTAACTGAAGGCCATAAAATCTTAATATAATGTGATTATAAATGACCGAAAACCATACACACGTGTTACCACACAAACTTCGTATGGTAAACCTAATCGCAATTGGTAATCTTAAGGGTAATTGGTAATCCTAATTCTTAAAACAGTTAGTAATTTTAATATAAAAATCAACTTAATGTTTTATTAAATATTTTTATTAATTATTAACATTATTAATATACATTACAATTTTTTCTCTAAAATAAACTTAATACATAATCTATTTTTTATTCAATGCATTATTATATTTTATAGTAGTTATAAACTGAGATTTATCAGTTACCTGTTTATTTATTATATATTATTTAAAGTTACAGAAATTTAAAGCAATTAATATAATTAAAAATAAAACTAAATTAAGATTTTTTTTTATTTTTTTTTTCTGAGAAATTGGGAGCCGAAAGGTAATACAAAAATATATAAATAAATAAATAAATAAAAGAAACTTAGTTTTGCCAGTTAAAAATTGAAAATAAAATTATTTAAAATAATTACATTATTACAATAAATTAAAAAAAAATAATGATCGTATGAGAATGAAGAAATCCCAGTTTCAATAAAATTAGCACACAAAAATTGTCTTTATGGGTTGAGAAGACTTTAAAAAATGCAATCAATTATTATTATTATTTAAATAGTGGAAGTAAATTTCTGAAAACAAATTTTTTTCATAGTACGCCTTGTTCCAAAATCACTATTGTTTTCTCAGTGTTTATAATGGAAAGTCACTTTTGAAAACAAATTTATAAGTTACAAATTTGTATTATAAAAATAAGAAAAAAAAATGTTCTTCAATAAATATCTCATTTCTGAATTATTAAAGAAGAGGGTGTAGAGGGATGATTTGAGGAAATACATATACATTATAACTTATAAGTGTCTAATTAAATTATTAAAGACATTTATCATTAAACTAATTGGAAGTAGAAAAAATTAAGCACATTTTTTTAATTATGTAATTAATAATCATTTAAAGATTCTAAAATAATCTGCGTAAGCAACTAAAAAATATTTATAATAGTTTACAGTAGTATATATCAAATACTAATACTAATAATCAATAATAAAACGTAAAATATTTATTCTGTTAAATAATACTAATAATAAAAACAAAAGACAATGTCCCTAAACTTATATCACATTGTTTAATCAAGCAAAAAAAATTAGCTCGCTGTGATTTCATAATCGCAAATTATAAAAGTTTAAATTTATCGGACTTTTTATTCAGCTTTTTATAAAATTTGTGGGGAGGAAGGGGGAGAATAAAAAAAATTAAAAAGGCCGGAATAATGTTGAACTTATACAGTTTGACAGGCCCACAATTAGAATCTGAGTTATAAGATGGCGAGCAAAGAAATATCAAGGGTCCGAAATGGCAAGGGACCAAAATAGCTGGGGACCGAAATGGCCAGAGACCGAAATGTCTCGGGAACGAAATGGCCAGGGACCGAAATGTCGTGTACCTATTTACAGCGACACACAAAAGATTTCGGCCATTATACTGCATCCGATGTACTGTATACTATTAAACCAAAATCTGAATATTTTTAAAACATTTTTATAGTATGAACGCACCTCATTTGCTACGTTTGATGAGCAATTTCCAACTTGTTCAGTTTTTTGAGAAGTGCTAACGGAAAAAGCATGTTATAAGAGTGCGGAAATTATTTGTTTAAAAATGACGAAACAGTGCAACTTAACGATTAGTAATATAAATTTACACAACAACTATTTCAATTTTTAATTATGTAATAAATGATCAGTGAATCCTCGTTTTTTATTAAAGTATAATTTAAATAATCATGAAAATTCATTTTCTTGGAAACACTGTCTGGAAATCATTTTGGAATCTCGGATGAAAGTAGTAGTTTATTTTATGAGGGGAAA
Organism: Maratus speculifer; assembly: GCA_964019185.1. Lineage (NCBI taxonomy): Eukaryota > Metazoa > Arthropoda > Arachnida > Araneae > Salticidae > Maratus > Maratus speculifer. The sequence goes on from OZ025299.1 coordinate 49,776,953, forward strand.
ATAGTTTATTTTATGAGGGGTAATATTTATCAGTAGTGACATTTATATGTTTTGTTTTAAAGCAAAAAACACTCGCATTGTAAAAAAGATCAGTTAAATTTGCAGCAATTTTGCCAGCAGTTTTTGCTGTAAAAATTGCAGTAAAATTAGGTATAATAAAAAAGTTTACATCTTATTTTACTGCAGTTTTTACAACTGCTGGCAACATTGCTGCCAGCAGTTTTTACCGTAAATTTAACGGATTTTTTTTTTACAGTTTAGGTATGCAAAAGCAGATAAAAAAATTAAAAATTCAATAGTTTAGTTATGAGGGAAAAAATTAAAATACCTATTTGTGTACCTCTGGAATGAAATGCTTAAATGTGTTACCTATACGAGAAGTATCCTAAATGACCACCAATCGTTCCTATTTCTTACTTCATTAGAAGTCGAAAATATTTCAATATATAACTGACATGCTGACTATGTACGGTATCACTTACAAAAGGGCAATGGAATTTTATACAACTTCTCATGATGTCATAATTTTTCACGCCAGTGAAAGTTGGTCATTTGAAAATTTCTTGAAAATATTTAAATATATTAAAGTGCGGATATCAAAGTTCAGCTTAGAGTGACATCCCTAATAGCATGTAAGGTCACAGTGACGTCACTGTGAGTCAGTTTGGTCACATCCCATCTGTGACCAAAATGCCACCACTCAGTGACGTCACATTGTGACTGAGATGTGACTTGATTAAAAATCTTTAGAAAATTATAAATATCCTCCAAAACAATGTTATTTACTTTAAAAAACATGTTTCTGGCAATATAAATAGCGTCGCTTTTGTCACAGTTTCGTCACAATGTTAATGTCAAATTAGTCACAAATGACATATTTTTCACAAATTTGTCACATTGTGACCACTTTGTGAAACGTCACAATCCGTAAGACATGGTGACGTCACTGCAACGTCGTTGTGAAGTCACATTGTGACTTTGTGACCATCGATTGTCGATGTGACGTCACGTGACGTCGATGTGAAGTCACAGTGATTAAAATGTGAAGTCGTTATGGCCGTTTTAGAGCTTTTTTGTGACGTCATATTGACCACTTTGTGACGTCACAATGTGACCAATTTGTGAAAAGTGTGTCATTTGTGACTACTTTGACATTAACATTGTGACGAACGGTGAAAATTTTTTTAGAAAGTCACATCTTAGTCACATTGTGATGTCACTGAGTGGTGGCATTTTCGTCACAGATGTGATGGGACCAAAGTGACTCACAGTGACGTCATTGTGACGTCACTGTGAACATGCATGCTATGAGGGAAAAGAGCTCTAAAACGGCCATAACGACTTCACATTTTAGTCCCTGTGACTTCACATCGACGTCACGTGACGTCACATCGACAATCGATGGTCACAAAGTCACAATGTGACTTCACAACGACGTTGCAGTGACGTCACCATGCTTTACGGGATATATTGTATTTTTTGACTGAATAAGTGAAATGCGTATATATATATATATATATAATATATATATATATATATATATACACACAGTGGCGCCAACTTATATGGGCCCATGGGACGCGAGCCCACCCAATAATTTTATCTATCCGTCCACACAAATTTTATTTATTTATTAGCATGAATTATAGAATGAAATTTGGGCTTTATTGACGTTCTCAAAATAGTTTTGTTAAAAAATAATAATGGCATAATAATTAATTATATAAATTGCATAACATAATAAATAACATAAATTAGATTTACACGAGCATTAAAAGTCCCTTCAGGGGATGTATAAATCACGTTTATCTCCCTCTTTATTTATAAGAAAGAATTTATAAAATTATAATTTAATAAAATTATTTATCAAATTATAATTAAATTACAATAGTTTATTTTTTTTTTTAGAAAACCCATAATCTTACTCCAAATTATCATTTCTAATCATTTGCTAATCCCCTACCACGCTGCCTAAGGGGGGAAAAGTTGTGTGTGTTATTTTACTCAAAACTTTTTGAGCGCACCCAATACTTTTCAAAAGTTGGCGTTTCTGTATATATATATATGCGTAATCTTATAAAAAAAAATTACATCCTGATGGGTACTATCGGCCTTTTTATATTGTAAAAAACATTATGAATTCCCTGCATAACTTTCATTTTGGAAAAACATTAAAATATACTATATTCATATCACGTCTTTTTCAGTTTGATTGCTTAATTCCCTTCTGATGCGCTGATTTAAATAAATCACGATTTGTAGCATTAAATAAGCGATTATGTTAAGAGGATAAATTTTGCTCAAGGAAATTTTCGAGAAACGAAACTAAAACAATTTATAACGCTACTTTTTTCTTTTTTATAGTTTCTGGACTTTTTCCAAAAAGTGAACACATGTTTCTGTAATTTATAATTGCTCGCTCAAACTAATGTTTTATTATTTAATTATTCACATGTGATTATGCTTCTCTACATTTCCATTAATAAAATTTTTTCAATGTATTTTTTCTTTAATTATCTGTTCTGCGACGTCGTTTTGTGCGCGTTTCTGATACAATGATCCATTGACATCAAACATATTTACCCGTAAGGCATGGTGACTTCACTGCGATGTCGTTGTGAAGTCACACTGACTTTGTGACCATGAATTGTCGATGTGAGGTCACGTGATGTCGATGTGAAGTCACAGTGACTAAAATGTGAAGTCGTTATGGCCATTGTAGAGCTCGTTTGTGATGTCACATTGTGACCCCTTTGTGAAGTCACGGTGTGACAAATTTGTGAAAAATGTATCATTTGCGACTACTTTGACTTTAACATCGTAATGAAACTGTGACAAAAGTGTTTTTAAAGTAAATAACATGTTTTGAAGAATTTTTGTAATTTAACTAAAGATTTTTAAGAAATTCACATCTCAGTCACAATGTGACGTCACTGAGTGGCGGAATATTGGTCACAGATGTGATGTGACCACAGTGACTCAAAGTGACGTCATTGTGACGTCACTGTGTCCATGTATGCTATAAGGGTAATATTAAATTTAATTTCAGTGTCATTTTTCTCTTTTTTACATTTCGAGTAAGCGAGTGGGTATACATTGAAGAAGATAATTTCATTAAATTTGAAATATAAGAATTAGACTCGGAAATCCCGCAGACTATATCAGAGTAGGAATGTTCCAGATTGCTCGAAGCCGCAAAATTACTTTGAGGTTACTAAAGCGATTCAAATCAAAGTTTCGGAAAAATTTCGGTTTTCATATTTTTATAAGTACATACAATTTTCTTTCAATTACATCCTGACAAAATTTCAGGCAGATACTGCATATTGATTTAATGTAGTTACGGCTGCTTTAATAAGCATCTTATGATATTCACATTTTTAATACTAGAACATCCAGCTGGTGTCGATTCAAACCAGAAGTTGTTTGATAAAACAACTTAAATACAAATCGCATATAATTAACCCTTAACTGCGGTTAGCGGTCTCAGAAACCGCTGATTTTTTAAAGTTTCACATTTTAACTTGTAATTTTTAGTTTAACTATAGATACTGGTCAAATTTTGCCTCGTTTGGAGCCTTATTACTACCTCTAGAGACTTTTGAATAGCTGAATTTTTTTTATAATATTCTTGTACATAAAGTTTAATACATAAATAGTATTTTGAGAGTTAATGTTACATTTTATTCATCTTTAGATTAAGCTGTCTGACAGACTGATCACAGTAGTGATGTGACAATTTTTGTCACAGCAGTTAAGAGTTAAATTAAATAATTTTACAGTCGGGTTCAAAGCTTTCATTTTGGTATTTTAACACAAAGCAATATTAACGCAGAATATTGTGCCATCTTATTTGTCGATTGCGTCCCATTCATTCGCCTACTATAAATAACTCTCCCCGCCTCATTCCGCGCCCATTGTTTTGTGGATTTAACCGTCGACGCTGCCGTTTTTTAATCTTTGTAATGAGTAAAAAACTGCCACTTTCACTTGCAAATATGGTAAAAAAAGTTGTCCTGTATATGGTTGACTTCTCTGTACGTGAAATATTTAAGAGGGTAGATGTGAGCAAGACTACTGTTCACCAAGCTGAGAGTATAAATTAATATTTCGTGAAAATATACTGACCTGAATAAAAGCAGTTGGCTAAGAAAAACCAGTGTTCGTGATGATAATGTGATCCGAAGGATGACATTGGGAGCTTCTTTAAAAAAGATTAAACATACTTTGGCTCCAAAGGGAACCAACGTCAGTTTGGGCACTATTTCAAAACGTTTGACCAAAAATTTTGATTTGTTATCCCGAAACCTTATAGGAAATTTTGGCTTACCACGAATATGAAAAAGAAACGACTTATTTTTTTCATGAAAGTATAAGTACAACAGTGGTGTGCGGGATAATTTTCTGATGAGTAAAATATCAAGCAATTTTCTCCTTGTGCTAGAAGTGTTCGCTGCGTAATGTTCCCATTATGTGAACATGAAGTGTGATATGAAGAAAGATACTTAAGTTCGACAGCGAAAAATTGTCCAAGCCAGATGATTTAGGGTGCAATGTCTGTGCCTGGTACTCCTGCTCTGGATTTACTGCCACTTATAAACACTATAAATGAAAATCACTACGATAATTTGTTACGTGATAAGTTGAAACGTCACACCGATATTCCATTTTCATGCATGATGGTGTTTATTGTTACAGGTAAAAGGCTGTTAGGGACTTTCTGGTTTCAGAGCAAATTCAAGTGTTTGACTGACAAGGTAACAGTCCAGATTTAAACCCAATAGAGAATTTGTGGTGCAATTTGAAAACAAAATGGTTCAGAAACAACCATAGATTGCTATGAAACTTGTTCAAGTCATAAAGAATGTCTGTTGTACACAGATTTCTCAAGAATACTGCCAGTTTTTGAATTATACGATTGCGTTTCCTTAACCCATTAACGCCCGAATTATTTTCTTCGCTAAAATTTAAATTTTGTATTTCCCACCACTTTAAAAAGCAAATTAACTTTTATCTAAATTTACCAAGGATTCTGTCTCGTGAAATAAGGTATACATTTCTCTTTCTCTTTACTGGTGGGAAAACCGCTTTCTTGCTGTTTTTGCAACCGTCCTCAAACGAGGTCGCTGGGCGTTAATGGGTTAATTTGAAGTAAGTTTTCCAAAAAATCCGGTGGGAATTTAGAATAATACAAACGCAATTCCTTGCCCCTCAGTGGGTTAAACAATTGAAAATGCTGCAAAAGAATTGCAAAATACTATATCACCCATAAAAATTATTGAGATTTTTAGTACTATTAAAATATCTGACTATTTCAAAAGATTATTCTTATAATTATTCTGGGATAGGTTATAATTTAAAATTTTGACTTGGAACATTTTAAAAATTTAATAATTAAACTGATTTTTTAAAATTTTATTTGTAATTCATTTATTTTTAGTGTGCAACATTACTTTTCCATTTTTTTTAAAAGCATAGGAAATAATTAAGAAATTTTGGAATTTTCCCTATTTAAAATCGAAATGCCCCTTCCCCGGTGAGCAGTATGCCCCACTTTGGGAACCACTGTTTCAAAGGTTTCCAATATATCTCGGCTTATTTCAGGCGATTTTTTGCAAAAATCATGATCAAGAATACTTCTATACTTCCTCTTCGATAGGTAACCTTACCCTCATAGCATGCATGGTCACAGTGATGTCACAATGACGTCACTGTGAGTCACTTTGGTCACATCACATCTGTGACCAAAATGCCACCACTCAGTGACGTCACGTTGTGACTGAGATGTGACTTTCTTAAAAATTTTTAGAAAATTAGAATTATTCTTCAAAACATGTTGTTTACTTTAAAAAACATGTTTCTGGCAATTTAAATATCGTCACTTTTGTCACAGTTTCGTCACAATGTTAATGTCAAAGTAGCCACAAATGACACATTTTTCACAAATTTGTCACACCGTGACTTCACAAAGTGGTCACAATGTGACGTCACAAAAAGCTCTAAAACGGTTATAACGACTTCACATTTTAATCACTGTGACTTCACATCGACGTCACGTGACGTCACATCGACAATCGATGGTCACAAAGTCGCAATGTGACTGCACAACGACGCCACTGTGACGTCAGTATGTCTTACGGGTAGCGTTCCACAAAACTTTTCATGTATGCCCACAAATCGAAAATTGTGTGTAATGGGAAAAATACGCTTTTCTCAAAAACAATGTGATCTAGGTAGACCAGAAGGTGGCAGCACAGACAATCACCTCATCGAGTTTACGGATAAAAATCTAGGAATAATTAAATCTTGATATGCATATTAAAACGCAATCGACTTGCCAAGTAGTAGCTTGGTGGAAAATGCCTACAAACCCGATTTTAGTGATTGACTCATAGGTTTACCATTATGTTTTCCTCCTTCCAGTTCTCCATGTTTTCATACTTTTGGGTGCAGGAAAACACGATTGTAAACCTACGAGTCAACCACTGAAATCGATTTTTTACCTGTTTTCCACCAAGATATGACTTGGCAGACCGATTGCGTTTTAATATATCAATCGAGACTTAACTAATCCTAGATTTTCATCCGTGAAATCGATAAGGTGATTGTTTGTGCTGCTACTTCCCGATCTAAGGGTAATCGCTATAGTTTTCCTTCAACGTTTAAATTAACGTCTACTACATCTAATTTCTTTTTCATAATTTTAGTTTCAGTAGATTCGAAAATAGATGGGGGTGACATTTTTGCGCTACATTTTCGACGCTATCTCTGAAAGTATATGTTACCTAAAAAAGAAATTTATTTTTGAGTCTAGTGTTACGAAAGCTTAAAAAAGATACCCCACACGATATACAAAGAAAAGATCTTCCTTTCTTTCTTTCTTTTTTTTTTTTTTTTTTTTTTAAGTTTTTTACTTAGACCCTGTATATTCTTCTTAAATATATTCATGAATGTTTAATCATCTTCAACACGTTCGCTGCCGCTCACGCGAAAGCGCGTGATATAGCGCCAACGTTAAGGGGCCACTCACGCGCCAGCGCGTGATGTGGGGTGATGCCCAATAGCCAGTAACGCGCTGGCGCGGGAAAATCTTTCACTGATTCTTTGTTATAAAAACTAAATCGGCTTCTGGGAAAAACCCACTTCTAGAATGCGTCATTAACTATCATCACACCTTCATGTAAGCGGCAGCGAACGTGTTAAATATGTGGATCAATAGTCTTTACTACTTCCCCATATTTGAACTTTCCACGTTCAATACCTTACGAGTAAAAGGACTGTGACAGACACAGTAGTGATCTTATAATGATTCCGTTTTTACATTTCCAGTACGGAATCATAAAAATAAAAAGGTGCATGTGTACCTCCTTTATTCTAATTTTATTGTATTGTTGTTTTAGTAAAACTTTAAAAAAAGTTACCCATTTCTAACGTCATAGAGTAGAATTTCCTCTTAAATGGAATACATTCAATAAAATACAATTAGTTTCTTTTAAATGAATTTTTCCAATGTTAACGGAATTATATGACACCCTGTGCGTATGAAATATTTTTAAAGAATTAACCTGGTGATAAAATTGATTTTAAACAAATCACTAAGGAATATTCATAAAAATTTCGAAGTTAACCCTTTATCTACCGAATTATGAATTCATGAAAATTTTACATTTCAAAGCATTTTACGTAAATTGTTTAAGCTAAATTAAAAGATTTACATAATCATTTAATAAATTTTTGAAGGATTTTAGAAGGAGTGAAGGATTTAGAAGGATTAATTAAGTTTGAATTTACAGGGATTTTATGCAATATTTATAACCCCACTCAAATCTTTTATTTAAAATTGTTTTCTTAGTAATTTGTAGAATTATAAACTGTACAAATACGAGATGTTCTTACAATATAAATATAGAAATATTTCCGAATTGAAAAATCCACTTGTAGATACTTATCAACTTAAGAATTAAAATGTGCCTTTGATTTATTCTGCAAATAATTTCTTTATTCTTCGAAAATGAAATAGTGCAAGATAAAATTAGAGTAACAATATAGAATTAAGAAATATTAGTTAATCCATTTCAGGTTTATTGATAAAGAACTTTTAACTGAGTGAACCATTAATGAAGTGCTTAGACGGTTACCTTTTTCATAGAGTCAGTCAGAAAGTCAGGAATATAAAACCTTTTATTGGGCCTCTTTAGGGTCATGGTCGACTAGTTTTACTTTCTTTTGAAATTGTTGATGTTGAAAGCTCTGATACAATAATCAGATATTAGAAATCCTTTCTTTATGAAAGTTTATTTGTTCCTAATAAGTAATTTAATGCAGAAGTCTTACCTGTTTTCTCATATACGTTGTTGTATACCTTTCTCGTTTCTACCATTTTACCTTGAAAACAATTGCCACATGTTACATGAGACAGTTACCTTTTGTTATTACCGGCCATTGTAGCTTGCTTGACAAGGCATTAACCCTTTATCTACCGATAGTACTTATAAGCACCATTAAAATTATTTATTATAAAATTCTTTTAATACGCCGATTAGTTAGAATACTGTTTAGAATGAGTTGCAGATACATTACTTTATCATGTTCCCAAAGGATTATAGATTACACAAAACAAAAATATTTTTTAAAGGATGGTTTTTTTTGCCTTTGCATCTTTTCAGCTTTCTTGGTGCTGAGGAAGGAGGATATGGATTTTTCAATTCGGAAATATTTCTATATTTATATTGTAAGAACATCGTATTTGTACATTTTATAATTCTACAAAATACTAAGAAAACAATTTTAAATAAAAGATTTGAATGGGGTTATAAATATTGCATAAAATCCCTGTAAATTCAAACTTAATTAATCCTTCTAAATCCTTCACTCCTTCTAAAATCCTTCACTCCTTCTAAAATCCTTCAAAAATTTATGAAATGATTATGTAAATCTTTTAATTTAGTTTAAACAATTTATGTAAAATGCTTTAAAATGTAAAATTTTCATGAATTCATATTCGGTAGATAAAGGGTTAACTTCGAAATTTTTATGAACATTGTTTAGTGATTTTTTTTAAATCAATTTTATCACCAGGTTAATTCTTTAAAAATATTTTATACGTACAGTGTGTCGTATAAATCCGTTCACATTGGAAAAATTCATTTAAAAGTAACTAATTGTCGTATAGGAATGCAGTTTGCACCATAAGACTAGTCAGACAGCATGTTTATGGCAAGAAAAAGGTTTAACACAATTGCTGCTGATCACGCGCTGGCGCGTGAAATTCTGAATCATTTAACACAGAGGGCGCTGAGTTATCGGCAGCGAACATGTTAAAGAAATCCACAATTAAGTTCAGATTTCAAATCGGTATAGGATATTCAATGTATTGTCTTACATGAGAGCAATTGCACCATAAGACAAGTCAAAGATTCTGTTTGTGGCAAAAGAAAGAAAAGGGTAAACAGAAAAACCCATTAATAATTTCAAATTTCAAATATATATAAAAATTTAACGGTGCTTTATCGGTGCTTATCTACAAATTTTAATACTTGATTTCACTTTCCCTAAGATAGTTGAGGACGATCTACAACCGGACTAGTTATTACTTTTTCAATTATAATTTCAGATTTTTTTCAATTACTTTCACTTTCGAAACCGGTTAAAACCGACTCTGAAATTGAAACTATCATAATATAAAAAATATATAACCAAAATCGAAAAAGTTAAAACTAGCCCGGTTGTAGATCGTCCTCAACTATCCTATGCAAAAAAAATCATGTAAAAATATTAAAATTTGAGCGAGATATTTGAAAATAACGCTCCCATAGACTTAACGTTATCTTCCGAGTCTTTTTCAGTTAGTAGTCTGGGCTCTTAACTAAAATTTGTCAAATAGGCTACATTATAATCTATACGAAACTGTAAAATTTAAAGTATTGCCAAATTGCTATATTATGCATTGTAAGGTTAACAGAGTGCGGCATAAGGCTACTCAACGAGTTGTATTTTTCTTAAAAAAATTGTTTAAATAATTCAATGAGTCTGTTTGCATTCCTAAAGTTAATAGAAATTTAGGAAATTGTCATGGTTTTCACCATGAGACTTAAGAAGTTTTCATAATTTTCTGACAAAACGTAGTTCCAAACCACACTCGTACGTTTTATGTTCCAAACCACACTTGTATGGTAATTTTTTTAAATTATTTTAATTATTTTTTTAAATATAAATTAACTAATGGTAACTCTGTATTAGAACAATTTATTAACAATCATACCACTATTTGGCAGCCAGCTGTATTTAATTTACATCAAAATATTCGTATTTAGAAAAAGAATAAGCATTATGCATGAACAATACATTGCAAAAATTTATTGGTATTTTAAATGTAGAAGGTTGTTTTAAGCGTTTAATTCATGATAAACATGAACTAATCTTATGCAAGATTTTAAATAATGGCTGAAAAATATTTGCTGTTGCTTTTATTGTTAATGTACAGAAACATGAAGGGGAAAGATTAGGATAAATATATGCATATATATTTTAATTTGAATTTTAAATATGTTTTGTCTCATTTATGGTATGTCATATTTATACCCTTTTGTCGGCACACAAAATCCAGTTTCAATATTAAGCTAAAATAGATAAATTTTCGAATTACTTTTTTTTCTACTCAGTATTATTATTATTATTTTAACCTCTTCGGATCTGGTGTACTATTAATTGTATATGTCTTTTAGTGGTGTTTTATTTTGTTTTAAGAAATACTTTTGCTACTATTTACATGTAGTAATACTAGTATATGTCTATACATTTACTATTTGACTTCATTTACGTTTAGTCATTTAGTTATAATAATAATTATTATTTGCTTCATTCTCTTTGCGGCGTTTGAGATTTTTTTAATTTAAGCATATATTTCACTCTTTGAATTTAAAATAAAAGTTACTTTCTTGAAAGAATCACGTGTAATAAAGCACAAAAATTATTAGAAATTTGTAATATAAGTTAAATCTATATTATAAAACTATATTTTCTAATCATCTCTAAAAACTCTTCCTTAGCCTTCTGTCATATAAATATTTATTAAATAGTACACAAAACAACAGCATTCGTTATCTTTCTAGCAATGAAATAATATTTAAACACTAATTAATGTTATTGCTAATGTTAATCTTATTAACATAAAACTAATTTTTTCAAAATAATTGAAAAGAAATTTAGACCCGAAAGGGTTAATTAAAGAAGTATAATATAATCAAAATCTGTACGATTGTTATAAAAAAAATAATGTTCAAACAAACCTTCATTAATAATATCAGACGTGTCCTCCATTCAGTTTATTATTTTTAATTACATTGCATTTTATATATTTAATAATTTAAAAAAAAATTTACTCTGAAATTTTAATTAAAAAATTAAAAATGAATTATTTTACAAAACTGGTACAGTAATTTCGGGTGTATAAGCCGCAGATCAAACAATTATTTTTGGACCCAGAAATCTTATTTAGTGATTGAAGACAAATATTTACGGCGATCTGACTAGTTATATTTGTTTTTTAAAAAATTCTGGGTCGAAAAAGAATTGTTTGAGCTGCGGCTTATACACCCGAAATTACGGTACATAAGTTTTTATTGTGTCTTAATATACTTTAATTTATAGAATCTTCTTAAATTCTTAAAAAAAAAAAAAAAAAAAAAAAAAAAGCGTTTGTAAATTCCAGTATCAGTCAATCATTTTATATTTTACGAAAATAATTTGCCTGTGCAGGAAAGGGTAAAGACCTGCGCAATATCCTTGTTAAACTTTGCATAGTAACGTTTAACTTCTTTACAGCGGTCTAAAATGTCTTTGTAAAAAAGTGTAGTTCAGCCCTGTGCAGTGTCATATTTCCCCTTAATACAGTAGTTTTTTTTTTCATATTTATTTTTATGAAAAGTTTTTTCATAAGAAAGAAGAAAGTTAAGGCCTGATTACCCAAAACGTGCATGAAGCTAATAGTAAGTGAGATGCAGCTATGGTTTTCCAGTAGCTTCATCACCCCTAGCCCAACACTACCCGCTTTTCAGTTTCTATTCAAAATTTTCCGGTATCAATTTCTCAATTTCCCCCCGATTTTTCAAGAGAGTCTGATTATTCGGGGCGTGGCTTGGGACCCGATCGGACTGGCTTCTGCTAGAGAGTAAGATTATTCGGGTCGACGGTAGGGTGGCGGACCTAAGGGGGCCGCCCCCTTCCGTCCGCAATAATAATAATATTGTATATTATAATAATATTATAACAATATTATATATTATAATAATATTAATAATAATTATATATTATAATAATATTAATAATAATTATATATAATATTATATATTATAATAATAATATAGCAATAATAATAATATATTAGTATTATTATTATTGCTTATTATTAAATAACTCGCTTATTATTACCGCCGTGGGAGCGGGTTCGACTCGTCTGCGACCACATCTTCTAAATAAATAAATAAATGTCGCCAAATAACTGTATTTTATGCAAAAACCCATAAGCATGACTTCGCATTCACTTGTCGTCGTATTTGTTACTTGTTCACGATTTTCGACCAATAACATTGGCGAATGCCTTGTTCGTATATTCCTACTATAGAAGATTATCATAAATATTATCCGATGAAAATTATATAATGCGAAAAGTTACAGGATTAAGCTGGACCGAATTAAAACTCTTTTTCATAGTTTTCTATAATAGTTAGAGTTAAGATTTCTGGTGGGATTAGAATAAACGAATAACGCGAATTTCGAAAGATCACGTAGCTGTTTTTGTCACCAGAAAGTGTAAACAGATAAAACATAACATATATTACACATAACATATAAATATACGCGAGAAATGAGAAAAATCCTTGAAATTGTAAAAAAAAAAAAAAAAAAAAAAAAAAAAATCAACTTATCGAACCGCTTTTTTTTTTTTTTTTTTTTTTTTTGTTCACGTTATACATATTACAGTTTTTAAGATTATATTGCCGTTATTTGTCTATTTACATATAATGTTTTTAATCATGCTCATTAATGCACATTTTTTAATGGCAGAGTCCCATAACTTTGCATATATTTTATCCCATCAAGTTTTGTAGATAGATAATTTCAGTTATTTATCTATTTCTAAGTGCGAGAGAAGAATGGAAAGGAGAAATTAACTTTCCATTCTATTATTATTTATTATCACTAACTGTCATTTATTAGAAAAATTCAACTTGCCTATCCACAAAATAAATTAAAATGGAATACGTACATCACGTAACTGGTGTTGCATTTGAAATCAAATCTGCCGTATTACTTTTGTGTTACTGGCGTTAAATCCCATTGTTTGGCGATATTTTTAATCCAGAAAGTGGTAGTGGAAAAGTACACAAGTACCTATTTTTTACATTGCATTTTTTATACTATTTGGAGGGGGGAAGAATAACGTTTGCCTAAGGCGGAAGAATATCCCTATTACTCAAGGAAACTTCTAAAACCGGGAAATCTGAATGTGATGAATAGGTTGTTAACCCTTTGAGCTCTGATGGTAGAATTTTCTACCACATAATTTTAATTCCGAAATGTCACAACGGCACCAGAAAATTCGACCAATTTTTTTTGGAAAAGGTTTGATGCATTTTTTCGTGCACATCGTTAACCGTTTTTTTTCTTTGCAAAATACTGGTGCCAATGTGACATTTGAAATTTTGAAGAAATTTACCTTCCAGAGCTCAAAGAGCGCAATGCGCACCTTTTTTACTTTTTCGATTTTGGTTGCAGATCTTTTTTTAAAGCACTTTCAGTTTCGAAACCGGTTTTGAAAGTGAAACTAACTTTGTAAAAAATATCTGCAACCAAAATCGGAAAAGTAAAAAAGGTGCGCTGTGGGCATGCACCTCAGCTATCCAATGCAAAAAAAATTATTCAAAAATGTCAAAATGCGAAAGAGTTATTAGAAAAACGCTTCCCCATAGGAATAGTATTAGCTCGCGAGCGTTTCCTCGAGCGAGGACAGGGGCCTTAATACGATGACTACCAACTACGAGATAACTCGTAGATTGCGTTCTTTTCTAGGACGCCAACTACGAGTTATCTGGTTCTGTGTTTACTTGCCATTTTTGTACAGCTACGATTAAACTCGCAATATATTAGTGCTAATATCGATAGATGGCTTCTGGAAAAAAACAAACAAAAAAAAACAATGCTGGCTTGCATAAACAGAAAATTTGTTGAAAAACGATAAAAAAAACCAACTACGAGTTAATTCGTAAGCCCTTAAAAAATATATGTATATGATTTTTGATGATACCTATGGACTATAGAATTAGTTTTTAATAAGATAATGTGATAAAATCAAATTGTCATTTCTGGCCAGATTTCAGAAAATTGCCGTTGTAGTCAACGTGTTAACTACTCATATGTCATCCTGATGAGCTGTTTATAAAAAAAAAAATCGCGTAACAGAACATACAAGAACTTCATATATTAATACTATAAATATCGTTCATGTAAAGTCTGTACAGGGAGCATAAAAACACTCTGTAATTAAATATATGTGATTTCGGTAGTATTTGCAAAATGGATAGAATTTTGTACATGTAAAAAAAAAATAAATAAATAAATAAATAAAAATAAAATAGGGCCAAAAAATTATGTCTTACCCTATCAATAGAGGTTAATCTACTCTGGAAGATACACTTTTATGGAGCATTGTGAAAGTTAAGTGACGTAAATTTTCGCTTAGTATATAAAAAAGAAGCAAAAATGCATTATGATGCGAAATGTTTCGGAGTAGGGTAAATACAATCTTATAAATTCAACTTTAGGGAGTTATTGAAAGCGTGTTACTTTTAAAAAAAGTAAGTATTAAAGTTAAAAAGTAAGTTTTTTAACTTTAAATAACAGTAAGTTTGAATAAAAGTTTTTTGATAAAAATAAGTTTTTTGTTAGTACCAATACGCCGATTATATATCTTAACCCTTTCTTGCGCAGTGTTGCCAGGCCGGCAACACCTAATTTTAATTCCAATCTTGCAAACGGCACCAGTAATATTTTAATATAATTTTGCTTTTACAATGAAAGCTTAAATTAAGGAATTCGTAATATCTGGACAAGTACTTTATAAATTCCGGTGTCAATCGACAATTTCTCATTTTACTAATAGAATTTGCTTGCGCCGGAAAGGGTCAAGGCGCAACACTAAGCGCAGAAAAAGACCCGGATGATAATGTAAAGTCTATGGGGGCGTTCTTTTCAAATATTTCGCCCAATTTTTAATATTTTTACATGATCTTTTTGCACAAGATAGCTGAGGACGATCCACAACCCACCTAGTTTTTACTTTTTCAGTTTTGGTTTCAGATTTTTTTTAATTACTTTAACTTTCGAAACCCGTTTAACCCGGTTCTGAAATTGAAACTATCGTAATATAAAAAAATATATAAGTAAAGTCGAAAAAGTAAAAACTAGGCCGGTTGTGGATCGTCCTCAGCTATCTTGTGCAAAAAATCATGTAAAAATATTAAAATTTGAGCGAGATATTTGAAAAGAACGTTCCCATAGACTTTACATTATCACCCGGGTCTTTTTCTGTGACTAGTGTGGGCCTTAAGCGTGATTTGAAAAAATAATGGTTAAGAGCCCACAATAGTCACAGAAAAATTACTCAAAAAGACCCGGATGACCATGTAAAGTCTATGGGAGCGTTCTTTTCTAATATCTCGCTCAAATTTTAATATTTTTGCATGATTTTTTTGCACAAGATAGCTGAGAGCAATCCACAACCGGGCTAGTTTTTACTTTTTCAATTTTTGTTTCAGATTTTCTTTAAAAAATTACTTTAACTTTCGAAACCGGTTTAAACCGGTTCTGAAACTGAAACTATCGTAATATAAAAAATATATAACCAAAATCGAAAAAGTAAAAACTAGCCCGGTTGTGGATTGCCCTCAGCTATCTTGTGCAAAAAAATCATGCAAAAATATTAAAATTTGAGCAAGATATTAGAAAAGAACGCTCCCATAGACTTTACATGGTCATCCGGGTCTTTTTGCGTAATTTTTCTGTGACTATTGTGGGCTCTTAAGGTTGCTGGTCACTCACTTTCCAAATTCTCCTCCGTAATGTTAAGTCTATGGGCGTTTGATGCATTCTTATATTTAAATTATCTCCTCAGGAAATTGATATTTTTAAATTCTTTTTTCAGTACTCTTTTCTTGGAGAATGTTCCTTTTCTTTCCTAGTTTTCAAAATATTTCTAAAATCTATGCTTGTTTTATTATTTTATGTATTAAAAGCTGACGAAATGTAAAATTTTGCCACTTCGTATAAAATTAAGCGTAGATTTTAGAAATATTTTGAAAACTAAGAAAAAAGCGACATCCTTTAACCTTTTCAGACCTGAGCATAAAATAAATCTACAAATATATATTTATTGCTTTTGCCTAATCGAAATGACACCCTAGATGACAGAAAGTGTCATTTTTATGAAAACAGTACTTTAGGGAACTGGTAATTTAGATTTACAAATATGGATATAAAAGTATTAATCCCCTTAAAATACCAGTTTAACTATCAGTAATATAAATTTACGCAATAACAAAATTAAGGTCTTTAAACAAGTCAATGATCAGCAAATCCTCAAAATTTTTTTATTGTAAAGCATTTAAGTTAAATAATCATGGATATTTCTTACTTTCTTGGCCACAATGTCTCATCCACACTCCGATGAAAATATTATTTATTTTATGAGGTAATATTCATCAGTTCTGACAATTATTCGAAGTTTTTTTTTTCCTTAAAGGAAAAAGCATTCAGCTGTATAAAAGTAAAGCGAAAATGAAAAAAAAAAAAATCGAACAATTTAGTATTTATAAGAAAAAAAATGGAGGTACACATTTGTGTACCTCAGGTATGAAGAGGTTAAGAAGCGATCACCGAAATAAGAAGTTAAAAATATTAATTTCTTGGGGTGATATTTTTAATATACGAATTCATAAAACGCCCATAGACTTAACCCTTTCGGGTCTGGTGTACTATTAATAGTACATGTCTTCTAAAGGAATATTATTATTATTTTTTTTTAAAGAAATACTTTTGCTACAATTTGCATGTAGTAATGTTAGTATATGTTTATGCATTTATATTATGACTTTATTTATGTTTAGGCATTTAGTAATAATAATAATTATTATTATTATTTACTTAATTCTCTTTGCGCCGTTTGCGATTCTTTTATTTTAAACCTATATTTCAATCTTTAAATTTAAAAGTTACTTTCCTGAAAGAATCATGGGTAATGAAGCGCAAAAAGTATTAGAAAGTTGTAATATAAGTTAAATCTTATTCTAATGTAATATTCTACAAACATCTCCAAAAATTCTTCCTTAGCCTTTTGTCATATGAATATGAAATAAATAGCACGCAAAACAACAACATTCGTTATGTTTCAAACAATAAAATATTCGTTAAACACTATATAATCTATTTGGATAGCTATTGTTAATGTTATTAACGTAAAAGTAATTTTTTTTTTTTTTTTTTTTTTTTAAATGGGGAAAAAATTCGGACCCGAAAGGGTTAATATTATGGAGGGCAATTCGTGACCAGTAGTCTTAACTTTAATTTATGAAGTTGTGGAATTTTTAGCATCAGAAAAGGTACTTAAGGGTGTATTCGAAAAAACGCTTTTCCACCTTCGACACCTCGAAATTTTCCGATACAATTTCAGACACATTTTTAAAATTAGAAACATGAAACTTCCTGAGAGTATTTTTGAACTGATGTATAAGGTGCCGTGTGATATCATTTCACGCTCCATTCATTAGAATTTGATTTATAAACAATTATCTTCTCAGTAGGACCCTTTTTTTCTTTCCCAAATCTCCCGCTTCTGAAAAATATGTTCAAAATGCCGCTTTTGATTGCTTTTTTTGCAATGTTTTCTGCATTTATCAAAGACTTGACAATCACGGCACCTTGTGTATTTTCTAAATAAGATAATTTGCCAGTTTGATGAATATGAGAGCAAAAATGTATTTAAAAATAAATCGGAAAATAAGCTGTTTGAATCGAAATACACCCTTAATAAGCTTGAAGTGCAGGGAAAAAAATGAAATGAACCCAAGTTCAACTTCCTGCAACAACGTTGAGAATCTTCTGCCATTCATGTTAACGACGGAAAGTGAAATTTCCGGTATCCAGATATGATGCTCTCGTGACTTCGTTAGAAGCAGATCATCGGAACAAGGCAAAGTAGTTGAGTAAGCCGAATGTCAAACAGGTTGTTCACCTTTATTGCTTTTGCCAAGGTCAAATGAATGAGGTGAACAGCTTGAATTTCGATGCAAATTTGATTGCATTATTTCATTAAACTTAATTTCATAAATAGGCAAGCTGTGCCTAACCTCCAGTCACTGAGAGCTCCTTTTATTAAGGTGATGTTAAAACTGCGTTGGCTTGCTTGGCACGAATAATTAATCAACGAAAATAAAGATTTTTACCACGACAATAGCAGTTTAACAAGGATATATCTTATTCTGCTGGAATATTTGTCAGAAATAGCACCCGGAAAAGGCAATATTGCAAAAAGTCAGATTTATATATGCACCTTTTGGGATTTTACAAAAAATATAAAAACAAAACTCTATATAGGGTCATACTTTTAAACCATAATGTTGGAAGCTGAAGCATTAATTCTTAAACTTAGTTTCATAAATACGCAATCTGTGCCAAACCTCCAGTTACTCAAAGCTTCTTTTATTAAGGTAATGTTGTTAAAATTACGTTGATATGCTTGGCACGAATTATTAATCAACAAAAATAAAGATTTTTACCCCGACAATAGCAGTTTAACGAGGATATATCTTATTCTGGTGGCATATTTGTCAGAAATAGTATCCGGTAAAAGCAACATTGCAAAAATTAAGATGTACGTATGAATCTTCGGGATTTTACAAATAATATAAAAAGTCAAAACTTATATATAGGCTCACACTTTTAAACCATAATTTGAGAAGCTGAATTGCTAGAATCTCGATAGCCGCATTGTTAAATCCTGCATTTTAAAAACATAGCGCAAATGCCAACGTAACCCTGTATATTTCTGACACGTTTATTCCAAATATGACCTGATTAATATTATTATTTGTTATCTGTTCTATTGGTTTCTCTCAATATCCATCAACCTATGTTACATTGACGTATAACCCTGTTAAATCTAATAATATAAAAAAATGAATAAATAAAATAGAATAATTTTATTTGAAAATTTATGCATAGTTATGGTATATGTAGTATATAGAATGACTTAAAATATTTAAATTCATTTATTTTTAATACTGCTTGTGTTTTGTTTGCTTGTAAAGCTCCGTTTTTAGATTTATTTATTATGTATTCATTCTACATTTTTACGATTTAATATCCACCAATTTAATGTTAAACCATATATTCCACTGAACTTGATGCAATTGTAAAAATTATCTATTTATTTTCATTACGTAAAAGAACAGTTTTAACACTTTTATATATAGTCAAAATAAAGCCTCCATCTTTAGGCATTATGTTTAAAACCAAACTTACACCTGAATACTTATACCTTTCCAGAAAAATTAACCAAGTATATTTTACAAAATAAGCAATAAACCTTTGTTCTCTAGTTACATACACACTAGCAGATAGTTTAGAAGCTAACAAATTGCTTTAGTCTCGACCAAGAAAATTCATCGAATCCCTTAGACACCGTGATCCCTTAGACTAAATCAGAATGTTCAGATTGGTTGAAAACTTGAATTGCATCATTGCCTGTATCCTAGGTTACTTAACCTCGTGCCGACGGAATTCCGCTGATTTTGAACATTTTTCAACTTATCGCAGAAATTTTGCAATATGAAGAAAACTACTATTAAAATTTTGGACCCGGGCGCCAAGTTTAGCTGCTGTGATCTGTGTTACACTGAAAATCATCGTCAGAAACATTATTTGAATCAAATGCTGGTGTCTTCAAATACCTCTGATAATACAGAGTCAGGAATTTTTGGATTGTGTGCGATAACGGGAGGTAAACTGAGAAAGATTTTCATATATATATGTTTTGTTATTTTGAAACTCTTGACAGTCAATATTACACGAGCATTGAAGTTAAACATCCGTGTATAGATATTAAACCCTCCTCACACATCAATGGAATAACAATTCTGAATTCTTATATTCCCTTTTGGACAATATTATTAGAACCAATACACAACAAGCTTTTAGTGGAGCCCATGCTCTATGCTGATTCCCATGTTTCATTCGAAAAAAAGTAAGAGAAAAGTCTATCTAATGGAATATTCAACACTACACATATTCTAATTTTGTGAAAAAAAAAAAAACTTTTCATAAAAAATATCTTACAGATGCGTTTGATGATGCCTCTTTTTCAAACTCTGAGGTTTCTTATTACATGAGTACAGAAATTATTTGGTCTATCTTTTAAAATCCAGAAAAAAAATTATAGCCCTTAAAATTAACAAGAGAAAGATTAATTTTTTATTTAGCCAAACTTTCCAGCAAAATTTTGATAGCTAGATGCGATAATCTTTTGAAACATTCAGAAATGTAGCCCAAAATGTTGGTACATACACTTAAAAAAAAAATCGAAACTTTACTCTACCTGGTGGGGTAGTAATGTGGCCCAACGATTCTGTTATGTTTCCGCATACTTCTGTCAGATATTTGCAAACGATTCCTCCTCATAGCTTTGTCAAATATCCGGAAACATTTCACCATATTTCTGTGAAATATTTGGAAACGTTTTCGCATATATCGGTAGAATAAACGTTTTTGCGTATATCTGTAGATTTCGGATATGATTGTGTATATTTTGGATGTGTTTGTGTGTATTTTGGTTATGCTTGTGTATATTTTGGATATGTTTGTGTATGTTTCGTAAAGGTTTCTATGCATTTAGGAAACCTTCTTAAATATGTCATATATATATATATATATATATATATATTATTATTTAAGAAAATAATACGATTTTTAAAAAGAATTGATATTATCTGATGGCATTTTATTGCATAATGATTTTATATTTACTTTTAATGATATGTTGCACACAAAATTAAATAACTCGCTCAAAATGTATACTTTGGTCCATGAATCTGTGATAAGACATCAGATGTTTAATTAATGAACAATACTGCAGTTCTAGTATTAGTAAAGTACAAATAGCACTATTATACTTTCACTGTTCATTTTTTTCCTTTTCAACTTATGCTTTGATTCACAACTTTTACAGTGATGAAATGCATCGTTTATATGAACGAAGGAACTGGTAATTTTTTTCTACTAACGCGTTTTATCCCCATTTATGAATTGCATATTTGTAGAAAGATAGTACTGAAAATTTGATTTGTATATCTATAAATAGTTACCTTTTAAAATGTGTTCTAGGGAGTTCTATCCTTTAAATAAATACTTTATGAAGATGTTTAATTTCACTAACACATAAATAGATGGATTTTTTTGTACCTTTAAATAATTTTTCTTATTTTCTTTTTTCTTAGGAAAAGTATGATAGTATGATACACTATTTAAAATTGGTTAATATCAGTGATTATTTTATTTTTATGAATAGTATACTAATAAACAGATATATTTTCTCAGGTTATCTCAGCACGTCTTAAGTTATACAAAAAAAATAAACACATTTCTAGAAATATTTTTAGAAGATAACTATAAAACAATATATTAAAAATGTATTTTCAAATAGACAAAGCACTTTCAAAAATATACACGGTGAGTCTTAATTATCGAAATAATAGGGTCTCTTTAAATATTGCCCCTAGACCAGTGTTGGGTACGAACGCGCTCACTGAACGAAAACTCACGAGTTTCGCTCACTACTTGTGAACTTTGAACTGAACTTCGCTCACTATTTTATAAACGAGCGTGAACTGAACGGAAACTCAAAAAATAGACGAGTTTGAACGAAATTTACGTTCAGTTTTTTCATAATTTATTTAAAGTTTTTCCAGACTTTAGTACATTGTTTCCCTTTTTCAAATGCCATTTAGAGTCCTACACGAGCATCAGGACGGGTTAAGTCTGGATATCACTTCTCTGGGTAGTATCCTAGTCTTACTTCTTCTGCAGACTCGGGTCGTGCCGAACCGGACCTGGGCTGTATACAATTTCGCTGAAAATAGATATATCCAGTAAACTCTCTGTACAAGCTGGACTGTGTAAAGAGGAAATATGTCTAAATCGGAAAGATTTTCAAGTTCCTGCGAATCCGCAGACAGAGTAGAATTTTTCTAAGACGGAATATTGTCTTCTACGGAAAATTTTCAAGATACCGATCGATTCCGCTATAGCCATAGTTTATTCTAATTTTAAATTACCATGATTCAACAATTAAACTTTTCTTTAAAGAATAGTTCATATACAATGCTAGCAGATGGGGGAAACAGTATTATAAAAGGTGCTACAAAAATCTGTATATGACGAAATCCTGTCTTAACCGAAACAATTTCTAGATCGGTGCAAAATGAATAAAATAATCCGTGTAAAAAAATCGTAACACATTTGTAAAAGACGGTGAATTTCTTAATAAAGAATCTGTCTACAATGAATTTTTCTAAGTGTTTTTTTTAAAGATTCACCAGTATAGAAATTTTTATATTTTTAAGCCTCCAATCCGTGGGAATGTGTTAATGTTTTTAATATTTCTGATATTTAGATACAGTTAAGGACTCATTTTAAAATCAATTTAGTTTACAATGGGATATACAGAAATAAATATGGAAAGACCAATACTTTGAAATAAATGTGCCTATTTACGCAGCCCATGACCCCCTTTTTAAAATGAAAAACATAAGCATGAAAGGGAAGAGATCACAAGATTCCGTTACGCGCAGGTTTCTTTTCTCAAGTTTTACCGTATTTTAATTTTATTGCCTATTTCCATTCTTCCTAATCTTCACAGACCAAAATAAGAAGTTTCGGTTGAATCATCCCGTATGAAAATCCTTTTCTCGCTGAAACCAAAGTCTGTCCAAAAATCAGTAAAATTTGGCTTGATTTTGCGAAAAAGCACATACTTTTAAGTTGCCATTATTATACAATTAAAGATTGAAATTTTATTCTTTTTCAAGAATCGTATATTCCAGGCTTATTTAAATAGAGTTAAACATATGGAACAAACTGCCTATGACGGAATTTTCTTTTAAAATAATTGAAAATTTCTTTTAAAGTTCTTTTAAACTGTTCATCCATGCAAAATGAATACAATAATACGGTAGAAAAAATATGTTAAACATTTACACCTGCTAAAAAGGAAACGTATTTTTTTCTTTTCAATGCTGTTTCATTTTTTAGATTTTTATGTCTCCATAACATGGAAGATGGATTAATAATACTAATGATAACTGAAACATTTACATAGAACTAACAAAGGTTCATTAAGAGCATAAACATAGCAGCCTACGGCACTTCTGCATAAATGGAGATTATAAACAGACTAAGGTAAGTTTTTTTGGCCAGAACTCTTCCGTAAGGGTAAATATCAAGGTCCTGTAGAAATGTACTCGGGGTCGGGCCGGGTTCGATACGAAATTTCAACTTTTTTTCCGGGCCGGGCCTAGCTCGGGCCTTGTTTTTAGCTATCATATCGGGCCGGGTCGGGCCTTGTTTTTAGCTATTACATCGGACCGGGTCGAGCCTTGATTTTTGATATTATATCGGGCCGGGTCGGGCCGCTAAATTTTATTTACGAGCCGGGCTGGGCTCGGGCCGAAATTTTTATTTTAATATCGGGCCGGACATTTTTTTTTCTATGGATAGGGCCTGGAAATTTCCGTCCGTGCATACCTCTATCTTACATATCAAATAATCAAATGTTCACAAAATTTTGTAAATTTGGATAATAATATCAAAAAAAAAAAAAAAGTGAACTTTTTTGTGAACTTCGTTCACTTTTACAAATGAGTTTGATTTGAACGAGTTCGTTTGAAAATTTTTGAGTTTGAACGTGAACTTAAATCACTTTTCAGAAATTGAACGTGAGTTTGAGTTAGTTCGTTTATTTTGTGAACGTGCCCAACACTGCCCTAGACCCATGCTTCTAATTGCAAAATTTCATAAAGATGTGCAAAATATGATGACATAAGTTGCAACTTCATCCGGGGTCTACTTCAAATAATAAGAAAATTAAATTTTTATATAGCCACAGTAGGTTAAAAATTCCACATAGGAAAATTTTCCTCATCCATGCCTGAATTAAACACAAAAAATTACATCTTCATATCTACAAAAATCACAGAATTATGGCCGTTTAATTAATTCATCGGGTTTTAAGGGATTAGACACAAATTGAAATGCGTGCAATTCAAGAAAAATGTTACATTGTTCTAGGAAACATTCAAAACACATATTTATATATATATTTTTTTTTTTTTTTTTTTTGTGGTTAACTATATAATTTTCCAAGAAAATAGCATGATAAAATTTCTGATGAAGTAAAAAAAAATAAAAAATGATTAGTATTTTTTAAGTACAGTAATTTAATATCGTTATAACTCGAAACATTATCCATCATATTTCATTTTTTTTAAATAAAGAGAAAAATATAGGTTTGTTTCAGGATTTTTTTAAATATTAATTTAAAAAATATTATCAATATTTATTTTTAAAATGATGTAGCTTATTTTTTCAAAAATCGTATGTAAATACTTTTTCAATTTTTTCGGAAAACCCCCCTCCAAGTTTGCACTTTATTTTTTTAAAGTATTCTTGAAATAATAATTTAAAAACGAGAAATAATAATAAAAAAACATTATGCAGAAAAACAGATTGAAAATTTCAAACGAAAATTGGCTCCTAATAAAATGTTTAAATGCTTTTAGAAAAATTGCATGTGAAAGAATAACTTTCTGTAGCTTAAAATTCCGATTCAGTTTCACTTTTGCCGTTTCCACCTCTTTTCTGTACTATTTAAAGCCCGATCAGTGGCCGAGAGGTTCTGACCTCTCAACTGGTAGACGGCAGGTGCTGGGTTCGAACCCAATCGCGGCTGTCGGCCTAACCATTCAGAGTTTGGTTTTCTTCGAACCTTGCGTAAATACGGGTTAGGTTCCCTTAGAAAGACCCCCACGAAGGGCACCCCCCTGGGCCTATATCCCTAGCGTAGATAATCGGCCGACAAAAATAAACCAAGCCAAACTGTACTGTTTAAATGCTGTCAGTAATTTAAAAAAAACTATTTTTCGAACATGCCGATTAATAGTTTTTTGAGTAACTTTTGCCCTCATAACTCAAGGCTTTTTAGTGGCCATCCATAAATGACGTCACACTTTTTTTCAATATTTTTTACCCCCCCCCCCTCCCTCCGTTTGTCACGAAGTGTCACACTTCATCATACCCCCCCCCCCCCCTCTTGTCACATGTCACGCCATATTACGTAAACATATAGTTAAAGTTCAGTGACAAAGCACTACGTTATAGGTCATATTTCAAATTTTATTAACTTTAACTGTGTGTTTTAATGTCATTTGTGATCATAACAATAAAAAAAAATTCGTTTGCTTATTTTGAATGCTATAAGATTAAGGTTTACAACAAAAAACATAATTAACATAGGATAACAATAAAATACTACCTCTGGCAATAAAGTTCGGTGAATGAATTCAGAACTGCCGGTCTGGCAACACTGAGGAAACAAATCTCTGCACCTGCATAGAGGCGAGTGTTGGCCATCTTCCCCCACAGTTGTTCAGTTGAGCGCCTTTTATGTTTTGTGTAAGACGTGATTTACATAGTGCTTGTTCAGTGTATTGGTTCTTAACTGAGAACAGGAAAATGAATGAACAATCAGTTTAAAGTTTCATTTTAAGCTTTGAAAGACAAAAAATAAATTCATGAGGAGTAGTGTAAATTGCCAACATCAACCATACTTGCAAGATCTCAATCCGTAGACTTCTTCCTATTTCCACGACTCATACTCTTTTTGAAAGAGATTGACCCTATTGCTAACATCCAACGAAACGTGACGAAGCTTTTGGACTCCATCCCTAAAGAAGGCTTCTTGCGAATTTCCCAGGACGTGTATAGCAGTTCTCAGCAGTGCATAGTTAAGGGAAGTGACTATTTCAAAGGATGGTATGGTAACTTTCGTTAATATTTCATGTACATTAATGTTACAGGACTATTCACCGAACTTTGTCAGAGGTATATTAATGTGAAAAAGAAATTGAAAACAGTAGTATTTTGAAAATTGAAATGGAATTTAATATATTTGATTTTGAATCTTATCTTTACTTTCTGAATACACATTTCAAAATTAAACCTGCTAACTTTTAATGCTTTTATTTTAATCAAAGTGTGCGATGTCACGCTTCTTCTAACCCCCTCCCACCCCCTTGTCGCAAACTGTCACAATTTCATGAACTCCCGGGGCCTGTGCCCTGGGCACGAAATATCTGAGGAGTCCAAAACTTTTCATAATTTCATCTAAATATCCATTTTAAGAATCATAATTGTAAAACAAAAATGTGATGTTTGAGATATTAACATGATGAAATGGCAAAAGTATACCTCAATATATGCTTAAAAGGGCATTTTAATAAATATTAGGGAAAAATATTTTATTTCTGGAACTGTTTTTCAATTTTCAGGGAAACTTAATTTATTATATGACACTTTTCGAATAAGTGCGTACTATGTGAAAAAAACTAGTACCAGTGAGTCAACCAATCTAAGAGGGCACGAAAAATTTAAATTGCCCTGGGCGCAAAAACTTGATAAACAGGCCCTGAAGATATATGTGAGATTTTTAGATATGGAGATGAAATTGTTTTTGTTCAACTCAGAAATGGATATGGAATAATTTCCTAATTGGGAATTTTGACCTACGGGGACCGTAAAAATTTAATTTTCGTATTTTTTCAAACACCCCCCCCCCCCTCTAATGGAATTGCAACTTATGTCATCATATTTTTCACCTTTTTTATGAAACTTTGTATCTGGAAGTATGTGTCTTGGTGAAATATATAAGGAGATAGCCTATTGTTTCGATATTTATGACTCGCCCTGTATATATAATAATCACGAAAATAATCACTCAACAGATATGAAACATGAAATGGTATTCTGTAATCATATGATAAAAAATATATTATTAAGAAATATAAAAAATCTCTCTATTTTCGATCAGAAATTAAAATTTTCAAAGCGCGTATTTCGTCATGAAATGAAACATAAGTTCTAAACGAAAAGATCATTAAAACATATAAACAGTGTTATTTGTGCTTCACTAACGCTAGTACTACATTATATAGGATGGGTACGCTTGTAGGACCTTTTTACCAAAATTTTCGTGATTCTATTTGCTTTATTTCATAAAAAAAATTATCTTCAGATATTGTTACCAAAAATTTACGAAATTTCTGGTACAAAATCACCAAAAATCGTCTGAATTGTTTGATGCTGACGAATCCTGTTATTGTTCGTTAACAAATATCTAGTCAGAGATATGTTTAGGAAAATTTTGGGTCCTTTAAAGGAACCTTCACAAAATTTATCTTAAAACAGGGCCTTTCGCAAAATTTTTTATCCCCAAACAGGATTCTTCAGAAAACATTTTACCCCAAAACAGGACCCTTCACAAAATTATTTATCTCCTTAAATAGACCTTTCACAGAATTTTTTCAGCTTCAAATTAAACTTTTCACAAATTAAATCATTTAGTAATAATACAGTGCTCAGCAAAAGTTTAGACAATGATCGATTACGCTTCTATTTTCAGAAGTATATACCGAATATTTGTAATACATCTGTCATATATTACTTGTGACTTATCCTTTATAAACACAATACACAATAACTTTTGAATTTTAGCTTTTACATAAAATATAATGACAAAAAAATGAAATTAACATTGTGGCAAAAGTATAGACAATTTTTATATTTACAGAAAAATAACTACAAATTGAAATCGAGTTGCACCGACATTGTTTGCAGTTAGTGCAAGAATGTGACTTTTCATCGAAGAAACTAAAAGCTGCGTCACTTGGGAGTCTATTTTGTACCAAACATGCTCAACACCAGCTCGAAGCTCAGTTAAAGAAAAGTATAGCAAAAATTTGCATAAACATTACGACATATTATGTTACAAAGGTTTTCGATTGGGTCCGGATCAGAACTACACGCCGGCCAGCGTGTAGTTCTGTTTTGTGTCAGTAGTATTTTTAGAGTTAAACGAAGTTTTTCTCTTGTATGCAACATGAATAGATGCTAAAATCCATACTTTAGATCAGCAAAAAGCTCCCCAAATGACTAAAAATTAATCTCCAACGTATATACGTAGTCTTGTGTTGCTTGGCAACCAATGAATAACTCCACAGATACTCTAGCATTAAAGCAAAATGAGGACCAAATCATTAAAAAGTCACCTTCTTGTTGTCGACTTAAGAAAGTCCCAGGCTGTTTACGCAAGTCGTGAAAAGTATGGTCACCCGTTTGGGCCATTCAAATTCCATTTTTGTTTTCGTTACTCAATATCA
Organism: Maratus speculifer; assembly: GCA_964019185.1. Taxonomy (NCBI): domain Eukaryota; kingdom Metazoa; phylum Arthropoda; class Arachnida; order Araneae; family Salticidae; genus Maratus; species Maratus speculifer. The sequence continues at coordinate 49,805,491 of OZ025299.1, forward strand.
TAGCGTACCATTTGGATCCATATGACGTATGTTTAAAAGTTCATTGCATTCTCGCCAATTTGTAGCGAGATTTTAAAGCTGATTGTTTTATCATTTTCATGTAAATTGATTTACCTGCTTCTTTAATTCATCTACGAATCATTTCCGTCGACACAAAGTCTTGACCTACTTTTAATGTTATTAGCAGTCATTATTTGTGTAAATGTCAGTTTCTGGATCCTTTTGTCATCTCATTTTCTTGTCACACAACGTCTTCCAGATTATGTTTTGTTTTGAAGGAGTCATCCTTAGACTATACTTCATAGACAGACAACTTTGGACGATTCAATGCTGATGAAATTTCTGCAACAGTCTTCCATTTCCATTCCAGCTTTCCTACTTCAATTACCTCATCTGATTGAATATTTTTAGCTCCCGGCATCTTCACTAACTGATGCTATATCGAGGTATAATTAAATACTTCAGACATGTGACATCATAACTTGGAAATTTGCATTTTTCCAGGAACAGTTGGCTAAAAATCAAAAAAGTGTCTAAACTTTTGCAATATGCAAATTTTACTTTTTTCAGTTAAATTAAATATAATCTTATATTATAACCATTATTTTTACTCTACATTGTTTAAAATATATTTCAAACTAAGCGTAGCCATTTGTAAAACTCAAGTGTTCGTATTTTTTATTTAAAGGTTAAAAAACACCAGTGTCTAAACTTTTGCTGAGCACTGTATCTGGCTTGTAAATAAGCAGTTGAACTCACCAAAGAGCATATTACTTAGCATTTTATATATGAAAAATAGAACCTGAAGACATCGATAATTTAAAAATCAGAAAATTGTGGCTACAAGTTTCACAAATATAAGAAAAAAATTCACAATTTCATAAAAACAGGATCCTGTGAGGAACTCTGTGTCTGGACAGACCCGTGCTAGTATCTTTATATCTATCAGTTTCGTCGACAAAAGTATATATTTCGAACGAGTTATTTAACTTTGTATCTGGAAAAATTTATAAGCAGTATCTCTAATATTATTATTCAATAAAATTCAATCGAATGACATTAATTCTTTTTAAAAAGCGTATTGCTTTCTTAAAGAAAAAATATATATAAAATTATTACTTTCCTCTCAAAACATACGTAACGTCTCTTAGTTATTTTCAACGCTAAAACAATAGTCAAGTGATCATGAAGTTTGTAGAACGTATCGGGCATGTGCAGAAAATCTGAATATTCGCATCGAATACTTTACATGGAATAAAGTAACTTTTTCTATTTAATAAGTTTCTCAAGAGAATTCATAGTTTACACTACATTTTCAGAAACATTTCCGCTACGGACTGTAATTTTTCTGATATTTTTGCAGGGTATGTTATAAGGGTCTTTCAATATTGAAGCCAAAGTTATCCTAGATTCACTGGTGATAGAAATTAGAGAAAAAAGTTTAATGATTGGAAAGTGAAATTTATTGTTTAAACACGAGACTTGAGTATAGATTTATATGATTTAATAATAGGCTATTTCCATGAGTACTTGTAGTGTAAGTCACAGGCTACGATTTTTGGCTACCAGTATTATAGAACAAAAAAAAGTGATTAATTTTATTGCCACTTTCTCATTAATTGAATAAAGCCAAGCAGACTTTTCGAAAATAACGGTGGCTAACAAGTATGGCAATTAATAAGTTATGTGACTTACACTACAGAACCCATGGAATTAGCCAATACAATGTTTAAATTTAAAAATATTCATATATTTATTTCACATTTTTTTTACAGCTATGGTCACACATCCGAAGACCAATTGGAATCCTCATAGGCATGGCTTCTCAGTTCGTGTTGCTCCCTCTTTCTGCATTTATTCTCATCAAAGCCTTAGGCCTTGGACTCCTACATGCTACAGGCTTGTTAATCCTATCGTGCAGCCCAGGTGGCGTGACTTCCAATATGTTTACCTACTTTTGTGAAGGCGATATTTCACTTAGCATCGCAATGACGACGTGCAGTACTCTCGTTGCCATGGGAATGATGCCAGCAAACCTGTATATTTATGGATCCAATCTCAATCAAGAGGAAATCAAAATTCCCTATTTGAAGATGGCACTATCTTTAATTTCCGTAACTTGTCCTGTGTTACTCGGTATGCTGGTTCATTGGAGGTTTCCACGTCTTGCATCCTATCTGACAAAAGTAAGGCTAGTTTTTTTTAATTATAATCGATGATGCAGTAAACTGGTGTTATTTGGACATTGTGTGCGTGCGTTCAATAGGATACGCACAACATAAATGTTTTAAATCACTCTTAACTCTTCTATATTTTGAGAGTATTGACATAATTCAACAATTTTTGCTCAATCGCTTCAAAATTCTTGTAGATACGGCAGGCTATTTCCATGAAAATTTGTCATGTCTGTCACACAGCTGAAAATCACTATGCTTGTTTGTCACCGTTATTTTCGAAAAGTTTGCTTCGCCTTATTCAATTGATGATACATCTCCGATAAAATAAGTCTCATTTTTCCTTTCTAAAATACTGGTAGTGAAAAATCTTAGAATGTAACAGACATGACAAATTCACATGGAATTAGCCGGCATTGATTAAAAACCTTTTGGTGTTGTTACAATTGTAGAACTAAGTAATCCCATCTTACGATATTTTATGTGTTGTAAATGTTCACACAAGTTATTAGGTTCGTGCAAAAATTCATAGCGTTGTTGCGAATTTTCGCATCGTCCATTTGAAACATATGTCAGACGATAGTTGACTGGTCCCAGTTTATTAGTTATTTTTTGGGTTCATTATTGGATATCATCTTGAATTGCAAAATTCAGAAGATCTTCTGTAAACCCCAATGGTTTTCTTAAACGTTTAAGTGGCCGCCCTACTAACAAAGAAATAATTTTTGCCGTGCTTTCACCAATCATTTTACCCCGTGCATGACATAAATGTTTAGAGCGGCTTCAGATACAGTTCCTTTTTCAGTTGAACTTAAAAAAGAGAAATATGGCAGAAGTATTTGTTTTTCCTGTCTCGAATTCTCTCTTACTGTGCTTAAGGCCATGAACTTTCATCAAATCTTTAAAATTTAAGAAGTATTCATCCACAAGCGCAATCTCTTAATAATGAACAATGTGTGAAATATTATTTATAAACACCTAACACTGCTGTATTTATCCAGCAAAGAAAAAGCTGCGAAATAATTTATCAGCTCAATAACAAAGATCTCGAGGCTTTCAATTTGAATACAAATAATGGCAATCGTGTTCAAAGACTATTTTGTAACATGATTTTTTTTATGTCAGGATAAGAAAGCCTCTGAAGTTTTGCCTATCTCTTTTTGATAAAATCAGTATAAATGCAGTTTTACCACGTCAGCCAAAGTCAAGAAGTATTAAATTGCAAAAGTAAATAATTTTTACTTCATTACATCGAATAAAATTTCATTTTTCTAGATAATTCTATCCGGACCTAATTATTCGGATAAGATAAGATCCTACTTAAGATACAAAATTTCCTTGATTCGTATATTAAATGTGTTTCACTGTTTTTTAAATTCTAAACGATCTATTTTCAAAAGAGAACATGCCATTTTAAACCGCAATAACATATCGATTGCCTGACAATCAGAATACATTTACATTCATCAGAGCACGGGAAGGTGGCAGATAGAAAAATCAAAGTCATAAACACTCTGAACTATGTTAGAAAGTGTTAAAATGATACCGTAAACCGGGGCTATTTTGACACCCCAGGATAGACAAATACTACACCTTGTAGACAAATGAGTTTATTACTGTTTTATACATATGTTTGTTTTTATTAATATTCGTGAGATTCTCTCTTTTCTGAGAGGTCTTTGGCAGTAAGTGAAATATGAGGACCTACGAAAAAACACTAGAGGTCCGGCATTACCGCAATTACGCTGAAGAGCATGTGTCAAACGCAGTGGCAGCTGTCAATAAAGGCATGAGTAAAAAACTAGTTGTCCCAACATTCCATATACCATGTAGTATTCTTGTCAATAAGTGCATTGCAAGGCTCAGCGTCTGAGTGTCATCCGACAATGTCTACATGAAGAAAAGCTGTTGGTTTCCAAGACCTTGGAAGTCGTGACAGACTGTGGTTTTTCTCTAACTAAGCATGGCGTTGTGACGGTAATTTAAAAAAAAAATACATTAACCTGAAGAGAGACATTATCCTTATATTGACCAACAACACTCCATGTGATGATACAATGAATTATTTTACCCGGAGAAAAAAAAAATGAAAAATCATATGTTTCGCAATAAATCGTAATTATTAACCCCTTCGCGACGGGAGCCTTTTACAAATTTTTTAATGTTTTGCCACCGGATTTCAAAAACAGAAATTTGTGATTGTTGAATCGTGAAAATGCTCCCGTTAAATAAGGCAAATTTTACAGTAAAGTTTTACTGGTAGGGATAAACACGGATTCTTAATCCTTTTTACGGCACGTATATGTGTCACTCGTCCCCAAGGGGTTAAGTTACCCCTAGGTGATATAAGGAGTATACATTTTTTTATTTTCTATCGATATCTGAGGTTTCTTTATCCATAAATCGCCTATTGTGAGCAATTAAACCATATTTGTAGTTAGGTGACAAAGTTACCCCAAACCTTGGATAAATTTGCCCCCCCCCCCTTTTTTTTTTTTTTTTTTTTTTTTAGGTAGCTTTCATTACAAAAAGTAAAAAGCTACCTATTGCAGCCGTCCGGAGGAAAGCACTTCCGGAAAATTTTGGTATATTTTCACCGATCATGACCCCCAGACTCCAAAACAACCCTCCGTTCAAATGTCAGGGATCGTCCATTGTACGTAGCCAAGGTCATCAACTTATGGCAGCCAAGCCGAGCCCGGTGATTCTTAGCACCCTCTGTCTTCATGTCTGTCCGATCGCTGCCGTAACCAGGAACATGCAGACTACCGGGAACTGAGGGCCGTGATTTGTTTTGTGAATTCATGGTAAAATAAGGGGGGTTGTGGCCAAATCCCTCCACGCTGGCCAAGCGGGTTGGAGGAAGCCCATCCGCGTTCGTTCCCCTTGCACTAGACAAGAGTACTAACAGGCTGTACCGATGGAAGGTGCGGATTGGACATTAAGTCTCTGCTCCCAGTCGATTCCTTTAAGTCCTCCTAGAAGGCAATTAAAGGTTGACATATATATATATATATATATCTGATTTTTGTCATGCGATAACTAACGTATTTATGAACCGATTTGAATAAAACTTGGTATGTACATAGTACATACAAATGTCTCGACCGAGTTCGTTGGTCAGTATCATCCGCCATTTTGTTTCAAAATGGCGGCCATTTTAAATTTTTTAAAAATTTAAAAATTTAAAATTAAATGCAAAAAAATTAAAAGTTGAAAAATATTTTCCTTTTATGTGTTAGAACTTAAAACAAAGATTCCAGAACACTTTTTATTTTGTCTATATCTTAAAAAATGATTAAGTTATAGCACTTTGAATTTTTCTTATGGCTGACATTTTGAAACGATCTGATTTTTGTCACGTGATAACACGCGTATTTATGAACCGATTTCAATGAAACTTGTTATGTACATAGTACATACAAATGTCTCGACCGAGTTCGTTGGCCAGCATCATCCGCCATTTTGTTTCAAAATGGTGGCCATTTTAAATTTTTTTAAACATTTTAAATTTAAAATTAAATGCGAAAAAAACCAAATTTGAAAAATATTTTTCTTTTACGTGTTAGAACTTAAAACAACGATTCCAGAACCCTTTTTATTTTGTCTATATCTTAAAAAATGACTGAGTTATAGCACTTTGAATTTTGCTTATGGCTGACATTTTGAAACAGTCTGATCTGAACGATCTACAATGTTGTTTTAAAATGCATACTCTTTATGACATCGTGAAATTTGGTGACTCTCTAAATCGCTTAAAATAAAACCAGGTTGAATAAAAGATGACTAATTTCTAAAAATTCCTATTAATATTCAGTCTTATAAAATCACTAATTTTATAAGATTATTTCCACTAATTTGAGCTTAGTATTTTTGAACAATGTAACTTACCTTAAAATAAATAAATAAATAAATATATAAGTATATGAAAGCTACCTCTTCCTCCCGGCATTGCCGGAAGGACTTTTTTTTACTTCTACGGTACTTCTAGCATACATTTGAATCAGTTTTGATGTTGAAAGAAATCGTTAGGTTGATACGCCTTTATTTTCTTTTGAGACCTGAACTTGAAAAAAGTTATGTACAAAAATGTATCTCAAATGTGACGATTTAACCCTTTATCTACCGAACTATTTACCAACAAATGGCTTCACATCAATAATTGTCTTCTTTAATATCTGAAGATATACTGGAATTTTTAAATAATAATGTAAAATATAGAAGTGTTTTTTTTTTTTTTTATTACAACTGATAAAATATATCGGTAATTATAATTTATATTGTAAAATATTTACAAAAATAATCTAATTAACGAAAAATACTCTTATAGAAATATTACATTTCTCATTAAAGCAATGTATTTAAATGTATTATGATCCTCTCAGTAAATGGAAAGGCTTTTACAGTCGAAAATATTTCATACAACTTTTTTTCAAAGAGAAAGAAGATATACCTATGAAAATTATTAAGTAAATTACCTCTTTTTTAAAATGTTTAACTTCGAATGTTTTTCTATTCTATCTAAATTAGATCAAGTAAAATATATTGTGCGGTAATAAAGAGAACTTTTACTAATAGACTGATTAAATACGTTTTTTATTAAATTATCCACAATGGTACTTATAAGTACCGTCGATAGATAAAGGGTTAACGCCGGTTTACAGTATCGCACTAACTCTAACAGAGATTCAAACACTAATACAGAAAAACACATAACAATTGAGAATTTCTTTTCGCTGTTTGTGCTGAGAAAATCATTTATTACGTTATCAAAATCTGTTTTGCGAATAGTGGCCGAGAGGTTCTGACCTCAAACTGGTAGACGGTAGGTGTTGAGTTCGAACCCAATCGCGACCGTCGGCCTAACCGTTCGGAGTTTTCCGTGGTTTTCTTCGAACCTTGTTTAAATACGGGTTAGGTTCCCTTAGAAATACCCCCGCGGAGGGCACCCCGCCCCTTAGGACCTATATCCCACAGCGTATATAATTGGCCGACATACATACAACCAACCTGTTTTGCGAACTATTTCATTTTCATGGTTAAGATAAAACAAATAATAAATATATGAATTATTTTTAAACATAAATATTTTACGTTAAAACTAAGAAGTCGGACATTGCACGTCAAACGTAGCAAATGATGTGCGTTCATACTATAACAAAGTTTATAAAATATACAATACTTCGGATGCAGTATTGTATCCGAAATCTTTTGTCTGCCCCTGTAAATACTAAATGCGTTCTATTATACAGGAATTAATTTGTAGTAAATATAACCAACGTGTATCAATTTCATAAAATGTAAAATAGTATAATGTAACTAAAATACTATATAATATATAATACTAAATAATACTAATATACCCCCCCCCCCAAACAATGTTCCCTTTTATACCATTATATAACAGAATACTTTTGTGTATCCCTGTATATTGATAAAAAATATTATCTGCATGACAGATTGTACAGACTGTATAATTTAGTAAATATTTCATAGATGCATATGAATTGCATTGTGTTCGAAAGAGTGTAAACATCATTAAAATGCACTTGAAACTATTTTTTTCCAATTGACCGTAATGTAACGGAATAATTTTTATTGTCTCTATAATTGAACTATACATCTCATTTTCACAAAATTATGAAATAATTATATGTTTTAAATTTCAAACGATTCGGTTGGTTAGTTTTTACGTTGTTAAATGCGGACAGACGGACGGATTGAACGATAACTATAGGCGCTACGTATCTACATGATTACGAATGCATCTCAAAAGGAACCAAACTAAAAGTGTTACTGCGTGTAGACTAAATTGTGTGGAGTAGGGACTCTTGAGCAAATTACGTCACTTGTCCGAGCAGGAATAGGGTTTTGATGTTAAGCAAATAAAAATATTTCAATTTAAAAAGGTAGTTTTTTTACTGATATGTGACCCAAATCAAATATATCATGAAAAAGTAATGCATTTTTTGACAGAGCAATGTTTTATGCAAATAATTGTTACTTAGCAACGCAATTTAATTATTTCTGAGTGTAATTGTTTTTCAAAAATAAATTAAGGTTAATGATACATGGCGAGAGATAGGTTTTTGTAACTGCTTCCATAAATTTTCAATTAAAATAAATCAACATTTTTTTCTCGCAATAATGTTATTTTAAAAATAATATGAATATAGTAAATTCAATTTTAAATAAGCGGACAAAAAGAATTATTAAAACAGCGTTAATGACTAAAATGTGACCCAGTTAGACATTTTCTACAAATATAAGGAAAATTCTGACAAAACAAATATTTTTATTCACGGAATTTCCTATTAGAATCGTGATATAAATATTTTAAAAATAAGGTCGCTTTATGTCATTTAAAAAAAACCACGATGCAGTTTGTTTTAAAATTGCACCTGCAAAGTTTCAATAAAAATTCTTTTTATCGCAATAACTTCATTTAAAAAAAAATACGACTGCAGTAAATTCCATTTTAAGTATACATCAATGTAATTAAAAATAAACATAGAGTAACTGACTAAATTGTGACCCAAATCGAATATCTCCTACAAGTACAATGATTTTTCTCCCACAGTAAATATATTTATTCTCAGAATTTGTGCTTATCAATATAATAAATCTATTTCTGAACACATATTACTTTTTAAAACAAAATTAGGTATTTTTATGTAGTCGGGATACTAGATTTTTGTAACTGCAACAAAAGCGTTCCAATTAAAATTAAACCTTTATTGTAGCAATAACCCCGTTTTGAGAAATTATATGAATACTAGCAGGCTAAGCCCGCTGCGCTGGTCTATTTTTCAAAACAAAACATGAATCAAACAAAATATTGAATATGATTGCGTTTTTTAAAGCAACTTCACCTCGAATGCTCTTTCACATTTCTGAAAATCATACAAAACGCCAGTGTATTTAAAGATAGAAAATCAACGATTATAAATGCACCAAAAATGCATTAAAAGTTAGCAAACAGCTGTTTCGAATCTACTGTCGAGATTCTTCATCAGTGCAAAACTCAGCGAGATAGAAAAAACAAAACTGAGTCATAAATAAAAACAACAACAATGGAATCAATGCCCGTTTACGCCAAAATATATTAAAATAATTATAAAATATTATTTTGTTGTATCAGCTTATGCATTCGATAAAATTCGGGCTTTTAAGAAAAAAAATATTTCAGTTGACCATTTATTGTAGAGTTTGATAGATAAATAAGGCAATTATGAAAAGAGCAATTTAAATATTGTCTATTCACCATACTTCTAAAATAGCGAGCATTGTGATCGCAGAGATTGACCATTGAATTTAAACAATTTTCAAGTGATTCATTTTCATTTGATAGTTTTTGAACTCTAAACCTCTCAACTTGAGAATATGGGTATCTGTGGAAACCTTAATACATCCTCTATTAATATTATATTATATTTCGCAACGTACATCTGCTCTTGACAAATCTATTACAGTGTTCCGTTTTTGAAATGCAGCAGAATAAATAAAGTTAAATAAAGTTTTCCTTATAAAAATAAGGTGAATGTTTTTTGAATGTGTGAAATTCATTTTTTTATACAGATGTCATATACGCATCACGTTGGCGTGATTGAAACAAAATGAACATTTTATGCCTCATATGGTAATCCAGCTCTGTTTTTAATTTATTAATGAACTATTTATTTACTTTCATTTGCATAGAAAAGTAAAATAGAAAATAGAAATGTATCTGTCATTTGAAAACGAAGTTTCCGTTAAAGTGGCGCCAGAAATGTATCACCCTTGCGTGGTGCATATGACATTTGTGTCTCTTTCTTACAACATGGGTGTGTGCCGTGTGTGCACTTGCACCTAAATTTAGTTATTTAGCTCTATTTTTGTAATATTAACTGGAGTTTGTACAATGTACGGTACTACTTGATTATTCTGTCGTGTAAAAATTAATAGCAGATTATAGGAATAAATGTCAATAATCGATGATAGTAAGTATGGTAGCAATTGATATTACACTTGATACATTGATGTTACACGTGATACGTATTTTTTTACGTCATAAGTGCTTTTTAATTCGACTTTTAATTTGTATTTTTTATTTATGCTTATTGTTCTTTCTTTATTTAAAATGAATTTATGTAAATTTGAATAGTTTGGCGAAACTGGCCGACGTGTTAATCAAGTAACACTCAATTTACATTTGAAAATATCATATTTCACAAAAACTCCGGCACAAACCCGGATTTGCAAGATTTCCTTCCAATACCAATGCGGCAAAATCCTCGTTTTAGAATAGCGGAGAAATGTGCATTTTTAAAATTATTTTCATTATTTTAAAACGAAAATAATAATAAATAAAAAAAAGTTACTATAGCACAAAACAATTTTATGAAATTTCTAAAAAGAAATTGAAAGTAAATAAACAATTTATTAATACAGAAACAACTATCGCTGAGTTACCATATAAGGCAAAATAACACCGTTTTGGCGACAGTCACCTAACCTCAGAGTGTATATAATCTCTGTGCCAAACATGTTTGGAAAAAACAATAATCGTTATTTATACAGCATGTTTAAATACTGTAGTATAGTAAAAAAAATGTATACATGACATATACGCACCACATTGGCGCGTTTTTTTTTCTTTTCTTTTCTACTGAAGCCGATTCGGAGAAAATTTTGTTTTCAAATACCAGTTACATATATAGTTTACAATTACCTTCTGTTATTTTAAATAGAAAGTAACAATAAATTTTAAAAAGTTTAGTTAATAATTATAAAACAAAACTATTTATATCCTTTAAAAAATAAAATAAAATAAAAATTTATTAATAAATAAACAACAGCCAGGTTACTAAGTGAGGCATAAAATCGCCATTTTATTGCAGTCGCACAAATGTGGCGTATATATGACAAATGTGCCTAGATTAAAATAGTTTATATAATTGGAAAAAAAAGAAAAACATTGTAAATATACAATTTATTAATAAATAGACAATAACATCCGGGTTGCCATATCAAGCAAAATAATGACACTTTGGCGTCAGTTAAATACCCAGATGTATATATGGTATTGGCGTAAGAGACAAATCGCACCAATGTAGTGCGTATGAGATATCTGTGCCAAAAAAAAATTTTTTTAAGTTGCAATTAAATTATTTTACAATATCTATGTATGTGGAAAGACATTTACTCTAAAATTTAAATATTATTCATTTTTGTGGTATTAACTGCTATATATTTAAGTTAAATGTAAAAAATTTTCCTAAAAATGCTCTCACTCATTAAAAGAGAGAGAGAGAAAATAGTTCTTGAGAACATCGCTCCATCTTGTGCTTTTTTTGGTTTAGAATAGCATTGATTGGCGACAAAAGCAGATTGAAACACCCAATTGAAGAAACAACATACAAATAACAATTAGAGCATTTAAAAAAAAAAAAAAAAAAATTCTGCGAGTTTCTTCTGTAAAACACATAACGGGAAAATTAGATTTAAAAATATTTTTAGAAAAAGAAAGAAAAATAAATACTTATGTTTTACCTAATGAAATTTTTGAGATGTTGTTTTCTTTTAATCTGGCTCGAAAGAAATAAATAGCCAAATATTGTGTCACTTCAAAACTTTCTTTCATATTGAGTTACTTTTTAAATATTATAAATATTCTTTTTTTTTTTTTTTTTTTTTTTTTTTTTCGTGAAAGATAATTTTTTTTCCTTTCATAATATTATTTTGCATTAAACACATTTTTTTCTTTTTATCATTATTTATTTTAAATCAATGAATTAACAGGCTTTTTTCGAAATGTTTATATTATTTTCCATTAGAGAAAGCATTTCATTTCTTTTTTGAAATATAATTATCGCCAAAAAATTAGTTGTTGCAACCTTTCCGTCAAAAATAATCAAAAAATACGAAATTTAGTACGAAAAATCAGAGTTATCCCTGTATATTTGTATCATAAACCTACGCAAAAATATTTGTTTTTGAAAACACCCGTTTGGAAGTTTCAGAACTTCTGCTTTATAATATATATGATAAGAAATTCAATTATGAGCATATAAAAAAATCTGAAAAATAAAAAATAGCCAGATAGTGGCTAAAATATGGAAATATAATACAGTTTTTGACACAAATTATTTATTTACTCGGTATTTGCACTTATTAGAGCATTATGATTACTTCTATGTCAATAGATGCTTTAAAAATGACCTCAAATTAACGGTTAAGGCACCACACTAGGCATAGAAAATGACCCGGATGATAATGTAAAGTCTACGGGGGCGTTCTTTTCAAAAATCTCGCTCAAATTTTAATATTTTTACATGATTTTTTTTGCATAGGATAGCTGATGACGTTCCACAACCGGCCTAGTTTTTACTTTTTCGATTTTGGTTTTAGATTAAACAAAATTACTTTAAATTTCAAAATCGGTTTAAACCGGTTTTGAAATTGAAAGTATCATAATATAAAAACTATATAAGCAAAATCGAAAAAGTAAAAACTAGGCCGGTTGTGGATCGTCCTCAATTATTCTATGCAAAAAAAAACATGTAAAAATAGTAAAATTTGAGCGAGATATTTGAAAAGAACGCCCCCATAGACTTTACATTATAATCCGGGTCTTTTTCTGTGCCTAGTGTTGGGTCCTTAAGATGAACAAAAATTGTAATGGAACATGAGATCACACGCGACTTATTTAGTCACAAATCCAGTGTATTTCATCCTAAATAAACTAGGGTTGACAGCAATAATTTTGAGAAAAATAAAAATATTGCAAGGAAAATCAAACGTTCTTTTTCTATCCCTAGTGTGGGGCTTTAACGGTCCAATGCCGCGATACACGCAGCAAAAACTAATTTACAGTTTTATACTTTCTTCTATGTTTACAAGAATAAAGTATTGGAATCTTGAAATTTTTCGAATTCCGGTTATCGACGGATTTACATGTTTTAGGAGTAAGAAGTTCCAAAAAACATGTTTTTACAAAATGTCTGTTTGTAAGTTTGTCTGTATATGACAAATATCATGGGGGCGCTATATTTTAAGAACTAATGCACGTAATTCCACAGAAAATTAGATTCTTTTAGACCTTGATGTAAGCTAGGTCTGATTAGTTTTTGGCGCATGTCGCTGAACAGGTGGCACTGCATTATCAACAATTTCTAAAATTGCTATATCTCAAGAACTAATGAACGGATTTTTATAAAAATTAGCTTAGTTTGTACTTGATATAATATGGTGTAAATCGCACTATAGGTGGCGCTGCTATGCGGTATTATATATGATTATCGCAATTGCTCTGTCTCATGAACTAATGCACAAGTAGTACCATTTTTTCCAAATACATTTTTAAGAACTAGATTTTTGCAAAGATTTTGGATTCTCCACTGAAAAGAAAACCATAGACACATATTGGAGAATGCTTCAATAAATGCCATACCCTAAAAGAATATGGAATTTAAATCATCTTGTTATCCTATTATCAAAAATTTATTAATAATATTTTACTAAAATATGAATATTTTTTTTTATATACTTGATACAAAAATATTGATAGCACAATTTCTTTTCGTATGAAAAATAGCTTGGGCCTGGTGGGAAGTGAACTTGAACTATCTTCGGGGCCGTTACGGTTTAAGTTACGACAGCAGAAGTTTAAGACATAAATTAAATTTCAGTTAAAAAGTAGTACGGTGCATTATATCATGAATTCGTCAAATAACTTGAATAAATTGTAATGTTTGTTAAGTGTATATAATAAATAAGGTGCTTTTGTGAATTCTGTTTAGGTAAAAATTGACCAAATTATGTATACTATCGTATATCTGCAGATAAGGTTATATACTGAGTAACCGCGTTTTAATTTTTTAACTGTTGGACATAAGTAAGTTTCAAAAGTGTTTAAAAAAAGGAATGAGAAAAGATTGTGATAAAGAAAAGTCCTATATTAACTTTCTAAAAGTGACATATTTAAATTTTTATACGATACTCCCAGACTATATTAGTCAATTTTAAAAAAAAATCCCTTAACTAAGACAAGTTAATTTGACCCTTTTATCCACCGAATTATGAATTCATGAAAATTTTACATTCTAAAGCATTTTACGTAAATTGTTTTAACTAAATTAAAAGCTTTATGTAATCATTTAATAAATTTTTGAAGGATTGAAGAATTAATTAAATTTGAATTTACAGGGATTTTGTGCAATATTTATAACCCCACTTAAGTTTTATATTTTAAATTGTTTTCTTAGTATCTTGTAGAATTATAAAATGTACAAATATGTTCTTAGAATATAAATATAGAAATATTTCTGATTTGAAAAATCCCCCTCCCTCAGCGCCAAGGAAGCTGAAAAGATACAAGAGCAAAATAAATCACCCTTTTAAAAATATTTTTGTTTTCTGTAACCAATAATGCTTTTGGAAAAAAGATAAAGTTTTTGAATAAGAGTGCAACCAAGATTGCATTAACCCTTTCGAGTTTGATGTACTATTAATAGTACATGTCTTTTAGAGGTATATTATTTTGTTTAAAGAAATACTTTTGCTAATATTTACATGTAGTAATGTTAGTATGTGTCTATGCATTTACTATATAACTTCATTTATGTTTAGGCATTTCTTAATGATAATAATTATTATTTACTTAATTCTCTTTGCGCCGTTTGCGATTCTTTTCCTTTAAACATATGTTTCACTCTTTGAGTTTAAAATAAAACTTATTTTCCTGAAAGTGTTATGTATTATAAAGCACAAAAAATATTAGAAAGTTGAATCTTATTGTAAAGCAATATTTTCTAAACATCTCCACAAATTCTTCCTTAGCCTATTGTCACATGAATACTAATTGAATAATACGCCGAACACAACATTCATTATCTTCAGGCTATAACATATTCGTTAAACAACAACTAATCGATTTAGATAGCTAGTGTTAATGTAATTAACGTAAAAGTAATTTTTTCTAAAAATAGAAAAAAAAATATATTCAGACCCGAAAGGGTTAAGATCTGAATATTTATTAAACAAGTTATGGCACAAATGTATCTCTATTGCTAGGTTTGACGTGCAATTTCGACTTGTTTTATAACACTTACTACACAATGCTGGAAAATTTTTTAAAATATACTTTCATTGTGGATTTTTTTGGTGCTTAGGCACAGGATATTTCCGAAAAATGTATCCTCAAAATAAAAATAGCGTAGTCACTAGTTTATTTTTACTATTTAACTTATATCGCTAATTAACTGTAATAACTAATTTATGTTTGCGATTATTGTATAAGGTTATAAAAACTGACACTTTCTATACAATGCTGGAAAAATATTTAAAATATACTTTCATTGTGGATTTTTTTTTTTTTTTTTTTTTTTGTGCTTAGGCACAGGATATTTCCGAAAAATGTATCCTTAAAATAAAAATGGCATAGTCACTAGTTTATTTTCACTATTTAACTTATATCGCTAATTAACTGTAATAACTAATTTATGTTCGCGATTATTGTATAGGGTTATAAAAACCGACACTTTCTACACAATTCTGGAAAAATATTTAAAATATATCTTCATTGTGGATTTTTTTGGTGCTTAGGTACAGGCTATTTCCAAAAAAATTTATCCTTAAAATAAAAGTGGCATATTCACTAATTTATTTTCACTATTTAACTTATATCGCTAATTAACTGCAATAACTAATTTATGTTTGCGATTATTGTATAAGGTTATAAAAACAGACACTTTCTACACAATGCTGGTAAAATATTTAAAATATATCTTCATTGTGGATTTTTTGGTGTTTAGGCACAGGATAATATATCCTTAAAATAACAATGGCGTAGTCACTAGTTTATTTTCACTATTTAACTTATATCACTAATTAACTGCAATAACTAATTTATGTTTGTCATTATTGTATAAAGTTATAAAAACCGACACTTTCTACACAATGCTGGAAAAATATTTAAAATATACCTTCATTGTGAATTTTTTTTTTGGAGCTTAGGTATAGGCTATTTCCAAAAAATGTATCCTTAAAATAAAAGTGGCATAGTCACTAATTTATTTTCACTATTTAACTTATATCGCTAATTAACTGCAATAATTAATTTATGTTTGCGATTCTTGTATAAGTTTTTTGTATATAAACGGCGAACTTTTTTGAAAACTTGGCTTTTGTGTATGATGATTTAAAAAAACTTTCATATCCATTTAGTAGGTTTGAAAAATTTTCAGTCTCAAAGATAATTCGCATAGCAATAAATTTTGAGAACAGCTGTTTACAAATGTTTAAAGTTTGTTAATGTAGCAAGTGGTAATAATTCTCCGTTGCTGCAACCGAAGTAATTAAAACCGACAATATCCTATTGAATACCAAACTTTAAAAAAAAAGTTTTTTCTCATTAAACTTATCCGCTTAATACTTATTTCACAACAATGAATAGTTAAATGTAATTTATTTTCTTGTTAATCATTATTTATTTCAATATAACGGAAGGATTTTTGCTTTCTTTCCTTCTTTTTAGAGCAGTTATTCGTTAACTGAGTGTTGTACAAAACTTCTTAAATTTTCCTTGCTTCTGTAAAAGGAGTTAGAAAGTCGCGTAACAATTTCAACAACAATTTGTTTGTCATATTTCGTCTGCTTACAGTAGATAAACAAAAAAAATTAAAGATTTAAGTGAAGATAGTTTAAAAAGCAAGAAAAAATAATTTCTAAAACACTTTTTATGATTTTAAATTAAATATTAAATCGTAGCAGTCAGAAGGAACAATCGGATATTTTTCAGCCAACATGGTCTTATTTTCACGCTTCTGTCACTTATAAGGAGCGCAGCCTACAGCACCTTCAATAAGATTTTTTATGTAACACATTTTGACCATTCCAGTGGAAACTTTAAGGTAACTAACGCCTTAATCGTTGCGGTTTTCACTTCACATCAATACCCTACATTCACATCAGACTTCGAGTCGATTACAGAGCACTGTAATCGATTAAGATTACGATTATTTTCAATTTCAAGAAACAGATTACGATTATGTCTCTATTTATGCAAGTCTGATTACGATTACATAATCGATTATCCATTTTTTTATTTCTAGATTACGATTACGTTTGGATTACGATTAATATTTTTTTGTTGGATTACGATTACCGAACTAGTCGATTACGATTACTGTTCGATTACACTAATTGCGTTGTCTACATGTTACAAACTAGAGTTACAAATTTACAAAATATGCGTTTCCTTTTATTTTTAAAGAAAAAATTAATTATATTAAATGAGCTCTTCTTTTCTATACAAATAATATATGTTTTACTTTTTGAATATTTTAAAACTGATTTCATTATTATAAATTTATTTTGAAATTAAGAGCATTTCTAAGGATGTTTAATTGATAGAATAGATATATTTAACATGCGAAATTCTGATTTGAAATTCACGAATACCGGTGTACGTAGAATGAGCCCTCCCTCCTCCCCCTTACACACATTCACTAAAATTGGGGGGGGGGGGGACCTGTGTTTCACAAACTTTTTTTTTCTTTTAATGCAAAATTTAAACATGAAATGAGTTTAATTAAGATGTTTTTCCTCAGAACATCCATTGAAAGACATTTAGGGATAAAAGCAAAACAAAATTTAAAAAATGAAGAAAAATTAAATAAAATAAACTTCTACCAAAATTTTCGAAATGGGAGAATTAAAACAATTCATTATTTTTTCTTCCATTTGCATGCCTCTGTCCCCTTGAACCACATATTTAAAACAAAATTGAGACACATGAACATTAACAGGCAAATAATAATAATAATATAAAATACTGTCTTTTGGTAGGAGTGTATTGGGGGAGGGGAGAGGGGGAAAACAATCCTTTCTAGGAAAAAAAATAATTACCTTTTTTTCCCTATTATTTATTTATAACTCATTTAGAGAGATTTTGTTTCTTTTTTGTTTCTTTTGGTAGTTTTTTTTCTTTTTAAAATAATCAGAGATAAAGAAAATTTGGTGGCTACATTTCAAAATTCAGAGGTTGGTCATTCAATTTGCTGACTCATATGCTAAAAGAATTTACCAACAACTAGGTATCATTACCATTGTCCTTCACCCTTAAAGAAATCCTACTTACACCGGTTTTTTTATACACACACATATATAGATATATATAAACAATCTTTTATTATTAAAGCTTTTGTAAGAAAACTGATCTATATGTTTAACTTATCCAGATATATTAAAATACAAATTTTGAATAAACAGACTTTATACATATAATTAAAAACACTATATAACTAATTTAATATAAAAAATTCCTTTCACTACAATTCAAAAGAAAAAGACAAGATATAACTATGCAATATTTCCAAAATAAATCTATACAATATGTATATATCTATCAAAAAATTACCTGCATGTGGGTGTTCAAATTGGACTTGGTTTTTATGGAGACCCTGACATCTGACGAGCATTTGCATTTGTATTTTAAAATTTTTACGCCTTTTCCATTCAAATCTGACACAAATTTCGTGAAATAATCTTCAATTTTTTTGTTGTTTCTCTTAGCCATCTCTTTCTCTAAATCCTTGGAAACAACCACTAAGAAATCCAACATGCGAATGAGCTGTTAGATAAATTGTTACATGCAATTTAAGCATCTTTTTTTTTTCCCATTTTCATCATTCTCCGAATCGCACATTTGAAAGTGATGATGTCTGTCCAATTGCTAAGTGCCCATAATAAAACCATAAAAATAGTACTTTTTCTTTCGTTCTTTTTTTTTTCTTTCTACCCCTTATCACTCCCACTCAATAAACCGCGAAACAAGATACCTCGATCGACCACAAAAAAGAGTTTTTTACTCAATTCCCATACCTTTTAACGAAGTCAGACTATTTCTATGTCCTATTATATATCAGGAGCAGCCTTCTATAGCGCTGACTATATACAGTGTAAAGTATGCATTCTGTTTCACTGGAACTCACTTATGACCTACGACCTCTCCTCACTTTTAACTATAGGGGCGATTTAAGGAGCTCCAAACATCGACTACTCTTTCCTTGGTGCAATGTTTAACCCTTACAGGGGCAAGGCAGTTTTGTTGGTAAAATGTTAAAATGATTGATTGACACCGGTATTTATAAACAATTTTGTATGAAATTAAGTAAACCTTTTATTCGCGTGCATTATATGACACAAAAGTAAATTTCTAAATTCTGGTGTGAATGTGGCGTGTGGGAATTAAAATTAAGTGGTATATAACATATACCGGTGCCCTTCAAGGGGTTAATTCACCGACCAAGTCTTTTGTGGATATGGCGAAATAAAGAAGGGGAAAAAAAAAGATGTAATTGTTAAACGTAATCGTATTTTTGTGCCCGTTTACGATTATATAGCTTTTTGTTACAGATTACATTGCGATTATCTGCATTGCGATTACGATTAGATTATGACTGTAATCAAAAGAAAATCTTTTGATTATGATTATATCGAGATTATTTCGAAATTTAAATTTACGATTAAAATTACAATACGATTACACAGTTTTATGTAGTCGATTATAATCGATTACGGTTACTCGAAGTCTGATTCACATGCTTACGGTTTTAGAAAAACTTTCGTTCATAAATTGGAATTTTTTTATGAAAACTTAGTGCATGAAGTTTCAAGACTTAATCCTCAATATTTCGTCGAATGCGTCTTAGAACTGTACTCTTTTTGGCATGCGCTGTAAAATTTTAGATTTTCTATCATTTCTCATCATGGTGTCAGACCTTAAACAAGACTTCTCAAGTTTATTTTCCTTCTCGTGTTTTCTTTTATATTTTTTTATTTAAGAAGCAACCAGGCGTTCTTGGTCGGGTTTAAATTCAGAGAATTGTCTGGCCATGGCAAATATTATTTTCTACTTGCAAGGAAGGCCTCCCATACGGGCCGACTCAGAAAATTCGGAAATAATTACAGAGTATTCTACTTGTATGGATATATGTTTATAAAAGAAAAATTCGGCGAAATCCCTTTAAAACGTTCGTAAAAATATAATGAACATTTCGTTTATTTGGCAGTTTATCACCGGTTGACGACGAAATAAAAAATTTTTAAATATTTTTTTATGTCAAATACTTTTTAAGGTAAAAATGTTTCATGTTGAACTTGTATTAAAAAAAAATATTTAAATAACTTTAGTTTTGTCAGTTTCAGTTTATTTTAACTGTTTTATTATACATATACATATACTGAAAGTTAACTATGAAATATTATGAATAAAAAAAATCGTTTCAGTCTCAAAATTAAGTCTAAATGAGCGCTGTTGATTCAACTTTGTTGCTGTGGAAACAAACACTTCTCCGATATTAAAATGTATTACTGCAGCATTCTTCATCTGGTCTTTATTTTGGAATAACTTAAATATATGAAAACATTTCTTATTTATGAAATGATTTTTACTGGGATAAAATTAAATAACTGCAGCAACAAGCACCATAAATATGTAATACAAAAAGAAAATATATGTATTAAGCTCCTTAATTGTTTAAATTTGAATTCATAAATACGTCATGATTCGTAGATGAATTAAAGAAACAGGTAAATCAATTTACATGAAAATGACAAAACAACCAGCTTTAAAATATCGCTATAAATTGGCGAGAATGCAATTAACTTGCAAACATACGTCATATGGACACAAATAGTATGCTATGATATTCAGTAACGAAAGAAAAGTGGAATTTGAATGGCCCAAACAAGTGGGCACACTATTGGAATGACTTAAGTAAAGATCCTGGGACTTTATAAAGTCGACAGAAAGAAGGTGACTTTTAAATAATTTGGTCCTCACTTTGCTTTAATGCTCGTGTATCTGTGGAGTTATTCATTGGTTGCAAAGCAACGCAAGACTACGTATATACGTTGGAGATTATTTTTTAGTCATTTGGGGAACTTTTGCTGATCTAAAATATGGATTTTAGCATCTATTCATGTTGCATACAAAAGAACTTCGTTTAACTCTGAAAATACTATTGATCTCAACTTGCCGGCGTGTATTTCTGATCCGGACCCAATCGAAAACTTTTGTCACATCATATGTCGTAATGTTTATGCAAATATTTCCTATAATTTTCTTTTAATGAGGTTCGAGCTGCTGTTGAGCATGTTTGGTACGAAATAGACCCCCAAGTGACGCAGCATTTAGTTTTTTCGATGAAAAGTCACATTCTTGCACTAACTGCAAACAATGCGGGTGCAACTCGATTTTAATTTGTAGTTATTTTTCTTTAAATACACAAATTGTCTATTTTTTGCCACAATGTTAATTTTTTTTGTCATTATATTTTATGTAAAAGTTAAAGTTCAAAATGTATTGTGTGTGAATAAAAAATAAGTCACAAGTAATATATGACAGATGAATTACAAACACTCGGTACATACTTCTGAAAATAGAAGCGTAATCGACCATTGTCTAAACTCTTGCTGAGCACTGTAATTAGCCAGTTAACCCTTTATCTACCGACGGTACTTATAAGTACCACAAAAATTACTTATTATAAAATTTTTTTAATACGTCAATTAGTTGCAATACCGTTTAAAATGAGTTACAGATACATTACTTTATTTTGTTCGAAAAGCATTATTGGTCACACAAAACAAAATTATTTTTTAAAGGATAATTTCTTTTGCCTTTGTATCTTTTCAGCTTTCTTGGCACTGACGCAGGGGGGGGGGGTTCAATTCGGAACTATTTCTATATTTATAATTGTAAGAACATCATATTTGTACATTTTATAATTCTACAAAATACTAAGAAAGCAATTTAAAATAAAAGATTTGAGTGGGGTTATAAATATAGCACAAAATCCCAGTACATTCAAATTTAATTCTTCTAGATTCTTCAATACTTCTAAAATCCTTCAAAAATTTATTCAATGATTATGTAAATCTTTTAATTTAATTTAAATAATTTACGTAAAATGCTTCAGAATGCAAAATCTTCATGAATTCATAATGCGGTTGATAAAGGGTTAATGACACCTGTTGTGTTTGCCAAGTGGGAGTTACGTCAATACTGATACATGAAGACAACATTGCCAGGATTTAAATCCAAAGACATGTCGAGAAATATTTTGCAAATATTAGTCAGTTTTTAAGTGTAGAGCTTAAGGCGCAACACTAGGCACAGAAAAAGACCCGGGTGATAATGTAAAGTCTATGTAGGCGTTCTTTTCAAATAGCTCGCCCGAATTTTTATATTTTTACATGATTTATTTGCACAAGATAGCTGAGAACGATCCACAACCGGCCTAGTTTTTACTTTTTCGATTTTGCTTATATATTTTTTATATTATGATAGTTTCAATTTCAGAACCGGTTTAAACCGGGTTTGAAATTTAAAGTAATTAAAAAAGGAATCTGAAACCAAAACTGAAAAAGTAAAAATTAGGCCGATTCTGGATCGTCCCCAGCTATCCTATGCAAAAAAATCGTATAAAAATATTATTATTTGAGCGAGCTATTTGAAAATAACGCTCTCATAGACTTTACATTATCATCCGGGTCTTTTTCTGTGCCTATTGTGGGGCCTTAAAAGATAAGAAAATTTGACCCCACACACTCTATCATTAACTGTCAAAATACAAAATTAAGAAAGTTTTAGTATTTAAAAATTATTTCCTATGCAGACGCTTATCTTACCTCATATTTCACTTAAACCTTTCAGGGGAAAAGTAATTATGTTACTAAAATATTGAAATGGTGCAATATCATCAGAATTTACGGGCAATTTTATTTAAAATATAATTTTTCCCCACCAACATTATAAAAGCAAAAGTTTATTAATTCTGAATAAGGTTAAAATTAACCACTTAACTAGACCAATATTTCTGAAAAAAAATTTAAATAATGTCTATTTTTAACGTCTTTTATAGAATTTTTAACCTTTTATCACCAATTTTACAAAACATAAATTTTTGCCTATTTGAATAAGAAAAATGTTCGGATTAAAATAATGCAACATTTACAATAAAAATTTACTGTTGAGAATAATAATAATGATTGAAGTATGTTTTCCCGATCGATTAGCAACAGCACTTTTCCCGTACGACGTACGGGCAGAAAGGGGAAGCGGTTAACCCTTTGCGGTTCAGGACAAATTCATTGTTGAAAGAAATGACTGACACCGGAATTTGAAAACAACTTTATTTGTAAATAAGAAAACGCAATATTTTACGCATTCAATAAACCGTAATTTTTTAAAAATAAAATTCCGGCGCCAATGTGGTGTTTAAGTGGTATATGTATGAAACCACCGCGCCGCAAGGGGTTAAGTGGATTAAAAAATACAGCACCACATTTCAAAGGGTTAGCGGTTTACTGTGTATTTCATAAAATTTAATCGAAAACTAAACCTGTTATAAGCGGAAAAAAAGGCTAAAAGTATTAGGTTAGATGGTTGGTTTGGTTTATTTTGTCGTCCAATTATCTACGCTAGAGATATAGGACCAGGGGGGAGTGCCCTTCGTGGGGGTTTTTCTAAGGGAACCTAACCCGTATTTACGCAAGGTTCGAAGAAAACCACGAAAACTCCGAACATTTAGGCCGACAGCCGCGATTGGGTTCCAACCCAGCAGCTGCCGTCTACCAGTTCAGAGGTCTTAACTTCTCGGCCACTGGTGGGGGCGTATTAGGTTAGAATGATTGAAAGAAATACATATTTTTTTTTTTTAAATACACAGTACTATTTTTACAAAAATCGCATAACATTGCACATGCCGGGAGAAAATATTCATTGAACTTTCACACCATTTTCGACTCTTCATAATACATAGAGATCACAAATATTTTTATCATTATAAAACTTATTGTTTGTTCTCTAAATACATTCATTTCTATATGCTCGTACATAACTGTCGTCTAGTATTTGCAAGAAATTCGTAAAAGAAAAAAAAAAGTTTAAAATTGAAAGGGTCATTTTTTTTTTTTTTTGACTAAATATTGTACATTAATTTACCAATTGATATATACCAAGCTATATTTTGATAAATTAAATTATTATATAAAGCTTTGGTGTCAAAGCAATTTAGGTCAGTATTACAAGATAGTGCCATTAAGTAACAGTGCCACATAAATTTTATAAAACTGCACTCCAATGAATTACAATAATTTGAATTATAAAAATATTGCAACTTATGAACAAACTCTCCAGATAATTTTAGATTATAACTAAAATGCAGCAAGCTATAACGTCAATATTTTTTTAGAGTTAAATTCTACCAAAAATTTAGTTTAGTAACAAGGTTTCTGAATTACGTCATGAATAAAACAGTTTTTGAAAATTTTATTTTGAAGGTAATTAACCTTTTTTATGTGTTGCATACCTGCAACTATGTTTTTTAACCTAGCAAGAGATAATATCTCTCTCTAGTTGACACAGAATTGTGCCAATTAAAAACTACAATAAAATTCTATTGCATTAGTGCTACCCTCTTAAAACTTATTTCGCAAAACTTTATCATATTTTCAATCATTAAATGCAATTAATTTCGTTTGTATGCATCATTTAATAAATGTTGTCGTTGAAAACTTTTCGTTCTTCTTTTTGTGTTAGTATAGTGCCTAACGAAGCGTATAACCTTTATTTCTTAATTCAGGAAAAGTGATTTAAAGAAAAGGAGTGATTTCTTTAACCCTTTCGGGTCTGGTGTACTATTAATAGTACATGACTTTTAATTGAGAATTATTTTGTTTTTAGAAATACATTTGCTACTTATTGCATGTAATACTGTTAGTATATGTATATGCATTTACTATATGACTTCATTTATGTTTAGACATTTAGAATTAATAATAATAATAAATATTTTCTTAATTCTCTTTTCGCCTTTTGCGATTCTTTTTTATTAAACATATATTTCACTCTTTAAATTTAGAATAAAAGTTGCTTTCCTGAAAGAATCATGCGTAATAAAGCGAAAAAAGTATTATAAAATTGTAATATACGTTAAACCTTATTGTAATACAATATTCTCTAAACATCTCCAAGACTTCTTCCTTAGCCTATTGTCATATGAATTGAATAGCATGTAAAACAACAGCATTCGTTATCTTTCAGACAATGAAATATTCGTTAAACACTAACTAAACTATTTGAATTGCTAGTGTTAATGTTATTAACATAAAAGTAATTTTTTCTAAAAATTGAAAAAAAATTCAGACCCAAAAAAATTAATAGCATTGTATCGGTCATAATCTGAATATTTAGAAGAAATGAAAGAAAATTAATTTGTCAGTTAGTTCAAGAGACATCGATGAGAAACTCTTGATACATCCGTAAAATTAATTTGTAAAGATATTTATGTTTTTGTTAAGGTATTTGGTGCCCGAATGGATCATCTGAAAGTATTCGGGCAAAGTCTACCTACACTGTTAATTTTTTTTCTGTGAAATTACAGAGAATCTACGAGTTTATCTTAATTCTTACAAGGAGACGACCAACCTTGATAATTACAGATTTTGATTATTTTAACCCTTTCGGTTCTGGTGTACTATTAATAGTACATGTCTTTAAATGGAGTATTATTTTGTTTTAAGAAATAATTTTTCTACTATTTACATGTAATAATGTTAGTATAAGTCTATGCATTTACTATATGACTTCATTTATGTTTAGGCATCTAGTAATAATAATAATTATTTTTTGCTTAATTCTCTTTGCGCTGTTTGCGATTCTTTTGTTTTAAAAATGTATTTCACTCTTTAAATTTAAAATAAAAGTTACTTTCCTGAAAGAATCATATGTAATAGAACTATTAGAAGTATTAAAAAGTAGTAATATAAGTTAAATCTTATTGTAATACAATATTTTCTAAACATCTCAAAAAATTCTTCCTTATCCTATTGTCATATGAACATTTATGAATTAGTCCGCAATTAAAGTACGTTCGTTAACTTTCAGACAATGAAATATTCGTTAAACACTGATTAATCTATTTTGATAGCTAGTGCTAATGTTGTTGAGGTAAAAATAATTTTTCATAAAAGTTGAAAAAAAAATTCAGTCCCGTAAGGGTTAATTCTTACAAAGAGACGACCAACCTTGATAATTACAGATTTTGATTATTTTAATATATGCTGTAGGGCAGAGACCCCATAGCCTCAGGGTTAATGGATTTTATTCAACACTCCATAGTTCTTGAGAAACAGGGGGGGGGGGTGTAATATTATGATACAACTTAAATATTTACTTTGAAAAGAAAGTATGTACTTGATCGTAGCTCACTCGGTATAGCAATCGACCATTATCCAACGGGCCCTGGTTCGATACCGAAATGCGCTACATTTGTTTTTCTTGTTTTTGGTTTCAAAAATAAACAATTTGATAATCTTATTGTTAATTAAAAATTATAATATTATATATCAATTCTAATTTTAAGTTATTTGTTTTTTTTTGTAACTAAATTGTTCTATAAAGCATCTTAGACACATGACTGTTGATTTTTTAAAAATAATTTTTAAAATGTATTTCATACATTTTATTATCGATGTAATGATATTGAACATTTGTGTCAATTCATGATTTTACAGAAACATCCTTTATGTATTGTTTTAACAAAGGAAGTCAATATGATGATAAATCTACTGTTTTTACAGTGATAAACATAATTATATTAAAAATTAACTGAACAATTAAATTATAACCCATTTTTTCCCTATTAAAGATTTTTAAAACTTGATAAACATATGTTTGTACTTACAATTATGTTGCTTAAATTTTGTTGCTTTTTTATTTCTCTTAATAACAGTATTAATCTTCTCCAGGCTTTTATTTTTATTATACTTGAATGTGTTTTATTTTACTATAAATACATGGTGTCACAACAGATTTTCTAAGGAATTTGGAATATTTATTATTCAGTAACAGATGGATTTTTTTATGTTCTTAAATGATCCGAATAATGGTTTGAAAATCAAAAAATGCTAAACTGATGTTGATATTGAGATTTTTAATTGATATTATTAAATTATACTTACAAGTGTACTTTTGATACAAAAGATGAGGAAAACAAATGCAGTGCGTCCCGGGCTCGAACCCTGACCCACTGGATAATAGGCGTACGTTATACTGAATGACATACGTTAAATAACACTCTCTTTTTTCAAAATAAATGTATAAGTTGTGTCATAATATAAGACCCCCTCCTGTTCCTGAAGAACTATGAAGTGTTGTATAGTATCCATTGAACCTGAGGCTAAGTGGTCTCTACCCTACAACCCGTAAAGCATGGTGACGTCACTGCAACGTCGTTGTGAAGTCACATTGTGATTTTGTGACCATCGATTGTCAATGTGACGTCGATGTGAAGTCACAGTGACTAAAATGTGAAGTCGTTAGGCCGTTTTAGAGCTCTTTTGTGACGTTTCACAAAGTGGTCACAATGTGACAAATTTGTGAATAATGTGTCATTTGTGACGAATTTGAAATTAACATTGTGACGAAATTGCGACAAAAGCGACGATATTTAAATTGCCAGAAACATGATTTTTAAAATAAATAACGTGTTTTGAAGGATGTTTATAAATTTCTAAAGGTTTTTAAGAAAGTCTCATCTCAGTCACAATGTGACGTCACTGAGTGGTGGCATTTTGGTCACAGATGTGATGTGACCAAAGTGACTCACAGTGACGTCACTGTGACCATGCATGCTATTAGGAAACATACATTAAAATACATAAAATCTATTATTATCAAGGTTGACCCTCTCCTTAATTATTTAAAATTACAGAGATTATAGCTCATGAGTCGACAGCACAAAAACCTATGTTATCGAGTACAAGAAAAAAAAACTATTTTATGAAAGAGTCGTAATAGGGGAATCTAATTATCCATGTCTGCCGGAATAAACTGGTGCATAAGCCAAAAAACTAATACCAGTAGTAGTTCACTCGTAGGTTTATGAATGGGCTTTCCTGCTCCCAGTTTTCCATGTTTTCATACCTTTTATTGCACGGCAAACACGATTATAAGCCTACGAGTGGTGTTAATTTTTGGTAGGGTGTAAAATATTTTTCAAGGATAAACACTTGAAATTATCTTGTATGTTTTGTTCAATAAAAAGAATAAAAACTGTTATTTATGGGATGAACCAAAGTTCACAGTAATTAGAAAATAAATCATCCAATAGAAATTTTTATTTTACAATGAAACATATTGAATGAACTAGATTAATTTTAACACGGTTACTCTATTTGATAAATATATCATGAGTTGAAATTACAACTCATATACCGGGTGATCCAAAAATCAGGATGAAATTTAAAAATGAATAATTCGAAAACGAATCAAGACACAAAGATACGGTTTGCACCAAACGCATGTAAAAGAAACCGGGTTTTGTATAGCAACGAAAAAATATAGTACTGTCGGCGACCAACAGGTGGCGCTATAGTAATTTATTACACCAAAAGATGATTTACAAATGAAAAAAATTTTGACAAGTTACAATTCAGCTTAATTATAGTTAATTAGTACTACAGTAAATGTTCAATGCGCTGTCCCTTATTCAGAAGTACAGCTTTGAGACGAGGCCTCACTGTTCACAACATAGAGTAGCATTTATTGCGTTATGGCAAACACATTTTGGAGAATGGCATCTTTCAGTGCTGCTAGTGATGCCGGTTGGTCGCGGTATACTTTTGATTTCAATAATCCCCATAGCCAAAAGTCCCAGGGTGTCAGATCGGGAGATCCTGGAGACCATACGTGATTAAAGTAACGACTGATAATGTGATCCTCCCCTAAGGCTGCGGTCAAACAGCACTACTTTCATTTACACTATAAGAGCAATAAATCTATCTTTGAAGAAGCAGTGTTTCCGATTATGGTTGGGGCGGAACAAAAGGTTGCTAGTTTTCGAACATCTTTAAATGATTTTTGAGAAAAGAACCCTATCGAATTGACAAAGGAAGGGAAAGTTTATCTCCCCCATCTTCAGTCGTAAAGCTGTCAACTGATTTCGAGTTCGATTTCTCTCTTGAAGTTCAAATTCAGTGCACTGAAAAAGTAATTTTACATCAAAGCGCCGACACGAAAGATCAAAAATAGCGACGCCTGACCACAAGAAGTTAGTTGTATGTGCCTGGTCCTTTAATATTGAAGGTAGCAGGCGTTAGAGAGGCAGAGCAATATGAGATGGTGCTCAATTTTGCATAAATGTGACTGTTTGGAGTGCCTATCGCGCATGTAATTCAGAAATCAGACAGCGCCATATGTTGGTAGCCAACAGAACTATTTTTCCATAGTCTCACAAAACCCGGTTTCTTTTCTATCCGTTTGGTGCAAACCCTATCTTTGTATCTTGATTCGTTTTCAAATTATTCGTTTTTAAAGTTCGTCTTGACTTTTGGATCTCCCGGTACTTAATGATTTCAAAAGAGCGTGTTTTTAATTTATACATATTTTTAATTTAAATTCATTTTTAACTATAAGAGCCGTATGTAAATTCATATTAAAAGTGAAATAAAACTTATATTGGTTTTTGTTTAACACTAAAACAGCCGGGTATTTTACTAAAGTTTTATGAAATGTGTTTCGCACCAGAATTTTAATTTTAAACTATTTAACGTCTTTAATTAGTCTATTTTATTGCTGCTTATATTTAACATATCTTATGAAGAAAATTCTGATTCGAATCGACTATTATCATTCTGGCAGAGGTCATTTTGACCCCTTATGGCGGTTCTAGTGTTAAGTAGAATCGGCGATTGTTTAAAAACAAGGTTATTATATGCTTTTACATCTAATACTTATTAATTTCCGAGATATGTTTACTTTCTACAGTTTAGGAGGACAATCTCCCTTTAAAATTTAAATGCATAGAAAATAAAACCATAGAAAGTAACCGTAAAAATTCCCTAAAAGTTTTTTTTACATTAAGTTAATATAATTTATATTTAGAAATTTTATTTACTTTTTGGGGATTCTACTTGAATGTTTTTAGTACTTTTCTCTCTGGGATCTTAATTTTATTTTCCTAAATTTATGAATAAACCGCTAACACATTTTCTTTCTAAAATCTTTGATAATTTACAAAATATATATAGAGGGTCATTCCATGGTAACTTACGTTATATTTAGAACAATTTACTGCGGTAATTTTAATAATATAACTCTAAAAAATGTCCGAATGTAAAATTAACACGATTTGTCAATTAAATCTATCTAAGGATCAATTTGGATGAAAATTGCTTAAAAAATGATAATGAAAATTATACTTTGTATCATAACTTACATTCCTTTTTCAGTAATGACATTTACAATGACATAGTAAATAACACTTCTAAAATTTAAGAAATAACGTTAAAATTAGGCAATTTCCATCTAAATTGGGCTTTGAATAAGTTTAATTAGCAAACCATGTCAAATTTACATTTTGAATAATTTTTATGTGTGTGTATTATACAGGGTGATTCAAAAAATGTGGACGAATTGATATGACAAATGAGGCATACGACAAGGATAAAAAATCACATAGAAACATAGAGCCGCAAACCACTTACTGAGTATCAAATGCAAAGTGTTTCATCCTAACTCAATTTGGGTTGGCGGTAATAAATTCCAGGAAACTGGAGTATATTATAATAAAACATTTAACAGACATTCTCATCTTTGTTTAAATGTGATAACACCAAACAAAAGTGGTAGAAGTTTGCATTATGCGCACCAGCAATGCACTTGGCACTTCACATTTTGGACTGTGATAATAAATTTATACAGTATCATCGATTGCTTGAGCAATATGTTTTTCCAGATCTTTTTTATTGTTATCACATTTCACAAAAAATAAGGTACATATCGTTGCATTTTCATTACAATATTTTTATTTTCCTCGAAATTATTACTTTCAAACCGGGTGTAGCTAGAATGAAACACCCTGTATTTGTGACTCTATAAATAGTTTGCGACCCTATGTTCTATGTGATTTTTTTATCCTTGTTGTATGCTTGATTTGTCATATCATTTTGTCCACGTTTTTCTGAATCACCCTGTATTACTAAAATTATTGAAAATAGTTCAAAATGTAGCGTAAATTACGATGGAATGACCCTAAACCGTTTTAGAAACTACATAGTTTTCCGGACTCTTTTAATCCAAAGAACATAAGTGGATTTTGAAAAATAAAAGTTGGATCAATTCTAAATGTGTACATGTCTCTTTATGATAAAAAAAAATATGTATAAATATTTTTATCCTATAAATCATATAAATATTTTTTTCCGCGCATATTTAAATTATTACTTGTCTGTTACCTTTCTTTTAATAAATACTGAAATTATGCCCGTCTTCCTTTTATTTTATATCCGTTTAAAAATTAAATAATTGCTATCTCGTCTTTCATCAGTGGACACGCACTATGACAAACATTACGAAATTTACACGCTGCTTACTGCGGTAATCCGTGCTAATCGGATCTGAAATTACTACCTTGAAAGATGTCTATCATCCTTTTTAAAACTGAATATTTTAAGAAAAAGGTTTTAGTCTGTGATTTATATTGATTGTCTTTAGCAAATAGATTGAAGACGCATTTTCCACCACTGTTTTTACGCTTTAAAAATTATGTAGAATTTGAATAATGTATTAGATTCGTGAAATGAGTCTTTTTTAAAGTAAAAGTTCTGGCCGTACATGCCCTGGCTATGTGTATCTTTAGTATCTAGTAACCTTGTTAGTTTACGCTGTTTTTTGTATGTTTTGCTTCCCTTCAAGATTTAAAGGATTAGATTAGCTATACTGTTGATTTCAATAAGCTTATCTTATTGTTATGTACTGAGCAAAAATTTTCGTTTAAAAAAAATAATTATTCTAAATCAGTGATGCACAACATTTTTGCCAGAAAATTGTTTCTCACCTGAATATTTGAAAAGAGTCGTTTGTTTTATTTAATAGTAAAGATTTCGTCATAACTATAAGGAAAAATATTCTGCATAAAAATAGTGGTATTTTTGTGGCCCGCGGGCCAAAGATTGTGCACCGTTGTTCTAAATTATAGGTACACTAATTAGGATTCAAAAAATGATCTATTTTTGATTCAGTGATAATTGGAAGCAATGTTATAGCCCAAAATGCAAATCGGAAATGAACTCTGAAACCGGAGCCTTACCAGTGGCTGAGAGGTTCTTCCTTCGAAAGTGGTAATCGGCAGGTGCTGGGTTCGAAACTAATCGCGGCAGTCGGCCTAACTGCTCGGAGTTTTCCGTGGTTTTCTTCGAACCTTGGATTTCCTTGCGTAAATACGGGTTAGATTCCTTTAGGAAGACCTCCACGGAGGTCATCCTCTCCTTAGAGCCTATATCCCAAATGTAGATAATTGGCTGTCATAAACA
This sequence comes from Maratus speculifer, assembly GCA_964019185.1. Classification (NCBI taxonomy): domain Eukaryota; kingdom Metazoa; phylum Arthropoda; class Arachnida; order Araneae; family Salticidae; genus Maratus; species Maratus speculifer. The sequence continues at coordinate 49,838,028 of OZ025299.1, forward strand.
CAAACAAACAAACAAACTCTGAAACCGGAAACGACTGTTTAAAGAGCCACACAAACGTAAACAATGCATTTTAATACACTAATATATAATATATGTGCAAAAATATAAACACTTACAGATATGGTGTATTTTAAAGTTGCAAACTGTATACAGACTACAGACTTCTTTGTGCAATATCATAATCTCAGTTTGCCTTTTTTCATTGTATACGTTTGCGTGAAACTTCATTCCTTAAAAGTTTTTAAGATATCGATATAAATTTTTTTACAAGCTTCTTATCATTTCAAGCAAAATATATCTTGTAAGTTTACATATATTAATTTAAGAGCTATTTTTTATTGAAATATACACATTTTTTAAAAAAATCATGTTTTGTGTACAAAATTTGGTTCCGTAAGGCATGGTGACGTCACTGTGACATCGTTGGGAAGTCACACTGTGACTTTGTGACCATCGATCGTCGATGTGACGTCTCGTGACGTCGATGTGAAGTCACAGTGACTAAAATGTGAAGTCGTTATGGCCGTTTTAGAGATCGTTTGTGACGTCACTTTGTGAAGTCACGGTGTGACAAATTTGTGAAAAATGTGTCATTTGTGACTACTTTGACATTAACATCGTGACGAAACTGTGACAAAAGTGACGTTGTGAAAAAGTGTTTTTTAAAGTAAATAACATGTTTTGAAAAAAAATTGTAATTTTCTGAAGATTTTTAAGAAAGTCACATCTCAGTCACAATGTGAAGTCACTGAGTGGTGGCATTTTGGTCACAGATATGATGTGACTACAGTGACTCACAGTGACGTCATTGTGATGTCACTGTGATCATGCATGCTATGAGGGGTATATGTTAGTAAATTTACGATGTATTGCAAATCTTTTTCTTCGTAACACAGGTAAATGGTTTGAAAATATACTGTTGAAAAAAACGAATGAAATATATTGAACAAATTTCGCCATAGAAGGTTTGGCATACACGCAATTGTTCACTTACATTTGACTAAATATTGGATAAATTTGAAAAGTTAGTTAAATTTCCATTCAGAATTTATATAATTCATAGTTTTATTTTCTGTTTTAAATAAAAAGCACGTGTGTTTCATAAAAAATTATATTTTTCAAGAAAGTGCCACAAAGATAGGCACATTAACCCTTTATCTACCGCATTATGAATTCATGAAAATTTTACATTCTAAAGCATTTTACGTAAATTGCTTAAACTAAATTAAAAGATTTACATAATCATTTCATAAATTATTGAAGGATTTTAAAAAGACTGAAGGATTTAGAAGGTTTAATTAAATTTGAATTTACAGGGATTTTGTGCAATATTTATAACCTCACTCAAATCTTTTATTTTAAATTGTTTTCTTAGTTTTTTGTAGAATTATAAAATGTAAAAATTTGATGTTCTTACAACATAAATATAGAAATGTTTCCGAATTGAAAAATCCCCATCCCCTGCCTTAGCATCAAGAAAGCTGAAAAGACACAAAGGCAAAAGAAATCATCCTTTTAAAAATATTTTTGTTTTGTGTAACCAATAATGCTTTTGGAACAAAACAAAGTAATGTATCTGTAACTCATTCTAAACAGTATTACAACTAATTGACGTATTAAAAGAATTTTATAATAAGTAATTTTTATGGTACTTATAAGTACCGTCGCTAGATAAAGGGTTAAAATTAACCCGAATTTGACGAAAAAGTTCCAAAATGAAACGCTTCTGGAACAAGACACAATTTAACCCATTCCCGCGCTTGTGTCATTCAAATTTTTAAATGATGGACAGACACAGAATTTAGAAAGGAATTGATCAGAAAATAGAAACTTGCCTATTTTCACCTGCATTATAGAAGGAAAATTTTAATAAAGTTTTCTTGGTGCCAATGAACTTAAAATTGGTGTGTGAAAGAGTTAACCCGAAATCAAAGCGAAAGAAAATTAATCTTTATTTTAAACTCAACAACTCCCATTTAAAATAGTTACTCCGATGTTACAATACATCATGTAGCAAACATAGCAGCAATAATCCAAATTTACATTCCCACTAATACACTATATTGCCATTGATTATGGGACACTTGCGATTTTAGACATTTTACTAAATATCTAGAAAAATACATGAGGAATCATCTCGAAACTCTTAGTGTATAAATATAATAGTATACGTCATACATCTCCGTGAAGATTTTTTACCGAAACTCCATAGGGGACCGTCAACAAATTAAAAAAGAATGAATACCTTTTGAATAACCCTGTCAAAACTAATGTAGCAAAAGCGCTCAAACTCCAGATTATGATTGAATGCCTTATTGTAATACACTGTGTTCATTTTTATGCAAATAGCATGCATACTCGCGGAGTAATTAAGGTTTTTATAAAAATGGTCCCAAATTTTTCTAAGTTTTTCCCTTATAATTTTCAGAGTTCTTAATATAAAATAATATTTTTTTCAGAAAATATGACAAACAACATTGCACACAGTACCCTTTAATCAGAATTAAAAAATAATAAAAAATGTATGAAAAATGAGTAGGTTTACTAAATAATTTTTTACTGCGCATGCGTCAAAGATATCAAAATTTCATTTGAATATTATGTTAGCTAAATGAATAGAGCAACTTTTGTAAAAGTCTCAAAATTATGGCTTGAAAATTCTGAAAGTAATCGTCTATAGAAAAAGGACAAAATCCGTTGTTTCCAAAATGAAGTAAAAAAATGAGGGATTTTATCCAAAAGTAGTCGTAACATCCCGTATTGTGTCTATATTGACACTAATCAATGAATATATGGATACAACCCCTCTTGTTTTTGCTTCATTTTGAGAATAATGGATTTTCGACTTATTCAATTGACGATTATTTTCAGAATTTTCAAGTTATGATTTTGTGACTTTCACAAAAGTTGCTCTATACATTTAGTTAACATAATATGCAAATGAAATTTTGATATCGTTGACGCATGCGCAGTAAAAAATTATTTAGTAAACCAACTCATTTTGTATACAATTTTTATTATTTTTTAATTCTGATTACAGGGTACTGTGTGCAATGTTGTTTGTCATATTTCCTGAAAAAAATATTATTTTATATTAAGAACTCTGAAAATTATAAGGAAAAAACTTAGAAAAATTTGGGACCATTTTTATAAAAACCTTAATTACTCTGCGAGTAGGCATGCTATTTGCATAAAAATGAACGCAGTGTATTACAATAAGGCATTCAATCATAATCTAGAGTTTGAGCCCTTTTGCTTCATTAGTTTTGACAGGGTTATTCAAAAGATATTCATTCTTTTTTAATTTGTTGACGGTCCCCTATGGAGTTTCGGTAAAAAATCTCCACGGAGATGTATGACGTATACTATTATATTTATGCACTAAGAGTTTCGAGATGATTCCTCATGTATTTTTCTAGATATTTAGTAAAATGTCTAAAATCGCAAGTGTCCAATAATCAATGGCAATATAGTGTATTTACTGCGATGTTAGAATACATCATGTAACAAAGATAGCAGCAATAATCGAAATTTAAATTCCCACTGTATAAGTAATATTGACTTTTGGATATGTTGCAGACATGCAACAAGTTAATATATATTGGTTTCCAAAAATTAAGAAAAAATCACAAAAAGAGCGATAATTTGTTCAAGATTGAACCTATCCGTATGGAATTCGCATATATCATGTTAACTAAAAGATGCAGAACAAAGTTTCAAAATGTAAATTAGTGGCACTGCAATCGGATTGAGTCATCAGTAAGGAGCATGAAAATGTTTGCTAGAAAGTGCGGCTTCTGATATCGCTGTGATTATGATATATGAAAACTGAAATAGCCAATACATTAATACGAGGTACCATTTGTCCTCAGAACTTCGATATAGAGCTATTGGAAGGTTGGAGGCAGGTTAAATCAGATGAAGGTGGTCAGATGGCTAAATCGGAGTCCTTCTGTTGTTCATAGGCTTCGGAAGCAATTAAAAACCTGGTTCGACTTGCCGAATTTTCAACTAAAAACGGACAAAAGCTATGACAAACACCGGTGACTGATATTTGCGGTTATGTCTATGAAGGAATAGAACAGCAACTTCCTTTTATCTTAGAGATTCCCTTGCTGTATCCACAAAAAGTTTGATATTAACGTCAACTATGCGTAGATGGCTCCATGAAAGTTGGTCTTTATTCGATGCCACCATACACTTGTGTGCCGCTCACCTTAAGTCGCCAGAGGAAAGTTATTACAGTTTAATGTGAACAAGTTCACTGGACGGGCTGATCAATAGAGATGTGTTCTCTTAACGGATGATCCTGATTAAGATGATGTTGTTCATAGGTTTTGAAGCAATTAAAAACCTTTGGTTCGACTTCCCGAATTTTCAGCTAAAAACGGGCAAAAGCTCTGACAAACACCGGTGACTGATATTTGCGGTTATGTCTATGAAAGAATAGAACAACAACTTCCTTTCATCATAGAGATTCCCTTGTTGTATCCACAAAAAGATTGGTATTAACGTCAACTGTGCGTAGATGGCTCCATGAAAGTTGGTCTTCATTCGATGCCACAAGACACTTGTGTGCCGCTCACCTCAAGTCGCCAGAGGAAAGTTATTACAGTTTAAAGTGAACAAGTTCACTGGACGGGCTGAGCAACAGAGACGTGTTCTCTTAACCCTTTCATTCCCATGGTAAAATACGTTCTAGAAAATCCGTAGCTCAAAGAATCTGAATTTACACCAGAAAAGTTCAATGATAAATTTCTCTTTATTTAATTATGGAATTTTTGCTATTAAATAAAACAAGTATTTCTATTTTAATTTTCTGGTATGAATTCGAAATATCCGAATTAAATATAGAAATAAAATAAATAACGTCATGATGCCATTTGGACTCACTGGGAATGAAAGGGTTAACGAATGAGTTCCGGCTTATCCTTCAAAGCGATTGTAAGAATTGTTTAATCTTCCGTCGGGCGCGCCGTTGTAAAAAGTACAGCAGTCATATTCTTTTTTCTTTAAAACAAAATTCAAGCTGTAGTGGGTGTTAACAACTGTTTGTATTCGTTTATAGGATCTCTTTACTCAGTTCCTGAAAGTTATTTGTATTTCTGATTACGCAATTAGCTGCACCTGCCATTTTAATCTGTTAACAGTGCATGAAATAAACAAGGTTTATTTGTTAACAGCCTTCAAAAAAGCAAATCTTATGCTTAATATGGGAAGCGACTAATAAAGATGCAATATAGGACTAATTCTGTAAATCCGAAATTACTTAATTATTGTTTAGTAATTCATTATTAATTTTTATTCTTTGTGATTGTAACAGCAAGTAGCTTTTTATACATGAACTTCTGCTTTAGTATGTTATAACAAAATAATTATATTGTGGAATGCTTTCTTAATTTGTGATTAGAGATAACTTATATCATATTTGTAAGTTAAATTATTTGTAAAATTAAAATAAAGCAGCAATAATTGATTGTTTTTTGCCTGTTGTACAATTTACAACGCGCGCCCGCTCTTGTGATGAAAATTTGCGCGCCCGACGAAAGATTAACCCTATCACTGTCAAGCCCGTGTTACTACATTCACTAAGCTCCAGGTTTTACTGCAATGCAAGCAATATTTAAAGTAATTAAAATTTAATTATTTAATGCATTTTTAAAGCATTGTACAATGATTACGGCTCTCAAAATTTACACTCACATTTGTAATTAAGCTTTTAAATACAATTTTGAAATAAACATCTTTTTTTTTAGCAATTAAAACAAAATGCAAGGAAAACAATATTACAATTTGGACCTTTTGCAAGACTGTCAGAAGATTTTAAAATAGAGAGACGAGGGAACACACTATCATCCAAGAAACATTCGTGAAAGGGATTCTCATGGAGGAGGAGGCATATTGTTATATTGGAATGACCCTCCATGGGCCCTCCATCCGCCTCTTTGGGCGGGTGTGCAGACCTTGTTTTTTTGTTTTTTTTTCATGTGGAAATGGGGCTGATTACTTGTATAGAGTTAAAATTCTTGATGCTTATGTGCACCCTTAACATCTTCAGACCTGAGGTACACAAATGTGTAGTTCTATTCTTTTTCTCATAAAAACTAAACTGTTTCAATTTTTTGCATTTTTACTTTACTTCTATACAACTGAATGTTTTTTGCTTAAAAAAACCAATAAATGTGAGTACTGATGAATATTACTTCATAATATAAATATTATTTTCATCCTAGTTTCGAAAATACCTTCAAGACATTATGGCCAATAATGTAAGAAATAGTTATGATTATTTAACTGAAATGTTTTTCAATAAAAAAATTTGATGGTTTGCTGAATATTTACTTGTTTAAAGACCTTAGTTTTGTTACTGCGTAAACTTATATTTTTCATAGTGAAACTGATGTTTTAAGTGGATTAGTATTTTTATATCCATAGTTGTAAACCTAAATTACCAGTCCCCTAAAGTACTGATTTCATAAAAAAGGCTCTTTCTGTCATCTATGGTTTCATTTCGATTATGCAAAAGCTATAAATATATATTTGTAGAGTTTTTATGCTCACGTCTGAAGAGGTTATGCCCCATAACAATAACGCTAGACCGCACAGGACTCGCATCGTAGATTATCTTCAGCACCAAAAAAAATCAGCACATGAAATGGCCAGCTCAATCACCAAATTTCAATTTCATCAAGCATGTTTAGGATGCTTGAGGAAGATGTGTCGCTGCTCTCAATGCTCCTCCTCAAATCCTTGTCACGCTTACAACTTCTTTACAAGAGCAATGGCTCGCACTTCTCAGTGAACTTTTCGATCGCATAATTGACAATCTCATGCATCGCTGCATGTGTTGTATTGCTTCTAAGGGTGATCATACTACAGATTGAAGATACTTTTCCTATATCAAATTGACACATTTAGTTTGTTTATTTTGTAATTGTGATAATTTCTGAAGCCCCGCAATCGTTTGGTAATTTCTTTGAATGTTATTTTATATCATACTATTTGTTGTATATTGTGGCTCAGATTTATTAAATTCTACTTGTAACATTTTGAGTAATCGCTATTTTTGTTGTCTTTCCCTAAGTTTTGGAAATTAGTGTAGTTATAGTGTAGTATTTTATAATTTTCTCGAATATCAATGTTATCGTTTATCTATAAAAGTGAACAAATATATACTCTCGTAAATATTCAAAATGTGGTTTTATCATTTAAGAAATATTCGAGAATTTCTTTTGAAGAATCTGGTCACCTCGACCCACGACTCCAATTCAAAGTTACCCAACTAAACTCAACTGAACTGGCAGAGAACTTGGGAGAAAACTTTTACATTTTGAATATTAGTTTAAACACAATCTTTTCGTTCTTAATTCCTTTTTATAAATTTAATTCTAATTTGCGGCAGTATAATTACAATAATCTCTTAATATTTAGAGAGAGACTTGACAGAAAATTCGCACACTATGCACAGGGGTGTTAAAATTGAGGCACCGCCAGTGTGCAGTTTCTCACCACTTAAATATAATAGTTATTTTTTGTCTAATGGTTCGTCCAAATCTTTTGTAAGAATGCTAAGAAAATTTAGCAAAGAAAATGAATACAATTTAATGGTGAGAGCCTGCCCGTTGGCGCCTAAATTTTTTACACCCCTGCACTGAAACGATGCTGATTTTTGAGATGACTACATTTCCCACGGAATTTTCTTTAACACTAGAACCGCGGTGACGAGTCATTTTGACCAGTATCATATGCAGAGATGTTAATTCGAAACAGAAAACTCTCAATAAAATAAGCTGAGCAAAAATATCTATAAATAACTTAAACAGGTTTAAATGAAAATTCCTGTGAGAAATATTTGCATAAAACTTGAGTGAATTTTCCCGCGGTTCCAGTGTTAATTTTGAAAATATGTTACTGTTCTCTTTTCTTATGGTCTCCGGAAGTCATTCCAACAATTTATTTAGTTACCACCATTTTTCTAAACAATTCTCTTGTGTAAGTTCAATTCTTCTTTAACATCTTTTCTGGCTAAAGAGAAGTTTCGAAAAAAACATTTGGCATCTTTAGATTTTTTTTTAACTTAAATTTTAAGTTGTACTTTCTAAGAAAATAAATTGCAATTAAATTATTATAATTAATTTGACTCGGAGAATGTTGAAAATGCGAACTTGCGGATATGTACAAAAAGTGCAATTTGTGTGATAATGATCCCTCATAGCATGCATGGTCACAGTAACGTTACAATGACGTCACTGTGAGTTACTTCGGTCACATCATATCTGTGACCAAAATGCCACACTTAGTAGCGTCACATTGTGAGTGAGATGTGACTTTTTTAAAAATCTTTAGAAAATTACAAATATTCTTCAAAACATGTTATTTACTTTAAACAACACTTTTGTCACAACGTCGCTTTTGTCACAGTTTCGTCACGATGTTAATGTCAAAGTAGTCACAAATGACACATTTTTCACAAATTTGTCACACCGTGACTTCACAAAGTGTTCACAATGTGACGTCATAAACGAGCTCTAAAACTCTAAAACGCCCATAACGACTTCACATTTTAGTCACTGTGACTTCACATCGACGTCACGTGACGTCACATCGACGATTGATGGTCACAAAGTCACAGTGTGACTTCACAACGACGTCGCAGTGAAGTCACCATGCCTTACGGGTAATTTGACTCGGAGAATGTGGAAAACGTGAACTTGAGGATATGTACAAAAAGTGCAATTTGTGTGATACTGATTTATTAGAGCGTGCTGAGAGGCAAGAGTTTCCTACCATCCACCAAACAAAATCAGATCAAAGCGTGCACCTACTCTTACAAGTAGTAATAGTGATACACTTTTTGAAATGCACAGCTCTCCCTATTGTAAAGTTTCATACGATTCTCCATAAAGAGTTTCTCCTTTTTGAAGATCTGGAATTCATGATATAAGCGGTGATGATATGGCACTTAGGAAAAACTCTAACTTGTTACTACACCAGTATTTAATTCAGCAGAAAATGTGATGTTGTGTAATTTGTATTTCACGTCAGCTGTCTCTAATGGGAAAGATATTCTGACAGTCGACAATCCAGATATAGAATAAGACGATCTTTCTTACAGGAAGCACTACTTTGTTAATAAAAGCAAAATACCAGATCCTCAATCACCTTTAAGAGCTCCTCTGTCCCAAAGTGTATTTACTGATTATCTGCACATTGAGCCTATTTAATAGTGAGTATGAGTGAGCTAAAGCCCTTGTCCCATCCTCAGGGACGTAGTTAGAGATAATATGGCATTCAGAACTCTTCCGAAGGATGAAATAGAACAGTTATATTATTACTCATCAGAAGTCTATGGGAAAAAAGAAGATGTATTGAAGTATAGTTTGAATAGCTGAGACTTTCTTGTTTAAAATGTTTATGTGCAAAACTCGGTCTCTCTCTAAACGTGATAATAATAGAAAGAAAATATTAATTCTTATTTTTTATTCTTATATTCTAATTTTGAAAACATGTTTATAAAATCTAATTTACAAAATAACTGCAAATATTCAAATTAAAATTTTTTAGTGAAAGGAAATACAAATTATAAAAAAATTTTCACGAGATAACTTAACTCTTACTAAAAATTGTGTATTTTCAGTTTTTCTTTTTTTTAATAATACGTCAAAAACTGCAACTATATTTGTGCAACCTGAAGCAATTTGCATTATAATGGTTTTAAGAAACAAGGCTAAAAAATTAACAAAGAAATTTTACTACAGAATTCATGCATTCACATAACAGGACTGGATATATGGGCAGTTGGATAGATGTATCAATAAATTGTTTATCGCGAGATTGTGATATTTTCAATTAATTTTTAAAAATTCGACATATTTGAGATTAAGTACAAGAACATTGTTTTTTGCGGCAGATATTTTTAAATATTCCTTTCTCTTCTATGTATCGTAGAAAAATAAATAAAGTTTCATAACTATCCTATTCAAAAAGTCAGATAACTAATGCTGAATGCATTTAGTCATTCGTTTTATTTGTTATTATTTAAATTTAACGGATCTCTCTTAACCTTTTGCATCATCATGATGTAGATATGCAATATGCATAAATATTTTACAAATTCCGAAAGCGAGTTTTCGAAAACCATCAAATTCAATGTCGCATTTCTATGACATTACAACTAATCAAAATTATTAACAGAATCCGCAAGAGATGGTATTACTATTGTTGTTCCTTGAAAAAATTTCGATGACTGCAATTAATTATTGCTGAAATCACAAGTTCGCATTTATATGATGCATGGAAAAAAACTGGTGTCATGTAGAAATATATGTTGCTCAGTTAAGTAGGAATTCTGTGTATAAAAATATTTTTTCCTTAAAAATAAAGTAAAAGAAATATTTTGGCAATACTTCATTTTAATGTGGTTTTAGTCTTATTTTTAAATATTTTTACTTTCTTCTATCGTTACAAGAAGAAAATATTGGATTCGTAAAAGTTTTCGAATTCTCGTTTTAGACAGATTCACACGTTTTAGGGGTTAAATATTCCAAAAAACATGTTTTTATAAAATGTCAGTCAGCGACTCTGTCCGTCTCTCTGTATGTATGAGACATAAATTTTGTTAGAGTTGCATCACAAGTACTAATGCACGGAATTTTTAATAAAAATTTATATTCGGGTAGTCCCTAATATAAGTTGATGGTAATTAGTTTTAGGTGTAAATGATCAATAGCTGACGTTGCTATGTTGCATTTTTTACAATTTACGCAACAGCTATATCGCAATAACTAATGCATGTATTTTTTTTTCATCAAACATGCGATTCAATTAGTCATTAACAAGAATTGATGCTGTTATACTTTGGTGTAAATTGTCCAATAGGTGGCACTGCTATACTGAATTTTCCTGATATCCGCAATAGTCCTATTTCATGAACTAATGCACGGAATTTCATGCCTTTAGAATCCTCAAGATGAGAATAGATTGTCATTTAATTTTGGCACTGTGGTAGCGACTTTATAAACATGCATGAGGTAGAAGAAAGTTTTGGGATTGCAACACTTGACTCGCTTATTACCTTTTTTGTACGTTTTAAATACTTAAAATGAAATTTGGCTTAACATATCTTTAAATCGAGTTGTTATTATATAAAGAATTAAGTAAAAATATATTTTTAATCAGTGGAGCTAAAATCGCAACTTACTTTTACTACATTACTAATTTGTAAGCGAATGTGTTTCCTTTAGTTTCAATTATAACGCATACGTTGGTTTGTCCGCAGTTTAAAAAATGATCTTGTGATTTAACACTTACTAGGGAACCTTCCCAGAAGTAAGTTGTGGATTTGGACGCAGGACCTGACTAAGGCAGGCGCATGATTGCCCCGGGCTCCCCCCCCCCCCCCCCAAGGACAGATATAAGTTTTTCATTAATTTAGTGTCAAATGATAAAAAATGGTCAAAAGTGACCAACATTATTTTTTTTTTCAATTTTAAGGGTCTCTCTTCTCTTACCCCCTCTGTTTCTGCATCCAATGCCTGAAGGCCTCAAATTTTTCCCTATATTCTTGTAATAAAAAAAAACCCCTGTATTCTGTAATTTCTTAAAGTTGTCTTTCTTCTGCTACTATGTATATAGATGTGAATAGTACTTGGTACGAAATTTGTGTACACATACAATAGTTATGAATCTCAGCTTTAGTCATTTCAATATAATTTACGAAAATTTTTAAGATAGAAGGGGCCCCCCTAAAAATATTTGCCTCAGGGCCCCCCACTGTCTAAGTCGGGCCCTGTTTGGACGAGTGTGATATCAAAAGAAAGTACATCTCATCATGCACGTTAAAAAGTGCTATGGAATTACCCATCCGAATCCAACCGTTTTCGAGATATCAGTACTTGAAATGTGAATGAATAAATAAATAAATTGACAAGCAGGTATATAAATTGTCCGCAAGTTAAAAATTTCTTTGCATTGTTTTTAATCCTCCTACCAATACCTTTTTCCGAGCTACAAGCAAGATCCTTTACACCCACACATTGCTAGTGCGAGTAAAAGATAAAAGTAGATACAATAATGCTAGTTAGATACCAATTATATTTTTTATTTCTAGATTGCTACCATTGAAAAATGCAGGAATTTTTGTTTAAATAACTTTAAAAGATGCAAAAAATGATTTTATTCATATTCTGCATGTCATTGCTAAAATTTCGTTATATTTGTATTTTTGAAAACTTATGGATTAGAGGGGATAGGGGGGACATATTCCAAATTTTGCGAGAATGCCAGGAAAAAATCCTGTACTGTACTTCGTTTTGGTTTGTTTAGGCAGGCACTTCGCATTCTATAAAGTTTTGGCACACGGCTGCATTCAAGGAGACTTTCCATCTGTTTTTGTTATTTCCAACCCCTTATTTTATGCAACTTTTCGTCAAATGTATGAAAATGTATGAAATATATATGAAAGGTTACTCTATTGATCACAGGAGTAATGAATGGAAATTCCCAAAGGTTTTAGTATGTTCGGTAGTATATTTTACTACCAACTTATATGTAATCTTTAAGTAAAGATATATATATTTCCGCGAAATTCATCGGAATGTTTCCCATTATGTTAAACGATCTCAATATAAATAATTTATTTCGTTCTTTAATTTTATCTATGGGTGTTTCAAACAAGGAAAGAGGATTTAGAGGTACCCTGTATTAAAATGCAATGGTACTTGCACATACGGATTACTGTGAAGCTTTGTAAAAATCCATTTAAATGATTAAATTTGGCAATTTTGTATGTTACTTGATATTCAAGGACACCTGATTATTTTTCTTCCTATATTTCTTTTGTAATATTAGAAGAAAATTAAAAATTTATATCTGTCGTTCCGGTTAAATTTCAGTAGAAGGTGACCTTCATATTCAGGATATCTTAACCGAATATGCTTTTAATTCTTAAGCGATTTAGACTTCGTGAACTCGTGTACGTTTTCCACTTCGAGTAAAACCTGAAACTGCATATTTTTGATCATACAATGACACACCTGAACAGTTAAGAATTTCGTGTATGAATTATTTTTAAATGGATGCTAACATATTTTTTCATTTAAATGTATTGTTAAGAACAATTAATGTTAAATTTTATAAATCTTAAATGTACTTCAACATTATAAAATGACCCTGGTATATTTAAATGCATGTTTTTCAACTGCATATTGGATAAACAAATAGCTCTGCTACTAAATTCCGTATTTCTTAAGCATTTTTGAGCTTCATGTGAGGCTTGTTGGTGATACAGCATTTTTATATATGAGAGGTTTAAGGGTTGTTAACACTGGAGAACGGAAATTTAAAAAAATGATTGTTTAATTTATTAGCTAAATTAAATAATTTATTGATTACCATAAACATTGAAATAATCCTCTCCAATGTTGTGTTTAAAAGGCTTTAAATCGTGCTTTCATTTTAAAATCTATACAAATAAATAAAAAAAAAATCCGATTTTTGTTCTAACTTGGAAAAAATCTGCTTATTTTTCAGGCATTTTTTACAGAAAACTTTATTTATTTAAACAAGAACAAATAAATCATACGCTTGCAGTATAGATAATGAGACACTTTCCAACAAATTCAGAGTACTACAACAAAACTTCACATTTTACTAGAGTAAAAGATGTCTTTGAAAACGTGTATCCCATTTGAAAACCCGATTTTTGCTTTTACCATGAATAGTCGTTAAAATATATGAATTTGTTACATTCAGCCTTGTATATGATTTACAGGTATGTATGTATACCACATAGTATGCTAAAAGTTAGTTCAGTTCATGGCCAACTAGATCCATACGGTCTATTTATTTGAGATTAATGTATAAAGTCTCTAGCCACAGGACTCTGATACCTTGCCCAAGTTATTCTGGCCAATCGTGCAAACCCTGAATCAAAACAATGACCATGTGCTCAGAACAGAAATTCCCTCATGAGGCGGCTGATTAAGGTCCCGCTGATTAAGGACCCACTACGTCATTTTGACGTCACAAGAAAGGGGGATATAAATCCAGTGCTTGAGCATTTCACTTTTCACGAAATCCTGATTAACGTCCCACTGATATACATTTAATTCCCGCTATCAGAACGGGACCTAAATCCAATCACAGAGATTTTTACTTTGGTTGAGACCCTGATTAAGGTCCCACTGATTAAGATCCCCGTACGCCATTTTGATGACGTCGCAGTAGATTGAAACTTAAATCAGTGCTAGAACACATTTGTTTTTTCGCAAGAATTCCTAATTTACGACCTCATGATATATGCTCCCACATGCCATTTTTATTTCAAAACAAATGGGATTCATGTAGGATAGGTCACTAAATGTCTGTATTATAACATATTATTAATATTAATAGTATTAAGTATTACAATTATTATTGTTTACTATTATTATTATTTTATTTTCTCTACCTCGTGCTTTTAATCTGGAATATATTTCTCATGTCATCATTGATGATTTATTAGGATAATAATAAAAACACTTTCTTTCGATTAATTACATACTTTAAAATCAGCTTGGAATTATTATCATGTTATTATTATTATTATTATAGTTAATATTTTTTTTAATTGTTTCTTTGGTACTTTTTTAGTGTAGCGGTCTTGACGAAATAAAAAAAAAAAATAGATTTGTCAAAGAAAAATAAAAGAAAGAAAACGAAATTTGGAATCATGTTTTTCTTGAATCTTGTTTTCTTTTATTAGCAATTTGTTTTATTTAAAAAAAAATCATATCCTTATATCCTTACTAGCGGCCTTCGCCCGCTACGCTGGTCGGTTTATCTAAAGAAATCTTGAAGAAGTAGTTAGATAAGGTTCAGACATACATAAAAAAAAAAAAAGCAAGTCGATCATTCAAAAAACGTTGGGAAATATCAAATATTTACTGTAATTTTTTAAGAAAAACAAAGTTTCGAAAAAAAAAAATTAAATCGAAAAAAAAATTACACTGACATATTAATGCAAGGAAATTTTCCCAGAGAGAAAATTCGCCTTGAATACAATATTTCAAATTCTTTTAATTGCTTATAGGCGTTAATGCCAACATAGTGAAAAAAAATTCCATGCTGGGAATCGAACCCGGGCCATCAGTATGGCGCACTGACGTTCTACCGACTAAACCACATGGAACGACAGCCAGCTTGAAACTTTCTCATACTTAAGTAGACTGGCGAAAACATAACGATAGCGCGTTTTAAAATCGCACAGTGACATCTATTGGATTTTATATGTACTAAAAAACGTTATGTACTAAAAAACGTGAGCAGCGCACCTAATAGTTTCTTTTGTTTCTTTTTGTTACTTTTTTGTCTGTTGTCCGATTTTGATGAAACAAAGCCTATACACTGCCCGGGAGTGTGCATTCTTCATTAGTGAAAACCGCATAAAAATCCATTCAGTAGTTACGAAGATAACCTCGAACAAACAGACAGACAGACAGACAGACAGACAAAAAATTCAAAAAAATTTTTTTTGTGTTTCATTGGTTTTCTTTTATCGCCCTGACTCCATTTTTGTCAATTATCTTCAATGTACAGACACACCGGGTCCTACTGTTTTATTATATGTATAGATATATATTATAAATGTGATAGTGTGTCCGAAAGTTGGAATGAAATTGGCTTCAAAA
Organism: Maratus speculifer; assembly: GCA_964019185.1. Taxonomy (NCBI): domain Eukaryota; kingdom Metazoa; phylum Arthropoda; class Arachnida; order Araneae; family Salticidae; genus Maratus; species Maratus speculifer. The sequence goes on from OZ025299.1 coordinate 49,853,696, forward strand.
CTGATGGATTAATGACTTTGAAGCTTTGCTTATAGATAAATTATAGCCTGGAAATGAACATAGGCTATGTTTTATTTATTTTATACAAATATTTTCCCTAATAATTCAAAATTTCATTATTTTTCATACAGAATCAATAGGCATTTTTTAGATAAAATTTAACCATTTTCCTTTCTTGTTGTCAAACAAATAGAAATTTGGAATGATAATTTCTCAGCGTCAGTAAATTTTCATTTGAGCAATTTCCGTGCAAAAAAAATTAAAAAGAAAAAAATGAAAAGAAAATAAGTATGACGTCATATTTGAAAAAGAAATAAAGAGAGTATTTTTTGTTATATATTAAACATGTATGTTTGTTTCATTAACAAGAATTTTTCTGTCAAAAATGGCGGCATAATTAGAAATAAAAAATTGAATGAAAAGGAATAATATTATTAATGAAATATTTCACTTGGAAAAATGTGACGTCATTGTTGAAATGAAAGAGGTACCTTATAGTAGTCGTTAAAAATACAAGAAGCATGAATATCAGTAGCTAATGGAGCTAGATAAATAATGACGTCAGATTTAAAATGAATGAGCAATATTTTTACTTATACTAATTAATAAGTTATACGTTACATACAATTGAAATTTTTTATTCAAAACTCATAATTATCAATAGAAGAATTTTTTTGTGGAAAAAGACGGAAAATATTACTACTAATCAATGTAATTTTCACTCTATTTTTTAACACTTTCCAAGAAAGTTGAAAAGTTATTATGCTTTCGGTTTGTCTGTCCATCTGGCCGCTTTCTAAATTTCGTAAATTTCATGGCAATCCGAGTAGCCATGAAGTTTTTGGACTTCATTAAACCTTAACACCTTAACACCTTACCACCTTAACACGAATATCTATTGAAAATGATGTTTCTACCATGATTAGTTTATTTATAGAGATTGTCAAAAAATTTCTTTACATTACGGCATTATGTGGAAAAATCTTTTCAATTGAATTTTAACGATGTTACACCCTGGGAAATACATTCAAATTTAAATGCATCAACAAAGTGCACTAAAATATGCATTTTGTAAAGTATGCAGCGAAAAGGACAATAGGAAATAATATTTTCAATGAAATATTTCACTTGGAAAAATGTGACGTCATTGTTGAAATAAAACAGGTACTTTATAATTCTAGTGGCTCTACTTTATAGTAGTCGTTAAAAATACAAGGGGCCTGGATATCAGGAACTATTGGAGCTCGATAAATAATGACGTCATATTTAAAATGAATGAGAAATATTTTGTACTTATGCTAATTAATAAGTTATAATTTATATACTAATGAAAATTTCCATTCATAAATATTAGTGGAACACATTTTTGGTTGGGAAAAGGGGAATAAAAAACTGATTACCGTAATTTCGGGTGTATAAGCCGCGGGTCAAACAATTCTTTTTGGACCCAGAAAACTTATTTAGTGATTGAAGACAAATATTTACGGCGATCTAACTAGTTATATTTGTTTCTTAAAAAAATCTGGGTGGAAAAAGAATTGTTTGATCTGCGGCTTATACACCCGAAATTACGGTAATATGCATTTTACTTACCCATCATATGTAGTAGGGTAAGTCTTGCAATCGTTTTGAAAATCGAAAATAAAAAATTGGCGGATTTACAGGTTTCAGACAATGAAGATTCCTAAAAACATATTTTTAGAAAAAAAAATTTGCCGTCCGTCCGTCTGTCTGTCTGTAAATGCTCTATCTTCCGAACAAATTGAGATAGAGACTTGAAATTTTGTATGTACTTAGTATGTAAGAATAGGACGAAGCCTATTGAATATCAGTAACCTCGATTTTCCGGAACTATTTTTTTCGGACTCTCGAAAAATTCGTTCTGATGGAAGGTATATAAAAATTTTCGATTTTTTTATTTTAAGGAATGTATGTAAAAGACAATAAAATAACACAAATTTTGCATTAACAACGAATTCAATCGGATTATTAGTTAATGAGATATTTTTAATCTTGTTTTCCAAAGTCTTCGATTTTTCATGACCCTGTATTTCATTCAAATTTCAATTGAAAAATATATTTTAATTGGAAATGAAACGCTTAATCCGACGCAGTTAACAGTTAGTTAATATGGCTATTATTTTTGGAGTTATAAGGATGTTTTTTATGCAATTCGGTACTACTTGCGTAGTTTGGCGTTTCATTTAATTTGTCGAAATGGGTTAATCAGCAATTCATGAATACAGCATTACTATGTGTGTTAAAATTATTTAAAGATACTCTTAAACTTTGTTTTGCAATTGCAACGCATTTTGTAAATAGTTTAGACATATTTTGTTTTCATAAATTTATCACATATCCATGCTGGGTTAGTATTACGGTGGCCCCCAACGACTAGTTTTCTTTAAAATTAAAAAGAATATAATTTCAATTCGTATAAATCAGTGCTGTACGCCTATTGAACGTAGACGGCGATTAGCTCGCGAAAGAAAATCGAGATGGCTTGCTCGGCAATCACAAGCAACATTGGATCGTTTAAGAGAAGAAAATCATGAACATCTTCGAAGTCAACGAGCTGAGATCAGAGCCAGTCAACAAATCGAAAATTCAGCTATTCAAATAAACCCTGAACCAGACCAGAGAGGACTAAGTGTTTCTGAAATTGAAAGTGATATTGAAAGCCACAGTTGTGGTTCTTTAGAAGCTATTTGCCAATACTGTCAAGCACTTCATTTTCAATCTGAAAGATTAAATCGCGGAAGTTTTAATAGCTGTTGTCATAAAGTAAAAGTTAAACTTCCTGCACGTTGAACTTTTCCACCATTTTTGCAAGACATTATGAGCAACCCAAATTCACCTGATTACCGAAATTTTCATGAAAATATTCGCTGCTACAATAGCGCTATATCTTTTGCTTTGATGGGTGCAAAATTAGCAGCAAGTGTTCCAGCTCGTAGACCTTAGTGCTGAAATTGTTCTTATGCTACTACTGGCATTGCTGCCGTTTTGTTAAAAGGAGGAAGGACTGTTCATAGTGGTTTTAAACTACCGGTTCCAATTTTGGAAACGTCAACATCTTCAATGCGTGTTATATCAGATGAAGCGGTAACTATCCTTCAAGCAAAGCTTATCATTATTGATGAAGCTACAATAATGACAGTTCATGCTTTACGTTGCATACATGCTCTGTTAAGAGAGCTGATGGGAAATGAAAATTCATTTGGCAATAAAGTTACGTTGTTAGGAGGTGATTTTCGTCAAACATTGCCAGTCGTTACACGAGGTACAAAAACTCATGTAATTGAAGTTTGCATTAAGTCGAGTCCATTTTAGGAAAAATTTTTTCATTTGAAACTGTCACAAAATATGCGTTCTGAAGGCCAAAATGAGTTCAATCAATGACTTTTAGATATTGGTGAAGGAAAAACTTTATCTGTCTAAAATTTATCGAGTGATATTGTAGAAATTCCATCCAACATGTTATGTAGTGATTCAATCGTTACAAAAATTTATGGAAATGAAATTGATACAAACTACATTCAGGAACTTTCCTCAAAAATTATTTTGACAACTACTAACAAGGATGCCATGAAACTGAACAATGAAGTTCTGAATCTTATTCCTGGAACCGCATTTGAATTTTACAGTGCAGATTCATTCGAGTCAGATTTATCAGAAGGTGAGACACACTTTTCTCAGGAATTTTTAAATGAACAAACTCCTTCTGGAATGCCTCCCCATAAATTAATGTTAAAAGTTGATGCTATTGTGATGCTTCTTAGGAACATGAATCCCAAAAATGGTTTATATAATTTAGTGGTGAAGGACTGTCTGCTGGCACCTAGATTTTTGCACCCCTGACCAAACATATAATTAATAATTATGCATATTTAATAAACTCGTATAATTAATGATAATATATATTTAATAATTACATAAAAATGTTTTGAAATTTTTCCTTTTAGTTTTCTGTCGAAAATAGGAAGAACACCAAAATTCAGTATTGACTTAAAACAAACTAAAAACATGTTTCGGTCGATCCTTAATTATGTGTATCTTTAACGGTTTAATGACACATATATTTAAAAAAATTGAAGAAATCAAAAAATGAAGTATATGTGGAAGTGAACAGGTGCATAAATTATATTACTGACGTTACGAAAAGCCAATTTTGTTATAAAGCAGGTCTTCTCATATGTATATTTTTGCAAAGAGTGGTGAAAAATGTATTTTTTTATGTAAATGTATTTTAGTGGATTTAGATGTAATGTGTAATACATGCATTAAACAAACAATTTATATTATTTACAATCTATCGCAAATGACTTTTTTATTATTTTTTTTCCTTTTTAGATTGGCAGCTATGCAGGTCTTCTCATTATAATCATATGTCAAACCATGGAGTACTTTATCTTCCCAGATATATTTCATAATGTTCCGTGGCAATTATACTTTGCCGTTTTTATGTTACCCATCACCGGATTTGCATTAGGCTATACATGTGGGTTTATATTTCGGCAGAGGCCAGAGGTACGACGGACGATTTCGATTGAATCTGGAATTCAGAACGTGGGCACGGCCCTGACGGTAGCATCTCTGTCCTTTCCTTTTCATGTAAGTACTTTCTTTTGCTTTATTACATTCTATTTTTTGGTGTATAATTTGTAACCTTTTAAAGATGTCTAAGAAAAGGTTACCCAAAGCAGAATATGCTCAAAAGTGCGATGTACGTCGCAGAACAACGAGCTTCTTTCCAGAACATTTCAAGTAATCTGTTAAAAAAATTCAATCGAAGAAAAATCAAAAAATTCACAGGGGTTCCGAATTTTCCGAAAATTAAAAAAATCGATCATATATCCAAAAATATATCGCAAATTTCGACAAATATCCGCCGAAAAAAAAATGTCATCATTTGTGCTAAGAAAAATAGCCAATTTCGTCAGAGGATCGCAGAAAAAAATGAACCCCCCCCCCCAAAAAAAAAAAAACCCAAGAACTTTAGTCAAAATGTCACATATTTTGTCAATGCATCGCAAATAAAAAAAAACTGCAAATTTCCTCAAAAGATCATGAAAACTGACAAATTTCGTCAAAGGATGGTGAAAAAAGGCAATTTTTGTCATTTTTGTCAAAGAATCGTAAAAAGGCAAATTCAATAAAGTGACCGTGAAAAATCGGCAAACTCAGTTAAGAGATTTTGAAAAAGCAACAGATTCCGTTAAAGGATCGCGATAAAATGACAAATTTCACCAAAATAGCGTGGAAAAACTGAAAATTTCATCAAAAGATCGCAAAAAACTGCAAATTTCGTCAAAAGAGCGCAAAAGAAAAACTGCCAATTTTGTCAAAAAAATCGGGAAAACACCTCAAATTTTGTCGAAAATTCGTGAAAAAACACAAATTTCATCAAAACGTCGCAAAAGAAACAAAAATTTTGTCAAAGACATGAAAAAAAATATAATTAGTGCCAGGAATAGATTCCACCACCACTCTCTGTTCTAATCTTTCAGAAAATTTGCTGTTAATTTCAGAAATCTTTTTTAAAACTCAGAATCACCTTTGGAAAGTCATCGCTCAATAACAGGATAAAAAAAATCTTGAAATTCTTTAATCTTTTAATTTAAAAGTTTGTGAAAACCATTAATTGATCATGAGAAAAACTTATGCAGTTCTCGAAAAATATTTTTAGTCAGCTAAATTTCGTTGCAGAACATTGCAAAGTATTCTGCTTTGGGGGAAAAAGTGTTAAAAAATAAAGTGACACAACGTTGTTATCATTAGATAAAATTTACACACATCTTTTAAAAACTTCAAGCAAAGAGTCGAATTAATAAAAAAAAATTAATTGAGTCACCATCTTTACAAATCAATGTACAGAAACGCGACAACCAATTGCCTGTAACATTCTACAAAACGTTCTTTTTCGGCAAACTGAAGTCAAAAATCCATGCGTTTAATATGTGGCACCTGTGCATGCAGAACGTATGACGATGTAGTAGGCAATCACTAGGAACGCGTAATTATTCATCAGCAAATTGTCATTGGTGCAAGTTGATGGGGAAGGCATCTATACCAAGTGAACTAGATTATTAGAATGTGAATTCTCAATGATTCATTCAGATGGTGCATGTTTACACAGAATTTCTTATATGTGTTCCTGTCTTAAGTATGCTTTTTCAGAGACGTATCCTATTTGGAATGCTAAAAGATTCTTCGGAATGGACTATTAAATGGATGACACAAAGCTTTGACTTGGGTCCACATATTTTTTCAACATCATCTTCTAGGTAGGCTCCAAGACACTGCAAGTTCCATGAAAAGCAGTTATGGGTAAATCCGGGCCATCGGATAAGAGACGATTACAGAATATTACTGCCAGGTTCAACTTCTATTTCTATATCTTTATTTGTGCATATTGACCATTTTTAAAAATTTTCTTATTAAATTTTCTTGAGTTTCACTAAAGATGTGAGTAAATTTGATCTATTAATTACAACCTTGCATGATTTTACTTTTAACAGCTTTACTTGAACACACACAAAACTGCATATTACATAAATTGTTACAAAGTTGAATTCGGGTTTTGCAAAATCTTTATGCAATTGTTTAAAAAACCCAAAACAGTATTGCGTTATTTTTAAAGGCACAGTTTTTGACAGAGAAATTCAAAAAAGAGGTATCACCACCTCCCTTAGATGTGAAAGATGAGAATAAACTAGAAAAAAAAATTAACAAAATCTCACATTGTATGTCAATTACAAATGCTTAACATGATATTGATGTATGCAGAAGCAGTTGTTTTTTCTCCTTTGAACAGAACTATAATTTAAATAGTTTTCGTAATTTCTATAAAATAGATCTTTTACTTTAAATAATGCCACAACATGAATACTTATCTCATTTGAAATGTTTTTGCAATTGGAACTATACGTCTACAACCAACGGTTGGGAAATTAAATGTCAGCGATAGATAACATATTACACCCTGTATATACAAATATTCCTTTTTATATGACAATTTTCATAATTCTGCAGAAATATCTTCCATATTTCTGCAGAAATCTCTTCCAGAAAACTTTCATATGAAATCAAGGGGCAGCAAATCTCGATCAAGTTTAATGGGCAAAATCTGAACAAAAGGGTTAAAATTTAGAGGGGTTTTCTAAAAAAAAAAATCCCATAATTTCTTAGTCATAAAGCATATCAAATTAGCCTAAAGTTATTATTATACTTCTAGAAAAACTGTCAAATTTATGTATGACAGATTTTTATAAAATTAAAAATGGCCTCATGGGGTGAAAAAAAAGGGGTTTTAGAGAAAAAAATCATAATTTTGTCAATTAGCAAGATTTCAAAACCTCCTGAAATTTATTTTAAATTTTCTTACTTTTATCAACAACTTCTATATTGACAAGTTTCTGATAGGACCAACTCTTACTGCAAGAAAAATAAAAAGGGGGGTGGCTTTTATTTCTATCTAATAGGTAATTTCTGGATCCCGTTAGATTTAGTACAGTTCCATTTTCAAAAAAGTTTCAAACGTTTTTCAAGCATATTAAGAGAATCAGAGTTTTCAAATAAAGAAAATTTTCTGAAGTGTCACCGTAGATGACGAAACTTGAAAATAATTTGACTATTAATTATTTCTGTATTTATTTTGGGTATATAGAAACAAAAATTATATGTTAAATTATAAAAAAAAAATAATACCATCAGTTTGATATTGACGACAAAATAATTCTTCCAAAACTAGTTTATCAAGAATTTTAAAATTTATCTTACATATTTCTAAATGGTCCTTTCATCTTTATATTTTTATGTTGTTTCTAGATTATGACTAAAACTATAAAAATAATTGAAGAAAATTAAAAGATATATATAATAAAATATATATAATAAAATATATAAAAATTCCATAACAATTTATCATATTTTTAATAACTTGAATTTTTTTCCAGGCATTTTTCGTAAATAATTTAGATTCCTTCATTTTTTTAAGATGAAATGTGTAAATGTGTTAGCTCGTTCAAAAGTCATTGTGACAAAAATCGTGTTTCGATATATTGAATTAAATGATTTGTCATTGCAAGTTACGAAGGTTTGCATATCTCAACTTTTTAGGGAAATACGGCCATAATTTTATGAATCTCCCTATGAGATCAGTTGCTTGACAACAGTTCAAACATAACTGATAATAAGTTTTTTCATCATTTCGTACATTTTTGGACTATTTAAAGGCCAATAACATATATTTTTTTTAATTTCAGATTTTATGTTCCCTTATTCCTGTAAGTTACATTCATAAAAACTTTTTCCCAGAAAGAGGCAACAGTAAGAATTCCCTTTCTCGATGATGAAAGTTTACTAAGTTATAATGCTTTGTAGAATTCCCTTTCTCGATGATGAAAGTTTACTAAGTTATAATGTTTTGTATTTTCAGACTTTTTTGGTACTAGAAACGGATATTTCCATTTTTATATTCCATAGACGCATACATTAAAAACACATTCATCTTTATTGATTAGAAATAGAGTGGGGAATCCATCCCCTTCTCATTATAGTCCCCCATTTCTTTCTTTTCTACTATTATTATTTATCTGAAATCTTGTTCGATACTGCCAAGAAAAAGTCTCTAAAAACTGCCAGTCTAAGCAAGTTTTAATATGTTTAAAACAATGTTTTTGCTTATTATGTATTGCATGATAGTGACGTGCACAATCGTTGGTCATATGTTAAAATAGGTGACACAGATTTATCTTAATTTAAAATCGTTAGTTGATTGTATTTTTTTTTTTTTTTTGGTATTATGAAACAAAGACTAATTCAGAAGTGTTTGTTTGAAGTATGTTTTGCTACTAACGCAAGATTTTAAACTAGCTGGAATTTCTACAATTTTTTTTTTTTTAACTGTTAATAGGCATATTTGGCAGGTAACATCGTACACCTTCTGGGTTTTTAAAAAGAACTTTGCATAATCTCTATTTCTGAAAAAAAGTTATAGCGTATATACTCTGTCAAAAGCACTTATCTTATGCCCATGACAAATTTCCTCTTTTTTTATGATTACATTACTGAAGTTAAAATAAACGCTTCAGCGAATGGAATAAGACGTTTGCAGTGTTTTGGATGCGTAAATTCCTGAGTTTGACTGCTCTTTTGCGTGTTTTGAGCTGCATTGATTCAGTTTTTGAAAAGCTTGCATGAGTTGTGCGAAGCACACTATCATTTGTTTGCGATTAAAGCAATAATAAAATGTAAACTAATTTTAAATTCAACTTTTCCAAAAAAAATAAAAATTAATACTGTAATGTCTATTATGAAAATCAGATATAGTTAATGTTTTTCAAAGCATCGTCTACCTCGTACACTCTAAAAAAAAAATGTGTAAATTTACACACAAAAATGTGTAAATCGATGATACAAAAACGACATGTCTATGTGTGTAAATTTGTGTGTAAATTGCGCCAAATGTGTAAATTTCAGAATACACATTTTAATGTGTAATTTGATGATAAGTCCAAATGTGTAAAAGTTATCTGATAACTCTTGAAATACACACTTTAATGTGAGAATTGCACTGAAATACACATATTTCTGAGCACTATTTTTACACATACATATGTGTAATACTCTTTTTTTACATATATTTTTGTGCAATAGGAAAATACCTACAATGTTGTGTAATATGCAAAATACACATGTTTTTGTGTTATGTACGGAATGCACAGATTTTTGTGTAATATTCTGTTTCTACACATATGTCTATGTAACATGGAAAACACATTTTTGTGTAATATTTAAAATTCATAGGTTTTTGTGTACAAAGATTTACCTTATTCTTTGATGTGTAAACTGCGAAAAAGTTTTTAAAATAGCAAAACAAAATTACATGAAGAACAAATTCGTATGCTTGACTTGTTTCTAAGTACGCGATCGTAATTATGTAAATACGTAATAACAATAGTTGTCATTCAATCCGTCCGTCTGTCTATCTGTCCGTTCGCATATAACAACGCAAAAACTACTTATCCGAATTGTTTGAAATTTAAAATACATAACTCTTGCATAATTTTATCAAGTCATTTCAATTTTTATGAAAATGAGATGCATAATTCAATTATAGAGACAGTCAAAAGCGTTCCCTTGCATAACGGCCCATGTATAAAAATAGTTTCAAGTGCCTTTTAATAATGTTACACGTTTTCGAACATAATAAAATTGACTTGCATCTATGAAGTATATACTACAATATAAATTCTGTATAATCTGTAGTACGGATAATAGTTTTTATTAATTTACAGGGCCATACTAAAATATTACATTACATTATGGTAAAGAAGGAAACATTGTTTGGGACGCGTTTTAATTTTATAAAAATCAATCTGAAAAAAAGTTATAAGTGCTTCTGTGTCTGTAATTGGATTTGGTGTAAACATTTGAATTTTTCGGACTAGGTTAAAAAAACTATTTCTTCTGATATCAAATGACCATTTTTTTTAGAGTTTTTATTTATTTTTCTTGTAGTTTTTGAATGCAATACGCTTATAAAATGTCTTCAATTTAAAAATCACAAACGAAAAACCATGAATTGAAATCTATGAAAAGCTGTCTTTCGTCATCGGTAGATAATGAAATAAGAAATGTATAGCATGTAAAATAATGAAAACTCGAAGTTTTATAGCAAAATATATTATAAACACGCTGAAATAGATAGTATTTAAACCGAATAATTATTTAAAATGCTATATAATGTTAAAACTGCAAATATTTACTCTTATGTTACAATATGTGATTTTAAACATGAAGAAATGATTTAAAACACAAAAATAATAAATTATTTTTTCCAAATTTGTAATAAGCAGAAAATAACACACTTCTCATCCATATTATAATTTTCAAGTGTTAAATTGTAAAATAAATGAACTTACCTTTGAAAAAAAATCTGTTCTGGGCTATCAAAATTCAAAATTCATTTTAGCAATAATGATCTAAAACTGCTCAAGTGATCAAACTCAGTATCGTCGTATGCTGAGAATTCTAAGAACATATGTGGCAAAAATGCTATGATGGATGATAGCAGTAATAAATAAGACCCCCGATTAAGGGTGTATTTCAATACAAATTGCCTTTTTTCTGATTTATTTTTAAATTCGTTTTTTCCCTCAAGCGCATCAAACTGGCAAATTCTCTTATTTAGAAAGTATATTAGGTCCCGTGCTTTTCAATTTTTTGATAAATGCAGAAAATATTGCAAAAAAAATGCTGTTAAAGTCAACGTTTTAAACCGAATTTTCCGAAGCGGGAGATCTGGGAACGAAAAAAAGAGTCATACTGGGGAAATAATAGTTTATAAATCTAATTCTAATGAATTTAACAAAAAATAAAATCACACGACATCTTATAGATCTCTTTAAAAGTCACATCAGCAAGTTTCGTGTTTTTACTACTAAAAGTGAGTCTGAAATTGTATCAGAAAATTTCGAACTGTTGAAGGTGAAAAAAATGTTTTCGAATGCACCCTTAATGCTCGCTGGTCATTTTGACTTTAGTGTACATCGCAGTTATGTAACACGGAGATACAAAGGTGTAATTCACTTTACATTATGATCTGACTGAAGCAAAATTCAAACTTTAAAAAATTTACTTATTAAAAAATAATTTTAATCATTCATTGCGAAAATTACATTTTTATTTATAAAATTGTACATTTAAAAATAATAACTCTTGCTATCTATGATTATCATTTTTGAAAACAAAGCTCATTTTTCAGGTCTTATATGAAAGTTTTTGCACAATTTTCCAAGAATCTATGTTGCCAAGGCCAATATCACTCTGATATCGTCATAAAATAATACAAGCGGATTTATAAGAATTTACTATAGTGGCTTTAAATGAAATGTGATAAATTTTTTCCATATAATTGTCCGTTAGAAATCCATATAACCGTACTTATTTTTACCAGACTCAGCTAAAAACAAAGTAGGAATACACAGTTAATAACTTTTTTTTTATGTGAATGAAGTATAAAATTGCAGACCATACATAAAATAAAATCACACTTTGGTATATTATCATTAATATTTTATTTACAAGAATGGAGGATAGTTATAAATAACAAAATTTATTTTAACACTCCGCCTACCAGACAGTTCCCCCGTCGGATCGGCCAACAAAAATTAGTTTAAAATTCCGTAAAAATAGGGTGTAAAAAAATCATGATTTAAAAAGCAATAATAATAAAGATCGAATTTTTGTATTTAAATCATATTTCTTTTTATTTGATTCGGATTTTTTTTTTCTCCAGCATTGAAATATTGAATAGATGTAGGTTTAGCCTAGGTTTCTAAGATTAATAGATTCTAGGTTTCTAAAAAATTAGACCTTTATTTACTAACATAATCTATGTTTTTGCACTTTAATCAATAAAATTTAATTATTATTTAGTAACTACAAAAATTATAAAAACTGTAAATTAGTAATTTCATTAATTAATATAATACTATAAAGTTATATACATTAATATTTTGCAATAATTATGTAAAACTATATTAAAAAATAATGATTTTACATTTATTAAAATTATCAGTTGCTGCATTTAATTTTAAATTGATTACAATCTTTAATTAGGTATATAATGCATATTGTAATGCTTAAATTAGTAAACGATAATTCAGTATTTAATATTTATTCTAAAAAGAAAAAGGGCAGAATGCTTGTTCTAAAAAAAAAGGCACTATTACATAAGAAAATATATTACTAATGTGCTTAGTAGCAATAAAAATGAGTACATAATTTTTTAGTATGATAAATATAAAAATCATTAATTTTCAATATTTTTATAAATCACGAATTGAAAAATACAATTAAATAACATGTTTTAATAATATCCTGCTTTTTTCCAAGAAATAAAGTTCTATCATTTTTGTTAAGTCTTGGGTGCACATATTTAGAAGTACTGCGGTATGGAGGGATTTATTTCAAAAAAGATCTGGCTATATTACACTATTTTTTAAAAGGTAGGGTGCATTTTGTTAATTTCAAAAGGGGCAAAGTGTTGCAGCCTTAACAAATAGCCAAAATGAAACAGTAATCAACAGAATTAATAAAAACAGCAAATAAGTAATTTCAATATGGCATAACCAACATAACTAACAAATATTATTGGTAGCTCGTTTTGCATTTGTACTAACAAAAATTACTGTTAATAGCATAAATCATACCTTACACAATGTATGTGCATACTAATATATATATATATATATATATATATATATATATATATAGCCGAAATTTAGCATACTTTAAATGCTTATTTCATATAAAAGAATAAACAATTTAATTACTTAAAGGAAATTATGACATCACAAATTATATTAGATTTAGATTTAAATATAATATTTAAATGAAATATCTTTTATGCCTTAACAAAGTTATTGTATTTAATGTTTCACAGGACTCAGAAATTAAGATTAGAAACAATTATTTAAAGCTTTTTTATCAGATTTTGGTGTACTGTATACAGTATTCCAAATTACATTAATTTTAATACACTTTCCAAATTACATTAATCTTAGATTTTAATACGTTTGTGTCATTTAGAACAATTAGATTTAAATCAATTTTGATTTAAATAATTGATTTTTATTTCAAATTGTTGATTAAAATAATGATTTAATCGCTAGCTTAAATCCACTTTTTAAAATAGTTAACACCCTAAGTAAAATCCAAATGAATGCGATAAAATTTAGAAATTGGTTTGTAAACTTGTTTTATTAGATCTAAATTTGTAAAAATCTCGAAACATTTAAAAAATATATCGAATAAAAGCTAATGAATTTTAACTGTGGTATGCATTATTGTAATTTTTGTGCACTGTTTATCTTTTATTTCTTTTTTCGTGGGTTAATCATATATTTTCTGATAGTGTGTATCGTATAGATATTTTGAAATTCCTTTCATTAAAATCATTCACAAAATAAAATAATAAAAGCTTCTAGAATTTTTAAAAAAAATAAATAGACAATATAATTATGACATTTCAGCCTCATTCCTTCAAACATATGAATTATTCATAGAATTTTATTTATTTCAACAAAATCATTGTAATTTAAAGAAAAGCAAACAGAAAAAATATTTTCCATACCTATTTTCTATCAACATATTTCTTCATTTTTTGATGGTAATCCATAGAATCATTTGTAGAAAACAAATAGTCCAATATTAATTACAAAAGCAGTGGCATGAATCTATTTTACACATACCAACAGCATTTGTAAACTTTCTTGGACGTATTTTGTATGAAACACAGAATTTTGCGATACTCTTGTAATATTTTTTGCTTAAATTTTTAAACATAGACGGACTATACATACATAAACGGCTATTTTTACAAACAAAATGTTCTCGTTCTCTGTGTATTCCAGAGATCAACAAATAAACTATACTGTCTTTAATTAAAAAATCGTCTGCGAGTTTTCCCTATTGCACATGGCATATGCGCATGCAAAAATTATAAAGCAAAAAATGCTTACATTACTAAATTTTGAAGTTTATCACCTGTTCGTTCAAAACAGCAGGCTTAATAATTTTTTTTCCTTTTTGAAACCACAGAAGTATAAGTGTCGCAGAAGTGTGTTTTGTTAACGACAGCTGATCGTTGACAAAAAATCACCGTAAAAGATAAACTGACATATATACTTGAACCTGAAACATTTTTACACTCTTCTATTTTTGCAAGAAAAAAATACTAGATTCGTGAAAATTTTCGAATTCTTGTTTTTAATGGATTTTACACATTTTATAAGGTTAATGTTTTTATAAAATGTTTGTTTGTATGTCTGTGACTCTGTCTGTCTCTATGTGATATAAATTTTGTTGGCACTCTATCTCAAGAGCTAATACATGGAATACGTTTTCATTTTATTTGAACCTTATACATACACATGCATATATATATATTTGTGTGTTAGAAATGTGATTCTATATGTCAATAATTAATTTATAACAAGCTGGAAATTGCATTTTAAACGTAGCAAATGAGATGCGTTCGTGCTATGACAAAGTTCTAAAAATATTCAGTTTTTGGTGTAATGGATACAGTATTTCGGATACAGTATAGTGGCCGAAATCTTCGGTGTGTCCCTGTAAATACTATCTGCTTTCTGTCAGCGGTGTAGTCGTAAAAAAAGCAAAGGGTATATGCATAAAACAGAGGGTATACCCTAGAGTGTATACACTGTAGCTCTTTTGAGAAACAGAGGGTATACCGAGTTCCTTAAAAAAATCCAAAGGGTATACGGCGTGCACCCGCGTATACCCTCCACTACATCCCTGCTTTGTATTATACAGGAAGTAACTTATAATAAACCTCAACAACGTACATAAAATGTGAAATAGTTTAATCGTATTATAACGCGCCCCGAACGGTATCTCCCCTATAATATTATGTAATGGAATACTTGTGTGTGGCCCTGGAAATTAATAATGAATATTCTTTGCACCACCGATTGTGCAGAACGTATATTTTATCATACACTTCTTAGATACATATAGATTGTATTATATTCGAAAGCGTGTAGCATCATTAACAAATTGGAAATTGCGCGTCAAACGTGGCAAATGAGCTGCGTTCGTACTACAATTAATTTTATAAATATTCTAAGCTTAATACATTAGCTGTTAAATTCTTATGCTAAAATGCATGAATATAAAATTTGATACGATTATATATCTCCAATTCAGTAACACGAAAATAATAGGACCTCTTCTTAAATAGGACGCAATCAAGATCGCAAACCTAGAATCATTACTTATCATGGGATACCGTGAAAATGCGTAACTGATTCGAAAACCACTGCTATTTTCATTTTTACTCTGTAACTCTTACAGATTCTTTTGTGTTACCCTGTATATGATTTACAGCATTTATATACACAAAGTAATATGCAAAAATATGGTTACACTTAAAAACTCATATCACAACTAAAAGTGCACTTCTAGCAAAAATCTGTAACGTAGAGTAGTTCTGGTGCAGTATAGTATCCGAAATCTTATGTGAGTGCCTGTAAATACTGTTAGCGCTTTCTATTATTAAAGAAGTAACTTGCAATAAAACTGAGCAACGTATATCAACTTAATTATATACGAAATAATTTAACATGATTGAAATACGCAGAAAACAATGTTTTACCATATATCATTATGTGACGGAATTCTTTTGTGTAGCTCTGTAAATGAATAATAAACGTTTTTTCACCATATAATTGCACCGAATGTATATTTTAATACGCTTCGGTAAATGTATATAATTTTTTTCCTGTTTGCCCAGGTCGAAATTCATGCTGGTATTTGTTTGCTAGACAAGCACCAAGTGCTATAACCCAACAAGTAAAATAGCATGAACTAGCATTACACATTGCTGGTTCCAGCAGAATTTCCAGCAATTCATGGTGTGTATTGGCCCACTTTGCTGGAAATAAGCATGAGATGCTTGCATATAGCTTGTCATGGTTTTGTTCTGCAAGCTAGCGATATAGCATTTGATGGTAGCTAGCATATAATAGCATAGAATTTCCAGCAATTCATGGTGTGTATTGGCCCACTTTGCTGGAAATCTAGCAGACATAGCAATACCTAGCAATAACTAGCATACTTTTGTTGCTGTTACAAGCATAAATTTTGACCTGGGTGGAATGCTGTAACACCATTAAAATGAACTTGAAACATTTTTTTCTCATTGACGGTAATGTAACGTAATACTTTTGATTATCCCTGTAATCAAACTATACATCCGATTTTCATAAAATTTGAAAAACTCGACAAAATTATGGAACAATTTTATATTTTAAATTCCAAACGATTCGGTTGGATAGTTTTTGCTCTATTATATGCGAACAGACGGACAGACAGACGAATGAATGGACTGAACAACGACAATCGGTCTTACATACATACATAATTACGAACGGACCTAATTTTGTATCATTTTGTATGTATTAATCACTTTAAAAAATTTTTATCGTTTTCGTTTTCGGCCGAAAATAGGATGAGTACCAAAATTCGGTTTCAGTTTCTGTTTTGATCTTAAAAATCGTTGATTCAGTTGATCCTTAATTATGATTAACACTTTCATTCGTGTAAATGCAAGTACTTTTCTACATTTACACATCTGTATGAGTTAATCAAGCGATAACAAATTGCGCATTTGATTTCACATGCTAGGTACACATTAAAAAAAGGTAATTTTTTGTTCAAAATGTGTAAATTTTATGACAAGTATGCATTTGTAAAAAATTACTCACTTATGTGTGTACTTATAATTAAGTTTAAATTAGACTAACACATAAATAAGTGTAAATCCAAGCATTTCTAGACATTTACACACTTGTTTGAGTTTTTCAAGTGATAAAAAATTACACACTTACTTTCACATCCTAAATACACATATAAACAGGTAAATTTCAGAAAAAAATGTGTAAATTTTACGACAGGTGTGTAATTTTAGAAATTTACACATATATTCGAGTAAAATTAGCTAATTTACACATTTATTTTTTAGAGTGTAATATAAAAGTTCGACAATGTAGTTAACCCTTTTGGGTCTGAATTTTTTTTTTCAGTGTTTACCAAAAATTACTTTTACGTTAATAACATGAACACAAGCTATATGAATAGATTAATTAGTATTTAACGAATATTTCACTTTCTGAACGATAACGAATGTTATTGTTTTGTGTACTACTTAATTCATATTCATAAGACATTAAGCTAAGGAAGAATTTTTAGAGACGTTTAGAAAATATGGTATTACAACAAGATTTAACTTGTATTACAAATTTCTAACACTTTTTAAGCTTTATAACACACGATTCTTTCCGGACAGTAACTTTAATTTTAAATTTAAAGAGTGAAATATATGTTTAAAATAAAAGAATCGCAAAATGCGCGAAGAGAAATAAAAAATAATTATTATTTTTGTTATTATTAAATACCTAAACATAAACAAAGTCATGTAGTAAATGCATAGACATAATACTAACATTATTATTTTTAAATAGAAGCAAAAATTTTTTTTAAAATAAAATAATGCTCCATTAAAATTCATGTACTATTAATAGTACACCAGACCCGAAAGGGTTAAACAGGCTTTAAAATTGAGAAAATGTGGTAGTTCGTCAACTATAAAGATAGCGAAATATACAATATACTTAGTTTAACAACTATTTGCACTTGTGCCAGGAATATTCGTATTGTTCTACGGCGGATGTAAAATATTCGAGATAAAGAAGATAAGTGATTGGTGTCAATAGTAAAATTTTATTGATCTCTTCAGTAGGTCGGGCACACTCATTTTCACTTCCAAGGCAAGAAGATGTAATAGAGTTCATCAGTAGTGACGTCACAACTCCAGAAATTGGGTCAAAACAGACCACAGAGTTAAGAAAAGGTAGAGATGAAATGTGCTGTTTTATCGTGGAGCTAAAAATTCAACTCTGAAACTGATTTAAACAAGTTACAATTCGGCTCAAACACTTGCGGATCGCTTTTAAAACTTCACCCAGTTCAATGAATTCAGCCTTTGAACGATATCTGATTTCATATTGAAAGCCTTTTTGATGGTATACAATGCATCTCTAACACACTCTAAACTCTCTCGGTTTGTATTGACCCAGTTACCACGGAAATGCGGGGTTGAGTTGTCTGTGACGTCACACTGATGAGCTCTATTCTTTCTGTTTAAACCCAGTTCAATGAATTCAGCCTTTGAACGATATCTGATTTCATATTGAAAGCCTTTTTGATGGTATATAATGCATCTCTAACACACTCTAAACTCTCTCGGTTTGTATTGACCCAGTTACCATGGAAATGCGGGGTTGAGTTGTCTGTGACATCACACTGATCAGCTCTATTCTTTCTGTAACTGCCAGTTTTGTTTTGTAAATAATTTACTTTTCATTAAATGTCAGATGTTTAACAATCAGTATGTAATGAATAAAATTTATATATTTTTCCTCTTTTTTTTTAGAATCTTGAAAAAGTTCTACTATTTCCTTGGCTGTACGCTTTCAGCATGACGGCTGTTTGCATCGTAATTTCAGCATTTTATCAGTTATACATCAGAAAATGTGGCAAAACCAAATCTGTGGAGTCGTTACCAACAGATAGAGAAGTAACCGCTGTAAGATATGCAGAAGAAGGTGGAAATGCAAATATAGCTTATGTTGCGGATAGCACAAAGATGTGAATCAACTGGTCAGGGTAAATTTATCATCTAACTATATTACTTCTATATCTGTCCGGTAATAACCAATAAGGCACATTTTTGAAAAAAATGAGATAATTTGGGAAAATGTAACTTTAAAAGAGTACTTTCATCTGCCATAGTACTGAAAAATGAAAATCGAATACCGTAATTTCCTGCGTATAATCCGCGGATCAAACAATCATTTTTCGACCCAGAAATTTTATTAAATAAAATGTTACTTCTTAGATCATCGTAAATATTTGCTTTCAAATACAAAATAAAATTTCTGGGTCGAAAAAGGATTGTTTGATCCGCTGATTATACACAGGAAATTACGGTACTTCCGTCATAGGGCGACTATAAATTTTCATTAAAAAATTGAAAAAAAAATTTAATTGGTTCTCAATTAATAAAAACCATTTTTATATAACTATTTTGGCAAAAAAAGAGGTTCTTATATCCTAACTAAATGTAGTGAAAATTATTAAGTTCTTATCCATTTTATAAGAGTAATGATAAAAAGACATTTGAAAACTTTAAACGTTAATTACTCAAAATATTAAAAATGTGCCTTACCTGGTTATTACCGGAAGCCACAGATATATTAACTCATTTAAGCCTGGTATTTATTTTAATTTTCCGAACTAGGTAAATTTCATCATGTTCGATCGAAAAATGTAAATTATGTTATGAAGACAACTGTGATGTCTATAAACAGATTTTTAACCATCATCTCATTCTTTTTCTGTGGAAAAAGAGATGTTTCTGCGTATGTTCATCCGAATAAAAGACATTATGCAAAATTTTAAGTCTATAACTAACATAAGAGTAATAACATCCGTATTTTCCGTATTTGTTTCAAAACCTTTAGCACACCTATCCTAGTAGCACAGGCAGTTGATATGATGTCCGTGTGTCACCACAAAAAATCAAAGTCAAAAATGTGATTACATTGTTTCATATCATTATAACATCTCTTTGTGACTCCAATGTGAAGTTGCCATGACCAATTTTTTAAATCATTGCAAATTGGGAGATATTGATTTCAAAGTGATGTCTACAGTGCGTGTCAAAGGTTTAAGCACAACAGAAAATTTAAAAATAAAATTTTATTAATGAATGAAAGTTAATTTCCTTTTCACATAATCTACAAATTGTAGTTTTAAAAATATAGTTAACAGTTTCATGTTATAAAATTTATCTTAAATAATAAAATTTATCAAAACAACAAAAATGGGTGTGTCAAAAGTTTAAGCACAGTAGTTTTTAGTTTTTAGCAGAACAATAATAAAAAAAAATTAATACTTGATTATTGCTCCTTTCTGCTGAATTACTTTAAATATACGGTATTCCATCGATAAAATGAGATTCTGTATTGTTTCTCGTTCAATTTTAAACCAAGCGTTCTCAATGTCATCTTTCAAATCTTTAACTGAAGAATACTGCTTTCCATTTGGATAAACTGCATGAGTGAGAATGCCCCACATATTTTCTATAGGGTTTAAATCAGGACTAATTGCCGCCCATTTCAAAACAGACACTTTTTTCGACTTAAGCCACGATGAAGTTGAGTTTGAGGTATGGATCGAAGCATTGTCATGTTGAAATAACCATTTTCTCCCCCCCCCAAAAAACCTCGGCAACAGGAAGCAAATTATTGGCAAGTATCTCTTGATAGTTTTCAGAGTTTTCACGACCACTGACCAATGCTAGAGATGTCTGACCATTGAAAGAAATAGCCGCCCACACCATTACAGAACCACCATTATGTTGTCGGCTAAATACACTTCTAGGTTCTTTGCGGAGATCATCCCAATTGTACTTAAAGCCATAAGGGCCATCGAGGATCCATTTTTTTTTCATCACTGAATATGACATTCAGCCACTTTTCACCAAATGGCATATGCTCTTTGGCCCATTGTAATCTAGCTTCTTTATGGCGTCGTTTGAGACACGTAATCGAGCCATTTTACGGTATTTGATGTATTTGAATTCCAAAACTCTTCGGTGAACAGTTTTTTTTCGATATTTGTCCTCCAACTGCATGTTTTATTTGTGAAAGGGAGTAATTACCAGTTGAAACCAAATTTCTGATACGTCTATCTTCGCGCAAACTAGTCACTCGCGGCCTTCCTGAACGAAATTTTCGTTTGAAATTATTACCACGAACCAAAATTTGATGAATACCTCGTTTTGATCTTTTTAATGTACTTGCAATTTCGGAAACAGACTTAGATTTTGCTCTCATACTCCATATTTATATCACTCCTCCTCTGAAAATTCTTTCGACCGAGGCATTTTGTACTAACTCATAAACAGCAACTAACAGCTTCTGATACACCCAGAAATTGTTTGCGGGCGCAACTGCTTACGTCAGATTGTAAAATTTGCATAAAAACGATTTTGTGCTTAAACTTTTGACACAGTTATTTTTGTTCTATTCTTAAACTCCATGGTTTGAAATAAAATTTAAAAGTTAATTTTAATGAATATGGTGTTAAAATAGATATTATTAACATATACAAGACAAATATTGAAATAAAGGGAATATTTAGAGTTTTATTTGAAAATTGCTATTGTGCTTAAACTTTTGACACGCACTGTATACAACTCATTTCACTTCACGTGACAATAATTTGAAACACAAGAGTTTCATGCTATTCACAGTGATTTCACATTTTGGTCATATTTGGATCACAGGGCTCTGAATACAGTTAAGAAAGTTAAGTTTAAGAGCCCACAATAGTCACAGAAAAAGTACGCAAAAAGACCCGGATGATTATGTAAAGTCTATGGGAGCGTTCTTTTCTAATATCTCGCTCAAATTTTAATGTTTTTACATGATTTTTTTGCATAGGCTAGCTTAGGACGATCTACAACCGGGCTAGTTTTTACTTTTTCGATTTTGGTTTCAGATTTAAAAAAAAATATTTTAACTTTCAAAACCGGTTTAAACCGCTTCTGAAATTGAAACTATCATAATATAAAAAATATATGAGCAAAATCGAAAAAGTAAAAACTAGCCCGGTTGTAGATCGTCCTAAGCTAGCCTATGCAAAAAAAATAATGTAAAAATATTAAAATTTGAGCGAGATATTAGAAAAGAACGCTCCGATAGACTTTACATGATCATCCGGGTCTTTTTCCGTACTTTTTCTGTGACTATTGTGGGCTCTTAACAGTTAAGTTCACAAATAAGAAATCTCTGCCCATGATCACTATTTTTTCATATATCCCATTGCTTAGAAAAAATATTCCTTGTATTCCTGTTTTATTATACATGAATGTATAGATCAATAATTCTCGTCTATCGAAATATACATGTATATTTATTCTGGAAATATAAATAGTGCATAAATTTACTAGATTACGTAACATATGTTAGGAGTATTCCCATACACAGAGGTATTGCCAAAAAAAAGTGTTTCAAAATATTCAAAGTTCAAAATAAAAATTCAATATTCAAAATAAAAATAAAATTGAACATACTTACTAATTAAGTATATTTATTGAAAATGCGACTAAACTTAAGAAATGATATTTAATGAGGTCATAAACTGAGTGAACAGAACACAAAAAATATTTTCCACCATATAGGATTAAAAATCATATCGTATTCCATATGAATAAATTGGCACAAATGAAAAACGTGAAATTTTTTTAAAATATATTAATATGAATGAGCAGTAAATATACAGCGTGGTGAGTGGTCAGAGAAAAACACTGTCATAAAAAGAGGACAGTACCAGTATTTTCTTATATAAAAAAAAACCCCTTCAAGAAACATAAAGTGTATTTAGCACTTTTTTTGACTGTGTTTATCCCTGATAGTTCCTATATCCTATACTAGTATCCCAGTGATATAGCTCTTAATCTTTAAATAAAAGAAAGTTTAACTCTTTCAAGGGAAAATACTTTTTTCATAAAATACAAAAACGATTGAATGAGACCAGTATTTACAATAATATTTATTTGAATGTAAGTAAAAGTTAATCAGCGTAAATTAATAAAAGAAATATTTCAACATTAGAATTTCTGCTGCCAGTATGACATTTAGAGGTTATTATTAGTAGTCCAAAGCGGAACCAATGTCCTTCAACGAGTTAAATATACTTCAATATAGCCCAATTACAACGATTTTATCTTTTTTGAAACTATAATATCAAGCGCGTTGCCCTTTCATGACAGTGTACTTTTATTTGCACCTTTGATTGGATGACACCTGTATACAGAGTGATTCTAAATTCATGATTCAAACTTTAAGGGTTGATACGGGGCACTATAACAATCATTTATCGCATAAGAAAATACATATGGGGCGTGCAAGTGACACGTTGAGGTATAATAACGGAAGTGGAAGGGGGTTGGACCTTTTTTATTTCAAAATTTCTTTTTCATACCAGAAAATTTCTATATAATTTTATTTATTTTTTAATTTAAAACAGACATTTCGTGATTACATAAAGAGAAAAATATTCTTTGAAATTTGAGGTATGAAATTAAAATTTTTTGAATTAATAAAATACATTTCTATTTTTTCATTTATTTCCTGTGTTTGACAGATTTTTCGGTTTTGTGGGATTTTTTAATTTAAAAATTCGATTTTATACTAGGAGTTTCAAGCAAGAATTTTTTCTTTGTGTAATCATGAAATGTCTGTTTTAAAGAAAAGAATAGTTTAGGAATTTTCTGGTATGGATAAAAAATTTTCAAATAAAACAAGTTGGAAATTGCATGTGAAGCGTAGCAAAAGGGGTGCGTTCGTACGATAATGAAGTTTTTAAAATATCACTCTCATATATCAGTCTCATAAAATTGTAAATAGTTAATTACATTTAAAATGCGCACCAAACAGTGTTCTCCCTATACCATTATGTAATGGAGTACTTTTGTGTGGCCTTGTAAATCAATAGCAAATGTTCTTTGCACCCCAGATTATGCACAATTTATATTATAATACGTACTTTATAGATGCATATCAATTTTATTATGTTCGAATGAATGTAACACCATTAAAATGCATTTCAAACATTTTTCCCCATTGACCGTAATGTAGTGGAATACTTTTGATTCCCCCTGTAATTGATCTATGCATCCGATTTTCAAAAAATTTGAAATAACATGACACAATTATGTAATAAGTATATATTTTAAATTCAAACGATTGAAATGCTTTTGAAACTTTTTTCCCCATTGACCGTATAGTAATGGTATACTTTTGATTGTCCCTGTAATATATCTATGAATCCCATTTCCATAAAATTTAAAATGACACGAAAAAATTATGTATTAATTTAATAATTATATATTTTAAATTTCAAACGATTCGGTTGCGTAGTTTTTACGTTGTTATATGCGGACGGACGGACGGACGAACTGATCAACAAATATAGGTGCTACGTATTTACATAATTAAGAACGCACCTAAAAATGGGCCGAATTGGCCCCTGATATTTCTACCTCAATGCGTCACTTGAGCCCATACATTCCTGTGCAAAAAATGATTGTTGCAATGTTCTGTAATCAACGAGTAAAGTTTGTACCATGAATTTAGAATAACCCTGTATTTTAAAATGTTTGATAATAAGTAGAAGCTTTTCTTCATATATTTATAAGGGAAATATTCATTCCAAAATTCTGGTGTAAAGCTGATTGTTAGAGATTAAAATTAAATTGTTCAAAAATGATCCATCGTCCTCCAAAGTGTTAAATATTTGTAAAAATAACCTACTTTAACCACTTGAAATTTAGTGGTTTCTTTTTGGACCACTTAATTTTAATTCCTAAATTTTCACATTGCCACCAGAATATACGAATCACATGTTCCTGTTCATTAAAAATTGAATTAAAATCTTTACTTTATTTTTCAATTCATTTCATTTGTAAATTCTGGTGTCATTTAATCTTTTCAGAGTTTTATGAATAGAAGTACTCTGCCTTTTGAACTTGAAAAGATTAACAGGTTCAGGGCTCCCAAATGGTCCGTGAACTGAACACCACTATTTTTTAACTGAAAATTTCATGATAGATTTCTACTGAATATGCGCTAGAATTGAGCTCCAAAGGTGGTTTCTTGGCAATTTGCAAAAAAATCTAAAAGGAAAATTTCTCAAAGAGAATTCTGATGTTGAGTTGGCGGACCATTTGGAAGCCCCGCAGGTTGAATGCCAAACCTAAATATTAACATTAAACAATGTTTTTTAACTACATAAGTATATGGTAAAAAATTATCAATTGTCCCGCTTCATAGCAATAAGTTTTCTTCAATGAAAATTTTGTTTGCACGCGTATTCGTGTGCTATAGGCGCACAGGGAAATATTGCTCCAACACGTATTTGTGTGGCATTTAATGAAGTGTAGTAAAGCAGTTTATATTTTATTGTTTATTAATTTATATAAATCCTAAAGTCTAAAAACCTCCAGATAATGAGTTGTAATGATGATAATATTGAAAATAAAAAAGTTATTTTTTTTCTCTCGATATAAAAATTTTAAATTATTTTCCAATCCATTAAAAAAAAAAAAAAAAAAAAAAAAAAAAAAAAAAAGAAAGCTTAAAAATGCTTTTTATTTTTTATGAAAAATTCAATCTTTTGAGTTATTTTTCAAATAAAATGCGATATGAAAAAATATATATATATATATATATATATATATATTTTAATGGCTGAAATTAGAGCACTTTTATCATATTTCAGTCTTATGATGTTGCAAAACCCTAGTCTCTAAAATGTTCAAGCAATACGATATAACATGGACTATGTAGAAATAAACTGCATTTGACTGTAGATAAGTTTTGGATAACTTACCTGATCTATTGTACATAGTTAAATTACATTCATACTTGCAAGATTTTTTTGCGTGAGGGATGAGGAGTTTATTGTTTCAAGTGTGTTATTTACATTTTAAATTGATAGTTTTACGTTAAAATTACTTTTTCTTCACACAATTTGTTAACTACTTGGGATTTAAAGTAATAACCAATCCATTTTCTTTTTTTTAAAGTTTATGCGGACTGCTTCCCACTCACTGGGTGTTTTGTTTAAAGACTTAGTTTCAGAGAGTAACCCAATTCACTACTACAATGATCTAGAATATTTAATTCTTTGACTACCATTGGTAAGATCTCGTCGACTTTAACTTATACCATAATTCCGGGTTTCCCATTTACAAATTTCACCAATATGAAAACGAGATATCTCATCTAAGGTAATGAAAAGTGAATACAGCGTTGAAGTAATATTTACAGTCTTATATGTGTTTTAATGTAATGTTTCCGATGCAACCATAGACATAAAAGTGCGACATTTTAAAATATTTTCAACGAGATTTTTCAGTTAGGCTCAGTGTAATTTTTTTGTTCATAAAGTTGTCATCCATATATATATTATTTTTTTTTCCATTTAAAATTAACAAAGAACCCAATTTCATATTTTGCTATTTCTGGGATATGCTGCTTTATTATGAAAATACATTGTAATACTCAACGCAATTTTTGTAAAAATTACAATTTATCTTTAAATGAGACAGAAGAACTCTAAATATTTGAACTTCTAAAATATCTTAACTAAATTCTGATATCTGTCGAACAGTTCGACATCATTTTACATAACGAAATTAACTTTTCAAGTACTCCAAAGAGTTTAACAATAATGATGTCTTAAAATTAGGCTTAAATAGAAATGTTCAAAATTCTACATAAATATGTTAACATTTTCTTGAGAAATGCAAAATATTATGGTTAAACGTCAGGGGAATTGGATGCTAGTGTTTAAATATTTTCTCCTCGCATAAAAGGCTGAAAAGAGAGGAAGCTATCAGGACAGCTACTACTGACTTTTTTTTTATTCTAATTCGCACCTATTTCTCAAACAAAATTTTTTCTCATTTACTTTAACCGTTTACATGCCAAATTAATATCGCACTGTAATAATAATTTTGTTTTTCCGATATTACAGCTTCCAATGTTTTAATTTATGCATACAAATTTGGAAAATAACAAAAGCAAATATTTTTGCAGTTTTTTTGCCTGTTTTCATTTCAAAATTCGCGTTTTGGAACATTTTTATTGATTAACAACCTATGCAAATATAACAAATTATTTTCCGCTATATACTATTGTATATTGTTCTTGAATATTTTCTCAAATTCGAAAAACATTTAGATTCCTAGTGGTCAAATGTAAGTAATGTAGAGAAAACGATAAAAGCAAATAATATATTTTTATGCAAATTAATGAATTTACATTTTCCTTATACTTGTGATAAATGCTTAAACATGAATATATTTTTTTTTCAAAAGTTGAAATCAACCGTATATTTTATAGGAAAAATAAGGACATCGTTATTATGTTGGAAAATGTATGTTTTGTATTACAAATAATCAATGTTCCCATTTGGGAACATTGGCGTTTAAACGGTTAACGACATGTGCAAAAGAAATATGTTATAAAATGGATTTTTTAGTGGTACAAATAGAACATAAAAACAGTCGGCAGTGAAGCCCTGAGAGATAATGAATATAACTACTCCTACATATGATTGTATTTACTCTAGAACGACAGAATATCATTAGAAACTAGTCGAATGTAGCAATCCAAAAACTTACTTCTATCTCATACAAAAGTCGCTATTATATTGCCAATATTAGATGACAATCTACACCCATCGTGAAGAAGGTATGAAATTCCGCTCATTAGTTCTTGAAATAGAACTGTTGCAGATATCGGGAAAAATGCAGCATAACTTCGCCAGTTGGGCGATTGACATCAAAACAGAATTAATTCATTTCTAGGATTAGCTGAATCTGAAGTTTGGTGAAAATCTGTTCATTAATTCTTGAGATAGAGCTATTGCGAAAATGTAGCATAGCAGTACCATCTGTTGAGCGATTTACACCAAAAGTAATCAGCATCAATTTATATTAGGGACTACCTGACTATAATTTTTTATTAAATTCCATACATTAGTCCTCGAGAGACTACTCAAAAAGTGTATGTCACATATTCACAGACAGACAGCATGTTTTTTGGAATCTCTTACCCATAAAACATGTAAATCCGTCAAAAACCGAAATTCGACCATTTTCGTGAATCCTTCTTGTAAAGGTAGAAGAAAGTAAAAATTATAAAAACCAAGCACTCAATAATCTTACCCTATTATAATGTAAAATTATTCCTTTATGTAGAATTTATTTCACAATATATTAATTAATGTTTTCTGTTTTCTAGATTTGTATTTATTGGTCATCATGGAAAATCACCATCCACCGAGCATTGAACCTATTAAGCAGCTCAACTTGTAAAGACCATCACATATACAAGATCTACACATTGGGCTGCAGGATAGCACTTTTTAAGAAAGAAAATTTGTACAGCACCTACTCAACATTGTTTTTTCATTTTTCGTTGTCGTTTTAAATAAAGTTTTAAAATAGTCTTATTTTTACTTTTGCATTGTGTCAAGAAATAACGGGAAATCACAAATACAGTACTTTAATACGGCTTTCAGATACAGAGTGTCCAGCAAATAAGACCCCGATTTCAAAATTAAATTTCTTATAAACAAAGTCGATAGAATTATGTGGTGAAAGATTTGTTTATTAGGTAAGCTGTAAAAGTCTTATACAGAAGTTTCTAATGGTGAATATTTTGAAAAGACTGTGCTCTGATTGCAAAGAATGCTTGATTTGACATTTTTCTTGTTTTGATTGCTTGCAGAGAACGAGTTTTTCGGCTTACAGTGCCATATTTTAGCGAATTTTGGAATTACATTTTCGAAAATTCGAACTTTGAAAAAATCGTTAAAATATGGTACTATAAACCGAATCAACTCGTTCTCTCCAGCAATCTAAAATAAGAAAAATGTCAAATCAAGCATTCTTTGCAATCAGAACACAATCTTTTCAAAATATTCAGCATTCAAAACTTCTGTATAAGATTTTTACAGCTTATCTAATAAACAAAACGTTTGCTGCATAATTCTATCGATATTTGTTTTTGAAAAAATTTATTTTGAAATAAACTCTCTTAAAATGTCAGCCACAAAATAACTCAAGTTGAGCCGAAATCAACTCATCTCACGTTTTGAAAGGCAACTTCTCGAAATGAGTTGAAATAACTCGAGTAAACGAGTTGTTTTTAAGCAATTTAAATCAAGTTGAGCTATTTAAATAACCAATTTAAATCAAAAAGATTTAATCGTTTGAAAAACAACTCATTTAAGATCGAAAAAATTACATCTCTTTCCTGAGAAGCCAAATCCATTCTTTCATTTTAAGAGTGAAGGTCTTATCTGCTAGACGCCCTGCAGTTTGTATAGGTGAAAAAAGGAGAAGGGTTAATATAAGAGATATTTTTGCTCAGAGATTTACCCCCTCTTGTCACATGTTACGCTATATTATGTAAACATAATGTAGCTGTTCAGCAACAAAGCACTACGTCGTAGATCATATTTCAAATTTTATTTATTAAAACTCTTTGTTTTAATGACGTTTGTGAGCATAACAATAAAAAATGATTCGCGTGCTTATTTGCATGAGATACGATTAAGGTTTGCAACAAAATGCATAATTAACATACAATAATAATAAAATGTTAATATGAAAAATAAATTGAAAAGAGTAATATTTTGGAAATTGAAAAGAAATTTAATATATTTGGTTTTAAATCTTATCTTTACTTTATGAATACAAATTTCATAATTTAATCTACTGACTTTTAATGTTTTTATTTTAATCAAAATGTGTGATGTCACACTTCTTATCCTCTCCCACCCCTTTGCCACAAACTATCACAATTTCACAAACCCCCTCCCTCTCAGCCAAGCATGACATTTATGGACGGCCCCTTAGTACAATATTTTTTTTAGGACGCTTCTGATCAGCCTTTCTCTTTTCAAGATCGAGATTTAGAGTGGGTGGATCAAGGAATGTCTTTTCTTTGTTCACAAGAAAGGGAGAAATGTGGCTCTTGAGATAAAATGATTCCGCACATTTACAAACGTTTCATTTCGATACGTTTATTTCTTCGGTATAACATACATTAAAATAATTTTAATGGAAAAGTTACATAAAGCTACTTGTATATATTGATGAAAGGTTATTAAATGTAATTAATATCCGTTTTGTGAAATAATTTATGCTGTAAGGGGTAAAAAGAACGTTTACATATTTCTGGGTAAAAACATGATTTTTACAGAAACTGCTACAAAAACTGAAAACAAATATGAAAAGATTGATTTCTTTCCTAAAAAGTTGTAGTACTGACATCTGCAAATTTAACAAACACGTTTTGTAGACAAAGATTATAAATTTACACTATTAACAATTACATTAATATCGTTTTGTTACTCTTTCAAGTGTAACTTAAATTACGCAGGTAAAAATATTTGTCGGACCTCTCTAAGTCCACAAAACTTTGAAGAATTATCCTTTACTTTAGTATGCTGCCACCATTGATACACTATATGGCCATTGATTATTGGACACTTGCGATTTTAGACATTTTACTAAACATCTAGAAAAATACATGAGGAATCATCTCGAAACTCTTTGTGTATAAATATAATAGTATACGTCATACATCTCCGTGAAGATTTTTTACCGAAATTCCATAGGGGACCGTCAACAAATTAAAAAATATCTTTTGAATAACCCTGTCAAAACTAATGTAGCAAAAGCGCTCAAACTCTAGATTATGATTGAATGCCTTATTGTAATACACTGTGTTCATTTTTATGCAAATAGCATGCATACTCGCAGAGTAATTAAGGTTTTTATAAAAATGGTCCCAATTTTTTCCAAGTTTTTCCCTTATAATTTTCAAAGTTCTTAATATAAAATAATATTTTTTTCAGAAAATATGACAAACAACATTGCACACAGTACCCTGTAATCAGAATTAAAAAATAATAAAAACTGTATGAAAAATGAGTAGTTTTACTAAATTTTTTACTGCGCATGCGTCAAAGATATCAAAATTTCATTTGCATATTATGTTAGCTAAATGTATAAAGCAACTTTTGTAAAAGTCTCAAAATCATAGCTTGAAAATTCTGAAAGTAATCGTCTATAGAAAAAGGACAAAATCCGTTGTTTCCAAAATGAAGAAAAAAATGAGGGATTTTATCCAAATGTAGTAGTACATCCCCAACTAACACATAACTTGTGGGCCATTAAAGGTGTCGTTAACGTTGGCCCAAAGTGTTTGGTGACGGCCCGCCGTTCTTTGCCGTAACGGCTCCGTCAAAAAACTGTCACGCCGGCCAGAACGCGGCCACAAGAAGATGCCCACAAGTGTGCCATTAACTTTTTACCAAAATATCAGACAGCCTCAAACTGGCCACAGTTATTCTTTTAAAGGCCATTAACAATCAAAGCTAGCCAGAAGTTTGCCCTAGCCATGCCATTTGTGTTTTGTAAGAATTAAATTTAGCCAAAAGCTGCCCGCAAAAGAGCCTTTAATGATTTCTACTCTCCAAAAGCCTGCCACTGCCTTGCCATAAAAATTATTTAAGCATAAATTCAAAATTTGTTGAATAAAAAATATTTATTGAAGAATTGCTTGAATGATTAAATGTTTCTGCATAAAAAAATAAATATATTAAGAATAACTTAGGTACAATAAATATATGTATACATAAATTTACTTTTCTTGAATTTTTCCAAAATACAATACTTGGCATATTGAACTTAATAATTTGTTTATTTATTCTATTATGCATTAAAAAAAATATAGGTATAAATAATGCCATTTATAAACAGTTGCTTTTCATATACAATTTGAAAAATAAAATCAGTATGCCAAGCATATATGCTTGGCATACTGAGCTCAAGATAAATAAATTTATACATTTTTGAAAAATGAACCTAAATTATTATTTCTATATTTATTTTTCATGAAGAAACATTTGTCATTCAAGCTATTATTCAACAATTATTTTTTATTCAACACATTTTGAACTTACGCCTAAATAACATATATTCTTAATATGATTTATTATGTATTTTATATTAAAATAAATCTATTTTATATATGTATGTGGTGTTTAGTTTCTCTTATTGTTAAGTCTGTTAATATTTGATGTCTATTCATTAAAGTACATTAAATCACAATTATTTTTGCATCATTTTCAATTTATGAAAAAAAAAAAAAATCACACAGCTATTTAAAATAAATAAAAATAGAGTTTGATGTTTATATAAGTCACGAACCTTTTTTTTTTTTTTTGTATATACATACATATATATATATATATAACTGTCTCTCGTTCTTGTGCACATTTTTAGTTTGTTTATATCAGATAATATTAGCTTTTCCTTTCGAAATTGAGCAAAATAATTATAATCTTTTCTCAGAAAAGTATTTCGAGTAATTAATATTGCGTTTTATCTTTACTCTATTTCTTTAGTGCATTAAAATTATTTAGTTATTGGTTTTAATGGCATTTTCACCAAGGAGAAATTATTATCCGCACTTAGAAAGGGGGGAAAAATCCTTTTCTTTAAAAGTTGTATATATTTAAAAAAAAAAAAAAAAACCTCATGGAAACAATTAATTTTAAGTAAACTAAAATGTTAAGAAAGTAACATCGAAAATTCACAATATTTAAAATCGATTTATATAATTCCAACAATAAAACATTTCGTGTAAAAAAAATACATTTAATGATACAAATTAAATGAAATTTTGAAGAAAACTAAATTTAATAAATATTAAA
Organism: Maratus speculifer; assembly: GCA_964019185.1. Taxonomy (NCBI): domain Eukaryota; kingdom Metazoa; phylum Arthropoda; class Arachnida; order Araneae; family Salticidae; genus Maratus; species Maratus speculifer. Next base: position 49,886,660 of record OZ025299.1, read on the forward strand.
TAAATGTTATTGTGCGTTTGCGAAAACCAAAATACGTATTAATACGGTTCTAATATAAAAACAAATACAATAAAATGATGCAGAAATATTTTAGAGTTAAAAATTTTTAATGAATAGACAAAAATTGAAAAGACTTACAATATTTTATGTGTAAATATCCTCAGAGATAAAGACTGCAGCACCAGCGTGCCAGCTAGCATCAGGTGTGAAGTTGGAATAAGGAATGACAGAGATAATTGACAAAGACGGGAACGGGGGAGAGGAGGGGTGAGTGACTCGGCGAAAAACTGCTAGGTCACTGATGTGTCCTTGAAATTCCTCAGAAAAAAAGGGAGAAAGATAAGGAATCTTTTTACAGATATAGTAAAATAAACGTCTATTTGATGTATCTGGATTTAAAAATTATGTCTATTTAACGATACATTCTTACAGCCCGGATATATTTTTATGTATTTTAATATTTAATGGAATTTTTTTTAAGGAGACGTTTCGCAAATTTAACGACAACTCTTCAGGATTTTAAATACAGTAAACTGTGTAAGGCGAAATAGATTTGAATCGAGAAAGTTTCCTATCGTAGACAATATTCCGCCATAAATAAATTTTATTCTACTATCTCAATAAATTCGCAGAGACTTGAAAATCTTTGCGAAATATACAGGCCCGTAGCTAGACCATATTGTCAGGTAGGGCAAAAATTTTTTTAGGGGTGGCAGATTATTTCTTTATTTATTTTATTTTATTTTATTTTTTTAGCGTTTTGTACTTAAAAGTGAAAACGAAATCATTATAAGATCATTCTCGTGTTTGTCTGCCCCAATCCTTTTACTCATAAACGCAGAAAGTTCAAATTGAGGGAAGTAGTAAAATCTATTGAACCACATATTTACAGGTTATAAAACATTTACAAATATATTTAAGAGGGGGGAGGGGAGGTAGGGTGTTAATTAAGTTACTTGAAAAAAAATCTTTTCTTTGTACATCGTGTGGGGTATCTTATGAAAGCTTTCGTTACGCTGAACTCAAAAATATATTTCTTTTAATTTTAGGCGTTGTATTTTCAGAGATATAATCGAAAATATAGTGGAAAAATATGTAATACCAAATACAAGGAAATACCAAATACCCCCCCCCCATCTAATTCCGAATCTACTAAAATTATGAAAAAATTAATGGTTATAGATATTACTTTAAACCTTGCAGGAAAACTATAGCGATTACTCTAAGTAGCAGTTTTTGAGAAAAGCACATTTTTCTGTTACACACAAATTTAGATTTGAATGCATTGAGCAAAGGTATTGAGGAACATTGGCGGTACCTATCGTAGCAGAAAAATAAAAGCATTGTTGATAATGATTTTTGAAAAAATTCGTCGATAATTAGCCGAGATATTAACCCGTAAAGACAGGGGTGGTTCGGACTAAATAATGAACGACGGTATGTCTGCATACCATCGGCTTTTAAAGCCCAGATAATAACTTTTAACAATATATTTGTGTAATGCAATACCTAATTACAGTATAAAAGCAATAAAGTTCATAGTTTTGAAAAATATAATTATTTAATTTAAATTAATCACATAAATCACGATTCATACGCATAAGAAAAAAATATATACACCTATTTTAGTACCAGGATTTTTTAAAAGTATTATTTGCCTTGTTTCATGCAAAGCGTTTTCTAAATGGGTATAGCGACCCCTACGTAAGGAAGTTTTTGGTAATAAAATGTCTATTTAAAAAAAAAAAAAAAAAAAAATCCTCGTGCATGCGAACTTTTCGTAAATTTTATGGAGTTCGCGACTAGTTTATTTTGAGTGGGTTGCTTATTACGACTCTTGTACATTTAAAAGTTAATTATAAACCCATCTGGAAAAACGCGTCACGGACCAAAGTGCTTTGCAAATTTGCGAGCTACTTTCTACACAAGGTCCTTTAACACAATGCCAAGTTTAAACATTAAACAAGGGTTTTGTGTAAGCTGCACTAGAAGAAAAAAAGGTTATTACTATGCTGAATTTAGTTTTATGAAATGCCAAATGAAGTTTAAATATACACTACCTTATATTCTCAGAACCGATTTAAGTTTCTTATAAATAGACTAGAGGACCCGACAGACGTTGTCCTGTCACCGACAGACGTTGTCCTCCTAGCACCGACTCCAGACAATCAAATAAATGTACGTAAATATAGTAATACGCGCGATAAACACTACGCTCTTGATTTAATTTCATATTACAATTATGTAAGGAAATTATTTTTCACTCTTCAGTATTTTTTGATGTTGGTTTAATTTTTGACAGAAAAGTTTATTTTTCTCTTTTTAGTTAAAAGTTAGCGATTTTATGAAGTCGGTTAATCAAAATTATAATACAGGAAATATTATTGTAAAGCATACACGTTTGTCAGGAGCGGGTTTCGAACACGTGATCTCTTTCTTCAAGTAGCAGAGCTTATATCTGCTGCCTCAGACCGCTCGGACATTCCGTCCACATTCTATTCGTCGAACTTATTCAACACTTTGAATTAGCAAAAAATCACTAACTATTAGTTTTTGCCTAATTACTAAAAAAGTACTGAATCAATTTCGATGAAATGTGAATCTAAACCATTCTCGAGTCCACTGGAACACACACGAAATTTCATTGAAATCGGTCCAGTCGTTTAGGAGGAGTTTTTGCGCCGAAGACACCGCCAAATTAGGTAGTAGTATCTCACGAACTACTGGATTTAAACGAATTTGCTTAGTACTATTCGATTCTGAATGAAAAAATGCACTGAAATATGTTATCAGTTGAAAAGTAACTACAAAAGCCGATTTTTAAGGAATTTTTTAAAAGTTCGTTTTTTTTTCTACTCATCGTAGGGGTGGAATTTTCGAAAATCCATTTTTAGCGGCACTCGATGTTATAAGAAGTATTTTTAAACCAATTTTCAAGATTTTTGGTTTCGTAGATATTTTTGTGCTATGATTAATACGAAATCCTGACTTTCTTTAATATATATAGCACTTTTAATTAGCGAAAAATCACTAAATATTAGTTTTTGTCTAATTACTAAAAAAGTACTGAATCAATTTCGACGAAATGTGAATCTAAACCATTCTCGAATCTACTGGAACGCACACACGAAATTTCATCAAAATCGGTCCAGCCTTTTAGGAGGAGTTCAATTACATACACACGCACAGAAGATTTTTATATATAAAGATAATGATAAGATTGAAAAAAAAAAGTGTTATACAGAATAGCAATATTTGGTATTATTTAGGCTTCTATCACTTTGAACTTTTATTGTATACTTGTTACGGCTTCACCATAATCTTGTATATCGCGTCTCCATGGCGCATTCTTTTGTAACGGCTTCACCATAACCTAGGAAGCCGCGCGTCTCCTTGGCGCATTCTACTGTACTTTAGGTTTGCCGTTTTGGAAGCATTGGAATATTGTTTGTTATTGTTTTGGTTTTCGGTGATCTTAGCGGACCTATCGTGTGTTCGCTGGATCTGTATTCTTTATTCGAAATGTAAATAATGTGTAAATAATTTGTATATAAAGAATTTTTAAGTATTATTTTAAGTATTAATTGAACCAGCGACCTAATGAGTATTAAATATACTCGCAACATTCGACAATTCATTACAATAGTCGTTTACACTTTTATAGAAAGCTGTAACTAACCCTACGTTGAATAGTCTTTTACAAATTCTTATTATTCTTTAAGCAACGTTTTTCTTTTTAAAATACAGTTAAAGCTTTTGCAACAAGATCCCTTTGCTTAATTTTTAATCTTTAATCATCGATTTTTCAAAACAGAAAAATTTCTGTGTTTGAATCTCGAAAATGCTCCAATTAAAAGAGGTATAAAAACTTTACAATAAAAAATAATAATAACTGGTGAAGAAAAATGAAGGATTCTGAGAATTTTAAATGGCACGTATACCAGTCGCACGCTCCAAAGGGATTTATAATACATATGTTTACTTACGGAACCCTTTGAGCGCGAGTAAAACTCTCACTTGACCGTTTATTTAGTCTTTAATTCGCAGTGCACCAATTACATATATTGCGATTTTACGTATTTCTTTTCACTTAAAATATGAGAAATTTCTAAAGCAAGAGTTAAATTTTTAAAGTTTCTTCAGAGGCACAGAAAGAAATGTATATTAAAGTTTAAAAAATATACATATTTGGTTTAAAGTAAATAAATTGTTTTTATTTTAATTAAATAATTTAAATTAATACATACTTTTAGGTACAATTTATTAAATGAAGGTTCACTATATTTACATTCCACAATAAATTCATAATAAAAAAAATAAATAAATAAAATAAAATAAAATAAAATAAAATTGATAGAATAAATAACCAGTGTGTCTTACTCATGATTTAGAAGCAGACTGTGTTTTCTGTTTTAGTCTATGCTTGTATAGATATGAATAGGTGGTTTAAAAAGGGATTAGGGGACATAACAATGCTTGTCAATAAACAATGGCGAGCCGGATTGACCATCTCCCTGTAGTTACAGCTGAAGTAATCCGTTCACGTGCACTCATGTTCTCCAAATACATAATGTTTAAACAAAAAAAAAAAAAAAAAAGCCTTTTTTGTTACAACATCACCAAAGATTGAATAGCAACTAAAATTCAAAATGATTTGCTATGCATGCAATGAGTTGCTATTTACTCCTCAAAATCGCTGTCCAGTACTCAAAAATTTCCGGACGGCTCGGTTCTGTCAAACAAAGGGTCCCACTCCGCACAATCACAGGGATGACAAATTAGATCTAGATCGTCCCATTGTAAAATTTTTAAAGACTAACCTTTAAAAAACATTTCACGGTATCTTTTATATAGAAAAATAAACCCTTAAACACTTTAAAGAATATTTCATAGGAAAGAACGCAATTTTGAGACCACAGAGGGTAAAAGTGCGGACACGGACAGACATAACCACTACTTGCGGTCACTTGTCGGTGTATTTTATGTTCGCAGGCAGTGTGTTTTATGTATGACTTTTCCATGTCAAGGAAGGAAAACTCACTTTAACTGCAGGATAGGGAGCCTTTCAATCAAGTGGCATTTAGATCGTTATCTTCTGAACTATTGTAATCTTCCCCTTTTCTATTGTCTATAAACCGCAGAAAGAAAGAAAATAAAAGATTTTCTTAAATTCAGTTGAAGTTGGGTAAAACAGACGTGTTCCCGGCCTCTTTTTAAAAGAACCCTCTTCCCAAAGTAAACATAACAAAAAACAGAGAAAAATCTTAATGCGTGACATTTGTTGTTTATTGTAATCAGTTAGAGTTTACATGTAACAGCAACTAACTGTCAAATATAACGAAAACAATATTGTAAACTTGTTCACATTAATTTCAGAATCTTTTGGTTTCAGCCGGCTTTCTAACGGTAAATTTCGTATGGTGACAATTGTACAAAGAAAGCAATCTTTAGGAATATAAGATAATCCAGATTTGTTTAATTTGGAGCGGTGTGGGGCAATTTCTACAAAGCGAAAATGTGAAGAATACAGAACGCCTTAATTTCTGGCAGAGGTCTGTTAAAAAGAGAGAGAAAAAAACTTTACAGATAATTGTTTTGCTGTTTCCAGTCTAAAAACTAAATTTAGGAGAAGAAGAGGAAATCTGGCATGAAGAACGAAAAACGGGAATTTCATTGTTGTAATAATAACAATTTTTTAAAAGGAAATTCTTAGTCTATGTCGAATTTCATTCTAGGTTGGTTAAAAAGGTGGGAAAATATAAATTTAATGTTTTGCCCCTTTTTTTTTCTTCTTATTTTTTAGGAATTTAATGTAGAGTTTTGCGCTAGGTTGGGCAAAACTTTTTCCAGGTCGGGCGAAGCCCGACCTGGCCCCCCCCTGGCTACGGCCCTGGAAATATATAGATTTCCGTCTTACACAGTGTTTTACTGCATTTTAATCATTTTTTCATAAATAAAAAGATTGTATGATGTTTTTGAAACAAAATAAAAAGTCATATTACAGAAATTTAAGTTAAAAAATATACATAGCGATAGAATACTTTTATCAAAGTTTTAGGCATTTACTTCTCTAAGAAAGAACTTCAAGAAATGATTGTACGATCTTTAGTAATTTTAAAGAAATCATTGAAAATTTTTCGTTAACTTGAGATTCTAGTGGGCTTATGTTTTTAATTTTTTTTTAAAAAAGCATATTTTTTAAAAAATGTGTTTTTTTTTTCGCCCCTTTCAATGTCCCGAATCTTTTCTACACATTTTGTGATGTATTTTTAAGCGCAAAAACATTAATCTTGACCAAATGCGATTTGTCATTGAGCAGTTTTCGTTTCATTTTTTTTAAATCTAGGCATGAATTACAACTTGTAAGCGATTGAATTTTTATTATTTCCGTTTTTTTTACCATTTCCCGTGCTCTCGCGTCCAGCTTTTTGGTACAAAACATCAAACTTCACAGCATATTCTGAAAGATCTGCTACCTTTACTGAAATTTACTTTTATATAAGGACTTTTTTGTTTAAATATTTATATTAAATTATTTTAATCTATTTATTTTTTTTTTTTTTCATTTTCTTTCAGTTTTTTAAAAAAAATATATAAATGATGAGTGTAAAAGGGCGCCGGTTAAGAAAAATGTATGGAAGTGTGGATTCCATTTCAGATATACACATTCATGACAAATGAAAAAAGTTGTTCGATTACAAAAACAATTTTTATTCATTTATGTACAAAAATAATTAAATGTATCAGAAAGTAATTGATGTAACAAAATGTGTTAAAAGCATGTTTTTACACAGGAAAAAAGTAAAACACTTTTTAAACAAAATGAACAAAAGAATTTTTAAAAAATGTACTGTTCTACAGAAAAATTATTCATTTTAAGGGAGAATTATTAGCCCACAACCTTTGTCTTCCACCCACGCTTGCAGAGGCAAGGAAATCGAAATGTATTTATTTTCTTTCTTTCTTTCTTTCTTTCTTTCTTTTTTTCCTTTCTTTTTTCTTTTTTTTCCCCCCAAAACAACCTTTTTTATTTTTAAGAAAAAAATCTTTCCTTAAAAAAAAAAAAAAGTAATTTGGTTTTTATGCCAATTTTAGAAATACTGTAATAGGCAATTTTAGAAATATTTATGCATTTACAACTAAAAATTATACATGTATGTATACGAGAGTTTTACATTACAGAGTAGGTGGGGAGAACAGACAGAGACTGATTTAGGAACAATCTAAAGACTTTTTCTATTTTAATATTTATTTTAAATATCTTTAATGTATTTTAAACATTTATTCATTTTCTTTTAGTTATTTTTTATAAATAATGAGTGCAAAAGAGCGCCTGAAGAAATTATTTGGAATACTTTATACATTTTGGGAGCAATTTTTATTATTTATAAAAAAAAATATTTTTAAACTAAATAAAAATATGACATCTATATTACTGTTTTAAATATAAAACTTGCAACATATTTATATGTTTATTAAAACCCAGATTTGAAGTAATTTCTGAAAGAAATGAAGACACAAAAAATACTCTCTCTTTCTTTAAATAAAAAAGCTGGTTAGATTATAACGGCCCTTTGCTTTCTAGAGTATGATACGCCATTACATTATTGCCGAAAACTGACCCTTAGGAGTTGGCCGGCAAAGCAAATGTAACTGTTCTCTCATCGCCGATCTGTTACTGGCTCGGCGGTAGCTGCCGCAACTAGCGGCGGGTCATTTGCGGTACCGCATTGTTTTGTTACAAATGGCCTTAACTCCTTCTGGCCGCAATGAAATCGTCTGCAGGCCGTAAGTCATGTGTTTGTTGGGTCCCGTATTGTGTATTCTATATTGACACTAATCAATGAATATATGGATACAACCCCTCTTGTTTTTGCTTCATTTTCAGAATAACGGATTTTCAACTTATTCAATTGACAATTATTTTCAGAATTTTCAAGTTATGATTTTGTGACTTTCACAAAAGTTGCTATATACATTTAGCTAACATAATATGCAAATGAAATTTTGATATGGTTGACGCACGCGCAGTAAAAAATTATTTAGTAAACCAACTCATTTTGTATACAATTTTCATTATTTTTTAATTCTGATTGCAGGGTACTGTGTGCAATGTTGTTTGTCATATTTTCTGAAAAAAACATTATTTTATATTAAGAACTTTTTTGGGACCATTTTTATAAAAACTTTAATTACTCTGCCAGTATGGATGCTATTTGCATAAAAATGAACAAGGCGTATTACAATAAGGCATTCAATCATAATCTAGAGTTTGAGCTCTTTTGCTACGTTAGTTTTGACAGGATATTCAAAAGATATTCATTCTTTTTTAATTTGTTGACGGTCCCCTATGGAGTTTCGGGAAAAAATTTTCACGGAGATGTATGACTTATACTATTATATTTATACACTAAGAGTTTCGAGATGATTCCTCATGCATTTTTCTAGATATTTAACAAAATGTCTAAAATCGCAAGTGTCCAATAATCAATGGCCATATAGTGTATAATTGCATGATATCGGACATGCATGAGAGATACATAGTGAAGAAGACTAACTTTTTCAATTAAACTTAATGAACAATTTATTTACACAATGTTTACAAATAATAGATCAATATTTACAATTACGAACTCTGATATAGGTGATCCGGTTCATCATCAAATTAAACATAGAACACCTGGTTCTGTGCACCAAGGGCGGATCCAGCCCTACCTTTAGAGGGGGGGTCACGTCTCTTAATAAGCAATTTTTATATTAAAGATTGTCCCCACACCTAAAATAGCTAAATTTCTGGTACTTTTGGGAAGTTAATTTCATTCGTAACAAAAAAATTGCATAAATATTCGTAGAGATATAAATATATACATTTTATTCAGATGCCAAGAAATTGAGTATTTTAGGAAAATTTTTAGGACTTGACAGCTGCAAAAAGTCGTCATGAGGGAGCATTTAGCTTTCACGGCCTGAAATTCAATTTAAAATTCCACAATTTACGGAGATTTCGCGAAAGATTCTTTGCCTTTTTTGAAAAATGGAAAACGTTAATCAATCACATTTGCTCTGAATAAATGCATCTTGCATCCAAGATTTTTAAAAAAATTCATGGATATGTCAGACATTACCTACTTTGAGTTTAAGTACAGCTTTTAAAGAGTCAGAAGGATTCTAATTGATAAGCAAGGGAAAAATTTGAAAAAAAAATCAATATATATTTCATTTTTTAAGTTTCCTTTAAAAATTTTCTTTGTTCAGAGGGAGGTCATGACCCCCGTGACCTCAGCCTTAGATCCGCCACTGCTGTGAACTGTTAAGCTACTCTATACCTCTCTTAAGCACGTAAATTAACTCAGAGATCACTCTTAATCTCTCCACACACCCAGGCTCAGTCTTCTTAGAGCCTCGCTCAACGCACACTTTCCTTTGGACCAAAACTCTTCTCTCGTCCGATCAAGACCAACTTCTCAGCTTTCACCCCTTAGCGAGCCATCAGCAAATGGGGGTTCCTTTCTCTCCCCGCACGATTAGTCCTCTAAAAGGAAGGTCACTCTTTCAAGATATATCTTTCTCTTCGTCCGTCTTACCTATGAACTTTGATTGACAACCGAAAGGCCACCTATTGTATGCTACATTCTTTCAACCACAACTATGTCCCCTTGCTACTCGGATTAAGACTCCAGATAAAGAAGGAATGTTATTTTAGTGCTTACAGTACACACAATACATTAGCAAATAAAAGAATAGTATCACATAAGAGTAGTTTTAGATAATGATAGCTTATCCAAACCTGACAATGTCTGATTAAGAATTGATCTCATCCTTAAAAGCGATATTCCGTTTTAAGAAAGCTGATTAATATTATACAAGTCGGCTGAGGCTTTGTGCGTCATTTATAAAAGTACATCCTGAGGCAATTTCGCAAAGAAAGTTTAAGGTTATTTTTGGTTATAATAACGATAGATATTTCGTGAATACAATAAAATAAAATTAATACTAAAAAATTTCTGGAGCGAACTCGAAATTTCTGAATAAAGAAACCGTTAGATTCAGCAACATTCTTTGCATTCTGTATAGTGTTAAAATGCTATAAAAACTATTCGGAAATGTTTTAAGAAAATTCGTATCTTAATATTTGTATATATATTGTAATATTTGTATTTTAATGTAAATAATAATAATAACAACAATAATGTTTATTTAAATCTCGAAAAACTATTGGTTTCCGAGGTTTTTAAAGGTTAAAAACACTTTTTGAAGCTTGAGTAATTCGGAGGAGGCTATTGTATACTCTTGTTCATTTATTTCCCGTTTTCATTTTTTAGCTTACAGGTTATCAAAGCTTGAGAGCTTCTGTACCGGTCCGTTCTCTATGTATGTATGTGTGTAACGCGATAACTCATGATAAAAATGCCCGATTTACTTGAAATTTTGGATATTGGTTTATTCTGATAAGGTGTTTCCCTGATTAGTTTTGGTAGTTCTTTCAGTAAGTATAAGGGAGGGAACGGGGGCTACTGCCCCTCCCCATAATTTACGTAAATTGTTTTTTCATGCATAATTATTAGATTTCATTATAATTTTAGATATAGGATCATTCTGATGAGGCGTTCAAATCATTAATTTTGGGAGTTCGTTGGATAAGTATAACAGGAGGACGAGGTGCTCAAATTTCAGATGTGGGATCATTCTGATAAGGTGTCTTCGTGATTAGTATTGGCTGTTCATTGGTTAGGTATGAATGGAGGGTGCCCCCTTTAATTTACGTTAATGGGTTTTTCACACACAATTTACAGATTTGCTTCAAATTTTGGATATAAGTACATTCTGATAAGACGCTTCCCTGATTTGTTTTTGGAATTCACTGGATAAGCGTAAAGGGGATAAGAAGGACTACCCCTCTTAATTTAGGTAAACTTTTTTTATGCAGAATTAACCGATTTTCTAAAATTTTTGGATACAGCTTCATTGTGATAAGACGCTTCCGTGATTAGTAGTGGGGTTCTTTTGTTAAGTATAAAGAGGGGTACGGGTAATTACTGCCTCCTTAAGTCAGATAAATGAAGTTTATGCAGAATTATCCGATTTGCTGTAAATTTTGGATGTAGGTTCTTTATGATAAGTTGAATTTCTGAATAGTTTTGGAGGTTTAATGGTTAAGTATAAAAGAGGGAACGGGGGATAATTCTTCTTAAATTACATAAATGGTTTTATGCAGAATTATCAGACTTGCTTCGAATTTTGGATACAATTTACTACATGATAAGATTTATCCCTGATTAGTAATAGGGGTTCACTAATTAACTATTAAGAAAGAAGGAGCTACTTACTCCCTTAATTTGTTTTTAGAAGGGCATAATTATTTAGGGTTGTAATACACAATTAGTGTGCATAGCCTGTGAGCTCAATGCCTTCAGTTTAACTGGGCAGTATTCTTTTCTTTTTTTCTTTTTTTTTTTTCTTTTTTTTCAGATTTTGTAAACCCTCATTACAGAATTTGGCGATAGACAAGTTTTAAATAAGTAAACAAATGTTGGTGTGTTAATGACTGCAGGTTCAAACTCAGTAGCGCATCCAGGATTAAACTGTGGAAGGGGTAGCATATTTTAGAGGTCTATATTTTCCTGATTTAACCCGGAATGTCAGACGAGCTCAGTCCGATTTTTTTATTTTTTCATTTTATTAAAAATGGACGATATGTGCAGGGTTCTCGCTGTCGCTCGCCATTGTGCCAAATTGCGACTAAATTCTTCATTTGGCGAATAAACAAGCGATTAGATTCGCCAAATTGCTAGTGCTCAATTTTTGCTTTCTCTTTCTTTGCTTTTTCGTTTTTCATACATATGCATACATACATATTTTTAATACATATGCAGTGGATAGTTGAAATTAGTTTAATAACAATCGTTGTCGCAATTATAAAAACTTAGATTATTTTAGAACATATTGAAAAAAAAAGGAGTACATTGAAGAATTAGAAATAATAATAATAATAATTTTTTTATTTTTATTTATTTATGTATTGTGCTACACGGCGTATCTATTTTGCTAATACTTTTTTCATTTGGCGAATGTTTTTTATTTTTAATTAGCCAAATTACTGACGTTCGTCAAATGTCAGCGAGAACACTGGATATGTGTCGTTCCCGAACATGCATTTTTTCTATTGACTTGATTCAGAATGAAGATTGGGTGGTGGAAGGGGGGGAGGGGCTCTGAAAACTTTTAATTGGGTCAATTTTGAAGGCTTAAACCACCTTGATAAATGAAAAGAAAATGATGTTTTGAGTGGTGAATATTAAAAATGCTGATCTTACAATTTTTTAAGAAATTTCGTAAGAAAATTCATAAATAAGAAAAAACTTGTGAAAAGATTATTATTTTCCAAAATTTCTATTTTGCAGAATCTATTAAAAATAATAGCAGAAAACTTTCATAATTTTTGAAAACTTTAAATAGTTAGTTTAAGCTTGTGGTCTTGGGGGGGTTCGGCCCCCTTAGCTTCCCCCGTGGGTGCACCAGTGTTTAAACTCTTGTTTCATCCAGAATCCACTGAAGTAATCAACTTTTACAGGCTGCATGTCAGTATTTTGATAAAGGTATCCTATTGTAAAGTAAGTAGAAAGAAACGCTCTGCAACAAAGATTGTTTTAATTCGCATTGAAGGACCCAATGAGCCAAAATATTTATACCAATATTCAAAGTTTTGGTGTAAAATACGGCATGTTGGCTTACACTGTAAAAAAAAAAGGGTCGATCTACTAAAAAAACTTTAGTGATCCTTGTAATCACTAAAAAATTTTTAGTAATCTTAGTCGGTTACTAGAAAATCTGTAAGAATTACTAGAAAAAAGTTAGCAATGAATAGAGTTAATAGTTTTATATTTTTAATAGCTATTACTAAAACTCACTTGGTGTGGCCTTGATAGCACAGTGGTTATAGTAACGGACTCCCGGCTGAAAGGTCCCGGGTTCGATACTGGACACAGCCAAATACACCCCGAATGTATGTAGTGTAAGTACTCGTTAATAAAGTGATTATGAAAATCCTGTCGGAGCAGGTAGCAATGTTTGGTGCTGCCATCTATTGCGGTTTTGCCGAAAATCTATCGTTTCAGAAGTCTGGATGCAGCTCGAAGGAAGGTCTTGCCCTTCGGGCGCACGTAAAGGTTATTAAAAATCATTTTGGAGCTATTACTAAATTTTGCTTGATGGTTCATACTAAAAATTTTTAAGTTAGTTATACAAAAAATTCTTTTGTTCAGTTTGCAAAAGAAATGCTTGTTTCACTTGCAAAAAATAAGTTTGTAATGGTTACTAAAAAATTCTGTGGAATACAAATTTACTAAAAAATATTTAGTAACCTCTTGAATTTTTTTTTTACAGTGTATGGAGTCTTTTAAACGCGTACGCATACGCGCCTACCTTCGTAACGTTAGCATACGCGTGGGACAAATTTTATTCCAATTTGTCTCGCATATTTTCAGATAATTACGTTTTAAAAACTAATATATTGTTCTATATTGTAAAGTGCACCAGTACTACTTCTTTTTAGGAAAGAAATCTTGCTTTTCATATAACGTGAAAAAACTTATATTCAGTATTGAGAAAATCGATCAATACACTGCAAAGAAACTAGTCGGAAATGTTCCCGAAAATGCGAGGCTGCAAAAGAAACTTTGTTTTTATATGAGGGACTCACAATCATAGTAGGCCAAGGGAAGTTGAAAAAAATGACATAGTCCATTTACAAGGTGTACAAAATCAGTTTTATCCATTTTCACGGTTCACCAAGTCTGTTTTCATGTACTTTATCATATATGTCATCTCTTAACGGACTTAGTTTACTGTAGGAGTGGATGAAACAGATTTTATGCGCCTCCTAAATGGACTATCTCATTTTTTTTTTTTTTTTTTTTTTTTTTTTATGGACTTGTATGGTTAAAAACCCCGCATACACTATATGGCTATTAATGACCAAACCGTTTTAATTTTAGACATTTTGTCAAACATTTAAAAATATACTTATCGGATTCTTCTGGAACTTCAGTATTATAAAGATTGTCTTTAACAACATATCTATCAACGTGAAAATTGTTCTCCTTATCAACATTTGATAAGGAGGACAATTAAGGGGCCGGCAAAAAATCAAATAGTATTTGGAATCGCTATGTACAATAAAATGCACGAAATGATTTATCGCTGCAGAATACAAATACGTGGATACTATACAGTAAGTATGCTGATTTTTGTAATAATAGCAAGTATATTCGTGGAGATATAACAATTTCTTTCAAAATTAAAAAAAATCTGTTTTTGCTTATATTATAGTCTTTTCAACCAAATTTAACGCCAGTTTCTGAAAAATTGGCAAAATACAGTAGGAACAATATAGTGCAATTGGAATATATTTAAACTGTTATGAAATATGGGTAGTTGCGTGAAATAAGTAGTATATACGCATGCGCGAACCATAACAATGATCTTTTTACATAATTTAATAGTCATCTTTATGGAGCAACTCATAAAAACAATTCTGTCAAATATCTGGAAAATGCAGACAGATATCGGCAATAGGGGTGAGCTGATTTTTAGTTTTCTCTAAAAGCAGCTGAATGATAAGGGATTTTCCACAAATTTTCATTTTTTTTTTATAATTTTCATATTTTGTTGATGTTTTAACTCTTCTTGGATAACTACCAGAACAAACCTATTCCATGATAAAAAGAAGTATGAAAATTGAACTATTTATCGTTTTTATTCATTAAATACTAAGTTTTTTCTAAGTTTTTAGTGGAAAATCCTTTATAGTTTAGCTGCTTTTACAGAGCATCTCAAAAAATACTCACTCCTATTGACGATATCGCTCAGAATTTTCACGATATTTGACTGGATTTTTTTTTTATAAGTTACTCTATAGAGTGGACTATTAAATTATGTAAAAAGATCGTTGTTATCGTTCGCGCATGCGCAGTTAAAAATTATTTCATATAAATACTGATATTTCATAACATATTTAATACATATTATTCCAATTACACTTTATTGTTTCGACTATGTTTTAACAATTTTTCTGAAAACTCTAAGATATAAGCTAAAAACATGCCAGGATTTTTTGAATTTTCAAAAAATTGCAATATCTTTATGAGTATACGTGATCTTTTTCAAAAATCAGTGGGTATATTGCACAGTATTAACATATTTGTATTTTGTAGCGATAGATCATTTCGTGCATTTTAATATTCAGGGTGATGCCAAATATTATTATATTTCTTAGATTTTTTTTTGTGCGTCCCCTAATTGTCCTCCTTATCAAATGGACGTTAATAAATATGGGGGGAGCATAATCTTTATAATCCTCAAATGCCAAGAGAATCCGACAAGTATATTTTCAAATATTTCACAAAATATCTAAATTTGAAAGTGTTTGGTCATTAATAGCCATATTGTCCTGATATCTGGAAAATATAATAGTTTCTGTCGTTTCTAAAGCTAAAGAATGCTTTTCGGAATCGTGGGTAACTTGGAAGAGTTATAGAAGATATTAGTTTGTGATTATATAGTATTTTCTAGATTAAGAAATGTTTGTATATTTTTTCTGGTGCAGAATCTCACACAGCTTTAGTGTGTAAGAGTGTTAAAAAAAAAAAAAACTCTAAATAATTAACTACGAATACACGACTCCATATTTCGTCTATATGAAGTTCTATAGCTAACCATATGATATTACATTAAGGGTGTATTTCGATTCAAACTGCTGATTTTCCGATTTATTTTAAAATTCATTTTTGCTCTCATATGCTTGAAACTGGCAAATTGTTTTATTTAGAAAGTGCACAAGGTGCCGTGATTGTCGATTCTTTGATAAATGCAGAAAATATTGTAAAAAAAAGCAATCAAAAATGGCATTTTGAACTGATTTTTCCGAAGCGGGAGATCTGTGAAGGAAAAACGGGTCATACTGAGAAGATTATTGTTTATAAATCAAATTCTAATGAATGGAGCGTAAAATGACATCACACGGCACCTTATACATCTCTTTAAAAATCCCCTCAGCAAGTTTCATGTTTCTACTCTTAAAAATGTGTCTGAAATTCTGAAATTGTATCAGAAAAATTTGAGCTGTTGAAGGTAGAAAAGCGTTTTTTCGAATACACCCTTAAACACCTTCAAATAAAGGATGAAAGAAAAGTCATGCGCCATGCCATAGATAATGAAACACCTTCCAACAGTACCAGAATGTTGTAACAAAATTTCAGTATTTAATAAGATAATATAAGATGTTTAAATAAATAATTTAGAAAACTAATAATTTTCACTAATTATTAGAAAAATAATTAGTTAAAAACCCAATTGCATCAATTAGCGTATACAGTCGATAGGATGTTTAAATAATTTTTAACAGCTCTGTATATTTTGTACTGATTTGTATAAATTCCTGATAGTTTGCTAAAATTTGGTTCAGTTGTAAAACGCAAAGCATATTCGAAAATTTATTTTCAGCTTTTACCCATATGTGAAAACTTAAAATATTTTGTATAGTTCTGTATATGATCTACAAATTTTTATGCACACCACTTATTAAGTTAAAATTTAATTCAGATAAGAAAAGCTTAACACAGCTAAAATCGTACTTCCAGCAATTACAATCTATACAAACATTCTGTTTTTTGAGTAGCCCTGTATATGAATATATTTTACAAACATATTTTAATATCTATTAAGTAAATATGATTAACCCTTTCCGGAACATACAAATCCTGTTCGTAAAAGAAGAAACTATTGACTGACACTGGAAATTGCAAACTATTTTTTTTTTTTAATTTAAAATTCCTTAATTTAAGCTTTTATTCTAAAAGCAACATTGTATTAAAATATCATTAGTGCCATTTGCAAGTTTGATTTTAAAATTAGGTGTGCCCGGAATGGGTTCATTGTGCCGGAAAGGGTTAAGCTGGAAAATTCATAACACAAAT
Organism: Maratus speculifer; assembly: GCA_964019185.1. Taxonomy (NCBI): domain Eukaryota; kingdom Metazoa; phylum Arthropoda; class Arachnida; order Araneae; family Salticidae; genus Maratus; species Maratus speculifer. Next base: position 49,903,633 of record OZ025299.1, read on the forward strand.
TAAAAAACACCTCTAATCAATTCACGGATTTAGACGGTGATTTATATTTAAACTATATGTTGAGGGAAATTTTAAATAATATTTTTTGGTACTACTTAGTTATCCCGTTGACCAAAAAACGATCGCCAAACTATAAGATTATATGCCAATAATGGATGATCGTGAATGTAGCATTCAATGGCATTAAATACGATACACGTGTTTAAAACGTCATTAAGTGATTTTTATTTCGACTTTGTATTTTTATAAATATTCTACTAATTATTTATTTTTCAGTTTTTCAAATAAAAATTATGTCAATATGTATAATTTGGCTATTAGTTTAGCGATTTGTAAATTTCGCGAAATTGGTCGACGGGATAACCAAGTAGTACCTATTTTTTTAATTACTTATTGACATGTAGTTCTATTTCCTTCCCATCTTTCAGTTTTTTCCAGTAATAGGAATTCACTGTATTTTTATGGAAGATCTACTTTTAGAGACTGTTGGAATTCTGTTAGAGTTTATAGTTCCTGGAAAATAAAAAGCCTGAAATCAACACTGATATGAGATAGTAATTTCCCTTTTTATGTTTCCCTATGATTTTACTATGAGGCTATCAGTTGGTAGCATCTATGAATAAAATAATAAAAACCATGAACTTGGAGGTAAAAATTAGTAATGATAATTACATTCTAAACCCATTGTAACCCTTAAATTAAACCCTTAAATTTTATACATTTAATATTAAGCAGTAAAATAAAAAAATTAATCAAACTAAATTGCAAATATCAATTTGTGCACCTAGTTTTTACAGTACAGTCGAAGATCGATAATCCGCGCACCCATAATCCGCAATTTTCTATAATTCGCGCCACTCTCTAAATGTAAACAATGAAATAAACAGTTAAGAAAATGTAAAAATTTGTGATCCAAAAAGGAGTTTTTAAAACAAATAATAAAATAATTGAAAAAAATCATAATAACACATCTACTTTTTTTTTAATATAACTTTTTTATTTTATTAACAGTGAAAAACAAGCTGTATTATGGAACACATAATTATTTTAATTTAAATGCACGTATATTATTTTTTTAAATGAAACATTTTAACAAAGCATTCTTTGAGATAGTATATTAAGTTAATTGTAAGATTTCATATTTATATCTGTTCTTACTATACTTATTATAGAATTAAAATGTTGTCTAGGAATAATAAAATGATGTATAAAACATAATAATCTATAATCCACAATATTCCGTGATCTGCACAACCTTTGGTCCCAACTAGGGCGGATTATAGAACTTTGACTATAGTTAATATATTTATTAGCTGAAACAGTTTCCGAAAGAGGCGAAAGAGACTGTGCAAATATAATGTTATCAACTTTTTGGTAATTTTGGATCCCTCCTTCCCCCGGTAATGATATCTTTATCAAAGTTTTTTGTTTTTATTTCTTTCTTTCTCTTATTCAAAGTGATATTCAAAAATAGTTACATTGTTTTTCGCATACTTTTATAATTCAAATGAAGATAAGTCAATAAAATATCACTTTGCATATGAACAAAGATATATCAAACAAACACCTAAAAGAAGTAGAAACTATTTAAATGTTTTTTTTATAATGGTTGTTTGTTACATAATGTATTTAAAGTAATAAAGTCTTGTTGCACCTGCCCTGAACGGAAAAGGGGAGGGAAGTAGATAGAAATTCTCATCAACAAAACAAGTCGACAACATTCCTTCTCTTTCTCTTTATTTATTAGTAAACACAAGCTTCATTTCAAATATACTTCATATATGGTTTCTCAAATCATGATTATATACGCACACATGAAGAAGAATGGGAATGTCAAACGTTGGGGTATTCCATATTTTAGAATTGAATAATTTTATGATAATTTAGCGATTTTAAAATTTAACTTTGTATTTTCGCAAAAATATATAACAGGCTAAAAAAGATAATATGCTAATTTGTACCAAAGATAATGTTACAAATAAAAAAGGAAAATTTTAATTGGATCAAAAATGATATCCAAAGACATCCCCTCCCCCTAGAGATATCTTACGATATCATATGCCAGACATCTTCTCCCCCCCCCCCACCCCACTAAAATGATAACGTTATATTTGCTCAGCCTTAAGGTTGTTCTCAACTGCTCCGCTCAACAAGCGCAAAACGTTCTGACACATTTACAAATTCATTTTTTAACAGAAAGATAAAAAATTGGAATGCCTGACTATGGAAGAGATTTCGAATCGAACTGAATTTTCCATTTTATGATAATTAAATTATCTATCCAGTTCTAAACTGTTTCGATCACGGGGTCACCTGTTTTTCTCCAGCTTTTCGACCGGTTTTTCTGCTTTCGTCGGGAAATATGCTCTAAAACGTCATCTTTGAAGGCTTGTTATGGAAAATCTATTGTGTAAAAAAAAAAAAAAAAAAAAAAAAAAAAATTGAGTGCAATTAGACAGTTTCTGAATAACACCTGCTATTTTCATGCATTTCCGAACAAAAATAAATTAAAGCATGTGTCACGAAGTTGCCCTTTTTGATTTAAGAACACCCTTTGAAAATAGCAGGTTTTGTTATTCAGAAACTGTCTAATTGCACTCATTTTTTTTTTCTTAACACAATAGATTTTTCACAAGAAGCCTTCAAAGTTGACGTTTTTGAACACATTTCCCGACGAAAGCACAAAAACCGGTCGAAAAGCAGGAGAAAAACATTTGATCGCGTGATCGAAATAGCTTAGAACTCGATAGGTAATTTAATTATCATAAAATGGAAAATTCAGTTCAATTCGAAATCACTTGCACAGTCAGGTATTCCAATTTTATAACTTTTTGTTAAAAAATGAATTTGTAAATGTGTCAAAATGTTTTGCGCTTTTTGAGCGGAGCAGTTGAATCATTCTTATAAGATATCATTGTTCAGCGAGATATTTAGTGGCGACATCTGTTGTTCTTTACGAAGTACAATAGCTAAGCTGTTAACCAAATTATAGCGAGCTTTTCTAAATTACAATTTAGTGGCGACATCTGCTTATTTGGGTCTTTAATAATAACGAGTTTTTAGAAACCACATTGTACATAAATGATTTGCAGTAATTTTTTTAATTAAATATTGAAGATTTTCTTTGAAAAATAATTCTTAAAATTAAATATTACATTACATTTTACGCTTTACATATGAGTTTTTATTGTCAGGATTTTTTCTTATGTGGCGAGGAGAGAATTCCTTTACAGAGATTTTTAATTGATTATCAAATTGAAAAAAATAATATTAAATGTAGGTCAGAAATATAAAGCTTTATAATTTATAAATGTATATATATGCAATAATCTTGCCCAGATTCTACATCGTCCATAATTCAGATTTTGTTTCCAGCTAATACTGCAAAACTTTAACAAAAAACAGATAAAATAATATAAATAAAGCAAAAATTTAACAACTATGCAATAAATCTTCTCGCTTAAGGGTGTTCTTAAATCAAAAAGGGCAACTTTGTGACACATGCTTTAATTAATTTTTGTTCGGTAATGCATGAAACTAGCAGGTGTTGTTATTCAGAAACTGTCTAATCGCACTCAATTTTCTGTTTTTTAAAAAACACAATCAATCCTTCATAACAAGCCTTCAAAGTGGACGTTTTTGAGCACATTTCCCGACGAAAGTAGAAAAACCGGTCGAAAAGCAAGAGAATAACGGGTGATCCCGTGATCGAAATAGCTTTGAACTGGATAGGAATTTAACTATCATAAAATGGAAAAATAAGTTCGATTCGAAATCGCTTCCATTGTCAGGCATTCCAATTTTATATATTTCTGTTAAAAAATGAATTTGTAAATGTGTCAAAACGTTTTGCGCTTGTTGAGCGGAGCACTTGAGAACACCCTTAAAAAAATTAAAATGATCAAGTTATGTAGAAGTCAGTCTTCATATAAAAGGCACATATTTGGCCTAATGAAAAAGAATAAATTTAAAAGGTGGAAAATTAAATTGCAGAATATTGACAGCAATGGAAATATTGCTTCAAGTCTGTAAAAGACAAATATGCATGTATACTGAATATAAATGTTACAAGGCTTGAATACTGTACTTCATGCAATTTAACTAATATTCTAATATGTTTATAGGTTTAAAAAATATTATTCAAAAAGACTTAATTAACTAAAAAAAATTTTTAAACCATTTTCAATCTTTTAATTGCAGTTAAAAATTGAATGAAGACAGTCAAGTTTTGGTTTTACATAAGTATATATACATATATATATATAGTCTTTTCCATAAATTTTCTTAGCTTTAGCTCTCAGCTGTATAAAACCTACTTTTATCCCACTAGTTTAATCTGATTCATTTGTCAAAATCAAAACCAGAACTGAATGCTTTAAAGAAAAATAAAAACCATTAAAGCAAAAGAAATTCTAGTTATTTAATCAAAACGCTTAAATTAATTTAAAGAAAAAAGTTAGGCTGCTATTTTGAAAATTAACCTTTTCCTTCTCATTCTCTAATATATATTTATGATATACACAAAATATCAGATTCATAATTTATCGGTCCACTTCATATAGCAATATATTAACCCAAATTGTGTATTGTTTGTATGGTTTATCAATAATATCAGTTATAGGTGAGGAAAAAAGAAAAAATTATGCAGACATCTTTAGGTGTCTTATTTTTAGAGTAGAGTGAAATCTGTCCTTGTTCTGTAAAATTAATATTTTCATATTAGTCTTTTGAAAAATTACTGAACTTAAATTATTTTTTTTTCACTTATTTAGATCTACAGACACAACATAAAGAAGTTGCCACCACTTCAAAAGGTTCCACTGATATAGAAACAGAAACTTCAGATGACTTAATAGATGAAGAACGAATAGAGCTTTTGACTAATTCTCGTTCCATTGATAGGCTTCTTAAATGGGCAAGATGTTTTGTAAGAGTAAATGATGGGCTTCAATGTCTATATTGTGGAAGCAGTGTGTTTTACGATTTCAAAAATGGCGAAACTTTTGCAGAAAAAGATGTGATGCCAAGATCATTTCGGAATTTAAAGACCGATGTTAAAAGACACATGCAATTAAACAAGCATATCACCAATTCGCAAATCTATTTTCGTGAAAAGAAAGAATCAGAAGAAATAGAAAAGGCAGCTAAATTAAATGCACTAAACTGTGCAAATGCTGCCTATTTCATCTATAAAAAGAATTTGTCCAATGAATCTTATCAAGATTTGGTGTGTGTCATGCATAACAGTGGCTGTGATGTTGGAACAAAAAAATCACTCAAAAGAATTTCCCCGCTTATATTTGCCATTTGTCCATTCTGTGCTGCTAAAGGAAATCTCAACTTTCATTACAAATGGTGATCTGCCTGTGGGAATTGTTGCTGATAAAATAACAGTTAATCACCGCAGCAGACATATTGTTGGCCTGAGAATACCAATTTTCGATATTAATGCGAAAAATTTGTTTCATTCTATTTATCTGGAACACAACTTTGTAAATGATTTTACAGGTAAAGGTTTATCATCAAGCATCCTTAATACTCTTAACAAATTTGGTTTGGATGCTCAATATGTGAGGCAGCATTTAGCTGGTTTAGCTGTAGATGGGCAATATATAAAGCTAGGTGTTGCTGATCACATAAAAAATGAATTGAACTTGAAAAATGTCCTGGCATCTTGGGACATGATGCATCGTATTGAATTAATGGAGAAAAATTCTGAGATGCCAAACCTTATAAATAAAGCACACAATCTTATACTAGAATGTATGAAAGAATTCAATTATGGACTAAAGTATGAGAATCTCGTGAACATTTCAACAGATTTTGAACAATTTTTGTACAAACCAAAACTTTTCAAAACTACGAAATTTGCTGCTTACTCGATGGACGTTTTTACCAGTTTTATACAAAATTATAAATTGTTTGTATGTGCTTGTGAAAAAGATATGGACTTATTTACCTTAAGAGACAAACTGTTAAATAAGACAACTATATTAGAATAATATCAGACTTGTATCATATTATATCATCATTTTCGAAATCTGTTCAATCAGCTCAAATCCTTCCTTGGGATTATTTGAGATATGCTAATAACTTCCATTCACATTTGGAGTTATTTTTGAGTTACATTGATGCCATGTCCCACATCAAAACAAATGTTGATCTATGCGAATTTTTGGAAAAAATTCCAGATATTTTTTTCTCACATTCCAAAACTGCTGTAGAAATGTTCAAATTTTCCACCTACCAAGATGTGCCACTTCCGGACAAACCGGTAAGTTCAAAAATATTAAGATAATTTGCTTCTGCCAGCTATAATGAAGAGAAAAAAATTATAAAAATGATATAACCGATATTAGCAAATTTATCAGATGCATTATGGATAAATTTGATCATTATACTAAAGGAAAAAATCAAGGTATAGATGAAGTTGTGAAAAAGTCTGAATGTCTTTTTAGTTTTGAGCATCTTATATTTCCACGGTCAGATGTTTCTGCAGAAAATTCATTAGCAGAATTTACCTCTGAGATCTTCTTTGATTATGTAAGTGATTTTCCTTGCATCACTGCAGATATTGAAAAGGACACTCTTCTTTTTAAGTATAAAGAATTACGTTCTTGGATGGAGAATAAAATAGCTGAAAGTCAAGATGAAGGCTTACTCTGTGACTTGCGAAAGCTTTATAAAGTAACTATGTTACAACTAAAGAAAAAGTTTCCCCTTATTTTAAAGCTTTTCATGTTTGCTATTTCCATCCCTGTGTCAGAGGCCATATGTGAGAGTTGGGGCTCTATAATTGCTAGTGTGATGCTAAAAAGACCTAGAGGTGATGATGGTTTTATAGAGGATATTGGCACATCTGATATGCGTGTGTTTATTATGCTGAATGGTCCAGAGAGTGGATTTAAGCACATATGTAAATTTTTGAAAGCTGCATTGATTGAGAAGTATGGTATGTCATACTTCCAACATTTTAAGCACGTTTCTACTAAAGCTGCTTTTAAACAATCTGTCACTTCAAAAGTAGTTAGTAGAATCATTGATTCAGACAATTGCTTACCATGTTTTCACTAAGTACCACAATAAATTCCTTTTTAAAAATTTAGCAGAGTTATTTATTTATTTTTAACTTTTAATACACTTTTATCTTAGTATATTGCATTAACTGAATTGCAGATTTATTTATTTGTATGGTTATGTGTATATAATTGTTATCCATTAGATATTTGTATCAGCAAATTTTGCTTTCTATACGATTTGAAAATGACTACAATTTTTATATAAAGTTTGGTTATGCATCGTTAGGAGTCGCAGACAAATTTTGGCTTGTGATACTAGTGCTGCAGATTGATATTGAAAATTCTGCTACTGGGATTCTGAGAATCTTATGCGGCACATATTCGTGACATTCATCCTCAAGAGATAAAAAGGGAAACTAGATGTGTCGACCTCATCAAATTTAATGCAGCTGAAATGAAACAGGATATGTCGCAAATAGTTACATAGTAGCTGGAAAGAAAGGACACGAAATGAACACATTCTATCAATTAGTTGCACGCGTGTACAACACGCACAATTAATCATTTTAAAATTTTTGAAAATTTCGCTTTCAAAAACAACTTTATTTGTAGTCATATTGCTTCAGCTTTGCAACAAATTCAAATTAGTAGTAGAATTCTCAAAAGATACCAGTTTGTGGTTGACAGAAATCAAATTCTCGTCTGTGTCTTCGCAAAATAGTGACACCTTTATTGAAATCATAGCATTGTGAGGAATCAGAAATATTTCATGTCACCTAAAAATAAGAGTATACCTAAGGATAAATATATACAGGGTGTTTCAAAATTATATGTTAATAAATGTAAAGACAGGTAGAGGGACCTTAGTAAGCTGATTTCATGTAAGAATGTGGGCACAGAAATGCAGTAGATAGCGCTGTTAAGTCGATAAAATCATTTCATGGCATGAATCGTCATTCTCCTTCCGGATTTCGAGTAACATGCGCCGTCTTGCCGATTTGCATTTCATGTATGAGGCGGCGCAAGAAAATGGATCCGCTGATCAAAAGATGGTACACGTACATGGATTGATTTTCAAGTAGGAATCTGAAGTACCTCCAAAAATTTGAGTGTCATCATCGGGAGTTATACACGAGTGCATCATTTTATGCTTTGAGGCGTGACACGGACACTGAAAGATATCGGAGAATTGCTGCGGTAGTAAAAACAATGCTATGCACAGTAGAGGAAAGTCCATCGAAAAGCGCGAGACCAGTTAGACGTGCGGTGGCTGTGAGCCACTTCCTTGCGCAGCCACATTCATGAATAGCATGTCGGCAACCTCCGCATTGGTGTAACGATGCATGTTGTCCGAAATCTGCGCGTTGAATCACCATTCAAATCAGCAAAGCGCTTTCATCCGTGAAACTCAACAGCGCTCTCTACTGCCTCAAAACTGCATTTCCGCACCCACATTCCTAAGGTCCCCTGTACTTGCCATTATATTTTTTACATATAATTTTGAAACAGAATATATATAGAATCATTAATTGTAACACAATATACATCATATACATAAACATACATACAGTATGTCCTGAAAGACGTTTGTCTTATTAATGGCGTGAGTTGTCATTATAACCTCAATACAATAGTTTTTCTTTATTTCTTATCATTAATCAGAATTAAATAGGAGAGTAAAAGGTACTCACCCGATAAATTCTTCTTCATTGAAGTATCCAAGAATTAAATCCACCATAGGAGAAGGGAACCGGGCGTATTCACATTTTGATCTATACACTGCACTAATTCATCTTAATAAAGACGTATAATATTATTATATGGTAAGTGTAAAACACACACACAAATTATTGTATACACACTTCTTCATTTTCTACTTTTAATTTTTAACACGCGAGAAAAAAACAATCACAGCAAAAGGGTAGTGCTCTCAGCAAGCTACAAAACAGAGAACAGAATGAATTTAAATCGATACATACATAAATCATAATATAGAAACAATTATTAATAAAAAAAGAGTCATTTAGAAAGTTTTGACAGTTTTTGTAAACCTGTAATTGTTCGCTCGTAATCACTGCTTCCAAGGTCACTCTAACGAGCACTTAACCTTATTTATGATGCCATGATAACTGTCACTTGTTGTACAACGGAGGAAATTATTTACGAATTGCGCAATGTTTCTATCAACTCCTCCTTAATTTCTGAAGTTGTGTTGTCACTCAGATGCAAGTTCTTCCTGTGAATTTCAAAAAGAGGTTTTGGCAGGGGTTTTGTGAATAAGTCAGCTATCATGATTTTGGTTGGGCAATATACGAGTTTTATTATGCCATCTTGTTTCAGTTGTTTTATGAGATGATATCTAAGTTCTATGTGCTTTGTTTTACTTGAATGTTTTTCAAGCTCTATCATTTTGATAGCCGACTGATTATCCTCGAAGAGTTCTATAGGATATGTTTGTGAAATATTCAGTTCTTCAAGTAAATTCACCAGCCATTTGACTTGATTAGCTGCATTAGCTGCTGAGATGTACTCAGCTTCGGCAGAAGATAAAGCTATGCAGGATTGTTTTTTAGTTGACCAAAGTATGGGATTTTTACCTAGCAAATATACATTACCACTTGTCGATTTTCTTGATTCTGTGTCTCCACCCCAATCAGCGTCCGCGTAGACTTCTAGCGTTGGTTTTGAATTTCCATCTATAACTAGATTAAAGGTTTTTGTTGTCTTGAGATACCTCATGACCCGCTTTACACTGTTCCAATCTTTCATTCTTGGCTTTTCGTTCCTTCTGCTTAAGATGTTGACAGCTGCACAAATGTCTGGTCTGCTCACTGTGGCAAGATATAAGAGTGCACCTATGGCTTGTCTGTACTGTGTGTTGTTTGGTAAAATGTTGTCATCATCTTTAAAGTGAGTGTAATTTGTTTCCATGGGTGTACTACATGGTTTTGCTTCTTGTAAATTGAATTTATTAATTAACTCTTCAATTTTTGAAGTTTGGTTAATTAAGTAGCTTTTGTTTACCTTTCGAATGTTCATGGATAAATAATTGCTTACGTCCCCTAAATTCTTTAATTCATACTCTTTATTTAAGTTCGCGATTATTTCCTCAATGGTTTCGTCTTTCCCTGCAATTAAGAGGTCATCGACGTATGTTATTATATAGGTTGTTTCATTATTCCTTTTCTGTGTAAAAAGACATGTGTCAATTTTACTTTGAATGAAATTCATGTTTTTTAGTGTTTCTGTTATTTTATTATGCCACGCTCTCGCGGCTTGCTTAAGTCCGTAGATTGCCTTATTTAATTTACAAACTTTGGTTTCCTGGTTTGGTTCAACGAATCCTTCCGGCTGCGACATGTATATCTCCTCATCAAGTTCCCCATGTAAGAACGCGGTGTTAATATCTATATGCTTAACATTTAAGTTTTGGTGCAACGCCGCTATTAATAATGCTCTTATCGTAGTATACGATACGACCGGTGCGTAGGTTTCGTCATAATCCTCTCCGAATTTTTGCGTATATCCTTTAGCTACTAAACGTGCCTTATATTTTTGTATTTTTCCGGTATTGTCACGCTTTAATTTGTAAGTCCATTTGCAACCTATTATTCTCTTATTCGGTGGAGGATCTACAATTGACCATGTTTTATTTTTTCTTAAAGAATTCATTTCGCTCTCCATGGCTTCTATCCAATTCTGTTTTACCGGAGAGTTTTCCATTAATTTAACTTCCTTATAATCCTTTGGTTCATTAATTTTGTCGTCTTTGACAATATATATAAGCCTATCAGGAGGTACGCCTTTATTTATTCTATCTGAGCGCCTTAGTTCCACAATTTGTTGTTGAGACGCAGACGGTGTTGTTTTTCCGTTCGAAATTTCTATCTCCACGAGATTTTTACAATTGCGTTTTTCGTCTTCATTTTGTTTTTGTTCAATTTCAGGCTTATCATTTACGTATTTGAATTTATTTTCAAGAAATTTTACCGTTCTCGCGATTTTTATTTCATTTCCTCCTACATATATGCGGTATCCCTTAGATTCATTGTCGTATCCCACAAAAATACCTTCAACAGCTTTATTATCTAATTTTTGTCTTCTGGCTTTATCAATATAAGCGAAGGCTTTGCAGCCAAATACTTTAACGTAACTTAAGTTTGGCTGTCTTTCTGTCCATAATTCATATGGCGTTTTTGCATTAGCTTTTGTAGGCAGTCTATTTTGTAGGTGGTTTGCCGTACAGATTGCTTCCCCCCAGAACTTTAAAGGTAGATTTGATTCATTTAACATTGTCCTTGCCATCTCAACTAACGACCTATTTTTCCGTTCAGCCACCCCGTTTTGACTTGCACAATATGGGACTGTATGTTGATGTTTTATCCCATTTGATTTGAGATAATTCTCAATTTCATCTGATGTAAATTCTCCCCCATTATCCGTTCTGATTTCTTTCGGTTTTTCACCAAATTTGTTGCTTATCAGCGCAATGAACTCTTTGAGTTTTTCATAGACTTCACTTTTTCTTTTCAATAGATAGATTATTGTGAATCGCGAGTAGTCATCGATAAAAGTCAAGAAATATGATTTCCCCCCAATCGTGGGTGTCTGAAAAGATCCACAAACATCCGAGTGAATAAGTTGAAGCCTTTTACTTGCTCTATACTGAGCAACTTTCGGATAGGGTTCATCAGTTAATTTCGCCTTAATACACGGTTCGCAATCTATATTATGTTTACAATTGTTTATCTGGATACCTCTTACTAATTCCTTTTGTGTAATTTCTTTAATCGATGTTAGATTTCTGTGTCCTAACCTTCTATGCCATAGTTCTAGACAATTTTTATTGTTGCACGTTTGTGTAATGTTCGCGTGGTTTTCGTTAGCCAACTGGACTTCATAGAGGTTATTTACCTTTTGTGCTTCTAAGCAGATTTCTCCATTAAGTTTGAAAGAGCATCGGTCATTTTTAAATACAATCTCACATCCGTTTTGGGTTGCTTTGCTGACTGATAGTAAATTCGTTTCGATTTCAGGTACTAGAAGTACATCTTTAAGTGTTATTTTATGAATTTTATTATCCGATGTCAGCGCATTTAAATTTACATCGCCTGAACCGTAAGCGATAAGTTTTTTTCCGTTTGCGATAGTCACGTTTGTTTTTTCCCTCGATTTTATCTCTGTAAACATTGATTCAGAGGATGCAATGTGACTTGAGCTACCGCTATCCACAATGAATGTTTTATTTTCTATCCCTTGTGTTATAAATGCATAATCTTTGTTTTCGCTGTTTCTCCATGTATTGTTTTTTCCTTCATAGCGATTAAACCTGTTATACGATTCCGATGCTTGTTCATTCTTAAAATTGTTTTCACCCCTTTGAAAAACGAGTGATGTAGAATAGTGTTTTTTGTAATTTTTGTTGTGTTGATTTTGTTGTGTTGTGTGTGTTTTGTTTTTATTGTGCCAACATTCTTGTGTGTTATGGCTTCTCATTTTACAAATCGAACAATATTTTGATTCCTTTTTAGCTGGAAACTTTTTCTGAGCTTTAAAAGCTTTCGCTGTATTATCAATACTTTCATAGTTTTCATTTCGACGATTAAACTCGTCAATCAGCTTGTTTTTAATATATGACGGAGTTAATTGTGCTTCTTCTTTACTTTCGAGAGCAGTAATTAAATTATCATAAGACTGGGGCAGAGAGCACAGGAGGAGCGCGGAAATGTGGTGATTATCAATTATTTCGCCTATAGCTGCCAAATGATCAACGAGCTCCATTATTTTTGTAATATGATTTATCATATTTCCATTTTCTGCTAATTTTATACTATATAACTTTCTAAGGAGAAACAATTTGCTTGTGAGATTTGATCTTTCATGTATTTCTTTTAATGCATCCCATGTTTGTCTAGCAGTTTGTAAATTCTTAACATGGGTTATCTGTGAATCATCGATAGTTAGATTTATCAATGCCCGGGCCTTCCTATCATTTTTGGACCATTGATCGGTCAAAGGGGTCGGTGGATTATCGGTTATTACATGGAACAGCTCTTCTTTAGTTAAGAGCATTTCAATTTTAAATTTCCATGTACTGTAATTCGTTGCTGTCAATTTTTCAGAATGAATTTAAATCGATACATACATAAATCATAATATAGAAACAATTATTAATAAAAAAAGAGTCATTTAGAAAGTTTTGACAGTTTTTGTAAACCTGTAATTGTTCGCTCGTAATCACTGCTTCCAAGGTCACTCTAACGAGCACTTAACTTTATTTATGATGCCATGATAACTGTCACTTGTTGTACAACGGAGGAAATTATTTACGAATTGCGCAATGTTTCTATCATGTCCCACCAAACTAAAGCAACCATGACTTTGTACCGTAATGGGGCAGATTCAGATTAAGATTCAGCAGCGCGGGATAACCCACCAATCGGCATAGGCTTCCAGATCCCGCGCTGCAACTTTATTTAAAAAAAAAATTACATTACATTATTTGACAATGTTTGAACATGGCATAATCTTTTTAACAATATGAAGATTATCTTTTTAACAATATGAAGATAATAATCCGTAATGGGACACGAAACAAAACCATGACAGCCAAACATATATGTTAAGACAGGCTATATAGAAATGCATATTTACAAGGAATGTCTCCCTCTCTGCCCCACTTGGTTAGGAAAAAAAATGAATACATAAAAAAGAGGTGGAAAAAGTGCCCCACCGAAATAAAGCCACTACTGTTAAAAGCCAACATATTCGCCATGCTTATATATGACTTGGAATATACGATATGGCATTCCATTTACCAATCCTTGGAAGACAGTAGAATCCCAGGTTTATATATGGTGGCCTCCAGTTCTGCCACAGATTTGAACCGTCTGCCGTTGGCATTTAACCCATTAGTGCCCAGCGTCCCATTTTTGACAGTTTTAAAAAATTCAAGTAAACGCATTTCACACCTGTAAAAAAGGAGTATAAATAAATACTTTCTTTCTCGAGACAAAGTCCTCGATAAATTAAGATAAAAGTTATCCTTGCTTTAAGAGTGGTGGGAAAATGCAAAATTTGAATTTTAACGAAGAAAATAATTCAAGCATTAATGGGTTAAAGTTCTACTGAGGATACCCCACGCATTTTCTTGGGTATTGAGATGAAGGTACATGGCTGGTCATTCCATGACATGTTCCCAATTTTCCAAAAACCATTCCTAGGACGATTTTGCCAAGGTTATGGAGGCGTTTTCCTGCTGGAAAATCTAACTTATGCCACAAATTCTCTCTTTACTTGGCAATAAATTGGTTTTTAACAATTCTTGGTGATTGGTAGCCTACATGCGATCCAAGGGAAGAGCTAGGTTAAGTTTGTCACCATAGCAGAAGCCTCCCAACACTTAATAGTGTTTCTGTGTTCACGATATAAGCCTCCATTGTGCTGTCTTCTAGAGAAAATTTCCTCTCCTTTCCTGATGTCATGCCAATAGAAAACAACGCAGTCTAAGCCATCCAAACTATTTTTTTTTCCTCATCTGCGAGGATGACAAAATTGCATACATATCAAGCGGCCAAAGATAATGCTTGAATCGGTCGTGCATTAACATAGCTGCGCCAACTGGTGGCAGGGTTGATAATGAATTTTTCAGGTTTTTAGTGTGACGTCATATATGCGCAGATATCTATTTTCTGCGTATGTTTTCTGAATTGTTACTCAATCATAACAGATTAATCATGTCTACCCGATTCATTGCAAAATATATTTGAAATGTTTGTGAGCTGAACAATAAAAATGATTCGTATTTTGCATGAAATAAGTTTTACAGCAACAACAACAAAACAATTAATATATAATAGTAATGCAACATTAATATGAAAAAGCAACTAAAAATAGTAGTATTTTAGAACTTAAAATAAAATGTAACATATGTGGCTTTAAATCTTATTTTAAAGAACACAAAATATTTTAATTTGAAAATAATTTCATTTTTCGTAATTTAATCTACTGATTTTTAAGGCTTTAATTTTAGTCAAAATGTGTGATGTCACATTTCTTCTTAACCCCTTCCCCTCCCCCCCCCTTGTCACAAACTGTCACAATTTCATGGACCCCCCCCCCCTTACCCTTTCAAGCATGATATCATTTATGGACGGCCCCTTAATTTAGAAATCTCTATAAGGAGTTGTCCGTGAGCTTAAAAAAAAAAAAAAACTTATCCACCAAAGTGACCATAACGGATTTTAAAAAATGCATTTTAGATAATTCAATAGAATTAACCCTTTCGGGTCTGGTGTACTATTAATAGCACATGTCTTTTAATGGAGTATTATTTTGTTTTAAGTAAATACTTTTGTTACTATTTACATGTAGTTATATATGTTATATGTAGTTATACATGTTAGTATATGTCTATTCATTTACTATTTGACTTCATTTATATTTAGGCATTTCGTAATAATTATAATTATTATTATTTGCTTAATTCTCTTTGCGCCGCTTGTGATTCTTTTATTTTAAACATATACCTCACTCTTTAAAATAAAAATTACTTTCCTGGAAGAACCATGTGTAATAAAGCGCAAAAAGTATTAGAAAGTTGTAATATAAGTTAAATCTTATTGTAATACAATATTTTCTAAACATCTCCAAAAATTCTTCCTTAGCCTATTGTCATATGAATATGAGTTGAATAGTATGCAAAACAACAACATTCGTTATCTTTCAGACTATGAAATATTCTTTAAATACAAATTAATCGATTTGAATAAGGTTATTAACGTTAAAGCAATTTCTTCTAGAAACTGAAAAACAATTCGGACCCGAAAGGGTTAAAAGCGAAACGAAATATCAAACAAACATTTTTATTATATATCGAATATATCAATACGGAGACCTTTATGAATGTATACGAAGAATTTAAAAGAAAAGAAGATTACCCTTAGCTTAAAATTCTACAATGAATTAAAAAAATGAACTTCTATCTTGTATGTACATAAAGAATTATACAAGTATTTCATCTGAAATAAATTTTTGCGAAATAACTGGAAATCCTTTATTATTATTATTATTATTAATTCTATTTGCCAGAAGATGGCAGCACTGAAACCTATCCACAACTTACATTAATTATTTTGATCTGTGAAGTATATTTATTTCTCAATATATTTTGAGTAATTTTTCATATTTGTGTGGTCTATATTGTTAAGTTTTGTTGAGCCCTTATTATTCACTTCTAGCTACGGTCCTGTGAAGAAAGGGATATATATTTTTTTAAAAATTCATGACGCTTGTGTAAACTTTGTACAGGGGCCTAGCTAAGGGAGGGGGGGGGCAGGGGGGAGCCTCCCCCCCAAACATTCGCAAATGTTATTACACTTGGCAAATTTAAAACTTTTAAGACAAATTTAATTAAAATTTTAATAAAAACTGCAATATATTTGCTATTTTTGATCAAACTTTCAAAAGTTACAACTCTAATTGGGAATATTATTAAACTTTTTACAAATAAGAACTATATTACATTTTCTAAGTGTGGTAAATTGGCAAAATTATAAAACGAGTAGGCAAATATGAAAATTTGACTTGGCAATTTAAGGTCTTCTCCCCCAAAAACTCCCATCTGAAACCAAAACTGAAAAAGTAAAAACTAGGCCGGTTGTGGATCATCCTCAGCTATCTTCTGCAAAAAAATTATGCAAAAATAGTAAAATTTGGGCAAAATATTTGAAGAGAACGCCCCCATAGACTTTACATTATCATCCGGGTCTTTTTCTGTGCCAAATGTTGCGCCTTAAGTATTTTTTTACTTCAGATTTCAAAGTCATTTGAAATTTTTAGATGAAGATCCAAAAATCCCCCCCCCCCCCGTCTGACAGTTGTGAAGTGGCGACATCTATTGCCATTTAGAAAATACAATATCAAAATAATTGATGCAGAGTTTTATCAAGGTCGTCAAAAAGTACAATTTAGTGACGACATCTGTTGCCATAAGTGCTTACTTAAAGACCATTATATTAATAGAAGGTTTTTTTTGGTTTGTTTGGTATGTATATCGGCCAATTATCTACACTATGGGATATAGGCCCTAAGGGGTGGGGTGCCCTCCGTGGGGGTCTTTCTAAGGGAACCTAACCCGTATTTACGCAAGGTTCGAAGAAAACCACGGAAAACTCCGAACGATTAGGCCGACGGTCGCGATTGGGTTCGAACCCAGCACCTACTTTGAGGTCAGAACCTCTCGGCCACTGGATTAATAGAAGGAAGTTAAATACTGGAGGTTTTCTTTTAAAAAATAATTCGTAAATTAAACTAATATATTGAACATTTTTTTTTCAAATTTTTTTACATAATACAGTAAAACCCCGATAAATCGGTTTAATTGGGACCGGACCCATACCCGGAGAATTAGAAAAAAATGAAATAAAATAAAACATACTTACAGAAAATCACATTTATGTTAAACTTATTGAATATTTACAGACAGTAAAAATGTTTACTTTGCTTAATTCTTCCGAAAAAGATTTCAGAAAAAGTTTTTCTTTATTCAGAATACGGCGATGAAACAATTTAATGTTATGGAAATTAGCCAATCTCTTCTCAAACTTGGAAAAAAAATTGACCAAACCGATCCGGATTATCCGGAGATCCGGGTTAACGGGGTCCGAAATGCCTGGGTTCTACTGTACTGAGTTCGCGACTGTATTATGTGAATTTTGCACGTTAATTTCAGGATCTTTTCTCTTTTAAGCGCTTTATTACTCTTATTTTTGAATAGGAATTTTCAGTTTTTATTTTTAGAATATTCTAAAATACTTTAGCAAAATTTTTAGTAACGTGAAGAAATTTAACTTTTCTGAAAATAAACACGAAACAACGCGTGTAAACAGGGGTTGGGTGGAGCACCCCCCCCCCCCACCCCCACCCCATAAATCTTTGAAAACAGTAATTATTTAATCATTTAAACGTGAAAAAAAATATTTAAAATATTTATATAACATTTCATAAAATAACATCTATGGAAATTATCTTTTATCTGTATTATTTAAGTACTTTATATATCTACTTATCATACACACTACTAAAAAATCAGCACAAATTTATAAAATTTGTTCCATGAGGCTTTTAATCCATGAATACCATGTTTAAAAAAAAAGGTGGGGTGGGGTACAATACTCAAAGAATTATAAAAAAAAAAAAAAAAAAAAAAAAAAAAAAAAAAAAAAAAATACTCAGATAATGAAACTACAGAAAAACCCCTTTTATCCAAAACAGGGGTGCAGAGAAAGGGGTTTAGTGATGCAAGATGCGTCTGCAATTTAGTTTTTTTGGGAGAGAATTTGGGAAAAAGTCCATTTTTTTTGGGAGGGGGATTTTTAAATTCTTAAAATTTCCCCTTTTTTTAACTGTTAAAAAAATCCTTGATTTTTTAATATCATTTTTAAATTTTTTGAACATTTAATTTTTAGAAATGTTCCTGTGTTTTCTTTCTTTAAATTCTAGATAAGGACAATAAGAACTCATTCTGTTGTGCTCAACTCGCTATTTTCTGAAGGTGCAGTAGATTATAAGTAGAATATATTTTACAATTGATATTCTGTTTAGGGGGGAGGGGGTCCATGTTAAAGTTTAAAGATTTTTTTTTCGGGAGGGGGGTGGAGGAATTTGCGTCATTGGGTTTGGAGGGGATGGTCACCACTCCGAAATGGGATTTTTCGGATAACCGAGGTTGCATAAGAATTTTCGAATAACTGGGAAGCTTATTTTGAAAACTTGTTTGGTGAAAAGCTATGATAATAATTTAGAACATCGTTGTAATAGAAGTATTGTGATAACGTATTACAGATTATGGCAGATGCGGTACTGGAATACATAAAGTGAAACTACCCGTAAGGCACGGTGACGTCATTGCGACGTCGTTGTGAAGTCACACTGTGACTTTGTGACCACCGATTGTCGATGTGAAGTCACAGTGACTAAAATGTGAAGTCGTTATGGCCGTTTTAGAGTCGTTTGTGACGTCACATTGTGACCACTTTGTTTAGTCACGGTGTGACAAATGTGTTTAAAATGTGTCATTTGTGACTACTTTGACATCGTGACGAAACTGTGACACAAGCGACGTTGTGAGAAAAGTGTTTTTAATGTAAATAACATGTTTTGAATATTTTTTGTAATTTTCCAAAGTTTTTTAAGAAAGTCAGATCTCAGTCACAATGTGACGTCACTGTATGGTGGCATTTTGTTCACAGATGTGATGTGACCACAGTGACTCACAGTGGCAATGCATGCTATGAGGGTAAGTTATTAAGATATTAGATGCGGCAGTTTGATATATTGAATACAAGAAGATACAACAGAATCAGACATGTTATTATTTAAAAGGTGGCGTGATAAAGCAGCATTGAAACGATGCAAAGTTGAAAAACGAAAGAAAATCACAACATATTTTGTAAAACAAAGGAGTATCGTACGTGTCTATGTAATAAAGTGCTCAAAATTATGCAATGGACCAAATAAATAAGTTGACTCTAACTTATTTTATAAAGAACATGCTTTTTTAATACTATTTCTACCAATGCCCAATAACACCTTTCAAAATTCTAATTTTTAGTTATCTTGCTTCTAATTTTTAAAGCTAATAAGTATTAAAACAAATTTCAATGTATTGAAAATTATTCGGAATTCTTCTGATCTAAAACTTAGAAATAAAATAGTAATCATAAATCAAAACATACTGAAAGGTGTCATTTGACATCGGTAAAAATAGTACTGACAATAATTTTTTTCACATTTAAAAAGGACTTTAAAGAATTTTAAGGTCTTTCGGATAATCGGGATTTGGATAACCGGGGTTCACTTGTATAAGAAGATTTCTGTGATTGTGATTGAACAGATTATTGCAAAATTGCAATTTCACTGTATGATAGTTTTGTTTTAAATGCTTTTATTAAATGTCATTGGAAGTCTAACCTCTTCAGACCTGAGCATAAAACAACTCTACAAATATATATTTATTGCTATCAGTAATATAAATTTATGCAATAACAAAATTAAGGTCTTTAAACAAGTGAATGATCAGCAAATCCTCAAAATTTTTTGTTGTAAACCATTTAAGTTAAATAATCATGAATATTTCTTACTTTCTTTGTCACAATGTCTTGGAGGTATTTTCGAAACTCGGATGAAAATAACAATAATTTTATGAGGTAATATTAATCAATGCTGACATTTATTGGTTTATTTTAAAGCAAAAAACACCCAACTTTATAGAAGTAAAGTAAAAATGCTAAAAATTCGAATGGTTTAGTTTTTATGAGGAAAGGAATGGAGGTACACATTTGTGTACCTCAGGTCTGAAGAGGCTAAACCGTCGTTTAATTTTAGTTTGATTTTTTTCTTTCACTAACTCTGATTACCATAACCACTGAATGTCTTTTTAGGTGCGTTCGTAATTTGGGTAAATACCTAGCATGTATATTCATCGTTCAGTCCGTCCGTCCGCATATAATTAACGCTAAAACTACCGAACCGAATTGCTTGAAATTTAAAATATATAAGTGTTGCCTAATTTTGTCGAGTCATTT
Organism: Maratus speculifer; assembly: GCA_964019185.1. Classification (NCBI taxonomy): domain Eukaryota; kingdom Metazoa; phylum Arthropoda; class Arachnida; order Araneae; family Salticidae; genus Maratus; species Maratus speculifer. The sequence continues at coordinate 49,924,238 of OZ025299.1, forward strand.
CAAATTTTATGAAAATCGGATGCATAGTTCAATTACAGGGACCGTCAAAAGCATTCCGTTCTTACATTAATATCAATAGGAAAAAGTAGTTTCAAGTAGTTCAAGTTTTAATAATGTTGCACTCTTTCGAACATAATTAAATTGATATGCATCTATGCAGTATATAATAAAACAGCGGTTCCCAAACTTTTGAACTCGCGGAACCCTTTTTGGGAAGAATTTCTGAGGCGGAGCCCCTGAACCCAACGATACTCTGTGGTTTACAAATTAATGTTTTTTGTACTTATGGAGCAGAGAAAAATCTGCTGGATAAAAATCCAGACCAGTAATTTCCAACATTGGACTAAAGTTCGCAGTTTGGCCCTTTCCTGATTCAGAAATACTGAATTCATAATAGAAATTTGTTAAAAACAAATTTTCTATTATGTAACACTTTAATAGTTTTATATAATATTACTATTATTGGACGCAATAAAATAAAAATAAGGACATAAACCCTCTTTTTTTGTATTAAAATATCTAACTTGATAATCAAGATATTTCAACAAAAATTATAGTTAAAAATTTGTGATTTCTGAATTGTGATTCACGAGTGTGTGTAACGAGGTAAACAAATTCTTTTTTACCCAAGCGATGTTCAAGTAGTAGTGTTTTGGGGTTAATGACATCCATTTTTAAAATGAGAAATATTCTTTTGGGATTTCCAGTAAGAACTCGGAATTAAAGATCGAAATTCTAACCATGGATTATCCATTGCATTGGGTCTTACGTAAAACTATTATTTATGGCGAAAACCACACACACACACAGAGAGAGAGAAAGAAATAAAGGTAAGTTGTACAATTTTCGTTTGCAGAGAGATTCTTCTGTACAATTCCAGTAGGATGCTCGCGAAAAAAGAAGAAAATGCATAGTTCCGTCACCCATGAGTAATTTTGTAACACGTTTCCACTAGTCCCGCCTACCCGTAATAGAATCATTCGATTATGGAATATTTTTTCGTTCTTTTTTAAGTTTCTAGTACTTCTAAATATGCAACGAAAATGAATCGCCTCTCAGCTTCTTTTTTTGAACTATTTTTAAAAAATACATTTAGAAGTAGGTCACTGCTTTAGTGTTTAATTGGACGCGGCAAAATCTATAAGCTTTATTGTTAAATGCAGCATTGTTAACCCTTTCGGGACGAACGACACTTATACGTGCCGCAAAAAGGCTTAAGAATCTTTGTTTATTCCCACTAGTAAAATTTTACTGTAAAATTTGCCTTATTTAATCGGAGCATTTATTCGATTTAATAAAGCAGAAATTTCTGTTTTTAAAAACCGGTGATAAAGCATTAAAAACTTTGTAAAAGGCTCCCATCGCGAAGGGGTTAACTTTTTTTGATATTTTATTTAAAGTATTTGGTTATTAATTATACTTTTGAAAGAAAGTTTCTTTCGTCTATTTTTTTGCCTCAAAAACAGCTATGCAATTAAAAACTCTACTCATGTTAAACGAACTGAAACTAGTAGAAAACTTAACTAACACAATGGGATACATATATGGGATTAAATTTGTATTATGGCGTGTACTCATTGACAAAAGTCTAAGCAAGGGGTGGAGCTGAGTAAAATTTTAAATTATTAATGTGATGACAAATGTAAAGAATATATTTTTTTAAATTGCTAGACTTATTTCTTATTGAAAAATATGGCAGAGACCTATTAAAAGAAAATTTTAAAGAGGGGCTTTAAAAATATTTTAAACGTAATGTTGTTTTGAATCATACATAGAAAGAAGTGGTATTAAAGATATTATAGCATCAAACTGTGATTAATTAATATAAATATCTTGCAATTTATAAGCATTCTTATAAAAATATGTGAAAACCCTTGGACGGTGAAAGGGTTAAATGAATTTGATAAGTGGTTTATGAAATGATAAAAGATACAAAGGGGGGGGGCGGCATTTTATTTGACAAACGATGAAAATACGATGAAAACAATGAAAAACAATATAGAAAATTTAAATATACAAATAACTTAAACAAATTAAAGAATTTAAATTTATATATAAAACTAGTTGGATGTGTCAATCCCAAAACTTTCTTCTATCTCATAAGTACATTTTAATATTAAACGTGGTGACCTCAAAGTTACCCTCTATCGAATTTCCTCGAACATTTGACCTAGCCTAATGAAATTCTAGTATTCGAAAAGCCTATAACGCAAAATTCAATTAATATTCTGATAAAATGAGCTTAGTAGTGCCTCATGTTGGGTAATCTATACTAAAACCTAATAAGCATCTATTTATGTCAAGACCTAACAGAATCTGAAATTTCATGGAATTTCGTCCATTAGTTCTTGAGATATAGTTATAACAAAAAATTTGCAAAACGTAGCACAGCAACACCATATCTTGGACAATTTATGCCAAAACTTAAAAAAGCGTCTAATTATGTTATGGTGTAAAAGAATCTGAACTTTGATGAAATTCTGTGCATTAGTTCTTGAGATACAGCTTGTTAAAAAAAACCGTGTAAAATATAGTACAGCAGCACTATCAGTTGAAGGATTTATAACAAAATGTAATCATCGTGTAATTATGTTATATGTCATTTTGTAACAAAATCTAAAGTTTGATGAAATTCTGTGCGTTGGTTGTTGAGATATAGCTATCGGAAAAGTCATGCAAAATGCAGCATAGCTGCATCACCTGTTGCAAGATTAATACCAAAATGTAATCAGCGTCTAATTATGTTATATATTCTAGTGTAACAGAATCTAAGATTTGATGAAGTTCTCTGCATTAGTTCTTGAGATATAGCTATCGCAAAAATCGTGCAAAATGTAGCATTGGAGCGCCACCTATAGGGCAGTTCACACCAAAACCTTATCAGCAGCTATGTATCTCAAGGTATAGAGGAATCTGCAGTTTGGTGAAATTCTGTGCATTAGTTCTTGAGATATAGCTATCATGAAAATCATGAAAAGCGTGGCATAGCAGCGCCACCTGCTGGTCAATTTACACCAAAACTTACTCAGCGTCTATGTATATGAAGGTCTCACAGAATCTGAAGTTTGGTGAAATTCTGTGCATTGGTTCTGGAGATATAGCTATCGCAAGAATTGTGCAAGATGTAGCATACCAGCGCCACCTGTTGAGCATTTCACACCAAAACCTTATCAGTGTCTATGTATATCAAGGTCTCACAGAATCTGAAGTTTGGTGAAATTCTGTGCATTAGTTCTTGAGATATAGCAATCTTGAAAATCATGAAAAACGTAGTATAGCAGCGCCACCTGCTGGCCAATTTTCACCAAAAACCAATAGGCGCTAATTCATATCAAGGTCTAACTGAATATAAAATTTTATTAAATTTCGAGCGTTGGTTCTTGAGATAGAGCGCCCACAAATTTTTTGTCACATACAGACAGACACACAGACAGACAGACAGACAGACAGACAGACAGACAGACGGACAGACTCACTGACAGACATTTTCTAAAAATAGTCAAAACGTGTTCAGGACCTTCTAAAACGCATAAATCCGTCGAAAACCGGAAGTCGAAAATTTTCATGAATCCAATACTTTCTTCTTGTAAAGATAGAAGAAAGTAAAAATAAACATGTATACGCAATGTACACAAATGTAATATGAATCTAACGAGGTATTGTAAATGATAGAAGACTCAATAAAAATATACTTTTAGCGACAAATATTTTTTTTTCTATGAAAAACAGTACAACAAATTTTAAATAATTAAAAATTAATACAAATAACATAAACTGATTAAAAAAAAAATAAAGATATAAAAATAAAAAGAAATATATAGACACATTACACACAAGTGAATCTAGTGAGGGATTTTAAATGATACAAGATCTTTTAAGAAATGATGTTTTAAGCGACAGACATTGTTTTAAAAATTAAATACAATTTTAAAACTAGGATAGAAGATTTAAATAAGTAAATATAATAAAAATAAAAAAACAGTTTAAGGAAATTATAATTCCGAAAATAAAAACAATATAATATGCAATATATACAAATATTAAATGCCGATAGTTTTTTTTCATAAAGTTTGACAAACAATAAAATATAAAAGTTTAGTGTGAAAAATGTGCATGAATTGTTTTGCGCAGTTTTTTTTATATCTGGTGCAATCTTCGACAACTGTAAGAGAATGTCTGGGTCTGCCTTTAACCGGTTACTGTATTTTATTTTGATATTTGTGTAGGTGGAGAATTCAGCTTTACACAGATATGTCGTTGAAAATGGGAATAAAATTAATTTTGCTCCGTCTAAAAAGATTTTGTATTTATCTGTCAAATGACACTAAAATACAGTGATACCTTGCTTTGAAAAGAGATTACTAGATCGTTTTGAGATGTTAAATCAATGAGAGCTTCAATTTCCTCAGAGCTTAAACTGTGTGATTTTGTTTTTACACTGAATGCATATAGTACCCATTTAAAATCGTCCAGTATATTATTTTGAGCAGCTGGAAAGTAATGCTCAAATGAATCTACCAGAGTTTTGAGATGATCTTGAATACCTTTCTGAAAAGTTGTTCAGAAACCGTATTACAAAGCAAAAAAGAATTAAATATAAATATATGTGTAGGAGAAGCTCTAAAGAACAAAACCATTCTCCTTTTTGATTCGGCAAGCAAAGTTAACAGCACTGGACAGGCTTTTCTGTTTCGATTTACGTTGTGCATTCGATTCAGAACACTGTTTCTTGCAGCTTATTTTAAATCGAATTTTTAAAACATATTAAATGCAAAAACATAAAATAAAACAATTCAAACCAAAAATATTATACAGAAAATAGGTACACGTATAATGCGAACATTTAAATAGCTTTGAAGTGTATTATTGTATTTTTTCAACCCGGTTATAAATTTATTTTTTAGATACACGGACAAAAATTCCTACATACTTTTGAAAATCTTTCACTTGGAATATGCTTTTTTTTTAATGTTTTGTTTATTTTCCTGGAACATCACGGAGCCCCTGGAAGGTTCAGGCGGAGCCCCAAGGGCTCCGCGGAGCACACTTTGGGAACCTCTGTAATAAAATATACATTCTGTACAATCTGGGATGCAAAGAATAATTTTTATTAATTTACAGCGCCAAACAAAAGTATTCGATTATATAATGGTATATGGGGAAACATTATTTGAGGACTCGTTTTTAGGTGCGTTCGTAATTATGTAAATGCGTAGCACCTATAGTTGTCGTTCAGTCCGTCTGTCTGTCTGTCCGCATATAACAACGCAAAAACTACCCAACCGAATCGTTTGAAATTTAAAATACATAATTGTTACATAATTTTGTCGAGTCATTTCAAATTTTATGAAAATTGGATGCATAGATGAATTACAGGGCAACAAAATTATTCCTTTACATTACGGTCAATGGGGGAAAAAATTTCAAATGCATTTTAATCGTTTGAAATTTAAAATATATAATTGTTACACAATTTTGTCGCGTCATCTCAATTCTTATCAAAATCGGATGCATAGCTCAATTACAAGGACAATCAAAAGTATTCTGTTCATTACGGTCAAAGGGGTAAAATGTTTCAAATGCATTTTAACGGTGTTACACTCATTCGAACATAATAACATTTATATGAATCTATAAAGTACATATTATAATATACATTTTGCATAATCTGTGGTGCAAAGAACATTTGTTATTGATTTACAAGGCCACACAAAAGTAATCCATTACATAAGGGTATACAGAGAACATTGTTTGGTGCGCATTTTAATTGTAATTAACTATTTACAATTTTATGAGATTGATATATGAGAGTGATATTTTTAAAACTTCGTTATCTGTATGTATAATTGCTGCTTAATTTTGCCGAGTCATTTAAAATTTTATGAAAATTGGATGCACAGTTCAATTACAGGGACAGTCAAAAGTATTCCGTTTTTACATTAATATCAATAGGAAAAAGCAATTTCAAGTGCATTTTAATGATGTTGCACTCTTTCGAACATAATTAAATTGATATGCATCTATGCAGTATATACATTCTGTACAATCTGGGATGCAAAGAACATTTTTTATTAATTTACAGTGCCACACAAAAGTATTCGATTATATAATGGTATAGGGGGAAACATTGTTTAAGGGCTCGTTTTTATTACATTAAACTATTTCACATTTTATGAAATCGATATACATTGCTAAGGTTTACTAGTATAATCGAAATCTGATAGTATTTACAGAGACACGCAAAAGATTTCAGATAGTACACTGTATCCGAAGTACTGTATACTATTACATCAAGATCTGAAAGTTTTTAGAACTTCATTACAGTACGATCGCGCCTCATTTGCTACATTTGACGTGCAATTGCCGACTTATTTTTTTCTGTTCGTTTAATTTTTAAGCGAATTAATTTATACAAAAAGAATTCAAAATCAAGTCATTACTCAATTTGCTTTTGGGGAGCAGGGTAACGGTCCCTTATGTGTTTGCAACTAGTACAGTGAAACCCCGATAATTCGGATTAATTGGCACCAGACCCAATCCGGATTATCCGGAGAATTAGAAAAAAAAAATGAAATAAAATAATACATACTTACAGAAAATCCCCTTTATGTTTCATTTATTGAATATTTATAGACAGTAAAAATCTTTACTTTGTAATAAAAAAGTTTGCATTTTTTTTGCTGCGTCAGTTTTCTATACCTTTTGCGAGCCGTACGGTCACGCATCCGCTTGAGCATAAGTAGTTCGTTGGGTGTAGTTTAAATAAGAAAGCTTAAGGTATTCTCCCGAAAAGATTTCAGAATTTTTTTTTTTTTTAAATTCAGAATACGACGATGAAACAAGTTAATGTTGTGGAAATTAGCCAAATCGCTTCAAAATATATTTAAAAAAAAAAAAAAAAAAAAAAAAAAAAAAAAAAAAATGACCAAACCGATCCGGTTTAACGGGGTTCGAATTAGCGGGGTTCTACTGTATATGCTTTTCTATTAACACGTTCGCATATAGATTATTGGTTCACAAATGCCAAACTCATATCTTTATTATGCTTAAAAATTAACCATTTCGGGTCTGGTGTACTATTGATAGTACATGCCTTTTAATGGAGTATTATTTTGTTTTCAGAAGTACCTTTGCTATTATTTAAATGTAGTAACACTAGTATATGTCTATACATTTACTATGTGACTTCATTTATGTTTAGACATTTTGTAATAATAATATTTATTATTGTTTGCTTAATTCTCTTTGTGCCGTTAGCAATTCTTTTATTTTAAATATATATTTCACTCTTTATTTTTAAAATAAAAGTTACTTTTCTGAAAGAATCATGTATAATAAAGCTAAAAAAGTATTAGAAAGTTGTAACATAAGTTAAATCTGATTGTAATACAATATTTTCTAAACATCTCCAAACATTCTTCCTCAGCCTATTGTCATATGAATATTAATCGGATAGTAAGCCAAACAATAACATTTGTTATCTTTCAGGCAATGAAATATTCGTTAAACTCTTAACTAATCTATTTGGATACCTAGTGTTAATGTTATTAACGTAAAAGTAATTTTTTCTTGAAAGTTGAAAAAAAATTCGAACCTGAAAGGGTTATAATGCTTTAAGGGGACGGTGGACTTTTTTTTTTTTTTTTTTTTTTTTTTTTTTTTTTAATTTTCATCATAGCAATATGAAATTTTGTGCATATATGCATTTCTCCAACAGCATGTAGAACACCTTCAAAAAATTTCCGATCTTATTAAAATTTAAAAATTTTTAAACGAAATTTTAAAATGCTCCTCGTGTTTTAATTTTTGAGATATTTTCTTGTTTTTGCATTTTTATCAATTTAAACTCTATTATAAACAAATCTGTGTAAGATTTTTTTTCAATCTCTTGAATAATTAATATTTTACAGATTTTATTTCTAAATTCCATATCGATTTACATCAAAATTATGCCTTTTAAAAAGTAAAAAATCAAATTTGACTATCTTAATGAAGGCAAATTTTAAAAAGCTTATACAATTTCTTTCTAAACAATATCAGGATACTTCCTTATCAATTTCATAAATATTGATAAAAAATTACGTCGCAAGGAGCATTTCAAAAATCTTAAAACACTGAAAAATTACTTTTGAGAAAAATAGATTTAAAGTATATAAATACACTTACCTTTATTATTTACTTCTTAAAACCTTTATAAATGATATTTTAATAAGAAAAAACTGTTTTGGTACTATACTATCGCAGAAATAAACCTTTTTTGCATCGATTTTGCTGAAATAAAGGTCTACTGTCCCCTTAAAAATCCGATATAATGATTTAATTTATTGTCTTAAAACTTATCATACATAATATTTTTTTCAATACAACTATTACAATTTCAGCATAATGTAAAACAAATAATTTTTGTTCATAGTATTCTCCAAAACATATCGTGAAAAGATACGTTTTTCTGTTGTAAACATTTAGTTATTTTATCTAGGTTTTGAGAAATATAAAATCCGTTTCAGTACGCCAATTTTATTATTTAGTCTCTTACTGTTAAGGCGCAACACTAGGCACAGAAAAAGACCCGGATGATAATGTAAAGTCTATGGGGGTGTTCTTTTCAAATATCTCGCCCAAATTTTAATATTTTTACATGATTTTTTTTGCACAAGATAGCTGAGAACGATTCACAACCGGCCTAGTTTTTACTTTTTCAGTTTTGGTTTCAGATTTAAAAAAAAAAAATAACTTTCGAAACCGGTTTAAACCGGTTCTTAAATTAAAACTATCGTAGTATAAAAGATATATAAGCAAAATCTTTCGATTTTGCTTATGTATCCTATAATATATTTTTATATAATAACTTATATAAAAATATATAAAAACGATTTTGCTTATAAATCCTATAATATATAAAAACTAGGCCGGTTGTGGATAGTCTTCAGCTATCTTGTGAAAAAAATCATGTAAAAATGTTAAAATTTGAGCGAGATGTTTGAAAAGAGCGCTCCCATAGACTTTACATTATCATCCGGGTCTTTTTCTGTGCTTTGTATTGCGCCTTAAATAGTAGCTGAATGATAAAGGATTTTCTACAATTTTATTTTTTATTCACTGACTTTTAGGGATAACTTAGTATTTAATGAATATCAATGAGTAAATTTGGAACAAATGCTTCGATTTTGATATTTCCTTTTATCATATAATAAGTTCGTTATGATTGTTACATAAAAAGAATTAAAGCATCAATAAAAAACGAAAAGAGAAATATTAAAATCGGCTATTTGTGGAGAATCCCGTATCAATAAGCTGCTTATCGAGAACAACTAACAAGTAGCTAACTCTTACCGCCGATATCGTTTTGAATTTTCACGCTATTTGAATGGATTTTTTTAATGGTTGCTCCAAAGAGTGTACTATTAAGGCGCAACACTAGGCACAGAAAAAGACCCGGATGATAATGTAAAGTGTATAGGAGCGTTCTCTTCAAATATCTCGCTCAAATTTTAATATTTTTACATGATTTTTTTTTGCAGAGGATAGCTGAGAAAGATCTACAACCGGCCTAGTTTATACTTTTTCGATTTTGCATATATATTTTTTATATTATGATAGTTTCAATTTCAAAACCGTTTAAACCGGTTATGAAATTTAAAGTTTTTTTTTTTTTTTTTTTCTTAAATCTGAAACCATAATCAAAAAAGTTAAAACTAGGCCGGTTGTCGATGAAATAATTTGTAATTGTTTAATGCTAATAATTATATTTATATAAGCTTAACCCTTTCGGGTCCGAAATTTTTTACAATTTTTATAAAAAATTACTTTTACGTTAATAACATTGACACTAGCAATCAAGATAGATTAAGAACAGTTTAATGATATTCCATTGTCTGATACATAATTAATGTTGCTGTTTTGCGTAATATTCAATTCATATACTTATGATAATAGGCTAAGGAAGAATTTTTGGAGATGTTTGGAAAATATTGTATTAAATTAAGATTTAACTTATATTACAAGTTTTTAATACTTTATTACACATGATTCTTTCAGAAAAGTAACTTTTATTTTAAATTTATAGAGTGAAATATATGTTTAAAATAAAAGAATAGCAAACGGCGCAAAGAGAATTAAGGAAATAATAATAACTATTACTATTATTAAATGCCCAAACATAAATGAAGTCATGTAGTAAATATATACACATATACTAAAATTAGTACATGTAAATAGTAGCAAAACTATTTCGTAAAACAAAATAATACTCCATAAAATGGCATGTACTATTAATAGTACACCAGACCCAAAAGGGTTAACTGTTTCAGCTTACTAGAAACGAGCTGTGATTATCATCTAAATTCTCTAACCCCTTCGCTATGGGGAACCTTTTACGAAATTTTTAATGTCTTGTTACCGGTTTTTAAAAAGAGAAAAGTGTGCCTTTTTAAATCTAGAAAATGCTCTGATTAAATAAAGCACATTTTACAGTAAAATTTTACTGGTGGTGATAAACAAGGATTTTTAAGCGCTTTTTTTCGGCCCGTATACCTGTCGTTCGTCCCTAACGGGTTAAAAGAAAAAAAACGTAAAAAGTTTGATAAATTCAGAACTATACGTCCGTTACAATGAGCGCTTATGTAAATTCGACAATTTACCCCAATGTATTTTATTCATAAGAATCTTATGAACACGTTCGCTGCCACTTACGTAAAGATGTGATGATAGTTAATGCCGCACTGTAGTAGTTGGGTTTTTCCCAGAAGCCGATTTACTTTTTTATGACAAAGAATCAGTGAAAGATTTTCCCGCTCCAGCGCGTGTCTGGCTATTGTACATCAGCCCACATTACGCGCTGGCGCGTGATCGGCAGCGAATGTGTTAAGTCTTATGTAAGTATCATACATTTGTTGTTTGAAATAAATTGCAATTATTTTTCTTGCTTATATATTTTCAAAAAATTTTAAATATTTATAAAGGCATAACAATAATATTTATTTGTGAGATATGTCCGTTACTGAACAAAATACATAAATAAACAAATAACACGAAATAAATATTTGTTTCTGAAAATGTTCAAAATTTATTTGTAATATATTGAAGCAGATTCTTTGTTCTTCATAAAATTCATGCAATAAAACAAGGATCTAACATATTAAATATCTTTGGAGGGCGTTTTTCGAATTACTTATACTAGATTTTCTTCGATAGTACTTTAAATTACTGTGCATGAATGAAGGATTAATATCGTTTGCTAACTTGTCCTAGGCAATAAAATTAGTGCTATTTTTATACTATTATGTTTTTAACTATCATCATATTTATTATATTAATATTATCAGTGGTATGATAATCTGTTTTACAAGGCAAGATTTGAGCAAGGCTAAAAATCTTAATTTCATAAATTAAGCAGAGGGGCTGTAGGATACAGAGGCGCCAACTTATATGGGCCCATGGGGCGCGAGCTCACCCAATAATTTGATATCTCTATCCACCCATTATTAATTCAGCCCACCCAATATTTTTCAAAAGTTGGCGCCAATGGTGGGACATATATCATATCCCATCTAATTTTAATTAAGGTTTGATCCAGAAAATTTCTTCTGAATTTTTAACCGACTTCAAAAAAGGAGAGGAGGTTATCAATTCAACGCGTATGTTTTTTTTTTTTTTTTTTTAAATGTATGTTCACCGATTACTCCGAAACTATCCAACCGATTAATTTGGTTTTGATGTTAAATGAAAAAGCTTGCTCCCGAATTGGTACCACTTCCGTTTTATAGAAATTGGTTTAGTATTTTTTTAGTAATTAGGCAAAAACTAATAAATTTGTGATTTTTCGCTAATTAAAAGTGTTGAATAAGTTCTCAGAATGGAGTGTAGTCAGGATGGTCGAGCGGTCTAAAGCGCCTGATATAAGCTCTGGTTTTCAACAGAGAGAGTGGGTTCGAACCTCACTCCTGACATACATGTATGCAATAACCTTTTTTTCGTATTATAATTTTTACATGTACATTTTACAAATTAAATACTAATTATGAAATTAAGAACATTCTGTGTTTAACCGTTAGCACAGAGTGTCAGAGATCTTTTATCAACTCAATGCTTTATCAGCGAAAGAGTACTAAAATAATAGGGTTGCGAAAAGTAACATGAGGTTGAAAAAGTTCGACAATAAGATTGCAGTCAGGATAGCCGAGCGGTCTAAGACTTCTGATTTAATTTCTGGTTGTCGAAGAGAGCGTGGGTTTGAACTCCACTCCTGACATACGTGTATAATATACAGTATTTTTTCCGTATTATAATTGTTATTAACTGACTCCAAAAAAGTAGGAGGGGGTTATCAATTTGACGCGCATGTATTTTTTATGTACGTTCACCGATTAGACTGAAACTATCCAACTGATTAATTTTGTTTTTATGTTAAATGAAAAAGATTACTCTCGAATTGGTACCACTTCCATTTCATCGAAATTGGTACAGTATTTTTTTAGTATCTAGGCAAAAACTAATAAAATTAGTGATTTCTCGCAAATTAAAAGTAACATGCACGTTGAATAAGTTCGCCTTACGGAATGCAGTCAGGATGGCCGAGCGGTCTAAGGTACCTGATTGAAACTCTGGTTTTCAAAAGAAATCGAGGGTTTGAAACCCACTTCGAACATACGTGTGTACAACAATCTTTTTCGTCTTATAATTTTTAACCGACTTCAAAAAAGGAAGAGGATGTTATCAAATCGACGCGTATGTATTTTTTTTATGTATGTTCACCGATTACTCCCAAACAATCCAACCGATTAATTTGATTTTTGCGTTAAATGAAAAAGGCTACACTCGATTTGGTACCACTTCCATTTCATCGAATTTGTTTCGGTACTCTTTTAGAAATTTTTGGCCGTAGGCAAAAACTAATAAAATTAGTGATTTCCGGGAATTAAAAGTAACACGGATTATGAATAATCTCGCCGAGTGGAGTGTAGTCAGGATGGCCGCGCGGTCATAGCACCAGATTTAAGCTCAGGTCTTCAAAAGAGAGCGTGGGTTCGAAACCCGCTCCTGACATTCGTGTATAATTTAGTATAATTTTTTACGTATTATAATTTTTACTAACCGACTTCAAAAATCGTTAACTTTTCACTAAAAATAGAAAAATAAACTTTTCTACCAAAAATTGAACCGACTTCAAAAACTACTGCAAAGAGAAAAATATTTTTTTTTACATAATAGTAATAAGAAATTAAATTAAGGGCGTAGCATTTACCATGCGTATTATTATATTTATGTATATTAATTTGATTTTTTGGAGTCGGTGCCAGCCAAGCCAAGTTCAAAATTACAATTAATTTTCCAATGCAATCGTAAATGTATAAAGTTAAATTTTTTTTAAACTAAATATTAAATCGTAAAAAAAACTCGTAGATACTTGGATGTGTGTCTATTGGAAAATTACATGTAACTTGATTTGACTGGCACCGACTCCAAATAATCAAATTAATGTCCATAAATATAATAATACGCATGGTAGATACTACGCTCTTAATTTAATTTCTTATTACTATTATGTAAAAAAAAAAAAAAAAAAAAAAAATCACTTTGCAGTAGTTTTTGAAGTCTGTTCAATTTTTGGTAGAAAAGTTTATTCTAGTAATTCTTACATATTTTCTTGTAACTGAGTAAGATTACAAAAAAATTTTTAGTAATTGCAAGGATCACTGAGAGAAATTAAATTTTCTTTAGTAGATAGACCCTTTATTTTACAGTGTGCACCATATATCTAAGCTTCCAGCATAAAATCAATGATTCTCATTGCTCCAAATGGGCAGATCACATATTTTTAAGTTGTTGAATAACTATATCAACACAAAAAATAGCTTATCTTCTATTGTATTTTAAGTGTTGCATTATTGACGCACTTTCTGTACTAATTAGGCAAATTATTACCGATTGAACATGTTTTAATTCTTCTTGCTATTTTCAGGTGAACAAGAACCCTCTTTTCTTAACATTTTAAAGGAAAAAATTTTAGAAATTATGATCAGGATTTTTGACCAGAAGAAAAAAAAAAAGTGTAACCCGTTTCCTGTCTGTTAAACAGCAAGAGAGGGGGCAAAATCTTGCGGTTTTTTGGGTGGTGCTCCAATGAGATATTTATTGATCAAATGCTTTTGTTGAGCTGACGCCAATGTCTGGCTCGTTTCAAAGGGAGACAGGGGTTACCAGCATTAATAAAATCGTGCAGATATTTTGTATCGTTAACAGGTCACTTTGTGGTTAAGAGTATGTTCAAATATTTCGTTTTCCGTGTTTGATGACCTGAATATTTTTGATGCAATTAAAAAATCATTTTCCTTTCTAGATTTCTTCATGTTATTTAAGGACCAGACACATAGCACTAACTTCTTGCGGGCAGGCGTCGCTATTTTTGATCTTTCGTGTCGGCACTTTGATGTATAAAGTGTTTTTTCAGTGAACTTTTTTGAACTTCAAGAGAGAAATCGAATTCGAAATCAGTTGACAGCTTTACGACTGAAGATGGGGGCGAGATAAACTTTCCCTTCCTTTGTCAATTCGGTAGGGTCAGTCCCTCAAAAATCATTTAAAGAGGTTTCACCTTTGTTCCGTACGGAAACAAAGATAGATTTAATTTTCTTTTAGTGTAATAAAATCTAGTGCTGTTCGCTCGCAGGCTTAAGGTCCACGCACATAGCACTAACTTCTTGTGCTATCTTTGATCTTTCGTGTCGGCGCTTTGATGTATAAACTGCACTTCTAGTGCACTAAATCTGAACTTCAAGAGAGAAATCTAACGCGAAATCAGTTGACAGCTTTACGACTGAAGATAAGGTAGATAAAAGTTCCCCTTCCTTTGTCAATTTGGTAGGGTCAGTCCTTCAAAAATCATTTAAAGAGATTTCACCCTTGTTTCGTTCGAAAACAAAGATTGATTGATTGCTCTTTTAGTGTAATAAAAACTAGTGCTGTTCGCTCCCAGCTTTAGATGGTCTAATTCAAGTGCCTTGTCTGGTCATTTGGGTTCATACATATATCGGGTTATGGGAGAGAAAGTGATAGTTACAGACAGTGGCGCCAACTTATATGGGCCCGTGGGGTTCGAGCACACCCAATAATTATGAATAATAGCATACTCAATTTTCATTGTTCTAGTTATTTATTTCATTATTTTTCATTTTTCTCCTTTGAATAAAATTTATTTTGCCAATGACCACGTGTTTTAATTCTCCAAGTAACACCCATAATTCCAAATGATTGAAATGTTTTGGTTCCATGTTTAACTTTCTTCTAATTCAATTTATAGCCATGTTCATGATATCATGACATTACAATGAATATAAGTGTCGTAATTTAATAAAATTGCAACTTTATTAAAGCATGATAGCTTGACTTAAAATTCCCATCTTTCACCATCTGTCAACCCTTCAAAGAAAAACAAACTGGTCGCACCATTTTACAAAAATAATTTCGAGCCCACCCAATATTTTTGAGCCAAGCCAATATTTTTAAAACTTGGCGCCACTGGTTACAGATATATTCTCTTTTAGATAATATTTACATTGTAAAAAAATCCGTAAAAAGTTACGGCAAAAACTACTGGCAGCAATGTTGCCAGCAGTTTTCGCCGTAAAAAATGCAGTAAAATTAGATGTAATAAAAAAATTGACATCTAATTTTACTGCAATTTTTACGGAAAAAAACTGGTTGCAACATTGCTTCCAGCAGTTTTTACCGTACACTTAAAGGATTTTTTTTACAGTGTATTCATAATATTACATAAGATTTCTTCTAATAGGGCAACTTTATTCGCCCTGCTTGTTTTATACTAAACTATAGCACACTGTTTTTTGAAAGGACTTTTATTCTTCTTCCTGCTTTATACTTATCGTCAAAAGTAGTTTTAAAAGGATTCCTTAAGGTTGTTCTTAAATCAAAAATGGCAACTTTGTGACCTATGCTTTAATTTATTTTTGTTCGGGAAAGCATGAAAATAACAGGTGTTATTATTCAGAAACTCTCTAATTGCACTCAATTTTCTGTTTTTTTAAAAACGCAATAGATCTTTCATTACAAGCCTTCAAAGTGGACGTTTTTGAGCACATTTCCCAATGAAAGCAGAAAAGCAGGAGAAAAACGGGTGATCATGTGATCGAAATAGCTTAGAACTGGATAGGTAATTTAACTGTTATAAAATGGAAAAATAAGTTCGATTCGAAATCGCTTCCATAGTCAGGCATTCAAAATTTATATCTTTCTGTTTAAAAATGAACTTGTAAATGTGTCAAAACGTTTTCGCTTGTTGAGCGGAGCAGTTGAGAACAACCTTAATTTGTCTTCAGTGGCGTCAACTTTTTAAAAATATTGAGTTGGCACAAAAATATTGGGTAGGCTCAAAAATATTTTTGTAAAATGGTGCGACCAGTTTGTTTTTCTTTGAAGGGTTGACAGATGCTGAAAGATGAACATTTTAAGTGTCAAGTTATCATGTTTCAATAAAGCTGCAATATATTAAATTATATTCTCATGCTTTTTTTTTCTTTATAAACGCATTTATATTTATTCTAATATCATGATATCATGAACATGGCTATAAATTGAATTAGAAGAAAGTTAAACATGGAAGCAAAACATTTCAGTGTTTTGGGATTTATGGGAGTCAGTTGGAGAATTTAAACACATGGTCATTGACAAAATGAATTTTATTCTAAAGAGAAAAATGAATAATAAAATAATAATGAAATAAATAACTGGAATGATGACAATTTTGTACGCTATGATTCAAAACTATTGGGTGGGCTCGGGCCCCACGTTCCCCATATAAGTTGGCGCCACTGTTTGACTTCATTAAAGGTTGATAAACTATAACAGGCTTCTCAAGCTAACAATTTTCATTGTCATTTCAAATTTGACAAACAGTTGAGTATCATATATATACCGGGTGTCCCAAAAATGACTGATGGATTTTAAAATTCAATAACTTTCAAACGGTGACAGCTATTTAAAAATTTTTCGCAGGAGGGTTATGTATAATGTCAGGAGTTTTTTTTACCGTAATTTTTTATTTTAATTCGTATCTCAAACAATAGCTGGCGCTGACGGCGATCGAAGGCCAGGTGATCTGTGCTGAGTGAAGCGTCGACCTGGCCTTTCAATCGCCGTCAGTGCCAGTCTGTTGTTGGAGATGCGAACTAAAATAAAAAATTACAGTAAAAAAACTCCTGACATTATACCGGGTGATCCAGAAGTTCCGGGAGTTTTCAAATGCTAATAATTAACAAACTATAAACAATAGAAGTATGCGGTTTTCACAGAAATGCTTAGAAACTTATGGGATTTGTATTTTTGATGAAACAAACAAATTATGTTAGTTACACTTTTTGCCAACAGGTGGCGCTAAAATTGACAGCATTATTTTTATGGTATGATATAGCTCGCTAAAAAGAAAGAATTAGTGTCCAAGAGTTTCAAATTTTCATTATGACGCCCATAGCTTATAAGTACCGCTGTGAGCCGACGCAAAACAACGTGCACAGTATCTTCAAAGGAGAAAGAAATTCCAGATGAAATTTCAAATTTATCGTGATATTACAAGTGTACTGATTCATTATGAGCTGGTGATTTCCACCGAGTATTGGCATCGAATTCTACCTCATTTACGATTGCAACAGACATTTGGGATTTCCTGCTTCTATTACGATCTTTCAATTAGACTTTTTCCTCAAACCTTTCTTACCATGGCATTTCACATTTCTAATGGCCATCGAATCTTTTTCTATTTTTACTTCCGTATTGTACGGTAAGAACACATCTCGACATGCAAAGAAAGCATGTCTAAACATGGCAGTTATTCATCAAATTTTGTATCAAAATTCCCTTTCAATGCAATTTCATATTTCAACCACTTTAAAAAAAGTGATTGAACATAAACCACCCTTAAAACGAAATCTCATTAATAGCCTACAAAAGATGTTTCGCAATGAACTCATACTCATGTGTCTATAAAGCATATTTTATAGTTACATCCAGTGTTGTACAGCAGCGCCACCTGTTGCTAAAAATTGTAACTATATACATGTAAAAAAAAATCATGCTAAACAAAATCCCACGTGTTTCTGAGCATATATCTGAAAACCGAACCTTTGTATTGTACATAGTTTCCAAATTATTAACATTTCAAAACTCCCGAAACTTTTGGATCACCCGGTACATAGCCCTCCTGCAATTTTTTTTTTAAAATAGCTGTCACCGTTTGCAAGTTATTGAATTTTAAAATCCATCAGTCATTTTTGGGACACCCGGTATATATTTATAATTAATAAATTTAGATTCGTTTTCTAAAATTCGAGGAATCATTCTTAACTCGTCTTGAAATTATGATCAGCACGAAATTGATTTTTGCTAGAACAGAAATATCTGTGGTTTCCGGTAATAACCAGATAAGGCGCATTTTTAAAAAAATGAGATAATTTGGGAAAATCTAGCTTTAAAAGAGTACTTTCATCTGCCATACTACTGAAAAATGAAAATCGAATACTTCCCGTCATAGGGCGACTACAAATTTTCATTTAAATATTGAGAACATTTTTAATTGTTTCTCAATTAATAAAAAACATTTTTATATAACTGTTTTGAAAAAAAAAGAGGTTCTTATATCCTAATTGAATGTAGTGAATATTATTAAGTTCTAATCTATTTTATAAAAGTAATGATAAAAAGACATTTGAAAACTTTAAACGTTAATTACTCAAAATACTAAAAATGTGCCTTCCCTGATTATTACCGGAAACCACAGATATATGCTTACACACACAGGAAAGATAGATACACAACTTGTGGGAAATGAATACATACCAGTTACGCTTGCCGAAACGTACGTGAAAACAACGTACTATTTAACGTCGTATATAAACGTCATAATAAGTGAAATGGCGTACTACGATTAGAGTAAAAATTGCCTTTTACCATTCGGTCATGGATGCATCTAACAGGGAAAATTCTGATACAGCTACAAAATACTTTTCTTTTACGAATTGAATATTTCCAGCTGAGCGAAAAATTGCCCAGACCGGGAATCGAACCCGTATACTTGGCTTACAAGGCCAATGCTTTACCTGTTTAGCTAACCGGGCAATAACCGGCAGGGATTTTTTGCTCAGATAACCTTATTGGCCATAACATCTGGTCTGTCATTTAGACAGCTCGGCAGAATAAGCCGCAGGTAATGGAACTCCATAGAACGATGGATACGTAGATGTACTATTATTTTAACACAATCTAACTGATTGGTAAACTTATCATACGAATTGAATATTTCCAGCTGAGCGAAAAATTGCCCAGGCCGGGAATCGAACCCGGATACTTGGCTTACAAGGCCAAGCTGGAAATATTCAATTTGTATGATAACTTTACCAATCAGTTAGATTGTGTTAAAATAATAATATACTTTTCTTTTATTCATAACTACTTGTTTTGGTTAAAGTATTAACAAAAATATTTCTGATAAGTTTTTAAAGTCAATTTCAGTTCTACATTTATTCAATTTTACTTGTTCTCATGTATGTCAATATGAAAAAAATCAAATGCAATTTAAACTAATTTTCATTTCTACATTTCTTTATTTTTTGTGTCGTCAATCAAGTGTCAACGAATATTTGATGAGATAGGCTAAAATTCTTACGTCATCACTTTCTCCACAGCCTCTACTGAACACAGGTAAATATTAAGAAATATTAATTATTACTGATTTATAAGTATTTGGACATAGTTAAAGCGCACAAAATCTAATCTCATTTCGGATAATGATAAAAAAGTAAATGGGCATTTTGTTAAAATTCATCACTCCCTCATAACTCTTATGTTGGCGTATTTGGAGAGAATCACCCATATATATAGTAAACGACGCAGGAAGCAGAGTTCCAAGATGTCACTTTATCAATGTTTAATTAATAGTTCTTGGCTAAATATTTTAATACAAACTAATATACATATTTCTTGACTAATATATATATACTACCTCTGACAATAAAGTTCGGTAAATAGTCCTGTAGCATTGATGTAGATAAAATATTAACGAAATCTATTATACCATACTTCAAAATAGCAATCTCCTATAACTACGCAATGCTGAGATCTGCCATACATGTCTTGGGAAATTCGCAAGAGGTCTTCTTTTGAGATGAATTTCAAAAGCTCCGTCACGTTTCGGTTGGATGTCAGCAATATAGCCAAATCTCTTCAAAAGTGCGTTTGAGTCGTGAAAATAGGAAGAAGTCTGGAGGATTGAGATTTGGCGAGTATGGTAGGTGTTCAATTTGCACCATCCTTCATGAATTTCTTTCGGTGTCTTGCAAAGCTTAAAACTAAACTTTAAACTGATCTTTTATTCGTTCATTTTCCTGTTCTCAGTTAAGAACCAACACACTGAAGAAGTACTTAGTAAAGCACGTCTTACACAGAACATAAACGACGCTCAACTGAACAACGGTGGGGGAAGATGGTCTACACTTACCTCTATGCAGGTGCAGCGTTTTGTTTCCCCAGTGTTGCCAGATCGGTCGTTCTGAATTCATTCACCGAACTTTATTGTCAGAGGTAGTATAAGAAAAAAACACACAGTAAATATTCTGGTATGGATCATCAGCCGATCCTATGTAAAATGTTTCAAAAGACAGGGAACATCGTCTCGGTAAAAAAAAAAAAAAAAAAAAAAAAGGGCATACGGAAACCCGCCTGTTTCCAGCCAAAGCTCTAGGTCATCTCTTCTCCAGAAATTTTAAAACGTTCACACCCTGCATATTGCACTTAGCTTGCAATAATTTGCCTGGGCCTTGGACTTCGTGCAGGTATAGAAATACAGTCAAGGCCCCACACTAGGCATAGAAAAAAACCCGGATGATAATGTAAAGTCTACGGGACCGTCCTTTTCAAATATTTCGCCCAAATTCTATTATTTTTACTTTTTTTTTTTTTTTTTTTTTTCTTTTGCACAAGATTGTTGATGACGATCCATAACCGGCCTAGTTTTTACTTTTTCGATTTTGTTTATATATTTTTTTTATATTACGATAGTTTCAATTTCAGAACCGGTTTAAACCGGTTTCGAAAGTTAAAGTAATTTATTTATTTATTTATTTTAAATCTGAAACCAAAACTAAAAAAGTGAAAACTGGGCCGGTTGTGGATCGTCCTCAGCTTGTGCAAAAAAATCATGTAAAAATAATAAAATTTGCGTGAAATATTTGAAAAGAACGCCCCCATAGACTTTACATTATCATCCGGGTCTTTTTCTGTGCCTAGTGTTGCACCTTAAAGTATGAGTATGCTTTTGTGGTTTTTGAGGCGAACTCGCCTCTTCATATATATTTTCCGTAACATAAATTAGAAGAAGAGATAATTTCCAGTCGAATGGCTATTTCCGTTTTTTTTCATGGGACAATTTTGTGTTTAAAATATATGAGGTATTTTTTTTTCCTTGGCCAACTGTACGTACAAAATATGCCACAAATTCTTTATAGGATTGAACTCGGTAGATTCAGAAGAATTTTCAGCAGATTTTTTGTACGTTTATTATTTAAACTTTTATGTTAGCCGTATATTGCTGATCGTTGCAGTGTTAACACATGTTACCCATTTCTGAAATGCTTCGAATTTTAATAATTTGTATAAATTTTTCTTTTTTATAACAGGAAAATTGTATAAAATAATTCTCTATAAATGTTTTTATCAATTATGGGGAGATGGAAGCATAAAATGGATATTTATTTCTATAAGGGAACAGTGGCTTTTATTTGAGCAAAATCGTCACAAAAAGGTCTATTTCTGTGGTATAATAGTACCAAAACAGTTTTTTCTTATTAAAATATCATTTATGAAGGTTTTAAGAAGTTAATAATAAAGGTAAGTGTATTTATATACTTTAAGTCTGTTTGTTTTTTAACTAATTTTTCGGCGTTTTTAGATTTTTGAGATGCTCATTGCGACGTAATTTTTTATCAATATTTATGAAATTCATAAGGAAATATCCTGAAATTGTTTAGAAAGAAATTGTGTAAGCTTTTTAAAAATCGTCTTCATTAAGATAGTGAAATTTGATTTTTTACTTATTAAAGGGCAAAATTTTGATGAAAATTGACATGGTATTTAGAAAAAATCTGTAATATATTAACTAGTCAAGAGATTTAAAAAATCTTACACAAATTTGTTCATAATACAGTTTTAAGTGATAAAAATGCAAAAGCTAGAAAATATCTCAAAAATTAAAACACGAGGAACATTTAATTTTTTTTTTTTAAATTAAAAATTTTAATATGATTGGAAATTTTTTGAAGGTTTTCTATATGATATTGGTGAAATGTATATCTGCACAAAATTTCATATTGCTATGATAAAAATGAAAAAGAAAAATTAATCGTCCACCGTCCCCTAAAATGAAGTTTTTTTCGGAATTTACAGATTTTTCATTTTTTAAGATACCGAAATGTAAACAAGTGTGTAAGTGTGATTATAGATAGTACAGAGGGTTTCGTTTAATGTAGCTTTCAAAACAACTTATACTTTAATTAATAAATCTGAATTGTTAATTTGTAATTAGTAAATTCTTACGCAGATGGTAGCACTATCAAATTTAAATTTAAAATAATTATAAAAGGAAGTTATTTATTTTAACCAAATTAAAAATGTTCAAATCAAATTATTTAAATAAAATTTAACATGCCAATTTTTTTGAAAATCCGAAATTTAAAAAAATTAGCGGAGATGTAAATGAAATTTTAAATTTCTAGAAACGAAAAAAATTGTTTAACCCAAATTTAAAATATCGAATCATTAATAAATCACAATATCTTTTAAAATAGAAAGAAAATTAAATTCTAAAAAAATATTATGAATGTCAGTAATAAAAAAAAAAGTAATATAAAACCTTGAACTGGCAAAACAATTCTAAATTTCTTTTAATTAAATCCTTCTTAGCATGAAAATTTCAAGTTCCAGCGCCAGAAAATTTGAAATTTAAATCGCAAAAATGAACGTTGACATTGATAAATTTTATTTAATTAAAATAATAGACTTTCTCAAAATTTTATGATTTGCCGTGTGACACAAAGGAAAAGGTTTTTGCGGCAGCTGAAAGTTACAAAGTTGGCGCATGCGTATTTGAGCTCTGGTTTGTCGTCTGCTCGAAAATCGAGATAGAATCTAAACAACACTGCAGTTAATAATTGGGTAAATTTCCCTCGTTCTCAAGCGAATCTATAGCATGCCACTGCTTGCACTTATTCTTATTAAGAAAATTCATTTCTTTCTTAAAAATAGTAGATTAAGCATTGAAATAACTGTAAATAATTTTCAATAACAAGAAAAAAATTCTGGTGTATAGACATAAATATTTAAATTTTTTAATTGTTTTATTTGTTTATCATTATTTTTTTTACTTATCATTACATATTTAAACATGCAAAATTTCTTAGTTAGAAAACTACTTTACACGACAAAATGTACATTTAATTTACATTTTTTTTAAATTTCATTTATTATACATATTTTTTCAATTACGGTTCAAAAATGAAAATTTTCTATAAATTTTGATGGAAATTTTCGTTCCAAATATTAGACCGATTGACATTAAGGGGGTAGTAAGGTTAATTCGAGGGAAGAAAAGCATATTTTCTATCATTTTTTGTAAGGATACAATTAATATTTATTTAGTTGTATAGTTATAGTATAATTATATGTCATTTAAAGAGTATTCTGTGAAATTTTCATTAAGAAATATTAAAAAATGAGCCGATGACAGTGAATCTGTGAAGACGTCCCAAAAAAAAGTTGATTTGCGGTGAACCGCATAACTCATGAATGGATCAACTGAAATTAAAAAACCAAATTGTTTTAATTAGTTGATAAGTTTCCTCAGGGAACGCAGTCGAGTTTTTTTTTTATTATTGATTTTTCAATTTTTTACAAGGCTCGGAAGTCAAAATACTGATTTTTCATCAAAAAAATCTGATATTTTGTTTTTTAAAAGTAAGTTAAAATAAAAAAAATAAAAAAAACTCGACAGCGTTATCTCGTAATTTATATAAAGAAAGAGTGTGTAAAATTTTAAAAAGATCGGTTCAGTAGATTTTGAGCTACAGAGTTCACCGGCTTCGAAAAAGCGAAGTGTTAGAAAAACACGTTTAAAGTTTCACAGACGTTTTTGTCGAAATAGATATTTGTAAATTACTGCTTTTTTCATATACTTACACAGAATCATCAATGCCAGGGCCCATAAAGCGAAAAGCTGTCGGAGATGATGTCCAGAGCATCTTGTTGCTCTTGTCTACGACGAATCCTGCCTTCTTTGCTCTCCTTTGCAGCCTCTCGCTCCGCTTTACATACTCGAAGACTATCTGTTGTTCGCGCCCATTCATGAGAACTTGTTCCAGTTTTTATGTCCATTTCTTGCAAAAATGACAGCAGAGAAAAACAGCCTTCATTAAATGTACATGCTGCAACATTAGCTGTAATTTCAACGACGTTGGAGGTGCCATTCACTGTTTTTGGAGTAATTTTCCAAATAAGTTGATTAAGGCTTTCATTATTGTTCTGAGTGAAACCTCCAACACATCGTTCCAGAAGTGCATCTTTGCTTAAATCCTCATAAATAGGTTTGATGGCTTCTAGCACATTATTCGGAAGTGCGGTGTAACTGTGTTTGGTCAAGCAGTCAAACCTGGTCAAGCAGTAGCAGCTACTTGGTAGCTGATTGTTGCGGCCACATTCCTCAGTGTGAAATAGGAGGGCGGAGACTTACAAGTGTATATCTCCCTCAGTTTTACTTCAATTGCTTTCAAATTTTCACAGAATAATCTTAAGATGTTGTACATTAATATAAAATAAAAATAAAAAATGCAAAAAAAAAAAAAAAGAAAAAAAATACCTTACTACCCCCTTAAATAAATCTTTCACTCTGTTTTGATTTTTGAACAGAGGACAAACCAAAGCTCAAATACGCATGCGCCAACTTTGTGATCCTCAGTTGCTTTAAAAACCGGCTCCCATGACACGAGGTATTCAGCTGTAAGTACACAAAATTTGAAGTCTCTGGCTTACACAGTTTATGTTTACGGGTTCTTTGACAGACCGACAGAGGACTGACACAAATATTGTTTCGTTAGATGAACGAAACTCTAAAAATAAGTTTATTTGTGTATAGATCCACATAAATAAATCATCTTAGCTTGTAGAATTCTTTGAAATATGTATTTTTTTTTTTTAACTGTGCAATTATACATTGAAGTTTTTTTAATGCATTTTTGTAAAGTACAAAATATAGGATTCGGAGCAGAAATGGGCCTTATCATCCGTTTTGGAGACAGTTATTTATCTAAAATCCGTTTCAAGATAATTATGAAATAATATATTTTTAAACCTCAAATATGATTATTCTTAGTTCATTAATAACAATGCTTATAATGTTATTAGTCTCTGTAAAAAAAAAAAAAAAATCAAAATATATGTTTTGCATCACAAGAGGACGAAATTTTCATGTCTTCTTATTATTCTTTATCGCTTTTTATATATATATATATATAAAGCAAATGTTATTTTAGAAAGTGTTCTCTAATTTACCTTTTGAATCGCGTTTTCAGGAAACGCAGTCGACTTAAGTTAGGAATCTATTCTAACTCAGGATATATAACCTCTTCAGACCTGAGGTACACAAATCTGTACCTCCAATCTTTTCCTTATAAAAACTACACTGTTTGAGTTTTTGCATTTCTACTTTATTTCTGTTTAGCTGAATGTTTTTTGCTTTAAAACAAAACCAATAAATGTCAGTACTGATGAATATTATCTCATAAATTAAATATTATTTTCATCCGAGTCTCGAAAATACTTTCAAGACATTGTGGCCAAGAAAGTAAGAAATATTCATGATTATTTAACTTAAATGCTTTACAATAAAAATATTTGAGGATTTGCTGATCATTTTATTGTTTAAAGACATTAATTATGTTATTACGTAAATTTATATTACTGATAGTTAAACTGATATTTTAAGGGGATTACTACTTTTATATCCGTATTTGTAAATCTAAATTAACCTTTCCCTAAAGTAACGATTTCATAAAAATGACTCTTTCTGCCATTTCTGGTGTCATTTCGATTATGATTAAGCAATATCATATTATTTCGATTCGATTAAGCAATAAATATATATTTGTAGAGTTATTTTATGCTCAGGTCTGAAGAGGTAAAAGCTTAACGAAGAAAATATCCGGCCCCTTGGCACTTAAACAGTAATATTTACGAATTAAGTGTCATGCTTTTACAAATAGAGATTGTTTTGTAAATGTGCCGGCAACATTGGAGTTTTTGATTTCAGTGCCAAATAGGAAAAAAAATTCAGAATACCCTTATGTAACTTTTAAATGCACGCATAATTGAACATTATGTTAAACATCATTTTCACGATTTGTAGTAATATTAAAGTGATGGAAAAATTTTACTAAATATCACTTATAGGACCGAGAGACCGTATAAAAATTTAATTTTCGTAATTTTTTAAGAAAATTTTTTTAACCTAAATCGCTTAAAAAACAATTCTTTACCTTTTTAAAAGCATTTTTCAATTGGAACTATATGTCTACAACTAAAGGTTTAGAAATTAGCCATTGGCCACCGTTGAGAGTGGACACCCTGTATATAAGTGTTGTTGAAAGAGTCCATGATTAGTCAGAAAAATGTACAGGTACCTGTTACTTATGAAAATGTTTTATGAGAACTCCGATGTGAAGTCTGGTGTGTATTGACCCACCTCATCTGTGGACCAACGTTATTGTCAGCGGTGTAACATTTGCTTTTTTGTGTTCTGATTTAAGGCGCAACACTAGGCACAGAAAAAGTCCCGGATGATAATGTAAAGTCTATGGGAGCGTTCTTTTCAAATATTTTGCCCAAATTTTAATATTTTTTACATGATTTTTTTGCACGAGATAGCTGAGGACGATCCTCAACCGGCCTAGTTTTTACTTTTTCAGTTTTGGTTTCAGATTTAAAAAAAAATACTTTAACTTTCAAAACCGGTTTAAACCGGTTCTGAAATTGAAACTATCGTAATATAAAAAATATATAAGCAAAATGGAAAAAAAAAATAAAAACTAGGCCGGTTGTACACCATCCTCAGCTATCATATGCAAGAAAAAAAAATCATTCAAAAGTATTGACATTAAATCGAGAAATTCGAAAATATCGCTCCCATAGACTTTACATTGGCGTTCGAGTTTATCCGTGTGACTAGTTTCGCCTCTTAAATATCAATATTTTTCGCGAATTTTTCATTTAAAATATTTATACAACATCTCGTTTAAAATATGAAATCATAGGAATTTGATGATTATACAGGGTGTTTCAAAATAACGAGGACAAATTGATATGACAAATCAGGCATACGGCAAGGATAAAAAATCACATAGGAACATAGGGTCGCAAACTACTTATTGAGTCACAAATACAGGGCGTTTCTTTCTAGCTACAACCTGTTTGAAAATAAAAATTTCCAGGAAAATAATAACATCGTAATGAAAATGGAATGGTATGTACCTAATTTTGTGCGAAATGTGATAACGTTACGAAAAGATCTGGAAAAACATATTGCTCAAGCAATCGATGATACTCTATAAATTGATGATTAGTTCAAAATGTGAGGCGTTAAGTGCGTATTGCTGGTGCGCATAAAGCAAACTTCTACCTTTTTTAATTGGTGTTATCACATTTAAAACAAAGGTGAGAATGTCTATTAAATGTTTTATTATAATGTATTTCATTTTTCTGAAATTTATTATCGTCAACCCAAATTGAGTTAGGATAAAACATCCTGTATTTGTGACTCAGCAAGGGGTTTGCGGCCCTATGTTCCTATGTGATTTTTTAATCCTTGTCGCATGCCTGATTTGTCATATCAATTTGTCCCCGTTATTTTGAAACACTCTGTATAAGGGTATTATCATATGCCCAGGCATCGCTTAGCTTGTCAGGTAATAAGTAATTAAGGGTGTTCTCAACTGCTCTGCTGAACAAGCGCAAAACGTTTTGACACGTGTAGAAATTCCTTTTTTAATGGAAAGATATGAAATTCGAAAGCATGACTTTGGAATCGAACTTAGTTTTCCATTTTTAGGTGCGTTCGTAATTATGTAAATACGTAGCACCTATTGTTGTCGCTCAGTCCGTCCGTCTGTCCGTCTGTCTGTCCGTCCGTCTGTCCGCATATAACAACGCAAAAACTACCCAACCGAATCGTTTGAAATTTAAAATACATAATTATAACATAATTTTGTCGAGTCATTTCAAATTTTATGAAAATCGGATGGATAGATCAATTACAGGGACATTCAAAGGGATTCCGTTACATTACGGTCAATAGGGAAAAAAGTTTTAAATGCATTTTAATCGTTTGAAATTTAAAACATATAATTATTGCGTAATTTTGTCGAGTCATTTCAAATGTTATGAAAATCGGAAGCATAGATCAATTACAGAGACAATCAAAAGGATTCCGTTACATTACGGTCAATGGGGAAAAAGTTTCAAATGCATTTTAATGATGTTACACTCATTCGAACATAATAGAATTGGCATGAATCTATGAAATATATACTAAAATATGCATTCTGTACAATCTGTGATGCAAAGAATTTTTATTATTAAATTACAGGGCCACACAAAAGTATTCCACTATATAATGCTATACGGGGAAACATGGTTTGGTACGTGTTTTAATTATATTCAACTATTTCACATTTTATGAATAAGATATACGTTGCTGAGGTGTAATAAAAATTACTTCCTGCATATTTACGGAAACGTAAAGATTTTGACTACTATACTGTATCCGGAGTACGCTCTACTAAATCAGCAAGATCTGAATATTTTTAAAACTTCGTTATCGTGCGAACGCACCTCATTTGCTACGTTCACGTGCAATTTCCAACTTGTTTGATTAATAAATTACATGTTGAGTTATAAGCTTTTTCGATCATGTGACAAATACGTTTTTCACGGAAGTTTGACAATTTTTTCTGCTTTCGCTGGTGAAGTCGATTCAAAACACCCATTTTGACACCCTTTTCTGAAAAATCTATTGTGTTTGCAAAAAAAAAAAAAAAAAAAAAAAAAACGGGAAAAAGAGTGCGATTCGATAGTTTCTGAATAACAATACTTGCTAATTTCATGTATTTCCGAACAAAAATAAATTAAGACTTATGTTATTAAGGTGTCTGTTTTCATTTAAGGACAGCCTTAAAGGGTTTTAAAAATACCTTACAAATATGCATCATTTAACAAGACGAATAAATATATTCTAATACATTTTAAAGTATTAATATCTAATTTAATTGCTTTCGTTGTTTTGATATTAAAACTGCAAAAATTCCGTATCTCATATTTTTGAGTAGATTAAACATGTTTTCCAGCGATTAATCTTCTGTTGCTATTTTCAGAACTCCTTCTATTCAGACATTAAACAGTCAAACTCATGCTCTCAAACCTGAGATTTGACAAATTACGAGAGCACACTTTACGTTTTTGGGACGAAATCCAAAGAATTATTCGATGACGTATTCGTGGAAAAACTGAATAAAGTTTTGGAATGATGATTTGCTTTGAAGAAAGAACCATAAATAATCTTACTCACTGTTTTGAAATTATTTTACAAAGTAAATAATGTTGTACTTTAAGAAATTCTGAAGTTGAAGAATCGGTATGTCCTCATGAAGAAAAGCCCGCGCAATAAAATACAGTAGAACCTCGATTAACCGAAGTCGGTTTCTTCTGCACTTTCTTTTCACTTTCTACTATCATCCAAAATTCTCTTTTAAACATGCATTTTTAAGGTCCCCCCCCCCATATTCCTTTTGTATGTAAGCCGTCCTTTCCAAACAATGAGCTCAGATAAATATTTTAGAATTTCCTTTTTTAGAATTCCTTCTCACAAGGAACCCGGAAAAAATTTAAATTATAAGTTTTTGTTTCAGAAATAATTTTTTTTCGTTTATAATTTTAATTTAGTATTTAACAGTTAAAATAAATCATAATAACAGTTCAATGGCGATACTACACATTAAATTAGAAGATTATTTATGAATTCTTGATTATCCGAAGTAGGAAGGATCCCAATTACTTCGGATAATCGAGGCTCTACTGTGCGATTAAAGTATAGAACATCATTCACAAATTATCTTTTTTACTTTCAGAACACTTACAGGGACTGATTAAAAAATATGTCAATTGGGCTGCTAAATATGGGTCCCCAAGAGAATAAAATTAGCAGCACTTAGAACATACGAATTTCTCTCTATGCTTTTTGGGTTTTCAACAATGACAATAATGCTCTCTCATGCATAAAATAAAAAATAAAGCCTCTTCAGATGATTCGAAATTGAAAAGAATCAAACGGAGTAATTACGCCGGTGCGTTGTGTTATTATGACGGTATACTTATTGCACAGTCTATATTAAACTATAAACCATAAACCTCGCAAACACATTTAAAATATTTCACAACACTTTGAAAATACATGAAATACGCTATAAATTTATATAATAAACAATGTATGCCCTAATAAATATATAGCTTTCGGATCACGGAACTTAACTCGCAAATTTTAGATCTGGCGTTGACTTTTACGTGCGTCTTCCAACTATAAAATCTACAAAGAGAACAAATTGACTTTACGGTTGTTTGGGATTCAGATGACACAAAGCCCTTATGCGCAAAATCCGTATGTACGATTTCTCAGATTCCTTCATTATTACGCGTAATATTGGCAGTTGGCGTTATTACCCACCCGGGCATTATTATCCCAGGACACCTTAGTACAGATGCATTTTACAATATAAAGCAGCTAATTTCTTTTAAAACTTTTTTAACCAAAAATATAATGGGAGACACAATGCGGTTAACCCCATTATTAAGATTATCCCACGCGTGTGCTAATGTTACCAAAAAACGCTTGTGCATACGGGTTAATTAAGTTTCTTTTACTGTAAACCATTTCACATGCATTCTTTTTAAATTCAGATCTGGAAAACAGCTTTGTATGAGGCAATCAGGCGGAAGTTGTATTTAATTTTCTTTCATGAAAACAAATTTTTTATGATTGTATCGTGGTAATAAGTTAATAATTTGATTGAATTAAATTTCTGAAGCGACATTAGCATAGGTTCTGTGAAGAAATACAGATAAATGTGAATTAGGGTTTCCCCTTAACTACTGTTAAGAAGGACAAAAGTTTTATTTCAGGAATCCCCAAATGATTATATCTTAGCTATCGTAAAAAAACAAACAATTCCTTCGTTATGTAAAACGATAAGAGTGAATGAAATTGGCTAAAGGTTGCTTAATGCCACTAGATCTTCACTTTTTAATCTTGTCTTTCATCGTATTTTTCACTTCCTTCTTGTTCAAATACTCTGTTCAAACACAGCTTTTAATCTTTTAATACCTGTCAAACTATTACACATTTATTACTTACCCATCATATGTAGTATAGGGTATGTCTTGCAACCGCTTTGGAAATCGAATTTTTTTTGACGGATTTACACGTTTTACATACTGGAGATTCCGAAAAACATATTTTTAGAAAAAAAATTTGCCGTCCGTTTGTCTGTCTGTCTGTGTGTCTTTAAACGCTCTATCTTCAGAACAAATTGAGATAGAGATTTGGAATTTTGTATGTACTTAGTATGTAAGAATGGGACGAAGTTTTATTTAATACCAGTATCCTGGATTATCCGGAATTTTTTTTTCGGACTCTCGAAAAATTCGTCCTGATGAAAAGTACATAAAATTTTTCGAAACTTTTTATTCTAAGAAGTGGATGTGAAAGGCAATAAAATAACACGAAATATGTATAAAGAATGAAGTTAATCGGATTATTAGTTGCCGAGATATTTGGAATCATATTTTTCACATTCTTCGATTTTTATAACCCTGTATTTCATTCAAATTTCAATTCAAAGACATACTTTAATTGGAAATGAGATGTTTAATCCGACGCAGCAAACCGTTAGTTAGTACGATTATTATTTTTGGAGTTGTAAGGATGTTTCTTATACGCAATTCGGTACTATTTCAGTAGTTTGGGGTTTTGTACAATTTGTCGAAATTCGTTCATCAGCGATTCATTAATAGAGCATTACTATGTATATTAAAAATATTTAAATATATGTTTTATCTTGTTATGGAAGTGCAATGCATTTTATAAATAGTTTACACATGTTTTATTTTCATATATTGTATTATGCATACCCATGATGAGTAAGTATTACGGTGGCCCCCAATGACTAGTTTTATTATTATTTTAAACCTGAAGTACAAAATAGCAGTTATGCATTTTTTATGGAAAGGATTAAGGTCGGACAAAGCTTCAAATGTAAACCCTGCGGCAATGTTGTAAAATTTAAATACATCATACAATAACGTACAACAAAAAAAGAAGTAAAATAATATGTAACTGGTATTGAACATAACTTTATCTAAACCAGGCTTGGCAAAAACCCAACCCATCCGGGTTTTTGTGGTTTTTTCTGGGTATTTGTGAGTTTTTCTGGGTATTTGTGGACTTTTCTGGGTTTTAGTTATTCTTCTGTATATTTAATAATATATGCGTATACTCATTTAAAAATATACTTATTAAGTTGCATTTTTAATTACATCTGATCTATTTATTACTAATTAATATTATTTATAATATCAATTAATAAATTTATTCT
Source organism: Maratus speculifer (assembly GCA_964019185.1). Lineage (NCBI taxonomy): Eukaryota > Metazoa > Arthropoda > Arachnida > Araneae > Salticidae > Maratus > Maratus speculifer. Next base: position 49,956,985 of record OZ025299.1, read on the forward strand.
GTTCTGGTATTAGTATTAATACTAATATCAATAGAAAACTGAAAACTAATATCAGAATAAATTTATTAACTGATATAAAATAATTTTCGTACTATTAATAGTTCATGTTAATTATTATTAATACTATTATTGATTATTATTAATAATAGTACGATTATAATTAACTTAATACTATTTTAATTGATAAAACTGAGTTCTTATCACTTTTAAATATATTTTAGTTATCACAAGGAATAATTAATCTTATTTTTGTAGTAACTATAATAATTAAAATTGTTATAATAATTAGTAACTATGATAATTAAACTAACTGGCTTTGTCCGCTAGCGAGGCTGGTCCTTTTATACGTAAATCTCGAAGCAAACAAATTTCGAACCGGATCCCCACTGCTTATGCCACTGCATAACAGGTCGAAAGCATGCACTACTGGGCCCGTCCTCTTAAACAAATCTCTAATTTAGATGCAAATCTCAAGTCTCATCTCTCCGCTGCCGAAAACACCATGTATAGGATGCTATGCATGTACAGAAGGTTTCTTCCTTTTATAAATAAATATGTTATTGATATGCAAATGTCGTGCCGAATATATCTTAAATTAGGTCCCAGCTGCATACAGCACTGTATAGTAGGCATACTGTGCACACACTACCAGGTAGTGCGCTATATTCTTAACAAAAATTTATTTGAACAAAATTCTGTTAAACAACCTATCTGTACACATATAATTCGAAGGGAATGGTATTTTAAGGCAAGAAATTAATATTTTTGCAAAAAGTATTACAATAAATAGCAATATTTGACATAGTATTCTTTTTTTTATAAATTTTTATCGTATGTTATAAGCTAAACTATCTTAAAGTTTGAAACAGATCAAGCAAGAATTTAAGATTTTTACAAAAATTAATAATAAAAAATAGTGGTATTTCAGGGAAGGAGTGAAATTAAAAAAGCAGCTAACAGTTATATCTTCAGCTCTTGATGAGCTGCAAAAAGATACAAGCACACTGTCATGTTCTGTTAAGATTTGGAGAAATTTGATGTAATCAGAAGAATTGAAATATCGCAAGGAAATTATGCTGAAATGCTACAAACAGATCATCGAGACCGAGCATTTTTTTGCTAATATATAATGGATGTAAAGTTTAGATGGGGAATGCTTAATTTAACAACAGAGGAAGAAACTGATGAATGGATAATGCAGTATCATTCAGAGTGGTTACCTGCAATATTAGAGTTTAAAATTAAAGACCATAGACTATTTTATTAAATCACTTTTCTCAGAAAGTATTATGTCACAATTCTTAGCTTCAAAATGGTGGGAAATTCTTAAAGGAAAAATACAGAAAAACAAGTTAAATTCTGATTTTTGTAGATTTTTCCAATCTCTGCATTCTGTTCCATGTAGCTCTGCTTCCATCAAGAGGATTTTCTCTACATTTGGATTCATATAGTCTAAATTACAGAACAGACTATGCTCAGAGTAATGTGAAAAATTAGTGAAAAATTATAAATATTGCCATAAACATTAAAACGAATGTGACTTTGATTTTTATACTATAAAAAAGATCAATTATAATTATTGTATTACATTGCGTAACTTATTTGAAATATATTTTTATAAAATAAATAAATAAATTGAAAAAATAAATATTCTGAAATAAACTATCACCTAATTACCACAAATATAATTGTCTTTTTTTTTTTTTTTTTTTTTTTTTTATTTTGTAAAAGAAACCACTTAGGTTTTGGGCTTAAAAGGAAAATTTGTATTATACTATTAGGGGGGTTTGCAGAATCAGAAAGGATTTTTAGCAAAAACTCTGGTGGGTTTTTCTGGGTTGGGCCCACTTTGCCAACCCTGATCTAAACCGATACTATTGTAAAATAACTTAATAATTGATATCACAGAAATATAATTTATATATCTGTGGCTTCCGGTAATAACCAGGTAAGGCACATTTTTTATATTTTGAGTAATTAACGTTTAAAGTCTTTTTATCATTACTTTTATAAAATAGATTAAAACTTGATAATTTTCACTGCATTCAATTAGGATATAAGAACCTCTTTTTTGCCAAAATAGTTAGATAAAAATGGTTTTTATTAATTGAGAACCAATTAAAAGTGTAACTTTTATCTGGCTATTAACGTTTTACATTTATTTTTAATAAATGTAAATAAAATAAAATTTTATTTACATTTGTGAGGGAGTGACCTTTCCATAAAGGCACTCTAGTGTTTCTGAGATCGTGACGTCAATAAGTTAACATGTGTAAGCGTAAAAGCGACATCTATCCTCTCTTTTACTTTAACTTTCTAGAGTGTGTGTGCTCTTTCGGATTTTACAGTTTGCTCGCGGTTATTAGTAATATGTTAATGTGAAGTATCTCAGTTTGCAGCATATAAAAGCTTGGGTTTGAGTGAATGAGGAGTGTCTCTGGCATTAGCCAGCAGCCAGCGAGTGAGGTTCTCTGCCATTGGACAAGCGAAGTGAATTAGTGTTCAGCGAAGTGCTAGCCGATTGAAAAGTAGCAACGAAGCCTCCAGTGAGTGGAAAGGAGTTCCGACAGTTGACTTGAGAGTTGGCCGGGGTAAGAAACCTCTTAGTTTCATTTGGATTGTTTGTGAATAAAGGATTACCCACAGCCACGGGCTGTTTAATTAAGCTTTATCTAGCAGATCAGCCAAGAGATAGCGGAAAGTATTAGAAGGTGCCCCGACTGAGCTAGGCCGAAGCCTGTGAGTATGATTTAGCTGTTCATAGTGTTTTCAGTTGTGTAAATTTAAGACTTGCTCCACTTCCCTTGAGCCATTATCACTTTAATAAACTTTGTTATTTTATCCTAAATTACTGAGTATGTCTACATTTAACCTCCACCACGACCAACCAAACGTTACAAATGACGCTCAGCATGCATGTAACGTTACAAATGGCGCCCAACGAAACATCGGACATTGTGAGATTGTGCCACGTGTGTATTTTACCGGTGAAGGTGATATTAGTGAATTTTTAGTTAAATTAGATGATTATATTTTGTTCAATAATATACCTGAGAAAAGTAGGTACGTAGTGCTTAAATGCTCGTTGAAGGGCGAAGCACTTTTGTGGTTGGAAAATATAGGAAAGTTTTTGATTAATGATGAAGCGAAAAGATTTGAACAAACTGTGATTGAGTTAAAGAAGGCATTTCCTCCAGTTAAAGATAAAAGTATTTTGAGAAAAGAGTTCTATTGTAATAAGCAGAATATTTATGAGTCGGCGTCAAAATTCTATCTACGTAAGCTTGAACTAAAAAATAAATTAGATTTAGATATCACATTTGAGGAATTGTTGGACATTATTTTTCCTCTTTTTAATCCAAATATACAGGACTTTATTGAAGTTAGAGCACCGAAGAATTTTGCAGAAATGCACCAGTTATTATCGAAGTATGAGACTCGGCATAGCTCGGATCAACGGGATTTGCGTAACCCTCGTCAGAGACCGGTCACAGATAGTAATTTGAGAAATGAGGGGGAACGTAATTTTGTGAGAGGGGGGCAGCGATTTCCGGATAGTAATTTGCGTAATAGAAATGATGGATTTGGTCGTAATATGTCGAATACGAGTAATGGTAACAGGAATGGTGGTGGTGCTAATAATTTTAGAAGTGGTGAGAGAAATATGTATGGAAATAGACAGAATAGTGGTTATGATCGGAGAGGGGGAGTACGGGAACAGGAATGTTTCTTCGCAAGTAAGGAGATTAACTTCGGATGAGAATTTGGAAAATAGGTCAATGCAAAAGAGATGTGTTCAGAGGTCGGGTCAGTTAAACTGGTAGGTGACTGTATTTCGGAAGGTATGCAGTCACAGATTAAATCGGAAAAGCCTTCTGTGAGTTTGAATAAAATTACTATTAATCCGGTTGAGTTACCTGAAGTGTTAATTGTGTTAGATGGTATTGTCGTTAAAAGTGTCTTCGATACAGGGGCAGATAAGTCGTTCATTTCTTTTGATTGTTATCGGAAATATTTTTCGTATAAGAAGTTGAAGAGGTTAAGTCTGGTGGTTCAGTCGGCACAGGGAGTAGCTTGCGATAATAAAGGTTCAGTAGAATTGGAAGTTGAAATTCGTTCGGTTAAGACATGTTGGGAGTTTTGTGTGTTAGATGGATTAACAGTGCATTGTATAGTTGGTGTGGATTATATGAAGGATAGAGGGATTAGTGTGGATTTCTTTAAAAAGTCGTTAATCGTGAATAATGATGAGAGTGTGAGTAAGAAAGAGCCAGTTTCAGTGTCAGTTAATTTGGAGGAGTCGGGGTTAAGTGAAATCGAGAAGGAGGAATTTAATAAGTTTTTGAATGAATTTGGAGAGGTTTTTTCAGATAAACCGAGTTTAAGGAATGAAATTCATATTGGTTTTGACGCACTAGTTGCTAGTAAACCATTTCGTTATGATTTTATATCTAATATTTTTAAGTCTTTGTGTGAAAAGTTGGAGTCTGGGGACGGTAAGGAACTTACTCAGTCTAATATGGCTGAACGTGTAAATCGTACATTAATTCAAATGATTTCTTCGTATGTTGGTTCTCATCACGCAAATTGGGACCAGTTTCTTCAGCATTTTGCGTACGCACTTCGTACAGCAGTTCATGAGTCAACGGGGAAAACGCCAGCTGAATTGTTTTTGGGTAGAAAAGTCATTACTCCATTCCAAAGGCTAGTTATGGTGTCAGATGCGGAAAGTCAGTACATGTGTCAGGATATTGAGAGGTTGGTTAAGGAAGCTCAAGTTCAGATGGGAAAAGCGCAAGAAAAGCAGGCTCAGTATTATAATATGCGTAAGAGGGAGTTAGAAGTGAAAGTTGGAGATTTTGTGTTAGTAGAAAAGCATTGGTTAAGTTCAAGTCGTCAAAAGAGAGTAGCTAAGTTTGGTCCGAAGTTTGTAGGTCCGTTCGAGGTTTTAGAAGTTCGAAATAATAATTTGGTTGTTGATGTCAATGGTGAAAGAATGACGGTTAATTTGGATCAGGTTAGAGTTTATAAGTTTAGAGAAAATGGTAGTGAAGGTTCTCATGTGTCGAGTGGTGTTTCGCGAAATTCCCGATCCAATGAGTGTCCCGAGTCCAGCACTTCTTCATCTAATTCTTTTCATCAATATTCAAGAAGAAAAGTTGGTCAAACAGCTCCAAAAACTGTTATTGAGAGTCGAAAGCCTAGCAATCCGAGAGCACAGTATGATAATAAAAATAAGAGAGCTGTGTCAAATACATCAGATTCTGTGTGCCATAAAAGGAAAAAGATTATAAACTATCCCGTTCCTCCACTTATGAGACAGCAACCTCACAAACATACATTATCTAATAGTTCACCATCTTCGGTACTTAATCCCCGGAAAAGATTTCAGATGGACACTCGGCAAACTGTTAAACGAACTTTAAATTCCGAATTTTTGCCTAATAAGAAACAACATAGATCCGGAAAGAAACGTGGCCTAGGATCTTCAGTAACTTCGGGTGCGTCTAGAAAGAGGAGACAACTCTCAGATTACCGGCATCAACAGTGTGAATCTCGCCATGGAGTGACCCCAGCGAACCGGCCAGAGCAGAGTCGTCGAGCGGAACCTACAAGTATCCCACGGCATCCGTTCAGAACCAGGCTGCAGGCACGACAATCAACTGTGGCGTCACCGTACAGTTCTGATGACGAAAGATCCTTCGTACAAGGTTTCTGGGACAAGAGGAGAAAAACATCCTGTAGTATGAAGCCAGCCAGCAGCGAATCATCTCTATGATTGGGTGATAATGTTCTTTATTAAATTTCTATTAGAGTGCATATATGTGGTAGCAATATGAAGGAATAGAAAGCAGAAAGACTGTTTTGTATTTTTGGCCATTTTTGGAATTTTTTTGACGGACTCACGATTAGTGCTTAATTGTGTTCAAAATTTGTTTGCAAAATTGTTAGTTTTATGTATGTTTGAGATTTTGGTCTTAACTGCTTTTAAAAATTCTGGATCTATTGTTAAATTGTTGTGTTATTTGTTAAAAATGTTACTATATTGTTATATTGTTCATGTGTTATAAAATGTATGTTAATGTATGTTTAAATTTTCAGAAAGTACAGATAGTAATTTGGGTTATTTTGTACACGCGCCGCGGTTCAGGCGCGCACGTGTTTTGCGATCAAGAAGTCCTTGACACGTGTTTCTATCTCTTATACTAACATTTAATGAATTAACTTTCTCCTTATCGTTCGTGTTTTATGAGTTGCGTTTGTACTTTAGTTGGGAATGGTTTCCGCAAGTTGCGAAGTTTTAAGCTGCGTTTGAATTTGAAATTGTATTGTATTAAAATTGAATGTTAATGTGATTTTCTTGCAGGGAAGTATACCTGTGTTATGTATTGATTCTGCTATTTTTCTTTTAGTTAATACAGATGAAGAACATGATGACGTCATTTTGTAAATTTTTGATATATTTTTTTATTGTTGCATAAGCACAGCGATATGACGCTGTACGTATGTGCCCCAATTATTGTTAAAGTGGAGTTAAGTTCTGAAGAATTTTGGGAGTTAGTTCATTGGCTAATGGGTATGTAGGTATTACGTAATAGCAGAGTTATTTTGAGTATGAAGTAAAATTTAATTTTAGATGAGTTCGGTATTTGGATGAGGAAAATTTTTGCGCATTGGGTTTTTTGGACTTGGTGCGAATTCTAGTATTAGGAAAGTTTTATGGAAGAAATTTTTGGTAATGTTATAGTTGTATTGCAATATTGAGGAAAATTTCGGAAGTTTAGTGTTTTGAGAAATTTTAGCACTCCCAGTGGAGTGGGCTGTTTTGAAAGAAGAAGTAATTAGTTTTGAGAGTTTTACGAGTTTTTGGAAGTTTTACGGAGGCTATTTGTAAGATAGAAGAATGATTGGATTGAATATGTGAATTTTTGAGGCAAACTGAGGTTTTTTGGTTGTGATGGGTTAAAGTTAATATTTTAAAAGTTATGTTTCGGCGCTAAATTTCACCCATCACTGTGTTTATTACGGCTCGAAATTTATAACAAGAAAAAGTTCTGGGCATGTATTTGGCCCAGCCCTTTTTCTCTGTAAAATCCGAGGGGGGGTTGTGAGGGAGTGAATTTTCCATAAAGGCACTCTAGTGTTTCTGAGATCGTGACGTCAATAAGTTAACATGTGTAAGCGTAAAAGCGACATCTATCCTCTCTTTTACTTTAACTTTCTAGAGTGTGTGTGCTCTTTCGGATTTTACAGTTTGCTCGCGGTTATTAGTAATATGTTAATGTGAAGTATCTCAGTTTGCAGCATATAAAAGCTTGGGTTTGAGTGAATGAGGAGTGTCTCTGGCATTAGCCAGCAGCCAGCGAGTGAGGTTCTCTGCCATTGGACAAGCGAAGTGAATTAGTGTTCAGCGAAGTGCTAGCCGATTGAAAAGTAGCAACGAAGCCTCCAGTGAGTGGAAAGGAGTTCCGACAGTTGACTTGAGAATTGGCCGGGGTAAGAAACCTCTTAGTTTCATTTGGATTGTTTGTGAATAAAGGATTACCCACAGCCACGGGCTGTTTAATTAAACTTTATCTAGCAGATCAGCCAAGAGATAGCGGAAAGTATTAGAAGGTGCCCCGACTGAGCTAGGCCGAAGCCTGTGAGTGTGATTTAGCTGTTCATAGTGTTTTCAGTTGTGTAAATTTAAGACTTGCTCCACTTCCCTTCAGCCATTATCACTTTAATAAACTTTGTTATTTTATCCTAAATTGCTGAGTATGTCTACATTTAACCTCCACCACGACCAACCAAACGTTACAAATGACGCTCAGCATGCATGTAACGTTACACATTTATTAAAATAATCTAATCATTAAATGTATTTATTAAATTAATGTACATTTATTAAAATAAATGTTAATAAAATTATATTTTATTAACATTTATCAAACTATTAAAAATGTGCCTAACCTGGTTATTACCGGAAGCCACAGAATTATGGACGATTAAAAAAAAATAAATAGAAATCTTATCTGGTTATTACTTTATGCACTTACCCGATTATTACTGTTTTTTCAATTTTTAAATAAAAATTTATAGTCGCCCTATGACGGGGAGTATTCGATTTTCATTTTTCAGTACTATGGCAGATGAAAGTGCTCTTTTAAAGCTACATTTTCCCAAATTATCTCAATTTTTTTCAAAAATGTGCCTTACCTGGATATTAACGGAAGCCACAGATATTAAAGTTACAAAAATATAATTTTACAAAAATATGCAAACAATTAAAAATAAGTGTTGTATAAATACAACATAATGAATTATAATTTGTAAATGAAAAAAGGTTTTTTATTTAGGAACAAATTAAGAAGCCAATTTTATATTTTTAAATATTGTAATTTTTTATATGTATAGCATAAAAAGTGCAATGATCAAAATGATTTCTTAATTTGCACTGTATAAAAAATAGATAATTTTTTTAAAAAAAAATATTAAAAATGCATGAATATGCCAACAAAAGGAATATTAAAAAATTTCAGTGAGCTCAATATTATAAAATATTTAAAAGGTTAATTAAACAATAAACATTTTAAATAAATAAATAAAACTTTTAATTTTCCCTATCGAAAAGTGTCATTTTCACAGTCTTATCACTTGTCATTATAAGGAATAATATTTGCGTCCGAATTTTTTTTAATTTTTAGAAAAAAATACTTTTACGTTAATAGCAATAACACTAGCAATCCAAATTGATTAATTAGTAATTAACGAATATTTCATTGTCTGAAAGTTAACGAGTGTTGTTGTTTTGCGTACTATTCAATTCATATTCTTACGACAATGGGCTAAGGAAGAATTTTAGGAGACGTTTAGAAAATATTGTATTACAATAAGATTTAACTTATATTGCAAATTTCTAATACTTTTTGTGCTTTATTACACAAGATTCTTTCAGGAAAGTAACTTTAATTTTAAATTAAAAGAGAAAAATATATGTTTAAAATAAAAGAATCGCAAACGACGCAAAGAGAAATAAACAAATAATGATTATATTTGTTATTATTAAGTACCTAAACATAAATAAATTCATTTAGTAAATGCATAGACCTACACTAAAATTCTGACATGTAAATAGTAGCAAAAGTATTTTTTAAAAATAAATAAAACTCCATTAAAATACATGCACTATTAATAGTACACCAGACCCGAAAGGGTTAAACTGAAAACTATCAATTGTCTTTTCCTGTGCTTATTTTTTTTAAATATATATATTTTCTTTTTCAATGCACAAGTAAAAGAAAATGAAATTATATATTAAATTTTTGATATTTTAAATTATATCAACTCCATTTTGTTTCTTTTAATCCTTGGGGACGAGTGACACGTATACAAGCCGCTCAAAGGCTTAAGAGTCTTCGTTTAACGCCACCAGTAAAAATTTCGTGTAAAATTTGCGTAATTTAAATGGTTCATTTTCTCGATTTAATGAGGCACAAATTTCAGCTTTTTTTTTAACCGGTGACAAAGCATTAAAAATTTCGTTAAAGGCTCCCGTTGCGAAGGGGTTAAGTACCTATATGATTCCTTAAGGCCCCACACTAGGCACAGAAAAAGACCCGGATGATAATGTAAAGTCTATGGGAGCGTTCTTTTCAAATATCTATATAAGTTCTGATTCGTTTTCATAATATTTGACCCAAAAAGATTCCGCAATGATTTTATATATTAAATTTCAAAACATTCACTTTGGTAATTTTCGCATTGCTATATGTGAATAAAATGACTGACAGACGGACGGATCGGACGACGGCAATAGGAGCCACGTACTTATATCATTAGGAATGCATCTAAAAACAAAATATCCAGTCCATAGCACTCTAACGTTAATACTTAAAGGTGGGGGGCAATAACAATTACAAAATCTTATGGAAAACAACTGATTAAGACATATGTCAGAAAATATTGAGGTAACTTAAATAGATTCCCATAAGGCATGGTGACGTCACTGCGACGTTGTTGTGAAGTCACATTGTGACTTTGTGACCATCGATCGTCGATGTGACGTCACGTGATGTCGATGTGAAGTCACAGTGAAAATGTGTCATTTGTGACTACTTTGACATTAACATTGTAACAAAACTGTGATAAAAGCGACGATATTTAAATTGCCAGAAACATGCTTTTTAAAGTAAATAACATGTTTTGAAGAATTTTTGTAATTTTCTAAAGATTTTTAAGAAAGTCACATCTCAGTCACAATCTGACGTCACTGAGTGGTGGCATTTTGGTCACAGATGTGATGTGACCAAAGTGACTCATAGTGACGTCATTGTGACATCACTGTGACCATGCATGCTATGAGGGTTATAATTATTATTAATAATATGTTGTTTTTATACTTGGCTATAACTCTGGATCATTTTATAGAGAATCTATTTTTTTCAATAGATAAAATAACCTTTGAATTTTATTTATTTATTTTTTGCAAAATTTGCATTTATATTTTTAATTTTACCGAACGATCATTAAAGTACTAATCCTTTCCGGCACGTGCAAAATCTTTCAGTAAAATGAGAAATTATCGACTGGCACCGGAATTTAGAATCAACTTTTTGAGAAATTACGAACTCCCTTAATTTAAACTTTCACTGTAAAAGCAAAATTTTATTAAAATATTATTGGTGCCATTCGAGTTTGGAAATAAAATTAGGTATCCAGGACTAGGCACAGTGTCCCGGAAAGGGTTAAACACTTCGGAATGAGCTACCGGTATACATTCCACTTAAGGTGCTCAAATACCTTAATTATTCACAAAAGTTATTTTTTATTTCAAAATTTATCTTATTTAATCAGCTTATTTTCGCGATTCACTTACAAGAAAATTTTCTGTTTTGAAAAACCGGTTGTAAAGGGTTAAAAATTAACAAAAGGGTTCTCGTGGGGAAGGGGCTAATACATCATGGCAAAACAAACTGTGCAAAATCTTTTAAATTAGTTAAAATATAAATGAAAGGGAAAATATTTACCAAAATTAAAGTGTTTACTTAAGTCTGCTCTTAAATCAAAACAGGCAACTTAATAACATAAGTTTTAATTTATTTTTGTTCGGAAATACATGAAATTAGCAAGCGTTGTTATTCAGAAACTATCAAATTGCACTCATTGCCCCCCCCCTTTTTTTTCTTTCAATTACAATAGATTTTTCAGAAAAGGGTGTCAAAATGGATGTTTTGAACGGACTTCACCAGCGAAAGTAGAAAAAATTGTCAAACTGCCGTGAAAAACGTATTTGTCACGTGATCGAAAAAGCTTATAACTCAATATGTATATTATTGATCAAAAAATGGAAAATTGAGTTCAATTGCAAATCGCTTCCAAAGTCATGCTTTCCAATTTCATATCTTTCCGTTAAAAAAGGAATTTCTACATGTGTCAAAACGTTTTGCGCTTGTTCAGCTGAGCAGTTGAGAAAATCCTTAATAAGCAAATGGACCCTATAGGACATGATGATCTTACAGGAGTCTATGAAATACCTTATGTTACAGAAAAAGGTGACTTAAATTATTACATAGGCTTGACTGGGAGAAAGCTTGGAATTAGAAAAGGTGAACATGAATCCGATATTAAATTTTTACGCACTAACACTGCCTTATCTAGAACATATTTAAATGAGGGGATAAAAATACTGTTTAGCGAAAGCAAATTATGTTTCGTATCAAATTGTTGTCGTAAAGTCTATTATAAGAGAGTCCATTGAAATTTTACGAATGGAAAATTTCCAACTGAGCGAAAATTTGCCTAATCCGGGATTCGAACCCAGATACTTGGCTTACAAGGCCAATGCTTTACCTGTTAAGCTAACTCGGCGAAATACCGCTGGGATTTTTCGCTCCAGATATCGCCCAGTTAGCTTAACTGGTAAAGCATTGGCCTTGTAAGCCAAGTATATGGGTTCAATTCCCGGACTGGGCAATTTTTCGCTCAGTTGGAAGTATTCAGTTCGTGTGATAACTTTACCAATCAATTTGATTGCGTTAAAATAATAGAATATCCATTGAAATTTATAGGAGTAAAATTTTTGTTTGAAATGATACCTTTTCTCTTATTATTCCTAAGTTATGGTTAGAATTAATGAAGAAGTTCGTCGTGAAAGCTTGAATGGGATGAACGAAGTTGGAAATTACATTTAGATCATGGTCTATTTTAATTTAATTTTAACAATAGAGGGCGTAGGTTTTTGTTGTTTATATCTCATTGTCGCGTGTCATTTGTATTGACCATGAAACGATTTGAGTTTTATTTTTATTATGATTATGGATCTTATTAGACGGATTTGGAAAATGTCAATATTATTTCTATTTAATTTTTATAACACCTCTCTCAAGTAATATAAATTTTTTATTAAAATACATAACCCCTTTTAACTCGCTAAATATCATATTATACTATTATATACTATTAGCTGTATTTTTTTTTTATCCGAAGACAGTGATGCACAACCTTTTTACCAGAAAATCGTTTGCCACCAGAATATTTGAAAAGCGGTGTTTCTTTTCTTTAATCTCAAAGTTTCTGTCATTACTATAAGGAAATTTATTCTGCATAAAAATAGTGGTATCATTTTGGCCCGCGGGCCAGAGGTTGTGCACCCCTGTCCGAAGATTATTTAGACAATTAATTTATGCTTTGGAAGTGCGGAATCTCCAAATAATTGCTAATATCTTTGCATTTTCATGTTAATGTACGAGACAAATAAAAAAATTTCTGAAAACAGTAATATAAGAAATAAATTATAGGAATTAATGTAGCAGAAAAAGGGTCTCAGGAATTTAAAAAAATGCGCTGCTAGTTATCGCATCTCAAAATTATTTATTAATTTAATTAAAAGTCAAATAAATTTTTAAATGCATTTTTTAAATATTTAAAACGTATATAATTCGTCTTTTGAGCATATAAAAATTGATTGACCCATTAGTAAATAAATGACCCATAAAGTATAATAGAAAAATACCATCCGAATCCGATATCCTAATTAATCCTTTCGGGTATGATTTTTTTTTTTAATTTTTAGAAAGAACTACTTTTGCGTTAATAATATTAACACAATTATCCAAATAGATTAATTAGTGTTTAACGAATATTTCATTGTCTGAAAGCTAAAGAATGTAGTTCTTTTTCACGTTATCAAATTAATATTCACATGACAATAGACTAAGGAAGAATTTTTGAAGATGTTTAGAAAATATTGTATTACAGTAAGATTTTACTTATATTACAACTTTCTTATAGTTTTTGCGCTTTATTATACATAATTGTTTCAGGAAAGTAACTTTAACTTTAAATTTAAAGAGTGAAACACATGTTTAAAATAAAAGAATCGCAAACGGCGCAAAGAGAATTAAACTAATAATAATAATAATAATAATTATTTTTATTATTATTACTAAATGCCTAAATATAAATGAAGTCATATAGTAAATGCATAGACATATACTAACATTATTACATATAAGTAGTAATAAAAGTATTTCCTAAAACAGGGGTGCACAACCTCTGGCCCGCGGGCCAAAATGATACCACTATTTTTATGCAGAATAAATTTCCTTATAGTAATGACAGAAACTTTGAGATTAAAGAAAAGAAACTCCGCTTTTCAAATATTCTGGTGGAAAACGATTTTCTGGTAAAAAGGTTGTGCATCACTGTCCTAAAACAAAATAATACTCCATTAAAATACTTGTATTATTAATAGTACAGCAGACCCAAAAAGGTTAAAATAATGTAAATAAGTGTAATCATCCTCTCATTATCAATGTGAAAAATAACACTAGTAAGTCTAGATTGCCTCCATTAATAACTATATCGTATTAATAATAATATATATTCCACAACGAGCAAGCAAGAATCTATGGTACAGTAAAACCCCGATAATTCGGATTAATTGGGACCAGACCCAATCCGGATTATCCGGAGAATTAGAAAAAAATGAAATAAAATAAAACATACTTACAGAAAATCCCTTTTATGTTAAACTTATTTAATATTTACAAACAGTAAAAATTTTATAATTTTCTACTGTGTCAGTTTTCTATACCTTTTGCGAGCCGTACACTCACGCATCCGCTTGAGCATAAGTAGTTCGTTGGGTGTAGTTTAAATTAGAAAGTTTAAGGTATTCTTCGAAAAGATATCAGAAAAAGTTTTTTTTTTTTTTTTTTTCTTTTTTTTTTTTTTTTTTTAAATTCAGAATACGACGGTGAAACAAATTAATGTTACGGAAATTAGCCAATCGTTTCTCAAACTTGAAAAAAAAATTGATCAAACCGATCCGGATTATCCGAAGATCCGGATTAACGCGGTCCGAATTAGCGGGGTTCTACTGTATAAATAAATACTTTGCGTATAAGACGTTGTTGTATTGATAAAAACATTTAAAATACATAAAAAAAATATTTACATGTCTTAACTCTTTTTAATCGAGTCATCTTCAGAATGTAATTTTTACATTCTGAACATGACTCGGTTAAAAAGAGTTGAAACATGTAAATAAAAAAAATTAATGTATTTTAAACGTTTTTATTAATACAACAACGTCTTACAAGCAAAGTATTTATTTATACTTTTATGTTGTGGAATATACATCTTTTATTCCTTGTAATCAATGGGTGTTACGGGTTCATTGAGAAGAAATGTGATGTAGTTACATCGACTTGTGCAATGAATCTAAGTGGTTGAGTTACGTCCACGCCTGTAATTCAGACTTTAGGGAACTCTATAAATAAACAGATTCATTAGGGGAAGACATAAAAATGGAAATGACAGTTGAACTGATGTCAAGACGTGGGCTTAGGAGGAAGGCAAATGAGCATTTTTCAACACGTTTCTCGGTACTTTACAATGCCTCAGCTTCCGGTAGAAATTTTTTATTTCAATTTTTTGTTTCATACTTATAGAATGTTTTAAAGTTAAAAAAAAATAATCACGAGTTCTTGGCAAACTTGGTATGAAAAATGTGCCAGAACTTAGCTGAAATTGGTTGGAAAACGGTCAATTTTTCAAAGAATGTTGCATGAAATATTTAAAGAATTTTCCAAGGAGAGTAAACAATATTTTATATCATGGAAAAAGTATTTGTTTACGTCCACAAAATAAATAAATTGAATCAGTGATTTCAAAGTCTACTTAAGTCCAATATTTAACATTTTTAAGGAATTTATAAAGACTGTGGTATATACAATTGTTAGATATTTTTTGAGAACCTTAGCAACTTAGAAGAAGAAAGATCAAATTTTTAATTTATATTAAATCTGTCATATGTAAACATTAAAAAAATATATAATAAATAAATCCATCTTTTTTCCGATTTTGAAGAAATAACACGTTTTCTATCTCATTCGTTTATACTTGAACAAAATTTAAGTATGTTGGAAATTTATATGACAAAAATTCCAGCAACAATATTTATAAACAAATCTGTTATGTAGAATATATTTCAATGACTTTTAAGATAATCTTACTGGGAATCAAATTCAGATAATATATTTTTTAAAAAGATTATTCTATTTTTTTAAACAAAAATTATGTGCAGGGGCAAACAAAAGTCAGGTAATAAGTTTTCTATGGCTAAAGGTAGGCTGCAAAACGAAGATCTGTCTAATATAATCAATATTTGCTTTCATATGTAAGTGACTGCAAAGCCACTCAGAGACAACATTTAGAAGTTATCTACTCTATCTTGAAAATCTATGAGTAATAATTCAAATAGAAAAGTATAGATTTGGTTTGGTTTATTTTATGTCGGCCGATTATCTACACGTGGGACATAGGCCCGAAAGTGGTGTGATGCCCTCCGTGGGAGTCTTTCTAAGGGAACCTAACCCGTATATGCGCAAGGAAATCCAAAGTTCGAAGAAAACCACGGAAAACTCCGAACGGATAGGCCGACGGCCGCGATTGGGCTCGAACCCAGCACCTGCCGCCTACCAGTTGAGAGGTCAGAGCCTCTCGGCCACTGGTGGGGCCACAAAAGTATAGAACTTTTTCGACTTAGTGTGAAATGTTGTCATACGTGTGAAAGGTAATTTTATTTGGAATCCTGAATTGTAAGGTTTCTGAAATAGAATCATTTGCTTAAATAAGCCACTAATTGCGGGAAAAACTGTGGCATTATAATGCAGACACACATTTACTAAAAACAGAACACACGTTAACACGATGCAATTTATTGACGGGAATACGCGCGTAAGTATGAGTAATGAAACAAGTTAAGTATGCTCAATGATTCTGCTATTGTTAGCGTGTGGACATATTGCTGACAAAAATGGAAGAGAGAATGGAGAGAAATTTAAAGAAAAGAAAACAAAAGAATTGGCAAACATAAATATTTTGACTGTAATTCGCACTTTTGCTAATACAATGTAATAGATTGACTCTGAATCCGGATCCTTCCGTTAGGAAGCGGAAATCGTTGTTTATGGAGAGAAATTTATAGAAAAGAAAATTAAAGTATTGGCAAACATAGATATTTTGACTGGAATTGTCACTTTTGCTGATACAATGTAATTGACTGACTTTGTATCCGGATCCTTTCGTTTGGAAGCGGAAATCGTTGTCTATGGAGATAAATTTAAAGAAAAGAAAACGAAAGAATTGGCAAACATAAATATTTTGACAGCAATTCGTACGTTTGCTGATACAATGTAATCGACTGACTTTGAATCCAGATCCTTCCGTTAGGAAGCGGAAGTCTTTGTGAATGGAAAGAAATTTAAAGAAAAAAACGAAAGAATTAGCAAACATAAATATTTTGACTGTAATTCGCACTTTTGCTGATACAATGTAATCGACTGTCTTTGAAACCGGATCCTTCTGTTAGGAAGCGGAAATCTGCGAAGGAAAAGAAATTTAAAGAAAAAAAAAACGAAAGAATTAGCAAACATAAATATTTTGACTGTAATTCGCACTTTTGCTGATACAATGTAATCGACTGACTTTGAATACGGATCCTTCCGTTAGGAAGCGGAAATCTTTGTGAATGGAAAGAAATTTAAAGAAAAAAAAAAACGAAAGAATTAGCAAACATAAATATTCTGACTGTAATTTGCATTTTTGCTGATACAATGTAATCGACTGACTTTGAATCCGGATCATTCCGTTTGGAAGCGAAAATCATTGTCGCTGAACCACAGAGGGCTGTTGACTTGCTCTCTAATTTTGGGATTGTTAGATTTTCTGGGAGTCTTTTTTCAAGTTCATCTGTTTCAGATAATTTGATGTTTTGAGTATCGGGATCGTAGTAATGATTCATACGCATACATAATAATTCATGATTCTTCAATGACGCCTTTAGATTTGCCCCATCATAAAGATTGATGCAATGTCTTCTGATGCAATGATTCAATGTATAAGAATGAAGCAATGTATATTTGACACCAGCTCACATATTTAAAACTTTATCGGGAACTTAATAGCATTTTAACAACTTTTCTGAAAGTCCAATCTTTCAGATAAGAGAAAAATCAAAACGAGATCTCCAGGACATTAATATATCCATCGCTGTTGAGTATGATACAGTTTTGATACGTATTCTATGTACTCAGACGACGTAATTGCCTTGATTGCTCAGTTTTTGTTATAAGACAACCTATTTGATCCTCCTATATGTTTGTCAGGATGTATCCAGTATAATATAATATTTAGTATAGTCATCTAGTCCAATCATCTAGTATAATATCTCGTAATGTTTCGGCTTCACGTTCATTCATAAGCAAATCTAGCTAGTCGTTTAACAGTATTGTATGCAATGGTCATGAATGGCAGCATTTTATCCAAATTCTTTCGCTCAATATAGACTTCGATCGAAAGCAAATCCGTGAGCTTCTTATAAAAGCATTCTGCATGCCTATTTGTTTGAGAATGATATGATGTTATCATTTGATGCGTTGTTTTGCATTATTTTATCATTTCCGAAACAGCTTTGAATTGAAAATTTTGTTCTCGATCACCAATGATGACCATTGTTCACCTCATTTAAACATCTCGCCTTCCAATGAAAACTTAGCTATTTCGTTTACTCTTGTGTTCGGTAATACTTTGGTAATTGCAAAGTGAGAAAAATAGTAATGTATCCAAGTAAAAATACACATTTCTTCATTAGATTTCGTAAAACATTAAAGTAGACCTATTCTAACCCACAGAAAA
Source organism: Maratus speculifer (assembly GCA_964019185.1). NCBI lineage: Eukaryota > Metazoa > Arthropoda > Arachnida > Araneae > Salticidae > Maratus > Maratus speculifer. The sequence continues at coordinate 49,975,171 of OZ025299.1, forward strand.
GGTGTTTCGGAGCTGCTGTGAGATAAACTTTTTTCCTTAACAGTCTTGGCACTAAGCAGCGTATTTTTTACCACGTCTATAAAATCATTTGCTGATAGAAATGTTGTTGAATTATGTCATATGTCCTTAGGAAACCCGTTGTGTAGCTGTTAGAATGTCATGGCTTATGGCTTAAATGCTTTGGATCATTATACCTCTGGAGGTGCTTTGCCAGGTAAAGGTCTCGACATCTGATCAAGGCATTTAATTACGAGACCAACTTGAGTAGCCATTTGCAGTACAAACAACAGGATGTAACGCTAAGCAACAGTCAAAAGAAAGAATGCTCAAATGAGAAGCAAGTACTGCAGATATGATAATGTGAGAAGCGAAATTATCGGATTTATAGCCGCTACACGGCGATTAGGCGGTCATTCGGCTCGATACCAGGTATCTAACCCATTAAGCTGAGGTAACTCGGCAGGTAGGGGCCTGGTCATCGGTTAGAAAGAAAGAAAGAAAATGCTTTGGATTATCTCAAAGATGTTTCGTTGTGATAGGAAACCGTTTTTTCCACTGAATGCCCGACAGTTAGCAGTTTTCTTTAATCTGTATCTGAAGTACTGCATACTATTACATAAAGATCTAAATATCATTAAAACTTCGTTATAGTACGAACGCACCTCATATGCTACGCTTGACATGCAATTTCCGACTTGTTTTCTTTGTGTTGAATTATTCTAAATTATTTAGAAAAACTAAATTTAATTTTTTTTTAATCCGAAAAAAAGAAAAGAAAAATTAGATAATTGAATTTGTCCTCCCATGTGGATGCCTAAGGATATATAAAAAAAAAGAGAGGCAGCTATTTCCTGTCGTGTCTTATAAAAAATGCATAAATCTCACAGATAGGGATACAGGTATTTCTTAATTCATGCACCTGGTTCATAATCTTTTATTGAAACGATGCAGATGCCAGTCAACCACTAAAATTAACCCATTAAAATTATTTATTACTTATTTATTCAGCTTTATTTTAATCCCCCCCCCAACCCAGAGATGAAATATCCAAGTATGACTTGTGAGTTATTCTCCCAGAAATGTACATTCTCGGTGGCATTTTTTCGGAAAAAAAAAATATATCCAGAGTTCGCACAACTGTACCACTAAAATTTAACACTATTTCCAAAGTATTTCACAGCAGAAAAATATCGGGAAATTTAAGAATAAAGATGGTAGTTCCGTAGCATGTTTCTTAAAATTTAATATAGATTTTCTTATTAATAGTGGTGCCAGAGTCCTTACAAAATATAAGGAGTGTGCGAACCTTGATATCGCTTTCAATATATCTACTATCGCAACCAGAAAAAGATTTTGTTGAATCAAAGAATTTTTTTTTTTTTTTTTTTTTTTTTTGGGGGGGGGGGGGGGTCCAACAAATCATTTTGTTTAAATATGGGTCAATGGAAATTTTGTTTAAATAAACAAAAAAATATTGTTGATTTTTGCAATTTTTTGTCCACAATTTTCATCCGAAATGCATAATAACATAATAATAACGTCATTAATCTGTCTCAATTTGAACAGTTTTTATTATCCAAAAATTATGTTAATCCGTTATAGCTATTTGAGATTGAGCTATTTGTTATAGCTATTACGTGAGAGAGTTATGGCTACTGCACAACAGTTTAAATTTTGCAAAAACAACAAAATTTTGTTGGAGCTACAAACTGAAAATACAAGACTTTAGTAAGACTCAAATAAAATTGCTGATTTTTTTTAAAAATTTGATAAGAGTGTTAACAATATTTTTTTGTCGGAGCAATAAAACCGATTTTTACTTTAACTATAATATTCGCTTAAAACAATGGAAATGTACTCAACAAAACGTGTTTTGTAGTTTTAATCAATTCCTTTTTCTGGGTGCATGCGAGTATTTGGCGATTGTGAGAACTACTAATTTAAAATTGGTATTTTGCATTTAACCATTATGTCCACGGACCTGGCATGTTTCGTAAATTGTTTGTAAGACTCTAAATATTAGGCTGAATTGAGTGATGATATTGAATTAAGTTTTGTATGATTAATAATATACAGGGTGATTAAAAAAAAACATGGACAAATTGATATGACAAATCAAGCATATAACAGGGATAAAAAATCACATAGGAACATAGGGTCGCAAACTATTTATTGAGTCACAAATACAGGGTGTTTCATTCTAGCTACATCCGGTTGGAAAGTAATAATTTTGACGAAAATAAAAATATTGTATTAAAAATGTAACGATGTGTACCCTATTTCGGGTGAAATGTGATAACGTTACGAAAAGATCTGGAAAAACATATTGCTCAAACAATCAATGATACCGTATAAACTGATTATCACAGTCCAAAATGTGAGGCGCCAAGTGCATATTGCTGGTACGCATAATCCAAACTTGTACCACTTATGATGGCGTTATCACATTTAAAACAAAAGTGAGAATGTCTGTTAGATGTTTTATTGTAATATACTTCAGTTTTCTGAAATTTATTACCGTCAACCCAAATTGAGTTAAGATGAAACACCCAGTATTTGTGACTCAATAATTGGTTTGCGGCCCTATGTTCCTATGTGATATTTTATCCTCGTCGTATGCATGTTTTGTCATATCAATTTGTCCATGTTTTTTTTAATCACCCTGTATATCATTCAATTTAATATCAGTATTTTATAATCTTTATCGCTTTTGTCATGACCACGTAACTTAGGTGTGATCATTACTTTCATGATTTTTTTCGTAGTTCATAAAATAAACAAATATTTTACGCAGATAACACTTAAGAGGCCACACTACTGGCTGAAAAAGACCCGGATGATAATGTAAATTCTACGGGGGTATTCTTTTCAAATATCTCGCTCAAATTTTAACATTTTTACCAGATTTTTTTGCATAGGATAGCTGAGGACGATCGACAACCGGCCTAGTTTTTATTTTTTCGATTTTGCTTATATATTTTTTATACAGGGTGTATCTAAACTACTGGGCAAAACTTTAAGGGGTGATAGTACACATCAAGACAAATAATATTAAATGGGAAACTAAGGGTCCCAAACGTCTTCCGAAGGAGATAGGTGCCATCAAAGTTTAGGGTCCAAAATTTGAAATGATTATAAAAAACGGAAAAATTGATCAATTTGTTTGCGGTTTTCACGAAAACTATTCTTTATGTCAATATTGTCTTGAAAATAAATTATAAAGATAAATTTCAAAAAACGCCGATAGAGGGCGCTTTAGACTTTGGAGTAACGAACAACTATTTTTTACCGCTATTTTTAGCATCTCATTAATTTTTTTTTTAAGTTTAGACATAAATTTAAATTTTGAGCTCAAAATCTGTGGTTAAGTAGCGCAAACTGAACTGTGATCAATGGGAGTGGGTAGGTTCAAATTTCAAATGATTATAAAAAACAGAAAAATTGGTCGATTCGTTTGTGGTTTTCACTAAAATAATTTTTTATGTCAGTATTGTCTTGAAAATAAATTATACAGTTGTTTTTCAAAAAATGCCGACAGAGGGCGCTTTAGACTTTGGAGTAACGTACAACTATTTTTTACCGCTATTTTTGGCATCTCATTAAATTTTTTTAGAAGCTTAGACATAAATTTAAATTTTGAGCTGAAAATCTGAATCGTTGAGAGTGGTTAAGCAGCGCAAACTGAACTGTGTTCAATGGGGGTGGGGAGGTTCAAATTTCAAATGATTATAAAAAACGGAAAAATTGGTCGATTCGTTTGCGGTTTTCTCTAAAACCATTCTTTATGTCAGTATTTTCTTAAAAATAAATTTTAAAGATAAATTTTAAAAAATTCCGTTAGAGGGCGCCTTAAACTTTAGAGTAACCAACAACAATTTTTAACTGTTATTTTTTATATCTAATTAAATGCTTGCAAAAGCTTAGGCTTAAATTTTGAGCTCAAATTCTGAATCGTTGGGAGGGCTTAAGAAGCGCAAACGGACAGTGTTCAGAAGTTGAAATGTTACCCTGCCCACCCTATGAACACAGTTCAATTTTTAGCTACTTTAACTACTCACAATGATTCAGATTTTGAGCTCAAAATTTAAGTCTAAGCTTTTACAACATTTATTTTGATAAAAAAAATAACGGTTAAAAATAGTTGTTGGTTACTTTAAAGTTTAAGGCGCCCTCTAACGGAATTTTTTGAAATTTATCTTTAAAATTTATTTTAAAGGAAATACTGATATAAAGAATGGTTTTAGAGAAAACCGCAAATGAATCGACCAATTTTTTTGTTTTTTATAATCATTTGAAATTTGAACCTCCCCACCCCCATTGAACACAGTTCAGTTTGCGCTACTTAACCACTCTCAACGTTTCAGATTTTCAGCTCAAAATTTAAGTTTATGTCTAAGCTTCTAAAAAAATTTAATGAGATTCAAAAAATAGCGGTAAAAAATAGTTGTACGTTACTCAAAAGTCTAAAGCGCCCTCTATCGGCATTTTTGAAAATTATCTGTATAATTTATTTTCAAGACAATACTGACATAAAGAATTATTTTAGTGAAAACTGCAAATCAATTGACCAATTTTTCTGTTTTTTATAATCATTTGAAATTTGAACCTACCCACTCCCATTGAACACAGTTCAGTTTGCGCTACTTAACCACAGATTTTGAGCTCAAAATTTAAGTTTGTCCAAACTTCTAAAAAAGTTTAATGAAATGCAAAAAATAACGGTAAAAAATAGTTGTTCGTTACTCCAAAGTCTAACGCGCCCTCTATCGGCATTTTTTGAAGTTTATCTTTATAATTTATTTTCAAGACAATACTGACATAAAGAATAGTTTTTGTGAAAACCGCAAACGAATCGACCAATTTTTCCGTTTTTTATAATCATTTCAAATTTTGGATCCTAAACTTTGTCTTTCTGTGTACTATCACCCCTTAAAGTTTTGCCTAGTAGTTTAGATACACTCTGTATTATGATAGTTTCAATTTCAGAGCCGTTTTAAACCGGTTTCGAAAGTTAAAGTAATTAAAAATAAAAATCTGAAACCATAATTAAAAAAGTAAAAACTTGGCCGGTTGTGGATCGTCCTCAGCTATCTTGTACAAAAAAATCATGTAAAAATATTAAAATTTGGGCGAAATATTTGAAAAGAACGCCCCCATGGACTTTACGTTATCATCCGGGTTTTGCTCTGTGCCTTGTGTTGAGCCTTAAAACTTTGCTGTTAAGGGGTATCTCTTTGCCTTTTTATTTTACATGTCCATTTTTTTTTCTTTGCGCATCATAAAATTAAATGATTAAACAAAAGGATTTAATAAAAAATACTTCATGGCTAGATTAAAAAAAAAAGTAAGAAAAAAAGAAAAAAGAAAATACGTTTAACCATCTTAAAATTTTTAATATTATTATGTAGTTTTTCTTACATTCACAGATGTCTCTAGAGAATTAGATTTTTCTATAAAAACATCAGTTTCTACTAAAATACAGTCACCGCAAAAAAAATCTTGACATTTGAGATTTTAGACGTTTTGTTGAATATCTAGAAATATACATGAGGAATTATTCTGAAACTTCAGGTGTGTAAACAATATAGCACAGGTCATATATTTTCGTGAAATTTTTTTGCCGAAGTCCCATAGGGGACCGTCAAAAAATTGAAAAAGAATGAATATCTTTTGGATGACCCTGTCAAAACTAATGTAGCAAAAGCATTCCAACTGCAGATTATCCTTAAGTGACTTATTGTAATTATGTGTGTTCATTTTTATGCGGATAGCATGTATACCCGTAGAGAAATTAAGGTTTTTATAAAAACAGTCCCAATTTTTTTCAAGATTTTTGCTTATTATTTGCAGAGTTCTTAATATAAAATAAAGTTTTTTCCTGAACTTATGACAAACAATATTATAAATAACACCCTGCAACCAGAATTTAAAAAAAATAATAATTGTATGAATAATGAACAGGTTTACTAAATAAATTTTCATTGCGCATGCGTAAAAGTTATGCAAATTTTGATTGCATATTGTGTTAGCTAAAGGTATGGAGCAACTTTTGTAAAAGTCTCAGAATCGCAGCTTAAAAATGCTGAAAATTATCGCGGATGGAATCTGATGAAAATCCGTTATTTCCAAAAAGACGCAAAAAGATAAGGGGTTGTATCCAAATATAGTAGTGAGCGCAATAGTATGTACTACATAATATTGCGCTCACTACTATATTTGGATACAACCCCTTATCTTTTTGCGTCTTTTTGGAAATAACGGATTTTCATCAGATTCCATCCGCGATAATTTTCAGCATTTTTAAGCTGCGATTCTGAGACTTTTACAAAAGTTGCTCCATACCTTTAGCTAACACAATATGCAATCAAAATTTGCATAACTTTTACGCATGCGCAATGAAAATTTATTTAGTAAACCTGTTCATTATTCATACAATTATTATTTTTTTTAAATTCTGGTTGCAGGGTGTTATTTATAATATTGTTTGTCATAAGTTCAGGAAAAAACTTTATTTTATATTAAGAACTCTGCAAATAATAAGCAAAAATCTTGAAAAAAATTGGGACTGTTTTTATAAAAACCTTAATTTCTCTACGGGTATACATGCTATCCGCATAAAAATGAACACACATAATTACAATAAGTCACTTAAGGATAATCTGCAGTTGGAATGCTTTTGCTACATTAGTTTTGACAGGGTCATCCAAAAGATATTCATTCTTTTTCAATTTTTTGACGGTCCCCTATGGGACTTCGGCAAAAAAATTTCACGAAAATATATGACCTGTGCTATATTGTTTACACACCTGAAGTTTCAGAATAATTCCTCATGTATATTTCTAGATATTCAACAAAACGTCTAAAATCTCAAATGTCAAGATTTTTTTTGCGGTGACTGTAAATAAATAAATACCCGTTTCGATTCTAAAAAGACACGATAATTTATTCATATTTATATTAAAAAACGTATATATTCCATCTATTTCAGAATTCATCCCTAATTCTTTTTAATATATTATTTTGATTATGTAAAAAAGTATTATATATGTACACGTCATTTCTTAGATACCTTTTTTTAGAGGTATTGAGATGAAACAAAAAATTTGAATTAAGAAAATTAAACAGTGAAAATCATATACATTTAAAGCAAAATGGTTGCAATAGAAAGACATTTTCACATAATTATTATACTCGAAATCTTTACGCAACTTCGTTAGAATATGATATAAGTTTATTGTGCCTAAATGCGATAACCCCTAAATGCGAAAATGTTCTTTTACTTCAAATCTTAATGCTACAATTTTAAATAAATTTTGCATAACAAAGCACACGATTTTAAAGAAAAAACCCGAAAAAATTTAAAAACGTTTTCTTAAACAAAATTTCCATTTAAATACCACATCGTTCATTTTACAGCGCCCCCATCTTTCTTAAATGCGACAAAATATCCCGAAATTACCTTACATTTACACTTTCTTCTATCTTTACAAGAAGAAAATATTGGATTCGTGAAAATTTTCATAATCCAGTTTTCAACAGATTTACACGTTTTAGGGGTAAGAGAACCCGGAAAACATGTTTTTACGAAATGTCTGTCTGTATGTGAAAATAAATTGTGGGTAATCTATCTCAAGAACTAAAGCACGGAATTTCACAAAACTTTAGATTCTGTGAGGTCTTGATATAAACCAGATCTGAATATTTTTTGGTGTATATCGCTCAACATGTGGCGCTATTATGCTGAATTATTCCACAAGAGCCAAATCTTAAGAACTAGTGCATGGATTTTTATTAAACTTTAAATTTAGTTAGTACTTGCTATAACATGGTGCTGATTGCATTTTTATGCAAAACACTCAACAAGTGCGTTGCCGTGGTGTATTATTCGTGATTATCACAATAGCTCTATCTCAAGAACTAATGCACGGAATTTCAAAAAACTTTAGATTCTGTGAGACCTTGATATAATCTACCTTTGATTAGTTTTTGGTGTATATCGCACAACAGGTGGTGCTGTTATGCTACATTGTTTACAAGTTCCACAACAGCCATATCATAAGAACTAGAGCGTGGATTTTCACAAAACTGTATATTTAGTTAGTACTTAATATAACATGGTGTTGATTACGTATTGGTGCAAATCGCTCAACAGGTGGTGCTTTCATGGTACACTATTCGTAATTATCGCAATAGGTCTATATCAAGAACTAATGCACGAAATTTTCTAAAACTTCAGAATCATTTAGTCCCCAATATAGATTAATGTTGTTTAGTTTTTGGTGTAAATCGCTCTTTAGATGGCGTTGCTATGCTTCATTTTTCACGATTTCGCAATAAATGTATCTCAATGGACTAATGCATGGATTTTCTATAAATTTCAGATTCAGTTAGTACCTGATAAAAAAAAATGATCCTGATTAGTTTTTGGTATACATCAACCAATATGTTGCGCTGTTAAGCTGTTTTTTAAATAAGATTTTGTAATAGCTCTATCTCAAAAAGTAATGCACGGATTTTCATCAAGCTTCTGATTCAGTTATAAGTTGACATAAGTTGTTGCTGACTAGATTTCGCTTTAAACCACCTAACCGGTGGCGCTACTATGCCGCATTTTTCAAGGAGTATTTCCATACATAAGATAGAAGAAAGTTTTGGGTTTGCTATATCTGACTAGTTTTTATTTTAACTTTGAAGATCAAATAGCCGAGTGGATGCCATGGACTATAACGTATGTTTCATTTACCTGAAGTATAAGCATAAGAATAGGTCACTAGTTTTCAAATTATAGCTATAAAATATACTACGTATTTAACATGGCTTCGTAACTTCGAATGCTTATATGCGATAGAGCAATGGCTCTAAATGCGTAGAGACTTATAGGAGATTTATGAAGTATGGATGCATGGTATTTTTCATATATAGTATTAAAATTATGTTTAGAACAGGTAACGTGTTTAATTAATCTGCGTTGAATTAATTAATTATGAATTTTATCATGATCTTCAAATAACAGTTTTTTTTTTAAAATTAATTACTTAAATATGTGTTTAAAATCCTCAAAGTAGAAAAATGCATGTCTTTAAAAAATTAGTGTATGAAATGCTGTGCATTTTGATAATTATGGAATTCGTATTCGAAATACTTATGTATGGTGAAAATTTTAAAAATACTATATATAGATTGAAATAATTTAGATTATGTTTATTTTAATGTGATAAAATAAGTTAATTTCAAAACATTATAATATGGGGTAGCTTAAACGCCGAATCCACTTAAGGTATGCTGCAGCTAAGATCCCCAAATTTTGTTCGCGCGTTTCTTAAATTTGATATTTGAAATTTTTTTAACCTTTTAATTATTTAAAATCAACATTTTCAACTGTTAAATTAAAATGAGATCAAAATAGAAAACTGTGTTTATCTAAATAAGTATTTATCTAAGTAGTATAAGTAGTTATCTAATAAGTAGTATCTAATAAGTAGTATCTTATCTTATCTTATCTAATAAGTAGTATCTTATCTTTAAGTTAATATCTATCTTAGTATCTTATCTAATAAGTAGTTATCTAAATAAGTATTTATCATTATATTATCGTTATAAATATTTGAATGCATGAAATTGCATTATGATTGAAACTATACAAAAAATTTCTTCTATAAACAATATTCATTGAGTGAATCTCTCATTGTTGAAATACTCGTTTGGAGACCTAATAAGATCGTTAGAAATATTTGAATACATAAAATTTAATTATAATTTATCTTGTACAAAAAATTTACTGCAGAAACAATATTCCATGAATTAATCTCAACTTTTAGTTATGCAGGGTGTCCCAGAACTTCGTGTACAAACTTTGAGGAGTGGTAGAGAACATCGTTTGGAACCACAATTACATAGGAACGCATGGGTGGAAACGTCATCCTCACTTGTTAACCCTTTCACAGACAATGGTATGTCTATGAAACTACAAAATTTTTAATACAAAATGAACATTGACACCAGAATTTTAATATGATTTTTCCAATTATTAAGTGTAAAAATGAATTTTTCTTCTTCTTTGCAAATACGTTTTTCTACGATTTCTGATGTCATTAAAATTTTTCCACATTTTAGTAGTTTCTAATAACTACTAAAATACTTGATTTTAGAGAAACATAATTTTAAATTTAATTTAAATTTAAATCATTTCTTGTACTTTTTTCTGTGTAATAAAGCGCTCTACACTACTTTCCGCATTGTGTCATAACTGTGTCTTTGTGTTTCTTTGAGCTTTTCATGGACAAAGCACTTCCATTACTAAAATGTGGAAAAATGTGAATGACATCAGAAATTGCGGAAAAATGTATTTGCAAAGAAGAAAAGCCAGACATTTCACATACGTAATAAACGGAAAAATCGTATTAAAATTCTAGTGTCAATATTCATTTTGTATTAAAAATTTTGTAGTTTCATATGCAAACAACTGTCTGTGAAAGGGTTACGTTTTCGCCCATGCTTTCCTATGTAATTGTGGATCCAAACGATGTTCTCTACCACCCCTCAAAGTTTGTACACGAAGTTCTGGGACACCCTGTATTTTGATCGAGTGGTCTCACATATGGTTCACAGTTGTTATATGACAATTTCTGTTCCCGCAGTGAATGGTAAAAGGAATATTTTTAGATGAATTTATGTATAAAACGCATTATCGCATTTAGAACTACGGGCGTTTCATTTAGGATTTAATTACTATCAGAAATGTGACAAAAATCGTGACGTTGATGGTATATTATGGGAATAAACTACTTATAAAGATTCCATTTCTACAAAATCATTTTAGAACTAAAAGTATGGTATTCAATAATTTTCTGCTTAAAATAATATAGTCATGATAGTTAAAATAATATCATTTCTATCCTAAATGAGACAAAACTATAGGAAATCGCGTCTCATTTAGGCACAATGATCTTACATATCTAAATACATATTCAGAAAAAAAAGTAAATCGATATCTCCAACATTTTTCGAAAAGTGAAGTAAACGGCGTTTCTTTAAAATGAATTATAAATTTTTCATTCACTCTAAGGTTTTTTTTTACGTCCTTTATAAAATTCCCATTTATCAGTTATTAACCTTCTGTCAACGTATATGACTCAATTTCTTGTGATGGTAGTATTTTATCAAATAAAAGTATTAATAAAAGAGGTTACCTTTAGAAACTGAACCTATGTTAAAACTCACAGAAATAATGATAAATAATGCATTATAAAAAGAGCAATTTTAACACTAGAACCGCGGTGACGGGTAATTTTGACCCGTATCATATGGAGAGATTTCGATTCGACCCAGAAAACTCTTAATAAAATAAGCTAAATATAAGCTGAGCAAAAATATTTTCAATAAATAGCTTAAACAGTTTTAAATGAAAATTCCGGTGAGAAATATTTTTATAAAACTTGAATTTTCCCGCGGTTCTAGTGTTAATGAATATCACAGATTTAGTAATAGGTAGACTAGTGAGGATCTCTCACATAATTCTGTAGATAAATTATTTTTATGAAAAATTAATATTTTTTATCATTAATTCATTTACCGGGTGTCCCAAAAATGACTGATGGATTTTAAAATTCAATAACTTGCAAACGGTGACAGCTATTTAAAAATTTTTTTTGCAGGAGGGTTATGTATAATGTCAGGAGTTTTTTTACCGTAATTTTTTATTTTAGTTCGAATTTCAAACAATAGATGGCGCTGATGGCGATTGATGGCCAGGTGATCAGTGCTGAGTGAAGTTAGTTTCGGCGTCGACCTGGGCTTAAATTGCCGTCAGCGCCATCTATTGTTTGAAATTCGAACTAAATCAAAAGTTACGGTAAAAAAAAAAAAAAAAAAAAAAAAAAAAAAAAAAAAAAAAAAAAAAAAAACTCTTGACATTATACATAAACCTCCAGCAAAAATTTTTTAAATAGCTGTCACCGTTTGCAAGTTATTGAATTTTAAAATCCATCAGTCATTTTTGGGACACCCGGTATATGTATTGTATTTTCAAATGGAATTACTTTTTAGCAAACATTATGTGAGTGTACATTTATACGCCCTAGGAAAATGACTTTACTATTTAAAAGCATTCTCAACTTTTTTTATTTCATTGTTCGATAATGCAAAATTTTTGGCACATTTACAAACTCGTTTTATTTTATTACTATAATACAAAATCATAATCTTTATTTCCTACCGAATGTGATACAACTTTAATTAAAATCCGTTGCTATCAAATGGCCACATTATTGTGATTATTTTATCCAAAAATTTGTATGAAACTTAAATTTGATACAATTTTCTAGCATACGTAGAAAGAAGTATATATCATTTTGTTATCACTGTCCCAAAATCGTAAAATATAAGATATCCCGCTTCATGTTTAAAAAATACTTAAGTATGAAAAAGAAATATCCACATCCATGGCACCGAAGGGTTAAGTAATTATGCAGAAAATATTCAAGCCCTATTTCTTTATTTTGAAAATACTTTGCATTTATTTATTTCCTTTGTTTCTTATTTAGCTGATATTATCTTTTATTAGCTGAGTCCAGCATTGCCCAGAGCTGGAATAATAAACTAAAAACAACCTCAAATTTTAATGGTTTTATATCTTTAACCCGATTCTGTAAAAATTTTTTATCTTTGAAGGAAAATCTTTGGAAATGAACTTCGCACTGGAGGCCATTACCGGGTTGTTAGAGGGGATAATTACAATGTTTACCGGGATTGTTATTCAGGCTTCGGCCTGATTTTTTAAATGGTCCTCGAATTTCTATGATAATATATTTTTATTTTGAAAATTTTTACAAAAAATCTCTGTTTCGAGACTCTACTGCAGTCGGCAGCGTGCACCAGCATGCTATACTCTGTTTAGGCTGTTTTGAGAACTTAAACTTTAATATGTATCATTAGCATATAACGGCTGAGTAAATCAAACTTCCATTACCGAAGATTCCGAATAAAGCAACTATTTTAATGTTGCTGTTATGGATTTTTTTTTAACCGATTATTTTATTCCTAAATATCATTACTTTAGAATAATAGAGTAAAAATAAATTTACGTTTTAAGGTAGAGACGGCGCCGCCAAGTGGGAAGTTCTTTATTTTCAAACTTACTATTTTACCCCTAAATCTCATTATTTCTAAACAAAATTTTTCTCAAACAACACCTGAAATGTCAATTTGATGTAGTAAAATTTTCGAGCATTAGTGCAAAAATAAAATTACATTTCCAAGCAAAAACTACGCAAAGTTAACTTTATGGAGATTTTTAAAATTTTTCAAACTGATTATTTTTATTTTCTAAATGTCGCAATTTCTAAACGAAAGTTATATTAGGTTATTAACTAAAAATTTAGTATATTTTTAGTAAAATGTTAGAGATATTGCATAAAATTAAATTTATTTTTTAATCAAAATTTATTTCTATAGGCAATTGGAAACGAAATCGCAAAAGGGATTTTTGGAAAAGAATTTTTTAAAGAGTTAATATTTTTTTTGATAGATATCACCTTTGAAAGGAAAATTAATATTAAATAAGAGCTATTTTTTTGTTTTTCTTTTTCAGGCATGAAAATGTATGTTGATGTTTAAAAACTGCCGTAAAAATGTCGCGAAAGTGGCTTCAGAAAAAGAATTTTTAAATGATTAATATTAATATTTTTAAAACAGATTGCTGAGTACGAAAAAAAAAATGAATGTAAATGTGTTATCGATATTTTTCGTATTGCCAACTTCGGAGTAGATTAATTTCTGTATGCAAAAAGTAGGAAAACCCTCGAAATATCGTGTCGTTTCGAGAACAATCTACATTATGACCCTTTGAGCTCTGATGGTTGAATTTTCTATCACTTAATTTTAATTCCAAAATGTCACAACGGCACCAGAAAATTTGACCAAATTCATTTGAAAAATGTTTAATGCTATTTTTCATATATATCGTTAATCGATTTTTTTCTTTGCAAAATACTGGTACTAATGTGACATTTGGAATTTTGAAGAAATTTACCCACTAGAGATCAAAGGGTTAAAGGACAAACGTGTCCGGGCATTTGACTTTTTTTTTTTCTTATGATAGGAGCAGGACATGAATAATTTAACTTTTTGTTTATTTTTTAAAACTTTTAAATATTTACAAATTTTTAAATATTTTAAAATTTTACATTTTAATTTTGTTTACCGACGAATAGCGAAATAACGTATTTTCCAATGAATTTCGATTTAAAGTAGTATCACAATTTGTTTGAAAATTGTATTACTATTTACTCACTTTTTATTGTTTTAATAATAAATTTCAAGCACTATTTTAAAAAAAAATCTCTATTTTCTATCTTTAATGCGTGCAGACGATTACAAAAGATAACTTTGTTTCTACTTAATAAAAATAGCTCAACATTTGTTCCCAGCTTTTATTCAATAACGGTATTCAACAATCATCAATAAATAAATAAAACAACAATGCGCACATTTCAGGCATAAACGCAATATACGTGCTTAAACCACTGAAATGAACAAAATCATAATGGCTAATTGTAAATAGTTGTATTTACAAGCAACAGTTGACCAAGAGTGCGGTCTTCAAATAACCCCGCAAATGAAGAGAAACTGGCAGGTTCATCTTTTCGCTTGCATGTGACTAAGAAAGAGAGGACCAACTTTTATAATCACAAATTTTGATTATTTTTATATCATGGAAGACGGTAGTCTTCGAGTGACGCAGCTTTAAGCCTACCATATGTTATAAGGTAGAGGCCCTTTAGCTCAGTTCCAATGCATTTTATACAACGCGCCTTAGTTCTCAAGAAACAGGGAGAGGGGGTCTAATATTATAATACATCTTAAGTACTTATTCTGTAACACAGACCTTATGTCGGCGTAGCTCATTCGATAGAGCAGTCTTTTGTACACCCGCGGACTTCAGGTTCAATCCCGGAATGCGCTTTGTTTTCTTTTTGTTTCGTAAACATACTTGTAATTAAAATTTACTGAACTCATTGTCAATTAAAAATTGTTTAGCAATCATAATTTTAGTGTATTTCTTTTATTTGTAACTAAATCGTTATATAAAACGGTTAATTTTTTTAAATGATCTAAAATGTATTTCATTTATTACAATAATTTACAAATTTCTACTTTTTTTTATACTTCGAAGGAAATATATGTAAATGTATTAGTCTACCTTCCTTAAATCCAAATGTGTCTGCAGAAATATTCTATCACGTCACAATTTTCTTTTTGCAGTCAAATGTTTTTTTTTAACTACCCAACATGGTGACGACAGTTTAATGTTCATTTGTTCGCTTCAAACAACAAATATTTTGTTTCGGATTGAATTAACCCATTAGTATTGTTTTCAACACAATCTAACTGATTGGTAAAGTAATTATACGAATTGAATAATTAATTATTCAATTCGTATAACCCATTAGTGCTTGAATTATTTTCTTCGTTAAAATTCAAATTTTGCATTTTCCCACCACTTTTAAAGCAAGAATAACTTTTATCTTAATTTATCGAGGACCTTTGTCGCGAGAAAGAAAGTATTTATTTGTCCTCCTTTTTTACTGGTATGAAATGCGCTTACTTGAATTTTTTAAAACTGTCCCAAAAATGGGACGCTAGGCACTGATGGGTTAAAATGTCGAGCAGAAAGTGTAAACAAAGTCCTGATCGTTTTTGCTATGTTTGTGAATAGTTTATAATTAAAAAAAAAAAAAAAAAAAAAAAAAATTGTAGATTTGTTAAAAAGTGCATATTTTCATTATTTTGGATTTTCTGTTGCAAACCGAGATAAAAAATGGGTGCCTTATGTATTTTGCGAAAGCTGTAGAATTGTTTTACTCCAATGGTCATCAGGAGAAAAGGTACACCTTCCATTTGGTTCACCAACGCTATGGAGAGAACCTAGTAATCATGAAAATGATTGTTACTTTTGTATTACGAAGACAGTGGGATATAATACAAAAAATAATTCGAGTAGTATATATGCCGAAGTTCCGTCTGTTACTAAGCCCAATTTACACTCGAAATATCTACCACGTACAGTTTGTCCCGGTAATTCGAGTGTAAATATACTAGGAGATGACAATGAAATTGATGTTGAATTCAAATCGATTTCTAATGATTCTTGCGAGTTCTCTCTTCAAGAAATTACTCCACATTTAATTAACTAAGCCAAATTAAGTGATCTTATAAGAGATTTACAAATATCAAAATCTAAAGCTGAGCTTCTTGGTTCTCGCCTATAACAATGGAACTTATTAACACCAAACACAAAATTTACGTTGTCTAGAAACAGAAGCGAAGTTTACTCAGAATTTTCAAAAAAGAAGGTGAATGTTGTTATTGTACTGATATCCCGGGACTTTTTGAAGCAATAAATCAAAACTATGATAAAACAGTGTGCCGCTTATTCGTAGATTCTTCGAAATATAGTCTGAAATTTGTTTTATTACATAATAAAAATAAGAAGCCGTCTATACCAATAAGACACGCAGTGAATTATAAAGCGAGCTATGAAACGATGTGTACTTTAATTAATTTAATAAAGAATAAAGAACACCAATGGAAAGTGTGCGGCGACTTCTAAGTCATCGGTTTGCTATTGGGATTGAAGGGTGGTTACACAAAATACTCTTATTTCCTTTGTTTGTGGGACAGCCAAGCAAAACAACATCACTATGTAAGAAATGAATGGCCAATTCGGAACGAGTATATTCCTTGAAAAATGAACATCAAACACGAGCCAAATAGCATTACTCTACCCCATTTACACATCTAATTGGGACTCATGAAAAACTTGTGAAGGCGCTTGACAAAAACAGTGATGCTTTCCGTTATTTACAAAAAATCTTTCTAAACATTACAGAGGTAAAACTGAAAGAAGGGATATTTGTTGGCCCACAGATCCGTAAAATTATGAAAGATTCTCAGTTTGAAAGCCTTTTATCTGTTAATGAAAAATCTCCATGGAAGTCATTCAAAATGTTTGTGGAGGAATTTTGGGGAAATAAAAAAAGTGAAAATTACAAAGAAATTGTTGCCAATATATTGAAAATTTTTCAACAGATGGGAGTAAACATGTCATTAAAGATTCATTCCCTGCATTCAAATCTGAGTTTTTTCCCCTGAAAACTTAGGAAGATGAGTGACGAACAAGGGGAACCTTTTCACCAAGATTTAAAGGTTTTTGAAGTACGACATCAGGAATTTTGGGATAAAAACGGGCGAGGGGATTAATGTTGGTCTATTATAAGAGAAACAGATCCAAATAACTATAAAATGAAGGGGAAATTAGCCATTTTGGATTTTTTAAATATTAATACCAAAATTGTGTAATCCAGTTAAGTAAGTAAATATTTCTTAAACCAGACGTGGCAGAATTTTTTTATTATTTTTTTCTGGATAACTCTATCTAAATAAACAATAAATTAACAACTTTCAGCCGGGGTATAAAAAGCGTGTAAACTAGTGTTATTTATAGATGAAAAGATATTGCATAATTGTGTCAATTTGTGATTTTAAAGAAACATTCCTTATGTTTTGCCTTAATAAAGGAAATGAATAACATGAAAATATTGGATGATTGAAATGTGCTAAACGTGCGTTCTGCTTAATTGATTTACTAATATTTTGTAATTATAATTTAATATTCTGAATGTAAAAATTCAATATCATTAATTACAATTTAAATATCTATTTTTATTTAGCCTTTCTGATATTTTTATTAAACTTTTCTCAGCATTTAAAGAAATAATAATAATAATGAATGGATGTAATATGATCAGAAAAATTCTAAAATCTTTTGTGGTGGACTTTAGTTGTGACAAAAATAAAAATAAATGTTAAAAGATGATAAAGGTGAACTTAAAATGATTTTAAGTGAAGCATATATGTATTACAAAAATAAAAATCTTTAATGTGCAAAAAAGAGGTTGTAACTTAATTCTTATGCAATTTTTTAATATAATTTGAAAATAAAGCGACATTAGCATCCTATCTACTTCCCTTATTGAGGCATTATATAAATGGTGTTTATTTAACTTTCCGAATTAAAATAATTGTTAGATAGCTTTACATCGACCAAGAATGTATAAAATACATTTTACAAGTAATTTTCAAAAAAAAAAAAAAATTAACAGTTTAAAGAATATATGAAACATATTTTAAAAGTCATTGAAAAATAACATTTTTATTGATGTTTTATGCAACGAATTAATAATACCGTTTTTACTCGTGTATAACGCGCACATATTTTTTTTTTTTAAATAGGGAAAAGCATCTACGTGCGCGTTATACACGGAATAATTTTTTACTGCTGGATGTAATCGCACGATATACATATGAATCAAGAAAAGTATTCAAAAAAGACATAATTCAATAAAGACATTCGAAAAATCTTACTTAATTGAAGTATCACTGCATCTTTATTTCACTCCTTGCACTTTTTTATACATTAACGTTATATAAAGGCTATTTAGAAACTCTTATTGACGTCACTCACTCCCTACCCGAAGTTTTAAATGTTTTTTCGCCTTGTTTTTGGCCAGATGTAATGTTTGCTTCAACTTTCTTTACTGAAATTCATTTAGTCATTCATTCATTTGCATATAAAATTTACGGTGCGCGTTATATAGAAAATCGCCATTTTTTCTTGTTAAGTACGGGGTGCGCGGTAGACGCGAATAAATATGGCAATTAAAAATAAATACCGTAATTTCGGGTGTATAAGCCGCAGATCAAACAATTCTTTTTAGACCCAGAATTTTTTAAGAGACAAATGTAACTAGTTAGATCGCCGTAAATATTTGTCTTCAATCACTATATAAGATTTCTGGGTCCAAAAAGAATTGTTTGATCCGCGGCTTATACACCCGAAATTACGGTATATGAAAATTAGAAATGATATACAATATTTAATTAACAATGAGTTTGTTAAATTATAATTAAAAGTATATTTATAAAAGAAAAAATAAAATAAATAAACGTAGCGAATTCCGGGATTGAACCCGAGGTCCGCGAATCAATAAGCTAACGCTCTACTGGGTGAGTTACGCTAACGTACGAAATTTGTTACAAAGTAAGTACTTAAGGTGCATTATAATATTAGACCCCTCCCCCCTGTTTCTCGAGAACTAAGGCTGCAGGCAAACAGCACTACTTTCAGTTCCACTAAAAGAGCAATAAACCTATCTTTGTTTCCGAACGGAATAAAGGTTGCTAGTTTTGGAACCTCTTTAAATGATATTTGGGTAAGAATCGTATCGAATTGATAAAGGAAGGGAAAGTTTATCTCCCCCATCTTCAGTCGTAAAGCTGTCTACTGATTTCGAGTTCGATTTCTTTCTTGAAGTTCAGATTCAGTGCACTGAAAAAGCAAATTTACATCAAAGCGCCGACACGAAAGATAAAAAATAGCGAAGCCTGACCACAAGAAGTTAGTGATATGTGCCCGGTCCTTAACCCTTTGAGCTCTGGTGGGTAAATTTCTTCAAAACTCCAAATGTCACATTGGCACCGGTAATTTGCAAAGAAAAAACCAGTTAACGATAAACACGAAAAAATGCATTAAACCTTTACCAAATAAATTTGGTCGATTTTTCTGGTGCGATTGTGACATTTCGGAATTAAAATTATGTGGTAGAAAATTCTACCATCAGAGCTCAAGGGGTTAAAGAGCGTTGTATAAAACACGATGAACCTGAGACTAAGGGACGTTTATTCTACAACCTATGCAAAAATAATCAAAATCTGTGATTATCAATGTTGACATGCTGACCCTCTCCTAGTAAGCTAAACAGACCACCAGTTTAAATACAGGTATTGATTTACTAAACATTCGTTACCTTAGTTTCATTTCAGAATTCAGAAAAAAGGGAGTGTTACATTTAATTTGCGTATACATTTTTTGCACATTCTGTATTAATTTAGGAAACTGAAATCAGTTGAACTTATAGACCGAGAATTGCCTGCTCATTCCCTTCATCGAGTTGGTGGAAGAAGAGCTTAAACTACTGATTGAAAAAGACCCGGATGATAATGTTAAGTCTATGGGGGCGTTGTTTTCAAATATCTCCCTCAAATTTTAATATTTTTATATGCTTTTTTGCATAAGATATCTGAGGACGATTTACAACTGGGCTAGTTTTTACTTTTCCGATTTTGGTTACATATTTTTTTACATTATGATAGTTTCAATTTCAGAACCGGTTTTAAGAGGTTTCAAAAGTTAAAGTAATAAAAAAAAATCTGAAATCGAAATTGAAAAAGTAAAAACTAGCCCGGTTGTAGATCGTCCTCAGCTATCCTATGCAAAAAAATCATGTAAAAATATTAAAATTTGAGTGAGATATTTGAAAAAAACGCGGGCACTGAAATACGAGGATTAGTTAAAACTTGATTTCGCAAATGGTCTGCCATGTCACATCTTGGTGGAAAACAATGGCGAACCTGAATTTACTGGCTGACTGGAAGGTTTATCGTGTTTCCATACTCTGAATCTTCTACGTTTTCATACCTTTGGGTGTTTTTCTGCTCCCAAAAATAATAAAACGTAGAGCACATTCATATGGCGTCACAAATCAACCGCTGGAGGTAAAACAAGCGTTGAACGGCAGCTATGATTGGTGGCTCAAAGAATTGTGGGTGCGGCTGGAGGGCAACGTAGCAGTTGTGATTGGCAGATGAAAAGATGATCAGCTGATTGTAACTTCACTATTGAGAACTGGGAGCAAGAAAACAGAATGCCGAACCTATCAACCATTAAAATCAGGTTACCATAAAGCAGCAAACCAGCTACATTTTAATATGCTGAATGAATTCTGTCCAATCCAGGAATTTCAGCCATCAACTCCATGATGCGCCTCCTGGAATTTTTCAGACCAGAACGTTTTTCGTTAACATTATTTTCTCATAGAAAATCTCGCTTTATAAGAAAGCAAAATTTTGCACGTTTAAGGGGGTCCGGGACACAAAAGTCTTAAAATTTTCTTAAAAAAAAAAAAAAAAAAAAAAAAAAAATATATATATATATATATATATATATATATATATATATATATATATATATATATTACACCATTTTTTTCTGCTTAAAATCACGTTTAAATCATGTTTCTATCTTTGCTGGAACTGGAAATATTATTTTATTCCTTTTGGTTTATTTTCAAAATCTAGATTTCCAGCAATGATTGTCATGGAAATAATTCCTGTGAAAATGCGTTTTTCTTCGTAATGAGTTTTTTTACCATTTCTCTCATTTAAATTGTTATAACTCAAGAACCGGTAAAGATAAATTGCTCAACTTGGAACATGTACTTTTCAATTATTTTACTTTAATTTTGAATCATCAAATTAAAATATACAGTGAAATCTGTATAAGGCGGAATCGCTTGGGACAGAAATAAAATTCCGCCATAGACCGATTTCCGGCTTAGACAGAAAAACTTTATAGACCATCCCGTTCACAGAGTATTAAACATTTTTTTGGCTAAAAGTTAAAAATAACGAATCTTCAAAATGATTTCTTAATTAATTAGACATGAAATCTTTACATATTTTTATATATTTATAGTAATAATAATTTACACTACAAATTGATAGTATTTGCACTAGTAGATAGTTGCACACTAGTATACCCGTTGTTCAACAGTTCTCAGTCATATACAATAATAAAATCATCCCCAAACTACTGTCAGCAATCAGTGACGCCTTCTCTTAACCTCTGGGAATGCGACTAGACAATACATTTCAATATGAAAAGAAAAAAAAAATCTTTCCATTTATATTTCGCACGAAAATTTTCTTCCGTCTTAAACAGTAAATTTGCTACCTGGGACCCAAAATGAATGTGCGGTTCCGCGTTACACGGATTTTTTCCGTCTTAGACAGAATTCTCGGAAATCTCTATGTTTATAAATGTGGGACTCTGAAATGTTTCTGCCTTAGTAAGATTTCCGGCTTAGACAGATTTCACTGTATTTATATGCACATTTTTGAAATTTTATTTATTTATTGTTTGTATTTGTTTTTTTAGTTACATCATTTTGTTTTCAAATTTTTGCTTTCTATATTTTTAATTTTTATTCAAATTAAGATTTTTAAAAGTGCTGAATCAAAATTAAAGATTTTATATTTCTGTTTATTTAAATGAAAAAAAATAAATTCTATAAATAATATTTCGCGTTACAACGATTTTAAAACTGTCCACTTTTTCAATTTTTTTTTAAATTTTAAATAAAAAAAAGTAAGAAGATCAATCATGCGATTTTGATTACAAATAATATGGTTATGATAGAAACATTGCGCAATTCGTAAATAATTTCCTCCGTTGTGCAACAAGTGACAATTATCATGGCATCATAAATAAAGTTAAGTGCTTGTTAGCGTGACCTTGGAAACAGTGATTACGAGTGAACAATTACAGGTTTACAAAACTGTCAAAACTTACAAAATGACTCTTTTTTTATTAATAATTGTTTCTACATTATGATTTATGTGTGCATCGATTTAAATTTCATTCTGTTCTCAGTTTTTGTAGCTTGATGTAAGCACTACCCTTTTGCTGTGTTTTTCTCGCGTGTTAAAAATAAAGTAGAAAATGAAGAAGCGTGGATATAATAATTTGTGTGTGTGTTTTACAGTTACCATATAATAATGTTATATGTCTTTATCAAGATGAATTAGTGCAGTGGATATATCAACATGTGAATATGCCCGGTTCCCTTCCCTTATGGTGGATCTAATTGTTGGACACTTAAATGAAGAAGAATTCATCGGGTGAGTACCATTTACTCTCCTATTTAATTCTGATTAATGATAAGAATTGAAGATAAACAATTATATTGAGGTTATAGTGAGAACTCACGCCGTTATTAAGACAAACGTCTTACAATGATTATGAGACTGATCTAAAAAGATATATCAATTTGATAACATAGTGATATACTAATTTCACACAAATAAAAAATATTGAATAAAAAACAAATAAAAATATAAGATTAGAATGGCCACCTTAAAAGATAATTATTCAATTGAAAAATTGACAGCAACGAATTACAGTACATGGAAATTTAAAATTGAAATGCTCTTAACTAAAGAAGAGCTGTTCCATGTAATAACCGATAATCCACCGACCCCTTTGACCGATCAATAGTCCAAAAATGATAGGAAGGCCCGGGCATTGATAAATCTAACTATTGATGACTCACAAATAACCCACGTTAAAAACTTACAAACTGCTAGACAAACATGGGATGCATTAAAAGAAATCCATGAGAGATCAAATCTCACAAGCAAATTGTTTCTTCTAAGAAAGTTATATAGTATAAAATTAGCAGAAAATGGAAATATGATAAATCATATTACAAAAATAATGGAGCTTGTTGATCATTTGGCAGCTATAGGCGAAATAATTGATAATCACCACATTTCCGCGCTCCTCCTGTGCTCTCTGCCCCAGTCTTATGATAATTTAATTACTGCTCTCGAAAGTAAAGAAGAAGCACAATTAACTCCGTCATATATTAAAAATAAGTTGATTGACGAGTTTAATCGTCGAAATGAAAACTATGAAAGTATTGATAATACAGCGAAAGCTTTTAAAGCTCAGAAAAAGTTTCCAGCTAAAAAAGAATCAAAATATTGTTCGATTTGTAAAATGAGAAGCCATAACACACAAGAATGTTGGCACAATAAAAACAAAACACACACAACACAACAAAATCAACACAACAAAAATTACAAAAAACACTATTCTACATCACTCGTTTTTCAAAGGGGTGAAAACAATTTTAAGAATGAACAAGCATCGGAATCGTATAACAGGTTTAATCGCTATGAAGGAAAAAACAATACATGGAGAAACAGCGAAAACAAAGATTATGCATTTATAACACAAGGGATAGAAAATAAAACATTCATCGTGGATAGCGGTAGCTCAAGTCACATTGCATCCTCTGAATCAATGTTTACAGAGATAAAATCGAGGGAAAAAACAAACGTGACTATCGCAAACGGAAAAAAACTTATCGCTTACGGTTCAGGCGATGTAAATTTAAATACGCTGACATCGGATAATAAAATTCATAAAATAACACTTAAAGATGTACTTCTAGTACCTGAAATCGAAACGAATTTACTATCAGTCAGCAAAGCAACCCAAAACGGATGTGAGATTGTATTTAAAAATGACCGATGCACTTTCAAACTTAACG
Organism: Maratus speculifer; assembly: GCA_964019185.1. NCBI lineage: Eukaryota > Metazoa > Arthropoda > Arachnida > Araneae > Salticidae > Maratus > Maratus speculifer. The sequence goes on from OZ025299.1 coordinate 49,999,404, forward strand.
GAGAAATCTGCTTAGAAGCACAAAAGGTAAATAATCTCTATGAAGTCCAGTTGGCTAACGAAAACCACGCGAACATTACACAAACGTGCAACAATAAAAATTGTCTAGAACTATGGCATAGAAGGTTAGGACACAGAAATCTAACATCGATTAAAGAAATTACACAAAAGGAATTAGTAAGAGGTATCCAGATAAACAATTGTAAACATAATATAGATTGCGAACCGTGTATTAAGGCGAAATTAACTGATGAACCCTATCCGAAAGTTGCTCAGTATAGAGCAAGTAAAAGGCTTCAACTTATTCACTCGGATGTTTGTGGATCTTTTCAGACACCCACGATTGGGGGGAAATCATATTTCTTGACTTTTATTGATGACTACTCGCGATTCACAATAATCTATCTATTGAAAAGAAAAAGTGAAGTCTATGAAAAACTCAAAGAGTTCATTGCGCTGATAAGCAACAAATTTGGTGAAAAACCGAAAGAAATCAGAACGGATAATGGGGGAGAATTTACATCAGATGAAATTGAGAATTATCTCAAATCAAATGGGATAAAACATCAACATACAGTCCCATATTGTGCAAGTCAAAATGGGGTGGCTGAACGGAAAAATAGGTCGTTAGTTGAGATGGCTAGGACAATGTTAAATGAATCAAACCTACCTTTAAAGTTCTGGGGGGAAGCAATCTGTACGGCAAACCACCTACAAAATAGACTGCCTACAAAAGCTAATGCAAAAACGCCATATGAATTATGGACAGAAAGACAGCCAAACTTAAGTTACGTTAAAGTATTTGGCTGCAAAGCCTTCGCTTATATTGATAAAGCCAGAAGACAAAAATTAGATAATAAAGCTGTTGAAGGTATTTTTGTGGGATACGACAATGAATCTAAGGGATACCGCATATATGTAGGAGGAAATGAAATAAAAATCGCGAGAACGGTAAAATTTCTTGAAAATAAATTCAAATACGTAAATGATAAGCCTGAAATTGAACAAAAACAAAATGAAGACGAAAAACGCAATGGTAAAAATCTCGTAGAGATAGAAATTTCGAACGGAAAAACAACACCATCTGCGTCTCAACAACAAATTGTGGAACTAAGGCGCTCAGATAGAATAAATAAAGGCGTACCTCCTGATAGGCTAATATATATTGTCAAAGATGACAAAATTAATGAACCAAAGGATTATAAGGAAGTTAAATTAATGGAAAACTCTCCGGTAAAACAGAATTGGATAGAAGCCATGGAGAGCGAAATGAATTCTTTAAGAAAAAATAAAACATATGGTCAATTGTAGATCCTCCACCGAATAAGAGAATAATAGGTTGTAAATGGACTTATAAATCAAAGCGTGACAATACCGGAAAAATCCAAAAATATAAGGCACGTTTAGTAGCTAAAGGATATACGCAAAAGTTCGGAGAGGATTATGACGAAACCTACGCACCGGTCGTATCGTATACTACGATAAGAGCATTATTAATAGCGGCGTTGCACCAAAACTTAAAAGTTAAGCATATAGATATTAACACCGCGTTCTTACATGGGGAACTTGATGAGGAGATATACATGTCGCAGCCGGAAGGATTCGTTGAACCAAACCAGGAAACCAAAGTTTGTAAATTAAATAAGGCAATCTACGGACTTAAGCAAGCCGCGAGAGCGTGGCATAATAAAATAACAGAAACACTAAAAAACATGAATTTCATTCAAAGTAAAATTGACACATGTCTTTTTACACAGAAAAGGAATAATGAAACAACCTATATAATAACATACGTCGATGACCTCTTAATTGCAGGAAAAGACGAAACCATTGAGGAAATAATCGCGAACTTAAATAAAGAGTATGAATTAAAGAATTTAGGGGACGTAAGCAATTATTTATCCATGAACATTCGAAAGGTAAACAAAAGCTACTTAATTAACCAAACTTCAAAAATTGAAGAGTTAATTAATAAATTCAATTTACAAGAAGCAAAACCATGTAGTACACCCATGGAAACAAATTACACTCACTTTAAGGATGATGACAATATTTTACCAAACAACACACAGTACAGACAAGCCATAGGTGCACTCTTATATCTTGCCACAGTGAGCAGACCTGACATTTGTGCAGCTGTCAACATCTTAAGCCGAAGGAACGAAAAGCCAAGAATGAAAGATTGGAACAGTGTAAAGCGGGTCATGAGGTATCTTAAGACAACAAAAACCTTTAATCTAGTTATAGATGGAAATTCAAAACCAACGCTAGAAGTCTACGCGGACGCTGATTGGGGTGGAGACACAGAATCAAGAAAATCGACAAGTGGTAATGTATATTTGCTAGGTAAAAATCCCATACTTTGGTCAACTAAAAAACAATCCTGCATAGCTTTATCTTCTGCCGAAGCTGAGTATATCTCAGCAGCTAATGCAGCTAATCAAGTCAAATGGCTGGTGAATTTACTTGAAGAACTCAATATCTCACAAACATATCCTATAGAACTCTTCGAGGATAATCAGTCGGCTATCAAAATGATAGAGCTTGAAAAACATTCAAGTAAAACAAAACACATTGAACTTAGATATCATCTCATAAAACAACTGAAACAAGATGGCATAATAAAACTCGTATATTGCCCAACCAAAATCATGATAGCTGACTTATTCACGAAACCCCTGCCCAAACCTCTTTTTGAAATTCACAGGAAGAACTTGCATCTGAGTGACAACACAACTTCAGAAATTAAGGAGGAGTTGATAGAAACATTGCGCAATTCGTAAATAATTTCCTCCGTTGTGCAACAAGTGACAATTATCATGGCATCATAAATAAAGTTAAGTGCTTGTTAGCGTGACCTTGGAAACAGTGATTACGAGTGAACAATTACAGGTTTACAAAACTGTCAAAACTTACAAAATGACTCTTTTTTTATTAATAATTGTTTCTACATTATGATTTATGTGTGCATCGATTTAAATTTCATTCTGTTCTCAGTTTTTGTAGCTTGATGTAAGCACTACCCTTTTGCTGTGTTTTTCTCGCGTGTTAAAAATAAAGTAGAAAATGAAGAAGCGTGGATATAATAATTTGTGTGTGTGTTTTACAGTTACCATATAATAATGTTATATGTCTTTATCAAGATGAATTAGTGCAGTGGATATATCAACATGTGAATATGCCCGGTTCCCTTCCCTTATGGTGGATCTAATTGTTGGACACTTAAATGAAGAAGAATTCATCGGGTGAGTACCATTTACTCTCCTATTTAATTCTGATTAATGATAAGAATTGAAGATAAACAATTATATTGAGGTTATAGTGAGAACTCACGCCGTTATTAAGACAAACGTCTTACAGGTTAACCATCACAAATATTTCAAAATTTTAACTCAATAAATAAAAATTATTTTAAAATGCGTTCCATACCCCTTAAACTTAAATTTATTTTTCTATAAAACTAAGTTCTGGTAACCCTCCTGTAAAAATCCCTGATCCATAGGAACCCTGATGATGTGATGGCCTATGAAATGACCTTCCGGTCTACTAGTATGTGTAAACTTAAATTTCATCGATAATTACATCTAAAATTGACAAGTTATTTAGCTGGATTTTCGCGGCATTTTTTTCCAAACTTTTTGAAAAGCAATTATGTAACGTCAACTTAACCGTTTAATTTTATAGGAAGTACAATCACAATCCCTACTGCATAATTCATACAATAATTGCTAAATAGTTTTAAAAACTAAAACCCACACTTTTATATCAGGTCGAACTGAAAAGTTTAAAATGTTCTTTTTTCGGTTGCATAGTTACGGTTTTCATAGGTGTTTGTGTGATTGTCTTATGTTTAGGGTGTCAGGTGACTGTTAATTTTCAAATTGCTTTTGATCCATTTATACGGTGTTTTGATTTTGATCCTTTTAAGCGGCGATTTTTCAAATTGTTAAATTGTCAACGGTTTTCAATAAGTGTGCAAAGTTTCAATTTAATCCGATGTCTTAAAGTGGGTGAAAATAACGTTCAAAGATTCCATTACATACATACAGGTGAAGCTAATAATGAAAATAAAAATAAAAATAAAAATAAAAGCGTGTTAAAAAATATGTTGAGAATATATGGCGACCTCAGAAGCCAAGTTGTAGAAGTGACATATATCCGATTTGGAGTAAATTGAGTTTAAATATAACTGACGTTAAATTCGAACATTAATAATAACACTAGTTTACACGGTTTTTATACCCCAGCTGAAAGTTTTTAATTTATTGTTTATTTAGATAGTTATCCAGTTTTAGTTATCCAGAAAAAATAATAAAAAAATTCTGTCACGTCTGGTTTAAGAAATATTTATTTACTTACCTGGATTACATAATTTTGGTATTAATATTAAAAAAATCAAAAATGCAGGGCTCCCAAATGGTCCGCGAAATGAACATCAATATTTTTTAACTGAAAATTTCATGATATGTTTCTATTGGATTTGCGCCAGAATTACTTCAAAAGTTAGTTTCTTGGGAAGCTGCAAGAAAAATCTAAAAGGAAAATTTCTCTAAGAAAATTCTGATGTTCAGTTGGCGGGCCATTTGGGAGCTCTGAAAATGGCTAGTTTTTGCGTTCTTTTTATAGTTATTTGGATCAGTTTCTCTTATAATGGACCAACAGTAATCCCCTAGGATGTTTTCATCCCAAAATCCCTGATGTCGTTCTTCAAAAACCTTTGAATCTTGGTGGAAATGTTCTCCTTGTTCGTCACTCATACTTCTTAAGTTTTCAGAAAAAAAAAACTCAGATGCGAATGCAGGAAATGAATCTTTAATGGCATGTTTACTCCCATCTGTTGAAAATATTTCAATAAATAGGCAACAATTTCTTTGTAATTTTCACTTTTTTTATTTCCCAAAAACTCTTCCACAACCATTTTGAATAATTTCAAAGCATATTTTTCATTGACAGATAAAAGGCTTTCAAACTGAGAATCTTTCATAATTTTACGGATCTGTGTGCCAACAAATATCCCTTCTTTCAGTTTTGCCTCGGTAATGCTTGGAAAGATTTTGTGTAAATACCGTAAAGCATCACAGTTTTTCATAAATCACAATTTGATGTGTAAAGGGGGTAGAGTAATGTTATTTGGATCTACCAATAGCTCGTGTTTGATGTTAATTTATCTTACAAAATGATGTTGTTTTGCTCGGCTGTCCTACAAACAAAGGAAACAAGAGTATTTTGTATAACCACCCTGCAATCCCAATAACAAACCGATGACTTTGAGGTCGCCGCACACTTTCCATTTGTGTTCTTTATACTTTATTAAATTAATTAAAGTACACGTCGTTTCATAACTCTCTTTGCAATTCACTGCGTGTCCTATTGGTATAGACGGGTTCTTATTTCCATTATATAATAAAACAGCTTTTAGACTATATTTCGAAGAGTCTACGAATAAACGCTACTTTGTTTTATCATAATCTTGATTCATTGCTTCAAAAAGTCGCGGGATATCAGTACAATAACAATATTCACCTTCTTTTTTGAAAAATTCTGAGTAAATTTTGCTTCTGTTTCTAGACAACGTAACTTTTGTGTTTGGTGTTAATAAGCTCCATTGTCGTAGGCGAGAACAAAGAAGCACTGCTTTAGATTTTGATAATTGTAAACCTCTTATAAGATCATTTAATTCAGCTTGATTAATTAAATGTGGAGTCTTTTCTTGAAGAGAGAACTCGCCAGAATCACTAGAAATCGATTTAAATTCAACATCAATTTCATTGTCATCTCCTAGTATATTTACACTCGAATTACCGGGACAAACTGGACGTGATAGATCTTCCGAGTGTAAAATGGGCTTAGTAACAGATGGAACTTCGCATATATAATACTCGCCTTATTTTTGTATTATATCCCATTGTCTTCGTAACACAAAAGTAACAATCATTTTCATAATTACTAGGTTCTCTCCATAGCATTGGTGAACCAAATGGAAGGTGTACGTTTTCTTCTGATGACCACTGGAGTAAAACGATTCTACAGCTTTCGCAAAACACACGAGGCACCCACTTTTTATCTTGGCTTGCAACAGGAAATCCAAAATAATGAAGATATGCACTTTTTAACGAATCTACAATGGATCTTCTTTTATTTTTAAACATAAACTGTCCACAAACATATCAAAAACGATCAGAACTTTGTTTACACTACCTACACGACATTTTATTTCAATCCGAAACAAAATATTTGTTGTTTGAAGCGAACGAATGAACATTAAACTGTCGTCACCACATTGAGTAGTTAGAAAAAAGTAATTGACTGCGGAAAGAAAATTTTGATGTGATAGAATATTTCTGTTGACACTTTTAGGTTTAAGGAAGGTAGACTAATACATGTATATACATTTCTTTCGGGGTATAAAAAAAAAGTTGAAATTTGTAAACTAGTGTAATTGACTAAATTGAAATGGAGAACTGCTGCATGTTACATTGTGGGATTTGAACTCTTATTTCTGTAACAGTAAAAAAAAGTAGCGTTTAATTTTCTTTGAATTTATAATCAATCCATATTGATTATTATTCGGAAAAAGTGGTTCATCTTTAGAACGCAGCACATAATTAGAAAATCTATATACATAAAAAAAGAAATGTCTGTCTGCCGGCCTGCCTGACCGCGGTTAACGCCGAAATCATAACACCCAGGTCTCTGAAATTTTTGTCATGTGTGGATGCTAACACCGGAAAGTGCACCTCGCAGCCGGATTTTTAAATTTTAATTTAGATTTTTAAAAAATAATAAAACTTACTGGATAAGAGGCTATTTGCATCTCGCCACCAATGCGCGTTTACGAAGCAGCCGGCCAAATAGACCAGGTGGTAAATATGAGATTTAGTGACTGCATTTCGCAGAAGATTTTGCATGGAGCAGGTCTCCTTGAAGAAAGGAATTTTAAAATAACTCAGTTATTGCATTATTTTTGTGGTTCAAAACAGCTAAAATGAACGACTATATATCTTTATCCTTCCAAAACATGGTCTTCGTAACAGAAACACATACCTGTGTTCACTCAGATAATATTTTAAATATTCTAAAATTTAAAAAATCCTTCAGATTAAATTTTAATTTTTTTCACTATTTTAGTATGAATGGCGATTTTGAATATTCACGATTTGTTTGAAAAGATTTATGGTCCCGGGTAACACCGGGCCGATCAGCTAGTCACTTATATTTCTTTACACAGGAAAGAAAAAAGCATACTTTCAGGTCGTCTGGGCATTTAGTTCATTTTTTTTTTCAGTTTTGTCACTTATACCCTTGTCTTCTGGGATCCTCATATTTACTTGAGCAATTCAGTTATAATTCCGTCTATAACAATATAATAATACAGGGAGTTTATAAAGTCCCGGACCCATTTTGATGTTTAATAACTCATAAAATAATAAAGATAAATTAAAATTAACAACATAAATGGTTAGATAGACTCAAAAAATTTCATGACCCTTGTCAATGAACTTCCACCTGTGCCCCCTTCGTCGCACGGAGAATATCAAGTCGATAGTCAATTTTACGCCAGGTGGCGGCAAGCATGTCGGCATCCACAGAGACTAATATTTAGCATTCTAGCATTTTATATTCTAGACATTTGGAAGTTCATTGGCAAGGGTCATGAAACTTTTTGAGTCTATCTAACCATTTATGTTATTAATTTTACTCTATCTTTATTATTTTATGAGTTATTAAACATCAAAATGGGCCCGGGACTTTATAAACACCCTGTATTTCAAAATATTTTAGTAACAAACATGTTACGTAAATTAAAACTCTAAGGTTTATAAAAAGTACAAATGGCACTGCATATTTCATTCTTGTTCATCTTTGCATTCCTTTAAACGTCTTTGAGTAATGGCGAAAAAAAGTAGACGCTCCTACACATTCATAAAAATAAAGAAGTAAATCTTAAAAACATTCACGATTCTTCTGCCAAGATTCATGTCAGCAACTGAAACTGTATTAAATTAGAAGTCAGAGTGAGTTATGGAGAAAATATTTGTGAAAGTATTATATAATGAGTCATTTAATTTAAAAATTTGGATGACTCAAAATATTTCATCATTTATTAGATACAGTAGACTCCCTCAAATCCGCACAGTTTGGGACCAGAGGTTGTGCAGATTTTAGAATTTTGCGGATTTCTGGTCACTGCTTTGCTTACATCTTTTTAACAGTAATTTGAATGTAATTATTAGTGAAATTGTAACTATTGTTAATTAATATTGAAATTGTAATGCTTACAGTATAATTATAATATTAAACTAAGTAATAATTAAAATAATAAAAAAATTACTTAATTTTTAAAATGATTAAAACATTGATAACAAAGGTCAAGTTAATAATCAATAATGTATGATTAAATATTCGGTATAAAGATTAAATGTATTTTACCTAAATTATTCAATGAAACTTGCCTCATAAAGGTACATTACTAATTCACATCAAAATAATAAAATAAGGAAATTTTGTTTCAGGTCTAGCCAGACTTAATAATAAAAAAAGCTTGATATTCATAAGTCTATTTGGTAAGAAGATTGTAATTAGCTGTGATATCAGCAATATCTTGATTTTTTTCAGAAATAAATTTATTCTTCCTTCATGAAAAAGTATGAATTCAGTAATATTAACAAAAATTACAAGTAGAAACATGTATGGAATTGATATAAAACTATAGAAGTCAAATGTTGTTTCTATATCTAAACTGAATTTTTCATTCTTTTCATCCGTATTAGAGAGTTGCGGATTTTAGGGTTGCGGATTTTAGGGAGTCTACTGTAAAAATAATTATATTATAGGGAAATTTGAACATTGTTAGATGTATTTTGAATCTCAAGTCATTACAGTTAATGGGCTTGTTCTTAGAGTAGACACCACTAATTTCTAACAGTTTTTTCCGGCCTCTTTAATCACAGATAATGTTGACATTAGATAAGGAGGACAAAATTACTTTAAAATACCGGTATTCAAAGGATTTGGCAATCGATCTTCACGGGAAATTTCGCAGTACTAAGTGAGACATACATGTAAAATATAGGAAAACTATGGAAAAATAACATTTAAACTAATACCATATTGAATAATATATTGATGTACGTTTTAATATGTATATAAATGAGAATTTATTTCTATGAATAACATTTTTTACACATGTAAAAAATGAGAAAACTTTTACTGCTCGATTTTTTCTTTTTTTATGAAATAAATTATTTGAATTTATATATTGGTCTAATAACGGGAAGAATAGCAAAAATAAAAAATAAAGCGTTTGCATAATAAACACAACAATAGGGTTTTTAAATATTCTTTTGCTATATTTTGAAATTATATGGGCATAAATTAATTAAATTTACCTGCTTAACACTCTGTAACTTTCTTTATATTACTGTTATTAAGTATTCAGTAAAAATAATAAAATTTCACTGTAAAAAAACGGATGATTTTACAGAAGTATTACTGGCAATCTGGACCCCAGTACAATTTACTGTTTTTTAACGGAAAAATTACGGTAATTATTCCGTTTTTTCGAGTTTTTTCCGGAATTTCCGGAATTTTTTCCGTTAAAAAACAGCATATAGTACTGGTGTCCAGATAACCAGTAATACTTCCGTAAAATCGTCCGTTTTTTTTTTTTTTTTTTTTTTTTTTTTTTTTTTTTTTTTTTACAGTGTAGATTTTGCCTTAATTGTTTTTTTATTTATTTATTTTTTTTTTTTTCGAAGAACAAATTTCAATTTTTTGTTTGTCAGAGAGAAACTAATTGTCATCTTTTTGAATTATTTGGCCTATTCTTGATCAGTTACAGCAATCCTATTGGCCAAATTCATGGCACATAATGAAAATTGTAGTGTTTTTAGGTATGTGCCAAATATGCACTACATGGCCATTGATGACCGTTCATTTGCGATTTTAGACAGGTTGTTAAATATCTAGAAAAATACATATGGAATTATCCCGAAACTCGTAGTGTATAAATATAATAGAACAAGTCATACATTTCCGTAACGATTTTTTCCCGAAACTCCATAGGGGACCGTCAACAAATTAAAAAAGAATAAATATCTTTTGGATAACCCTGTCAAAACTAATGTAGGAAAAGCGCTCAAACTGTAGATTATGTTTAAGTGGATTATTTTAATTAACTGTGTTCATTTTTATGTCGATAGCATCTATACTCGTAGAAAAATTAAGGTTTTTTTATAATAATGGTCCCAAATTTTGCCAAGTTTTTTGCTTATATATTTGCAGAGCTCTTAATATAATGTATAATATAACATTCTTTTCTGAAAATAGGAAAAATAATATTGCACACAATACCCTGTAATCAGAATTAAAAAATAATAAAAATTGTATGATAAATTAGTAGGTTTACTAAATAATTTTTCACAGCGCATGCGCCAAAGATATCAAAATTTTATTTGCATATTGTGTTAGCTAAACGTATAGAGCAACTTTTGTGAAGTTTCAAAATCATAGCTTGAGAATTCTGAAAGTAATCGTCTATAGAATAAGCATAAAATCCGTTGTTCCAAAAATGAAGCAAAAATATGAGAGATTTTATCCAAATGTAGTAGTACGTCACATATTGTGTATTCTATATTGACACTAATTAATGGATATATGGATACAACCCCTCTTGTTTTTGCTTCATTTTGGGAATAACGAATTCTCAACTTATTCTATTGACGATTATTTTCAGAATTTTCAAGCTATGATTTTGTGACTTTCACAAAAGTTGCTCTATACATTTAGCTAACATAAATTGCAAATAAAATGTTGATATCTTTGACGTTGCGCTGTGAAAAATTATTTAGTAAAAATACTCATTTTTCATGCAACTTTTATTATTTTTTAATTCTGATTACAGGGTATTATGTGCAATGTTGTTTGTCATATTTTAAGCAAAGAATATTATTTTATATTAAGAACTCTGCAAATTACAAGCAAAAATCTTGGCAAAATTTGGGACCATTTTTATAAAAACCTTAATTTCTCTACGAGTATACATGCTATCGACATAAAAATGAACACAGTTTATAACAAAAAGCCACTTAATCATAATCTATAGTTTGAGCGCTTTTTCTACATTAGTTTTGACAGGGTTATCCAAAAGATATTCATTCTTTTTTAATTTCTTGACGGTCCCCTATGGAGTTTCGGAAAAAAATCGTCACGCAAATGTATGACTTGTACTATTATATTTATACACAAAGAGTTTCGGGATGATTCCTCATGCATTTTTCTAGATATTTAACAAAATGTCTAAAATCCCAAGTGGACGGTTATCAATGGCCATGTAATGTAGCACAAGTATACAGTGAAGAGTTAAAAAGAAATGAAGTATTAACCCTATATATCTGCGATATACAGTGGCAGTCAAAAGTTTCCCGCTAGCAAAAATTTTTCAGTTTATTTGTAAGTATACCCATATGAAGAGGAATCTCAAAGTGATACTTATAAATTTTATTGACATAATAGTTAGGAACTTACTTATAGAAGAACGTGTAAATATCAATAAATTTAATTGAAAAAATTAAGTATAATGGAAAACGGATGTTCTCAAAAGTTTCCGGCCACCTTCACAAGTTTGTAAAAAAGTGGTATTGTAATAGAAAATGAGCAGTGATCAACAACATTTACAATTAGTATTTTATAGTGTTACTATTTTATTAGCTTTAATAATAAATACTGCGGCGCAGCAACGTGACATTCATACAATCAACGGTTAAAGACCGTCTATGGTATGTTTTTTCCACATTTCTTGCAATTTTGGCGAAATTTTGGCTGAGTTGGAATATTTATATTTCCGCAGACTTTTGCCAACTTCTTTCCAAAGATTTTCTATTGGATGCTTGTTGGGCGTTTGGGCTGACCATTTCAAAAACGAAATCTTTTATGTGAAAACCATTGCTTATCGAGGCTTGCATACATTATTTATGTCGTTATCATGTTAAGAAAAATAGTTGTGACCAAATTTTTTTCTCTAATAAGGCAGAAAATGGTCTTGCAAGATATCTTTATACATTGTATCATTCACTTGGCTGTGCATTTCAAATAACGGACAGACATTTTTGAAGAAAATACTCCCCACGGCATAACGTGTCCTCCGCCATGCTTCATTGTAGGAATAACATAGGTCGAATGATATCTTTTGTTGGTAGGCCATCGAACGTTGTAGCTGCCATCACTTCCAAAACTGTTTTGAATTCGATTAATGGAAAAATAGAACTTTTGTCCAGTTTTCACTTGACCAGACTTTGTGTTCCTTGGAAAATGCCAGTAGGGTACGTCGGTATTTTTTTAACCTCTGAAAATTTTTTAACACCGACTCTTCCATAAAGTTTGGTATCACGTCAACATCATAACACGGTAGAAAAACTTATTCCAGCAATATTTTCATTCGGTAAATCGCAGTATATTGTAACGGAATTTTCATGCAGATTATCAATGTTTTTCTCCTGATAATTCTGTCCACAGGAATAGTAATTTTCCGGAGTCTCCCGGACCTCTGAAAGTCCTGAAAGCCAAGGTCATCTTTATATATTTTTTTAAATATCGTTTACAGTCGATTTTAAAGATCGATAACTTAGCCGCTATATCTCGGGAAGATTGGCCTTTTAGCGACGAACTAATCACTCATTTATGAACAATAATTGTTGAACATTTCAAATTTGAATTCAAACTATGCTATGCACGTTGATTCATCGATAAACACAACCAAAAAACTCTTCACGGATAGAAAAAAACTAAAGAATTATAAGTGGCCGGAAACTTTTGAGAACATGTGTTTTCTTTTATACTTAATTTTGTCAATTAAATTTATTGATATTTACACGTTCTTCTATAAGTAAGTTCCTAACTAATATGTCAATAAAATGTACAAGTATCGCTTTGAGATTCCTCTTCATAATGGTATATTTACAAATTAACTGAAACATTTTTGCTGGCCGGAAACTTTTGACCGCCACTGTACCTTAAAGTCGATGTTATTTGTACAGTGAGTTATAAAAGAATATTTTATTTATTGCTGTTATCTCCCAACACATCAGTTGCACATTGATCATAGAATTTTCAACCGATGACTGTAATGAAGTAATTTTTCATGCCAAAGTTACATTTGGCAGTTTTGCATTGTTGTTGCTCAGATAAATTCGTAAAATTTGCGAAATTAAAAAAAGCTGGAGACTTTATTAATAGATTTTCTACGAAGATAAGTTCGTAAACTTTACAATTTTTTATTAGAAAATTAAAAATATTTATGATAATTATGTAGTTTTCTGTTTATTAGATATGTGAAAAAAGTTCTATCTAATCGATATTTTTTTATGTTCTAACTTTTTTTTAAATTATTTTTTATGCTCAATATGACGCATATGTCCTATATTCTAAGTAACCATTTTTCAAAACAGAGTTTTTAAGTGACAAAATAAGAGTTTAAGAGAGAACAGTCAGTAATGGAGTAATTAAACATTAATTACTCAATATACACTCACAGCTTTAAATACAGTTGTGCTATAATGATTTGTAGCGTTATATGGTACTAAATTAATGTAAGATACTTCAAAATATTTGAAATTTATAATTTTTAGAACATTTAAAAATTGTGACAAAAATTTTTCCATTCATTTATGTGCGGGAGAAGTGGGACACACAAGTCAACACATGTGGGACACGTTTTGTCCCATTTTATTAATGATATAAATGCAATTTCGATATAAGAATAATAAGTTTCGAATTCTAAGATTCGAGCTAATGAAAATAAAACAAAAATCTCGCTCTGAAGTCAAATGAGAGAAGAAATAATTTAGTAATAATTAATAATACTGCATTAATACTCAGTAGCGAAGAGGTTAAAGATATTGTAGTTTAAAAATCTTTCAGTTTTCTGACAAAAGTGAGGTAGGGAATTTTATTTTGAAACTGATTTAGATTTCAATACAAAATAAATATTGCTAAACATATTTGAAGTTCCTTACTTAATAAGTGAAAACGGAACTTTTATAAGATAATTTCTATGTCTGTTTGACACAGTTTGTCTGTCTGTTACTTTTAAGCTATACAACGCGGAAAATGCATATTGGGGGAAGTAATAAAGACTGCTGGCCGATATATTTACACATTTCTAAAACTTCACAAACATATCAGATTAATTTATAACACGATTTTTTAATAGGTAAATCAATTGTAACATATGTAAATTTTCCATTTGGGTGAAATAGTCCGCCAGTTTTCGTGTCCGGGATGGCTCAGTTGGAAGAGCAATGGCGACTTCAGCCAGTACATCCCTGGTTCGAATTCTGGCCCGGAATTTTTTCACCCTCATGGAAAATTTACTTATGTTCACAAACATATTTAGGAAGAATGTAGAGGGGTTAATTAAGTTACTTGAATATGTTATATATATATATATATATATATCGTGTTGGGTGCTGTATGCAACATTTCTCATCGCTGAACTAAAAAAAAAAAAAAAAATTTAATTGCATAGATTATATTTTCAGAGATATCGTCGAAAATGTAGTGCAAAAATATGTCCAACATTCTTCCCTGATGGCTCAGTTGAATGAGCATTGGCGGCTTCAACAAATACACACCTGGTTCGAATCCTGGCCCGTGCATTTTTCGCCCATTTGGAAAATTTACATATGTTACAATTAATTTACCGATAGAATAATCGTGTTGTAAAATTAATGTAATATAATTCATACATGTATTGTATCAATTATAACTATAGGACTATATGGGTGAAATAGTCCTCCGGTATTTATCCGGGATGGCTCAGTTGGAAGAGCATTGGCAGCTTCTGCAAATAAATCCCTGGTTCGAATCCTGGCCCGGACTTTTTTAAACCACTTGGTAAATTTACATCTGTTATAATTAATTTACCGACTGAATAATCGATTTATAAAATTAATGTAACATAATCCATACATGTATTGTATCAAACTCTCTAATTCGCGAGTACTACTCGCACTTGACCGTTTATTTATGTTTCAATTCAAAAAAGATTTTAAATTAATATTAAAAATATCTAACTGTTGATGCACAAAGGAACGAAATGAAGCTGTTGTGTGCCTTACTCTCCCCTCTCTCACTCAGTTTTCTATTTCTAACACCGTTAGTAAATTTAGTGTGCTCACTACGGTATATAGCTTATTACGTTAAATCCTTCGCTACTAGTGTCTTTTGCAGAATTTAATCTTTTATCACCAGTTGAAACTTCCTCTTTTCATTGGTATAAAGATTATTCATTTTGGATTCGTACTTCAATAAATATAACTTTTGAAAAATGGATCCATCATTTATAAAAACCCTGTATTTTCATTGCTGCCCCTTTATTCTAAGTTATGAATTCGTAAAAATTACATTTCCTTAAGCATTTTTCGGGAATTACATTAGAAGATTTACACTATAAATTAAACAATCTAATATATTTTAGAAGGATTTTGCCAATTTAAATTAGTTACTGACTTTTGAATTTATAGGGATTTTCTTCAATATTTATCATTTCCCTCGAATCTTTTATTTTAAATTTTTTATTTTTGTATTTTATAGAATTTTGAAATGTACAAATATAATGTTCTTGCAGTATCTTGCATACAGAAATACTTCCTAACTGAAAATTTATCCCCAAAATCTTTCAACGTCAAAAAAGCTGGAAGGATGCAGATTAAAAAGAAATCACCCTCTTAAAAATAGTTTTTTGTGCAGCCAATAATGCTTTTGGAACAACATGAAGTAAAATATGTATGTGACATTTTTAAGTTAAGAGCTAGAAGCATCATCACGGAGTTCCCTTTTTTTAAGCACAGAGTCATGGCAAGCGAGGAAGAAAAAATAAATTAAATAAATGAAGACGCTTCATTGAACTACACATTGGCTGCTCCAAAAAAGTTTATTAAAAGGCAGGCATATAGGGTAGAAATTCTCTCTTCGAATAAGAATATTCCATCATAAAAACATTGTTCCGCAATTCGTCTTAACAGAATCATCGGAGAAAAAGGAAAGAATATCTCTCATCACCTCTCAGCTTCCTTCTTAAATCTAAAACCAAAAACCTCCAGAAAATGCTATATTCTCTAACCATCATTTTCTCATGTAAACAGAATTCATGCCTAGCGTCGAGATTAAACATTTCATTCAGACGATAACTTTTAGTTTAAAAATTTATTATTTAACTAATTTATAATCGAACTCAGACTTCGAATATCCTACAGACGATATTTTGAAACAAAAAAGAAAATAAATGAATTTATTGATACTCAGCAAATATCAAACGTTGAAGGGGAAAAATAAATAAATAAATAAATAAAAAGAATGATATTTTTTTTGAAAGGTATGGTTTTGGGATAAATTTAATAAGATTTTTTTAAAAAGGGTTGAGAAAAACAGGGAAAAATGAGTTTTATTTGGAATATTAAGAAATAAAGTTTAATAAAGAATATTTTTTATTTCGAGCCATTTTTTTAAATTTACGCATATTGGAATAAATGTTTTTTAAGGCAAATCAAGAATTTATATCGTTTCTATAAAGAATAATAGATTAGATCTTGTAACAGCATTTTAATTTAATAATTTGAACTAAGTACGGAATATTGTTAAAAGGAAATTAATATATAAGTATAAGGTTAATTTTGGCGAAGAAAAAAAATGACATTTGTAATATGTATAACTCATTTCTAAGCTGTATTTACAACTAATCGATGTATTAAATTAATTTTAAAACGAGTTATTTTAGTGGAAATTTAAAGTATCACTAGGGCATAAAGGGTTAATACCCGTAAAGCATGGTGATGTCACTGCAACGTCGATGTGAATTCACAGTGACTAAAATGTGAAGTTGTTATGGCCGTTTTAGAGCTCGTTTGTGACGTTTCACAAAGTGGTCACAATGTGACAAATTTGTGAAAAATGTGTCATTTGTGACTAATTTGACATTAACATTGTGACGAAACTGTGACAAAAGCAACGATATTTAAATTGCCAGGAAAATGTTTTTTAAAGTAAATAACATGTTTTGAAGGTATTTCTAATTTTCTAAAAGTTTTTAATAAAGTCACATCTCAGTCACAATGTGACGTCACTGCATGGTGGCATTTTGGTCACAGATGTGATGTGACCAAAGTGACTCACAGTGACGTCACTGTGACCCTGCATGCTATTAGGGTAGATATGCGCGTTTAGTACTCTAAATAATGTTAGTATAATTTGACATATTTAAAATTTATTTAATAACTTTAAAAAAGTAGAGCAGGAACATGTTAAAAAGTTCAGAAAAATTTCTATATTTTATAGATTATTATAGTTAGATAAATGGCATTCCTTTTAACCCTTTAACGTTCATTGGTTTCTCTACGATACCACAAAAATTTAATTCCGATATAAACTGCGACACCAGAATTTTAATTTAAAAAAATTCATTTTATTATGTATGTGGAAAAAAAAATCACTTTTTCTTATTTACAAATATATTTGTTCGCAATTACCGGTGTCATTCATATATTTCAACAACTTTGCGATGAAAATGCTTTGTCCGTTAAAGTTTTGATAAACTGATATCCCATCCACGAAACTGCCTCATTCATTGCTCCTCTACGTATTAATCTTCAGAATGTTTGCTTCTAACGAAATACTTCGGTTTTATAGTGAGGATACTTTAAACAAAACCGAATTATCTCGTCTTCCACAGTTTTGGGGCAGCCGAAAACAAATGTTATATTTCAGGAAGGCACCACAGAAAATCTAACAAAATTTTTTAATTACGTTGTTTTATATCGTTTTATACTTCAAAACCTTTTTTTTTTAACTACTAAGAATGTATTTATTAAAAATACAAAACATTGCTCAATGGTGCATAAAACAAGAACTTTAATATGATCTTCTACAATTAAAATAAAATAAAATAAAATATCAATATTTCGCGCCGTCTTCAGGAAAATAGATATTGAAATGACTAAAAGTTTGCTTCCTGATCGAGAGATAATGTTTCTAATAAAATAAAATCGAAATGAATCAAAAGTTTAAATATGTTGAACATTTAAATATGTTTATATATAGGAGATGTAAATTTTCCATGTCCGTGAAAAAAGTCCGGGCCAGGATTCGAATCAGGGATGTATTGGCTGAAGCCGCCAATGCTCTTCCAACGGGGCCATCCCGGACAGGAACACTGGCGGTTTATTTCACCAAAATAACCTCAACGATCATATAATCTGGTCTGATACTCTGGATCAGCTCAACAGAATAAATCGAAGGTCAATATATGGAAACTGCCGAAAACGATGCATACGAAATTATACTAGATTAATTTATGACACGATTTATCAATTGGTAAATTAATTAATTTACCGATTGAAAAAACGTGTCATAAATTAATCTAGCATGTGTATATATGTCTTTTTTTTAATTTAATGTTTTCTATGGAAATTTATGGCTTATAGACTCTTTCCAGGCGACACATATCTGCATGTATTACCACATAATTACCAACTTCTAAACTTCATATTTCAACGATTCGAGACTGCGGTCAATGTAATTTGAAACGTTTAAAGATTGCTAGACGTATATCAAGGACAATTTACCTCAATTAAAAAAAAAAAAAAAAAAAGTTTTCTTTTAAAAACAGAGGCAGGAAGTGATAATGCGTATAGAATTGAACTTAAAAAGAGTTCACAGTAACCTTTTAAATGAATATGACGAAATGCAGGAAAATAATCCCAGTGAGGATTGCGAATTCTATTTTTTTTTAATTATGAATAATTTATTTATTTCATAAGCGATTTAAATAAAAATTTAACTTTTATATTTAAGATTTGGTGCAGAAAGGATTCCCATTTAAGATAGCAAATTTTATATTTCTGACTACCCTATTAAAATTGTGTCTTTTTTAATTTTAACATTAGGTTTTGTGATTCTAATCATTCAATGATGCTGATTGTTAATATCATTATTAATACCACTATTACTATTACTATTATTTGTACCATTACTACTGCTATTAATATTACTGCTATCATTAATACTACTATGAAAACTACTACTACAAATTATTTAGTTAAAGCTTATTAAACATTATTCCAATATCCTAAGCAATTAACTTGTTCACTGCATTATACTATTGTAATAATATAGATTATTACTGAATAATTTCTTCTAAAGTTTGACTTTAGAGCAAGAGATCAAATTCATTTGTATTATTTAGAATACTAAACATTGAAGGATATTATTACAAAACCGGAATTGCAGTTACGTAAGTGCATTGTCTAAAATGGGAAATAATCGAGGTGTACAAACGTGAACGTACGGGGTGAAAAGATTAACCACAAAATAATAATAATAATAATAATAATAATAAATTCCATTAAGATGGCGAAAATCGTAGTCGAAAGAGATTACAATAAACTTACCGTATAATTTTCAAATAAAAATTATTTTTACATGGTGCAAAAAATCCGTATTATATCAAATCATATTTGCATTCATAAGTCTTGGGAACAAATAACTTGCGAAATTACGCATTAGTTGATATTACATCTCATTAATAAAGTGATTAACACTAGAATCGCAGTGACGGATTATTTTGATCTTTCCCAATTCATTAAATGTCGATTCAAACTAGAAAATTCTTTAACCCTTTGAAGGGCAAAGAACTTCAACTCTTAAAATGCTGAAATGATTGATTGACACCAGAATTAAAAAAAAAAAATTTATTTAAAAATATTTAAAAGCGTTCCTTCACTTTTTACGATTTTTGCTATCATTCTATCTGAAGTACTAATAGTACACGGATTTTCATCAAAGTTCAGATTCCGTGAAATAAGTTGTTACAGATTAGAATTTGGTTTGAAATTACCTAGCTGGTGACGCTGCTATGTTTTATTTTTCTGAAAATATTAACGCGTGTATGACATAGAAGAAAGTTTTAAGATTGCCACATACGACTATTTTCTTATAAAATGCTTAGATATTGTAGTTTTTATCTGACATGTATAATCTTTGAGTTATTTCTAAGAATGCAGAAAAAATTAACTTCAGTTTAGGCATCTGACAGAAAAATAGTATTAATGCAGGGTGTTTATAAAGTCCCGGACCCATTTTGATGTTTAATAACTCATACAATAATGAAGATATAAACAAACTTATGGCATTTATTGATGGAGTAACTCATATATTTTCGAACTTTATTATTAAGGTCTCTTTTATTAAGAAAAAATTAAGACTGCAAGCATACAAATTTCAAATTGCTTAATTAAGGAATGCTTGCCGCTACCTGGCGAGAAATAGACTATCGACTTGATGTTTTCCGTGCGACGAAGGGGGCACACGTGGAAGTTCATTGACAGGGTCATGAAACTTTTTGATTCTATCTAACCATTTATGTTATTAATTTTAATCTATCTTTATTTTTTTATGAGTTATTAAACATCAAAATGCGCCCGGGACTTTATAAACACCCTGTATTTTGAGATGCCAGTGCATGGATTACGTGAAAGGGATATACTTGATCTTTGTCCTCCTCTACTCTTTCAACGCGAAGTTTTATAGCTTCATAGTTTTCATATGTTTTATTTACGATTCTTTTATAGCTTTTCTAGTTAAGTATCGTCTAAGAATTCGGATGACGAAAAAGTGACTTTTTAGAAGCTAGATTAGGGAAAATGAACACTGTGCTGTGAGTCCGATTAAGGTTAACCGGATTTTTCAAAGAAAAGTTTAGATTATTATTCCAAATGAAAAGAATTGTACAGTTAAATATAAAATGGCATTTATATATATAAATAAAAATGTTTACATGTATTCATGAAAAACAAAATTTATTTTAATTATACATATAATTTAAGTTTTATTTTCCATATTTACATTAAAACATGCATATATTTTCTTTTATTTTGGATTTCCTGATACATTCAAATACAGTTTTTGGATTAACCAAACCCATGAATTACTTATCGATAGATATACCGAGAATTGATGTATATTTATACACTATAAAAAAACTCGTTAAATTTACACAAAACTTCTGTCAGCAATGTTGCCAGCAGTTTTTGGCGTAAAAATTGCAGTAAAATTAGATGTAATTTTTAGGTGCGTTCGTAATTATGTAAATACGTAGCACCTATTGTTGTCCCTCAGTCCGTCCGTCTGTCTGTCTGTCTGTCCGTCTGTCTGTCTGTCCGTCTGTCTGTCTGTCCGTCCGCATATAACAACGCAAAAACTACCCAACCGAATCGTTTGAAATTTAAAATACATAATTATAACATAATTTTGTCGAGTCATTTCAAATTTTATGAAAATCGGATGGATAGATCAATTACAGGGACAATCAAAAGGATTCCGTTACATTACGGTCAATGGGGAAAAATGTTTCAAATGCATTTTAATCGTTTGAAATTTAAAACATATAATTATTGCGTAATTTTGTCGAGTCATTTCAAATGTTATGAAAATCGGATGCATAGATCAATTACAGGGACAATCAAAAGGATTCCGTTACATTACGGTCAATGGGGAAAAAAGTTTCAAATGCATTCTAATCGTTTGAAATTTAAAACATATAATTATTACGTAATTTTATCGAGTCATTTCAAATGTTATGAAAGTCCGATGCACTGATCATTTACAGGGGCAATCAAAGGTATTCCATTACGTTACGGTCAATGGGAAAAAAAGATTCAAATGCATTTTTATGATGTTACACTCAATCGAACATAATAGAAATGGCATGAATCTATGAAATATATACTAAAATATGTATTCTATATAATCTGTGATGCAAAGAATTTTTATTATTAAATTACAGTGCCACACAAAAGTATTTCACTACATAAAGCTGTACGGGGAAACATTGTTTGGGGCATGTTTTAATTATATTCAACTATTTCACATTTTATGAATAAGATATACGTTGCTGAGGTGTAATAAAATTTACTCCTGCATATTTACAGAAACACAAAGATTTCGACTACTGTACTGTATCCGAAGTACGCTCTACTATATCAGCAAGATCTGAATATTTTTAAAACTTCGTTATCGTACGAACGCACCTCATTTGCTACGTTCACGTGCATTTTCCAACTTGTTTTATTACATCTAATTTTACTGCAATTTTTACGCCAAAACCTGCTGGCAACATTGCAGCCAGCAGTTCTTGCCGTAAATTTAATGGATATTTTTACATGTGTAGTTTCTTATTTGGTTTTTATAACAACACATTATTTGCGCAACAGCAGAAAAATAGAAATGATTAATGCTGGGATATTTCAAATTTTGGAATATAGTGATTTTATAATTCATTTAATTGTTTTAATAATAACTTTGCATTTTCATACAAAAAATTAACAGACTCTTTTTGTGTTAAGTAAAAGTTAATAAAAAAGTAAATATTTGTCTGTATTGAAAACTGATAACGATATCAAAAGACAACCCTACCCCCTAAGATATTTTACGATATCAAGTGCGAGACCATCTAAAGGTATCTGACGATATCAAGTGTAAGATCTCACTTCCCTATAAAATGATAACGTTATATATGCATATCCCCATATGGTTGAAAAATTAAAAGTAACCTTTTTTTTTAAATTGAAGGGAAAACTTTGAAGGGAACTTCTTTTAAATTGAAGTTTTTTTTTTTTTTAATTGATAGAAAATTTTTAGCAACGTTTCCTTTTTTAGAACTTTAAAATCTGTAGGAAATTCGCAATGTGTTTTGAAAAATAGAAATATCATCAAAATTTGTTGAGCAGCTTAATTCTTTTGCGAGCGACAAATCACACGTGCTAGTCAATCTCTGACAAACAATAAGAACTGATAAAAATCTACAAATCAATGTTACGCATTTGTGTTTCCTTTCTTAATATGCAAAAGAGCTGGAAAAATTGTTGCATTAAAATGAACCGATTGTCTTTGTAAGCAAATTGTGTAACACGAATTGATATTGCATTTACTAGAGGTGAAAGAATCCTTAAAAGTTTATTTATTTGTAAAACATGAGTTCATTTACATCCAGTTGTGGTTTTGACAATTTCTTCCTGTTTCATAATTGCCTTTCGTGCGCAAAGATCAGTGTTTAAACTGAATAAAATTTGGTTTTAGTTTTCCGAAAAAAATCTAAAATAACAAATAAATGAACCATCGTTTTCTTTCAAAAGAAAATTTCGTGTTTCTTTATGGGGGAGGTTTTTCTTTATCCTCTTCAGACCTGAGCATAAAATAACTCTACAAATATATATTTATTGCTTTTCCATAATCGAAATGACACCATAGATTACAGAAAGAGTCATTTTTATGAAATCAGTACTTTAATTGACTGGTAATTTAGGTTTACAAATACGGATATAAAAGCACTAATCCCCTTAAAACATCAGTTTAACTATCAGTAATATAAGTTTACGCAAAAACAAAATTAAAGTCTTTAAGCAAGTAAATGATCAGCAAATCCTCAAAATTTTTTATTGTAAAGCATTTAAGTTAAATAATCATGAATATTTCTTACTTTCTTGGCCACGATGTCTTGAAGGTACTTTAAAAACTCGGATGAATATAATATTTATTTTATGAAGTAATATTCATCAGTGGTGACATTTATTGATTTTGTTTTAAAGCAAAAAACATTCAGCTGTATAGTAGTAAATAAATATGCAAAAAAATTCGAACAGTTCATTTTTTATGAGGGAAAGAATGGAGGTACACATTTGTGTACCTCAGGTCTGAAGAGGTTATGGTATAGTTCTATATCCTTTTAACCCTTTAATTTCGATTCATAAAATGCTGAAGTGATTGAATGACAAGAAAATTTACAAATAAATTTATTTGAAAATAATTAAAAGCATTTTTCATGTAGTAAAGAGGAAGTAAAAGAAAAATTTCATTCCAAAATTATGGTGCTAAATGGGCGCTTAAAAATAAACGGTATTAAAAACTAAGAGGCGAAAAAGTGAACCCCCGAATTTCAAGACATTAACCCCTCGGGGACGAGCCTATGCGTGCCACTAAAAGGCTTAAGAATCTTCGTTTATCCTCACCAGTAAAATTTTACTATAAAATTTGCCTTATTTAATCGGAGCCTTTTCTCGATTTAAGAAAACACAAATATCTATTTTTAAAAGCCGGTGACAAAACATTAAAAATTTCTTAAAAGGCATCCGTCGCGAAGGGGTTAAGGGAGCTACAACATAATCACATGCAAAAAATCTGACATAGTTATTAAATCGATCGTTTGGTTTGAAATAAAAATGTAAATGCAATAGTTATGCAATTTTGCAAACAAAAATGTCAGATATAAAACTGTAGACATTAATGCATTTTTTCCTAACGACCTGCTGAAGAGATTTCAGTATTTTTTTTAATAATTTTGTCAACAGTTCAACTAGGGTAACATACCCAGTTATTGGCATGCACCAGTGATTGGCACATCCTACAAAAATGTCCTAAAATAAGATTTATATCCAGTCTTTTAAAATGCAAGACCATATAGAAGTTATATGCTCATTTACTTTATAGATTATAACTTTGTTTGATGCAACTAGATGACATTAGTGCCTAGGAAAGAGAAACAATTATGGCTTGTATCAAATTAGCCATTTTTGTTGCAAATACTTCTTCTCTGGCTTAAGAAAGGCATGCATTTCAATTTCTTGTTATCTGATTTATAATATATTTTTAATTTTAATTCACAACAGTTTTGTTTAGTTGAAAAAGTTTACTTGAATTGTGTAAAAGTCTAAGTGTCAAATACTGGTGACTACAGCAACTTTTTATAAATATATTTTTATAAAAATACCTTTTCAAATATTTTTGCTTTTAGTGGGCAAAATAGATGTACAGATATTCACTCTTTGATTTAAAAATATTTGCAAGTAAATATTTTATTTCTTGGTAATGAAAATAGAAGTAAATTTAAAAACAAATTCTTAATGTGCCAATTACTGGGGATGTTACCCTATAAATTGATCGTTCTGTAAGGAATAAAAAATACAGTCGAACTCTGTTAATAGAAGAAATAAGATTATTAAAAAACATTTATTTACATTAACTATTAATTTTAAAACTCGTGAAGATAATAAAAATCTTAAACACAAGCACGTAAATAAACTGATTATAATTATTAATTACTCTATTTATCTTCATGCTAAAATTAACATAGTATCATAAAGTTTCCCAGAAAATCTTGGATACTTATTTCAGATAGCCTTTTTATTTTAACAGCTCAATAGGATGCACAAAAAAGCTCTTTAACCCTTTATCAGCCGCATTATGAATTCGTGAAAATTTTACATTCTAAAGCATTCTATGCAAATTGTTTGAACTAAATTAAAATATTTACATAATCATTTAATAAATATTTGAAGGATTTTAGAAGGATTGAAGGATTTAGAAGGATTCATTAAAATTGAATTTTCAGGGATTTTGTGCCATTTTTATAACCCCACTCAAATCTTTTATTTTAAATTATTTTCTTAGTATTGTGTAGAATTATAAAGTGTACAAATATGATGTTCTTACAATATAAATATAGAAATATTTCCGTTTTGAAAAATCCCCATCCCCTTCCCTCAGCTTCAAGAAAGCTGAAAAGAATCAAAGGCAAAAGAAGTCATCCTTTTAAAAATATTTTTGTTTTGTGTTACCCATAATGCTTTTAGAACAAGATAAAGTAATGTATCTGTAACTCAATCTAAACAGTATGACGACTAACTGGCGTATTAAAAGAATTTTATAATAAGTTATTTTAATGGTACTTATAAATACCGTCTGTAGATAAAGGGTTAATATGGTCCAGAGTCCGCATTTAAAAAAAAAAATCTTCTGTGCACTTTTCTTTTTCTGACTCGTTATAAATCTTTTGAATGTCCTTAGCTCTCTTTTCTTTATTTCATTCTTTCGAGATCTCAGGCATTCCCTTCGATTCGAATTCCTTGAAAAGGGAGATAGACTTTATGAAGATCGAAAATCCTTTGGTAAAATTGATAAATTAAAACATTTTGGCCGATGGTTCTAATGTATAAATATTATCGCGGTGAAAGAACAGTGTTCTAGATGTTTTATACACGTACAAGCCGTGATCCTGTTTTTATAGCTGGTACACTGTAAAAAAAATCTGCAAAGGTACTAAACTTTTTCTTGGAAACTGGGATTCCAAGAACTTTTCCTGAAACGGTAACAGCAAAAATTCAAGTTTCAGAATCGATTACATGAATTTTTCCTGTTATCGTTACATGAAAAGTTCTTGGAATCCCAGTTTCCTAGAAAATGTTTAGTACCTTCACAGATTTTTTTTTTACAGTGTAATAGCTGGTATAGCTTGTTCATAAGCTTCAATGTAATTCAATTGTTGTTCTTAAAATAAATTCCTTTGTGTGTCACGGTAAATGAGCGATAAATTCTATGCACACCGTATCCTATAATAAATGCCTAGTAGTACACATCAGTAACTAACACATAAAAACTATAAGAGACTCCATAGATATGTATGTAATCTTAATTATATGATAAAAATCTGATTTTTTTAGAAATAGTAGAAATTGTGTCGGGCCTGTTTTCACTCATTGCTGCACGGGCAGGGCAGGGTCTAGATATGTAAAAATATAAACGGGTCGAGCCGAAATAACTTTCCTACAAGTCGGACCTGGGCCTGGAAATTCCGCTCCGTGCAGACCTCTAAATTAGAATGAGAGCACGGTCAGGCAAATCAAATTCATAAACTTCATTTCGTTTACTTTTCAACTTTGTTGTGAAATGCTAAAAAAATAAAAAGAATATTGCCCAGTTAAACTGATAGTATTGAGCTCACACACTGTAAAAAAAAAGGGTAGATCTACAAAAAGAATTTTAGTAATCCTTGTAATTACTAAAAAATTTTTAGTAATCTTACTCGGTTACAAAGAATCTGTAAGAATTACTAGAAAAAAGCTAGCAACGAATAAGAGTTAATAGTTTTACATTTTTAATAGCTATTACTAAAACTCGCTTGGTGTGGCCGGCATAGCCTAGTGGTCATAGCACCGAACTCCAGGCAGAGAGTATTTGGGTTCGATGCTGGCCGGCTCCGAATGTGCACCGCGTATATGTAATGTAATTACTTGTTAAATAAAGGGATTATGAAAGTACTGTCGTAGCAGTTACCATGGGTAATGATCTCTGGATTTTCCCTCCCCTTTAGAAACATGTCAAAATAGAGTAGTTAGGAATGTTTGGTGCTGCCAACTATTGCGGCTTTGACGAAAATCTTCCGTTTCAGAAGTCTGTCTTTTTACCCACTGGATGCGCTTGAAGGAGGCTCCTGCCCTTTGGGTACACGTAATGGTTGCTAAAAATAATTTTGGAGCTAATACTAAAATTTGCTTGGTGGCTCATACTAAAAAGTTTTAAGTTAGTTATACAAAAAATTCTTTTGTTCTGTTTACAAAAGAAATGTTTGTTTCACTTGCAAAAAAAAAAAGCTTGTAATCGTTACTAAAAATTTCTGTGGAATACAAATTTACTAAGAAATTTTTAGTAACCTCTTGAATTTTTTTTTACAGTGCAGGCTACGCATACTAATTGTATATTACAGCCTTATATTTTGAAGGGTTAATTCCGTTCGAAAAACAAATTAAGGAGAGGAAACATCTGCCCCCACTTCATCTTTTTTATACTTAATCATTGAACCCCCTAAACTAATCAGGGACATGCTTTATTATATAAAAAATCTACATCCAAAATTCAGAACAAATCGAAAAATTCTTAATAAAACCCATTTATATAATTTAGGAGGAGTTATCTACCACTTTTATACTTAACCATTAAACTTCTAAAACTATTCAGAGATTTGAACGAAATCTGATAATTCTGCATGAAAAACCTATTTATATGAATTAAGAGGAGGGGCATGAGCCACCCGTTCACCCTGTTATGCATATCGAATGAACTCTAGAAACTAAACTCAGAATATAACTATATGCAAAATTCCAAGTGTATCGGATATTTTTATCATGAGTTATCGCGTTACGCACGTACGCATGAACGTACATACATACAGAACGGACGGAGAGATAAGCTCTCAGGCTATGTTAGCCTGTGAGCTAATAATTGACAATGGTATGAACTTCTGTCTGAATCTATATTCTAGTTATATTTTGAAGGAACTGTTAAAAATATGGGGCAGTTTAACCCTTTCGAGTCTGGTGTACTATTAATAGTACATGTCTTTTAACGGAGAATTATTTTGTTTTAAGAAATACTTTTGCTTTTATTTACATGCAGTAATGTTAGCATACGTCTATGCATTTACTATATGACATCATTTATATTTAGGCATTTAGTAATAATAATTATTATTATATGCTTCATTCTCTTTGCGCGTTTGCGATTCTTTTAATTTAAACATTATATTTTACACTATAAATTTAAAATAAAAGTTACTTTTCTGAAAGAATCCTGCGTAATAAAGCATAAAAAGGATTAAAAAGTTGCAACATAAGTTAAATCTTATTGCAATACAATATTCTCTAAACATTTCCAAAAATTCTTTCTTAGCCTATTGTCATATGGATATTACTTGAAAAGTACGCAAAACAACAACATTCATTATTTTCCAGGCAGTGAAATATTCATTAAACACCAATTAATCTATTTCGATAGCTAGTGTTAATGTTATTAACGCAAAAGTAATTTTTTCTAAAAACTGAAGAAAAAAAATTCGGACCCTGAAAGGGTTAATATTTTTTTGTTATCAGGACTGTTTATTATTTTTTCAAATATCGCCTATGTATTTTTTTCATATTGCATTACCTTTAACGTAACAATAGCAGAACATTTTCCCTGTAAAATTCTTACATTCGAAATTTAAACAAATGATTGAATATAACATTAATTTCAATCTGTCTTGTAATGTTTTGCTTTCGTGTGTGAAGCCGGCGACTGCGATACTCCTTTCCACGAAATAGTCTGCTACGGAGCAAGTTTTATTTTTTTTTTCTGCGCTTGGCGACATTGCATCGCTATTTTGGCGACGAAAGTTTTCGCGTCATCGATCAGGTAAACATGTGGCAGACGGAGTAAAAGAAACCAAAACAAGCGTAAGTTTGTTTTCTCCTTTGGTTTCATTCACAATTTTTCCCCTAGCGGAGCTTGTCAAAATTAGATACTAAGCTAGAATGGGAGTAATAAAAATTAACAAAAAGTGGCGTTTGCAAGAGAGGGGTATTAATACTTCGATACAAAGTTTTTATTTCAAATCTGTGGCTTCCGGTAATTACCAGGTAAGGCACATTTTTGAAAAAATTGAGATAATTTGGGAAAATGTTTAAAAGAGTACTTTCATCTGCCATAGTATTGAAAAATGAAAATCGAATACTTCCCATCATAGGGCGACTATAAATTTTCATTTAAAAATTGAATTTTTTTTTTAATTGGTTCTTAATTAATAAAAACCGTTTTTATATAATTATTTTGGCAAAAAATAGGTTCTTAGATCCTAATTAAATGTAGTGAAAATAATAAAGTTCTAATATATTTTGTAAAAGTCATGATAAAAAGGCATTTGAAAATTTTAAACGTTAATTACTCAAAATATTAAAAATGTGCCTTACCTGGTTACTACCGGAAATCAGATAAATTATAAACAAACATTGCAGATTTTTATAAATAACTGAAAATAAACAATGTAAAAAAAGTAAACTTTGAAAGAATTTTTTAAAATGATTTTAAAACTTTTTTTTTCTGCTTTAAAATGTTTCTTCTATCTCAAAAAAAAAAAAAAAAAAAAAAAAAAAAAACTGTTTATTTTTATTTATTTATTTTTTTTTTTTTAAATATCCGGTTTGGTTTTTTATTGGAAGTTAATAATACAACATTCTCACGGGACTTATATTTGGTATACAACAACTTCCGAATAGTAATATTCACTTTATAAATAAATTGTGTTTTTTAAAATGAAAAAAGGTTTTTCAAACTTCAGAAATGCACGAAATTTGCATTTTATTTTTATTTTTGTATTATAGAATGCTGTTTAATTTTCTATTGGAAGTTAATAATACAAGATTCTCATGGGACTTATATTTGATATACAAAAACTTCCGAATAGTAACATTCGTTTTATAAATAAATTGTGTTTTTCTTAATGAAAAAAAGGGTTTTTCAAACTAAGAAATGCACGAAATTAGCATTTTATTTTTGAGTTATAGAATACTAAAAAATGAGATTTATTTATTTAACCTCTTCAGACCTGAGGTACCAAATGTGTACCTCCATTCTTTTTCTCATAAAAACTAAACTGTTCGAAATTTTTGCATATTTACTTTACTTCTATACAGCTGAATGTTTTTTGTTTTCAAACAAAACCAATAAATATCAGCACTGATTAATATTACCTCATAAAATAAATATTATTTTCATCCGAGTTTCGAAAATACCTTCAAGAAATTGTGGCCAAGAAAGTAAGAAATATTATTGATTATTTAATTTAAATGCTTTACAATAAAAATTTTTGGGGATTTGCTGATCTTTTACTTTCTTAAAGACCTTAATTTTTTTATTGCTTAAATTTATATTAGTGATAATTAAACAGAAGTTTTAAGGGGATTAGTACTTTTATATCCATATTTGTAAACCTAAATTACCAGTCCCTTGAAGTACTGATTTCATAAAAATGACCTTTTCTGTCATCTATGGTGTCATTTCGATTATGCAAAAGCAATAAATATTTATTTGTATAGTTATTTTATGCTCAGGTCTGAAGAGGTTATATTGAAACTTAATGTAAATTTTAGATACATGCTTGATGTAAAATATGAATGTATGCACATTAAGTATAGATTGAAATAAGAAATTAAATCTGAAATATTACCGTCAAAAATATAAAAAGAGAAACAGAAAAAATATTTCCACAGTTTTAAAAGTAGAATATAAATTAGCAAGTCAAAAAATGGCATATGAATTCAGTTTTAATTTTTTTTTCTTAAAAGCCTTGAATTATTGAAAGTAGCTTAAGGCCCCACACTAGGCACAGAAAAAGACTCGGATGATAATGTAAAGTCTATGGGGACGTTCTTTTCAAATATCTCGCTCAAATTTTAATATTTTTACATAACCTACATTGCTTATTATTACATTGCTTAAATATTTTTTATATTATGATAGTCTCAATTTCAGAATCGGTTTAAACCGGTTTTGAAATTTAAAGTAATTTTTAAAAAAATCTGAAACCAAAATTGAAAAAGTAAAAACTAGGTCGGTTGTGGCCTAGCTAGATACTAGGATAGCTGAGGTGACGTCCTCAGCTATCGTATGCAAAAAAAATCATGTAAAAATGTTAAAATTTGAGAGAGATATTTGAAAAGAACGCCCCCATAGACTTTACATTATCATCCGGGTCTTTTTCTGTGCCTAGTGTTGGACCTTAAAGCATGTTTCAAAGACAAAAAAATATTTATTATATGTATATATTATTTTTGGATTGGTAATAATAAATTAAAGACAAAAGTATATTTTAGCGTATATTTTCAATTTTTTAATGTTGGTTACTATTATTACTATTACTTGCCAGTCTGTGATTGCATATTATTTTCATAGCACAATCTTTAAGTCTACAAGTGCACTTTTAAAAGTTGACAAAAATCATTGTTGCATGAATGCCTGTCAATTTTAAGCTTTTCTAATAACAGTAAAATTGAAAAGATTTTTTTTTTTTTTGTCCTATTTAATCGTTAATTTCGGTTATTGAGTAAATCGAAAATTGCTAATAAATTTTAGTTAAAATGAAAAAGTGCTTAAAAGTTGACAGCTGTATATAATTCTTACTATTTTGTAATTATATTTAATGCAGGATTTCTCAAAAGAGGAAAAAAAGAAGTTGCGTTACAAATTTTATTAGAAGTTGCATATTTCCTCTTTCGTACATATGAAAACGATCAAGAATAAGAATT
This sequence comes from Maratus speculifer, assembly GCA_964019185.1. Lineage (NCBI taxonomy): Eukaryota > Metazoa > Arthropoda > Arachnida > Araneae > Salticidae > Maratus > Maratus speculifer. Next base: position 50,031,340 of record OZ025299.1, read on the forward strand.
TTAACCCTTCACTGCACAGTCTTTTTCTATTTTTATGAAAAAAATTATTTGAGATCTACATATCGGTCTAATAATGGGAAAAAAAAAGTAAAAAAAAAAAAAAATAAGAAATTTCAAATTATCAGCTACCCAGCATGCATGGTCACAGTGACGTCACAATGACTTTACTGTGAGTCACTGTGGTCACATCACATCTGTGACTGAAATGCCACCACTCAGTGACGTCACATTGTGACTGAGATGTGACTTTCTTTAAAATCTTTAGAAAATTGCAAAAATTCTTCAAAACATGTTATTTACTTTAAAAAACGCTTTTGTCACAACGTCGCGTCGCTTTTATCTCAGTTTCGTCACGATGTTAATGTCAAAGTAGTCACAAATGACACATTTGTCACAAATTTGTAATACCGTGACTTCACAAAGTGGTCACAATGTGACGTCACAAACGAGCTTTAAAACGGCCATAACGACTTCACATTTTAGTAACTGTGACTTCACATCGGCGTCACGTGACGTCACATCGACAATCGATGGTCACAAAGCCACAGTGTGACTTCAGAACGATGTCGCAGTGACGTCACCATGCCTTACGGGTAAGACTGTATATTTTTGGGCGTTTACCCTATATACATAATTAAGGTTTAAAAGTATTGTATTACTATATTTTACAATTAAATGGGCTTAAATTAATTAATTTTATCTGCTTAACAATCTGCAACTTTCTTTATATTAATAGTTCTAAGTATTCAGTAAATATAATAAAATTAAATTTTGCCGTAACAGCTTAATCAAAAATTTCTTTGTTTCCGAAGAGCAAATTCAATTTTTTTGTCAAATACAGCCAACTCACATGGCCAAAATAAGTGTTATTCTATTCTTTGGATTGTTCTTGATCAGTTACAACGATTCTATATGCAAAATTATTACAACGATTTATTCCAAAAATTTACAACGATTCTATATGTCAATATCTTAAAAAATGACTGAGTTATAGCACTTTGAATTTCTAGTATGGCTGACATTTTGAAACGATCTTATTTTTGTCACGTGATAAAAAGGCGTATTTATGAATCGATTTGGGTGTAACTTGGTGTGTACAGAGTACATAATGAGGCCTGAGCCGAGTTCCTTAGCCAGTTCCATCCGCCATCTTGTTTCAAAACGGTGGCTATTTAATTTTTTTTTAATTTAAACTTTAAAATTAGCTACAAAAAAGTGAGAAATTGAAAAAGATTTTTCTTTTATGCATTTGACCTTGATACAAAGATTCAAGAGCATTTTCTGTTAAAAAATGACTGAGTTATAGCACTTTTAATTTCTAGTGTGCTCACATTTTGAAATGATCTGATTTTTGTCACATAAACCGATTTGGATGTAACTTGGTGCGTACATAGTACATACGGATGTCTGGACCGAGTTCGTTGGCCACTTCCATCCACCATCTTGTTTCAAAATAGCGGAATATTATTTTTTTAAATTTTAAAATTAGGTGCAAAAAAATAAGAAATTGAAAAGGGTTTTTTATTTGTGTGTTTGACCTTGATACAAAGATTCCAGAGCATTTTTTGTTTATCTATATCTTGAAAAGTGGCTGAGTTATGCACTTTCAATTTCCAGTGTGGTTGACATTTTGAAACGGCCTGAAATTTGTCATGCGATAATACGCATATTTATAAACTGATTTGGATATAACTCCGTATGTGCATAGTACACACGAATGTCTTGACCGAGTTCCCTGACCAACTTCATCCGCCATCTTGTTTCAAAATGGCGGCCATTTAAGTTTGTCAAAAATCTTTTAAATGTATAATGATGTACATACAAAAAATTAGAAACTGAAAAAAGGTTCTTTCTAAAGTGTGATCTTATAATAATGAATTCCGGAGTATATTTTGCATTGTCTTTATCTTAAAATCGCCTGAGATATATGAGGAGCCCAGAAGCCAAGGGGTACAAGTGACAAAATGTCGATTTGGAGTAAATTGAGTTTAAAGATAATTGATGTTAAATTGGAACATCAATAACAATTGACTAAATTGAAATAGGAAACATCTGCTTGTTGCATTCTAATCTTTGAACTCTCATTTCAATAACTGTTAAAAAAATAGAGTACAATTTTCTTTAAATGTATAATTAATCAATATTGTTTGTTTTTCGAAAAAAGTGGTTTATCTGTATAACTCCCCAAATAATCAGAAAATGACCTATATTTCTTTACCTGAAATGAAAAAAGCATATTTCCAGATAACCTGTGCACTTAACTCAATTTTTTCAATTTTGTCACTTATACCCCTTGGCTTCTGGGGTCCTCATATATTAGTTTGAATTTCTAATGTGAGTGACTTAAAAAAAAAAAAAAAAAATCAATTTGCCCGTGACCGCACTCGTATATGTTAATCAATTTCGATGTGAGTGTGCGTGTGCACATAAATTAAGATTTCGACCAAGCTCATTAATATGTTTAATCCATCATGTTGTTTTAAAAGGGCATACACTTCATGATATCGTGAAATTTGGCGACCCTATAAATCGCTTAAAATAAGACCAGCTTGAATAAAAGATGACTAATTTCTAAAAATTCCTATTAATATTCAGTATTGACAAAAGCTAGTTTTCAATCTTATTTAATCGGGTTCCACTAATTTATACTTCGTATGTTTAAAATATATAACTTAATTTAAAATAAATAAATAAATGAATAAGGTATATGAAAGCTACTTCTTCCTCCCGATACTGCCGGAAGGACTTTTTCTATTTAAATGGTTATAACTCAAGAACCGTTAAAAAAAAATGATTCAAACTTTGGACACATATTTTTTGAATTATTTAACTTTAATTTTATTTCAGAAAATTTGAAAAAACTATTTACCTTTAAAAATATAATTTTTAAAAAGTTACATCATTACTTTTCAAATTTTACTTTGAATATTTTTTATTTTATTTAAATCATTTTTTTAAATGCGAAAACGAAACTAAATCTTATATATTTCTGGTCATTTAATTGAAAACATATTAAAATTCTAAAAATAATGTTTCAAGTTATAACGATTTTAAATTACACCGCTTTTTTGATACATTTTAAATTTAAGGCCCCACACTAGGCACAGAAAAAGACCCGGATGATAATATAAAGTCTATGGGAGAGTTCTTTTCAAATATCTCGCTCAAATTTTAATACTTTTACATGATTTTTTTGCACAGGATAGCTGAGGACAATAAACAACCGACCTAGTTTTGGCATTTTAGATTTTGCTTATATATTTTTTATATTGCGATAGTTTCAATTTCAGAAGCGGTTTAAACCGGTTTCGAAAGTTAAAGTAATTTTTTTTCAGATCAGTTTTAATTCCTCTTAATTAAGTGCTTAATTAATCGTTTTAAATAATCGTCGTTAATTAATCGTCTTAATTAAGTGGTAGCCTTAAATAAGTGCAGAATTTCTGTCATTGAGTTAGGTACATTTTAATGTACGGAAATAATGGTATTTCCGTGCATTAAAATGTGCATCGATGCCAAGCATAGCAACTAGCATAGGTGCGAAGAATTACAGATTTTGAATAACGCCATTTCAGATCAGTTTTAATTCTCTTAATTAAGTGCTAAAATAATCGTTTTAAATAATCGTTGTTAATTAATCGTCTTAATTAAGTGCAGAATTTCTGTCATTGAGTTAGATACATTTTAATGTACGGAAATAATGGTATTTCAGTACATTAAAATGTGCAGAGATGCTAAGCATAGCAATTAGCATAGGTGTCAAGGATTACAGATTTTGAATAACGCTATTTTAGATTTGTCTTAATTCCTCTTCATTAAATTCTTAATTAATCGTTTTAAATAATCGTTGTTAATTAATTGCCTAAATTAAGTACAGAATTTCTGTCATTAAATTAGGCACATTTTAATGGACGGAAATAATGGTATTTCCGTGCATTAAAATGTGCATAGGTGCCAAGCATTGCATTTAGCGTAGGTGCCAAGGATTACAAATTTTGAATAACACTATTTCAGATCAGTCTTAATTCCTCTTAATGAAGTGCTTAATTAATCGTTTTAAATAATCTTCCTAATTAAATGCAGAATTTCTGTCATTAAATTAGATACATTTTAATGTACGGAAATAATGCTATTTCCGTGCATTAAAATGTGCACAGGTGCCAAGCATTGCAATTAGCGTAGGTGCCAAGGATTACAGATTTTGAATAACGCTATTTTAGATCAGTCTTAATTCCTCTTAAGTGCTTAATTAATCGTTTTAAATAATCGTCTTAATTAAATGCAGAATTTCTGTCACTAAATTAGGCACATTTTAATGTACGGAAATAATGGCATTTAAAAATAAACACTTTTGGGTATCCGGAATGTAAAACAGAAAACCAGCTTAAGGTTCGAAAATCGCTTAATCCAATCCGTAGAGTGCTAACTGACAGGATATCTCGATTAATTTCAGATATCCGAAAATTTTCAAGGACGTGATAACTTTTTTCCTGTTTATAAACAATCTTCGATGTAAAATAAGATAGCTCATAGACAGATCTTAAGGGATTAGACATTACTTCAAAGTAACATACTTAAAAAATGGCCATAAATAATTACACATTTCTGTTTTTAAACATGTTCAATAGAATGAAAATTTGATCCTCAAGGAGGAGGCAGATTACTTTTGAAAACAACTCTTCAATTTTTAATTATACTGTAATATAGGTGCTGGCACAATACTTTGTACGAAAAATTAAATTAAAATAATTTAAAAAAATCTTGTAAAACAGCCTACTTTTCTAAAATTTAATTTTTTTCAAAAAAAAAAAACATTTTAAAATTCACTACTATTTTTACATGCATGAAAATTTTTGTTTATTTTCAATTAATTTTTAATTAATTTAATCCAAGTTGTGATGTAGTTGCAGTATTACCAAGATATGTGAGTGAGAGATGTATCTGGGTATCGTCCTCCTAACTTCCCTCGTAGCATGCATGGTCACAGTAACGTCAGAATGACGTCACTGTGATTCTGACTTTGGTTACATCACATCTGTGACAAAAATGCCACCACTCAGTGACGTCACATTGTGACTGAGATGTGACTTTCTTAAAAATTCTTAGAAAATTAGAAATATTCTTCAAAACATATTACTTTAAAAAACATGTTTCTGGCAATTTAAGTATCGTCGCTTTTGTCACAGTTTCGTCACAATGTTAATTTCAAAGTAGTCACAAATGGCACATTTTTCACAAATTTGTCACACTGTGACTTCACAATGTGACGTCACAAAAGAGCTCTAAAACGGCCATAACGACTTCACATTTTAGTCACTGTGACTTCACATCGACGTCACGTGACGTCACATCGACGTTCGATGGTCACAAAGTCACAATGTGACTTCACAACGACGTCGCAGTGACGTCACCATGCATTACGGGTTAAATATCCCTCATAGCATGCATGTTCACAGTGACGTCACAATGACGTCACTGTGAGTCACTTTGGTCACATCACATCTGTGACGAAAATGCCACCACTCAGTGACGTCACATTGTGACTAAGATGTGACTTTCTAAAAAAAATTTAACAGTTCGTCACAATGTTAATGTCAAAGTAGTCACAAATGACACACTTTTCACAAATTGGTCACATTGTGACGTCACAAAGTGGTCACAATGTGACGTCACAAAAAAGCCCTAAAACGGCCATAACGACTTCACATTTTAGTCACTGTGACTTCACATCGACAATCGCTGGTCACAAAGTCACAATGTGACTTGACAAAGACGTTGCAGTGACGTCACCATGTCTTACGGGATGGTAGAGCACCTTGAGCGTTGTTCTAAGGGTTCCGGGCTCGATTCCCTACTTAGGCATTTTTCACTCTGCCCTCATAGCATGCATGTTCACAGTGACGTCACAATGACGTCACTGTGAGTCACTTTGGTCACATCACATCTGTGACGAAAATGCCACCACTCAGTGACGTCACAATGTGACTAAGATGTGACTTTCTAAAAAATTTTTTACAGTTCGTCACAAAGTTAATGTCAAAGTAGTCACAAATGACACACTTTTCACAAATTGGTCACATTGTGACGTCGCAAAGTGGTCACAATGTGACGTCACAAAAAAGCTCTAAAACGGCCATAACGACTTCACATTTTAGTCACTGTGACTTCACATCGACCTCACGTGACGTCACATCGACAATCGATGGTCACAAAGTCACAATGTGACTTCACAACGACGTTGCAGTGACGTCACCATGTCTTACGGGTGTTGGTCTACGCTTAGTTAGCAATATGATAATTCACGTAATAAATATGAATGTTTTTGTTTCGATTTTTTTCCATCATTCATTAGAATATCCTACATAAAACTGTGCATGGAATGATGCATGGGATTTTACATTAAATTGATTACATCAAATTACATTAAATTTGATTTTTTTTCTCGTATGCATCAAAAAATGAAGGAAATTCAACAAAGTCTCAATTTAAATATTTTTTTAAAAATAACTATAAACTTGAATGTTAAATTCATCTACAAATATATTAAATTCACGACGGAGAAAAAAAAATTCCAAACCTGCATCTAAATTAGCAAAAAAGACCTAAGTATTTTTCGAAGAAGCAAGTTGTAAATATTTGAACAGGGAGAAAATCAGTTTAAAGTTTTCATTTTTATGGGTACCCGTAAGGCATGGTTACGTCACTGCGACGTCATTGTGAAGTCCCACTGTGATTTTGTGACCATCGATTGTCGATGTGATTTCAAGTGACGTCGATGTGAAGTCACAGTGACTAAAATGTGAAGTCGTTAAGGCCGTTTTAGAGCTCTTATGTGACGTCACATTGTGACCACTTTGTAGAGTCACTGTGTGTCAAATTTGTGAAAAATGTGTCATTTGTGACTACTTTGACATTAACACCGTGACGAAATTGCGACAAAAGCGACGTTGTGACAAAAGTGTTTTTTAAAGTAAATAACATGTTTTATAATTTTTTTGTAATTTTCTAAAGATTTTTAAGAAAGTCATATCTCAGTCACAATGTGACGTCACTGAGTGGTGGCATTTTGGTCACAGATGTGATGTGACCACAGTGACTGCCCTGCATGCTATGAGGATAATTGAGCTGGATCTATTGACAAAATTTACAATATTTCGCAATATAATTGTCGTATAGGTGTCAAACTATTCACAATTAGAAAAGCTTTCAGTTAATATTAAAAAATAAAATCGACATTTTGACCAATTTCAAGTACTCTGTCCCCTTAAATTTCCAATGTATGATCTAGCGCTCAATTTGAAGTTTCTCATATACATATTCATAAAAATTTGACATAAGTTTTACTTTATAAGAAGAGAGTAATGCACACAAGAACACAAATACAGATCCTTTAGTTTGTATATGTCGTTCATCAAGCGTTTTCTTATTAAGAAATAAAGTTGTTTTCAAATTCCGGTGTCAGTCATTAATTTCAACACTTAAGGGTGTATTCGAAGAAATTCTTTACCACATTCAACAGCTCGAAATTTTCTGATCCAATTTCAGACGCATTTTTTAAAGTAGAAACATGAAACTTGCTGGGGTGATTTTTGATGAAATGTATGAGATGCCGTGTGATGTCATTTTGTGCTCAATTCATTAGAATTTGATTTATAAACAATTACCTTCTCAGTATGACCCTTTTTTTCGTTCCCAGATCTCCCGCTTCGGAAAAATCAGTTCAAAATACCGTTTTTGATTGCATTTTTTTCAATATTTTCTGCATTTATCAAAAAATTGACGGACACGGCACTTTGAGTAGTTTCTAAATAAAATAATCTGTGAGTTTGATGAGTTTGAGAGCAAAAGTGAATTCAAAAATAAATCGGAAAATAATCAGTTTAAATCGAAATACACCTTTAAGCAATGAATTTTTTCTGCGCCGCAAAGGGTTAATATGATCTACTAATACGGCCTCATCCCCAGCCTTCAGTACTGTTTGCATCCCTCTCTTTTTTAATTGGTTTTCCATTTTGAGATGTTTGTGTAATGTTTTGGTTGTCAGAGAAAAATTTTGTGCAATTTTTCTTAGTAATTTGCTATTTATATATTTTTCTTTTTTGTACTCCATGTCTGTTGGATTGGGAGTTAACTTTTTTGTTTAAGTAAGTTATTTCTTAGCCCCTTTTAACTGTTCAAGTAATTGGAACGAACAAATTATTGTTACAATATATATTCATACATATATTTTCAGTTATTACCTGAAACTATTACTCTATAGAAAAATATACCAAGAAAGTAAACATGTTCCGGTTCACCCCGTAAATCTTAAACCTCTGATTTTACTAAACATTTTTCACTTTTTCATTATATAGTTTAGAAATAAGTAGAATTTAATGCAGCATATCGTTTACAGGTCTATCATTGATTAAGAATCCCTACTCTTAGGTTTAGAATATGAAAAATACAGCAGTTACATATAAAGTTTTGAAGACGTTGAAAGTATGAGGTTTTTGAGAATCCACTTGCAGTTTTTTTTTTATATACCTCAGTAATGGTGCCAATATGGCAAAACTGAATTTCCCAACTCTTAATGTTATTACCTTCTTATAAAAAAAATTGGCAAGTAAAAATAGCATAACACATATTCATAATGAATTTACTTGTACGATCGGGAAATTTCGTTCCTATTTACCCCGCTGTTCCTATTCACCTCATTTTACGGTACCTATAAAAATATGACATTAATGCTACATAAAATACACTGATCTAATAGAATTATCTCCGAATTGTTTTTCGTTCAACGAAGAGAGATTTGTCATTTTCACGATGTTATTTGGCACTTCTTTTCACATTGGTTGCAATTTTCTTTTCGTGATTGGTAATATTATTTGGGACAAAATTTCAGATTTTATGACTGACTAGGGAGCTGCAAGAAGTATAAGTCATCGATTTTGGCGAAAGTGCTATCGTTGGAAAGATCTCATCGAGAGCAGTAAAAAACTTAATGGAACTACCCGTCGCAAATGAGCCGTTGTCGAGATATCTTCAATTTATGTCACGTAATTAGTGTATACTTAATGGCTGACCGCAAAAATTTTTAGTCTCGATTTTAACGAAAGTGGTATTGTTAAAACGATATCATCATGAGGGAGAAAAAACTCAATGGAACTACTCGTCGGAAACGAGCCGTTTTCGAGATATCGATAATTTATGTCACGCAGCTAGTGCATACTGTTCTAGTGCACACTTAATCAGAGACCGCAAAAAATTGTTGTGGCAAGGCCTCTATGAGTAAACAAATACTATTTCAACTCCCATAAAGTGAGATAAAGTGTTAGTTAATTGCATACTTTCTTCATTATCACAAATGAAATGTTTTTCTTAAATATATTACATTTAAATAATATATTTCTTAAATATATTATTTAAATATATTCTTAAATATATTACCTGTGACGTCGGTCACGTAGCATTGAAAAAAAGATAAATAGACTCTATAGAAAAATATACCAAGAGAGTAAACATGTTCCGATTCACCCCGTAAATCTTAAGCCTCTGATGTTACAAAACATTTTTCACTTTTTCATTATGTAGTTTAGAAATAAGTAGAATTTAATACAGCATATCGTTTACAGGTCTGTCATTGATTGAAAATTCCTACTCTTAGGTTTAGAATACGAAGAAATATATTATTTAATTGTAACATCAGAGGTTTAAGATTTACGGGTTGAATCGGAACATGTTTACTCTCTTGGTATATTTTTTTTATAGAGTCTATTTATCTTTCTTTTACTGCTACGGCGTCGCGGGTAACTGCTAATAGTTAAATATTAAGCAGTTATTTTTAAAGATGTACAATTGCAAAAATCGCTAATATATTTGTCATCATTATCTCATAAGGCATTTAACCCTTAATGCACCGACGGTACTTTAAAGTGCCATTGAAGAAAATTTAATGTAAAATTTATTTGCTGAGTCTATTAAGAAAAGTTTAGTTTTCTTTCCACACAAAATACGCAATATGATCAAATTTAGAAAGAAACAGTCGAAGCTCAATATTTACAAAAAGTGGTGATTTTCATAACCATTTACATAGGTATAGCTTTTCTTTAAAAAAAATTATGAAACATTTTCAACTGCAAATGCCTTTCTGCTTACACAGAGCATCATAATACATTTAAATACGCTGCTTTATAACAACTGCGATATTTCCATAAGAGAATCTTTGGTTATTAAATCCGATTATTTTTGTAAATATTTTACAAAAAAGTTATAACTACCAATATATTTACTCAGTTTTAATGACAAAATATGTCTAAATTTCACATTATTGTTATTTAGAAATTCCAGTATATCTTCAGATAGTTATTGAGGTGAAGCAATTTCTTGATAAATAATTCGGTAGATAAAGGATTGATTGAAAATAGCTACTTTTGTAAAAATTACAAGACATTAAAATTTTAAGCAGCTCACGGGTTCTGTAAGTTATATTATAAAATCCTCACTACGCGCTTTTACGTCAAACAACTCTCTTAAAAAGTCAGCCACAAAATAACTCAAGTTGAGCTGAAATGCACTCATCTCACGTTTTGAAAGGCAGCTTATCGAAAAAAGAGTTGAAAAAACCCGAGTTTATGAACTGTTTGAACCAATTTAAATGAAGTTGAGCTGTTTAAATAACCAATTTAAATCAAGAAGATACAATCGTTTGAAAAACAACTCTTTTATGATCAAAAAAATTACAGCTCTTTCCTGAGAAACCAAATCAGTTCTTTCGTTTTAAGAGTGAAACTAACACACACACGCACAATCCCCAAAAGGCCACAGAAATTAACCCATTTATAATACTTTGAATTTCAAGAACTTATAGTCTTATTGCAAAAAAACCTCCTTCCATGTTATTAAAACGGAGCTATTTAAGTCCAAGAAAAGAAATTTAACGTAAAACGAATTATTGCTCTATTTGATTACGAATGATCTGATGTTACATAATGTTATATAATGCCAATGAAAGAAGCTATAATTGAAAATTGATAGCTATCATTGCACAACTAACGAATTTCAAAACTGTGCAAACGAAGCATGTTTGAAACATAAAACCGCCAATTAATATTCAACAAATAATGATTTGCTATTACAGAAGATGATGTCAAAAAAAAAAAAAAAGGTCATAAGTGGAAATTGAGTTCTGTTAGAGTATTCGAAATCAATTTCCAAACCATACAAATTATACATGAATGCTGCTTGTATGTTTCATCATGTGTAATGATGGGAAGTTGTGCGACAATTTTGAAATAGTGGAATAAACCTTTGAAGTTTGTGACAATATTGTTAAATTAAGTTTTGTTAAATTATTGTTATTTAACAATTTATTTAACAATTTATGTTAGTTAAATTTATTGTTATTTAACAATAATTTAACAAAATATATATTGTTAAATTGTTATTAAATTGTTTTTATTTAACAATAATTTAACAATATATGTATTGTTAAATTATTGTTAAATTATGTTTAAAACAATGCAAATGATACATGGATGCAGCTTGCATTTTTCATCATGTGTAATGTTGGGAAATTGTGTGGCAATTTTGAAATAGCGGAATAAACCTTTGAAGTTTGTGACAATATGACTGTTAAATCTTCACAAAAATTTGTTTTATAGAAAAAATGTATATCACCGAGAAACATTTCCTGAGAAAAAAAAAACACATAAATATATCGTATAATTACTTAAGTTATGGATAAAAATTTGTCACGTGCTTTTTGTGTAAGCAGTGATTAAAAGGATACTCACGCAGTTTATTTCAAAATTTTAAAAACGTGTTTCCTTAAAAATTTCGTTCGCAGTTTATATTTATCTACGTAATATTCTTACATGCAAGTTTTAAAGATTAGATCTTCAGACTGAACCATACATTGTATGTATGTTATTGAAATTTCTATTTTGAAAATACAGGGTATTTTCTTAGTTCTATTTCGATTTAAATAACTGATGAACCAAGTTATCAATAAACATTATATAAAAACTATAGAAATATACAAACTACGTATAGTAAAACAGATATTGCAACACAATCACACACATAGAAGCTCCTCCTAGTGACAAACTTCGGAATTAGGATTCCTATCTCGAAAAATGCAGTTCTTAGCCGTAGATCTTTTTTTTTTATTTTCCTTGAAATGGCATTTTACACATGAAAAGTAACTATATACAAAAACCCGAAATGTCTTTTTCTTATTTCTAATCACTTACCTTAAATTATGGAAACTACATGCAGAAAGGTACATATCTATACATATATAAAATAGTTTGTCCTGCCTAATTAACGCACATCCCAAACTACTGAACCTAGAAGCATGAAAATTGGGCTGAAAATACTTTTTATAACGTAAACGTGCACTAAGACGGGTTTTTTTTTTATAAATTCCACCATTAAGGGGGGCAAACGGGGGTCGAAAATTCTGAACATCTTGCTATATCTCAACAGCCAATTAGGGCAGGAGCGTGAAATTCCAGAAAAGAAATCTACTGAAAAATAATTAAACACATATTTCAGTGACTCTAGAAATTTCGCCTCTGAGGGGGTTAAAAGGGGGGTTGAACAATTTAAAACATTTGGCACATCTCAACACTCATTTTAAGTAAGACGTGAAACGGCAAAAAACAAATCTATTAAAAAAACTGTTAAACATGTGTTTCACTGGTTTTAAAATTTCCACCCCTAAAGGGTGTTAAAATGGAGATTCAAAATTGAATTTTTTTTACCCGTTGTGTTACATATCATCGGAAAGCCCTCGGACCGTTCTTTCATATTATGAAACTTTCATGAACTCCCTCCCCCAATTTGCCCCTGGGGGCAGTTTTCGAATTTTTTTGAAATCGTGGCGTTTTATCTTTTTACATCAGATTTTTTACGGAGCCCTCTGAGTAGTAGGAAAACGAGAGTACATGCTCAGCCGCAGTAGGGACGGTGGGTCACCGTCCCCCCTGCGCCTACCGTCCCTGCAGCTGTCCCCCCTGTGGTCGGCCCTGCGCCCACCGTGCGTCCCCCTCCACGAACGCCCCCTAGCGGAAAAAAGGAACATAAAAAGGGTTAATACTCTATTGTAACTGGAGAGGTGAGCGACCTTCCCTATTCAAAAATATTATCAATCACATCTCAACACGGAATCCTACTATAAGATGAAGATTAAATTTATATTTGAATTTTGAACAACCATATTTTAATGAGTATTTTTTATTAAGCAAAACAGTGAAAAATATAAATTTTTATTTGGTTTCTTAAGATTTTTATCAACTACATGATCAGTGTATCGACTTAAAAGTTGAAAGTTAAACATACATCCCAGTTTTTCAACAGCTATAACCTTAATGAGTATTGATAATTAAGTAAAAAACAATGGAAAATATCAAGTTTTATAGAAAAAGACTGATTTCTCACGATTTTTATCAACTTAAAGAGAGAAAACTTAAACGTACATTTCAGTTTTTAAGTCGTTATCACCTTAATGAGTATTTTTAATTAAGCAAAACAGTGAAAAATATAAATTTTTATTTGATTTCTTAAGATTTTTAACAACTACATGTTCAGTGTAGCGACTTAGAAGTTGAAGTTAAACATACATCCTAGTTTTTCGACAGCTATAACCTTAACGAGTATTATTAATTAAGTAAAAAACAATGAAAAATATCAAGTTTTTTTGAAAAAAAAAACAGATTTCTTACGATTTTTTCAACTCAAACTTCAGAATATTAATTTGAGAGAAAGAAACTTAAGCATGCATTCCAGTTTTGAACAACCATTTCCTTCATAAGCATTATTAATTAAGCAAAACAACGAAAAATATTAAATTTAACCGATTTCTTCAGAATTTTTCAACTATAATACAGAGCTGCCAACTTCTACGCCTATTTAAATCTTATAAACATGATTGTAATCACAAAAATGTTTTAGTAAAATGTATACCAATTATAGTCAATGTAATGCATTACAATATATATTCTTATAAATTTACTAAAATTTCTGCTTCTAATATGTTTATTTGATTGTAAATAGGCGTAGTAGTTGGCAGCCATGATAATATCAACTTAAGAAAGGAAACTTAAACATTTATCTTAGTTTTTGAACAGCAATCACCTTAATGAACATTGTTAATTAAGCAAAAAACAATGGAAAACATAAATTTTTAACCTTTTTTTTCTAATTTTTTAAAATATGAAATCAGAATAAACAACTTAAAATGGAAATTTAAACATATTTTTTTAGTTTTTGAACAGTCATTACCTTAAAGAATTTCGATAATTGAACAATTAACAAAGGAAACTAATGATTTTTTAACGAAAAAAGACGAATTTAAATAAATATGCTTAACTTTTGCTCTAAATGGAAATTTCATCATACTTTTATATACTAAGTGGAATTTTAATGCATAAACGGACACACTTCAATAAATACTCAACACACACACAAATTTGAAAACAACACCTGCTTCTTGTGACGTCATATTGAAACCAAAACTTATTTCTTCGAGATCCCTCACCATGCCTTTTCACCCTCATCTCCCCCAATCGTTTACCTCAGGTAGGGGAACGGACAAAGCAATGAAATCTCATTCTTGTATATTTAGAAGTTTGAGAGAAAAAAGAGACATTTTACACGTGAAGGGATTTAGATTATTTTATGCACCCCAATTTCATAACAGTTACCGCAATATCTCAAAATTAAAATTTTGGAAGACATAATGGGTATAATTAATTAAACAAAATAATCGAAATATTATTTTTTAAGGGGAAAAGGTGAATTTAAGCGAATTTGATTAGTTTTACAATAGTCTTTTGAACCGAAACTTGGAAATATGGATTTCTAACAGAAGAATTCAACGCATTTTTTAATTTTAACAACTAAAACTTAACAAGTATCATTAATTAAACAAAAATAAATATCAATTTTAAAGAAAAGACGAATTTGATTAATTTTACACTAGTATTTTCAAAAGCAACATGGAAATATCGATACTTTTTCACAAATTTCACTTATTATATTCACTGTATTCAATACTGTATTTAATAAATTTCGATACACTTTAAGAATTTCCTACTCTATAATTAAATATTAGCTGTATATTTAATGTTACCCATGTTTTCAACCCTAGTTCATAATCGTGAGTTTTGTATTTTAAATACCATGTATTCAGGTTCAGATTATTTTCACTTGAAATCATACAGAATTTTTTAACAGAGTTTGTTTTTGAAATCATTGAAGCAACTGTATTTAATATTTTTAACACCAAGATTTTCTAACCTTTTCCGGTTATGCATTCTTCAGAAGTTCATTTTTAAATGCTACAATCACTTTACATATCGAAAAGATATCATTATCTAATCTACTAAAACACAACTTAAAAATGTATTTTATCTATTTTAGAAATTCCCACCTAAGCAGAGGTTTAATAGGGTGGTCGCGCTTTTAGATTCTTTCGCCATATCTCAGCAGAAGGTTTAGGTAAAAGGGAAAAAAAATCTTTAATCATAGGTATTTTAGTCCTTTTAGAGTTATTTTAGGTAGCTTTCATTACAAAAAGTAAAAAGCTACCTATTGCAGCCGTCCGGAGGAAAGCACTTCCGGAAAATTTTGGTATATTTTCACCGATCATGACCCCCAGACCCCAAAACCACCCTCCGTTCAAATGTTGACATATATATATATATATATATATATATATATAACCATATATATATATATATATCTGATTTTTGTCATGCGATAACTAACGTATTTATGAACCGATTTGAATGAAACTTGGTATGTACATAGTACATACAAATGTCTCGACCGAGTTCGTTGGTCAGCATCATCCGCCATTTTGTTTCAAAATGGCGGCCATTTTAAAATTTTAAAAAAATTTAAAATTTAAAATTAAATGCGAAAAAATTAAAAGTTGAAAAATATTTTTCTTTTACGTGTTAGAACTTAAAACGAAGATTCCAGAACACTTTTTATTTTGTCTATATCTTAAAAAATGATTGAGTTATAGCACTTTGAATTTTTCTTATGGCTGACATTTTGAAACGATCTGATTTTTGTCACGTGATAACACAAGTATTTATGAACCGATTTCAATGAAACTTGGTATGTACATAGTACATACAAATGTCTCGACCGAGTTCGTTGACCAGCATCATCCGTTATTTTGTTTCAAAATGGTGGCCATTTTAAAATTTTTAAAATTTTTAAAATTTTAAATTAAATGCGAAAAAATCAAAATTTGAAAAACATTTTTCTTTTACGTGTTAGAACTTAAAACAAAGATTCCAGAACACTTTTTATTTTGTCTATATCTTAAAAAATGATTGAGTTATAGCACTTTGAATTTTTCTTATGGCTGACATTTTGAAACGATCTGATTTTTGTCATGTGATAACACGCGTATTTATGAACCGATTTCAATGAAACTTGGTATGTACATAGTACATACAAATATCTCGACCGAGTTCGTTGGCCAGCATCATCCGCCATTTTGTTTCAAAATGGTGGCCATTTTAAAATTTTTAAAATTTTTAAAATTTAAAATTAAATGCGAAAAAATCAAAATTTGAAAAATATTTTTCTTTTATGCGTTAGAACTTAAAACAACGATTCCAGAACACTTTTTATTTTGTCTATATCTTAAAAAATGATTGAGTTATAGCACTTTGAATTTTTCTTATGTCTGACATTTTGAAACGATCTGATTTTTGTCAAGTGATAACTCGCGTATTTATGAACCGATTTCAATGAAACTTGGTATGTACATAGTACATACAAATGTCTCGACCGAGTTCGTTGGACAGCATCATCCACCATTTTGTTTCAAAATGGTGGCCATTTTAATTTTTTTAAAAATTTAAAATTAAATGCGAAAAAATTAAAAGTTGAAAAATATTTTTCTTTTACGTGTTAGAACTTAAAACAACGATTCCAGAACACTTTTTATTTTGTCTATACCTTAAAAAATGATTGAGTTATAGCACTTTGAATTTTGCTTATGGCTGACATTTTGAAACGGTCTGATCTGAACGATCCACAATGTTGCTTTAAAATGGCATACACTTTATGATATCGTGGAATTTGGTGACTCTCTAAATCGCTTAAAATAAAACCAGGTTGAATAAAAGATGACTAATTTCTAAAAATTTCTATTAATATTCAGTCTTGACAAAAACTAGTATTCAATCTTATAAAATCACTAATTTTATAAGATTTTTTCCACTAATTTCAGCTTAGTATTTTTGAACAATGTAACTTACCTTAAAATAAATAAATAAATATATAAGTATATGAAAGCTACCTCTTCCTCCCGGCATTGCCGGAAGGACTTTTGTTTATTATGACGTCAATACAGTGAAACCTCCAAATACGGGACACTCCGAATAAGGACACCTCTATTTAAGGGACAAAACTTCCGGTCCCAGTCCCTTTGTAATACACTGTCACCTCTGAATAAGGGACACTCGATTTAAGGGACAGTTGAAAATGAGATCAAAGGGACTGGTGTTAGCATTTCAGATAGTGAAGTAGTCTGTGATGAAAATGAAAATACAGATTTTTGTACATTTATCAGACACACAGACAGTCATGTGGATACAGAGGCATACGATACAACTGACGAGCATTTATTTATTTATAATTCTGATTTGACATCAGTGCTTTTATCCACATTGAAAGTAATGCTGAAAATTTTGAGGATGATTCTGAAAGTGGAGAATAACAGAAAATTATGAAATAAAGAACTTTACAAATGCTTTTAAACTGTTCTCAAATCAAAAAGGGCAACTTTTATTGCATAAATTTTTATTAATTTGTATTCGAAAATGCCTGAAACTAGCAGGCGTTGTTGCTCAGAAACTATGTAATCGAACTGTTTTTCTGTTTGTTTTTTCCAAACGCAATAGATCTTACAGAAAATATTTTCAAAGTTGGCGTTTTGAACATTATTGCCATGCAAAAGAAGAATAACTACTCAGAAAGGGTGAAAAACCAATTTGTCACATGATCAAAATCACTTATAACTCAATAGGTAATTTATTTATGAAAAAAGTGAAATCACAGCTCGATTCCAAATCGCATCCACAAAGAGGCATTCCAGTTTTACACCTTTCCACCAAAAATGAATTTGTACACAATGAATGAGCACAGTAGTTGAGAGATTTGTTGCCTTAAAACACGCAAAGCAGTTGAATACTTTTTTTGTAAATATTGCTGATAATGAAGAACTAAAATTTATAAGTATGGTAAGTGAACCTTGAAAGGTTTGTAGTAAAAAATAGAAATTTGCAAAACAATTACTTTTGATTAATTACTTCAAGTAAAATTCTTTTAAATGTTTTAATACTTTTTGCATATACAGAATTTGCATATAAAATGAAAATAAATAATTCTACAAATAATTTAATGATTTAGTAATCAACAGAAAATTTTAATTTATTAATTCTCTATTCCTTTGGTGTCTGATTAAGGTAATTTAAACACTTTGGGTACATTTAAACTTCACATTTGATGATTTGTAATTTTTATATCCTTCTGAAAGATTAATTAAAAATAAGAATGAAAACTCTAAATAAGAGACACCTCTATTTAAGGGACAAAACATCCGGTCCCATAGGTGTCCCTTATTTGGAGCTTTCACTGTATTGACCTTAAACAGGATAATGTAAGATTATATGAATTATAAATGTTTGATTAAGCATTATTATTACTATTATTATTATTATTATTGTTGTTGTTGTTGTTGATGTTGTTGTTATTTTAATATTTTAATCTCCACTAGATGTATTTCATTTGATTCAAGATTTTTTTTAGAGAAACCAACCAGAGTAGCGGGCGAAGACGGCTAGTTTTTCATAAAAAATTCACGATTTCAAAGTTTCAAAAATTTTTTAGACAAACATAAAATGTTATAAGCATAGCAGTAATTTTTTTTCATAAGCTGCGACCCTATTTTTTATGCATAAATTATTTGAAGATATTTTTAAAATTATTTGTCGAATAGAAATTTAAATATATTTATAACATGCTACATTTGAAAACCGAGCAGTCAAGAATGCCAACTGATGGTAGTTTTTCAAAATTTGGATTTTTTTTTCTTGGAAACTATTTTACCAATTAGTAAAAAAAAAAAATTACTGGTGATCATGTCTTAAGGCCCCACACTAGGCACAGAAAAAGACCCGGATGATAATGTAAAGTCTACGGGAGCGTTCTTTTCGAATATCTCGCTCAAATTTTAATATTTTTGCATGATTTTTTTGCACAAGATATTTGAGGACAAGCGGCCTAGTTTTTATTTTTTCGATTTTGCTTATGTATTTTTTTGTATTACGATAGTTTTAATTTCAGAACCGGTTTAAACCGGTTTAAAGTTAAAGTAATTAAAAAAAAATCTGAAACAAAACTGAAAAAGTAAAAACTAGGCCGGTTGTGGATCGTCCTCAGCTATCTTCTGCAAAACAATCATGTAAAAATATTAAAATTTGAGCGAGATATTCGAAAAGAACGCTCCCGTAGACTTTACATTATCATCCGGGTCTTTTTCTGTGCCTAGTGTGGGGCCTTAATAGTAAGAATAAGCACAGGCAGTTTCATTAAAATCTGTGATGGTAGATTACAAGCCTGCTTGAACTGACATGAAATGACCCCTGCAAAATTTTTCTCAAACTATAAACCATGTACATTTTCAGCGTTTTAAATGATAATTTTAAGCTTCATAAGTGTTTATTTAATCGTTTATTATTACTAAAATACCAAGTGACAAAATTTGTAAGGCATATGGATTGAATAAATAACAAATTGAGATTTTCAAGAATTTGAATTTTTTTAAATATGTGTGGGTAATGAAATATTATTAATGATCTATTTTTTCATCACCGCTTAAAATATGAACGTCACCACTTACTCAAAGAGGAACAGAAATCTTGTTTATCAGTGTTATTGTTTACATCGAGAACATCTGATACATTTTCAGTCTTAAACAGGATAATTATAAGAAAAATTGTGCATTTTGTTTAAGTGTAAAGCTTTGTAAATATTGGACATTTAACTCTGTTTCTTTTTTCTTGTATTTTTTTTTCTTTTTTTTTCTTTTTTTTTCTTTTTCTTTTTTTTTTTCAAAAAATAAAATTCTATAAGAATTTAAGGCGCAACACTAGGCACAGAAAAGACCCGGATGATAATGTAAAATGTATGGGGGCATTTTTTTCAAATATTTCACCCAAATTTAATTATTTTTACATGATTTATTTGCACAAGATAGCTGAGGATGATCTACAACCGGCCTAGTTTTTACTTTTTGAGTTTTGGTTTCAGATTTTTTTTAAATTACTTTCAAAACCGGTTCTCAAATTGAAACTATTGTAATATAAAAAATATATAAGCAAAATCGAAAAAGTATAAACTAGGCCGATTGTAGATCGTCCTCAGCTATCCTATGCAAAAAAAAAAAAAAAAAAAAAAAAAAAAATCATGTAAAAATATTAAAATTTGAGCGAGATATTTGAAAAGAACACTCCCATAGACTTTACATTATCATCCGGGTCTTTTTCTGTGCCTAGTTTGGGACCTTAACAATGGTGCACTTCCTTCACCTGAGAGTTTTTTGCGTATTTGAAATATTGGTGGTGTAGGTAATATAGGGTGTAGGTAATATAATTAGGTAATATAATCTGTTTAAAGAGCTGATATATAAATTTTAATATTTGCTTTAAGCACAAATAACATATTTCAGTACATTATTAGGTCTTTGGATATTTTTATTTAAATATAGATTTATTTAAATATAAGACTATTTAAAATTTACATAATCGGACAGTAGGTATGTATCATACTCTTTTTGTTCAATGCTAGGTTTAAAAAGACAAACATTAACAACATGCACGCTATTTATTAAATGTGAATCAAGAAATTTAAAGCATAGGAGCAAAAAATAAGTATGTGTATATGTGTACTGCTACTTTTAACCCTTTATGCACTGACAGTACTTTAAAGTACCATTGAAGAAAACTGTATATAAAACTTATTCATTCTGTCTATTAATAAAAGTTTTTTATTACATTCTTCTCGATCAAATTTAGATAGAATAGAGAAACAGTCGAAGCTAAATAGTTTCAAATAGTGGTAGTTTTATTATTCATTTTTCTAGGTATTTCTTTTCTTTTTTTAAATAAAATTATATGAAACATATTCAACTGCAAAAGTGTCCCTATTTATACAGAGGATCATGATGCATTTAAACTCATTGCTTTTCAAAAGAGTACTCTCTTAAAAAGTCAGTCACAAAATAACTCAAGCTGCGCTGAAATCTCACGTTTTGAAAGGCAGTTTCTCGAAAAGAGTTGAATTAACTCGAGTTTACGAGCTGTTTTTAACCAATTTAAATGAACTTGAGCTACTATTATTTTTAACGCAATCAAACTGATTGGTAAAGTTATCATACGAATTGATTATTTCCAGCTGAGCGAAAAATTGCCCAGGCCGGGAATCGAACCCGGACACTTGGCTTACAAGTATCCGGCATTGTAAGCCAAGTATCCGGGTTCGATTCCCGGCCTGGGCAATTTTTCGCTCAGCTGGAAATAATCAATTCGTATGAGAACTTGAGCTATTTAAAAAACCAATTTAAATCAAGAAGATTCAATCGTTTGAAAAAAAAACTCTTTTATGATCGAAAAAATTACAGCTCTTTTCTGAGAATCCAAATCAGCTCTTTCGGTTTAAGAGTGTAATTTTGGTTAATTAATTTGATTATTTTTGTAAGTGTTTCACAAAAAAAGTTATAACTACGATATATTTAATCAGTTTTAATGAAAAATACATATCTAAATTGCACATTAGTATTATCTAAAAATTCTAGTATACCTTCAGATATTAAAGAAGATAATTATTGAGGCAGATCAATTTATTGATAAATAATTCGGTAGATAAAGGGTTAACGAGAAGTAAAAAAAAAATACCCTAATTTACATACAAATTTCGGGTACTCCCAGAAAACACATCGTTTTATGGTAATTATTGAATTTTCTGCAGTATACAGTGAAGAATAATTTTATGCAAAAAATGAGCATGGGTTGTTTTTTAAGTGCGTTCGTAATTTCATAAATACGTAGCACCTATAGTCATCGTATGGTCAGTCCTTCTTTCTGTCGGTCTTTCCGTATATAATAGCGCACAATCTATCCTACCGAATGATTTGAAATTTAATATATGTCGTTGCAGGATTTTGTCGTATCATTTGAAATTTTATCAAATTCGAATTAAAACATAAAATGATATTAATAATTTTTTTCTTCACTTCATTAAATCCTACTATACGTAATTAATTCAATGGTATTCCATGATAGATAATATTTCAATGTTGCCATATTGATTATTGTATTAAATCTTATCATATGTAATTAATTTAATGAAATCTCATGATAGGTAATGATTCTAGATTTTCATGGCGATTACGTTATATCTATGATGAAGTCATATTATTTACATGTTACTGAATTTAAGTTCTATATACTTTATAAATTTTGCATTGATGCATACGATTGCAACAGATATTGGAACAAGATCTGAATACTTATAAAACTAGTTACAATACGAACTTACCTCATTTGCAAAGTTTGACGTACAGTTTCCGACTTGTTATATTTTGAGTAAGTTACCCCATTAATAATAATATTTAAAAAAAAGAACTGAAAATATTAATTTTCCAATGAGAAATTTGAAAATTATGATGGGAATGGATGCCCGTATGTTTAACATTGCAGGGGGAAATTTGAAATATTACTAACAGACTTATGTCGAGTTTTTCTACCTCTTTTTTAATGTAGTTTAAAGTCTAAAGTTCAAAATGCTTGGGACTTTACTAGATCCGATTTTTGGGTCATCAAAAATAAAAAGAAAAGTAAATTTCACTGTTTTAAAAGGTAAGATATGACGTTCATATATAAAAAAAAAAAAATGCATGCAACAATTATTGATACTAAATTAAACAATCATTTTCATTCAATAAATCTCAACAAAATAAATGTAAAAGAAAAGCATTTATTTAAGGGAACATGCAATTTTAGAATAAATTGTAATTTTCTTAATTATTGAAAACTTCAATTAATGTGCGTTGCTTTATAACTTTAGGTTTATCATTTAGAATTTTTTCTTTGGTAATAAAGAATCTCTACTCTACACCTTTTTTTTTGTTTTGTTTTTGTTTCAACAATTTTGTTTTCCCTCCTATCTTGAATATAGCGCCCCACCAGTGGACGTGAGGTTCTGCCTCCGAAGCTGGTGGACGGCCGGTGCTGGGTTCGAATCCAATCTCGGCCATCAGCCTAGTCGTTTGAAGTTTTCCGTGGTTTTCTACGAACGTTGGATTTTCTTGCATAAATACGGGTTAGGTTCCCTTAGAAAGACCCTCACGAAGGGCACCCCCCCCCCCCCTATTGGGCCAGTTTCCCTATTGTTGATAATCGGCCTTCATAAACTGAACCAAACCGTTCTTGAATATTGTCGCTGGAAAGTCCGAACTTTGAATAATTCCGAGCTTTGGATGTCCGAACTAAAGACTTCATTCTGCATAAAATAACATAATATTTAACAAGTATTGAATTATTTTTTGGGAAAATATTGGCAATTATGAAAGAAGAAATATGTAATATGATAAATGTCAGTATAATTGAAACGAATTTCAAAATAATACAAACGAAACAATCATTTTCATTAAATAAATCTTAACAAAATAAAAGTAAAACATAGGCATTTATTTAAGGGAACATACAATTTTAGAATAAATTGTAATTTTCTTAATTATTGAAAACTTCAATTAAAGTGCGTTGCTTTATAAATTTAGGTTTATCATTTAGAAATTTTTCTTTCGTAATAAAAAATCTCTGCTCTACACCTTTTTTTTTCAACAATTTTATTTTTTCCTCTTTTCTTCGATATTTTTCTGGAAAGTCCGAGCTTTGAATAATTCCGAGCTTTGGATGTCCGAACTAAAGACTTCATTCTGCATAAAATTACATAATTCTAGGGAAAATAGGGGCAATTATGAAAGAAGAAATGTGCAATCTGATAAATGTCAATATAATTGAAAAGAATTTCAAAATAATACAAAACGAAACATGTGTATGGGTGGGAAGGAAGGGATAAGCGCGTAAGTGATAAATTTATCGATCCGACCAGTTTTGACTGGAGTTGATGGACTTGTATCGTAGGAAAGAAAAGTTGCATTTTTACTGTGCAATATAATTCCGATTTCGCTTTTTTTATTTTGCTTGCAATTTTGAAGCACGCAAAGGTTTGACAGAAGCCATTCTCTGGTCATTGTATTTTATAGTAATCAAAAAGATAATGCAATGTAATAATTTTAGGTATAACGTCATCGATGATAATATATGATGATGCTATTAGGGACTGAAGTTGTGCGAAATTACATAAACAATAATTCCGATTGAATCAGCTAAAAGTTGTACTCTATTTATTTTGTGTTTATTTTATTTTATTCATGATTTGTTTATGCGAAATTATTTATTATTTCTTAGTGTTTTTCTCTATTCTAAAAAAAAAAAAAAGTAACTAATCCCTAGTAGCAAACCAATACAGGTCCAACGGTGCGCCAATATTTCATTTGTTAGAATATATTTCGTTTGTTGCCAATAAAACGCCAATATCGCTTAAATAATGGCATTTCATTGGAAATATTTCCAATAAATTCGCAATATTGTGCAAATGTTTGTGTTACATTGAAAATATTTCTAATGAATCCCCAACACCGTACAAATGTCGGCGTTACATTGGAAATATTTCCAATGAAACCCCAATATTATACAAATCTTGGCATTACATTGGCATGATATTGGCTGCAAATATGGGCTAAATAAGGGCAAAATGTAAACACCCCAATATTGGAGCAATATTTCATGCCAATATTGCGCCAATGTGCCAATATTGCTTCAAGATCTAGCGAATATTGACTCAATATTGTTTGGCTACAGGGATGTTGTCACCGTTGCTGAGAACGAATTTTTTGTGACCGAAGGTCTTTTTTTCTTTATATTAAGAGAGCTGTCGCATACAAAAATATGAAAATTGGTGGTATTATAGGGAAATGTTTGATAAATACGCTGATGTGGACAGTTTTTAAACGAATAGTTATTTTAAGAAATATTTAATGTTAATTAAATCATTTTAGATCTTTTTATACATTAGGAGCTCCCGGTGTGCAGACTGAATATATTTTTTTTATTTGACTCATTTTTTGAAGATTTATTTCTATTTTAAATTCAAATTTTCAGCATTTCGTGAGCTATTTTTTACATATTTTAGAAAGGATATTATTTTATATTATTGCCAAATTTAAAAACTGCGCAAATAATAATGTTTCCTTCAAGTTAAAAATTTATTGACACGTGGCTATTATAAACAGAAAAAAAAACTTTCAAATTAAAATTAAATGATTATGTGTTAAAAGCAAGAAAATATAAAAAATTATGTCATAAAAAAACTTTGTTTACATATGAATTTTAAAAGAAAAAGAAAATTTTAAAATAAAACATTCCTTATTATGCATTGAAAATAGGAAATTACGGAAAATTCAAAGAAACTACATCATATTTAAAATGGATAAATTACAATAATGCCAAACAGTTTAAATTTAATATTATATTTATGCGAAATATTTGTTTCATATTTTGATATAATCTTTCTTACTATTGTTAAGAATTCTAAGACAAAGCAAATAATATTTTTTTTCTGATAACAAAATTATTTTCACATGATTTTGGGGGAAAATTACCTCAGATTTAAAACGACACAACAAAATAAAAAAATATATTTATACGGAACATTTCATATTTCTAGGTGATCTTTTAAACTATATGGCCATTTTCAACATAGTGTCAAGTCCGCTAGCAAATGTTAAGTCTGTTACCGCACGGTTTTTTAATGATTATCATTTTTTCACCATTCAACTTTTATCTTTTATTCAACTAAGAAACAAATATGCAATTTTCTTAAAATTTAATAATTTACATGAATATATACTGTAATTATTAGTAAAAGTTCTTGTATAATTTTTATGTAATGAAAATATTGTGGCTAAAACTGGTTCTCATTTCAATTTAATTTAACTGTTATTGATAAATATCATGTTTTGAAATTTAGGGACATAAGTCACTTCAAAATAAGTTGATTTTAGGAAATTTAATAAATTTAAAACTGAGTATTTTCAGTAATTTTGTATGGTAACGGACTTGACAATTTGCCTTACAAGAAAACTTTAAATAGCATTTAGATATTATATTATAGGGCAAAGTGCACAACTATTTTGTTTTTTCATGTATACGTTAAACATTTACTTTAACAACTGTCTCCATTTTATAAAAAAGAAATTATTAAGTTTGAAAAATAAAAATAAAATTCTGAAATGTAAGGGAATGGTGAAAATATACTACTATCGTTAAGAATTCTAAAACAGTGTAAATAATATTTCCTTTCTAATAACAAAAGTATTTTCATGTTAATATTACAAAGAGAAACAAAATTTTAATGTAATAATTTCATTTATGTGCGTTAAAAGCAGTAAATAGAAGAAATTATGTCATATTTGAAATGACTAAACGATAACAATGCAAAACAGTTTAAATTAAAAATTATTATGTGTGAAGCATTTATTATGTATTTTGAAATAATCTTTTCAACTAAAATTGTGAATTCTAAAACAACGCAAATAATATTTCCTTTCTAATAACAAAATTATTTTCAAGTGAATGTTAAAAAGAGAAAGAAAATTTTGTTGCAAATTACATCAGATTTAAAATGATACATTTCAAATGTCTTTCAAAGAACTTCCTTATAGCAGTGTTCAGAAATACCAAGAGACAAATACTCTGTTTAATTAATTTATTTTTACATTACTTAATTTAAAACCTTTGACTATTTTTTTAATCAAAGAAGAAAAAAGCCATGGTATCTCTTAACAGCGGCTGTTTCGACCTTAAAAATCTCCAATGAAAAGAAAAGAATGGAAATTGATCTGAAGGGAGATCGCCACTGTTCTTTCACCATTCACAGCACGAATGTTTCAATTTTTATGAAAAAAAATTATTTGAAATCTATATATCGGTCTAGTAAAGGAAAAAAAAGTAAAAAATTTAAAATTTTGAGCTAAAATTTGATATTTTATGGTGCGTATCCTATAAACACAATTAGGGTTTTTAAATATTGTATTGCTATATTTTGCAATTAAATTGGCTTAAATTAATTATTTTATCTACTTAACCCTTTGAGCTCTGATGGTAGAATTTTATACCATATAACTTTAATTCCGAAATGTCACAACAGCACTACAAAAATTCAACCAAATTTACTTGAAAAAGATTTAATGCATTTTTCGTGTATATCGTTAACCGGCTTTTTTCTTTGCAAAATACTGGCGCCAAAGTGTCATTTGGAATTTCGAAGAAATTCCCCCCCCCCCCCCCAGAACTCAAAGGGTCAACACTCTGTAGCTTTCTTTACGTTTATATTTTTAGGTATTTAGTAAAAATAAAATTAAAACATATTTTGCCTTAGTAAAATGATCATTTTTCTTTCGTAGTTAAATTCCAATTTTTTCTCAAATGCAGTCTTCTGATAGTAACAAAATAAGTGTTATTCTCTCCTTGGGAATGTTCTTGATTAGTTAAGGCAATCATATTGGCCAAATTAATGGCACATAATGAGAATTATAGAGTTTTTAGGTATGTGCCAGACGTGGCACATGGTGCAGTGAAGATTAAATTTTAATTCAATCTTTTGAAAATCAATAAAATTAACCTTTTTTTTTTTTTTTTTTTTTTAAATCTGGGGCGTCAGAACGGGAGTTGGCGTCATAGGGAGCAAAGCCCCTTAGTTATATAAAAGATTATTAACAGTCGTCAATTCCTTGTTTTTACTTTTTATAGACGTTTCATAGCAATTAACCCTTTCGGGCCTGGTGTGCTATTAATAGTACATGTCTTTTCATCGAATATTATTTTTTCTTAACAATTATTTTGTTACTTTATACATATTAAAATGATAGTATATGTCTGTGCGTTTCTTATTATGACTTCATTTATATTTTGACATTTAGTTACAGTAATAATAAAAGTTTACTTATTTCTTTTAGCACCATTGCCGATTCCTTTATTTTAAACATATATTTCACTCTTTAAATTTAAAATATATATTATTTTTCAAAACGAATCATGGGTAATAAAATGCAAAAAACATTAGAAAGTTGTAATATCTGTTAAACCCTGTGGTAATACAATATTTTCCAAACGTCTCCAAAATCTCTTCCTTAGCCTGTTATCACATCAATATGAACTGAATAGTACACAAAATAAGCACATTATATATTTTTTATATTATGATAGTTTTAATTTCCGAACCGGTTTAAACCGATTTAAACCGGTTTTGAAATTTAAAGTAATTTTTTTTTTTAATCTGAAGCCAAAATCTAAAAAGTAAAAACTAGGCCGGTTGTGGATTGTCCTCAGCTATCTTATGCAAAAAAAAAAAAAAAAAAAAAAAAAAAAAAAAATCATGTAAAAATATTAAAATTACATCGAGATATTTGAAAAGAACGCTCCCATAGATTTTACATTGTCATCCGGGTCCTTTTATGTGCCTGGTGTAGGGCCTTAATTGATGTAATTATAAACGACTGTAACTCGATTTCGATGCATAAAAGATACAGTATTTATATTATTGTAAGAATGAAAAATCGATGTTTTGATGGAAAATTACGCTTTAAAAGTGATCGGATACCTTAAACGTAAGAAATATTATTCATCGAGTCGGTCGGTTAAAAGGGCGTCAACTGTAATATAACGATAAAGCATGCAAAAATATTCCCATGTTTTAAGGTTTATTAGACAAAATTTGAAAGATTGTTTGTTTTCATGTCTATAATGATCACTGCGGTTTTGTCAGGAACGTAGTTTGAAGGGTGTCAAACTTATAAATATTCACGAAAAAATGAAATAAATAATTATACTTTAGGCACGAACAAAAATATTTTTCTCGATGTTCTCAAATGGATTTTAAATTCTATATCCCACCTTCATTACGTCAGTGATATTTAAATGAAGTTGCATTATCAACTTCATGGCAGCAGATATTGACTGGAAACAAATAAAATGATTAATTGCACATCTATATTATAAAGGTCAAAAGTATCTGTGCGTAACTCATACGTCGTTTTGCGAATGGCAACATATCTTACAAGCAATTCGGTTTTGCAATTTTCGGTACTACAAATTTTGTTTTTCTAAACATTGCACATCTTCAGTTTTTATACCATCGTATAGAGAAAAATATGTACTTTCAAATGCAATTTGTTTTAAAGCTATATTTCAATTTATCCTTGACATATTATTTCTTAAAAACTTTTTAGTACGAATTTTGTAATTGTGCCAACAAAAATACGCCATTTTCACTTAAAATTGGTAAAAATTGAAATGTACTGTAAGAAAACAAGGTAGAATTGATGAAGAACTGCAGACGTCGAATCGAGGGAGAACTCATTTTTGTCTTTTTAAATTTTATTTCACACATAAACACACACGTGGACGAGCACGACACAAATTAACAAAAAAATAGACTAGCATTTTTATATAACACATTCCAGAACAAACCAGAAACAATGCTGCACCATCTCACTACACAATAACTCCGAACTCCCGCGCTCAACTGAAAAATTGTTCTGTCTTGGAATGTTCTTTCCTTTCTTTTAGGACGAGTAGCGCCATCTATCGTAGGCTTAGGAATTTAGTTCTCAGAATTAAGTTCTTTACAGACTCCTCCCCACCGGGGGGAAAACTTTTCCGGGCCTTGTCGAGGAAAAGTTTCTTTTTAAAACATAGTTCTGGTAGCACTAGTTCCAAAAACATTTTTAGTACCTTGAACCGGACTTATTCCCACCGTAAAAAGAAATAAAATATAATCTATACAAAATAAGTTTACAAATACAAGTGATACCTTTTTTTTAAAAAAAATAGTTTACACACATATAATATAACAAATTCAAAATTAACTGTTATACAAATAAACATATATACATATTAGCATTCTAATCAATTAGACTTTATAGCTCGACTTAAACTATCAGCATTCCGATGTTGTTTTCCCTTTTTATGAACAATTTCATAATTGAAAGACTGTAAAATCAAAGCCCATCTTAAAAGTCTTGGATTAGTTCCGCTGTTCCTTTCTAACCATACTAAAGGGTTATGGTCTGTCTGGATTTGAAATTTTTGATGGCCATCTAAGTAGCATCGTAGTTTTCGCACTGCAAACACAATAGCTGCGCATTCTTTTTCGGTGGTACTAAACTTTCGTTCTCTGTCTGAAAACTTTTTGCTCAAGTACATTATAGGATGTTCTTCATTATTTTCATTTAACTGGGATAAGACTACACCAATTCCCAAATTTGAAGCATCACATTGAAGGATGAAAGGTTTTGTAAAGTCTGGACTATATAAGACAGGATTTTCAGAGAGTTTAACCTTCAGTTCATCAAATGCCTTTTGACAGTCCTCATTTCAGTCTATAGTTGACTTGCGAATCTTTCCTTTTAATAAATTAGTGAGAGGCGTTGCAATTACAGAAAAGTCCGGGATATAATTTCGATAATATCCAGCTAAACCCAAGAAAGATCGGATTTGAGTTTTAGTAGTAGGAACTGGAAACTCTTTTATGGCTTGAACTTTCAGTTCTCCTGGAGTTCTAAGACCTTGACCCACTAAGTGTCCAAGATATTTGACATAAGCTTGGGCGAATTGACATTTGGATGGTTTAATATGCAGTTTTGCTTCACTCAATCTTTTAAAAACTTCTTCTAGGTGTTTTAAATGATCTTCCCAAGTTTGCGAGAAAACCGCCACATCATCCAGATAAGGTACCGCATATTCTTCACAGTTTTTCAGCAATCCGGCCATAAGTCGTCTAAATTCATATGGAGCATTTTTTAAACCA
Organism: Maratus speculifer; assembly: GCA_964019185.1. Lineage (NCBI taxonomy): Eukaryota > Metazoa > Arthropoda > Arachnida > Araneae > Salticidae > Maratus > Maratus speculifer. The sequence continues at coordinate 50,062,342 of OZ025299.1, forward strand.
AAAGGGAGGCGCAACGGTATGTACGTCCCAAAATTTGTCACAAAAGCTGCATATCTTAGAGCACGCTTGGTTAACGGTATTTGCCAGTAACCTCTGGTCAGATCTAAAACTGAAATGTACCTGGCTGAAGACACTTTTTCTACTAACTGTTCAGTGTCGGGCAAAGAATAAAATTTTGTTCGAGTCACTTTATTTAAACGGCGATAATCTATGCAGGGTCTTACTTCTCTACCGGGAACTTCAACTAAAATTAATGGAGAGGCAAAGTCAGATTCACCTGGCTCAATAACTTTCAGTTTCAACATTTTCTCGACTTCAGCCTTTAGAATTTCCGTCTGTCTAGGCGACATTTTATAAGGCCGGGCACAGACTGGGTTTTCTGATTCCAGTTCAATATCATGTTCAACTAAATTTGTGCATCCTGGTTCAGTCGAAAAAGAGTCAGCATACTTTCCAATAAGTTGTCCTAATTCTTCTCGTTGACTTTCATTTAATCTTTTATTTTTTTGGATTTCTTGCCATACTTCTAACAAGGCATTGTCTTTATTTTCTTCATCCAATTTAGGAATTTCATCTTCTTCTTCATCATTAGAGGTGGTTTTTGTAGTAAGTAAATTTACGTTTTCCACACTTCTTTGATGGTAAGGTTTTAGCATATTTACATGATATACTTGGGACTTCTTCCCTTCTGGATTGTATATAACGTAGTTAGTTTCTGATAATCTCTTTAGTACTCTTCCAGGTCCTATCCAACTAACTGACAGTTTATTTGGTTTGGATGGGGCCACAATTAAAACTTGATCACCTTCTTTAAACTCTCGTTTTCTGGCTTTGATATCATACCAATATTTTTGTGTTTGTTTCTCCTTTTCCATATTTTCTGCAGCAAGTTCTTGGCATTTCTTCATTCTGTTCATTAAGTCAAATACATAGGATATCACACTATCTTCTTCTATCTCTTGCTCAGTCAAATTTTCATAGAGTAACATCATTGGAGTTCTTAAGTTCTGTCCATGGACTAATTCTGCTGGACTAAATCCAGTACTAGTATGAGTTACTGTTCTTAATGCAAAAAGGGCAGGTGGAAGTACCTTCTCCCAATCAGATCCCGATTCTAAACAAAGTACTCTGAGTATCCGTTTCAAAGTCCTGTGCATTCTTTCAACTGGGTTACTTTGTGGATGATAAACTGAGCTTCGCACAACTCTGACGCCAAATTTCTCTAAGAATTCCGTTGTAAGTGCACTCATGAATGACTTTCCTTGATCAGTTTGTAGTATACGAGGAAATCCAAGTCTACTGAAAATTTGTAACAAAGCATCAATAACCGTCGTAGAATACAAATTAGGTGTAGGAACTGCATCAGGATATTTCGAAGCTAAGCAAATTACAGTTATTATGTATTTGTTCCCTAATGTACTGATAGGTAAAGGTCCACAAGCATCAACATTTAATTTTGTAAATATTTCTGAAATAACTGGAACAATCTGTAAAGGTGCCTTCTTTTTGTCCTGAGGCTTCCCAACCCGTTGACAGTAATCGCAAGTTCGAACATATTCTTCGATATCTTTGAAGCAATTTGGCCAATAAAAGGTCTTAAACAATGCATCTTTAGTTTTAGCCACACCCAAATGAGATGCAACAGTTTCATGACAAAATTTTTTTAACTGTTCACGAAATCTTTTAGGAACAACTAATAATTTCCTTTCAGTACCATTTTTATCTTTTCTTCTATAGAAAAGCATATCTTTTTCCAAAATAAATTTCCTATCCTTAGTATTTTCCGTTTTGGCATCGTCTATAAGAGGTTTGAGCTCTTTGCTTTTCCTTTGCTCTTCAGAAAATTCCTTCGGAGAAATTTTGATAAGTTCTTGCAATGAGACAGTTTCGCAAACTGGTAAAATTGAGCCTTCTTCGTTTTCTATCTTCTTATCTTCAGATTTATCATTTGTTTTCTCATCCATTTTCTTCTCTTCACTAGCTATGTTATTGCTGTGATCTTTCTCTAAAGTTACATCAGAAAATTCGTGCATTTCAGGTTCCTCAGGAGGAACCTCTGCCTCCAGAATTTTCTTCTGAGCTCTGGTTTGCACAGCATTTATCATGTGCTCTTTCAATGCCTTTTCTTTTTTACAATCTTCGGATAATTCGGCTGTTTTATTTCCCAGCAAATATCTTCCTAAATCTACAGAGTCTCTAGAGACAGCAGCTTTAGTTATCACATGTCCCATTTCACAGTCCAATTCAACTTCTGCGAGAGGTAAGCAAAATAAACCGTCGTGTAAGGGCACCCGAACCCACGCTTTCTCGTTCAAATACATATGTGGCTTCACATATTTTTTTGGAATTAAATCTATTGTCGCACCTGTATCTCTCAAAATTTCCATTTGTACACCATTTACTTTCCCAACACTAAGGTAAGGCGTTATTGAAGAATCATGTTCATTTTCAACATCAACATGTGAAATCACTTCTGTGGATTTCTTAATTTTATCACATTGAGGACGAAGATGATTGCTCGATCCGCACTCGTAACAACGTAACGTTTTCCTCTTCTCGAATTCTCTCTCTCTATGATTTCTTGAAAACAATTCTGATTTAATTTGCATTTTTGGCTTATCATCTTTACCTTCTTTTCTGGAGTCAAAATTATTTGAATTTTTAAACTGGGGTCGAAAATTAGACAAATTCTTTTTAGGAAGTTCTTTCTTTTTTAAACTTTCTTTGATACTTTCATAGTCATCTAATTTTTTTGCCAAATCTAAAGGGGTCATAAAATTTAACCAATTATCTAGAAAATGTTCCTTTGTTTCCGCAGGCACTCGAAACTTTAATTGTTCTGTAATAATTAGATCTTTAAGTTGATCAAAATTGTCAACACCTAATTCCTTAATCCAAGCGGTAAAATAACTAGTGAGTTCTTGCGCGTAGTTCCTCCAAGATTTGTCGGGTGTTTTATGATGACGATAAAAACATTGTTTCAGTTTCTCACTATTCAACTTGTATCTTTCTAATATGAGACTTTTAACGAAATCATAGTTAATCGCGTCTTCGGGTGATTCCCTGGCTAACATGTTTGTGACTTCTGTGGGTAAAACAGCTAACAAATATGCAACCCAATCAGTTTTCGACACTTTAGCCATCTCTGCTCTTCGCTCAAAATTAATCAAAAACAGACCCATCTTATCAGATTTTTCGTCGAATTTCGGAACAATTTGTGCTAACTGTATCTTTGGTCCAAGATCCACCTTTCTCTCTGACAAATTGTTCTGTTCTAGAGTTCTTTGCTCTAATTTCTTTAATTCTAGTTCATGTTCACGAGCTTCTTTAGCCAAACGTTCTTGCCTTTCTTCTTCACGTATTTTTTCTTCCCTTTCTTCTTGACGTCTTTTTTCTTCTCTTTCTTCTTGACGTCTTTTTTCTTCTTTTTCTTCCTGTCGTATTTCTTCTTCCCTCGCTTCTCTCTTTTTCCTATCCTCAATTACGGTATTTAATATACCTTTAACAAAATCTTCATCATAATCGTCTATTCCTAGAATAGCTTTCTTCAGATCCGCGATTTTTAAATTCCCTACATCCTTAATGCCAAGCTCACTAGCTACCAATTGTAGGTCTTCCCTTTTTGCCCCCTTTGTTAAATAAGACATCTTCGTTGTAGCGAAATCGAAACAAAATCAGAATGCTGATTTAAAAATTTATATAATTCCCAATTTTCCTTTACTTAAACTTACTAACAACAATATTTCAAGCAAGTAACAAATTTAATTAATAATTCAATTCTAAAACATACTTCAATTAAATCCCCTACTTAGATCTATTATTTCAATCAAATTTAAATCCCAATCACATATAAAAATTGACCAATATACACACAATATACCAATTTACTAAAATTCTTAGCAAATTAAACACAATGCAAAATTTTTAAAACAAATTAAATAAGCATATGTAATACCATAAAAATACAATTAAAATAGATATATTTTTTCGAAATTCACAACTGTATTTCAAGTGTAACCGACAATTTTATTTCTAATCAATATTTATATTATATAATGAAAATTAAACCAAACAGCATTACGTAAACACCAGAATTTTTCTTAATTCTCAAACTTTTTATGCAAACGTAACAAAATTATTTGCAAAAATACATTTTATATAATTCTCACAACAATTTTATTCTTTACACGAAAAGAATAAACTTTAAAATACAACTCAATTTTCTTTTTCAAACGATAATAAATCTTTTATCTAAATATTTTAAAAAGTTTTTATTGTTTTATAAAAACCTAACAAAGAAATCAGAATTAATCTTTTTCTCGATCAAAACTTTTATTTTGTCATACTTTTTCATTCAAAAAATAACAAAACAAAAATATCACTGCATTTATTTCCAAATTAGGAAACAAAAAACAAAAAATAATTTATTCTACTTTTAGAATAAACTAAATAACCAAACCCAGAAAGAACCTTTCTTCTGTAAATTGGCATTCATCCAATAAATCAAAACGATTAAATGACAACTTTATTTTTCGAAGTCATTCCGTTCTTTCGTCAAAATAGAATTTATACCATTTTCACAAATAAAATCACTTTGATTCAAAAGAATTTTACCATCATAATTCTTACTAAAAATTAAATATAACTGTATTACTTTCTTTTTTTTTATTTAAGAAATACCTTTTCTTTACTTAAGAACAATTATCAATATTCTAAAACATCATAGCATACGAATTCGAAAGTATCACATTAGCAAAAAATAAAATAATAACAAAAGTAATTTTATACTCTCTTTTACTATTTGATGGGAATAAGTCACTAATTCTAATTACTCTTCGAACCTGAATATTTTACTCCAATTAATTCGCACTTTTACTAAAGATAGTAATTAATTTACGAAAGTAAAACAAAATTTTATTAATCCTGATTAAAAAAATTTAATCGATAATAAATGTCAAGGCACTAAGAATAAAAGAATTTGGAACTAGTTTTAGCTTACTTGTTTTGTTCCACCAGGATTCATATCCCATAAGCTGCCAACCAATCTTCAACGTATGTAAGAAAACAAGGTAGAATTGATGAAGAACTGCAGACGTCGAATCGAGGGAGAACTCATTTTTGTCTTTTTAAATTTTATTTCACACATAAACACACACGTGGACGAGCACGACACAAATTAACAAAAAATAGACTAGCATTTTTATATAACACATTCCAGAACAAACCAGAAACAATGCTGCACCATCTCACTACACAATAACTCCGAACTCCCGCGCTCAACTGAAAAATTGTTCTGTCTTGGAATGTTCTTTCCTTTCTTTTAGGACGAGTAGCGCCATCTATCGTAGGCTTAGGAATTTAGTTCTCAGAATTAAGTTCTTTACAGTACGCATGTAAATTTTGAAAAGATGATAATTAAGACGGGTTTAGATTTCGCGTGAAATTCTAAAGTCGTGTCAATTTGAAATAAATATTTTTTTTTTCACAGGCTTTTATACCAAACATAAGAGTCTCAATTGATAACTTTATCTTAATAATTGATCTTTATTATATTTTGTTTCAATATTATATTTTTACATATGCGATTGAAGTTTAATTTTAATAATTTGGACAACTGAGTTTTATAGAAATAGTATTTTTTTTTTTTTCTTAATTTTAGCTTTGAGAGTTAGACTGATCATTGTAAGATGCATTTTTACTGAAGCTAATTTTGTAGGTCTATTATAAATCAATGAAACAGTTCCTTCTTAAACATTTACTTTCGTTGAAATTCGACGGGTTCCACCTTGCGTTATTTATTTCCGTAAGTTTGCAAAAAAAAAAAAAAAAAAAAAAAAAAAAAAAGAAAATCGGAATATCATACTAATACATGTAGTATATTGTAATGTAGTTTTAAAAATTGAGTTTTAACAATTTATAAACCCGCACTGTAAAACACACGCAATACGAAAAAGAAAGAAAAACCCTCGGAAATTGTACGTTAAATGTAGCAAATGAGGTGCGTTCGTACTATAACTAGTTTTATAAATACTAGCATACCCAGCCCGCTTCGCCGGGCTTAATTTGAAGGTTTATTTAATAATTTATGTGTATGGTACGCTACCTCTGGACCGAGTTGGCGCATTGCCAAGATTTGCTTCCTCTGGACCGAGTTGGCGCATTGCCAAGATTTGCTTCCTCTGGACCGAGTTGGCGCATTGCCAAGATTTGCTTTCCCCTGTGCCTCAATTAATTATCCTCGGAATTCCTTTTATTTATAGAGATTCGGATCCTGGTGCAATATATGTTGCACTCTTATGCAAGATTGCGTGAATTCAAAATTTATTAATATTGTATAAATTCATATTGAAATCAGTAATACGAAAGTAATATAACTCTATTTTTTAAAAAGCCGTAATCATTTTCTATCTAAGATATCATTGAATTATTTACGTATGATAGGGTTCAGTGGAGTAATCACCTTGGTAACCTAGAATGATTAGCTACTATGAGATACCATTGAATTAATTACGTTAAATGGGATTTAATTAAAATGAATAAAATTTGTATTAATATCTTTTGAAAATAGGATTCCATTTTCATAAAATTTCAAATGACAATACAAAATTTTACAACGATTATATGCATTAAATTTCAAACCCTTAGATTGGGTAAGTTTTGAGCCATTATCCTCTTCAGACCTGACACATTTTAAGCCATCGTAAAAATTATTTCACAGTTTGTTCCATCTGTTTATACGTATAGAAACATAAATTTGTAATAAAAAGTAAAATACTTATTATTAGTTTATATTTACTAACAGGTACACATATGTGCACCTCGGGTTCATACTGCAAAAAAATCTTCATTTTTCAAAAAATTATTTAAACGAGGAATTTGGTGGACAATTGATACATATAAGCTTATTTTACGTGCTATTTTCGATTTTTTTTATATATAGAGATATATGTTGCATTTTGTACAAATAACTCTTGTTCTTGATTTGCAGCCCTCATACTTGCATTTCGAAGCAAAGTTATCATTTGTTGAACGAGGAACCTGTCCAACTTTTTCGTATCTAATATAGTTAATTGGCTTCTAAATACACTTACGTTGTTTTCGCTGTGGTTTATTTGCGGAATCGTCTTCAGAATCATTTTCAGACGACTAAATTTTGCGTGGTCTCCATGGTCGTCGTTCTTCACTTACTTTGCTGTTATATTTCACCAGTACTTATGCAATCTCTAAAAATACCGCAAGAGAGACACTCTGTCTTTTCGAGGAACCTCACCTGTTTTACAATTTCTGATCTACATTATCCAACAAATGGAAATAACCAAATCTATAAAATGTATATGAAACTCATGTTGACTACTTTTTTCTGTGACTAGAATAACGGTAGTAAGCTAAACACCTATCGTTTAAATTTGTACCACCCATACACGTTTTGTATTCACATTTGCAGGTTGTGTTACATTAATTTTACAGTTTTGATCTTTAGACCACCTAACACAACTGCTCTTGGGATCGCTATCGATGCAAATCGAAAGCAAAGTTACACATTTATTATCTTTCCAGTTTAGTATACACATATCCTTCCCTTATTCATTCATCCCACTCTCCGTGTTACAAATCTCGATCATTCTTGATTTTTTTTATTTGCTTCTCCTAGTCTTTTGTTCATAATCATTCCAGTTTAGTGGATATTGTTCCTCAATAAAAAATCGACACATTTTACACTAGTTAAAAAACTGTCCTAGTAAATCGCCCGTGTGTTGTCTTTTGGTATAAATTTAATAAACAATTTGACAATGCCTCCAGCTAGACCTAATCGTAATTATTTTGAATCATCAGCTGGTATAATTCCTTTTCCATGATACATTTGGAAGTCAAGGCTATGGCCATCCCTGGTGGATAAAATAAAGTTTTTTAATCCCAACGGATTAGGCTTTAACGGCACAAACTGTCTAGATTCACAACGTCCAGCAAATGGGATCTAGTGATCTCTGTTCATCTAGTGATAAAGGTTTTGGCCGGAGCAGGGATAAGATTTACTTTTCATAATTTGTCATCTGCTTAAAGATCATTTGATTTATCTGCAAAATTAAGAAATTTTCTAATCTCAAAAAATCGATCACGTGACTTAGTAGCTGCAATTCTAAGTACTGACAAGTCTTTTTGCCAGTAGAACCTTGCTTGGAGATATTTTAAAGTTTCCAGGAGTATGTGTACACCTGCAACTTTTATAATTTCATATTTAGATGAATTTATTGAGCGACATTGTCGTTTTTGAACGGAATGTAACGGAATTGGAATTCTTAGAACGGAATTGTTTCATATGAAACTTTTTCCAAAAATCTTCACTTAACTAATCTAGAAATGATTCAAAAGGGTTTACAATGCTGTAAAATCTGCTTTTAGATAATCCTCATCAATCAATTATCCTCGAAATACTATTAGAAGAAAAAAAGATTAAATAAATATTTTCGAAAATATAAGATTTTATTATTCAAGTGTGCTGAAACACAAGTTTTAAAAATCTACTTATTTTCAGCTTTCCATAACAAAAGCCTTTTAGGTTAAACTTTATTGTTACATGGATTCGGGATAGGTACTGGAGCAATATACTCAATAGTTATATCTGTGTTACCTAAATTTTCATTGCCAGAAGATTTACCATCACCATTGTCCTCATCAGTTTATTTACTCTTACAAAGATATAATAAATATGATTTTTAAAAATTAATTTTTAATTTAAAATATCAACAAAATGAATTCTGATTTATAATTAAGAATATTTTTTTAATAATCCAACAACTTTAGCACTGCACCAATTGGATACCATTCAGTAAAATTTTTTTGTGTGAGATGACTCCTTTCCAAAAACACAGAATTGAAACCGGAGGTGCACATGCACATACGTGCACCTTACAAATCACATCTAATTTAAATAGATATTATGATCTAGCTAAAAAATTTAAATGATTTATGCAATACTGAAGAGTTTATAAGCATTCTTAAAAAATATTATGAATAAATATTAATTTTCTAATTATAAAAATGTATTTACTTTTTCGAACTTTTATATTTTTCGCCATTGCTCGTTTATTTTCTCCAAAATCATATGAATTAAAACTGCTAGCGCCATTTTTTGCTGAAACTAGAAAAGGTTAACGTACACAAATAACATCCTCTCGTCTCAATAAAAAAATTTCAAATATTAAGTGAGATGCGCAGTTGAAATCAGAGGTACACAAATGTGCATCTCGGGTCTGAAGAGGTTAAATACGGATTGATGGGCAGACAGATATACGCGAACGGACCAGACGCTGTAAGTGCTATATATTTATATAATTATGAACGCACCTAAAAGCCTAAACAAATATAGAGTTTCAGCAGATTCTAATAACTTTAAAATATTTTTTATTAAAAATTTGAAATTAAAATTACAATCAAATTCGATTTATCATTCTTTATATTTTCATTAATATGCTCCAAAATAAAATTACATTATTATTAACTTCTCAGAACTGAATTTATTCAGTTCATGAAAAAGTACATATATCTATGCATTTTCCTTCTGCGAATTTATGAATGAGAATGACTAATGTATTTATTGATTTTGCTACTACTAATAGCTGCGCAATCTAAGACTGATGTTCCATGTACAAACTGTTTTATTTTTCTTTACAGATAGATTTCGAAAAAATCCCCACCTATGGCATTCTCCCCTATATTCGAATGTAATGTGAAAAGAAAATTGCAAATCTACACAGATCATGACCTCTAAAGACCGAAACCATCTCTTTGTTCAAAACTTTACATCTATCTATCTATATTAATCTTTTATGAACACGATAACTTCCATAATTCAGCACAAAAAATCTCTGGGGGTGTAGGAGAATAGGCAGGTGTTTTGTGAAAACAGATAAAACCCCGTAACTTGTTAATTATGATACATATCGAATTAGTTTAAAATTATTATTTTTTTTTTAGGAAAAGGCCGAAAAAAAGGGCATGGCAATTTTTTGATATCATTAAAAATGACATTAAAAAGAAGAAAATAGGGTTTTTAAAAAGAAAAAATCCATAACTTTGTCAATTCTTAATGTATCAAATACATTTAAATTTATTACAAACCTCTTTAGTATTTTCTGCAACTATTATATTCATAAGATTTTGGCAGGAGCAACTCTTACAGCAAGAAAATAATAAATAAATAAATAAATAAATAAATAAATAAATAAATAAATAAATAAATAACAAAAAAGGGGATGGGGAAGGTTGAGGGAAAAAACACTCATAACTTCGTTCATAAGATATCAAATCCGCTTAAAGTCATAAATCTTCGTAATAACATCTACAGCCTTTATATTGACAAGCTTTCCATGGGACCAAATCTTACAGCAAAAAATAAATAAATAAATAAATAATGATAATAATAAAATAAAATTAAATAAATGAAATTAAATAAAATTTAATAAATAATAAAATATATGTACTATATGGCCAAAGGTTACTTACGACCACTTACGATTTTTGACATTTTAATAAATATCTATAAAAATACATGAGGAATTATCCTGAATCTCTACTTGTATAAACACAATAGTATAAGTCATACATTTCCGTGAAGATTTTTTCTCTACAACTCTTAGGAAACCATTAACAAAATTGAAAAATAACGAATATCGTTCGGATAACCCTGTCAAAACTAATGTAGAAAAAACGTTTAAATTGTAGATTATGATTACGTGACATATTGTAATGAACTGTGTTCATTTTTATGCGGATAGCATGTATTCTCGCAGAAAAATTAAGGTTTTTATAAAAATAATCCCAAATTTTTCCTAGTTTTTCCTTCTAATTTGCAGAGTTCTTAATATAAAAAATGTTATTTTTCGAAAATATGACAAATAACATTGTACGCAATACCCTGTCGTCAGAATTAAAAAATAAAAAAAATTGTATGAAAAATGAGCAGGTTTACTAAATTTTTCATTGCGCATGCGTGAAGTCTATCAAAATCTCATTTACATATTATGTTCGCTAAAACTATAGAGCAACTTTTTTGAAAGTCTCAAAAACATAGCTTAAAAATTCTGAAAGTGATCGTCCATAGCTCAAAATCCATTATTCTGAAAATGAAGTAAAACAAAAATGAGGGGTTTTATTTAAATATAGTAGTACGTGCCATATTGTGCATTCTATATTGACTCTAATCAACGGATAAATGGATACAGGCCCTCATGTTTTTGCTTCATTTTGGGAATAACGGATTTTAAGCTTATTCTACAGACGATCACTTTCAGATGTTTTTTAGACTTTCAAAAAGTTGCTTAATACATTTAGCTAACACAATATTCAAATGAAATTTTGATAGACTTCTAACATGCGCTACGAAATGTTATTTAGTAAATTTGTTCATTTTTTATACAATTTTTATTATTTTTTAATTTTGATTACAAGATATTGTGTGCAATGTTGTTTGTCATATTTTCTGGAAAAAACATTTTTACACTAAAAAGTCGGCAAATTATAAGCAAAAAACTTGGCAAAATTTGGGACTGTTTTTATTAAAACCCCACTTTCTCCACGAGTGTACATGCTATCCGCATAAAAATGAATACAGTTCATTACAATAAGCTACTTAATCATAATCTATAGTTTGAACTCTTTTGCTACATTAGTTTTGACAGGATTATCCGTTATTATTCGTTCTTTTTCAATTTTTTGACGTTCCCTTATGGAGTTTCGGGAAAAACTTTTGACGGAAATGTATGACCTGTACTATGTTTACACGCTTAAAGTTTCAGGACAATTACTCACGCAGTTTTCTTGATATTCAACAAAATGTCTAAGATCGCAAGTGGCCGGCCACCTTTGGCCATATGTATATATATATATATATATATATATATATATATATATATATATAAAGGAAGGAGAATTGTAGACGAAAATAAATTACATTAACATGATTCAGCTAAAACAAACCTTACAAAAAATGAAATTAAAAACTCGTCCAAAGCGTCCAAATAAAATTGTTAAACTGGGTTTATCTCTAATCATGATTTGGTTTTTGTTGGTGAAAATTAATACTTCACCAAATAAATTAAAAACTTTATAAGCTACCTGTGAATGTAGGCCGGGACGTCAGATATATATATATATATTTTAAATTAACTTTCATTAAATTTCTGAAAATTCATAAAACTTTAAAATTCATTTAATAAATCATGGAGTTTGAGTTAACGCTTTATATTAATATTTCTCAAAAGAAACTAAATTTTCAATAAAAATAATTTCATATTTTTTTCTGCATTTCCTTAACATGCTCTGATACAAAACTTAATTTCACTATTATTACATGTTCAAAGCAAGGTTTATGCAATTCGAAAGAAAATATACATTTTCCTTTCGGCGAATTTATGAATGAGAAAGACTTATGCATATTGACCTTGCAACTACTAATATCTCTACAATGTAATATTGATCGCTTCACGTACAATCTGAATTTTCTTATTTTGATTTCTGTTATTAGAAAATGTCATTCAATAAAATTGAAAATAAAGCATAATAAGTTAGTTTTAATATTTATTTTATACATTTTTGGAAAAAGATTTTTACCAGTTTTTAAACGCATGAATTTTCGAAAACAACAAAAACACAGATGCTAATTGTTTCGATTTTTGCCACTAGTATTTTCGTGAAGTAATCGGCTCTTTATTTAAACCCAGATTTCTGCGATAAAATCAACTTAAGATTGATAAAATGGAAGTAATATCGTAATTAATAATGGAAAAACTTTCAGCGCCCGAAATATATGTAAGAAAAGTTTTCAAAGCTTTTTCAACAAATGAAAATAATTTTGACCACTGAGTCGCTTATGATGAATCGACATCGTCAACCAGGGGGGGGGGGGATGTCAACTTTGGTCTTTGTGGTGGGGGGATGTCAACTTTGGTCTTTGTGGGGGGGGGGGGGTTACTTTAGTCCCTAAATTTTATTTTATTTTTATTCTTCGACAAATAAAATAAGTGCCAAAATATTACTTTTAGCAACTTGTAACCCATGTGTGAAAATAGTTCTTCCTTTATTTATTATTATTTTTTGACAGGAAATGCTTACGTTTTAATAAAGCTAACATGAAAACTAGTTTTCGGGGCTACTTTGTGCCAGGCCTGGTTTGGTCCGAAGTATCCCCAGTTTCTTAGAAATACTATATTAAGAGCCCACACTACTGATTGAAAAAGATCTCAATGATAATGTTAAATCTATGGGGGCGTTCTTTTCAAATATCTCGCTCAAATTTTAATCTTTTTACACGATTTTTTCGCATAAGATAGCTGAGAACGTTCTACAAGAGGGCTAGTTTTTACTTTTTCGATTTTGGTTATATATTATGATATTTTCCATTTCAGAACCGGTTCTAATTTATTTCGGAAGTTAAAGTAATGTAAAAAAAAAAAAAAAAAAAAAATCTGAAATCAAAATTGAAAAAGTAAGAACAAGGCCAGTTCTAGATCGTACTCAGCTATCCTATACAAAAAAAAATCTTTAAAAAATATTAAAATTTGAAAAGAACGCCCCCATAGACTTAACATTATCATCCGGGTATTTTCCAGTCAGTAGTGTGGGTTGTTAAAAATATATCTGTTTATCGAGTCTGCAATTTTAATTCATTCGCTGATCCTATTACAAGAGGTTTCAATAACCGAACATATTAAATATATATTCAATTTATATGAAATTTAGAGAATGGGCCAAAGAAACCCCTAGCAGGGGCTACTTTGTTCCAAATTTTTAACCCTTTGAGGGGCTTGTATTCTTAAAATGATGAAATGACGGATTGACACCAGAATATAAAAACAAATTTATTTCAAATACATAAAATCTTTTCTTCACGTATTTCGCATAATTAAAATTTTCATTTCAAAATTCAGGTGTCAATGTAACATTTCGCAATTGAAATAAGGATATAATAATTGAATTATATTTTATACCACCGCCCTTCAATGGGTTTTAAAGATGATTAAAGCATAAACAAAAAGAAAAAAATTGTAATTTAACAAATTAAAACGACTATTTGGGAAATGATATTTTCAAAGAATTAAATTTTAGACGCTTATAAATAAATTCTATATTTAAATTAATAATAATAATAAACTTTATTTTTATGATGATCATAACTAGTTACTAGTGAAAAATGCTCCAAGGAGCAGTGCAAAAGCAGAATATGATTTTAATTGAGCATTAAAAAGTAATGGACAAGTGCTTCTGTTAATTACTGAGCATGAGGAAGGATAAGGGATCCCTTCTTGGCTACAACTCACTTCAATGCCAACTTTGAAAAAATCATATTTGCGCTTTTTCCATATGAAAGAAATTTGCGGTTCTTTAGTAGAATTTTCCACCGTGCTTTAGATGTTAACCAGGGGTGTAGTCATAAAAATAACATAAGATATATGCTCTAAGCAGAGGGATATTCTAGAATGTGTATACTATAAGATTTCTTGAAAAACAGAGGGTATATGGTGTTCTATTAAAAAGTCCAGAAGGTGTACGGCGTATAGCCTGTACTACATCTCTGTTGTTAACTGCACTGTTCACTCTGCACTATACTACAAATGAATTTTCTGTGCAATTATACACTTAGGGTATGCTTGGTGGCAGTGCATGAATGTGATACCTGCAGGAACTAGGTATCTGGCATTTTGTCGCCTTCCTTTACATTTATGTCTAATTAAGCTGCATCTTTACTGGTTACGTCTTTACACTATACATTTTTATAGTAACTGCGACTGATTTGTTTTCACGGAAAAAGCGCAAATATGATTTTTTCAAAGTTGGCATTGAAGTGAGTTGTAGCCAAGAAGGGATCCCTTATCCTTCCTCATGCTCAGTAATTAACAGAAGCACTTGTCCATTACTTTTTAATGCTCAATTAAAATCATATTCTGCTTTTGCACTGCTCCTTGGAGCATTTTTCACTAGTCCTTCTATTTTTCCATATTCCATAGGGATACTGCACAACTTGTTTTGTATTTTATATATAGAAAACAAAACCTTATTTGTATTGAAATTAAAAAATGCTACATACTCTAATACTCTGGTGTTACAAATTAAAAAAAAATTTAAACAGGTTTTTCTATACCAAAATTCTACGGTGGTTTTCAAAAAAAAAAAAAAAAAAAAAAAAAATCAGTTTTTTACTAAAGTGAATAAAATAATAAATCCTTTCAAAGAATAGATTTTTCATTCAAATATCCATTATTTTTGCCAAAAACAGGAACTTTTTTTATGCAAGAGTAAACTTTGATACAAAAACCATGCTTCTTTTTTTTTCTTAATCCGTATTTATTACGGACTTATTAAAAACGTACTCCACCGCTTTTATAGGAAACGATTGCTTTACTGTGTTATGGAGCATTCTCATTGGCCATAAAGAGACATTCTATAAAAGCTGTGGAGTGACTCTGCAACAAATGGGTCAAATTTTTAACAGTGCACTGTTAAAAATCTGCTGCATTTTCCTGCAACGCCCTCCACCACTTGTATATAATATCTCTATTCCAACCAATGAGAAAGCGCCATTTCACGGCCAAGTAACCGTTTTCTATAGAAGCAGGGGAGTGCGTTGCAGCAAAATGCAGCAGATTTTTAACAGTGTGCATATCCTTGGCGCTATAGTTTACAGGAGTGGTACATTGTTCAAAATTTGAAACTTTTGCTGCATCGCCACTCCATCGCTTTGATAGAATATCTCTATTTTGATTGATGAGAATCCTCGATAATGCATTTAAGTAATCGTTTTCTACTTATCTACTACCTTTTATATATTTTTCCGTATATTTATTTGTTTTTTGTATATTTATTTATTTATTTTTTATTTTATATTTTTTATTTTTTTTTATTTATTTATTTTTTCGTATATTTATTTATTTTTTGTATATTTTTCCGTATATTTATTTTTTCAATCAGCACCAAGGTGCGCACTTTATTAGAAGACGCATTCTATTAGAATAAATACGGTATATACTTATAATAAATACACTTTGTTAAAGTACAGGGCCCCAATATTTGACAGGTATGCCAGGCATTTTTGCCATTGATGCCATTGTGCTAAAAACAAAATATAAATAAATGAAAAAAAATGGATAAAATATAAATTTGGCATGGTGCAAAAAATTGCCTAATTTAAAATTAAAAATCAAATTTGACAGCCACCAGGGCTAGGCACCGTGCATAATTATTCAGTAAATGATTCATTAAAAAATGACAAAAATCAGCATGTCAAAAATTTCAAAAAAATTCATAATTCGTTAAAAAATTAAGTTAAAAATAAGAGAAAAAAAAACATTCTGTATTTTTTTATGCTTAATCGAATGGTGTAACTGGTTTTTCTCTCCGATGATCAGAAGTACCTTAGATTGATGACTGCTATTCTTTTATTTCATCTTGTAAAAAAACTGTTTAACGTAAAGCTATGAATTTTTGCAGAATTAATTAGCATCGCAAAATCTTTAAAATAAACTTTACCGCAACATTCTATCTGCAATAGAACGTTAGATATACCCATTTATGACCAAGTTTGGAAAATACGCAATTTCAGAAAAACCGCCCAGCGAAATAACGTTTTCTCGATGACTACCTCGGGATAAAAAGTTTGTCTTTTGTTTAAAAAAAAAAATAAGTTTTTATCTTTAGCAGTTTTCGAGAAAAGTGCTGTGACACAAAATTTTTGTCCGATTTTCAGAATACTCTACAGTACACCTACAGTATGCCATAAAAAAAAATAATTTTTGTGCTATGTTGTGCTTCTTGGTCAGACGAACATTTAAAAAAAAAATCATCAAAATTGGATAAGTATTTAGTTAGTTATTGCAAAAAGAAAAATTGAAAAATCCGTGTGCATCATCGCTCAATCATATTATTGTAGCGCGCTGCCGCGCGCACAATGATATATTACATACGCCATGCATTAAACTTTAATATTGCTAGACCAATGATTAAAAAAAAAAAACAGTAGTTTATAGACTGTTTAAAAGGTGCATTTTTATTTGATGGAGTTAATCAAACTGACTTCTGAATGCCTCATATTACATACAACATGGATTAAACACTAATACTCCTGGACCCATCATAATCAAATTTTAAATGAAATTTCAGTTTTGCAATTTTTTAAATTTCTAAACATCACACATTTTAAATTTTTACACGGTTGCGTAGAGAAAAAAAGGCAGTTTTAAATGAAATTGATTTGAAATATTTATCACAATTTGTTTTCAAATTATTATATTTTTTAAAAGTTTTTATTAATATTTTGTCCTTATGGCAATAGAAGTATTCCATTTCTGGACATTAAACATAGACCAATCAAAAAACGAATAAAATAAAAAACAGAAAGTATTCCATTTTTGGACATTAAACATGGTCCAATCCGAAAATGAATAAAATAAAATAAGTTGCGGAATTCAATCAATCAAAAGATTCAGATATACTTCAGATTTTTCAGTTCACTACTGAGTTCACTACTATTTTCCAAATAGTTAATAAAAAATTACAACTTTAAAACCATACAGGTTTCTTCATTGTTTCAAGTTATTTGTTTACAACTCGAATTCGACGTTGAAAAAACGTATATAATATTTTGCAATAATGAAAATGCTAGTGGAATCATGTCAAAATGGCCCAAAGTATGGTTAACTGTCACTCAACATTTAATAATACAGAATGATTCAAAATAACGTGTCCAAAATGAAAGGGCAAAGCAGACATACAAAACGAATAAAAAATTACATAGGAACATGCAGTCAAAAACACCCTCCCAGGAACGTTAAAAGGATTAGCAAATTATATTTAATACAAGAAAAATAAACAAAAATCATTTTAATTATGCTGTATTTCCGAATATGTTACACATTTATGATCTATGCTACTGTAGGTGATGCTCAAAGTTTTTTGCCCGACACCTAGAGACAGATTATATAGATGCTGCCTAGATAGGCGCCCCTTCTCATACATATCAGATGTATCTCGTACACAAGTCTTCTTAGTGAGCCTTCCTGGGATGAAACCTGTGTTTCTTAAGGCCCCACAATAGTCACTGAAAAAGACCCGGATGATAATGTAAAGTCTATGGGAGCATTCTTTTGACATATCTCGCTCAAATTTTAATATTTTTACATTTTTTTTTTTTTTTTTTTTTTTTTTTTTTTTTTTTTTTTTTTTGCATAGGACAGCTGAGGACGATCTACAACCGGCCTAGTTTTCACTTTTTCGATTTCACTTATGTATTTTTCATATTATAGTAGTTTCAATTTCAGAACCGGTTTAAACCGGTTTTGAAAATTTCCGGTCTATATATGATTTTTTATTCTTTTTGTATGCCATCTTTGCTCTTTCATTTTGGCCAAATTATTTTGAATTCCTCTGTATATAAATTGACAAGACTTTAACTGAGATATAACGTGAGTCATTTAATTTTTGATAACAATGTTTTCTCAATAAACGAGAAGAATGTATACTTTATCAAAAAGAGGGATTGTGTTATAAGTCTAAGTGTGTGTGTGTTTATTTTTATTTATTTATTTATTTATTGGTAATTGCATAAAAAATTCAGTAAAATAACAAAATGCGATAAAGCACTATTAAAACAAAATTTAACGAGAATGAATACCTAATTACATTATTTTAAGGGGGGAAAAGAGGGAGTGTGTTATAAGTTAATGAGTATGTTTATTGTTTATTTTACTTTTATTTATTTATTTATTTATTTATTGGAGGAAACATAAAAATACAACAAGAATAACAAAATGCGATAAAGCTGTATTAAAACGAAATTGAACGAGAATGAATATCTAATTACATTATTTTAAGGGGGAAAATTAAGTGTTCTACAAGTGAGTGTGCGAGTCCTTATTTTATTTTTTATTTATTTATTGGAGTGGGCATAAAAATACAGCAAGAATAACAAAATGCGATAAAGCTTTATCAAAACGAAATTTAACGAGAATGAATAATTAATTATATTATTTTAAGAAAAAAAGGAAGTGTGTTATATGTGGGAGTGTGTGTTTATTTTATTTTTATTTATTTATTTATCAGAATGGGCATAAATATTCAGTAAGAACAACAAAATGCGATAAAACTTTATTGAAACGAAATTTAACGAGAATGAATATCTAATTACATTATTTTAAGGGGAAAAATTAAGTGTTCTACCAGTGAGTGAGTGAGTGCTTATTTTATTTTTATCTTTTTATTTATTGGAGTAGGCATAAAAATACAGTAAGAATAACAAAATGCGATAAAGCTTTATCAAAACGAAATTTAACGAGAATGAATACCTAATTACATTATTTTAAGGGGTGGGGGGGGGGGGGAGAGGAAGTGTGTTATAAGCGAATGAATGAGTTTATTTTATTTTTATTTTTTATTTATTGGAGTGGGCATAAAAATACAGTAATACTAACAAAATGCGATGAAACTTTATTAAAACTAAATTTTACGAGAATGAATACCTAATTATACTATTTTAAGGGAAAAAAGAGTAAGTGTGTTATAAGTAAGTGTCTGCGTTTATTTTATTTATTTATTTATTTATTGGAGTGAGCATAAAAATACAATAATACTAACAGAATGAGATAAAGCACTATTAAAACGAAAATTAACAAGAATGAACACCTAATTAGATAATTTTAAAGGAAAAAAGAGGAATTGTGTTATAAGTGAGTGTCTGCGTTTATTTATTTATTTGTTTATTTATTGGACTGGAGAATAAAAAATACAGTAAAAATACGAAAATGAGATAAAGCACTATTAAAACGAAATTTAACAAGAATGAATACCTAATTATATTATTTTGAAGGTAAAATAGCTGTAAACACATATACCTGAAAATTATTTGAGTCAGACGAAAGTTTGTTTAAAGGTGAATAACTTCATTGCGGGAATAGAGTCATTATGAAATCATTAGGAACTAGACGAAAGGAAGAAAAGGGATATGCAAGGAAATGTTCCGGATTTGTTTGTTACCTAATCGCAGTAATTCTCAGAAATGTTAAAGAATTTTCAATAAGCATGATTATGAATGTTTCCAGATAATTTTAAATTGTGGTAAAAATAATTTTTACATTATTCGAATGCGAAAGTTTTTAGCCGAATTTTCTTTCCTACGAATGCATTAAACTGTACATCTCGTATGAATTTATCCAAAACATTTTCATTGATCGAAGTTCAAAGTACACATACTTAAAATATCTTTATTTAAATACATACCTAAACATCAAAATTTTTTGTAAAGTAGTAATAATAAAGACTATAAAGAATAAATTTAACAGAAGGTCTGGAAATGAACTAAATAAAAAAAATAACAACAACAAAAAAAAGACCGGCAGATATTGATATTATTCTTGCTTTAGATTAATATGTGAAGTTGGGAATTTCTTTCCTCCAATACTGATTTTTTCTTCCAAATATCATAAATTTATCTAAAGCATTTTCATTGTTCGAAATTAAAAGTTTAAACATTTGAAATATCGTTATTTAAACACATATCTAAACTTTAAAATGTTTTACTTAAACTAATAATTAAGAATATAAAGAAAACACTAATTGAACATGCTGTCTGAAAATCGACCAAATAATAAAACTAAGGGTATTCGAAAAAATACTTTTCCATCTTCAAGAGCTCGAAATTTTCTGATACAATTTCAGACGCATTTTTTAAAGTAGAAACATGAAATTTGCAGAGGGGATTTTTGAAGAGATGTATAAGGTGCCGTGTGATGTCATTTTGCGCTCAATTAATTGGAATTTGATTTATAAACAATTACCTTCTCTGTATGACCTTTTAAGTTCCCAGATCTCCTGCTTCGGAAAATTTGGATCAAAAGGCCAACTTTGATTGCATTTTTTTTTCATATTTTTTGCATTTATCAAAAACTTGACAGACACGGCACTTTGTAAAGTTTCTAAATAAGAGAATCTGCGAGTTTCATACGTACTCTCAAGAGCAAAAGTGAATTCAAAAATAAATCGGAAAATAAGCAATTTCAATCGAAATACACCCTTAACAACAAATAAAGTCTGACAGATACTGAAATTATTCTTGCTTTAGATGAATGTGTGAAGTCGGGAATTTATTTCCTTTAATTACGCTTTTTTCTTCCAAATATCTTTAAAAACTGTCTTGACCCTTGAGGGTGTTCTCAACTGCTCCGCTCAAGAAGCGCAAAACATTTTGACACATTTACAAATTTATTTTTTAACAAAAAGTTATAAAATTGGAATGCTTGACTATGGAAGCGATTTCGAATCGAACTTAGTTTTCCATTTTGTGATCTAAGGTATTTCGATCACGTGATCACCCTTTTTTCTCCTGCTTTTCGACCGGTTTTTCTGTTTTCGTCGGGAAATGCGCTCAAAAACGTCAACTTTGAAGGCTTGTCATGAAAGATCTATTGTGTTTTAAAAAAACAGAAAGTTGCATGCAATTAGATAGTTTTTGCATAGCAACACCTAATGTTTTCATGCATTTCCGAACAAAAATAAATTAAAGCATGTATCACAAAGTTGCCCTTTCTTATTTAAGAACACCCTTAACCCTTGTTTTAACTCACGGATGCACAGGAGTCCAAGGAACGCAATTTATTAAATAAGACAACGAAATTTTGGTGAAGAACGTCTGTCAGACAAAAACATTGTACAACTGTAGTCTACATTATTACTAAATATTTTAAAAAGTGGAAGCGTTTGCTACCATCGGAAGTTAGAAGCGACAACGAATGTGTTAATGTTCTTCTCCGATGGCGAAACCCCACTGTAACATTTGGAGAAATTTAATTAAGTTGTGAGGGAGTGACCTTTAGTCATAAAGGCACTCTAGTGTTTCTGATATCGTGACGTCAATAATTTAACATTTTGTAGGCGTAAAAGTGACATCTATCCTCTCTTTTACTTTAACTTTCTAGAGTGTGTGTGCTCTTTCGAATTCCGCAGTTAGCTCGCGGTTATTAGTATTATGTTAATGAGAAGTATCTCAGTTTGTCGCGTATAAAAGCTTGGGTGTGAGTTTGTGGTGTGTGTGTTTCTGGCCTTAGCCAGCAGCCAGCATCTGTGTGTTTCTGGCCTTGGCCAGCAGCCAGCGTCTGTGTGTTTCTGGTAGCAGCCAGCAGCCTCTGTGTGTATTCCGCCATTAGACAACGAAGTTGATGATTGTTTTAGTAAGGTGCTGACGATTAGAAAATAGCTACGGCCTCCAGTAACGCGAAAAGGAGTTCAGATAGTGGATTAAAGATTCTGCCTTGGTAAGAAAGTTTAGTTTTGATCATTTGAGAAATAAAGAAATATCCACAGCCACGGGCTGTGAAATTAAGATTTATTTAGTAGATCAGCCAGGAAATAGTGTCAAGTGTTAGACGGTGCCCCGACTGAGCTAGACCGACGCCTGTGAGTATGATTTAGCTTTTCATAGTGTTCTCAGTGAGTGAAATTATAGACTGGCTCCACTTTCCTTTAGCCCTTATCATTTTAATAAACTGTGTTGTTTTAACCTAAATTAATGAGTATGTCTGCATATAATGTGATAAATGACACCCAGCATGAATATACCGTCACAAATGGCGCCCAACGAAATGTCGGACATTTTGAGATTGTGCCACGAGTGTATTTCACCGGTGAGGGTGATATTAGTGAATTTTTAGTGAAATTAGATGATTATATTTTGTTCAATAATATACCTGAGAAAAACAGGGACGTAGTGCTTAAATGCTCGTTAAAGGGCGAAGCACTTTTGTGGTTAGAAAATATAGGAAAGTTTTTGATTACTGAGGAAGCGAAAAGATTTGAACAAACTGTAACTGAGTTAAAGAAGGCATTTCCTCCCATTAAAGATAAAAGTATTTTGAGAAAAGAGTTCTATTGTAATAAGCAGAATATATATGAGTCGGCGTCAAAATTTTATCTTCGTAAGCTGGAACTAAAAAATAAATTAGATTTAGATATTACATTTGAGGAATTGTTGGACATTGTCTTTCCTCTTTTTAATCCAAATATACAGGACTTTATTGAAGTTAGAGCACCGAAGAATTTTGCAGAAATGCACCAGATATTATCGAAGTATGAGTCTCGGCATAGCTCGGATCAACGGGATTTGCGTAACCCTCGGCAGAGACCTGTCACGGATGGTAATTTGAGAAATGAGGGGGAACGTAATTTTGTGAGAGGGGGACAGCGATTTCCGGATAGTAATTTGCGTAATAGAAATGATGGATTTGGTCGTAATATGTCGAATACGAGTAATGGTAATAGGAATGGTGGTGGTGCTAATAATTTTAGAAGTGGTGAGAGAAATATGCATGGAAATAGACAGAATAGTGGTTATGATCGTAGTGGGGGAGTACGGGACAGGAATGTTTCTTCGCAAGTAAGGAGATTAACTTCGGATGAGAATTTTGAAGGTAGATCAGTGCAAAGGAGAGGTGTGAGGAGGTCGGGTCAGTTAAACTGGTAAGTGACTGTATTTCGGAAGGTATGCAGTCACAGGTCAAATCGAAAAAGCCTTCTGTGAGTTTAAATAAGATTACTATTAATCCGGTTGAGTTACCTGAAGTGTTAATTGTGTTAGATGGTATTGTCGTTAAAAGTGTCTTCGATACAGGGGCAGATAAGTCGTTCATTTCTTTTGATTGTTATCGGAAATATTTTTCGTATAAGAAGTTGAAAAGGTCAAGTCTGGTGGTTCAGTCAGCACAGGGAGTAGCTTGCGATAATAAAGGTTCAGTGGAATTGGAAGTTGAAATTCGTTCGGTTAAGACATGTTGGGAGTTTTGTGTGTTAGATGGATTAACAGTGCATTGTATAGTTGGTGTGGATTATATGAAGGATAGAGGAATTAGTTTGGATTTCTTTAAAAAGTCGTTAATCGTGAATAATGATGAGAATGTGAGTAAGAAAGAGCCTGTTTCAGTGTCAGTTAATTTGGAGGAGTCGGGTTTAAGTGTGGTTAAGAAAATGGAGGTTAATAAGTCTTTAGTCGATTGTGGTAAAGTTTTTTCAGATAAACCGAGTTTAACTAAT
Organism: Maratus speculifer; assembly: GCA_964019185.1. Taxonomy (NCBI): domain Eukaryota; kingdom Metazoa; phylum Arthropoda; class Arachnida; order Araneae; family Salticidae; genus Maratus; species Maratus speculifer. The sequence goes on from OZ025299.1 coordinate 50,086,405, forward strand.
GAAATTTATATTGGTTTTGACGCACTAGTTGCTAGTAAACCATTTCGTTATGATTTTATATTCAATATTTTTAAGTCTTTGTGTGAAAAGTTGCAGACTGAGGACGGTAGGGAGCTTCCTCAGTCTAATATGGCTGAACGTGTAAATCGTACATTAATTCAAATGATTTCTTCTTATGTTGGTTCTCATCATGCAAATTGGGACCAGTTTCTTCAACATTTTGCGTACGCACTTCGTACGGCAGTTCACGAGTCAACGGGGAAAACGCCTGCTGAATTGTTTTTGGGTAGAAAAGTTATTACTCCATTCCAAAGGTTAGTTATGGTGTCAGATGCGGAAAGTCAGTACATGTGTCAGGATATTGAGAGGTTGGTTAAGGAAGCTCAGGTTCAAATGGGAAAAGCGCAAGAAAAACAAGCTCAGTATTATAATATGCGTAGAAGGGAGTTAGAAGTGAAAGTTGGAGATTTTGTGTTAATAGAAAAGCATTGGTTAAGTTCAAGTCGTCAAAAGAGAGTAGCTAAGTTTGGTCCGAAGTTTGTAGGTCCGTTCGAGGTTTTGGAAGTTCGAAATAATAATTTGGTTGTTGATGTCAATGGTGAAAGAATGACTGTTAATCTGGATCAGGTTAGAGTGTATAAGTTTAGAGAAAATGGTAGTGAAGGTTCTCATATGTCGAGTGGTGTTTCGCGAAATTCCCGATCCAATGAGTGTCCCGAGTCCAGCACTTCTTCATCGAATTCTTTTCATCAATATTCAAGAAGAAAATTTGGTCAAACAGCTCCAAAGACTGTTATTGAAAGTCGAAAGCCTAGCAATCCGAGAGCAAAGTATAATAAAAATAAGAGAACTGTGTCAAATACATCGGACTCTGTGTGTCATAAAAGACAAAAAATTATAAATTGTCCAGTTCCTCCATCTATTAGACAACAACCTCACAAGCATAAATTAACTAATAGTTCACCATCTTCAGTGATTAATCCCCAGAAAAGATTTCGTTTGGACACTCGTAAAACTGTTAAGCGAAGTTTAAATTCTGAATTTTTGCCTAACAAGAAACTACATAGGTCCGGAAAGAAACGTGGCCTAGGATCTTCGGTAACTTCGGGTGCGTCTAGAAAGAGGAGGCAACTCTCAGATTACCGGCAACAACAGTGTGAGCCTCGCCATGGAGTGAACCCAGCGAACCGGCCGGAGCAGAGTCGTCGAGTGGAACCTACGAGTATTCCACGGCATCCATTCAGAACCAGGCTGCAGGCACGACAGTCAACTGTGGCGTCACCGTACAGTTCTGATGACGAGAGATCCTTCGTACAAGCCTTCTGGGACAGGAGGAGAAAGCCATCTTGCAGTATGAAGCCTGCTAGCAGTGAATCATCTCTATGATTGGGTGATAATGTTCTTTATTAAATTTCTATTAGAGTGCATATATGTGGTAGCAATGTGAAGGAATAGAAAGCAGAGAGACTGTTTTGTACTTTTGGCCATTTTTGGAATTTTTTGACGGACTCACGTTTAGTGCTTAATTGTGTTCAAAATTTGTTTGCAAAATTGTTAGTTTTATGTATGTTGAAAATTTTGGTCTTAACTGCTTTTAAAAATTCTGGATCTATTGTTAAATTGTTGTATTATTTGTTTAAAATGTTATTATATTGTTATATTGTTCATGTGTTATAAAATGTATGTTAAAGTATGTTTAAATTTTCAGAAAGTACAGATAGTAGTTTGGGTTATTTTGTACACGCGCCGCGGTTCAGGCGCGCACGTGTTTTGCGGTCAAGAAGTCCTTGACACGCGTTTCTATCTCTGATACTAACATTTAATGAATTAACTTTCTTCTTATCGTTCGTGTTTTATGAGTTGCGTTTTGTACTTTAGTTGAGAATGGTTTCCGCAAGTTGCGAAGTTTTAAGCTGCATTTGAATTTGAAATTGTATTGTATTAAAATTGAATGTTAATGTGATTTTCTTGCAGGGAAGTATACTTTTTGTTATGTATTGATTCTGCTATTTTTCTTTTAGTTAATACAGATGAAGAGATTGATGACGTCATTTTGTAAATTTTTGATATTTTTTGATTGTTGCATAGGCACAGCGATATGCCGCTGTACGTATGTGCCCCAATTATTGTTCAAGTGGAGTTAAGTCTGAAGAAGTTTGGGAGTTAGTTCATTGGCTAATGGGTTTGTAGGTATTACGTAGTAGCAGAGTTAGTTTAGTATGAAGTAAATGTAATTTTGGATGAAGTCGGAATTTGGAGGAGGAAAGTTTTGCGCATTGGGTTTTTTGGACTTGGTGCGAATTCTAGTATATTAAAAGTTATGGAGAAATTTTTGGGTAAAGTTATAGTTGCATTGCAATATTGAGGAAAATTTCGGAAGGTTAGTGTTTTGAGAAATTTTAGCACTCCCAGTGGAGTGGGTTGTTTTGAGAGAAGAAGTAATTAGTTTTGAAAGTTTTACGAGTTTTTGGAAGTTTTACGGAGGCTATTTGTAAGATAGAAGAATGGTTGGATTGGATATGTGATTATTTGAGGCAAACTGAGTTTTTTTTTTGGTTGTGATGGGTTAAAGTTAATATTTTAAAAGTTATGTTTCGGCGTTAAATTTCACCCATCACTGTGTTTTATTACGGCTCTAAATTTATAACAAGAAAAAGTTCTGGGCATGCATTTGGCCCAGCCCTTTTTCTCTGCGGAGTTCGAGGGGGGGTTGTGAGGGAGTGACCTTTAGTCATAAAGGCACTCTAGTGTTTCTGAGATCGTGACGTCAATAATTTAACATTTTGTAGGCGTAAAAGTGACATCTATCCTCTCTTTTACTTTAACTTTCTAGAGTGTGTGTGCTCTTTCGAATTCCGCAGTTAGCTCGCGGTTATTAGTATTATGTTAATGAGAAGTATCTCAGTTTGTCGCGTATAAAAGCTTGGGTGTGAGTTTGTGGTGTGTGTGTTTCTGGCCTTAGCCAGCAGCCAGCGTCTGTGTGTTTCTGGCCTTGGCCAGCAGCCAGCGTCTGTGTGTTTCTGGTAGCAGCCAGCAGCCTCTGTGTGTATTCCGCCATTAGACAACGAAGTTGATGATTGTTTTAGTAAGGTGCTGACGATTAGAAAATAGCTACGGCCTCCAGTAACGCGAAAAGGAGTTCAGATAGTGGATTAAAGATTCTGCCTTGGTAAGAAAGTTTAGTTTTGATCATTTGAGAAATAAAGAAATATCCACAGCCACGGGCTGTGAAATTAAGATTTATTTAGTAGATCAGCCAGGAAATAGTGTCAAGTGTTAGACGGTGCCCCGACTGAGCTAGACCGACGCCTGTGAGTATGATTTAGCTTTTCATAGTGTTCTCAGTGAGTGAAATTATAGACTGGCTCCACTTTCCTTTAGCCCTTATCATTTTAATAAACTGTGTTGTTTTAACCTAAATTAATGAGTATGTCTGCATATAATGTGATAAATGACACCCAGCATGAGCATACCGTCACAAAGTGATTACTTGTTACCTAATATAGTAAAACCCCGATTATCTGAATCCCGGTTATCCCAAAATCGGCTTAACCGAAAGACCTTAAAATTCCTTAAAGTCCATTTTAAATTTGAAAATTTTTACTGTCATCACTACTTTTACCGACGTCAAACGACACTTTTCAACATATTTTGATTTATGATTACTATTTTATTTGTAAATTTTAAATCAAAACGATTTCGAATAATTTTTAATACATTGAAGAGTTGTGTTAGTGTTTATAATCTTTAAAATTTAGAAACGAAATGCGTAAAAATCAAAACTTTGAAAGGTGTTGGACCTTTGAAAGGTCCAACTGGTAGAAATAGAGTTAAAAAAGCATGTTATGTATGAAATAAATAGAGTAAACTTAATGATTTAGTTTATTACGTAATTTGGGGCTCTTTATTAATTAGATACGTACGACACTTTTTTTTTTTTTTTACAAAACAATGGATTTTCTTGTTTTTTTTTAACTTTGCATCGTTTCAATGCTGCTTTATCACGCCACTTTTTAAAGAACAACATTTTATCGCCTTGCTGTTGCAGCGACTTGTAATTTTGAATTGTTATTCCGTGTGTTTTGAATATAATACCAACACATTTTTATTACAACGTTATTCAAAATTACAATCACAGCTTTTTATCAAACAATTTTCCACTAGCATCTGTCCGGTTATTCGAAAACTTCTATGGAACCTCGGTTATCCGAAAATTCCTATGCAATCCCGGCTAACCGAAAATGCTTCGGTCGCATTCTTTTCGGATAACTGGGGAACAGTAAAGATATCGGAATGCGATTTTTTGTCACCAGAAGCCAGTCCGTTCCAGACATAGTGAGTTATCAAAAATTATTTTCCTACATATTAATTTTTTTTTAATTTTTTTAAATTATTTTTAAGCTTTGTATATTTTTCCCAAAATTTTGAATTTTATTGCGTTAAAAAAAAAAAAAAAAAAAAAAAAAAAAAAAAATGGAAAATGATTTTTGAGAGCGCGATAGCGCTTTATTTGACTTCTAGATTTCCACGGAGAAAACTGTATTTCGAAATTTACGTTAGATAATGGTAACAATCTAATTTAATTTCCCCAATGATTAACGTGGGTTTACGCAACCAGCGACAGGAAAAAAACCTATATAGGTAAATCATGCACTTAACAGCCAGTGTTGCTAGTAGGCTCCTTTTTAATTATACTTAGATTTCTTCATTGGCGCCAGTTTTTTGAAATCGTAAAATTCCTCTTGTTACCTTCAGTACCTTCAGTGCCTTCAGTAGTTATATTAATTATATGCCATTAAAAATGGCGAATTTCACCATTTCAAAAAATTGTGCCGATTGGGAAATCTGAATTTAAAAAAGTAGTCCACTGGCAACACTATTAAGAACGTATTCACCATAAAGAAAACTTCATACATTTAAAGCAAAAAAGCGTAATTATTGGGCATTTTTATATTTAGCGAGAAAAAATGAAGTCTAGTTATAAAAAATTTTCCATCTCAGAAATCTATTTTCTTTTAATGTAATTTATTCTAAAACGAAGCTGAGAAACAAAACTTTTCAAAAGACAAATTTACAATTTATGCTTTGTCTCTTATTTTTTGCCAAATTCATTCTAGTATTATCGATTAAAAATCAAAAAAAAATATTACATCATTTATACAAATATGAATAATTTACAAATAGCTTTTCAAGTTATCTCATATGAAATGTACACTGTAAAACATATTAATGTTACTTCACACCAAAAATGGTGGAAACTAAGTTGCCACCAAAAGTAGTGAAAGGATACACCACCAGTAAATTGGTGTAATAAACAACCAGCAATCAACTGGCATATACAAACGTTACTTTTTGTGGCAACTACGTTGCCACCATCTTTGGTGTGAAGTCGCACCAAAGTACCGCTTGTTTGGTGTACATTATCAGTAAAATAAAAAGTAAATTAAAAAAAAATTTTAAATCCAATACAACCATAATTTAAAATAAATAGTTTCACGCAAAGAGGCTGTGCTAAACTTTCTTTTAATTGAGATAATTTTTTATAACATACATTTTAAACATATTAATTGGTAATAACGAAATTTCGTATCTGTTTACATATCTAAAAATATCTTTTTCATTAGTCCGTATAGACCGGGGGGGGGGAGAGGGCAAAGGAGTTAGAATACCTTTAAATTTTGGCATAATTAAATTCATTATAGATGTTCAGCATTAAAATTAAGCCTTTTTGGATGCATCTAAAAGATAATTACTTAATAAAGATCTCTCCCACCCCCGCATGGAAGTGCTGAATTTTCCCATTAAATGTAATCAAATATGTGCCCTTGATGTTTTAAGTACATTTTACCAATATAAATACAAGAATAAGAATATGACAATCGCTTTCACTTTTTCAATATCAACATTTCAAAAATGAAATAAAAATTATGAAAATCTATCACATTATTAATAATGCACCCAATAAGCTAAAAAAAATCTAATAATGAATTCTTAGTGAAAATATTTTTTGTTGGAGAATGGAAAAACGTCATGATCACATATTTTAAAATAATTTTTAAAAGGATCATATTTACTTATAACTTACACGATAAATTTAATTAGGCGTTTTTAGTTTTTTTTAAACAAGCATAAGACATATGACATAAAATTACATTAGAATTATACAATTTATAGCATATTTTAAATTGTTTAAATATGCCTGCTAATATATAAAGATGTATAAAAAGAATTGACTTTAACAATCATACAAAATTTATATCTCTCGTTAAATTCAACCATGTCGTCATTACTCTTAAATTGGCAGTACAGTGTTAAAAGCATAATCTAATTTTAAAAAGTGCATACAAACATTTAAAGTTTTACATTTTAAAGCTGAAAAAAAAAAAATCTGACATTATTTACCTTGCGTTTGCTCTTTTAAATGTAATTCGAAAATTCGAAAATTAAAACATTTGTTCAGTACATCTGGGGATTCATGTAGCAAATACCTGACTCTGTTTTTTTTTTTTTTTTTTTTTTTTTTTTTGTTTTTTTTTTTTTTTTTTTTAATTTGGCGTCAGCTTGCCACAACTAAATAAATCAAGAAATTGAAATGGACACCTGCAGAATCAAATAAGTTGCAGCAGAAAATAAGCAGATTACATATTATATACAGATTAATCTTTAATCATTAACTGAAAACATAATAACGGAAATTAGAGACAAAATTCTAATGGAACTTCTTTAATTTAAAGGAATTTCAAAATGGCGTACTGATAGGTTGTTTACAATTTTCACTCTGAAATTGGTGTAAAGTTTCCACCAACTTCTTTAAAGGTGTAAAATTACATAATTTTTAATATATTAAACCACTTAAAATTGTGTTGAAAGAAGAAACCACCAGTAGGAGTGCATGTGTAAACTCCATTCGTCTTTTTACAAACCCAAATTAAATGTAAAATTACTCATTTTTTTAACAGTGTAAGAATAACAGTTAGTGACGATAATTAAAGTTTCATGTATCGTCAATTGTACTTTAAAGGGGAAAAAATACAGTAAATCACGTATTATATTTTATATTAACTTAAGATCAATTGCACGTTGCGTACTACACTAGTGTAAACTTTATAATGCTGAAACTTCAAAAGATTGTCTTTGAATTTATACTTTAAACACTGCATTCCATATTTGCAACATATCGAAGGCTCAATGATACGTATTCCGCGAACTTCACACGATGATTTTATTTATTGCTGTTATCTCCCAACACAACAATTAATACAGATTGTTCATATAATTCTAATAGACAGCGATACAATGTTAATTCTTCATTCCAAAATTGTATTTATCATTTGACCAGCTTCGCATCGTTATTGCTAAGCGGCGTTTTACCAAAAATGTATATTAAAAGGCTGAAGACTCCAAAAATAGATTAGTTACAAAAATAAATTCGTATTATTTACAAATTTGTGCTAGAAGATTGGGGGTATTTGTGAGAAATACGGACATTTCTGTTAATTGAAAATGTGAAAATAAGTACGTTGAAGTTAATTTTTTTTTTAAAATGCTCTATTTTTGTAAAATTATTTTTACATGTTTAAAATAGGATACTCTAACACTTGAAATTATTATTTTTCCAACTTTGAGCTGTTGAGTCACAAAGAGTTAAATCTACACTGTTAGATAATTCCCCCCCCCCCCCCAAATTACCAGATGTATTAGCAAAGCATGTAAATAATTTATTACAAGTAAAACACGGGTGGATTTTTTTTCTTTACGATCTTTACATCAATATTTGAACCCTTTGCAAACGTATTTTTGAGACCCACCCAGCACAAATTAGCTGATTAGATCACAACCATTTTTAGAGTTACCTCTGGAACGAAATTTGAAAACACCTTAGCCTATTTGCATCATAAGCTCATATAGTCACGGGTTTCACCTGGTCATTAAATTATGATTTTCTTCTGTATGCCACTATATTCATGCTTCTCATGCATCTTGAAGAACAAAATCATTGAATATAATTAAAAAAAATGTGGTGATAAGATCAAACTTTCCACGTTATCTTTGGATGCAAACGGTATTATTAATTTACACAGTGATATAAAACTAAAATACTTAAAGTGATGCTTCACCATAGGTGCCAACCTGACATCGATTATCCGTAATAGATGCGTTAATTTGACCCTGGTTTAATGAGTTTCGAACCAGAATTTTTTTCAAAGAAATGAAATTAAGTATGTTCCAGTTACAATCCTGAAATTAAATAAATAAAGATTCATGAAGTATATTTTCTGGTTTGAAATGACGTTAACCTGGATCAAACTAATCCAGGTATTACGGAAGATTAGTTGAAAGTTGGCAGCTATGTGCTTCACTGAAATTATTTTGAATTTTATTAAGTGTAAAAAGAAGCAGAGTAATTTACAAAATAAAAAGTTACATTCTTTTTCTATGCAATCAGTATAAATATAAATTTTTGTAAAGAAAATTAACACACCCTCAATTTTTGACTAATTCCACGTAAAATAACAGTCAAAAAATGAAAGGGTAGCCATGAAATTCGAAATAACGTCTTATATAATTATATATTGAAAATAAATCTTAGGGTCTATCTTCCTATCAAAGTAGGTGCACAATGAACTCAAAATAAATTCAAATAAGTCGTACTTATAAAAACTTGACGGTAAAAAAAGGGATGGTTCTACAGATAAATGTTCATAAATAGAATAAAATGAAGAAAAATAAAGATCAAAATGAACTCACAACTAAAAAAAAATTAATTAAAAAAAGATTGGAAGGAGCTGACAGCTAAACAAAATAAATTAATAAATTGAACAACACTTTAAGACATACTTTCAAAATTAACATGTATCCTATTAACAGAAGTCAGTGGCGCAGCTAAGGTGGGGAGGGGTTTAAAACCCCTCCCAGAGCTAAGAAAAATCGCTAATTGCTGCTTATATAAATCAAAACCAAACTTAATATTTAAACCTTTTGACGTATTTCGGAATCCACCGCTTTAATGAATTAGATTTTAATTAATAAAGTGATTCAATTAAATGGCGAAAAATCTACTTAAAACTGTGAAAGTGTATATTACAAGGATTAGTTAAGCAAAAAATTGGTTATTTGAACTAAATCACTTATCTGAGACGGATTATGCTAAAAGAATGATGATTTCCTGCCACAGAGATGCTCTTTCAACTTAAGTATTATACAGAGAATATTCTAATTAATACTGATTCTATTAACCGGCGATTCAAATAATCAGCAAACACGATTTCAGGAATTCACCCCCCCCCCCCCCAGGTACTGAATTCTGGCTGCACCACTGACAGCAGTATGAGTTAATCGTAAGAATTCTCAGAATTGTTTAGCAACAGAAAGACATCATTAGTATCATTGTGCATGTATCCATTGTGATCATTATATATGTGAGTTTGGTACCCCTTTAAATCGAATTATAAAAATGTTTTATTACTTTTTATTTTACGGTATATCCTCAGTTTAATGTTTTACAAAAAAAAAAAAAAAAAAAAAAAAAAACCTTTTAATAACATAATTTATATGCTTAAAAACGTCATTCAGGGTCGTTTACAGTTTTTGTAATGTATGCAAGATTTTTCATATGCAATATAATTTACTTATTTACTCTTAAATCTATTTTAAGAACTTTTTTTTTCAAACATTACAATAACAGCTTTGGATAGCTGATTGCATAGCTTTCTAAATAAAGAAGTTAAAGAAATCTTTTAAATAGTTTTTAAAAACTGATTATTTAAGTACACTGGTGTGCAAAATTTAAGGACGAGTCCCAAAATGCCAGTTTTCAAGGGATTTTCAAGCGATATTTTTCACGCAAATATTCAAAAGGAAGTATTATAATTCGAATAATTACTTTCCCTGCATAATAGCTAGCCCATATAACATCCCATTCAGGTCACACATGATCACAAGAGTCACAGTCACTATGGCGAAACGAAAAATAGGAAATTCCATACGTCTCTTTTATGAGTCTCCAATGACTACTATATGTGATTCCGATTGACAGGTCACTACGACTGCTGCTCTGTGCCAAGTCATCATGTGACTTTACAATGTCGTTTTATTGCCTCTCTTATGTGACTGTCATTTAGAGAGTCAATTTTAAAGTCATTGTGAATGTTGTATTATGATAAATCACCATATAATGTCACATTAAAGTCACACGGTGACTTTCTGTCACAAGACTTTGTCAAATGGTGACAGAGACCCTACTGTGAAGTAACCACTGTGAAAAGTGGTGAAAAGTTACCATGTGACTTTAATGGGACATTATTTGGTAATTTATCATAATGCAACGTTCACAATGACTTTGAAATTGAGTCTCCAGATGAGAGGTCACACGAGAGTCTGAATGAAACGACATTGCAAAGTCACCTGATGACTCGCCACAAAGAAGCAGTAACAATGACCTGTCAGTGGAGTCACATATAGTAGTCATTTGCGACTCATAAAAGTGACGCGTGGAATTTCCTATTTTTTGTTTCGCCGTAGTGACTGCGACTCTTGTGACCATGTGTGACCTGAATGAAAAGTTATATGGACTAGCTGTTATGCAGGGATAGTAACTATTCGAATTATATTACTTCCTTTGGAATATTCGCGTGAAAATTATCGCTTGAAAATCCCTTGAAAATTGGCATTTTGGGACTCGTCCTTAAATTTTGCCCACCAGTGTGTATTGGTGGGCTTAATAAAATAAAATAACAACTAGCTTCACAGCATACACTTCTCGTTTGACAGGTGACACTTAACCCATAACTATAAGTCCAATTAATGTATACAATAACCACATTAGCTAGCTGATTGTATACATTTTAAAATAACGCAATAAAAAATTATTTAATAATTAAAAAAATGGTTATTTAAACAGATTGTGATATATTAATAAAATAAAATCTTGCTTCACAGCATACACTTCCGGTTTGACAGCTGACATTATCCAATTAATGTATACAATAACTATTTTGGATAACTGATTTTTTCCAAAAATTGGTTATTTAAACATATTAGGATCTAATATGTTGAATGACATATATGCACGTATATATGTATGTATACAAGCATGTATACTGTATACAATATGTTTAATACATTTAAATCATAAGATGCTGTAAATTAAATAAAATTTAGCTTTTTTCTAATGAATCGCCAATGCTAAAAGAACTTTAAACTTAAGGAGAATGTTGATTGTAATTACTCACAGCAAATGTTGTTCTTAATTAATAAGCAGCATTCTTCCCGCGAAATAATTCTGAGATCTCTTTAATTATCCACAATTTTTCCTAAAATTATATAATTGCTTCTACTTAAATGTGGTTGCTATTTAATAACAATTTCAACGCCATATTTCATAGTTCTAAGTATATTGTTTAATTTCTTTAAATGAATTTTGTGGATTTCTGCGAATTAAAGAGGTTTAGGACCATTCATTAAATAAGAAGAAATGCCCTATCAAACCTATTTATCTAATTGCGATTTTCATTTTAAAGAAGTTACTTCAGTTCCGTTACGGGAATTTCTTAACTTACTTTCATTTTCGTTTTATTTTCAAGAAAATTATCATCCAAGTTATGTAAAGTAATTTCTTTGCACGATTGCTGCTAAAAATTATGAATTAAATACCTATCTGGACAAAAGTGTTCGTTATAAACGTCATTTTCACGTTAGAAACAGCTAGTGATTAAACTTTGTTTTACTGATCCATTTTTTAAAATTTCTAAATATCGCATAATTTAAGTTTTTTTTTTACCATCAAGTAGAGAAAAAAATGTACTTTAAAATGCATTTTGTTTGAAAACATTTTTGCAGTTTGTTTGTAAATTTTATCGCGGTTTACTCATTTTTATGATTTTTTAATAATTTTTAACTGTAATTTTTTATTAAATATATCTCTGTCACGTGTAGACGATTATGAAAGATAAATCCGATTTTATTTAATTTTTTTTAAATAATTCTGCATTTGTTTCTAGCTTATACTCCATAGTAAAATCAAATCTATATCAACAAATAAATTAATAATATATAAATAAATGTCATATTTACAACATGTAATCGTACTTTGCGCTTAAACCTCTGAAATTATCAGAATCAAATAGGTTACTGTAAATAGTGATCTTTGACGATTTCTTCTGCTGTAATTCCTGACACAAGAAAATTCGAAAATATCCCTTTTTATAAATTTCAAAACTTTATTTGAAAACATAATCGCTATTTTTAGAAGAAAAAAATGTGTAATTAGTGGGCAATATTATAAAGCATGTATGTTTGGTGTAAAAAAAAGACTTATGATTTTTGATATGTATATAAAAAAATTAAGTTCTGTAACACGAGAAGCACTGTTTGGATCTCCTATGTTTATTATATTAAAACCTGTCTGTTTGTGTTTGAAGTTCGCATTTACTTCTGCAAGAATACGACAAATTACAGATTGAAAAGTACATCTAATATATTTAAGAATCCAACGATACTATTAGATCTCGAAATTTCGAAGCATAAATTTTTTCCGAGTATTAATTTTGTAAATTTTTATGAGGTGTCTGTGACGTGTCAACAAAATTTTTTCCTTCTTGGGGATAAAATGGGGGGGGGGGGAAAGCAGGTAATAAGAATTTTTAAACTTTTATTGACCCTATTTTGTATAAAAGTTATAGCCCATAACACTTTCACAAGGAAAGTACTTATCTTACTAAAACGTTGAAATGATTGATTTAAAGCAAGATATTAAAACAATTTTATTAATATTATGCATATTTGATAATACAAAATATACATAATATTTGAATATACATAATTATACATATTTGAAAATAAGCAAAAACTTTTCTTTACGTACACTGTAACAGAAATTTTTTTATTACGAAATTATGGTTTAAATGTTTAATTTTTTTTTTTTTATATTGGCAATGGGATACATTATATCCCACTGCTGTTGATGGGGCCAAAAGAAAATAAATTTGAATAAATTATGGGAAACATCTTGCTTAAATTGCATTTTCCATGAGCAGTCGGAGAAAAAAAATACATTCATTTATTTAACCCTTTCGGGTCTGGTGTACTATTAATAGTCCATGGCTTTTAATGAAGAATTATTTTGTTTTAAGGAATATTTTAGTGACTATTTACATATAATAATGTTAGTATATGTCTATGCATTTGTTATGACCTCATTTATGTTTAGGCATTTAGTAATAATAATAATTGTTATTTTTGATAAATTCTCTTTGCGCCGTTTGCGATTCTTTTATTTTAAACATATATTTCACTCATTAAATTTAAAATAAAGGTTACTTTCCTAAATAATCTTGTGTAATAAAACGCAAAAAGTATTAGAATGTGGCAGTATAAGTTAAATCTTGTTGTAATACTATATTTCCTAAACATCTCCAAAAATTTATCCTTAGCCTACTTTCACATGAATATGAATTGAATAGTAAAACAGTAACATTCATTATCTTTAAGACAATGGCATATTCATTAAACACTAATTAGCCTATATGGATGGCTAATGTTAATGTTATTAACGTAAAAACATTTTTTTCTAAAAATTGAAAAAAAAATTCGGAACCGAAAGGGTGAAAGTATATCTACCTTTAAATCGCCGTTTTTTGCGAAAAATTTCGATTTTATTTATTATTTTAAATTAAAGTTCAAACATTCCAAAAATGCCTTACTTTTGATACAGAATAATTGTAATAAAAGTTATAGCCCTTAATATAAGCAGGAAATTATCTTTCTGAAACCTAAAATGACCGTTTTAAGAGCCACAGAAAGTTAAAATATACATTTTAATATACAAATATATAATATATACAAAAATATATAAATAGCTACAAATAGGGTGGATTTAAAAGTTGTAACCATTATGCATATTTTTTTTTAATGCTATATCAAAATCTTAATTTGCGTTTCAATTGTGTACGCTTACGAGAATAATTATTTCTTAAATGTTTTTAAGATAGTGAAATAAAATTATGTTAACAAAGTTCTGTTCATCTAGTGGTATGTTAGGAAGGAAAATATAGCTTGTGAGTTTGTATATATAAATTTAAGAGTTATTTTTTATTGAAAAGTATACAATATTTTAAAATCATCTTTTTATACAAAATTTGATATATGAGAGTAAATTTAAAAGGTGTTGCAAATCTTTTTGCTTCATGAAACAGGTTAGTGGTTAGTCAATATATTGTTGGAAAAAAGTTGAAAAATGTTGAGTAGATTTCGCTAAAGAAAATTTGGCATAAACGCAATTTTTTACTAAAATTTCGCTAAATATTGTCTAAATTTGAAGAGTTAATTAAATTTCCATTAAAAATATATATAAATTCATCACTGTAAAAAAACGGACGATTTTACGGAAGTATTACTGGTAATCTAGACGCCAGTACTATTGACTGTTTTTTAACGGAAAAATTTCCGTAAATTCCGGGAAAAACTCGAAAAAAACGAAATATTTACGAAAATTTTTCCGTTAAAAAACAGTAAACAGAACTGGCGTCTAGATTACCAGTAATACTTCCGTTAAATCGTCCGTTTTTTTATAGTGTACTTTTATTCCCTGTTTTAAATAAAACACGTGTTTCATTCAAAATTTCATATTTTAAAAAAAACTGCCCCGAAGGTGGGTATATACCTAAAGATTCAAATATCAGTTTATTCTAAACAACAAAAGATGGCCTGTAGACAAATTAACATCTAGAAATCATATAAAAGCTTTCCTGAATTTTAAATTATAGACTTAAATTAAAACAAAAATTTTGAATAAATTTCAATCCTTCGCATGTACTTTGATAATAATTGTTTCCGACTCTCATAAAGAGAATTTAAAGAAAAACATGCATTTTCAACTTATTACTTTTGAAAAATGGCGGTTGATTAAAACTTTCCCCAAAGAAGCTGCAAAGGAAAGTATTTAGCTGATAAAAATAACGAACATTTTAAAGAAATTCTTTTAATTTATAAATCTGAAATAGTAAAGTTCGTCGAAATTACGCAATTGTCATTCAGTTAGCTTAGAAATTTGAAACTAAATTTTAAAAAACGTAATGCTTTTAACAATGGAATTGTGAATAAAGTGGCGGAGACATATAGTATATTGTCTACCAGTTGCACGAGAAAAAGCCGAAGAGCTTGTCACAAGATGATAGACCGGGCGGCAGCGACACAATTCATTACGTCATCGAGTTACGGGATGAAATCATGATGTAGACAAGATAATTAGATGTAGATTAATCCCTTGAGCTCTGCTGGATAAATGTCCTCAAAATTCCAAATATCACTTTGGCACCAGTACATTGTAAAGAAAAAGTTCGGATTATGATATACACGAAAAAATGCATTGAACAATGTTCAAATAAATTTGGTCATCTATTCCGGTGTCAATGTGACATTTCGGAATTAAAGCTAAGTGGTAGAAAATTCAACCGTCTGAGTTCAAAGGGTTAAGGAATGACTGGTCTGCTTTGTCATTTCTTGGTACGATATGAGCAATATATGCGCGATATTTTGGCATCCCTGTCGCCTCATCGAGTTACGAGATGAAATTCGTGCCAAGTTAAAAATAAAATAGAGACTTTTAAGAATAATTTAGTCTGCCTCTGCATATCTTGGTAGAAACCCTCGGCAGACTAAAATTTATAATAAAAATGACATCATAATACACAATTCAAACCCTATAAAAATATTTTACATTACATTACTTCCCCATCCACATTCACGATGAATTAGTAGTTTAAGAAATGTTTATTAACAGTAAGCGTGAAAACGACTGATTCGGAATAACTTGGTACAAAGCGAGATGAAAGGGCGCAAAACCCCTATTTTGAGAGTACTACCATGTCATTGAGTTAGGACTTGAAATTTTGGTACATTAGAGAGACCCAGTAGTACAACATGGATATTTCAGTCTGCCTCGTCATATCTTGGTACGTGACGAGAACAGTGGGGTGCAAATTTCTGATTTTGGTGTCATTATCATATCATCGAGTAATTGCTTGGAAATCGGATATAGGACAAGATTATTAGTTGTTGATTAAGGGGTGACTGGTAAGTAATGACTTGTCTGCTTCTGCATTTCTTGGCGCGATATGAATAGCAGCGGTCACCAACTCGCCATTTTGGCGTCACTATAACGTTATCGAGTTACGAGATGAAATTGGTTCCAAATTAAAGATAAAATAAAGTAATTTAAAAATATTTTGGTCTGCCTGCGCATATCCTGGTAGAAACTTTCGGCAAACTAAAATTTATAACAACAACAACAAAAAAAAAAAGGATACAACATACTATACGATTATACGACAAACACTATAGCATAATATTTTGCTTTACATTACTTCGCCATCGGCATTCAAGATGAATTAATGGTTTAGGAAATGTTTATTAACAGAAAGCAGGGAAACGACTGATTCGGCATAATTTGGTACAAAACGGGATGAAAGAACCCTTTTTTTGACAGTACTACAACGTCATCTAGGTAAGGCTATAAATTTTGTCACATTAGAGAGACCGACTAGTTTAATACGAATATTTATGTATGCCTCGTCATATCATGGTAGGAGACGAGGACAACGGGGCGCCATTTTCCCATCTTGGCAATATTATCTCATCGCTGAGTTACGGCTTGAAAACCTGATATAGGACAATATTATTAGGTGTAGATTAAGGAATGACTGGACTGGTCTGCTTCTGCATTTCTTGGTACGATATGCACAGCAGAGGGCAGCAGCTCATAATTTTGGCGTCATTATCACATCATCGAGTTACGAGATGAAATTGGTGCCAAACTAAAGGTAAGATAAAGTCTTTTAAAAATATTTTGGCCTGTCTGCGCGTAACCTGGTAGAAATCCTCGGCAGAATAAAATTTATATAAATATAGACGTCATATTATACAATTTAAACACTATAAACATAATATTTGGCTTTACATTACTTCGACGTTGCCGTTCAAGATGAATTCATGGTTAAGGCCCCACACTAGACACAGAAAAAAACCCGGATGATAATGTAAAGTCTATGGGAGTGTTCTTTCAAAATATCTTGCTCAAATTTTAATATTTTTACATGATTTTTTTGCACAAGATACCTGAGGACGATCCACAATCGGCCTAGTTTTTACTTTTACGATTTTGCTTATATATTTTTTATATTACGATAGTTTCAATTTCAGAACCGGTTTAAACCTGTTTCGAAAGTTAAATTTTTTAAAAAAAATCGGAAACCAAAACTGAAAAAGTAAAAACTAGGCCGGTTGTGGATTGTTCTCAGCTATCTTGTGCAAAAAAATCCTGTAAAAATATTAAAATTTGGGTGAAATATTTGAAAAGAATGCCTCCATAGACTTTACATTATCATCCGGGTCTTTTCTGTGCCTAGTGTTGCGCCTCAAGGAAAAGCTTATTAACAGTTAGCTGGAAAACGACTCATTAGGCATAACTTGGTACAACGCGGGATGAAAGAGACGCCAATTTTGATAACACTTCCACGTCATCGAGTTACGGCTAGATATTTTTTGCACATTAAAAACGCCGACTTGTACAATAAGAATATTTCAGTCTGCCTCGTCATATCTTGGTACGAGACGAGCAGAGCGGAGACGCCAATTTTCAATTTTAGCGATAATAGCTCTTCATCGTATTACGGCATGAAATTTTGAAACATTAAATATACACATTAAGAAAACACAAAAATTTGTCGAAAAATTGTGATATTGTTGAAGTTAATGAAAGAATGACTGGATTATACGGTAGATTTTAGACCACTTTCAAGCCGCCGAGTTGAAAAGCGAAATTTTTGTCCAGTGAAAATTTAAGGAAATTAAAAAGGTTTTCGTTTCGTGTATTTCTATCCTGATAGTTACATTTGGTTGCTTAAATTCATCCACACCGAATTTGAAATAGTAATTAAGTAATTTAAATGTGTATGCGCACTAGTTTTCGATTTTTTTAAGTAATTCGGTTTTTATTCTGCCGAGGTTTTCTGCTATTATATGCGGAGAGAGACCAAAGTATTCTTAAAATATTTTATCTTACATTTTATTTGGCATCTTTTTCATCTCGTAACCCGGTGATGTGATTTAAGCCAAAATGGCGAGTTGGTGCCCGTAGATGTTCATATCATACCAAGATATGACGAGGCAGACAAGTCACTTCTTAATCTACACTGTAAAAAAAAAATTCAAGAGGTTACTAAAAATTTTTTAGTAAATTTGTATTCCAAAGAATTTTTTAGTAACCATTACAAACTTTTTTTTTTGCAAGTGAAACAAGCATTTCTTTTGTAAACTGAACAAAAGAATATTTTGTATAACTAACTTAAAATTTTTTAGTGTGAGCCACCAAGCAAATTTTAATAGCTCCAAAATTATTTTTAATAACAATTACGTGCGTCCGAAGGGCAGGAGCTTCCTTCGAGCTGCATCCAGACTTCTGAAGCGATAGGTTTTCGGCAAAAACGCAACAGATGGCAGCACCAAACATCGCGACCAGCTACAACAGGAAATTCATAACCCCTTTATTGTAGAGTACTTACACTACATACATTCGAGGCGTACTTGGCGCTGTCCAGTATTGAACCCGGGACCTGTTAGCCTGGAGAACGTTACTATAACCACTAAGCTATCGAGGCCAAGCCAAGTGAGTTTTAGTAATAGCTATTAAAAATATAAAACTATTAACTCTATTCGTTGCTAACTTTTTTCTAGTAATTCTTACAGATTTTCTAGTAACCGACGAAGATTACTAAACATTTTTTAGTAATTACAAGGATTACTAAAGTTTTTTTAGTAGATCGACCCTTTTTTTTTTTACAGTGTACACCTAAAAATCTTGTCCTACATCAGGTTTTCAAAGCAACTCGATGATGTGATACCACCAAAAAATGAAATTGGCACCGCACTTTGTTCGTCTGGTACCAAGATATGACAAGGCAGACAAAAATATTCCTTTTTTTTCTAGTCGATATCTTTAATGTGCCAAAATTTCAAGCCGTAACTTGATGAAGTGGTAGTACTCTAGGAATAGTGGTTTGGCACCCCTTTTATCTCGTTTTGTACCAAGTTATGCCGAATCGGTCTTTTTTCCGCTTACTGTTTATAAACTTTTCCTAAACCATTAATTCATCGTGAATGTCGATTGCGAAGTAATGTAAAGCAAAATATTATGTTTATAGTGTTTGAATTGTATCGTATGTCTTAAAAAAAAATTTAATCTGTCTTCAGGCGAAAGTAAAGTCCGGATCCTGGCCGTCGTGGGTCTAGAAAACAGACTTTTTTAACAGCCTTGTCGGGATGATAAAATGATCTGAAGTTGCAAGAGCCAAAATTATGTAAAAGCTCTTAATCCGTATTTTAGAAAAAACATTATTTTAAATAACTGATGGACATTTAAACAGTACAGAAAGCAGGTGGAAATGGTAAAAGTTAAAATGAATCGGAAATTTAAGCTACAGAAAAGAGTTACTTTTCACTTTCATAATATATATATATATATATATATATATATATATTTAAACATTTTATTAGGCGCCAAACTTTGTTTAAAATTTTAAATGTGTTTTTCCGCATGATGGTTTTTCCACCATTATTTCTCGCCTTTAAATTATTAGAAGTCAAGAATAGTTAAAGAATAAAAGTGCAAACTTGAAACAAGTGATTTTGATTATTTTACATTAATTTTGCATCGGCAAATTTGAGAAAAAGTATTTATTTTTGAAAATATGATTTTTTAAAAAATAAATTACTTCATTTTTAAAATAAACAGTTTTAATAGTTTTAAAATTAATATTGAAAAAACAACCCTGAAGCAAAATTAAAATTTAAAACTAGATTTTTCTCTTTAATTGAATGGAAAAAAATGAAATATGATGAATAATACTTCTAGTTATAACGATTTTAAATTAATACATTTAAAACAATACAAATCATTTGAAATTTTTATAGACTTTATGAGAAATTTTAGGATGTGATTTTGTTTGCAAATTAAGGTACCCTGGGGTAATAACGCCACGTTAAGGTTCTACCAATTTTCACAGCTTAGTTTTAGATTGTATTTTTCAAACAAATATAGGATCTGATACAGCAACTCATTGACTATCTATATAAAATAAAATAATTTAACAGATATGTATTCATAAAATGTAATGGCGTTTTTTCTTGACCAATGCTATTTGGCGTTATTACCCACCTATATGGGTAATAACGCCATGCAAACAAAACTATGAAATAAGATGGAATAATTGCATGTAGATTACCCAATTCTAAAAATACAAACTCTACAAACTTAGAAATTGACAAATTGCATTCTAAGCTATTGAAAATGTTCATTTTTTTGTGAAAGTGTAAGAAAAATAAAGGTGCGGTGTGGGGGGGGAGGATGAGGCAAAAGAATATCAGACCGTGAGCTTCTTTTTGCTTAAAAAGGACCGCTTAAATAGAATTATTAGAAACATTGCACAGTTTTAACTGTGTTTATTTGAATCAGTATTTAGAATGTAGCTAGGTCACTGTAGGGAATCAACTGGGGTATTAATGCCAAGGATTGGCGTTATTACCCCGGGAAACTTATTGCGCAGTAAATCCTAAACTACAAATTATCTCGAGAAGATATCGAAAATCTTCTACAACAATTTGAAAGTACATGAAATACACTACAAATTTATGTAATAAACAAAGTATTTCTGGACACAAAATATAGACTTCAGATCAAAAACCTTATCTCGCAAATTTTAGATCAAGCGTTAATTTTAGTTGCTTGTAAAAACAATAAGACCTAAAAATGAAACAAATTAACTTGAAGCTGTTTTTTGCGATTTATATGAATCAAAACCCTTCTGCGCAGAGCACAATGGTGTCATTTACCTGATTATTTCATAATTATGCAAAATATAAGCACTTGGCGTTATTACCCCGCCTGGCGTTATTACCCCAGGGTACCTTATATGGAAAACCATCACAAAAAAAGAAAAAAAATCAAAATTCTAACTCAATAGATCTATTTTTTACACATTTCCTTGAATGCTAACGTAGCATTTTTTCTTGAATTGCATTTCAATTTGTGTCTTGTCCCTTAAAACCTGATAAATTATTTAATCGGCTATAACTCTGCGAGTTTTGCAGATATGAAGATGCATTTTTTGTGTTTAATTCAGGGCAGGATAACGAAAGTTTTCCTAATTGAAATTTTTAACCTAAAGGGGCTGTAAAAAATTTAAATTTCATATATATATTTTTTTTTTCAAATAGACACCCCATGGAGTTGCAACTTATCAAATTTTGCTCCTTTTTTACAAAACTTTGCAATTGGAAGAATTGGTTTAGGGGCAATATTTAAGGAGATAGCCTACTGTTTCGATAATTATGATTCACCCTGTATACATAAGATATCGTTACTATGAATTATGTTTATATAGCTCCTCTGACGAACAAATTTTCATCTTTTGAATTATATTCCCATTTATTTTTACATATTTGATTTCATTTTAATTACACATATTTGTATGTACATATGCATGTGTACAAAAGTCGAAATTTTAAAATCTTTTTGTTAATAAAATGTTCAGTGTTGTTTGTACCTCTAAGCAAACTAATTTATTTTTAAAAGAAATTTCAGGAATACTTTCCTTTTTTTTCAGACATTTCAGAAAAAATATGCATAATTTTCTAGTTTACAGTAACATTTATTTGTTAAACGGAAAACGTCAACGTGTTTTACTTTCCCGTTTGATATATAGTGACCTTTTGCAAACTGCACGAAATTCTCAATAACAGAATTCTTTCCTTTTAAATTGAATTAAAATCTTTTACTTTTTACATATTTCAAAATACACAATGCATTCAGAGAAATAAAAATGAAAATTGTTTCGCGTATTATAAAAATGTTACTTCCGACTGAAAATATCGATGTTTCTGTGTGATTTGAAAAAACATATGACATAAATCAAACATGCATTATTATGAAAATTGTTTCGAAGATTTCGATTCCAAGAAACTCCTAATGTTGTTTTTTTCCAAACAATAAATCAAGTTCGAGTAATTCGATAAAAATTTGTAAATGAAACGTGATAAATAGTCATTTAGGAAGCATGCATATCCGTCCAATAATATTCCATCACACTTATGGATTATTAATTTTTTTTTATTGCTGATTGTTTTCGGGATGTAGTATAAGCTTTTAAAAGGTACTGATCTGCATTACATGTTTATTTAACGTACTCTTACTTATGAATCGTAACTATTGATTTTTTTCCTGTGGTCTAATTCCAAGAAAAAATGACCCTTTGCGCAGTCCCATTGGATTAGAATGCGCGCTACTTAGAGTTCCAGGTAATGTTTGAATCCCTCGGGGTGTTGAGGGATCACTTCCTAAAATTGTTTCAAACGGAAGTTATATAATTTATCTTAGTGAAATCTTTCCGGAATTTTACGCGAGTAATTACGCCTTGTTAAAGAATTATATAATTCCTCTAAGTTGCAAATAAAAGAAATCAAATGATTTCCTGTGATTATTTCCCATTAACAGAACTCTCTTTACTGCACGCAAAGGTATTCAGTGAGGAAAACGTAAAAATTATTTAACTAATTTTAAATATTCAACTAATTTTAAAAACTTAAACGACATTACATAGGCGGTGGAAAGCATAAATACATACATTTCAAAAAAAAAAAAAAAAAAAAAAAAAAACAGTGATTAGGAATGCATTGAAGTTATTTCTACACTATTATAATACATCATTCGTTTCTTCCGCTTCTGGATAATGCATTTTTTCTCTGCGTATCTAAAAGAAGTATTTTCGTCAAATTGCAATTATTTGTTGATCGCGCGAGGTATTTAATATCATTTGTTATAGATATGTCTGAAAGAGTCTTTCTTTGAATGATGTAGATTGGATGATTGAAAACTGCAGAAGAAACTAAAAAAAAAAAAAAAAAAATTAAACCATGAACACAATAATCCTTCCTTGTAAGCATACAAAAAGTCATGGGCTTATTTGGTAGCAATACAATGGTAAAAATAATAATAATGTCAAAATTTGTCCTTTCTAAGTTAACAAATTATTTAAAAAAAAAAAAAAGTTGAATTTACGGCAATATTAGATGTAATAAGAAAATTTACGTCTAATTTTACTACAATTTTTACGGGAAAAACTGCTGGCAACATTGCTACCAGCAATTTTTGTAGTAAATTCAACAGATTTTTCTACAGTGCACCGTATTGATCTTAAAGCTGTTGCTTCGCTCTATGGCAGCAATCATATGGCAGGATTGGTGCAGAAATCCTTCTCGGTTCTATGCACAGAGCATCTTGTCTCATCTAAAAAGCCTGGTGATCACCTGTGGAATTCAACTAATTAAAGATATGTAATCTAATTAAAGCCATATCAGACAGAAAAAGAATTTAAAAAAATATTATACAAAGCATCTTCACTCAGCTTTGCTTGAAATTTGCCTTTAGCTGAGCGATGAGGCTTTGTAAAAAGGATTATCTTTCGTGTGTTCAATAGGTAAGGATGCGGTATAAATACGCACATCTTTCCTAGCTTTAATTTTGATTGGTTAGAAAACGAACAACATTTATTATCTCACATTGGTCATTCATGTAGGGTAAGCAGAAAAGCAGCTATTTCAGGAAGATCAATCAATTACTGCTGAACTGAACCTACACTGTTCAAAATATTGTTCTGGTTACAACCAATTTTCGGTGCTGCAATATCTTTAACGCTAAGCTTTAACTCTAACTCTCCATGTTATGATTTCAACCAACAACGTACCAAATGATAGTTCAAATCATGACAATAATTTTAACAGTATAATGTTGATAAATTGAAATGTTGAACTAGTGATTCTCATGTGCTACAGCCATCACGTTGCAAATTATGTTGCTTACGGGAAAAACTGCAAAAGTAACTGAAATGCCCCATCTTCTAATTTTGTATTTATTCTGTGTATAAAAACTTCGATATATATATATATTAAAAAATCATACATTTCTGTGAAAAGGGTATCATGCTACTATCTGTACCTTTTGAATTATTGAATTTTTACTTCGTCTATGACTTTTGTATCATTTGGTGTATTCAAGACTAATAGACCTCGATGAAAATTTTGCATAAGATTTTATGGAAAGCATGAATTTTGCACATTTAACCAAATTTCAAGAATTAAATCTCTTATGCATGGTAACATAAGGTCGTACACAATAAAGTGTTCACCGAGTCAGGATTGAGGAATCCCATACACCATTAAAAATAAAGGTGATAAACCAGTTGCATTTGGCGCTAAGGGGTGAAAATGTGTTACCATTTGACACCCGCGGGCTTGAAAATGTGTTTGGGGTGCCGTTTTATCCCTCACTGGATGATTCGCGCTAATTAGGGTGCCGCCAATGCATACCGTTGGAAGATTTTCACCCCTTAGTCATATGTGCATGCTCTGTGATGTATGTGCTTCCCCTTCAACTCGCCGTCACTGGTGGATCATAGCAGCGATTTCTCCCTACGAAAACTATCCACACGCTTGCTCCATCCCAATTTCGTTATGGAAAACTTTTAACGAGCTTTTATATAAAGCAACCTTTGAATTTCAGGACATTTGAACATTTCAGGGAGACTATGAAGGTGAGCTTGATGGCCGAATGGTTAGAGCTTTGAGCTTGAAATCAGACGTTGTGGGTTCGAATCCTTCACGGGACAAAAGTCAGTTTATGATTTCTTTTATTATTGGGCACTATGGATTAGGGGTACCATGAACCATCTTTTCACCCTAATTAAAGGTGCCATTCTGGTTCATTTAGGGGTGTCACCAGTGAGACAAGCCTTTCACCCCTAAAAGGTTAAATGTGTCACCTGTAGTTTTAACTGTGTACGGTCTAATAAGAAATTACGTAGTGACCTCCCATTCCTTAAGATACCATACGATACCAGCTTTGGGAAGTATCCGACTATATAAATGTGTTAAAATAAGTTCATTAAATCTTCTATTTATCATTAACTCTAAATTAAAATGTGAATTTCAACTAATGTGCTTAATCAAAGTATATTTAGCATTTTGCTTATACCATTTTTATTAATTTTTTTAATATCACTTCACAGTCAATAAAAAATGCATATTGAAATGCATTTAGTCTCTGAGTCTATGGGATTTTCCGCTTGGGTTAATTGACGAGATGGTTCGTTTTCACATTGAAAGTTCTTTTAACTCTCTGACGGGCAATCCCGTGTTGATTAAACTCCAGTCTTCACTGCAATATAAGTATTATTTATAGTAAAATAATTATATTGATTTCATACATTTTTATTATATTGAACAATAATTAATACTCTGAAGGATTACATTCATATTCGCAATTAAGTTTTTAAATATAATGTTGAAAGAAACATCCTTTTTAACATTTACAAAGTTCATACGGATCAAGGGATTTTAAGACCAGAAATTGCTTCGATACCAGTATTTTGTTATGGATAATCTCTCCTGAAATAAGGCATAATTTCGCGCGTTAGAACTTTATTCATTTTTTATAAGAAAATATTGATATTTTACCTTGAAAATAATAGTATCCGTACGAACTGTGATTTAAAACAATATTTAGAGAAAACAACCTTACAAAATATTTAACACGTGATCACATCGCTAACTAAGCGTTGAACCAAGGGAATGAAAAATTTCTAGTAAGGAATCGAACCCGGAACCCTCTAAATAGCGCTCCAAGTGCCAAGGGGTCCGGGTTCGATTCCCTACTAGGAATTTTTTCATTCTGTTGGTTGTATGCTTAGTTAGAAATGTAATAAATCACGTATTAAATGTTCAATAATTTCGAGCTTGATTTCACTGTTGAAAATTAATTAAAAATTATACAAAATTACAATTTTCTTTTTTTCCGATATTGTAATAGGGTTTGATAGACGAAACTGGATACCGCATCCTTAGCAATTATGGGCGACTGAAAGGAAACGAGGTATTCTACTATCAAACGATTCTGTTAGTGGCTCATGTGTGTATTGAATACATATTTTACAAACTGAACACATATTTTAATTTGATGTTCTTTTTTTTTTGGTTCAGTTTATTAACTACTATTTTTTAGCTATTTGTTGAAGACACCATTAGTACTTTCTTTTCATGTTAATTGTATAGATCACAGCTTCTTGTTCTGTTAATGAAATTTTCATGTTTTAAAGAAATATGGTGTAATATTTTAAAACGAATTTTAATAAATAACGCTAATTTATAATTTATTTATTTTAACAGGACAAATTTTTTAGTTATATTTATTCGAATCTTTAATGAATTTTTTAAAAGTAACTTTTTAATACTCTTCCGAATAACTAAAAATATCGCTTATGAGAATAATTTATTTTAGCGGTCTCCACCTTCCCCTTTCACGCTTTAATGTTACAGCTCTTTAACTCATTACATGTAGATAAATAACGCCTGAAAATTACGATAACGAGTGGGATAATAATAAGCTACTAACCAAAAGAAAAAAAAAATTCTCCGTGACATGGAAATTCTGGTCATGTCCTTTTTGAAAAAAATTACTCCTTTGAAAACCATTTATTAATTACCGTTGAGTCATTGAGACAGTGAAGGCGAATTCGTGGAATCATTACTCGTCAGTGCGGAAGGGGTTATTTTTTTTCTGGTGTTTAGAATAGGTCAAATGTAATCCATGAACCTGGTGGTAAGTTTATTTGCGGTTAGTTCTATGTAATCAGGTTACATCCCTGGAGTAAAGGGAGCATAACGTTGTTATTCAAAAACATACTATAATTGAAAAGAAAATAAGTTTAATTCTTTTTTCTTTTTTTTTTTATCTTGCTTACGGTGAGCTCGCTTCGAAATTTTGTAGTATGAGTAATTGCCCTAACATAGGTTTCCTTCACGATATTGTCATTCAGGTTGGAATGATACAGTCATAAAGTTCGCGTAAAGAAGTCCGTGATTCAAAGCAGGCATTGTGCCAGAACACTTTGTGTGTTTTCACTTTTTACAACACATTCCAGTTTTCATTCATTTTCTAATTCATATTGCGTCCTGCAAAATTTTACATGTAAGTTTAACGATTTATAAAATAATAGCTATGGAAAGTATTTATATGGAGATTTGTATTTTATACTCTTAGATACTTATTTATCATATTCAATTAAAAAATAACATTAATTTCTATTTTTAATTAAATAAGCCATTGTATCCAAAAACTATGTGACGGAAAAACCCGGTTAGGCCGCTTAAAGGGTTATTATTATTTTTTTCATAAAGCCGTTTTGTAGCGGAAATCCAATCCATAGCGTGCAAAAAAATATATATACAGGTGTGTACTGGTAGAGAAAGAAGATATCATTTATATCAAATTATGCTCTTGAGAAGTATAGAAAAAAATGTTGTTTGTTTCTATGTCGATTGAAAGACTGGTTGTATAGGGTTTGATAAAGCAAAAGTGCCTTTAGGAACATGGTTAATCGAAATTCGTTAAAAAGGAACAAAAACACTTTTAAAAATCTTTAAAAATTTCAAAAAAATGAACAGATTATCTTTTATTTTCTAATATAGTTTCATAATTGATGTAGACAAAAATCAAGATAATACTGTAAAATATCAAAAATATTAATTTACGGAGACAGTTTACCTTATAATTGATCAAAATATCGATTTTGTTTTTAAATATTAAGTGAAAGTGTGTTTAACCTTCAAACCGCCGCAAACTGGTATATCAGTTTGCTAAGCTGCTTGTTTCACTCCAATAATAGCATTATTTAAATTAATATAGTTCTAAAATATAATCCAGTTTTAAGAAATTCAGTTATGATTAATACTCTGGATGGTTATAAAAAAATAATAAATAAATAAATAAAAATAAAAAAATAATAAAAAAATTATATCATGCTGAAAAGATACTTTTATTAGCATTTTTAAAAAGTTACAGATTAAATAACATTAAAATTTTACACTTTGTCTTGGAGGTCAGGGGGTTAATTGTGATTATTTTGACACCTCATTTTTACGCATATAGTATTTATGTCGCGAGATATTATACATTTTTAAAATACATCCAACGAAATTTCCCACACAGATGAAACCTTTAAGTAGCTTTTTGTCATTGTTCATAGTTTTTTTTTTACTTTCGTGTTAAAAAAAAAAAAAAAAAAAAAAAAAAAAAAAAAAAAAAAAAAAACCTGTTAGTTTCGCCTACAGGCAGGGTTAGATTTCGAAGCTAATTCTAATTTCACTAATAAAAACTAAATCAAGATTACCGATAAAAACAGTTTAACAATTTTACCTGGCCACTTTTGGCGAGTTTTTAATTTCATTTTTCTGTAAGAGGCTGGTTTTATCAGAATCATATTGAAACGGTATCCAAAAATTTATTTTTCCACGTTTCACAGCTCGAAATTTTTCTCACACAATTTTAGACTCTTTTTAAAAGTAAAAACTTTAAACAGGATGACGTGTTTTTCTGAAGAGATTTACAAGCGTCCTGTGTTTTTCTTTTTCTTTTAATACATTAGAGCTTGATTTACAGGAAATTATTTTTTTTAGTTCGACCATTTTTTTCGTTTTCAGGGCTATCACAACCGGACACCCGGTTCAAAATGTCCAGTTTGACTGCATTTTTTTTAATATCTAGAACTTACACTGTTAAAAATCTGCTGCATTTTGCTGCAACGCACTCCCATGCTTGTATAGAAATCGGTTACTTGGCCGTGAAATGGAGCTTTCTCATTGGTTGGAATAGAAATATTATATATAAGTGGTGGAGTGCGTTGCAGCAAAATGCAGCAGATTTTTAACAGTGTACGTAACAGCAATAACGAAAACTCGTGTAACAGGTACATTTTTGTCCTCTAAATCCAAAAATCTGTAAGATTACTAATTTTTTTTAGGAAGCTGAAATGCCTAGAACTTTTCACATAACTGCTATTTGGGTTATAGATAAAATTTTAGTCAGCATATAGATTTCTGTCACTTTACATCCGTAGAATTACAGATTTTTGTTTAAAATAAAAATTTGATTTTAATTTGTTTAAAAAATAAATTTAAATTTGTTTAAAAAATAAATTTAAATTTGTTTAAAAAATAAATGAACATGTTTGTCAAGAAAATTACAGACATTAGTGATGACGGGTTTATTGTCAAATTTTTTAGTAAATTACTTTTTTGTAATTGTTAGGTATTTTGAAAAAGTACCACACTTGTCTCTTTTGAAAACTCAAATTGTCTACATCTAAAAGGAACTTTAAGGCGCAACACTAGGCACAGAAAAAGACCCGGATGATAATGTAAAGTCTATGGGCGCGTGCTTTTCAAATATTTCGCCCAAATTTTAATATTTTTACATGATTTTTTTGCACAAGATTGCTGAGGACCATCCACAACCGGCTTAGTTTTTACTTTTTCAGTTTTGGTTTCAGATTTTTTTTTATTACTTTAACTTTCGGAACCGGTTTAAACCGGTTCTGAAATGGAAACTATCGTAATATAAAAAATATATAAGTAAAATCAAAAAAGTAAAAACTAGGCCGGTTGTGGATTGTCCTCAGCTATCTTGTGCAAAAAAAATCATGTAAAAAATGTAAAATCATGTAAAATTTGAGTGCGATATTGGAAAAGATCGCTCCCATAGACTTTACATTATCATCCGGGTCTTTTTCTGTGCCTAGTGTGGGGCCTTAACGGAATTATAAAGGCGATATTTGTTCAATCTGTCTCGTGTTCTTTTTGAAATTTCCAGAACTTGGTACAATTTTAGTATGAAAACTATACCCTAGATTCATTTTTTGACAAGCCCGTGTTAACACGTTCACTAAGCTCCAGGTCTCACTGCAATACAAGCAATATAAAGTAACATAATTGTACTCATTTAATAGATTTTTAATGTAATGAACAGTAATTAAAACTTTCAAGGATAGCATTCATATTCGCTTTTAAGTTTTTTATATAATTTTCAAAGAATCATATTTTTATTTTGGCATATAAAACAAAATTGAGAAAATAACATTACAATTTTGCCCTTTTGCAAAATTGTCGGAGGGTTAACATGAAAAAAAAATAGTTTGCCATAATTGCCATTTATTTTTTTTTTTTCTGTGACAATTTGATGAATAAAATGCATAGAGTGCTTTTTTTTTATTTTGGCTCGCTGTACCTTATTACTTCGTGATAGTGAATACCCGCTATACCCTAGTAGCCAAACAATATTGGACCAATATTGTCTATATCTTGGAGCAATATTAGCACATTGGCACAATATTGGTATGAAATATTGCTCCTATATTGGGATGTTTACATTTTGCCCTTGTTTAGTCAATATTTGCAGCCAATATTATGCCAATATTGGTGTTTCATTGGAAATATTACCAATAAAATGTCAATATTGGTTAAATATTGGAGTTTTATTGGAAATATTTCCAATGAAACGCCAACATTTGTACGATATAGGCGTTTTATAGGCAATATTTCCAATGAAACCCCAATATTGGAATATATTGGCTGCAGATATTGGCTAAGTAAGGGCAAAATGTAAACATACCAATATTGGAGCAATATTGACGCTTTATTGGTAATATTTCCGATAAATGAAATATTGGCGCAACGTTGGACCAATATTAGTTAGTTTACCTGAAACCACGTCCATGTTCGCAGTCTATTTGAGACGAATGGAAGTCAAGGAAACACCCTGTATAAAAACTTGTTTGAAAAGGTATTGTGTAACCCCAAATACCCCAGTGAGAAAGAATTCCTAGTTACTTTGAATTAGAAATCTCTTTTACACAGGCTCGTAATTGTTTCAGAGAAACCTTTTCAGATTAATCTTATGAGATAAAACAAATAGTTTAACTAGAATTATCCTATTTTTCACGAAATACCAGAAAATACCTAAATTAAAGAATAAGAATTTTCTAAGGTAGATTTCTGAAATTAGTGCTGTGGCAATTTCTCTCATATTTATGGACAGAAAAGAACAGAGAATAGTTTAAAATTAGCAGTTTTTAATAAAATCCCAAATAATATCTACCACAAAAATTTATATTTATCTTTTACAATTACCTAATGATTGTACATATTTTGTACAGATACTTTTCGGAAATTAATTTAATACATGTATGTTTTCAAAAAAGGCATGAATTGTGACGTATGATTTTTTTAACCTTCTCACCGCGTCGAATGGATATATTAGTTCACTAAGCTGTATGAATCACTGCAATAGAAGCATAATTGAAATTGGTATAATTCTACAGTTATTATCCAGTTTTATAAAATTAAACAATTATTAATACTCTCAGGGATTGATTAATGTAAATGTGAACTTAGCCTGTACACAATAAAATGTTTTATATCATTTTAGAAAAAAAAACATCTTTTTTCAGTAAAAAATGTCGAGAAAACAACATTACAATTTTGCTCTTTTGCTCGGCAGTCTGAGGGTTGAATCAAAAATCGATTTTTAGAACATTCAAATACACTGGTGGACAAAATTAAGAGATGGAAGGCATTTTCCCAAATATCTCGAGAAATACTGGATACAAATAAATGAAAATTGGTATGAATATAACTTATAGTATGACAATAATATGTGCAAAGTAAAAATTAAAGTATCATTCATTGACAAGAGTTACTGGCAACAGTCCAATGTGGACTGAAATTCATGATGAAAGATGGCAATGAAAGTGAGGCTTGTATGGTATGTGGTCGCCTCTAGTATGGTGTGTGGTCACCTCTGACAGATAGAAAGCATGCACAACAAGTATGCATACTGTTAATAAGAAAGTTAAGGTTTGCTTGTGGAAGAATCTCCCACTCTTCCACCAGAGCAGTTTTTAACTCCGGAATGGTTCTGGGTGAGGGTTGACGTCTCGCAATAGCCCTTCCAAGAGCATCCCAAGCATGTTCAATGCGGTTAAGGTCAGGAGATTTTGCTGGCCAATCCATTCGATGAATATCCTCGCTTTCCAGATACTCCTCAACGAACGTCTCTCTCTCTACAGAGACACAACTGTCTAGGGACCTTGCTGCTGCCACAGGAACATTAATTTCAAGAAAGACTGTTACCATGTGGCTTGGTGAAAGATGATTGTATGCCAGGAAGCGCGCCATTTGCATCCCACTCACTCCCTTCCACAAAAGAGAGCGTGCATAGTGGTGCAGACAGCACCAACACTTGGCACAGCTCCAATGGGCTAATGTTCTGTTCACAGATGAGTCCAGATTCAGTCTTCAACCTGATTCTCGGCGAATATTCATATGTAGGGAACCTGGGACCCGATACTATCCCAGTAACATCATTGAAAGGGACCATTATGCTGGTGGAGGACTGATGGTTTGGGCAAGGATCATGCAAAATATTCGCACACCGCTCCATGTGTTTCACACTGGTTCCGTGAATGCCCAGAGGTACAGGTAGGATATCCTACAATCCAACGTGCTTCTTTTTAGGAGTGCTGTTGGCCCTGAATTCATTTTTATGGACGACAATGCCCGACCACATAGGGCTCGCCTGGTTGAGGAGTATCTGTAAAGCGAGGATATTCATCGAATGGATTGGCCAGCCAAATCTCCTGACCTTAACCCCATTCAACATGTTTGGGATGCTCTTGGAAGGGCTACTGCGAGACGCCAACCTCCACCCAGAACCATTCCGGAGTTAAAAACTGTTCTGGTGGAAGAGTGGGAGAGTCTTCCACAAGCAATCCTCAACTCTCTTATTAAGAGCATGCATACTCGTTGTGCATGTTGTCTATCTCTCAGAGGAGATCACACACCATACTAGAGGCGACCACATACCATACAAGCCTCACTTTCATTGCCATCTCTCATCATGAATTTCAGTCCACATTGGACTGTTGCCAATAACTCTTGCCAATGAATGGCACTTTATTTTTACTTTGCACATATTATTGTCATACTATAAGTTATATACGTACCAATTTTCATTTATTTGTATCCAGTATTTCTCGAGATATTTGGGAAAACGCCTTCCATCTCTTAATTTTGTCCACCAGTGTACATGAAGGAATACAAAATTACATCATAGTCCCTCAAATAATTTTTTGGATACTATTTAAAAAAAAAAAAAAAATTAGATTTTCGGCAGATTGATTTTGATAGAAGTTTATATTGCGTCACTAATATTACTTGAAAACGAAACAAGTAATATTTATTTTATCATATACTATCAGGGGAAACGGAAAACCTTATAAATAGGCACATTGATTGAATATATCATAAATATCTATATTATAAAGATAAAACATGTCAGTAAATAATATGACGTCATATTGACGGCAAATGACCAATACATTTCAATTTTACTGGATTTTTTTAATTTTCTTAACAACGCAAAATTCGAAATTTTAGACCGTCAAATGTATAAAAAAATGCTCTTTTCAAAGAGCTACTTATTAAAAAAAATATGTTGTTATTTACCGAGATTTTTTTTTTTTTTTTTTTTTTTGTACTTTAAAAACAATTTAAAAACCTATAACTACAGAATGAAATCCAATTACAAAAGATTAGTCCGTTTGCACATAAAACAATATAAATAGTTCAGCATTTATTTCCGGCTAATATTCCATAAGAAAATTACAACTTCATCTTTATTTTAAATAAATAATAAAAATTAAAAAATAACAGACATGTAATCAAGCAATGAGCTTAAACCATTGCAGTTATCAGCAGACTGCTGTAAGTAGTGAAATATTTCAGTATTTCTTCAGCTTATGCTCCTGATAATGTGACCATTTTAATAAATTTCAAAACTTTATTAAAATATTTTTCATATAATCTTTTGTAAAAAAAAATTTCATGTAAGTTTTTTTTTTTTTTTTTTTTTTTAAACACAATTTTTGTTGTTTGCAAGTTATATATATATATATATATACATTAAATTAAAAAAAATCTAGTATTTTCAATTTTAAAAATATGGTTTTCATCTACTTTCAGTAACCCGAAAAAGCCTGGGATGAATTCTTTACTACTCTTAAGGATTCTGGTAACTCAGTGGCCGAATTCATCTCAGTAATGTTAAGTCTATGGCCGTTTGATGCATTCTTATATTCAAAAATATCTTCTCAGGGGATTAGCATTTTTCAGTGTTCTCTTCTTAAAGGATATCACATCTTTTTCTTAGTTATCAAAACATTTTTTAAATTTTTGCTCAATTTAATATTTTATGTTTTAAAAACTAATGACTTGGAAGTAAAATTTTAGCTCTTTATGTACAGAGTGTTTCACAAAGGACCCCTAACTTTAAAAATCTACAACTCGGAAACGGTGATAGATAGAAACATGAAACCAGTAGTGTGTTTATTAACAAAAATCGTAAGAATCTTATACATAAATCAGAAAATTTAGTTACAAATAGCGCTCATAGATGGCGCTGAGAGCGATAGGCGCTCTGTTGAGGCTGATATTGAAGTAACTTAGCACTAATGCGAATTAAGGAGTTTTATGCGGAGTAGGTCTTGTTCGAAAATGCACTTTTGCTGTACAATATATAGGGGGAACTGGGGTACATTGATACATGGGACACATTGATACACAGGATCATTACAAGAAGTTTCACAACAGCTCCAAAAGGTGATGCTAGTGCACTCAACTACATACAGAAAGTCTTAGAATAATTCAGTTGTTTGATGAAACGGGATGGGTGATTTATTGTTTTCGTAGATCAAAAGTAAATTTGACTTGTACAATTGAAATGGTATTATACAACTGTTCCAATGTTTTCAACCGAAAAGAATACTCTCCCTGGCAAGTAAAACTACTCTTTATTAGTTTCTCATTCTTTTTTGTTAGATAAATTATGAAGTATTGGATTTGAGACTCATTTTATTGAAAATGGCTGTATGCGGTACATTGATACAGTCTGTCGAGGCACATTGATACAACCTAAATCCTTTTTTAGTTTATTTTTTCATTACCTTTTATTGTTTTTTTTTACAATGAACTCCTTAATGCAACCATTTTTCGCTAAAAATTTCTAATATTAGTTTTTATTGAAGTGAAATAGCTTTAATTTCTTTATATTAGAACATTTTATAGTATTTTTGCAGAGAGAAGACGTACGAACTTACCCAACATATAGTGCTAGTAGAACTAATAAAAGGACGGCAGCCTAGAAAATCTCAAATTTATATCAATTCTCCAGAGAAAAAGTCTTTTCTACATGAAAAGTGTTATGTAAGAGAAACAAGCTTCAGGAAAGCACAGGATAATTACATAAGAAACAGAATTTTTAATATAATTATCCTTTATTTTCTGTTTATAAACCGATTTTTAAACAGAGAACTTGGTAATTTTTCATCTTTCTTAAGAAAAAAGCTAATGCTGGGGTTGAAGTACCAGATATGACAAAGTTACCACAGCCAACAATCAGACAAGGAACAGCCAGAACATCAGCTCATTATACATTTCATTTTGATTGCTTTAATATTGCTTACAAATAAAGTGTGGGTGATTTGAATTTTTATAAATAATATAAAATGTTTCAAAAATATGCATTAAAATATTTAATTGCTATAAAGGACGTCAAATACTAATAAAAACATTAAAAGATCTTAATAATTTTTACATGTTTCGATTGAATTTACTCAATCATCATCAGAAAAACAAAATACAAATAAACACAAAGATGGAAAATGACAATAAACTGTTACAAATGAAATTTAAAAATTTAAAAAAATAAAAATCACGCGCGTTATATTTTAATTATGTATCACATTGCTTAATTTTTAAATTATTTAACAATTCAATCCAAATATTTGGGATTTGAAAAGACAAGGAATCATTGCAGACCATTGAGCTTCTGACGTAAATTTCAATACTCTCTCTAATAAAAAGTTGCAAATAAAAATCTGACCTATAAATTAATCTACTTTCATTAAACAAAATATCTATGTTTTCTATTTGATTTAGCCTTGATAATGCGGTTTTACCTCTATTAAATTTTAAATTTTATGTCTGCAATGTCCTCTTTACATCTTATAACATATTGAAATTTACGCCAGAAGCTCAATGGTCTGCAATGATTCCTTGTCTTTTCAAATCCCAAATATTTGGATTGAATTGTTAAATAATTTAAAAATTAAGCAACGTGATACATAATTAAAATATAACGCGCGTGATTTTTATTTTTTTAAATTTTTAAATTTCATTTTTAACAGTTTATTGTCATTTTCCATCTTTGTGTTTATTTGTATTTTGTTTTTCTGATGATGATTGAGTAAATTCAATCGAAACATGTAAAAATTATTAAGATCTTTTAATGTTTTTATTAGTATTTGACGTCCTTTATAGCAATTAAATATTTTAATGCATATTTTTGAAATTTTTTAATGGACGTATAAGAAAACTTCTATTTGTAATTAATATAAAATGGTTTGCTAACTATTTTTCTATGAAAAATTTGCATTGGTGTTATTTTGTCTCTATTTTTTCCAGACGTATCAAAGTGTATCAATCTGCCCCGGGGATGGGGCACATTGATACAAATTACTTTTTTTTATTTTTTTTTTAAATTACATGCAAAAATAATACATAAAATAACGATTGTACATTTTTATAACACACTACACAGGCACTGATGAAGAATCTCGATAGTAGATTCGAAATAGCTATTTGCTGCTACCTTCTCATACTTTATTTGTGCATTTATAATCGTTGGATTTCTATCTTTAAACACTACACAGGTTTTGCGGACATCACATTGAAAAATAACTTGAAATTTCTGTTTTTTAGACACCAAAAATTTTTTTAGAAAAAAGCTGTATCAATGTGCCCCAGTTTCCCCTACCGGTCATCAGTTTCTGTAGTGGCGCATGGCCGACGTCTAACATTCCCTGATTCTTGAAATCGATTCTACAGCCTTGCAACGAAACTTCTGGCGATTTCATTAGCGTCGGTGGCATTTCGTTGTGTTTGCCCGGCTTCAAGTCTTCCTATAATACGCCATGCCATGGATTCTGGTAAATGATGTTATTGAAATATTTTCAAGTCTAGCTTTCTCAATAAATAAATAAATAAATAAATAAAGCTGGAGAATCAAATTTTACATTTAAGCAGTGAAACAGACATTTATGCAACTTCCCGATTTCTGCCCTATGTTCCTTTTCTGTTTGTTGACGTCATGAACTTTGATTTGCATATGAAATTTTTTTCTTCTGTTTCCTGCTAGGCTTTAAATTATATAACATTTATTTTTCGTTACTTATTGGTGTAAGTATTTGAGTAATTTCGTTAAAACCATACGCTCCCTTAATTATTTGGAGCAGTGTATTTCCAAATTCTGGGATACCACAGTTTGGACAAATACGTCTGTCTAAGTACAGTCTGACCATCGTATGTCGCCCCTCTTATATCTGGGCACTCTAAATTAAGTAGAATCTCAAAATAATATTTTTCGCAGCTCAACAGTGCAATTTTCTGACATATTCATGAGCTCATTTTCGATATAAATGATTACGATTAAATATTATTATTGAGGTAATTCTTTGATCGAACAGTTTTTTCATTTTTGTTAAACGAAATGAATCTTTAATTATAATCACTTGTGGTTTTGGGACGGCAGTTTTCTATATTCCAGCGCTATTCCTTCCATAAATTCGGTTTAAAGCAAAACTATGACAATATTTTCTAAACAATCTTCTCCTTTTGCATTTGGTAAGCAAAAATGAATTAAGGAATGAGTTAGAAAATAGCCAATTTGGAATTCAGAATAGCCCAAAGAGCTCTAGCAGATGCAATTTTTCCCATTCCTGTCCCTTTTTTTAAAATCTGTATGCTAAAACAAAAAGAATCCAGCTGAAAATGACCATTTTTTATTGTGCTCTTGGAACATGGAAGCAAAACACTCTCCAAGATACATAGACAGCACATTTGGTGGTTAATTTTGAGATTAATGAACAAAAATAAGAAATATCTTACCAGTTGAACAAATCTTACCGTAAAACATAATCGACTGAGATTTTTGCTGTCTTTGGATAATGGCTGTTTGACCAAAAAGTTCGACTTTAATCAACACAATATACTAATTCTGTAAAAGTTAATGTTATAACTGTTATGAAGACATGTTTACTGCATCATGTCTTCATAATGTAATACAATAATCGGATTTTGCTGGTAGACAAATATAGAGACAACTTTAGTGATTACACAGTTTTATTTCTGAAGTTTATCATCCACTGGAACTTTGTCGGGCAAAAACGTATGCCATCTTTCATAATATACTGTTAAAAATCTGTAGCAGACTGTCTAGCAATTGGACCGTTTTTAAAGCTATTCGTTTATTGGCCATATTATTAGGGGAACCGGACCATATTATTGACAATATTATGGTTAGAATAATGTTAAATTACGGTTATGTAACCGTTTTCTGTAAAAACGGTTGAATTGTCGGGACAAATTTCTGCAGGCTTTTAACCCATTCGTGCCCACTACCTTTTGCGCAAATTTTATTCGGTTGGCACCACTATTTTTAAAAGAATTAAGTTTAGTTTGTTAATTACGAAAATGTTTCAATTAAATAAAACAAAGAATGCTGTTCTTTTTTACCGGTGTCAAAAACAGTGCTACATGCACCTTTTGAAGCGTCCCTAAAAAGGGACGCTAGGCACTAATGGGTTAACAGTATGCATATGATTTACTGTACTTGCGACATTTATATTGCACATAATATACATAAAAATGAAGGGTTTCCACTCGGTCTATTTATTGAACACCATTTCAAAGGAGAATACTCTTTATAAATTTCGTAGAAACTTACCTCGAAGATAGTTTTTGATGCCATTGTTTCAGAAACCTGCCACTTTTTTTTAAATTACTGGTTTTTAAAATGCGGATAAGTGAGAGTCCTACAATGCTCATTGAACAAGTGAAACTAACAGAGTCCAGGAATCTTTGATAATTGGATTGCCCTATAATTTGCGATACCGCTTGTTTTTCAGAAAATGAAAAAAAAATGTACATTCTGTTGGAAATTTACATACTATTATCGAAAGGAACGGGAAATACATGAAATTCAGCCATTTATTTATCTATTTCAGAATGCAATATTTTTTTCACTATCTTAATTAATAATATGTTGCTTTAATTTTTTGTTCTATTTTAAGTACCCTAATTTCCTGCGTATAATCCGCGGATCAAACAATCATTTTTCAACCCAGAAATTTTATTAAATGAAATGTTACTTCTTAGATCGCCGTAAATATTTGCTTTCAAATACAAAAGAAAATTTCTGGGTCGAAAAAGAATTGTTTGATCCGCGGATTATACGCAGGAAATTAGGGTAGTATTTTACAGCCATAGCACAGTTTACAGTAAATCATTTTTTTTTTATAATTACATACAAAATCTATAAACAACTGATTAAAAATTAATAAGTGTAGTGCCATTCCATGGTAACTTACGTTACATTTTGAACTATTTTCAGTAATTTTAGTAATATAACGCACACAAAAAATTATTCGCAATGTAAATTTGACATGGTTTGCTAATTAAACTTATTCAAAGCCCAATTTAGATAAAAATTATCCAATTTTAATGTTATTTCTTAACTATTGGTAGTTTTATTTACAATGGTAACTGCCATTACTGAAAAAGGAATGCAAGTTATCATATAAAGTGTCATTTTCATTATCGTTTTTTAGGTAATTTCCATCCAAATTGACCCTTAGATGGGTTTCATTGACAAGCCATGTTAATTCTACATTCGAATATTTTTTAGTGTTATATTACTAAAATTACTGCAGTAAATTGTTGAAAATGTAACGTAAGTTACCATGGAATGACCCTGTATTTAAAATGCGGTTACAGTGAAAATGGAAGAAACATTTACTTCGGTTTTATAGAATATCAACATTTTGCCTAATGTAATAAATAAAGAATTACTCTAATATTTAATTACATGTAAATTTTTTGTGTGATGTATATTTTTGTTTACCATGATATTATTTGTATCAATCAACTAATCTTTGAACAAAGATGAGTTAAGTTTTATTTTTATTTTTTTAAATAAGTATAATTAAGTATATATACATTTTTTTAAAACAATAATAATTAATTAAAATTTTATTTGTGACGTTTACTTGATTAATAAAGGAAGTTTTAGATACAATAAAGAGTAGTGTGCTTTTTTTTTCTTTTCTAAGACTAGTATTCAATTGTATATTAGCTGAAGTTGGTGTTAGAGGAAAATTTTTGTTTTGACTCCTTGGTACCATAAAACACAGAGGTATTGTCGATGATAATATCTCTATCATATGATATATTAAATATTGCACAGATTAATAGTCTACCTATTTTTCGGATTAAAAAAATAATAAACTTAATTTCATTATTATTTTTTAAAGAGTGCAATAAACAGTTGCAAGGTTATTTGATCTTTTTATTTATAATCAGCCTAGCATTTAAAAAATATCATTACACAATCTCAAACCAAAATTTCTATCTTAGATTTTGTTTCTTAATTTTTAGTGACAACAATAGACGGGGAGTAATTATAAAAATATTATTTTTCCGCTCACCTTGAACGTAAGTAATTATCACACAAGTTATCAGTACATCTTTTCATTTTAAAATGTCACGGTCTCTTGCCAATAAGTATAAATGTTCGTAATGTGCGTGGTCGGATGATATTTTGACACAGGTAGGAACAAGCATATACATATAAATATATGTTCATCAAAGTCCAGGAAATAATTCACAGTTTTGACATTATGAAATATCTAACAGGAAGTAAAAAGATCTGTAAAAACCCTCAGCCCTGTAAGTGTTACACAAGTATATAGTACGAAAGAAAAATCCTCACTCTTAACCCTTTCGGGTCTGAATTTTTTTTTCAATTTTTAGAAAAAATTACTATTACGTTAATAACATTAACACTAACATTGTTTTGCGTACTATTCAATTATTATTCATTTGAGAATAGGATAAGGAAGAATTTTTGGAAATGTTTAGAAAATATTGTAGTACAAAAAAATTTAACTTATATTACAACTTTCTAATACTTTTTGCGCTTTATTACACATGATTCTTTCAGAAAAATTAGTTTTATTTTAAATTTAAAGAGTAAAATATAATATTTAAAATAAAAGAATTGCAAACAGCGAAAAGAGAATTCAGCAAATAATAACAATTTTTATTATTACTAAATGCCTAAGCATAAATGAAGTCATATACACTGTCAGAAATATTCGTCTTTATACACTACATTTTGCCTCATTCTCGAACAAATAATTTCTGTACTCCTGAAAGAGGTTATTTTTCTGTGAATCGTTCCTGCAAGTTTGAAGAAGACGAAGAAATTCCGTTTATTCCCCGCACGCATGCGCATTTGTCTTTTTCTTCTCTGTGTCGGCACATGCGCCACAAGTTTGACGAAATATTAAAAGATTAGCATAATATATCATCAAAAATGGGTAAGTACTTATTTCAGAATTTGATTTTAATCATTTCTATGTTTTCATTGTATAACTGTTAAATTATTAGGCATGTCTTTGGCACATGTCATAGATCTTTTTTATTATCTACACTGTGAAAAAAAGGAGCATTATTGCATTTAAATTGAAGTTATGAAATGCTAAATATACTTTAAATCCACACTATTTTCTGTAATAGCTCCGTTAAAAGTGTAAAAATAATCTCGGCATGATGGTATTTTATTCTTTAGTCGCAATTATTCCAATAAAACATCAAATTTTGCGTAAGAATAAACTCGGAATGGTGATATTCTATTCTACAATCGAAATTATTGATATGTAACGCTAAACTCAGTGCAAAGAAATGAATTTTCTATTTTGATTAGAATCGTATGTTTGCAGACGACAGATGCCATTTTACTTCCGCGTTTAATCATCGTTCCAAACTTTCCAATGGCAGGTGAAAAAGCAAACATAATGTAAGCAATATTATTATTATTCTTTGTAGATTTTTGACGTAAGACTAAATAATGTTTGCGTGTGTTTTTTCATAGCTCTCTTACTATGGCCCGGATGCGAAAGTCATGTCACCAAAGCGTCGAACGATTTGAGTGATTCCCGCAAAGTCAAGAATACTTTGATATGCATAACTGTAGTTCTCGCGTTTTATTTAATTATTGTGATTAAAAAATACATATAACTGTGTTTTACAAGGCGGATAACATTTATAGAAGGTATTTATATTATTTATATTATAATATTCTGAAATTTTTGTTATTAAGAGAACTGAGAACTGTTATTTATTGTTAACTAGAATTGGGTTTGACTTTATCAGTTACCTGTGATTATCAAATGATGTTACAAACTAGATTATGAAATATTCTTTCGATTTCATGTAAAATCATGTTAAATAACTCTATTAAACATAAAAATGATCTGATAAATGTAAATAATAGTCCTAAGAATCTTAAAAATTTTTGTATTAGTTTTCTATTTTATTCAGTGGTAAAATATGTAAATATTTATTTCAGGGTAGATGTGCCAGTAATCAACCTCTTTCCAGTAATGAGCCGCCTCACAGTTTTTGGTTTATAAAAAAATAATAATAAATAGTTACGTTTTTATTGTTTTTTTCTTAGCTCCTCCTTGCATGTTTTATAAACTAGATTACTTTTTTAAACATTTCATTAAAGCAATTAGGAAACAGAAAATAACTGTTCACTGTTTTTCTATTGAAAATCTTAATGAACATGCTGAAAGCTGAATTTATTTATTTAATATTTTTATTTACTTGTAAAAATTGAATGTTTTTGTTTGGATATGAATCTTTGAATTTCATATACCAATGGTCATTTACAAAATTTTATTTACTAGTTTTAAGATTTTAGGAGGGGTGTGTAATACTGCGTTTTTGGGTGTTTAGACATATTTCTATTATTTAAAATTAAATTTTTATTTCTGTTGGGAAATGTAACTATGGGGATTTATTATTAATTAATATTGATAAATTAAATATTGTTGAAAGATTAATATAATATGAAAAAAGTGGGATATCATACTTATAACTATTAATAAAAAATATTTTTAAAAGAAATTCCTTAAGGGGGTTCATTACTGGCACATCTACCTTATAACCAAGATGGAAATAGTGGACTAGGCCTGTCAATGTAACTTTATTTAAATGAGACGGGGACACCACATTAAAAAAAACGAGCTGGTCGCTTACCTCTTTGGGTGGCATGGAAACAGCGACAAATTTTATTTTAATATTAAAAAAAATTAAGTAAATATGCCAATAATAGGCACTATTGACACTTTCCAAATATTTTATTGCATGTTTTATAATCTGGTTTATTGTTGAAAATCTTAATCTAATTATCTGTCCAGACTTTTTTTTTTTTTTTTTTTTTTTTTTTTTTTTTTGTAAAATTGTGAAAAATATAATTTTGTAAATTTGAAATGATCCATCCATTCAGGTTTTTGTTTACATTTTTCAAAGGAAATATATGTGTGTAAAATGAATATATTTTCTTTATATGTGTAAAAGTAAAGATTAGATTTTAGTTTTTAACTATCAAATTTGAGAAAGGTTCAGTTTAGAGATGGAAAATTTTTGTCAAAAGCCTATTTTCAGGACAAAGAATTTTATAAAGGGTGCTGTTTTGAGATTTAAAAAGTTTTGTGAAGGGTCTTTTAAAGGACCCAATTTCACCCTAAACAAATCACTTAGAAAGCAGATAGTAAAGTTCAGTTCTCAAAAGCATAGGAAAAGAAGATGCTCATGGGGTGTAAGCCCTTCTTTTTCAAATAAAAAAAAAATTTTAATTCACAGGAGTTCTTAAAAATCTATTACTGTCAATTTTCAATATTTTATTCATCATCTATGACAAAACAACTCTGTATGCAACAAATTACTATTAACTTTATTAATTACATTGATTGTAGCTTTGAAACTATTAAATATTAAAAATTATTATGTTCGATTAATGTTATCATAAAGGGAAATATTTATGATTTATATCTACATATTATTCATATTTTTATTAGTTAAATAAGTTAAAAGAGAATTAGCCTATGTTGTATATTAATATAAGTGAAAATGCTTTCAGTGTTTTTAGAAAATGTGTATTCTTTGTTTGATGAATATTCATCTTATAAATTGAATAATATTTGACGAATATTGATCTATTTTTATCGTATTTTTATATAAAAATTTTTAATGATTAAAAAACAGTAATAATCTTTGGAGGATTTGGAAAATTGTTTTCTTTCTTTTCATTTGAACACACATTTCTCCGTCTATCCTGATCACGTGACTCGGGGCTTCATTTTCGCTTCCAGGCCTTAGTAAGAGAGCTACGCATTTGCTCAAAATACAGAAAATCCCCCCCCCCCTAAAACGAAGCAAAAAAAACGGACTTCCATCAAAAAACAAATTTTCTCTTGCAACGAAGGAAAACATGACGGACATTCCTTCAAAAGACGGAAAATCCCCCCCCCCCCTAAAGCAGAGAAAAACATAACGGGCGTTCCTTCAAAAAACAGAAAAATTTCTTCCCTAAAACGGAGAAAATAATAACGGACTTCCATCAAAAGACGGAAACTTTCAGTCTTTTAAAGAAAAAAAAACATGACGGACGCTCCTTCAAAAAACAGAAAAATTTCTTCCTGCGACGGAAAATAAAAAGACGG
Organism: Maratus speculifer; assembly: GCA_964019185.1. Lineage (NCBI taxonomy): Eukaryota > Metazoa > Arthropoda > Arachnida > Araneae > Salticidae > Maratus > Maratus speculifer. The sequence goes on from OZ025299.1 coordinate 50,131,026, forward strand.
ATATCCGTCTTTTTACAGAAATTTGCTGGCAGCACTGCTGCCAGTACTTTTTCTGTGAATTGACGGAAGTTTTTTTGAGAGTGTAGTAAATGCATTGACATATACTAACATTACTACATGCATGTAGTAGCAAAAGTATTTCTTAAAACAAATTAATACCCCTTTAAAGGACATGTACTATTAATAGTACACCTGGCCCGAAAGGGTTAATTATACAGTTCAACAAAGTATCTGTTTCTCATAAATTTAGCTATAACTTTTAATATTCAAAGATTTTGAAAAGAAATACGTTATTAAAAAGATTTTATCATACATAGTTTTTAAAATATCTTAAAAAATGTAATTCTGATGCTTTTTTGTAATAGAGAATGTGACATATGCCCTTTGTCATTTTAATTTTTAATAAAATGATCAAATGAAAATATACGTAGCTCAAAAGTACAGTTACAATATTAAAAAAATAAGGTTTTATTTGTTTTTTAGACAAAATAAAGAGAAATTTTATAAGGAAAAAGGAACTGTTTAACAGAATTTTAATTTATCTTCCTAAAATTTAAAGAAAACAAACAGTGTATATTGAGAAACATAGAAATTATTAAAATATCTTCAACAGTTAGCTAAACAATAAACAACTTTTAATTACTGTGAAAATTTCACGGAACTTTAAGGATTCTTAAAGGCGCAACACTAGTCACAGAAAAAGACCCGGATGATAATGTTAAGTCTATGCATCTACAACCGGGCTAGTTTTTATTTTTTTATTTTGGTTTCAGATTTTTTTTTTAATATTTTAACTTTCAGAACCAGTTTGAACCTGTTCTAAAACTGAAACTATCCTAATATAAAAAGAATACAACCAAAATAGAAAAAGTAAAAACTAGTCCGGTTGTAGATTGTCCTCAGCGATCCTATGCAAAAAAAAAAGAAAAAACCATTAAAAATATTAAAATTTGAGTGAGATATTTGAAAAGAATGCCCCCATAGACTTAACATTATCATCCAGGTATTTTTCAGTGAGTAGTGTGGGGGCCTTAAGTTTCGTTCCAGTTTGGATTATAGACGATTCCCTATTACTCGCAGAGTAGTCTCTACTGCATTCATTTGCGTTATTATGGTGTTTGTACATAATGCATGAATTGTGTGACTTGCTACTATAGGGTGTATTTTATGCAAAATTATAAATATGGATTGTGTATACATAAGAATCTCTAAGAAATACAGTATTTAATTTCCTTTAGAAATGTTTATCGTACTTTTTCTACTCTTTTGCAATTCAGTAAGGCAGATAATTTTAATTGGAATAATGGTACAAGGAATTGGAATAAGGATTGTATGACCCTAAATATGCATATTGCATAAATTGCAAGATATAGGTAAAACTAGGGAGGATTTCGTCACCAGTTTACAAAATGATTTTTATTTTATGTATTGAACCTAGAATAATGTTTTATATAGCATTTTATTCGTTATACAATCAATTGTAAAAAATACTATATAAGTGTAATACATATAATACATACATCTAATACACAATACATATACAATACGTAATGCATATACAAAATAATTTTATTAATAAAGCTAAACTAAAATAACTTTATCCTCCTCAGTCCTGAGACAAATTTTACGTGGCACTACAAAAAACAGTTTAAAATTATTATAAAAAATCTCCAAAGATGCATCAGTCAATATATCAATGCTTCCAACATGCAAGCATCCATCTAAAAAGTCTAGATATAATTTTAACAATTCTAGAAGCATTTAAATTTATTTAAAGGGTGTTTTTAAGTGTCGCCTCCAGGCGACATTGGGAATGAGGAGGTTATAACTAAAATTCTTTAACTAATTATTTTTTAATCTGTCAGCTACATACGATCATATATTTATACTCTGCCACAAAATTTTTTTTATCGTAATCGGTCGAGTACTTTAGGAATTATGGAGTTCTTAGCTGAACAGAACAGTTTTTCGGAGAGGTAAAAATCTTAGATACTTCTAACTTGTGTGACGTGTAACGGTTGGGTGTTCGTGCTGGGAGTTAAATGCAGACATACTCAGAAATTAAGATAAAAAACACAGTTTATTAAAATGATAAGGGCTCAAGGGAAGTGGAGCAAGTCTTAATTTTTTACAACTGAGAATACTATGAAAAGACTAAACGTATACTCACAGCTCCGGAAACTAGCTCAATCGGGGCAACTCTGATTACTTCTCACTATCTTTCAGCTAAACTGCTAAATAAAATCTAATTAGACAGCCCGTGGCTGTAGATATCCTTTATTCACTTGAGATAATCAAATGCAATTACTATTAAATTTCTTACCACGGCCAACTTCTGTTTTCGAATACCGAAACTTCTTCACAACTCACTGGAGGCTCGAAGCTACTTGCAATCTGCTAGATACCAGCGGGAAACACACTTCGCTGGTTAATATCGCTAGAACGCTCTGCTGGCTACTGCCAGAGACACCACTCTCGCTATCTGATGTCGCTAGTCACACTCCGTCTTGGCTGGCTAAGGCCAGAGACACCCTACACACACTCAAACTCCAAGCTTTTATACGCTGCAAACTGAGATACTTCACATTTACATATTACTACTAACCGCGAGCCTAACTGCAGAATCCGAAAGAGACACACACACTCTAGAAAGTTAAAGTAAAAGAGAGGATAGATGTCGCTTTTACGCTTACACATGTTAAATTATTGACGTCACGATCTCAGAAATACTAAAGTGCCTTTATGCAAAGGTCACTCCCTCACAGACGTTTTTGCACAGTTTTATCAAAAACATTAATTAAAGTATGTATAAACACTTGTATAAATTTCAGTTCCATATACAGATGAGTATGGAATGTTACAGTAAAATTAAAGTGAGTAGACGGGGTGTCCCAATCGTGTCTTCCCTTAAAAACTTAAGAACTGTCTTAAGAACTGTGTTAAGAACCCTTAAGAACAGTCTTTCCTTAAGTATTAACTTTTAAGACTGCTACTTTCATTAGTTACAAAACTTTCTCGTCTTTTCCACTGTCTCTCTTTACCTACTGTAGGTGTTATTTAAATGGAAAATAATTCATATCAATTTCCAAATTTCAATTTCATTAAGTATTTTTATGCAGTGGATACTATAACAATTTTTCACAATATTTTTTCTTTATTCAATTTTAAATATTTTCTTTACCATCATCCCATTTTAATGTAGATTTACAAAATAAATTTACATTCATTTTTTATATAACTATTAACCTTTCATTATTTATAGTGTATAATATAAATATTTCCAAAATCACTTAATTAAGGGAGCCTTGATCATCTGGTCAACCCTACCTCACAATAATTGGGCCAAATTTCCCCACACAGCCTTTTTCTAAAGAATAGCACATCGTTATGTTAAGCCTAACTTACTGTAAATTCCTTATGTGTGGATTGAAAATTCAATATTTCTCCACTACTTAAAACCTGCTTACTTAAATTTCCATGATATATTTTACCTAAACAAAATATTTCTAAATATTTCTAAAAGACAAAACTTTTAAGATGAAAACATCGCACAATTGATTTTTCCATACCTGTTTCGATTATCTGTATAACAAATACAATTCTTTGAATATTGCAGCAGCTTTGACTGATACCTAATTGAAAAACTCTGAAATTCTTTTAAATATGAATACAGAGGGATGGATCAAGCCTCCCTTATGGTTAACCTTCCCCAGTCTCCACTATATATTTTGTGTGAAAGATATATGAATGTAAACTAAAGATGTCTGTACATAAAGCAGAGTATATAGGTACAATTTATTTAGTATGAAATGCAAGGTACGGAGTTTATTTCTTAAATCAAATTTAAAGTAAACTTTATGATTGTACGTCATTAGGATTCAGTATTTTGCTTGTATAGGAAATTTCTTGGGAAAAATGTGTTCTTCATTATCGGAATAATGCACGCATCATATGACCATATGAGCAGTATTGAAAATTTCTAGACTAGGCTCTGAAGCTTTCTGACATTACTAGTAGCTTGTAAAATCAATATTTATTTTTCAGAAGCGCGCAAGTTTCATATTTTTAAAACTTTTACATTTGCACACGTACAAAGCAAATATTTTTGCATATCCATGTCAAAAATTCTCTAAGGCTCACTCAAAGATGAAACTGGAATTTTTTTTAACCCTTTCGGGTCTGGTGTACTATTAATAGTACATGTTTTTTCATGGAGTATTATTTTGTTTTAAGAAATACTTTTGCTACTATTTATATGTAGTAATGTTAGTATATGTCTATGCATTAACTATATGACTTCATTTATGTTTCAGTATTTAGTAATAATAATAATAATTTTTTTTTTCGAATTCTCTTTGCGCCGTTTGCGATTCTTTTATTTTAAACATATATTTCACTCATTAAATTTAAAATAAAAGTTACTTTCCCGAAAGAATTGTGTGTAATAAAGCTAAAAAAGTATTAGAAAGTTGTAATATAAGTTAAATATTATTGTAATACAATATTTTCTAAACATCTCCAAAAATTCTTCTTTAACCTATTTACATATGAATATTAATTCAATAGTACGCAAAACAACAGTATATATTATCTTCCAGACAATGAAATATTTGTTAAACACTCATTAATCTATATGGATAGCTAGTGTTGAAGTTATTAAGTCAAAAGTAATTTTTTCTAAAAACTGATAAAAAAATTCGGACCCGAAAGGGTTAAAAAAGAAATACAAACATTGCTAACTCAAGAAAGTACAGTACACAGAATCCGAACACCGGCTACATATCTAATTGATCCAAGAAAAAACTAAAAGTACAGTCAAATGTGAGTCTTTGAGACAAGAAAATGTAAGACTTTCTCAATATTGTATAATTTTTTTGGCGATCGGAGGTTTTTTCAGATACAAGTACACTGAAAGAGTCATAACCACTGTATTAATACTAGTGTCTTTGATGGAAATTTACACCTTGTTATTAAATCAAATTATACAAATAAATACTTAAAAGGTGCTGCAAAAATATAGATATTATTTATTTATTTTACCTGAGATCTTTCGAATGCCCACGCATTCATTTTCAAAGAAACATAAAAGAAGTATTAAAACTAGTGTCTTTGATGGAAATTTACACTTTGTTATTAAATCAAATTATACAAATAAATACTTAAAAGGTGTTGCAAAAATTTAGATATGACGTCATTTCATATAATATTCCTACACTCTGGTACAATATCCTTGGTGTTTCGATGAATTCATCGTGACTTTGTTCATACACGCAGACTCTTTTTGTTTTTGTTTAGCTTTTTTATGTTTTCTATTTCTAATCAATTAGCTTCTTTTATATTCATTTGAAAATGAATGCGTGGGCATTGGGCATTCGAAAGATCTCAGGTACAATAAATAAATAATATCTATATTTTTGCAACACCTTTTAAGTATTTATTTGTATAGTTTGAGTACGCTGAATTTCAAATCTAAAACTTACATATTTTCTGAGAACAAACTCTGTGTCAGACAGTCAGAAAAATAGGCTTTCGCCAGATGAACAAAACCCTAAAAATACAAGAAAGTAACAGAAATTTGTGTCTAAAAAGTTGTATTCTGTGATTTTAAATTGTGACCTTTTAAAATGCATCCTTATTATTTTGTATTTTTGTTTCTGTTTTTTTTTTTGTTTTTGTTTTTGTTTTTTTGCGAATCGTACTAAACTAAACGGCCAAAGTAAAATATCAAAATGTAAAATTATTCGTGTTAAAACAATATGTGTTTGGAATTCTCTTTTACGTTTCTTATTAACCGCATAATAAATAACTTTTAGTTTTTTTATGACGAAACTAACGTCAGTGTGATTGAGACCCGGTACTTTTACCTAATTCTTTAACACGTTTAACCTCACAAAAACCACAATTTATCGATATCTAGAAATCATTCGTAAAAAATTCAACAAAGAAACTAATAGAAAATGAAGAAATTTGATTAAATGAATATATATATACACAGGGTGTTTAAACATATTAAGAACAATTTTGATGCTTAAAAACAAAGAGAAACAACAAGCAAAAATAACTGGCAACATGTAATAACGTAATAAGAGAAATATTAGCTGCTATGAAAAAATATCGTCTGCTACTTAAATGGCAGACGAAAAAAATGTGTGGCTTAAAGGTTATATATTTCATTTTCCGAAGAGAATTATTCATAATCCATGATTAGAAGTCGTTGCTAAAAGCATGGTTTTAACGTGTCAAAGCATAAAATAAGTGATATTATTAATTCCAAAAGAAAAAATCGTCAATATTTAACCCTTTATCTATCGAATTATGAATTCATAAAAATTTTACTTTCTACAGAATTTTACGTAAATTGTTTAAACTAAGTTAAAAGATTTGCACAATCATTTAATAAATTTCTGAAGGATTTTAGAAGGATTGAAGAATTTAGAGGAATTAATTAAATTTGAATTTACGACGATTTTATGCAATATTTATAACCCCATTCAATTTTTTTATTGAAAATTCTTTTCTTAGTATTTTGTAGTATTATAAAATGCACAAATATGATGTTCTTACAATATAAATATTGAAGTATTTCTATATTCAACCCCCCCCCCCTTCCCTCAGTGGCAAGAAAACTGAAAAGATACAAAGTCAAAACAAATCATTATTTTAAAAGTATTTTTGTTTTGTGTAACCAATAATGCTTTTGGAACAAAATAAAGTAATGCATCTGTAATTCATTCTAAACAGAATTAAAACTAATTGACGTATTAAAATAATTTTATAAGAAGTTATTTTAATGGTATTTATATGTACCGTCGGTAGATAAAGGGTTAAAGTTATCAAAGAAAGAAAAGACCAAAAGAACTATCCAAAGAAGTTACGACCGTCTGCCTTTAACATTTATAAAGTGCATTCTATAGTTATAATGGAAAATCCAAAATCTAAAAAAACTAACGCAAAATCTTTGCATACATCTGCAGCAGCTGTAAATAAAATATATAATAGATGTTTAAGTTTAATTTTAAAAAATGGCAGTTTATCTCCAGCTACCAAGACATGTTGTCGAGTGAAAGACAAGATGTAGAATAATATATGATTTCATTTATCAGGTGATAAATGGAAAAATTGTCACAATTGATGCAGCGTGGAGTTATTCTACATAACTGTAATAAAAAAAAAGAACGATTTCTTTAAAGAACAGACACCAAAAAGACTTACAACTTTGGTTCAAATGAAGTTTCTCTAAAGCTGGAATATCTTACAACAAAAATTCAAAGATCAGAAAAATTAAGAAAATGCAAAATTAACTGAGCTAAAAATCATGCTTTTCATATTTATTTTCAGATTTTATAGCTGTTTCTGTAAAAATCACGTTTTTTCCTAGAAAATATCCAAACGATTTTTCTTACCCCTTAAAACATAAATTATTGCACAAAATGGATATTAATTACATTTAATAACCTTTTATCGATATCAAAAGATCGATATCGCTTTTATTTTACTCTTTAATTTAAATTATTTTAGTGTGTGTTATCCCGTAAAAAATAAACGTATCAAAATTAAGCTTCTGTGCACACACAGGATTTTTGAATCCCAAAAGAGACATTTCTTTTCTCCTAATGAACATCGAAAAGACTTTCCTTCACCCATTCCTTCTAGACCTTCTGTACACGCGTAGGATTTTTTTATCCCAAGAGCCACATTTCTCCCCTCTTAGTGAACAGAGAAAAACCTTTCCTTCACCCTTCCTTCTCGAGTACGCTTTACGGATGGGAGCCGATTTAGTATAACGAGCGATTCTGGACGTTTACACATCAGGAGTGAGCAGGAAACACTTAACCCCCACTCCAACATCATCGAAGATACTTTAGGGGGTGCCAGAGTTCTTGTTTAGGGCGGTATAATGCTTGGTAGCCATACAAGCTGTAACATCTTCGAAAGACGTTCAATATCTGATGCCTGTATTGCGTCGACAATTGCCTAACGTGCGTCTTTTTAGAGATATTGGGGGTCCAGACTTCCTCTTCACGGACGACAACGTTCTCGGTCATCGTACAGCGGTTATCAAAGAACTCTTGGAGAGTGAAGATATTCAACGCATGGTTTGGCCAGCAACATCTCCGAGCTTGAATACCATAGAACACATGTGGGACCTTTTCTGGATACGCTTGGCATCATGTGACCTGGCGCCGGTAACGATTCCGTATCTGAAATTGGCGTTACAAGAGGAATCAGACTCGATGCCTCAACAGATCCTAGACTACCTCGTCCTCAGCATGGACAGACGTTGGAAATCCTTCATTGCAGTCCGGAGTGACCATATACCCTATTAGAGCGTAATTTTTTAAGCTATTGCATAGCTTTCATCGCGGGCTTTGAGCGCAGTGACCGAATCTAGAAATTCCGTAACGAGAAAACCAACACTTCCGTAACGAAAAAACCTAACACTTCGGCTACACTCTAAAAAATAAAAGTGTAAATTAAACAAATTTACATATATATGTGTGTAAATTCCTAAAATTACACACCTGACATGAAAATTACCCACTTTTTGCAAAGTTTTACCTGTTTTTATGTGCATTTTAGCTTAACAGACTAAGTGTGTATTTTGTTATTACTTGAAAAACATAAATAAATGTGTAAATGCTGAAAAATGTCTGAGTTTACACAAATTGGTACGTTATTGTAATTTACACATAATGATATACACATAGGTAAGAGTGTAAATTTCTAAAGTCACCCACTTGTCATAAAAAATACCTATTTTAATGTGTATTTATTTGTGGCATTAAGTTTGTAAGTTTGTTATCAGTGCATAAACTCATAAAAATGTGCAAATGTAGATTACTCCTGAAATTACAATAATTATTGTGTTGAAAAAATTATAAATGCGTGAATTTTAAAGTAGACGTTACGAAAGGGATAGGAGGCTTACATATTATTCAGAGCTACACTTTTTATTTTAGTAAACCCATTCCATAAATAACATGGTGTCATTGCTTTGCTGTAACAGTATTTTTAAGTAATAAATTAATATATTTATATATTTTTATAAGATACTCTGACCACCTCTCTCACTCTCCCCGTTTCAGCAGCACGTGAACATTTAAAAGAAGTTAAAAAATTTAATTTCGACACATGTAACAAATGTAACAAATATTTTGTTACATGTAACGTAAAATTTTATTCATTTAATAAGTAAATTTTAATTTCGTTTTCCGAATTCCCTTTTAAAATTTGTACATCAAATATAAGAATGCTTGATTATATAATTATAGGTTTTGATTAAATCGCAATTTCTTTCAGTCATCGCACAGACTGCTCTTTTTCACAATTTTACTTGTAATTTTCAGTAATAGTGCTAGATTTCATTCTTAAAGCGACATTAGGAAGACTTCATAACGAGGCATTATAAAAGAGATATAATCCCACTTTATGCTTATTCATAAAATTAAATTAAATTTTTTGTACTGTTGGTATTCTTTTTTGCTGCCCCCCCCCCCCCTTAATTAAAAGGATAGTAGTTTAATCTTCACTAAAATCTAAAAACTATTTCGAATTCATTTAATATGTAATATAAAATATAATTCATGTAATTAAGATAATTCTAAATTCGTATCCTGAGTTATTTATACATTTTGCACATCAAATATAAGTATGCTTGATTTTACCCTAAATTATTTGAGCCGTCTGGTAGCTTGTAAACTTTTATCCATATCAAAGTTTAACTTGTAATTTTAGTTTAACTTCAGTTTGCAGTGCAATTGATGGTTGTATTCAGGAACTACATCAACCCCGAGTTAGACGCGAATCTAGCATATAAAACTAAAATCGTAATCTTCGTTGACTTGGCTTCATCATGTTTAAGTTGAAAATTAATGGTGGGTCCAGCTGATTGCAAGCGCTCTCGTTCAGAAAAATATAGTACCGGGTGATCCAGAAGTTACGGGAGTTTTGAAATGTTAATAATTAGAAAACTATATACAATAGGAAGATGCGGTTTTCAGATATATGCCCAGAAAAGCGTGGGATTTATGTTTATAATGAGTTTTTTTAAAATAAATAGTTAAAATTTTTAGCAACAGGTGGCGCTAGTAAAAGAACATGGAAAGTTTTATTATCATGTATTATATAAGCAGATGAAATCATTGCGCGACATCTTTCCTGAGATTATTGATCAGGTTTCTCTTTAAAGGTTCTTAATGTTCAAACTCGTTTCCGAAGGTTAAGAAAATTGCGTTTAAAAGAAATTTCAATGTGAAATTTGATGTGTAACTGCTAAGCTAAAAAATGCTTTCTTTGCATGAAAAAGCTTTGTTAGTTATGCAGTTTTACAAAAAGGAAGAATCGGCAAGTTTAGCATTGCGTTCTTATCGCAATATGGGTACAGTGCGTGGAATCAAAACAAGAAAAGGATCGATGACATTACAAACCTGAAGGCTACGATTAAAAAGTTTGAGGAAACAAGCTTATTGGAAGATCCTCCCCACATCGCTTCTCCTGTCACGACGATCCTGAGGACTACGTTTAGAGATACCCGTTCATGAGTTGCAATTTTCAAAACGAATGACTTCCAAGATCTCCAGATCTTACTCCTTGTGACTTTTGGTTGTGGGGCTACTTGAAGTCTCATGTGTACAGAGATGGGCCTATGACAGAGGCCTGACCCAGCTGAAAGAGGCTACACCAAAGTGTTTCAAAGATATCCCCTGAATTGCTCTTTAATGTTGTGCAGGCTGTATTACATCGTCTCATGGCAGTACTTAAAAGTTATGGGCGTCATACAGAAAAGTTGTAACCCTTGGACACAGACTCTTTATTTTTAATTATCTGTATCATACCATAGCACTATTTTACTATCCAGTGCAGCGCCACCTGTTGGCAAAAAGTGTAACTAATATAACATATTTTTTGTTATTAAAAACGAAATCCCACAAGTTTCCAAGAATTTCTGTGAAAACCGCATCTTTCTATTGCTTATACTTTGCTAATTATTAGCATTTCAAAACTCCCGGAACTTCTGGATTACCCGGTATATAATAAGTTATTCTCTTATAAAATATAAGGTATGTAATGTCATACGTCCGTATTACCTCCAATTCTTTTTATCTGATTTGTTTATATTTATGTATAAATGTATATGATACATGTTGGATTGTTTTTTACGTATAAGAATTTTTTACACGTATAATTTACTTGCCTTAAAAAATGTCAACATTACATAATTCCTGATAAATGTCTATCAAAATAACAACTGTTGTATCTAAAGTCATTTATTTCGTGAAAAATTTTCATCTGAAAAAGAATTTATCAATGTATGTTAACAGTAGCAAAATAAACATTAACATCCTTTTTTTCGGGGGGGGGGGGGGGGGAGGTGTTAAATTTTGGTTCGGTTGTGTGGAAGATATTATAGTTTATTTATAAACTATTATACAAATGTATACCATATCTATAAATTATATATTCTGATTTATAATTTAAACAATTCATCTGAGTTTTATTTATTTATTGAATTTTTTTTTAATTATGAAACTTATAATGTTAACTAAGTTTATCATCGATTAAAACTATAGCGTTGCTTTTGAGTTTCTACGTTACATTTCCTAATTTTAAGAAATCCTAATTTTTTTTTTTTTTTTTTTTTTTTTTTTTTAATTTTTTATCTTAATTACATTAAATTTTCAGCTGTGTTTTAATTTGAAAATATTACATCGGAAGAACTATGTTCCACTAAAATAGTCATAGTAAAGAACACATAATTTTTTTTGTTGTTGTTGTTAATTATAGATTTAATAAAAATACACAGAAGTAAATTGCAAAAGGGCGCAAATACGTTGATTTAACATAACTCCAGATCAAAAATTCCGAAGAAAATTTTGATTAAAGTAATGGCTTTTTCTTCAAATATGCATTTTTCCATTCCAATTTTGCCTATTTTTACAGAACTTATATGACATAAAACATATGATTGTATGTATATTAAAAAAATATAACAGTTATGTCATAATGAATATTCAAAATCGAACTTATCATTCTCTCCCTCCCCGTCTACATAAATATCCCCCGCCGGGTGAGTTTTATACACTTAAGACACAAATGTAATTATCAAATAAATTCTACGAGCTTTAATTTCGAAAATTTATAAGAGTCAATTGATATTTGGATATAGACACAGTATTTCTCGTTTTATTTTTTACTATAGCTGATAAATAGAAATACACATTAGTTTGATATCTAAAATTTTAATTAGAATATCTGAAAATTTCATTTATGAAGATAGGATTAATTTCATTAATGTTAAAATATATTTGTATTTTTTTTTCTTTTTTTAAGACACAAATTTCTAAATATAAATGTAATGCAAAAGATGTTACTTTAATGATTCAACAGCTTTTTTGATAGTCCTGATAATATTTTATATGGCAAATTCTTTGTAATGATGAATATTTATGAAAAGAAAACAATTCAACATGTAATAAAGGTGATTTATGTATATATAAACAAATCAGCTAAAATATTTGCAGGTAATATGTGTGTGTGTATGTGAGATGAAGTTTACATACCTTTTTTCTATTTTTTATAGTATTTTAAATTTTACTTTTATAACTGTATGCAATACAATACCTTCAATATAATTGACTTTGTATCTTGAGTCTGAAAAATAAAAAATGAAAAATTGAGTCTGAACTCTGAAAATAAAAAGTGTGGAGATTGCAAGTTTACCAACTATGATTATTCCATCTGATTAGTCTAAAATCTATCATTAATTAATTATTTATTTTTCTTTATCTTAATTTTTAATTGCATGTTCTGAATAATATATAAATGAGGGGAAAATATAAAATTAAAAAGCAAGGAAGAATATAGAAAATAAAATAGCAGTTTTTATGTGTACATTTAGAAGAGAGTAAGGAGGAATGGGACACTTTTTACAAAAATAATAAAATCAACTTTACTTGACACAAATACAAAAACTTTGATTTATAGAATACAAAATGAAACACTTTCTAATGTCCTTGAGCAATATAGAAACATAATTTGAAGAATCAATTTTATAATTAAAGAAATTGAAAATTTTACAATGTGCCCCATACTTCCCCACTAACAGAGAAGTTATATTTGTACTATGATGGCTGATGAGGAATATCAAAAACTAATGTCTTAAATGGCTATATGCTGAATTTTAGATCCGTAACTATGTGAGGGAGTGACCTTTCCATAAAGGCACTCTAGTGTTTCTGAGATCGTGACGTCAATAAGTTAACATGTGTAAGCGTAAAAGCGACATCTATCCTCTCTTTTACTTTAACTTTCTAGAGTGTGTGTGCTCTTTCGGATTTTACAGTTAGCTTGCGGTTATTAGTAATATGTTAATGTGAAGTATCTCAGTTTGCAGCATATAAAAGCTCGGGTTTGAGTGAATGGAGTGTCTCTGGCATTAGCCAGCGGGAGAGCATCTGTGTCTAGCCAGTGTGTGAGGATCTCTGGTATTACATAGCGAAGTGAATTAGTGTTCAGCGAAGTGCTAGCCGATTGAAAAGTAGCAACGAAGCCTCCAGTGAGTGGAAAGAAGTTCCGACAGTTGACTTGAGAGTTGGCCGGGGTAAGAAACCTCTTAGTTTCATTTGGATTGTTTGTGAATAAAGGATTACCCACAGCCACGGGCTGTTTAATTAAGCTTTATTTAGCAGATCAGCCAAGAGATAGCGGAAGGTATTAGTAGGTGCCCCGACTGAGCTAGGCCGAAGCCTGTGAGTATGATTTAGCTGTGCATAGTGTTTTCAGTTGTGTAAATTTAAGACTTGCTCCACTTCCCTTCAGCCATTATCATTTTAATAAACTTTGTTATTTTATCCTAAATTACTGAGTATGTCTACATTTAACCTCCACCACGACCAACCAAACGTTACAAATGACGCTCAGCATGCATGTAACGTTACAAATGGCGCCCAACGAAACATCGGACATTGTGAGATTGTGCCACATGTGTATTTTACCGGTGCAGGTGATATTAGTGAATTTTTAGTTAAATTAGATGATTATATTTTGTTCAATAATATACCTGAAAAAAGTAGATACGTAGTGCTTAAATGCTCGTTGAAGGGCGAAGCACTTTTGTGGTTGGAAAATATAGGAAAGTTTTTGATTAATGATGAAGCGAAAAGATTTGAACAAACTGTGATTGAGTTAAAGAAGGCATTTCCTCCAGTTAAAGATAAAAGTATTTTGAGAAAAGAGTTCTATTGTAATAAGCAGAATATTTATGAGTCGGCGTCAAAATTCTATCTACGTAAGCTTGAACTAAAAAATAAATTAGATTTAGATATCACATTTGAGGAATTGTTGGACATTGTTTTTCCTCTTTTTAATCCAAATATACAGGACTTTATTGAAGTTAGAGCACCGAAGAATTTTGCAGAAATGCATCAGATATTATCGAAGTATGAGACTCGGCATAGCTCGGATCAACGGGATTTGCGTAGCCCTCGGCAGAGACCTGTCACGGATAGTAATTTGAGAAATGAGGGGGAACGTAATTTTGTGAAAGGGGGACAGCGATTTCCGGATAGTAATTGGCGTAATAGCAATGATGGATTTGGTCGTAATATGTCGAATACGAGTAATAGTGATAGGAATGATGGTGGTGCTAATAATTTTAGAAGTGGTGAGAGAAATATGTATGGAAATAGACAGAATAGTGGTTATGATCGGAGAGGGGGAGTACGGGACAGGAATGTTTCTTCGCAAGTAAGGAGATTAACTTCGGATGAAAATTTGGAAAATAGGTCAATGCAAAAGAGATGTGTTCAGAGGTCGGGTCAGTTAAACTGGTAGGTGACTGTATTTCGGAAGGTATGCAGTCACAGATTAAATCGGAAAAGCCTTCTGTGAGTTTGAATAAAATTACCATTAATCCGGTTGAGTTACCTGAAGTGTTAATTGTGTTAGATGGTATTGTCGTTAAAAGTATCTTCGATACAGGGGCAGATAAGTCGTTCATTTCTTTTGATTGTTATCGGAAATATTTTTCGTATAAGAAGTTGAAGAGGTTAAGTCTGGTGGTTCAGTCGGCACAGGGAGTAGCTTGCGATAATAAAGGTTCAGTAGAATTGGAAGTTGAAATTCGTTCGGTTAAGACATGTTGGGAGTTTTGTGTGTTAGATGGATTAACAGTGCATTGTATAGTTGGTGTGGATTATATGAAGGATAGAGGAATTAGTTTGGATTTCTTTAAAAAGTCGTTAATCGTGAATAAGGATGAGAATGTGAGTAAGAAAGAGCATGTTTCAGTGTCAATTAATTTGGAGGAGTCGGGGTTAAGTGAAGTCGAGAAGGAGGAATTTAATAAGTTTTTGAATGAATTTGGAGAGGTTTTTTCTGATAAACCGGGTTTAACGCATGTTGCGTGGCATGAGATTGATGCTGGTTTGAAAGCACCTGTTGCTAGTAAACCATATCGTTATGATAAAGTTAAACAAGGTATAATTGATTATCATATTCAAAAAATGCTAGCGGACGATATTATAATGCCGATTGAGTCTCCTTTTGCATCGCCAGTAGTGTTATGTCGTAAAAATAATGGGAAAAGTTTAGATAATCCAGAGGCATATAGGTTTGCAGTAGATTATAGAAAGTTAAATGCGATAACGCAATACCCTCAGTATCCTATTCCAGTTATTGATGACATTTTGGCTAATATAACGAGTACGAATTATATGTCAACGTTAGATCTTACGTCAGGTTATTTTCAGATTGCAATGAAGCCGGAGGACATACCTAAGACTGCGTTTATTACTCGGGACGGTTGTTTTGCTTTTAAGAGAATGAGTTTTGTTTTATCGGGAGCGCCAGCAACGTTCCAGAAGGCCATGAATAATATCCTTAAACCTTTGCTTGGTAAGGGTGTCTTGGTCTACCTGGACGACATAATTATAATGGCAGCTACTTTTGAAGAGCATTTAAGATTATTGAGGGAAGTATTTACGTTGTTAAGAGATGCTGGGTTAACAGTTAAGTTAGAAAAATGTAAATTTTTGAGAAAAGAGATAAAGTATTTAGGAGTTAAAATTACGCGTGATGGTATTAATATAGATAATGAGAAAATTGAGGCAATTACGTCAATGAGTCCCCCCAAAAATAGTAAGGAAGTGGCGACATTTTTAGGGATGGTGGCTTGGTTTGCCAAGTTCATTGCACGTTTTTCGGAGTTATGTGAACCGTTGTATAATTTAAAAAGGAAAAGGGTGAAGTTTGTATGGTCATCAGCGGCTCAGAGGTCGTTTGAGTTATTAAAAGAGGCAGTAGTTTCCCCTCCTGTTTTGGCTCACCCCGATTATTCGTCTCAGTTTGAAGTGTATTGCGATGCGAGTGCAGTGGGGGTTGGAGCGATGTTAGCACAGAAAGGTCGACCTATAGCTTTTGCGTCGAGAATTTTAAATGCAGCCGAAAGGAACTATTCGATTACGGAAAGGGAGTGTCTTGCAGTAATTTGGGCTTTGAATAAATTTCGTTGTTTTTTCACTAATATACCGGTTAAAGTCATTACGGATCATTCAGCTTTGACAAAGTTAACTAATGGAAAGGGTTTGTCGTCTCGTATGGTCAGATGGTGTTTGAAGTTAGCAGAGTATAATGTGGTTATAGAACATAGGGCTGGCAAGGAGAATGCGGTAGCGGACGCTTTGTCACGAAACCCGCATGGTGGTTTAGAGGTCACGGAGGAAGTTAAGTGTTGTGCATTGTCTTCATTGGTGTTAAGGTCGCGAGAGCAGTTGATAAGGGAACAGAAGCAAGATGAAGAGTTTGGTAGTTTATATTGTTACTTGGAAAATCCTGATGATGTCCCGAGCGCAGATGTGCCTATTTTTGAGAAATGGTCCCAATCTTTTAAGCTTGTCGATGGTCTTCTTTTTTATTCTAAAATTGTAAATTCACGTTGTGAATTAAGAGTTTTTATTCCGGCTAGTCTTCGTAAGGCCATCTTGAAAGAATTTCATGATAATCCATTAGCAGGTCACTTAGGAATCAGGAAAACTTATGCTCGAATTTGTGAATCCTGCTACTTCCCTAAAATGCGGGAAGCAGTGCGCGCTTATGTCTCCAGCTGTAGCACATGCCAACGTTATAATTATAAAAATGTAAGTCCAGCTGGCAAATTAATTCCTATTAAAGTAAATTTTCCTAATGAATGTGTAGGTGTAGATTTAATCGGTCCTTATCCATTGTCTAATCCTAAAAGATATAGATTTGTACTAGTTATAGTTGATTATTTTAGTAAATGGGTAGAGTTAGTCCCCCTCAGGAAGGCTTCTGCACCTGCAGTTGCCGATGCATTTTTCGATAATTATATTTCTAAATATGGTGCACCAATTAGGGTAGTGAGCGATCATGGCCCTTGTTTTATTTCTGATATATTTAAGGCCCTGTGTGAGAAGCTGGAGATCGATCATTCTTTTACTGTTCCGTATCGTCCTCAGTCTAATATGGCTGAACGTGTAAATCGTACATTAATTCAAATGATTTCTTCATATGTTGATTCTCATCATGCAAATTGGGACCAGTTTCTTCAGCATTTTGCGTACGCACTTCGTACAGCAGTTCATGAGTCGACGGGGAAAACGCCAGCTGAATTGTTTTTGGGTAGAAAAGTCATTACTCCATTCCAAAGGCTAGTTATGGTGTCAGATGCGGAAAGTCAGTACATGTGTAAGGATATTGAGAGGTTGGTTAAGGAAGCTCAAGTTCAGATGGGAAAAGCGCAAGAAAAGCAGGCTCAGTATTATAATATGCGTAGAAGGGAGTTAGAAGTGAAAGTTGGAGATTTTGTGTTAGTAGAAAAGCATTGGTTAAGTTCAAGTCGTCAAAAGAGAGTAGCTAAGTTTGGTCCGAAGTTTGTAGGTCCGTTCGAGGTTTTAGAAGTTCGAAATAATAATTTGGTTGTTGATGTCAATGGTGAAAGAATGACGGTTAATTTGGATCAGGTTAGAGTTTATAAGTTTAGAGAAAATGGTAGTGAAGGTTCTCATGTGTCGAGTGGTGTTTCGCGAAATTCCCGATCCAATGAGTGTCCCGAGTCCAGCACTTCTTCATCTAATTCTTTTCATCAATATTCAAGAAGAAAAGTTGGTCAAACAACTCCAAAAACTGTTATTGAGAGTCGAAAGCCTAGCAATCCGAGAGCAAAGTATGATAATAAAAATAAGAGAGCTGTGTCAAATACATCAGATTCTGTGTGCCATAAAAGGAAAAAGATTATAAACTATCCCGTTCCTCCACCAATGAGACAGCAACCTCACAAACATACATTATCTAATAGTTCACCATCTTCGGTAATTAATCCCCGGAAAAGATTTCAGATGGACACTCGGCAAACTGTTAAACGAACTTTAAATTCCGAATTTTTGCCTAATAAGAAACAACATAGATCCGGAAAGAAACGTGGCCTAGGATCTTCAGTAACTTCGGGTGCGTCTAGAAAGAGGAGACAACTCTCAGATTACCGGCATCAACAGTGTGAATCTCGCCATGGAGTGACCCCAGCGAACCGGCCAGAGCAGAGTCGTCGAGCGGAACCTACAAGTATCCCACGGCATCCATTCAGAACCAGGCTGCAGGCACGACAGTCAACTGTGACGTCACCGTACAGTTCTGATGACGAAAGATCCTTCGTACAAGGTTTCTGGGACAAGAGGAGAAAACCATCCTGTAATATGAAGCCAGCCAGCAGCGAATCATCTCTATGATTGGGTGATAATGTTCTTTATTAAATTTCTATTAGAGTGCATATATGTGGTAGCAATATGAAGGAATGGAAAGCAGAAAGACTGTTTTGTATTTTTGGCCATTTTTGGAATTTTTTGACGGACTCACGATTAGAGCTTAATTGTGTTCAAAGTTTGTTTGCAAAATTGTTAGTTTTATGTATGTTTGAGATTTTGGTCTTAACTGCTTTTAAAAAATCTGGATCTATTGTTATGTTATTTGTTAAAAATGTTACTATATTGTTATATTGTTCATGTGTTATAAAATGTATGTTAATGTATGTTTAAATTTTCAGAAAGTACAGATAGTAATTTGGGTTATTTTGTACACGCGCCGCGGTTCAGGCGCGCACGTGTTTTGCGGTCAAGAAGTCCTTGACACGCGTTTCTATCTCTTATACTAACATTTAATGAATTAACTTTCTCCTTATCGTTCGTGTTTTATGTGTTGCGTTTGTACTTTAGCTGGGAATGGTTTCCGCAAGTTGCGAATTTTTAAGCTGCGTTTGAATTTGAAATTGTATTGTATTAAAATTGAATGTTAATGTGATTTTCTTGCAGGGAAGTAATACCTGTGTTATGTATTGATTCTGCTATTTTTCTTTTAGTTAATACAGATGAAGAGCATGATGACGTCATTTTGTAAATTTTGGATTTTTTTTTTTGATTGTTGCATAAGCACAGCGATATGACGCTGTACGTATGTGCCCCAATTATTGTTAAAGTGGAGTTAAGTTCTGAAGAATTTTGGGAGTTAGTTTATTGGCTAATGGGTATGTAGGTATTACGTAATAGCAGAGTTATTTTGAGTATGAAGTAAAATTTAATTTTAGATGAGTTCGGTATTTGGATGAGGAAAATTTTTGCGCATTGGGTTTTTTGGACTTGGTGCGAATTCTAGTATTAGGAAAGTTTTATGGGAGAAATTTTTGGTAATGTTATAGTTGTATTGCAATATTGAGGAAAATTTCGGAAGTTTAGTGTTTTGAGAAATTTTAGCACTCCCAGTGGAGTGGGCTGTTTTGAAAGAAGAAGTAATTAGTTTTGAAAGTTTTACGAGTTTTTGGAAGTTTTACGAAGGCTATTTGTAAGATAGAAGAATGATTGGATTGAATATGTGAATATTTGAGGCAAACTGAGGTTTTTTGGTTGTGATGGGTTAAAGTTAATATTTTAAAAGTTATGTTTCGGCGCTAAATTTCACCCATCACTGTGTTTATTACGGCTCAAAATTTATAACAAGAAAAAGTTCTGGGCATGCATTTGGCCCAGCCCTTTTTCTCTGTAAAATCCGAGGGGGGGTTGTGAGGGAGTGACCTTTCCATAAAGGCACTCTAGTGTTTCTGAGATCGTGACGTCAATAAGTTAACATGTGTAAGCGTAAAAGCGACATCTATCCTCTCTTTTATTTTAACTTTCTAGAGTGTGTGTGCTCTTTCGGATTTTACAGTTAGCTTGCGGTTATTAGTAATATGTTAATGTGAAGTATCTCAGTTTGCAGCATATAAAAGCTCGGGTTTGAGTGAATGGAGTGTCTCTGGCATTAGCCAGCGGGAGAGCATCTGTGTCTAGCCAGTGTGTGAGGATCTCTGGTATTAGATAGCGAAGTGAATTAGTGTTCAGCGAAGTGCTAGCCGATTGAAAAGTAGCAACGAAGCCTCCAGTGAGTGGAAAGAAGTTCCGACAGTTGACTTGAGAGTTGGCCGGGGTAAGAAACCTCTTAGTTTCATTTGGATTGTTTGTGAATAAAGGATTACCCACAGCCACGGGCTGTTTAATTAAGCTTTATTTAGCAGATCAGCCAAGAGATAGCGGAAGGTATTAGTAGGTGCCCCGACTGAGCTAGGCCGAAGCCTGTGAGTATGATTTAGCTGTGCATAGTGTTTTCAGTTGTGTAAATTTAAGACTTGCTCCACTTCCCTTCAGCCATTATCATTTTAATAAACTTTGTTATTTTATCCTAAATTACTGAGTATGTCTACATTTAACCTCCACCACGACCAACCAAACGTTACAAATGACGCTCAGCATGCATGTAACGTTACAACTACTATAGTAGCATAGTTTTAAAGGGAGGGGTAAAGTTCTAAAAACCTATTTATAGGGAGTTTTTAAAAGGAGGGGTGTGAGTGTGATAGGCTGATTTGGAGCTTATGATGCTACACTTGTGATAGTGGATGAGAAGTGTGTACATCACTATGATCCCGAGTCCAAACAACAGTACTTTTATCGAATCCACTGTCACAAATCTAGCCCCATAAGCTAAAAATCAAATTTTCAACTACACCTCCCCCCCCCCCATTTTACTCCTCCTTACAAAACTGTATGAATATTGCAGCTACGGTTCTAAAACTAAGCATAAATATATCGATATTCTACATCAACCCATTGCAGTACAGATATTTCATAGATACTAGACACAATAGTTATTGAACCTCCATCGAATATGCGTATTTTGCATATTACGCGAAGAACTGTGTAAATTACAATTACACAATAATGTGTGTTTTTTGCGCAATACATATTTAACAGTGTAATCACAGAAGATTACACAGATAAATGAGTGAGAATATTACACAGATATATGTGTATTCTTGCGCAATTTACACGTTAATGTGGGTATTTCATGAGTGATTATTATAACTTTTACCCACTTAGTGTTATCATCAAATTACACACTGAAATATGTATTTTGAAATTTACACATTAGGCGTGTATTTTGGCAATTTACACACATATTTACACATATAAACAAATCGTTTTTGTATCATCGATTTACACATTTTTGTGTGCAAATTTACACTTTTATTTTTTAGAGTGTAACGTGGTTTCAATTCGGCAAACTTCGGCACGGTATCCTTCGGTAGACTTCGGCAGACATTGACGCGGTATTTTTCAGATATTAGGATATCAAGTCTCAAACTTATGTTTCTTATGATCTAATTTTCATAGCGCGGCCAAATTTTGTTTGGTAATTTATTATGAGACAGTGTTATATTTTGGTGACAGGAGACCCCCCCCCCCCCCCACGGTGAGGGTCGAAAATTTTAAAATGCTTATAACTCGCGATCTACTTTTCGTAGCGCGACCAAATTTTGTTTGGTAATTTATTATGAGACAGTGTTAATTTTTGGTGACAGGACACACACCCCCCACCGTAAGGGTCGAAAAGTTTAAAATTGTTATAACTCGCGATCTAATTTTCGTAGCGCGACCAAATTTTGTTTCGTAATTTATTGAGCTATTGCATAACTTTTATCGCAGGCTTTGAGTGCGGCGACCGAATCTAGAAATTCCGTAACGAGAAAAAATCCTAACACTCCGGCTAACGTCGTTTCAGTTTGGCAGACTTCGGCCCGGTATCCTTCGGTAGAGTTCGGCAGACATTGACGCGGTATTTTTGCATAAGTTGATAAAAAATGCTATGCAATAGCTTTACCGCGGCAGTCCCCGAGTGCCACACACATTTTTTTTTCTGCCAGGCGCTTGTTAAGAAGAATGTTTCTGTCTTTTGTGCATTTGTGCTCTAAGTGACCTTTACAATAAAGTACTTATGTATCCTTTTGATTTTTTGTTTAGATGTTTTTTAACACTTGTCTCATATTTTCTTATCATGAAGATCTTATGTTTAGATTTTGTTCCACGTGGAAAAATTTTGGGCGACATTACATTCGACCCCTCCCCCCTTCCTTTTTTGCTAATTTTTGTACACCAGTATTACTCCCTCCTCCTAATTTTTGCACACCAGTATATATATATATATTTCTTATTTCATCTTATATTAAGATATTAAGTTTAAGTTAGCGCTGTCAAATTAAATGATTTTGTTTTACATCTTACTAGGGTAAACTGTGGTGTATGATATATTTTTTCTGTTATCACAATGCAAATGCGATAACTTCGTTTTTAATTTATTGTTTTATTTATTTTTCTTCTCTTTTTATTGTTCTATCCAATTTAATAATTTTGATGCGTCTCGTTTTTCATGTTTTTTATTCATTTGGTTTTGGTTTTGTGTGTGTTGGTAGCCCCGAATTCGTATTATTTTACATTTTCATGGCTAATACGAAGATGAAACCACACACATCATTTGTAGTTCCAAAGTATTTGGGGCCTGAGGATTCTGCTTTAGTTCTGTAAATTCCAATTGTACTCATATTTTTTTTCTCCCGTGTTTCAATGTGGTAAATTTCAATTAAATTCAATGATTCATATATTGTAATACAATTAATGGTTTTATATATATCTATATTATAAAGGCCAAACGTATCTCTGCGTAACGCATACGTCATTTGGTGAATGGCAACACTTTCACATGCAATTCCGTTTTGCGATTTTCGGTATTGCAAATTTTATACTTCTAAACACCGCACATTTTCAATTTTTATACTATCGTATAGAGAAAAATATGTACTTTTAAAAACAATTTGTTTGAAAACTGTATCTCAATTTATTCTTGACATATTAATTTTTTTATAGTTTTTAATACAAATTTTGTAATTGTGGCAACAGAAATAAGCCATTTTCTCTTAAAATTGATAAAAATTGAAATGTGCGAATGTACATTTTGACGGTTATAGATTTCACGTAAAATACTAATTTATGTAAAATTGATTTTTTTTTCATATGCATTTATACCAAACATAAGAGCCTCAATTAATAACTTCATCTTAATAACTGATCTTTATTGTATTTTGTTTTATTATTATATTTTCACATATGCGATTAAAGTTTAATTTTAATAATTTGGACAACTGAGTTTTAAAGAAAAAGTATATATTTTTTTAATTTTAGCTTTAAATAGTATTTGTTTGAGAGTTAGAATGACCACTGAAAGATGCATTTTTTACTTTAGCCAGTTTTGTGGGTTTATTATAAAACAATGAAACAGTTCGTTCTTAAACATTTACTTTCGTCGAAATTCGACGGGTTCCACCTTGTATGTTTAATTACCGTAAGTACCGAAAATAAGACATCCTCTAGCAAACAGGAAATTGCAATAATTTTAAGGGATAATTTTAAGGATGATTTTATTCTAATAATTTTAAAGGCTTATAATTGAACATTTGTGAAATAGTTTAGAAAATTGGGAAAGTGGTAGGATATATTTGGAATTTATATATTTCCCACAGGTTTGATACAGTTTACAAATTACATCAGGGGAATTTATGTTCGGAGGGGGCATACTTTCGGCATGGGTATACTTTTCTACGCATTAGAGTGTTTCTTAAACCATAAATATGACGCTTTTTAATCATAATTCTGATACAACTTAAAAGAGGAATTTTCAGTTCACTTAAAGCAGGACAGAATAAATATAAATCGATCAAAAAAAATTGTAGATTGCAATTCATATTTTTTAACATTAATTTCATAATTTATAATTCATATTATGAAATTTTTAAAATTCAAGTATGTACGTTTGGTTTTTTTTAATATTAAAACCACACCGAAAATTATCATATTAGGATTATAATTTCTAGCGATATTAATAAAAATATGAAAATGTAATTACATTAGGCGCTTTAAATTTTTATAATTCGAAAACCTGTCATCCATATGACTTGAAATTTCGCTTCTAAACATAGTTTGAACCGAATATTTCAAATATATTGTTAAAATTGGGTGTTGCCCTTGAAAAAACAAAGTTTGGTCTAGTTTTAATCTATGCAAATTTTATAGACATCATTTAAAAGTACACTTTATTTACAATCGTTTGGTGCCAATAATTTTTTTCTATTAAATAGGTGTTGAGTTAATAGAGGTGTTTGCTTTTTATTCCACGAATGTGCGTTTTTTCAGAACTTAATTTGCCTTTATTCTTAAGTAAAAACTTAGTCTCTAAGTTAAATGAGGCAACTTTTATTCTTCCTCTTAAATGCCAGGTTCGGTTGCCTATTATTTTTAATAATGTCGTGTAAACTAACAGATCCAATTTATTCTAAGCGAAATAAAACGACACATTTTAATGATTTTAACCCTTCCGTATAATCTATATCCTGAGAAAAATTGACTTATTAAAACCAGACATGTTACATAATGCCACAAGTGAATCTTTTATTATTATTATTATTATTACTATTATTAGCTAATTTTATTAACAATTGTTTCACTATTATTATTAGTTTAAATTCAGTTATCCCTAGTGTATGTTTTTACATGTTATTATCCATTTCCAGATACTATGAATTTAGAATTATTGTGGGACTGCAGCAAATCTTAAATTTGAGCTTTTATTATTAATATTTAAATATCTTTATTAATCAAATTAATAGCTCGAAATTTGTAAATAAATTTGTCATATTTTTACTCACGAGCCTTCTGTTTGATTCAGTGGTGCCAGAGACTCTATTTTATTTAAAAAAAAAAACGCATTATTTTTAGAAGTCATTAAATTGTTTCGGACGTTCAGTAGCTCTCACTATCTGATCTTTGCGCACCTTAATGATTTGGAACACAAAAATAAACAACGTTAAAAAGCACCAAATATATTATAAAATCAGTAGACCGGTTTCGGCAGCATTTAGCATACCGTCGTCAAGACTGACGACGGTACGCTAAATGCAACCGAAACCGGTCTGCTGCTTTTATAATATATTTGGTGCTTTTTAACGTTGTTTATTTTTGTAAATGTGAAATAAATATTTATAAATGTGATTTATAAATAATATATTGTGTTTTATAAATGTGAAAACACCACATTTGCCTTGTATTTGGGCGCCAGATGAAGCATGTGACGTCTATACTCTTTCTCTCCGGTTTCACTGCAGTACAGTCAGAAGTTCCTAATGTCTAAGGGTAAAGCTAATCAGGATTAGATATTACAGTTAGGAGAGAATTGATCTCAGTATGAACCAAACCTTCCTGAATTTGTAATACTATCTTCTGTGAGACAATATTTCCTTTCTGTATTACATTGTATCGTCTTCGGATGTCCGTTTTAGGGAGAAGAGTCATCCATTTTTCCCCATAAATAGATTATTTTCCCCATTTGTTTCATGACATTGTAAACAACATCTTTAACTTTATCCTTCTGTATAGAAAATCCAATTCTCACTTTTCCAACTATCTTCATAGAAGAAAACATAAAATAGTCCCATACGTCTACATTCAATTGGTTTCCCTAGCACTATCATAGACAACGTTGCTATTGGAATATTAAAATGAAGAGATGTTTGTTCAAACTAAGCTGACCTGATCTGACTACTTGTGTAACATTTTCAACATCTTCTATGGAGTACTTGAACCTTGTACGTTTCCCTTTTGGGGAATCTTCTTCGTTATCTGTAAAAAGAAAAAACAAGTATGAAAAATCATGCGTTAAGCATAGATTATGAAGCACTTCCCAACACTTAATGAAATCTTTAACAAAACTTTGTTATTTAGGTAAATAAGAGTGTATAGCCAAATATACCCAAATATGTATTCCAGTACTTTTGAAAAGCCCTGTATTTCATATGTCAGTTGATATAATGGGAAAATTTAGTTTAGCAAGAAAATACCCAGTAGCTTGACATTTCTTTTTCAGCAATTCATACTATTAGATGGAAACATACTTGAATACTTTTGTTCAGCCCTGTAGTTTACATTGTACCTTTATTACACGTCAGCATTAGGCTAAAATTTATTGTAAACTAAAACACTTTTAAACAACTGAAATCACATTCTCATAAATCATCATTCATAGGCGTCCATGTACCGAATTCTTTGCGTGGCCCTGTATATTCTTTTATCTATATTCTGCAAATATTTCTCAGTAAATTGAATGAAGCTCAGCGTAAAAATGTATAGCTTATTTAAGAACTATGTTTAAATAATTTACGCTCATATTCAGTAACGTTGGTGAGCTCTTTTGGGTAGCCCTGTATATCAACTATAACATTTATAAACACCATATAATGTGCATATATTTAGTGAAATATAAACGCGCATATCATAATTAAGATGCATTTCATCCCTCCATCAGCCATCATCGGACACATATACGGTACTTCGGAAAGAATATTTTATTTGAAATCTTTTGTATGGCCCTGTAAATGCTAAGTACTTCATATTATGCAAGACAGTAGCGTATAATTTATATTAAGCTCCAGTGACATATATCAATTTTATTATACATAAAAAAGCTTAATATATTTAAAATATGTCACACACAATTCCCCCTTTTACCATTATCTAATGGAATTCTTTTGTGCGGCCCTGTAAATGAATAAAGCTACATTTTCACCTTATATTTTATAGAATGCATATTTTAATATGTTTGACCGGTATAACATCTTTAAAATTCCTTTGAAATGATTTTTCCCCATAGGCCGTAATGTAATGGGAAACTTTTGATTCGCCCTGTAGATAAACTAATCATGGTAGAAACTTCATTTTCCATAGGACTTGTGCTAGGGTAAACGTTAATAACGTCCTAAAATTTCATGGCAATTCGAGTATATTAACGATTTTTCCCCATAGGCCGTAATGTAATGGGAAACTTTTGATTCGCCCTGTAGATAAACTAATCATGGTAGATACTTCATTTTCAATAGGGTTCGTACAAGGGTAAACCTCAATAACGTCCTAAAATTTCATGGCAATCCGAGTATAGTAAAGGTTTTTCCCCATAGGCCGTAATGTAATGGGAAACTTTTGATTCGCCCTGTAGATAAACAAATCATGGTAGAAACTTCATTTTCAATAAGGCTCGTGCTAGAGTAAACGTCAATAACGTCCTAAAATTTCATGGCATTCCGAGTATATTAAGGATTTTTCCCCATAGGCCGTAATGTAATGGGAAAATTTTGATTCTCTCTGTAGATAAACTAATCATGGTAGATACTTCATTTTCAATAGGGTTCGTGCTAGGGTAAACATCAATAACGTATAAAAATTTCGTAGCAATCCGAGTATATTTACGGGAGTTAGAGCGCGGACAGACGGACAGACTGACAGACGGCCATACGGACAGACGGACAGACAAACCGAATGCATAAGCACTTTTCAACTTTGTTGGAAAGTGCTAAAAAGACCTGAAGCACATCAATAATTATTACATTTAAAAATGTGTGTGCATGTTCTTTTGTTACGTTTTGATATCGGTTAATTTTTCATTTGTTACTATTGTTGTAAACATTGAATTCAAATTATGGGCTGTAAATGAAGCCATTGAAGCAAAGAGTTCATTCATTAGACAGTCACGTGACATTCAGCAAACAGTTCATTCGCTAGAAATATTATTCTAATAAATTCCTTCCAACGAATAAACGCCTGTATTCATTCGTTGGTTATAGACAGATTTCTGTTCATTTAGTGAATTTATTGCATAGATCCACACGCATTTGTTATTTTTTCCTGTTTTGATGATTTTCTTTTTTCCTGATTGATGTACAATAAATCTTCAAAATCCATGGCACCATCCAGGCAAAATAGTAACTTATTTAATTACTCCTTTTATGTTTTCTTAGGGTCAGGCCCGTAGCCAGGATTTCTCTTCGGGAGGGGCTGGCATCTTGAATTTTTTTCTGACCTGACAGCAATAATTTGCCTTTTTTAAAATGTGAAAAAAGGGCCCTGAATAGGGTACCTGATGTCCATGTCAAAAAATTTTTGGTACAATGTAAAAGAAAACTTTGCAAAAGTTAACTAAACTTTTTCTAGGAAACTGGGAACCCTAAAAATTTTATGTAAGGTAACAACAAAAATTTATGTAATATAGAATATAATAGTTGAATTTTAGGTAGATTTCGTATGAAATACTACCTATTGGTGTCCCCATGTTGGAATTTCTGTAAACTTTTTGCAGATCTACACCGATCATGACTCCTAGACCCCAAAACTACCATCAGTAAAAATCATTATCTATCTATATAACTTTTTTATGAACACGATAACTTCTATAATTCCGCTCAAATCTCTTCCAAAGTAATACATAAAATCAAGGTGCATAAAATCTCGGTCAAGTTCATTAATGGGAAAAATCGGATGAAGGGGGTGGGAATAGGGTGGTGGGGTGTGAAAACAGAAAAAAAACTCGTAACTTCTTAGTTAAAATAGATATCGAATCAATTTAAAGTTTATAATACTTCTAAGAAATGGGCCAAACATTTATGCATGAAAGATTTTTGATAAAGTTAAAAATGAGCTCAAGGGGGAAAAAATAGGGTTTTTGTATGAAAAAAATTCATATTTTCGTCAATTCTCAAAATATCAAATCCAATTAAATATTTTATAAATGTTCTTAATATTATCTAAAACTTTCGTATTTACAAGTTTTTGAAAGGACCAACTCTTACTGCAAAAAAATATGGATAAATAAATAAATAAAAACGAAAAAAATGGGGGAGGGGGTGAAAAGAGATAAAAAAAATCCATAACTTAGTCAATTCTTAAGATATCAAATCTCACTGAATTTATTTCACATCTTCTCAATAATATCTACAACTTTTACACTGACAAGTTGTTTATAGGACCAATCCTTATAAAAAAAAAATTAAACAAAAATAGGAATTTTAGAAAAAAATCTCAAATCCAAATTGCTTATATTCTGACTCATTTTTAAATTCTCTTTTGATTTTAAACACATCCAAGTGACAGGTTCCCTTATATGGGAACTATATAATGTGACGATTTGGCCAGTTTTTTGATAAAGACAAGATATATTTCAAAATATGCTGTCAAAATAGACATTTGAACAGAATTTTCCGAAGTGATCGTGATTGGAAATTGTGGAAGTATTCAAATAACAAATTGCTTATTTTCTGACTCATTTTTAAATTCATTTTTACTCTCAAACGCACCGAACTGACATGTTCTCTTTTTAGGAACTGTATAATGTGCCGTAATGTTCATTTTTTTGATAAAGGCAGAATATATTTCAAAAAATGCTATCAAAGTGGACATTTCGAGAAAAATTTCCCCAAAGTGATTGTGACTGAAGAATTAAAAATGTATTCAAAGAACAAGCTGCTTATTTTATGACTCATTTTTTTAAAATTCAATTTTGCTCTCAAATGTGTTCAATTGGTAATTTCTCTTGTTTAGAAACTATAAAATGTGCCGTATTAGTCGATTTTTTCATAAAGTCAGAATATATTTCAAAAAATGCTGTCAACGTGCGCATTTGAGCCAAATTTAGCTTAAGATGATTCTGATAAAACCAGCTCATACAGAAAAATGAAGTTAAAAATTGTTCAAAAGGACCAAATAAAGTTGCTATACTGGGTTATTGCTAATCATATTTTATTTATTTTTTATTATTAGCTTCCGATGCTATTTCTTTCAGACAAGCTAAAAATGTCGAGTCATCATCCCTGAATTTTCTACTCAACCGATTTTGATAATTATTTTTTTAAATGAAAGCTATTTATTTGTAGTTGCGCCCATTTTAGCTATTTTTTAATTTATTTCCATTTTTATATTTTATTTTTAATTTTAAATGCTTTTTTACGATATTTCTTCAAATGGTGGCAACTCAGTTTAGCTTTTCTCTCGATAA
Source organism: Maratus speculifer (assembly GCA_964019185.1). NCBI lineage: Eukaryota > Metazoa > Arthropoda > Arachnida > Araneae > Salticidae > Maratus > Maratus speculifer. Next base: position 50,161,266 of record OZ025299.1, read on the forward strand.
TAAAAATTTATTTTCCATTATCAGAAGCTTGATATCATCAGTGAACATATCCTCGCATTTAAAAGAAAAAAGTTAAATGTTTTCGTAAAATTTAACCACAATAAAAAGATTGCGTATAATTATGCACTAATTGAGGTAAAAAAATATATTTACTAAGAAATAATATTAATAATGTAAATAAAATAACAGAAAATAGTTTATGATAAAAATTAATGTCTAAAGCAAAATAAGAAAATTTTCAAATGAGGAAAATAATGTCATTCAGCAACTAGATAAATGGGATTTACAATATTATTACGGACGCCTTTTTCATATTGCTAATAACAGTAACTTTTAAAAAACATTTGAAGTGAAAATGACGTCACTATTTAAAACATTTTTACTCATAACGATATTACATTTCAATATTTCTTTTCATTATGGACACTGAGATTGAGATTTTACATTCGGATGACTTCAGTTAGGGAAAATAATGTCATAGAAAAAATGAAATTAGTTTTTTTTTAGCCTCCGATGCTATTTCTTTCATACAAGCTAAAAAGTGTCGTGTCAAAAATTGTGGCCCACTTTTACTTACCTATCATACGCAGTATACGATAAGTCTTGCAATCGTTTTGAAAATCGGAAAAAAAAATTTTGACGGATTTACACGTTTCAGATACTGGAAATTCCGAAAAACATATTTTTAGAAAAAAAAATTGCCGTCCGTCTGTCTGTCTATCGGTCTATAAACACTCTATCTCACGAACAAATGGAGATAGAGACTTAAAATTTTCTATGTACTTAGTAAGTAAGAATAGGACGAAGACTATTTAATATCAGTAACCTCGATTATCCGGAACTATATTTTTCGGACTCTCGAAAAATTCGTTCTGATGAAATGTATATAAAAATTTTCGATTTTTTTTATTTTAACAAAAGGACGTAAAAGGCAATAAAATAACACAAATTTTGCATCAAGAACGAAGTCGATCGGATTAATAGTTGCCGAGATATTTGTAATCCTGTTTTCCACATTCTTTGATTTTTCATGACTATGTATTTTCTTCAAATTTCAATTCAAAGATATGTTTTAATTGGAAATGAGACGCTTAATCTGACGCAGTAAACTTTTAGTTAATATGATTATTGTTTTTGGAGTTATAAGGATGTTTCTTTTACGCAATCCGGTACTACTTGTGTAGTTTGGTATTTTACATAATTTGTCGAAATGGGGCAATTCATTAATGGAGCATTACTATGTATATGTATATTAAGAATATTTATATATACGTTTAAATTTTGTCTTGGAATTGCAATGTATTTTATAAATAGTTTTCACATATTTTATTTTCACATATTATACAATGCATATCCATGATGGGTAAGTATTACGGTGGCTCCCAACGACTAGTTTCGTAATCTGGCCGTTAAAACGAGACATTCATACAATTTTATTGTTAAAATGCATTTCCTTTTTCTCAGAGTCTATAAAAAAGCGTTTAATCTAAAGAAAAAATTCGTTTTTGATTAATCTAGTCAATGAAGAAGTAGCACGTCAAATTGTATCTCTTTATCATTCCGCAATTTCAATGTCTCAAAGAGAAATTGCTAATCAATTGGGTATTTCACGTCGTTCTGTTTGCTATTATATTGATAAACACAAGAAAAATGAAATTAGTTTATTGCATTCTAAACGGGGTCGCCCTTCTAAAAAATCTGTATCGATTTTTTTTTTTTTTTTTTTTTTTTTTTTAATCGGAGGCGAAACTGTATTCTGCAATGGCAGAATCTACATTCAACTTGTTTTATTTTTATTTTTATTTATTTATTTATTTATTCATTTTGTAGTTAAAATTAATACTTAACTTCGAAATCTACTTCCACCTGTAGGTCAAGCTGACAGGGATTTTGTTGTTGCCATACCATAAAAAGTTCTAGGAATCCCACTTTCCTAAAAACATTTAATAACGTTACAGATTATTTATTTTATTTATTATTATTATTATTATTATTACAATGTATTGTTTTGATTTTTCTTATTTGAGAAGCAATGCTTTTAGGATGGCAACTAAAATTATAAATCACATAGTAATAATATTTGGGATGAGTCTCATATATCCTATAAGAAAAAAATGCTAAAGATATTGAAATGCAACAAACAATTTGAATAGATCAAGACACAGGATCAATATTACCATGTGAGTGTCTCGTATTACAAGCACGATCTTAAAATAGTTCTTCCACAGATAAAATTTATTACACTTTTTTCGGAAAGAAAAAATAAATTGCTATAGATATATGTAATCATAACAATTATATTTATAGTTCATATTCTCTGTTTACAATAATTATAAATATTGGTACTTCGTAACTTCTTCTCAATCGTTGGTCTGATTACCTTATCTTGGATTTATTGCGGTTTTTCAATGAATGGAAATCATTACAAGACTACTCAGTATTTCAATTTGAGAAAAAGATTTAATTCTTTTCATTGTCTTTAGACCGTTCATCACTGCCTTGTTATCAAAAACAAAAATGCCAGAAAGTATTTGATCGTATTGTAATATGTTGCAATACAATACTCCAAAGTTTTACCCTCATAGCATGCATGGTCACAATGACGTCACTGTGAGTCACTTTGGTCACATAACATCTGTGACCAAAATGCCACCACTTAGTGACGTCACATTGTGACTCAGATGTGACTTTATTAAAAATTGTTAGAAAATTATAAATATTCTTCAAAACATGTTATTTACTTTAAAAAACATGTTTCTGGCAATTTAAATATCGTTACTTTTGTCGCAGTTTCGTCACAATGTTATTGTCAAATTAGTCACAACCCGTAAGACATGGTGACGTCACTGCAACGTCGTTGTCAAGTCACATTGTGACTTTGTGACCAGCGATTGTCGATGTGACGTCACGTGACGTCGATGTGAAGTCACAGTGACTAAAATGTGAAGTCGTTATGGCCGTTTTAGGGCTTTTTTGTGACGTCACATTGTGACCACTTTGTGACGTCACAATGTGACCAATTTGTGAAAAGTGTGTCATTTGTGACTACTTTGACATTAACATTGTGACGAACTGTTAAATTTTTTTTAGAAAGTCACATCTTAGTCACAATGTGACGTCTCTGAGTGGTGGCATTTTCGTCACAGATGTGATGTGACCAAAGTGACTCACAGTGACGTCATTGTGACGTCACTGTGAACATGCATGCTATGAGGGAAATGACACAATTTTCACAAATTTGTCACATTGTGACCACTTTGTGAAACGTCACAAACGAGCTCTAAAACGGCCATAACGACTTCACATTTTAGTCACTGTGACTTCACATCGGCGTCACGTGACTTCACATCGACAATCGATGGTCACAAAATCACAATGTTACTTCACAACGACGTTGCAGTGACGTCACCATGCCTTACGGGTATGACATATGTGACAACATTGGTAATCAACTCATCTCATATTCCGCTTTCATTTGAAACGTTGGCACTTTATCGTCAAATTTTGTGGGAGATTATCTTATTTGCTAACTTTTTCCAGGAAGCAACTCCTGGAAGAGATGCTTAGAAATCTGTTATAATATCTACATTCGAAACGAACCTTTCTTTCAAATTTTTAATAAGACTTTCTAGGGATTAAAAGCCACAATCCTATAACACTTTTTAACGTATGCAATTAGTCCAAGAGCCAACCGCACAAAACTCTAAGTCATCGAACAAAAGAAAAATTAATTTATTTTATGCAAGAGTAGTTATAGAAGAATCTCGGAAGTGATGTGGTGCACAAGCCAAAAATTAATACCACTAGAGGTTGATTCGTAGGTTTAGCATTATGTTTTCCTGCACACAGTTTTCCATGTTTTCATAATTATGATTGTACGGCAAACACAATGCTAAGCCTACGAGTCAACCACTAGTGGTATTAATTTTTGGCTTATGCACCACTTCGTTTCCGGCAGACATGAATCATTCGATTCCCCTATTACAATTCTTCCATAAAATAAAGGATTTTTTTTTCTTGTGCTCGATGACTTAGCGTTTTGTGCGGTCAGCTCTTGGACTAATTTGAGGATTTGCACGTGTTGCCTACCAAAATATTAATCTTGGTATCTTTATTTCAATTTCAATGACGTCTTCCCCAAGTTTTGATGCAAAATTAATTATATCTCACAAAAGATTCCCATTATATTTCCTTTACGCTTCTGTAAAATGCTAAGGACATCTTTAGCATGAGTTATAGCCAATATCACAACACGAAACTTCTGGAAGAAGAATTGACAACTGTTTGTCAGACTGCTTGTGAAAAGTTTGTCACAAACAGACTTATGAGAAAATCACTCGATGACTGCCAAGAAAACTCTAGTTTTAGAGCTATGTATTTTCCAATTTTTTTTTCTAAGCTAATGCAAATACATTTAAACAGCTCAACAAAAGATATGTTTTCATGCCAGAGAAATCTTGTGTCGGGGGAAGGGGGCATTTGAGGAAATTGCTTATTGAAGGAATGAATTTACTATTAATTGCTTTCATAAAAACACTTGTCACATCATTAACAGTTCCAAGACTGTTTTGGATGGTAGAAATCAATATCCTGTTGAACAATGAAAGGTTTAACCTGTGGCTCATAATAGGTGCTTCTAATTTTTGGATACTTCTGACAAATTCTAGACGGAACTTCACTCACATGACCAGATATATTACCTGCTCCCTCATACGTCTGTTATACAGAAACCCTACATCAGGTTATTCAACCCTAAAATTGATAATTCTTCAAAAGACAAAGAAACTTTTTTAGACAGACTACTTAGTAACATGTTTTTTCCTATTAAAGATTCATATGCAAACTACAGCTCATATTCAAAATATTAGAATAATTGAGAAAAAGTAATAAGAAAAAATTATTTGTCATTTATTTATTTTTTATACTAAGTAAATGCAATTAAATTTCTTATAAATTAAATCTGGAATGTTTAGATAAGATTTTAACATTTATAAAATATAAAATACAGCACAATAAATTAGGTATACAGCTTCCTTAAACACACCAGAATATTAGAATTAAATTTAGATTGGTTCAAAATATTGGAATATTTTATTTTACGCAACAATATTACCTTATGAATATGAAGTAAATGGTAGTTAATATTTTGTAGCATCCCCTTTAGCTTTCATAACAGCGTACAATCGATCTTGCATACTATATACAAGGTGTTTACAAACATTTCTATCAATATTAGCCCAAATAGACTTTATACGTGCCACTAACTCAGTTTTACTTGAAGGAGGATTTTCTTGAAGTTTTTTCTTCATTATACACGATAAGTTTTCGATGGGATTAAGATCTGGGGAATTTGGTGGCCAAGGAAGTACCTTAATGTTGCGTTGGCGGAACCAATTCTTAGTTGACACCGAGGTATGCGGGGACGCTAAATCTTGTTGAAAGATGAAATCATCTTCAAATAAATCTTCTGATGATGGAATCATGTAATATTCTAAAATTTATTGATATATCAGAGAGTTAACTTTTTCGTAGACGATGCATAACTTTCCAGGTCCTTCTGCACTCATACAACCCCAAACTATGACACTAGCAGAAAATTTTACGGAACGTTTAAGGCGTTCTTTATCAAATGCTTCTTGCTTCATTCTCCAAACTCGAATACCTTGATTACCATATGAAACACAAAACATACTTTCATCACTAAATAATATATTTTTCCAATCTTCATTGCTCCATAAACGTCTTGATTTACACCAATTCAATCTTATACGCTTTTGTCTTGCAGTCATGAGAGGTTTTGTTTTCGGTACACGAGATTCAAATTTAAATTTATGGAGACGTCTTAATGTTGTCGATGTAGAAACTTCAACTCCTTCTTCTTTCCATTTTCGGTGCAAGAATCGCACACTTTTAAAACGGTTTTTCTTAACTATACGCTTCAGTTTCCTGTCATCTCTAGCAGATGTTTTTGGTTTTCGGCCACCATTTCGACGATTATTTTGAAATTTTCCAATTTTTGAATATTGTGTTAGTATTTTACTAACGCTCGATTGCGAACAATGTAAATAATTCGTTATAAAACATTGATTTTTACCGTGCCGATACAAATCAACCATACGAAGTTTAGTAGATTCAGGAATATCACTCACACGGCCCATTTTAAGACGAAAAAGAAACAAACTGCAAAAAAGAATACTGATTTTAAATAAAATAGTCTGAATTTAATCAATGATGCCACCAGTTAAGAATTGATAATAATTAAAGGAGAATTAATGTGAAATATTCTAATATTTTGAACCACTTGAATAAATATTCTAATATTTTGACTTTTCAAAATAATTTTTTTTTGCAATTAATCTTTTCAAAAATGATATTAAATTTAAGATAACAAGTAAGTTTAATCAACAATAAGTTCTTAATAAAAATATCGTTTGCATATTTTCATTAAAAGACATTAAATTACCAAACGATATTTTCAATTTCTAAAAAAAAGGTAATTATTCTAATATTTTGAATATGAGCTGTATTTAACCTCTTCGCTACTGGCGATTATTACAGTATTTTTAATTATTACTGAATTATTTCTTCTCTCGTTTGACTTCAGAGCGAGATTTTTGTTTTATTTTCATTTGCTCGAATCTTAGAATTCGAAACATATTATTCTTATATCGAAATTTCATTTATATTTGAGTATCATTAATAAAATGGGACAAAACTGATGTACCCATTTGGTTACTCAGCGACTGAAGAGGTTAAAGCACAGTTCTTCAATGGAGAGTATGGAGGACGTCAACGTGGAAGCCTTCGGTTATTCTATTGTTTCTTTTCGTACCATTCCTTTCAGAAGTATCTGCAACTAGATTTTTTTTAATAAAAAGACTTTTACATTTACATCATTTTCAAAGATATACATTTTTTAAAATCCTCAATTTGCACACTATTTTACATTATAGGTGGCTATTAAATTTTTTAGCTTCTTTCTTTACCATTTTAACAGTGCATAACTCTAAGTTTTCATTACTTGCGAGATATAATGATTATAGAGAAAATTAAGAGATATAACGTTCAGGTAAATGTTTTATATTTTATTCCTAAAGTTAACTTATCCGCCATACGCATGTTCCACTTATTTTTCCTTAGTCAAATTATGATATGGAATTAAACTTATCAAATTTTACCATGCTTAAAGATAGTTAAATTTGTGCTTTAAGAAGAACTTATATTTTCAGTGGTAGATACAAAAAAGGAACAATATATCTAAAAGAGAGATAACAAAAATTGCAACTAAATAACTTTATATTTTTTTTAATAAAAATGTGTGCAGTTTTGATGTAATGGAAAATAGAAACAAGAAAACCTTTGTCAATTTTCATTATCATTAGCGACAATTAAAAAAAAATATTTTTTTATCTTTCGGGAGGGGCTTCAGCCCCCTTAGCCCCCTCTCTGGCTACGTGCCTGCTTAGGGTTTGTTCAGATGTGCAGTGAACGTCGCGCGCGTGCTGAGAAGATTTTGCATAGAGTAGGTCTTACTGAAGAAAGAAATTTTAAATAATTCAATTATTGCATTATTTTTGTGGTTCAAAACAGCTAAAATCAACGACTATATTTCTTTATCCTTCCAAAGCATGGTTTTCGTAACAGAAATACATACCTATGTAAATCTTGTTCATCATGATATGACAGACCAGCATGTTAACTTTGTAAACGACCTTTTGGGACACCCTGTATATCATGTATGTTCACTGAAAATTGTGCATAAAGCAAATAAAAACAATTAATTCTTACGAAAATTATTAAATGATGCAGCATTTAACTTATTATTTCAACACAAAAACTATTCATTACTCATGCATGAAAAATTCAACACGTTATCAAATTAAAGTTGTGTAATTTCGATAACTAACCAGTAATGAGATAGCTTTCTATTGAATAGAATTATAACACAGTTGTAACCCCATCTAGCGGGGTGTTTTTGAACTTTATGCTATTTAAATATTTACTAAGTCTTCATTCTCTCTGCAAAAAATTCATTCTCGTCAAAAAATTCTCTGCCCTAGGTGCTGTTCACTTACTTGTCGGGCTACCCTATGTGAATATAATGTAGGATATATCCAGAAAGACTAACCCTACTTCCAGCCATAATTGAGATTTCGCAGTGTTAAGCATTTAGCATTCCTGAATTTAATATCAAAGGGTAAGCAGATATGAGCAACTTACTTTTAACAGCTCTGACACTATGTTCTCTTGCTTCAATTGAGATGAAATTAAAACAACAGTTTATTTAAATAATACTTTTGTTAATTATTAAATATTTTTTACAAATATTTTCCGAAACAAAACTGTATAAAGTTCGAAAAATTGACCAGTAGGCTTAAAAATTTTTTAATTTGTATGCCTTCGGATAAATTTTTAGTGTGTTGTTATAAATGATCAATTTGCTGTTCATTATTTTTACTAGTATCAATATCATTAATCGCATAATAACATTTTTGCTAGTTCAGTCTGGACAATTTTTTCAAAGAAAGCCACAAATGCGACATTTTCTGCGATGTAGAGATACGAAAATATAAATGTTGTACACTGTTTAAAATTTGAGTTATTATGTCATATTGAGAATTCAGTATATCATATTAAACATTTACTCATGATTAAAATGTATAAAATATTGATGTAGACATATTGCTGATTAAAATGCAAAAGCCCATTTGAGTAAACAACACTTCTTTGCATCCTCCAATGGAGAGGTAACGCTGTTTTTTACGAAAAATTGTCAGATTTGCTCCAATTATACAGACTACAGATATTGTTTTATAGTTTAAATATGTTAAGCAGATAAATATAAATGTTTAAGTGACACTTTTAAATAATAACCAGCTCTGTAGAAATTTTTAAATTTTTTTGAAAAAATGTCAAAAAATGACAAATTTTACCCAAAATTTCGATTTTTGGAGCAAAAGCGCAGACTCAAGCCATTTTTTTTTTCAGCGGTAAAATTTCACGCAGTTGATATACTAGTATAAAGGCAACTTTTGGCACCTACCCGTTTTTGATTTTTAAAAAATAATTTTTTTCACTCCACCTTTTCACTTAGTGCTTAACGAATGTTTCATTGTCTGAAAGATAACATATGCTGTTGTCTTGCGTACTATTTAATTAATATTTATATAACAATAGGCTGGAGAATAATTTTTGGAGATGTTTAGAAAATATTGTATTACAATAAGATTTAACTTATATTACAACTTTCTAATACTTTTTGCACTTTATTACACACGATTCTTTAAAGAAAGTAACTTTTATTTTAAATCTAATGCGTGAAACATCTGTTTAAAATAAAGGAATCACAAACGACGCAAAGAGAATTCGAAAATTAATAATAATAATTATTATTACTAAATGCTGAAATATAAATGAACTCGTTTATTAAATGCATAGACATATATTAACATTAATACATGTAAATAGCAGCAAAAGTATTTCTTAGAACAAAATAATACTCCAATAAAAGACATGCACTACTAATAGTACACCAGGCCCGAAAGGGTTAAATAATATCTATTGCTATCGCATTTACTTATCATTTATTCATATTAAAAAAAAGAACTAAACGTTTCAGATTTATAAAAAAAAATAATTGTTTTTACATTTATAAACGTAACATTCATTGATGTTTTATTACAAGTAACCAAACTATTTCTTTCAGAGAAGGAAATGTATTTGTTTATGAGGGTTTTCTGAGATATTTGTGAATTTAATGCGGTTTGCGTTAAGAATTTTATTTTTCAGGTAACTTATAATTAATATTGTATTTCCTTTTTCCCAACCTGTCATGATTTCGTAGACACTTTGCTTATTATATTCTTTCTAAGAGGATAAACGAAGCCTAGTTATGAAAATTAAAAAAGCAAATAAAGCCTTTGTGCAAAAATGTTTAAAAATAGAAAACCAACGATTATAAATGCAGAAATAATGTATGAGCTTATGAATTTAGCTCAGTTCTCAGTTTGGCTCTTTCAGCTCGCTGAGTTTTGCACTGATGAAGAATCTCAAGAGTAGATTCGAAACAGATGTTTGCTAACTTTTCATAAATTATTTGTGCATTTGTTTTCTATCTTTAAACCTAGTTATGAATTTCTGAAGTGACACATTTTTCCGATATGTTTTTTAGACACAACTTTGACGTTCTGAAATTTAAAGATTTTTCGGGAATACTTTATAAAAAATCCTAAATCTTTAAAAAAATCCATTTATACAAAATTATTGCCCACATATTAAGATAGAAAAATCCCAGCCGGCTCGGTCTGCAGGCGCAGGTAGATTTCAAAATTAAGTACTAAGTTCACCAACAAAAACTAAATCAAGAGAGAGATCAAGATAGTTTAACAGTTTTATTCGGTCGCATTTGACGGATTTTTAGTATCATTTTGCTGCCAGAACTGGTTTTATTAGTATCATGTCAATATGATAATTTTTTTCTTCAACAGCAATGTAATTTTAATTCTTTTTTGCTGTATGAATTTATCCTATCAAGAACTTGCCAGTATAAAAGTTGTAAATAATATTAAAAGATTTATAATTAATTTTTGCGGATTTCGATATCTTGAGAATGGGCGAAGTAGGTCTATTTTTTTTTTCTTCAACACCCCTTTTTTTTTGTTTTTATTTATTTTTTTACATATTTATTTATTTTTTTACGGTAAGAGTTATTCCTGTCATAAACTTCTAAATACAAAAGTTGTAAATAATATTAAGAATAATTATAATAAATGTTTGATATCTTGAGAATTGACGAATTCATTATTTTTTTTTTCTCCCTAAAAATTTATTTTTTTCGGCCCTTAAATCTATTTTTAATTTTATCAAAATGTGTCTAACATACATTTCTGCGCTTTTTTCTAGAATTATTTATTAACTTTAATCTGATTTTATATAAATTATACACTTAATTAAGAGGTAATGGGGTTTTTTGGTTTTCACAAAACCCTCCCTATTGAGAACCCATTGGTCTGATTTTGTTCATTAACGAACGTGACCGAGATGTTCTTACGCTTTATTTTATGCATCAGTTTTGAAGAGATATATGCAGAAATATATGTATAAGCATTAATTGTATTACAATATATGAACCACTGAATTTAATAAATTATACCACATTGAACATGGAGGAAGAAAATTAAATAATTAAAATGAATACAGAAGGAATTTGTAGAACCAAAGCAGAATTTTCGGGCCCGAAATACTTTGGAACTACAAATGAAGTGTGTGGTTTCATCTTCGTATTTGTCATGAAAAAGCAAAATAATACGAATTTGGGGCTACCAACACACATAAGACCAAAATTAAATGAAGAAAAAACATAAAAAACAAGGGACATCAAAATTACTAAATTGGATAGCAAAATGAAAGGGGAAAAATAAAAATAATTATCGTCAAGATGATAATTATATATACACATGGAAGTTTTAGATTTTAGGTGTCATTGTCAGTTTAAATCTTCAAAACATTTTCCGTAATGCCAACGTAGGGAAATATTTAATATATAATATTTCAATCGACCTCAAAACTGTGCATTCTTTTTTAGTTGCTATATTAAAATATAGAGGCTTGACAGCTGATGAGCGGGAGAATCAAAAGGTGGAGAAGATAAGTCATCGCAAACTTAACCTAAAACAATGAGACAAAAAGAAAAATGTTTCTTTTGTATAAAGCTTGCGAAAATGTATCCGTTTAAAAAAATATTTATTTATAAATTGTATAAATTCAAAGCCACAATTAAAGCCGCATCCATGAAAATCACTTTTCATGAAGTTCATTTTAAGTGATTAAAAATTGGAGCAGAGAATTAGCTACGGAGTCCGTCGATTTTTAAAATGTAACTGCAGTACAAAATATTTTCAAAGACTGTCACTTTATCGATTAATTACCTATGAATATGTAATAGAGGAGATAAAGTGCTTCGCGTCTGCTTAAATATTTATTAATTTATTAATTTCTGAAATCCCTTAAGATTTTCATTCCTGAATTCAACCCCATTTTTAGAAGCTTTTACCTCAAAATGGACACTTTCAATTTGTTTACCATTAGTATTACTAGAAAGAAAACACTTTAACCCTCCATCGCTCGCAGTATACCTGACAGCCACAGCACAATTACTTCCGTTCTCATATACTTATTTTGAGCATAATAAACGTGGATTTTTTATTCATGTTTAAAGTATCTTCTTTTTGTACATCCTGAAGGTCACGGACCTTTAAGAGCGTTAGAATTTCGTCAATTAATTGTTATTGACGATTTTGTAACAACTGTTGCCTATTAGGGACACTGCGCCCGAACTCGGGATCGGAAATCCCAGAGTTGTGACCGATGGAAGATTAATATAGAAGGATACAGTTGTTTCATTTCGGGTCTCTCCCAAATAATGTAAAATAAGTAAGGTTTAATTCATCCATTTTGCGTGGTATTTGTTTTACGTGTGTAAAGTAAATACCCGATTCACTGAGAAAAAAAATATCGTTCGGGCATCTAGAATCTAAGTTGTGGCTCTAGAAAAAATATGTGAAATATGTATAGAAAAAATGTGGCTCTAGTTCCATGTCATCCTTTTAAATTCTAGTTATATTTATTAGAGAGTTCTAAAGTCTCCTCTTAGAATTCAAGAACATTTTCCTGTATTCTCGAGGTCAAACTTATTTAAAAATCTCTGCAAATAGATGGGAATACAAGAGGTTTGTTTTAATAACTATAATTCTAGTTTATAAAACCCTTCCAGAAATCAAGCAATTACTTTTCGTTACTGAAACGATTCAATGTCGTTTCGTCACCTAGAAAACAAGAGATTAGAGATTCTAGATCATTTCGATTATCTAGATTAGCTGCTCACTCTGTCCGCATAGCTCGGAAATCTATAATTCTAGTTCAGGGATTCAAAAAGTGACTAACTTTTCATTCTAGGAGAAGGCGGTATATATTTTTTTCTCAGTGTAACTAAGATATAATATAATCTCTTGAAAAGCGGTGATTCCGCTATGGCATCACATAATTTTAAATCCTATTTGCCACATTGGAACCTGAATTTTTTAATAAAAATTTCTCTTTTACTAGATACGCGAAAATATACTTTTAGTTCTTTATAAATAAATTTTCTTGTAAATGCTGGGATCATTCAATAATTTCAGATTGTTCGGATCAGGTTCAGGTTCAATAGATTTTTTTAATTGGGCTCGGGTTGACCTCAAACAGAATTTTCATTTTCAGGTCGGATACAACACGATATTTGGAGAAATAAGTGGTCATTTTCAATTTGCCTCACGCTCTTAGGCTCTTTGCCTTAAGCTTGTAAAATATCAGTCTAAATGGAAAGAAGAAGTTGATTCTACGTTTAGCCGGAATCTTTGCAAACCGCCTAGTCTCTGTGTAAACGGCATGATTTCCCCAAATAACTTACAATCTACACATAGTGTATTAAATTTATGCACAGAATATTTACATCATGTATAACTATAATTTGGTTATATGAATCATAATGCGATACATCTTATAAAGAAACCTCTTTTGGTGTTGCTCGCTATTAGCATTGAAACTTAATGCATTTTAAAGCCCTGTATTAGGAAGTTTGGGAATCGATTTTTTTTTTTAAATTAAAATCATATTTTTTGATTTTGCAGCAGCATAACTTTCTGAAAATGCCATTTTCGAGGCTATTTATCGGACTATTAACATAGCTATTTTTTTTTTAAACAACGCATTTTAGAATATAATTTAGTTATAATAAATATAAAATATTCAAAAAAATTTATAAATTCCTTCAAAAACCTACAAATTTGGTTTTCAAATAATTAAGACGTTATATTCACATTTTTGGCGGGGAAAAAGATGACGTATTTTCAAAAGTAGAGTTCTCCAGCAACCCAAGCCAAATGACATAGTCCCAAAATAATGGATTCGAAAAATTCGTAGCGTCATATTTGGCGACTTAACTCTCTTTTGGCGTGGAATACAATAAATATCCAACAATAAAATATATATATATATATAAGGGTGTTTCGCTACCAGACCGACAAACTTTGAGGGATGATAGTAGACATGAAGACAAACATTAGTAAACAGGAAACCCTGGGGCGCAAACGTCTTCTATAGGAGCTAGGAGCCATTAAAGTTTAAGGTCCAAAATTTCAAACGATGATAAAAAACAGAAAAAAGGGTCATTCGTTTGCGGTTTTCACTAAAATCATTCTTTATATCACGATTTTTTTAGAAATTTTTTTTAAAGATTACGTTCAAAAATTGTCGATAGAGGGCGCTTTAGAGTTTAGAGTAAGGAATAATTACTTTTTACCGTTATTTTGTGCATGGGGTTGAAGTTATTCTAAAGTTTAGACTTTAACTTAAATTTTGAGCCCAAAATCGGAAACATTGGGATCGGATAACTAGCGAAAATTGAACTGTGAACAGAGGGGGAGATTTTAAACGCTCATAAATATTGGATAAACTAATCAATTTTGTTGCGGTTTGCGTGTAAGTCATTCCATTGGTAATTATTTTATTCAAAATGACGTACAGCTTTGGTGTCCTCATTTTTTGATAGAGGGCTCTTTCGACACATCTCTGACATTTCAATGGCATTACTCCTGGGTGTTTTACTACCAGACCAGCATACTTCCAGGAAGTATTAGCGATACAAAGACGACTCGGAATCACATAGGAATGTAACGTTGGAAATGCCTTTTTTGGGAGTTACGGTTAAAGGAAGCAGAAAAAAGAAAACGGAAACACCAGTGAAAGAGCAACATGTTAATGTGACAGAAAACAGTTTACTTAAATGTGTTACTACAAAAGGTGTTCGAAATTACGACCAGAAGCAGTCCGGCATGCTTGAAAACGGCGTAGCGTGGAATTCCTCACGCTTTGAAAGAGTCCTGGCATCTCTGATAGTTTTCTGGCAGCTACAGAAATACCAGCTGCGAGGTCTTCAACTGATGGTACGGGAGTCTCATACACCCAATTTTTCATTTGACCCCAGCAGAATTTAGTCCATACATGATAGGTCCGGCAATCTGGCAGGCCAATGAATCGGGCTACCACGACCTATCCACCACTGTCCATATGTTACTTTGAAGTGTTGGCAAACGTCATTGGTAAAATGTGGAGGAGCCCTATCGTGCTGTTCATCGTTCAAATACTTCATTCTGCTACCTTTGGAACCGGTTCGCGAATGATCACTTCAAAGTGATCGTTGCTCAGGCGCATTACCGTTTTGCACCATCTACCGCAAGGAAACCGCAGCGCCATCTACCGTCGCTGTCAAACTTGCTGGACTACTTCTGGTCGTAATTTCGAACATTTTTTCTATTAAAACCTTTAAATAAACTGTTTTCTGTCACATTAACGTGTCGCTCTTTCTCTGTTGTTTCTGTTACTTTTTTTCACTGCTTCCTTTAACCGTAACTTGCAAAAAAGGCATTTCCAACGTTACATTCCTATGTGATTCCGAGTCGTCTTTGTATCCCTAATACTTCCTGGAAGTATGTTGGTCTGGTACTAAACAACCCAGGAGTAATGCCATTGAAATATTAGAGATGTGTCGGAAGCGCCCTCTATCAAAAAATGACGACACCAAAGCTGTATGTCATTTTGAATAAAATAATTACCAAGAGAATGACTTACACGCAAACCGCAACAAAATTGATTTGTTTGTCCAATATTTATAAGCATTTAAAATATCCCCCTCTGTTCACATTTCAATTTTCGCTAGTTACCCAAACCCAATGTTTCCGATTTTGGGCTTAAAATTTAAGTTAAAGTTTAAACTTTAGAATAATTTCAACTCCATGCACAAAATAACGGTAAAAAATAGTTGTTCGTTACTCTAAAGTCTAAAGCGCCCTCTATCGACAATTTTTGAATGTAACCTTTAAAATTTTTTTCTAAAAAAATTGTGACATAAAGAATGATTTTAGTGAAAACCGCAAACGAATCGACCCTTTTTTCCGTTTTTTATCATCGTTTGAAATTTTGGCCCTTAAATTTTAATGGCCCCTAGCTTTTACAAAAGACGTTTGCGGCCCATGGTTTCCTATTTAATAATGTTTGTCTTCATGTCTACTACCATCCCTCAAAGTTTGTCGGTCTGGTAGCGAAACACCCTGTATAAATGTACATAAACTATGATTTTAACAGAGACTGTTTATCGGTTCTCTAAATTTATGTATAAGGCTACGAAATTCATCAGGTCTCGATACTAGGCGCGAACAACACCAAAAGTAGTTCCTTTGTTAGTCTTATTTTCCATGAAAAATATGGAATAAACCATCAAGCATGTCAACCTTAAGGCCGTACGCTAGGCACAGAAAAACACCCGGATGATGATGTAAAGTCTATGGGGGCGTTCTTTTCAAATATCTCGCTTAAATTTTAATATTTTTACATGATTTTTTACATAGGATAGCTGAGGATGATCCACAATCGGCCTAGTTTACTTTTTAAATTTTGGTTTCAGATGTTTAAAAATAAATACTTTAAGCTTCAAAATCGGTTTAAAACGGTTCTGAAATTGAGACTATCATAATATAAAAAATATATAAGCAAAATCGAAAAAAGTAAAAACTAGGCCGGTTGTATATCGTCCTAAGCTATCCTATGCAAAAAAAATCATGTAAAAATATTAAAATTTGAGTGAGATATTTGAAAAGAACGCCCCCATAGACTTTATATTATCATCCGGGTCTTTTTCTGTGGCTAGTGTGGGGCCTTAAGCTTATCTTTGGCAATATTTGTGAAGCATGATGAAGCTACTAAAAAAAATACTTCTTAAATGTCTTGTGACATTCACTAATTTCGAATGGATTACTTATAGATCATGACGCAAAACTGTCATAAATGCATTTGGGTCCATTCTATATGTTCCTTCGTTGCATTAAAAAGGTATTTCACAAGTCTTGCATAGGATAACGTTGATTTCAATATAGAAACTTTAGATGTAAGAACTACAACTCACCATACTAATGATGTCATTACATAAATTGCCCATAGTTGATTGCCTCAAAAAAGAATAATGATACAGGAACAGGCAAACAAAATCTGAAAACTGTAAGAAAAACCCGATAGAGAAAATGCATCTTCCAAAATCTTTTTTTTTTTTTTCAGTTTTACGTTGGAATAAAGTGCAGTCTACAATTTTGCTTTAATTATTTTAGGCTTTTGTTCAAAGTATGATTTCATTCATCACGCTTTTTCAAAAAGAAATACAGATTCTTACATGCGCCATCAAAATAATTCTTCTTTATTTTCCTATCATATATAACATTAAATATGCGGGCTTCTGTAAATAGGTATAAATACATATATATAATGTATACACTGTTAATATGTTATTGTTATATATTATTACTATGTATTAATAATAAAAATATATTAATCATGCATAATAATACAGATATATCTAACTTTTGAATAATTCTATATGAGGTAATTATAAAAACTTTCTACTTTCCGTTTCATGGTTGACAGAGCTTTAAAAGTCTGTTCTGAAGAATTTTTAAATAAAGAGTTGTATAATATCCGTGAGATTGCAGGTTCTAATGGATATAAAATAAGTAGCATCAATAAATTAATAAATTATTATAGAAAAGGGAGAAACCTAAACAACAATATCCGGATTTAATTGAAAGATTAAAAAAAGGGGGAGATCCTAACAAAATTTAAAATAGTTTCATTTCCATATCTGAAAGGCAGTTTTGAGAAGTTAAAATTTAAATTTAAAAAGTTTAATATTGAATTTATTGCAACTCCGCCACCAAAATTAAGGTGTTTACTTAATAAGCAAGTGGATCCTATAGGACATGGTGATCTTGCAGGAGTTTATGAAATACCTTATATTACATAAAAAGGTGACTTAAATTATTACATAGGCATGACTGGGAGGAAGCTTGGAATTACAAAAGGAGAGCCTGAATCTGATATTAAATTTGGATGTACTAACACTGCCTTATCTAGAACATTTAAATGAGGGGATAAAAAAAATAATGTTTAGTAAAAGCAAATTATGCTTCATATCAAATTGTTGTCGTAAGTCTACTATAAGAGAGTCCATTGAAATTTATAAGCGTAAAAATTTTGTTTGCAATAATACCGTTTTTTTTATTATTCCTAAGTTATGGTTAGAGTTAATGAATAAATTCCTCGTGAGAGCTTGAATGGGATGAACCAAATTGGAAATTATTTTGGATCATGGTCTAATTTAATTTAATTTTTTACAATAGAGCGCGTGGTTTTTTGTTGTTTATATCTCATTGTCGCGTGTCATTTGTATTGACAGAGAATTTTTTTGAATTCCATTTTTATTTTTATTATGATTATGAATCTTATTAGACGGAACCGAAACATGTCAATGTCATTTAGTTTAAATTTTTATAACACCTTTCTTAAGTAAAATCAATTTTTTATTAAAATGTTTATATAAAAGGTGAATCTCTTAAAATCTGATGATTTAAAAAAATCTATTGGATTTAATAAACTTTTTATAATTGTGTTCTTAGTATTTTTTAGAATTATAAAATGTACAAATGTGATGTTCTTACAATACAAATATAGAAATTTTCCGAATTGAAAATTCGCCATCCCCCTCCCTCTGCGTTAAGAAAGCTGAAAAGATGCAAAGTCAAAAGAAACCAACCTTTTAAAAATACTTTTGTTTCGTGTAACCAATAATGCTTTTGCAACAATATAAAGTAATGTATCTGTAACTCATTCTAAACAGTATTACAAATAATGGACGTATTAAAAGAATTTTATAATAAGTAATTTTAATGGTGCTTATAAGTACCGTCGGTAGATAAAGGGTTAAACGAGAAACCAAAAAAATACAACTCCCACGGCAGAGTCTACATAACTAATATGACATCAACATCGATAGAGACAAAACACAAAAAACGACAACTATGCAAAGGAATTGCCACAGGATGTTTAAACATCTTGAGTTAAGTGTGCCATGGAAGCTTAATAATGAATTCAAGTGCGCAGCAAGGTGTAAAAATATATATAAAAAAAACGTTAAACACTGCTCTACATCCAATGATAGTAGTAGCCGATTCGTGGCTAGCCGGTAGCTAAAATCTCTAATGTACGCTAATGGCAGATTGTGCATGTAAAATCCGTCGTTTGTGCAATGTCCTGCATATTACCTTTGAATTGCACCTTTGGAGGTGCCTTTTCAGTTGAAGATCTCGTCACATTATCAATGTTCTAAATTACTAGACAAACTCGCATACGGATGTGTGCATGCAGCGAGAATTTAAATAAGCAAATTCATTTTAAGTAACCGGCCACCATATAACCAAAAAATTTAAACAGTGCTGCCATTTATATCGCATAAGTGCCTCTCAATCAGTTATGCGATTTCGCCCCGATTCCAGGTACTCAAACACGTTAAACTAGGTTACTGCCTGATAGGTAATAACCTGGCCAGAGGTTAAAAAAAGATGGAAATCATGAAGGAGAAATAGAGACAAAAATATAAGCATGTCATGGAGCCGAAAAATAAATACAAAACAGCCTGTAAGCTAAAAAAATGAAGGGCGGTAAATACGTTTCAATAAACTTTGTACGTATTAATGAGTTTTTAGCTCAATATTCACATATACGGATTTATAATATATTACGATAAAATTGGCACTTCCGTTCATGCTTACTTAAAAGAAATGTTTTGGTTTGCAAGATAACGTGGAGAAGCGTTTGCAAGAACTGCAAAAAATTAACCCTCCACTCCACGGTGTGCTATATATGCAACATACCGATAAAACCCTTCTATTTTCCTAATGATCTTAAATTTAGGTTATCTGAGCTTTGTGGCATATGTAAAACATTCAAACAAAGAGTTCTCTACCACTTTTTCTCACTTGATGGCTGTACCTAATTAGTTAATAAGTTTTTATCTTCCAAAAAAAAAAAAAAAAAAAAAAAAAAAAAAACGTGTGGCACTCGGGGACTGCCGCGGTAAAGCTATTGCATAGCATTTTTTATCAACTTATGCAATTATAATTATTTATTTATTTTTTATTTATGCAGTTTTTTTTTGTCTGTGATATTAATTTAAGTTACACTTTTTGAGCGTGATGACCGATAACAAAATTGTTTTTCTTTTATTGAATAAATGAGAAGTTAATATCGTTTAAAATATTTTTGTTATCTTACAATACATGTAGGTTAATCAGGAATTTTTATCATTCAAACTATACATTTATGGTAGCTGAAATAAAAAACATAAGTTTGAGACTTGATATTCTCAAAATATCTGAAAAATACCGCGTCAATGTCTGCCGAAGTCTACCGAAGGATACCGTGCCGAAGTATGCCAAACTGAAGCGACGTTAGCCGGAGTGTTAGGATTTTTCTCGTTACGGAATTTCTAGATTCTTTCGCCGCGCTCAAAGCCCGCGATAAAAGCTATGCAATACCTTAATAAATTACCAAACAAAATTTGGCCGCGCTACGAAAATTAGATCGCGAGTTATAAGCATTTTAAATTTTCCGAACCTCACCGTGGGGGTCTCCTGTCACCAAAAATTAAAACTGTCTCATAATAAATTACCAAACAAAACATGGCCGTGCTACGAGAATTAGATCGCGAGTTATAAGCACTTTAAATTTTTCGACCCTCACCATGGGGGATCTTCTGTCACCAAAAGTTAACACTGTCTCATAATAAATTACCAAACAAAATTTGGACGCGCTACGAAAATTAGATCGCGAGTTATAAACATTTTAAATTTTTCGACCTTCACCATGGGGGGGGGGGGGGGTCTCCTATCACCAAAAATTAACACTGTCTCATAATAAATTACCAAACAAAATTTAATCGCACTACGAAAATTGATCGCGAGTTATAAACATTTTAAATTTTTCGACCCTCACCGTGGGGGGGGGGGTCTCCTGTCACCAAAAATTAACACTCTCTCATAATAAATTACCAAACAAAATTTGGCCGCTATACGAAAATTAGATTGCGAGTTATAAGCATTTTAAGTTTTTCGACCCTCACCGTGAGGGGGGAAGGAGTCTCCTGTCACCAAAAATTAAAACTGTCTCATAATAAATTACCAAACAAAACATGGCCGTTCTACGAAAATTAGATCGCGAGTTATAAGCACTTTAAATTTTTCGACCCTCACCATGGGGGATCTTCTGTCACCAAAAGTTAACACTGTCTCGTAATAAATTACCAAACAAAATTTGGCCGCGCTACGAAAATTAGATCGCGAGTTATAAGCATTTTAAATTTTTGGATCCTCACCATTGGATGGGTCTCCAATCACCAAAAGCTACATTATCCTACCTTGTTTTATCTTAAGACGATTCTTTTCTATACACATTCTATCAGGAATTTTTATTGTTGAAACTATAGATTTATAGTAACTAAAATAAGAAATATCAGTTCGGGACTTGATATCCTCTAAATATCTGAAAAATACCGCGTCAATGTCTGCCGAAGTCTACCGAAGAATACCATGCCGAAGTCTGCCGAACTGAAACGATGGTTAGCCGAGTGTTAGGTTTTTTTCGTTACGGAATTTCTAAATTTTTCTCGTTACGGAATTTCTACATTCGGTCACCGCGCTCAAAGCCCGTGATAAAAGCTATGCAATAGCTTAAAAAAATCCAATCTGCATCGTGCACAATGGTAGAATTTGCTTCAACTTTTCCCCCCAAAAATATTGAAAGTATCGCAAGATAAAATTTTAGACATTCGAGTATATCACACATTTGTAATTAAGGTTGATTAAAAATAAAATATTTCAATATATCAGCTTGAAATCTTGTTTTTGTGTTTGTGTCAGATATGGAACATAGAGAATAAAGCTCATAAAACATTCTAATGAAAAATGGCGCGCAAAGGACTAACACAAGGTTAAAGTAATTTAATATTATTTCCATGTGATAATGATGGTCAGTCTATTGGAGTTTTTGGTGATAGCTGGGATGATTTAACATACATTCCAGCTAAAAATAACTGAAAATGCTATTTTTTCATATGAATCAGACGTTGACTGCAACAAATATGATCCGAGAAATGGATTCAACTGTCACAGCAGATAAATTTTTCTAATTAATATTAAAGTAATTTTAAATTTCATTAAAAGTACTATATAAAAGTTAAAATCAACACGTGAAATTAAATAATATTGTAGTCAGACATTTTTCCGCTGGGAAAAATTTCCCGGGATATTGTTATGTGTCGGGAGTGTATCTGGGGACATGAGTATGTGGGGGTGGGGAGGATTGAATTTCTAAACTAAACAAATTTTCAAATTATCATTGATTTACATATAAATGTTCTCGACGAATGTTCCCCTCTCCCTTACACTCTGAATTCAACACTGAATATGTACAATGAGAAGCATCAATTTAGAGAAAGATTGTTTATTTTTTCAGATGCTGCCGATATCCCTGCTGGACCCAGTGTGGATAGAAAAAGTCACAAAAGGAAACACAAGTTCGTGAAGCGCAAATAAAATATAGAGGAAGCAATTCCTTTACCCTTTCCGACACACAGTGCCCGGTCTGGGATACCTAATTTTTATTCCAAACTTGCAAACGACACCAATAATATTTTAGTAAAATTTTGCTTTTACAATAAAAGCTCTAATTTGGGGTTTCAAAATATCTAAAAAATTCGTTTGTGAATTCCGGTGTCAGACGATAATTTCTCATTTTACTAAGAAATTTTGCCCGTGCTGGAAAGGGTTAAGAGTGTTCTCAACTGCTCCGCTCAACAAGCGCAAAACGTTTTCACACATTTACAAATTCATTTTTCAACGGAGAAGATATAAAATTGGAATGCCTGACTATTGAAGCGATTTCGAATCAAACTGATTTTTCCATTTTATGATAATTAAATTACCTATCCAGTTCTAAACTATTTCGATCACGGGATCACCTGTTTTTCTTCTGCTTTTCGCCTTGTTTTTCTGCTTTCGTCGGAAAATGTGCTCTAAAACGTCATCTTTGAAGGTTTGTTATGGAAAATCTATTGTGTTTTTAAAAAACACAAAAAATTGAGTGCAATTAGAGAGTTTCTGAATAACAACACCTACTATTTTCATGCATTTCCGAACAAAAATAAATTAAAGCATGTGTCACAAAGTTGTCCTTTTTGATTTAAGAACATCCAAGTGCTGAAATTATGGTTCTGGAGTCTCCCTATCAGTTTTTGCCTGTTTTTTTAACCTTGAACTTTTGAATCTTATTTCAGAAGAGAGACGTGGATACAGCTTAGGAAAGGTTTCTTCTCAACCTTTACAAGTTTCCATTACGGATATTGCTGTTTTAGGTAACCAAACAATTAAAGAGACAATGTCTGTCAATGAATTTGAAAAAAATCTGACAATTGTCACATTTTAATGAGAATACTAAAGAAATTCCTAAAGGCAAGAAGGGCCATGATAGACTTTTTGAATATAAGGTCTCTAATAGAGTATATCAGGGAAGTGGGATATGTTATATACCACCTGATTTGAATCAAAATTCGCAGCAGAAGCTTTTAATTAAATTTTATATCTAAATTTAAATTTAAAATTTTATATATTTTTTAACTCTGGAGAAAAAAAAAAGTTTCAAAATTGATTTCTTTCTTTATTATTTTTTCGAATTTTCCGGTGTGAATTCAACATTATAGAAAAACAATTGCTTAGCCCTCAAAGGGTTAAATACCAATAAAATTTTAATACACATTATACTATTTTGTATAAATAATGCACCAGTATTGTGAGCTTAATTCCACATTTGGTACAAAAATGCAAATATCTCATTGTGTGCTTTGGGACACATATGGCACATACCACAAAAATCCGTATTAAAAAAAATATATATATATATGAAGTCAGAATTCTTTTACTATTTTTCCTGCATTTGTGACTACCTAAAGTAATCAAAATAATTTTTTCATATAGAGAAGAAAAATCGTCCAGTGAAGGGTTAAGCTGAGCAAATTATTTTGCAGATGTTCATTTAGTGTCGTCAAGAACACTTCGATAATTTCAAATTTTTAAATGAACATTAACACTAGAACCGCGGGAAAATTCATTCAAGTTTTATAAAAATATTTCTCACCGGAATTTTCATTTAAAACTGTTTAAGTTATTTATTGAAAATATTTTTTCTCAGCATATATTTAAATTATTTTATTAAGAGTTTTCTGGTTCGAATCGACATTTCTCCATATGATACGGGTCAAAGTGACCCGTTGCCGCGGTTCTAGTGTTAATTGTCGAAAAAACATTTTGCCTTTCACTATTTTAGAAACACTTTCATGCTTGTCTTGTAGACACAAGATTGTGACATTTTTGAAACCAGGACTGCAAGTTTGTCCTCCATTTTTATTCAGAAATTTAGAGTTTTTACAGTGCGTTCGAAAGTTTACAGACAGCGGGTTTTTTTAATTTGAATTCAAAAAGAGGAGTGACAATTTCACAACAATTTATAATTATAAATAATAGCAAGACAATAATAATACTATATACCAATAATATTAAATAATCATAGACTTTGTGAGTTAAAACTTAAATTTGACTCTCGAAATTTTATAGACAACTCATTTTTTTTTTTTTTTTTTTTTTTTTTTTTTTTACTTTAACGTTAAATTTTCTAACACTAGAACCGCGGGAAAATTCATTCAAGTTTTATAAAAATATTTCTCACCGGAATTTCCATTTAAAACTGTTTAACTTATTTATTGAAAATATTTTTTCTCAGCATATATTTAAATTATTTTATTAAGAGTTTTCTGGTTCGAATCGACATTTCTCCATATGATACGGGTCAAAATGACCCGTTGCCGCGGTTCTAGTGTTAAACCGTTTGTTCTAATCACTTCAAAAATTCGATCAGGCATACTCAAAACAAGAATTAAATTATTTGGTTTTTAAAAAATCAACTTCGTTCAAATTGCAACTTTAGACCTTGAATCATTGCAAATTAGCGTCTTTTAGCATATACATACGTCTATAACGTGCTCCCTCAGAGGTTTTCTATTGAGTTCATGTCAAGACTAAGGGCTGGTCAGTCCATAACAGTTACTTGGATTTGCCTAAACCACTACATTATAGAGTTGAACACGAGAATGGAGCAATGGTTTTGCTGGTACATCCGTTTCTCCTCCCACAAGCAACTTTCGAAATGGAAGTTACTGTACTTCAAGCCTTATCTGATACTCTTCGAAAGATTGACGACCTTTCAAAGAAGTAATACGGGTTGTTCCATTATTAAAAATAAATGCTTCCTACACCATGAATGAGCCCCTCCTTGTTGTCTACTAACAGTGAGAGGACCCGAGGTCACCGAATCCAGCGAGCCTTTGGGTACTGATAGAGTATAGTTTGTATATAAACGTATCACAAGGATAAAGTGCGATATTCAGGGGGAGCCTTAAAAAACGACCCCCAAAGATTACCCATTATTGACGCAAAATATATAATTAAACAAATTGACATCCTTTGGAGGGCTAGACTGTACAGTTGGCTAGGCGCCAGGCATTTACTTTTCTCGCTTTTCGGCTGTTTGCGGGTCCAAGTCCGTCCAGGTATTTTTTTTTCTTTTCACAGACAAAATAAGGATTAGTTATTTTCGGACTACAATATCAGATTATTTATACGTATTACAAATATAAATAAGCATATGCTTCTAGGCTCATTAATACACATTTATTTATTTACAAATAATAAGAGAGTTTCATTGAAACGCTACGGCCGATCCAGTGGCGTGGTCGGTAGCGTGAGCTCCTCCCACACCGCTGGACCCTGGTTCGAGTCCAGCTAGCGGCATGGGTGTGCGGGTGTTGTCCTTGTGATGTGTATTAAAATGTATGTAATGGATTTCTTGTAATAATAAAGTGTTCTGTATTTGTTTCTGTGGTTTATGGATCATTCGAGGTAACAGCCATTGTAGCTATAAAACCTCAAAGCATTGTTCACTCAAAACTCAAACTCGAAACGCTACGGATATAAAGAAAAGTAAAAAAAAATCTTATGCTATATATGGGTGATTCTCAAAATAGGGGACAATTTCAAAAGTGAAATCTTAAAAAAATTACTCTTAGCAAAATTTCTGAAAAAATAGGTGTTGTTAATATAGTATTAGGTATACTTTACATGTAGTCAGCAGAGCTAAATATTTAAAAATTAACTTAAAAAAATAGTTAGTATTTTTTTGAGCCATGCTAATGACAAAACAAATTGCATGGAATAAATATATTAAGAAATTTTTATTTTCTTCCTGTTTAAATATTTTTTTTCTGTATTTATTAGCCTTCCTTTTCAGCAAATGGTTTCCATTTTTTGTATATATACATATAAAGAGAATAAAAACATTACCAAAGAGCAAACTTTGTTTACATGAGACACATTCTGACAATAACAATGTAAGAAGCTGTCTTAGTGATTTTCTGACAGATTTAATGCATATTTTAGGGATAATAAATGCAATACCTAAATTTATATGTAAAATTAAACTTTATAAAAGATACAATATAAGCAATGGTTACATTTATGCACATAGGAGTCTTTAGCATGGACAGAAAAACCATGCTAATGACACTGATATTTGTCCATGCTAATGACAAATTTTAATTTAAATAAGATTATGAGCCATAATATAATCACAATGCAATAGTCCTTTCTGGGGCTTTTTAAAACACAAATGTCCTATGCAATTAAGTAAAATAAAAATTTTAATTATAAAATAAACATGAAAATTATTCTCCATTCTAATGACATACAATTGATGTACGCCCCTAATATTCAACTTATATTCTTAAAATACAATACATGCTTCTATTTTCAGGCTGGGATAAAATGGCTACTTGTTGCCCTGGAGAAACTTTATATTTTCAAACTATTGTCATATGTGAAAGTGAAATTTTGATTAATAATCAGCTGTTATAGTATGACCTTGTTTTGAAAATAGAATATGGAGGACAAACTTTAATTCTTTTTTTATATACTATAATTTTATTTTTAAAAAGAAATTTATTGGATAAATCCTCTCCTTGATTAATTTAAAGAAAGAATAACATTTGTTTTATTTTATAAACATGATATTAACTCTTGAAAAAGCTAGTATATACAAGGCACAGCTGTTGTGGACATCCATGCTAATGACATTTTGAACATTTATTCTGTTATTTTAAGGTGTTTTTAAGTAAAAAGTGAGTAATTATTGAGTGCAAATAATGAATAATATTAAGACAAACATATCTAAATATAAAAACATGACAGAAAACCTCTCAATTTTTTTTGTATGCCGAAAGACATAAATTGTCCCGTATTTTGAGAATCACCCATATACGTATTTCTTGTACATTCGACATCTTTGAATTTTTGTAAATTATTTATATTTATTTTACAATAACTTACATATATTTTAAAATTACGTACAGTTATTTTACATTATTTACATTCAATTCAATACTATGTACTTAAAAATTGAATGCTTGCTATTACAAGTGACGTTTTGAAGCTTCTCCAAGAGGAATTTTTTACAGAATAACTTTTTTCATTTTAATTAATAAAGAACAACGTCTAACCACCGGAAAACTTTAAAAACAAACTACCGGACTTATTCGCTCTGCAGCAGGTGACTGCTGAAAGAATAATCATTAAAAACCCTCGCTGTTTAATTTCTATAGTGTACCATGGAACTATTAAGGAAGAGGAACTGACATATCCTTGAAATAGTGAAGCTTCAACTGTAACCGCATTCACAGGGATTCATTACTACCGCGTCGAATTTTAACCAATAAAATTACGCAGAAAATTTCTCTTTATTTAAACGGCTCATTAATAGAAATCTTCAATCAAAAAGAATGACAAAAACTAAAATTCACTTTTACTGGTAAGAGTTTACTTCTGTGGTAATAGATGCGCCACATTGTGACAACCAAAACTATGTCAGTAAAAAGATTACAACACTTCGCCAAACTGACACCAGTTAAAAGAAATAGAACTTTTTACCAGAATTGTCAGAGAATTTTTTAGTCAATACGGCTTTAAAATAAGACGACGTTTTCTAGTTAAGTTTACTGGTGGGAGATTTCATAGGCGGCAATGAGAAAGTGTAAATCTGATTAAATGAAACAGCTGTCATATTGTGACAACCAACTCAGTTACTTCACTCGCCACTGATAGACAATAGACTATATGTCTCCTCCTTTTTATTCATAACTCCATTTAGTGTACTAACAAGCTTGTTTTGCTTAAGAGCCCACAATAGTCACAGAAAAAGTACAGAAAAAGACCCGGATCATAATGTAAAGTCTATGGGAGCGTTCTTTTCGAATATCTCGCTCAAATTTTAATATTTTTGCATGATTTTTTTGAACAAGATAGCTGAGGGCGATACACAACCGGCCTAGTTTTTGCTTTTTCGATTTTGCTTGTATATTTTTTATATTACGATAGTTTCAATTTCAGAATCGGTTTAACCCTTTCCGGCGCGGTGTCCCTTAAAAAGGACACCTAATTTTAATTTTACTGGCACCAAGAATATTTAATTAAAATTTTCCTTTGATAAAATGCCTGAAAATAAGCAAGTTCGTATTCTCTAATAAATTCGTTTATAAATTCTGGTGGCAGATAATTATTTCAATTAAAATTACTCCGCGCCGGAAAGGGTTAAACCGGTTCCGAAAGTTTAAGTAGTTGTTTAAAGAAAATCTGATACGAAAACTGAAAAAGTAAAAACTAGGCCAGTTGTGGATCGTCCTTAGCTATCTTGTGCAAAAAAATCATGAAAAAATATTAAAATTTCAGCGAGATATTCGAAAAGAACGCCCCCATAGACTTTACATTAGCGCTCGGCTTTTACCGCGTGACTAGTGTACGCTTTTAACAACCACCAGCAAAACTACGTGATAAAATGTAAGAATGAATAAAATTAAAATTTTGTCGACTGAATAATTTTTTTTTCATTCAATCCATAAAACTGCAATCTCGCTATAAATAAAAAAGTATATATATATTATATACATATGTCTGTGTGTGTGCATGCGTGCATGCGTGCAGAAGTATGTTCTTATTTCTATTTGTCATACGTATAAATAATCAGATATTGTAGTCCGAAAATAACTAATCCTAGTTTTGTCTGTGAAAAAAAATGGCCTGGACGGGATTTTAACCCCCCGACAACCGAAAAGCGAGAAAACTAAATGATATTTGAAATGTCTAAAAGTTAAATTACTGCAAATTGATTTTTGGATTTTCCCCCCGCTAGATTGGCAAAATCACACACAGTGCAGCGGGGGAAAATTCTTTTGTGCTTTTCAAAGAATTTGAATTTTGAAATATATATTTTAAAATACATTTTATATGAATATGAATGATTATTTTATGAATTTTATTATGAAATATATATTTTTTAAAATATATTTTTATTTGCTTGAAATATATATATATATTTAAATCCATAAATGGTTTATTTTAATTTATTTTAGACCGGCACATAATACCTATTAATTAGTTTTAAATCAATTTTAATTTTTATACTAGTTTAAATAATAAATAAACATATTCAAAATTTTTCAATGCAAAAATTTTAATCTAATTCATTTTTTACAAAAATAATGTTCTAGGGAATTTTTCGAAATTGTCGCACGCTATTTATTTTTCACTTATAACATTACAAAGCTTCTGGCACATGCAGGAAACAATAACAAAGTGATTATCAATAAAAATGCCCACCAGCTCCAAGGAGATGATTTTTTCCTTTCTAAATATTCTAAGTTTTAGGAAAACAATTTTTAAACTATTTTTTTCTTTAATATTTCTAATAAACTTGCACAAAATTTTTCAAAGTGTGTGTTTTGAATTACAATTTTTAATAAAGGTAAAAATATGTTTAAATAAAGACATAGAAATCCCTACAGGGAATTAGATACATTAGACTCTCTCAAATCCGCAACACTAAAATCCGCAACTCTCTAAAATCCGCACATAATTTATAGATGTAAACAATGAAACATTCAGTTCAGATCTAGGAACAAAATTTGACTTTTTTGTTTTATATCAATTCCATATGTATTTTAATTTGTAATTTTTGTTAATATTACTGAAAAATTTCAGGATATTGCTGATATAATTGGTAATCACAACTTTCTTACCAAATATATTTATGTATTAATAAAGCTGTTTTGGGTATTAAGTCTGGCTAAACCTGAAATAAAACTTTCTTATTTTATGATTTTGATGTGAATTGGTAATGTACCTTTATGAGGTAAGTTTGTTTGAATAATTTAGATAAAATGCATTTCATCTTTCTAATGAATATTTAATCATAAATCATTATTAAGTTACCTTTGTTTTTAATATTTCAATCATTTTAAAAATTATCTAAAATTTTATTATTTTAGTTTATTACTTATTTCATTATTTTATTATATTTTAAGCATTCATTATAGTTTCGATTGCATTATTAATTACATTCAAATTGCTGTTTAAAAAAATGTAAACAAAGCAATGACCAGAAAACCTCAAAATTCTAAAGTCCGCACAACCTCTGGTCCCAAGGTGTGCGGATATAAGGGAGTCTACTGTATAAGGAAAGTAAAATGTCTGTAAAATAGTGACCGAGAAACTCAATCAAATGAAATTAACCGAGAATTAGTGTAAATTTACAGTCTGGCCTTTTTCTGTGTTTTTAACAGGGAAGACATACAACTGGAACAGTAAAAAAGCTTTCGCGTCTGACAGCAGACGTATAACCGAAAACGGTTACTTTTTTGGAATTAACCGAGAATTAGTGTAAATTTACAGAGTCTGACTTTTTTTCTGTGTTTTTAACAGGGAAGACATACAACTGGAACAGTAAAAAAGCTTTTGCGGCTGACAGCAGACGTATAACCGAAAACGGTTACTTTTTTTGGAATTAACCGAGAATTAGTGTAAATTTATAGAGTCTGGCTTTTTTCTGTGTTTTTAACAGGGGAGACATACAACTGGAACAGTAAAAAAGCTTTCGCGGCTGACAGCAGGCGTATAACTGAAAACGGTTACTTTTTTAAATTTCCTTTTTTTATTTTCAAACATTTATTGCATCAATTGTACAAAAGAGTTGTTAATAAAATTTCTCAATGGAATGACAACAATAATAATTTTTTAAAGTCGACTGTCTCCTTAAGGCCCCACACTAGGTACAGAGAAAGACCCGGATGATAATGTAAAGTCTATGGGACCGTTCTTTTCAAATTTCTCGCTCAAATTTTAATATTTTTACATGATTTTTTTTTGCATAGAATAGCTGAGGACTATTTACAACCGGCCTAGTTTTCATTTTTTCGATTTTGCTTATATATTTTTTATATTACTATAATTTAATTTTCAGAACTGGTCTAAACCGGTTTTGAAAGATAAAATATTTTTTTTAAAAAATCTGAAACCATAATAGAAAAAGTAAAAACTAGGCCGGTTGTGGATCGTCCTCAGCTATCTTGTTCAAAAGAATCATGTAAAAATATTAAAATTTGGGAGAGATATTTGAAAAGAACGCTCCCATAGACTTTACATTATCATCCGGGTTTTTTCTGTGCCTAGTGTGGGGCCTTAAAACGATACGAAGCATTTCTAAACATTTTGAAAGAAATACATGTACCATTCATTATTCTAATTACTTATGCATTGTTCTATAATTTACAAATCGAAAATTAATGCATGACATATGTAAGAGCTGTTTAACTTGACACAAAAAAATAATGAAATAAATTTCTACCTCCCATGCAATTCTCGCAGTTTTCATCAGGGTAATTAAAAAAAAGGAGTTATAAACTTTACTGAATCAATCCGATTTACATGTGAATGTATTTGTCTGAGTGTGCTTTGACAGAGGTTGTTAAAATCCGAATCAAAGACCTGATTTCCCGATACTTGCCAGCATAACTTCCTTTACTAACAAGAGAGGACAGCCTGAATACTAATCACCTACACTAGAATGTTGTGCATTTAGATTATTATGCGATAACATATGTCGACTGCAGGTTTTTCCAATGGATTAATTTTTCTTATTAAAGTAGATTACGTATATGTCCTGCAATATTCAAAGGAAGAAAACCTGTCTATCAGAGAAATTTGACAGAGATAGACAAATTTCAATTACGTTAGCCTGAATGAGTTTTTTGAAATAATATACAGAATGTTTTTAAATTCGACCGACAAATTCAGAGGGGATATTAAGCAGGAAAAGAATGGAAAATTACCATAGAACATGGAGTTGCGGACCACGTATTTAATTTAAAATACAGGGTGTTTCATCCTAACTCAAATTGTGGTTGACGGTAATAACTTTAAGAACAATGAAGTACATTATAATAAAATATTTAACAGATATTCTCACATTTGTTATAAATGTGATAACATCAAACAAAAGTGGCAGAAATTTACATTATATGCACCAGAAGTATGCATTTGATGTTCCACATTTTGGGCAGTGATACTGTAACATCGACTGCTTGAGAAACATATTTCCCAGATCTTTTCGTGATTTTATCATATTACACAATAAAAAGGAACATATCGTTGCATTTTTATTATGATGTTTTTATTTTTCTTAAAATTTTTATTGTCAATCCGAGTTCAATTAGGATGAAACACCCTATATTTGTGACTAAGTCAATGGTTTTTGAACCCTTGTCCTATGACAATATTTCATCCTCTTGATACGCACTATTATCCCTGAATTTGCCGATCAAATTTTGAAACATCCTGTATAAAGAAAACCTGATTAACCCTAGGTTAGGTCAGGGACACACAGACCATGTCTGAAAACAATTTACTCAGTGTAATCTTGAGACTCAGTTTTACAAGCAGATTACAATTGAAATCACAGATTTGTAAAATGTCAATATATTATAGACGCATTTAACCCGGGAGAACGCGCGCTTACCCAGGATATGAATGGTTTTAACTTTGCCACCAGTAAAATCCAATTATAACTGTCACTTTATTGAGACGGAGACAATTCTTTCAAATTTTACAATAAAATAAGTTGAAGATTATTTTTAAAAAATTAGTGGTTACAATTGTAAAAACCATTCGCACTCCGGGTCTTTTAGGCCCTGCGCGCGTCCTCCCGGGTTAAAAATTTATTAAAAAATACAGGGGAGTAAAATCTTCTGTACTACATGGTCTTTAGAGTAAAATTCTAAAACTATTCGCCTGGATGAAACATGGTAGATGTCATATTCGTTCTTCTCGGAATTTTGAAGTTTGCATTGCAATTTATTGTCCTTAGTGAAAACACTGAGATAGTTTAGTTCACATGAAAGGGGCATGTTTTTTCTATGAACTACAAATAGAAATGTACATTAATTTGCATTTTGACAGAGTGCACAAAATGCATTTCGGGATCTCCTGAAAGTGTGGTGCCTGACACATGCCCCTGAGATAATCAGGTTCTGTGTCTAAATTGCAAATTTTATATAGTAATATGCTCACTTTTTGTGCATGTTACATACAGCAGGGGCGTAACCAATGTGGGTACCCAAAAGCTAAGTGCTCTGAATACTGGTAATTTTTGAAAGTTTTGTTCGCCTTATCTAACAAGAAAGTTTTCTGCTATTAATCAAGGCGAAGAAAACTTTAGAATATTAATGATTTTAGGCACCCAAACTAGTTAAGGCACTGTAAACGTTAAAGTTTTTTTTTCCCCGAACGGATGAAAAAAAAATGAATTTCCTGGGCACAAAATTTGCAAATCAGGCGCTGGCAGTAAAAACTGAGGACAATAGTATTCAAGGAAATTTTTTGAGTCATACTTCAAAATATTTCTTTACGCACATATCGCTCACTTGCAAGAAAAATGACTCCCACAAAAATTCATTTTGCGTTTTATTCCACTAGTAGGCCTGTCGCATATGCATCTTGCTGCAGAAAATGTTTTATAACTGTAGTTATACAGAAAATCACTTTATTTAATATATTTGCAATTTGTGATCGCAAAAGATGGGTGGATTTTTCACTTAATTTTAATTTCGAAATGTCACAGTGGCACCGGAATATTCGACCAAATTTATTTGAAAAAGATTTAATGCATTTTTTTTTTTCGAGTACATCGTAAAAGGAATTTTTTTCTTTTAAAATACTGTTGCCAATGTGATATTTGAAATTTTGAAGAAATTTACCCATCAGAACTCAAAGGGTTAAACCGCATCTTCATTCTTAAGGGTTTTATGCTTTTATGCACATTTTAATACCTGCATGCAGAGATAAGTGATTTAATATCATGTTACTGTAAATTTATGCAAATTTTCTTTTGCCTCTTCTGTGAAATTTACTTTTGCCGAGAAGGTATCACTTTTCTTGCGGGTGAGCAATATTACTCGTTATATGCAAGACCAGACAAATTCAATTTTAATTTCCTGTGTCATAAAGTGAAAAATAAAGAATCTGTGAATAAAAGTAATCGTTGGAAGCCACCGTAATACTTACCTATCATGGTTATGTATAATATAATACATGAAAATAAAATAAGTGTAAACTATTTATAAAATTCACTGCTATACCAAAGCAAAATTTAAACGTATATTTAAATATTTTTATTATACATAGTAATGCTCTATTAATGAATTGCTGATGAACCAATTTCGACAAACTATATATAAAACGCCAAATTACTCATGTAGTACCGAATTGCGTAAAACAAACATTCTTATAATTCCAAAAATAATAATTATATTAACTAACAGTTTACTGCGTCGGATTAAATATCTCATTTCCAATTAAAATATATCTTTGAATTGAAATTTGAATGAAATACAGGGTCATTAAAAATCAAAGAATGTGTAAAACAGGATTACAAATATCTCGGAACTAATAATCCGATCGACTTCGTTCTTTATGTAAAATTTGTGTTATTTTATTGCCTTTTACGTTTTGTACTTAAAATAAAAAAATTCCAAAATTTTTATGTAGCCTTCATCAGAACGAATTTTTCGAGAGTCCGAAAAAAATAGTTCCGGATAATGTTACTGATATTAAATAGGCTTTATGTCATTCTTACATACTATGTACATACAAAGTTTCAAGTCTCTATCTCAGTTTCTTCGGGAGATAGAGCGTTTATAGACACACAGACGGACGGACGGCAATTTTTTTTTCTTTAGAAATATGTTTTTCAGAATCTCCAGTATCTGAAACGTGTAAATACATCAAAATTTTTTTTTCGATTTTCAAAACGATTACAAGACATTTACCCTACACTACGTATGGTGGGTAAATAACAATTCCAAAGAAGAAACGCAGCATTCTTAACTGAAGATCTAATAACAAGTATATAAATAAATGTCTCCAGTAAGGAAATTGATTCCTCTGATTTTGCTTTTGACACTTGGGTAATTCCATGAGCACATGTCGTGTAAGTCACATACTACGATTTTGGATACCAATATTTTAGAACGGAAAAATGTGACTTAATTTATCCGAGATATTTCACTAATTGAATAAGGCCATGCTTATCTTTCTAAAATAACGGTGGCCAACAATTTAGCAGTTACTAGAAATGTGACTTACACGACATAGGCTCATGGAAATACCCACTTGTATTTTCCAACTAATGTCAAAGAGCAAAATCTATGACGTCGAATATTACATTGCTAAGCACTACAGCGGATTTTCTGATATTTGCAAATTGTTATTCAGAACAAATTTTGCAAAAAAGAAGTAAGTTACTATCAAGTGACTAGTAAAAGAATTATACTTTTTTTTTGCTGAAATAGTCTTAAAAATATTTTCACTGTTCTATGCAAACTACTGATATTTTGTATCACGCTAAAGGCTACATTATATTTTTTTCAAACAGCAGCGCGTTTCATTACTAACTACCGAAAAGCTACACTTTCAAAAAAATCCGCAACCATTTTTTTCCGTTGCACTTTTTTCATTAAATCACAAAAATTTAACCCGGGAGGACGCGCGCAGGGCCTAAAAGACCCGGAGTGCGAATGGTTTTTACAATTGTAACCACTAATTTTTTAAAAATAATCTTCAACTTATTTTATTGTAAAATTTGAAAGAATTGTCTCCGTCTCAATAAAGTGACAGTTATAATTGGATTTTACTGGTGGCAAAGTTAAAACCATTCATATCCTGGGTAAGCACGCGTTCTCCCGGGTTAAAAAATAAAAATTGATTTTAAAAAATAATAAGCATTATGCATCAGTCTAAAATAAAATAAAATGAACCGTTTACAAATATTATAAAGAATGTATTTGAAAGGAAATCTTTAAAAAATACAACAGATTTTCCCACTAACTCATAAAAGGCTTATTCCGTACAACTCGGCATCAGCAGCTTTGGCTCGGTTAGTAAGGATTTATTTCGCTATCAAAAGGTCCCGAGTTCGATCCTGAGGACGGCGTGAACTAAATTGTGCAAAAATAATAATAAGTAAAATAACATAGCAGCTTAAAATCACTCGGTAATTTCGAATTCTTTGACGATTAATCGATTTATTAATTTTAAAAATTATATTAAATTGTTATCATTAAAAATCAGACTTTGTAACAGAAAGTTACCGTTTCTTCAAACGGAGTTTTCCTTTCTTGTATGTCCCACAACGGAAAATCTACTTACGGAACGGTAATAGTTCGGCTACATTGCTGCCGGTAGTCTCCCCTGGAATTCACAGATTTATTTTTAACAGTGTAGCGAATTTAAGCTTGAAATAAAACCCCATACACATAATAAAAATATACATAATGCATATGTCATATTACTGGAATTTTTTCCACTTTTTGGAAATTTAAAATTTTTTTTTTTTTTTTTTTTTTTTTTTTTTTTTTTTTTTTTTTTTTTTTTTAAACCTAACACATTGATATTTTTTTCCGTGGATAATTTTTTTATCTATGCTCTCCTTTAATAAATACTACTATCACAAGAAATAGATTCATGTCCATATAGACAAAACGTAACAGTTTCTAAATAGTTCGACAATTCCCAGCATAAGACTTCTTTAGTGTGAATATGAAACTTGTTAGTAATTTTAAACAAAGCAATGAATAGCAAATATTACCTGTGTAAAATATTTATGCTTTATATATATGTATATAAGTAAGTTACTGTGAAAAACCATGAACTCAAAGACCACACTATCAGTTACAGAGACAACATAATATCAAAATAGTAAAATTAAATAGCAATATAATATTTGATAGAAAAATTATTTAGATAATATTAAATAGAAATGTGATATTTGATGTATCACTAATAATTTCCGAAAAAAAAAAAAAAAAAAAAAAAAAAAAAAAAAAAAAAAAAAGATATATCTGCGAAAACTAAAAACATCTATGGTCACCGCGGTTACGAATATTACATCCACGTAATGAAAAAAATAACTTTAGTGAAATAGTTCTCACAATCTAACAAAATACTGGCTTGAAGAAAGGGAAGTTTAATGCAATATGAAATATTTTTACCATTTATTATAAATTCTTTTCCAGAAAACTTAACATTAAGAATACAATATATAGTACATAAATTAAAGTAGGACAATAACTTTTCTGGAATTACCTCACATAACTTTATTAACGTTTATATTTAACATTTTTATTATTTTAGACAATGTGTTTTATTATTTATCTAAAGCAGGGATTTCACTTCTGTTAAAAAGCAAGTGAAACAAAACACTGTTTTGTGTTCTTGAATGCATACTTGTTTCTTCGTACAGAGAAATCTGTTTTCTTTGTGATGCAATTCCTTTGAAATTATTTTATATTACTTCATCAAAAGAATTTCAGTAGCAGGGGAAAGTAGCGTAAAACCGCATATCTTATCCTCTGACGACCTTCGGTAACCGATTGGGTACAATTATAAAATTTGTTAGTAATACTCAACAGTTTGATTGTTTCAGGTTTTGTCTTCATTTTTAGGGCCTCCGTGGCCGAGTGGTTAAGACGCCGCTCTGCTAATCTGGAGGTTGTGAGTTCGATTCCCGCTGGCTCCATTGCACACACACTTTGTGTGGAGCTCCTGGTTGTCATTCTCATGTGTTGTAAATTTCCTTGTGCTGTCTCGTCCTTGTATATTGATGATGACTTATAAGCAGGCTTTCATGTCGAGCACACAAGTCGGATGTATGTTATTTAAATAAATAAATTCATTTTTACATAAAAAAGAATTTTTTCTTGAAGAGCAGTTGAAAGTCC
The DNA here is from genome assembly GCA_964019185.1 of Maratus speculifer. Classification (NCBI taxonomy): domain Eukaryota; kingdom Metazoa; phylum Arthropoda; class Arachnida; order Araneae; family Salticidae; genus Maratus; species Maratus speculifer. Next base: position 50,199,442 of record OZ025299.1, read on the forward strand.
TTGTACTTATGTTAAATTAATGTACTTTTTCCTATAAAATACCAAAGATATTTATTTGAATATTTCTTTTATAAATGCAGGGTCGCACAGTTCTACCACTAAATTTTATGAGTATTTTTGAAGTGTTTCGCTTCAAAAAAATATCGTAAAATTTGCGAATGAAGGTGGGGATTACCAATGCTGTGGTTTAAAAATTAAATGTAAATTTTCTGATTTTTAATAGTGGTGTTAGAGTCCTTGGGAATTCCAAAGAGTGTGCTAACCTTATAAATGTAATATAAATATGTAATGTGAACTTTAAAATGTTCAGCTTTACTTAAAATGCGATTAAAATAATCAAATATAGATGCTAATAGTTAATTTCATTTAAAAACAACTTAGTACTTTCAAACCTTTAATTAGGCTCTTCCTCAGAGAATATTTTCTTTATTTATACAAATACATGATTTCGTTTTGAAAATGAACGAGACTCGTGGCTTGAGATTCAATTAGTAATGTTAGGTACTAAAATGTTTTTTAATAAAATTACTTATCAACATCTAGAGTAACATCCCCAGTAATTGGCAGGCACCAGTGATTGGCACATACTACAAAAATGTCCTAAAATGAGATTTATATTCAGTCTTTTAAAAATGCAAGACCATATACCAGTTATATGCTCATTTACTTTACAGATTATAACTTTGATTCATGCTACTAAATGACAATAGTGCCTAGGAAAAAGAAACACCTTGTATCAAATGCCTTGTATCAAATTAGCCATTTTTGTTGCAAATGCTTCTTCTCTGGTTTAAAAAAGGCATGCATTTCAATTTATTATTATCTGATTTATAGTATATTTTAAATTTTAATTGACAACCGTTTTGTTTAGTTGAAAAGGGTTACTTTAATTGTGTAAAAGTCTAAGTGCCAATTACTGGTGATTAAAAAAACTTTTTATAAAAATATTTTTATAAAAATGCTTTTTCAAATATTTTTGCTTTTAGTGGGCAAAATAGATGCACAGATATGCACTCTTTGATTTAAAAATATTTGCAAGTAAATATTTTATTTCTTGGTAATGAAAATAGAAGTAAGTTTAAAGACAAATCCTTAATATGCCAATTACTGGGGATGTTACCCTATATTTGATTATTTTAGTCGTATTTTAAGTAAACCTGAACATTTTAAAGTTCATATTATATATTTTGTGTTAAAAACAAGGCGAAAATTTCTTTTCGTCATATATTTTTATATTTATTTATGTAATGTGAGTAATTCCGAATAAAGTGAAATCAACTTTGCAAACAGATATTCTTTAGTTTTTTTTTTTTTTTTTTTTTTTTTTTTTAATCAAAAAAACCACTTTTAAATAAGAAAAAACGTGCACTTTCCCAAAGAAAATAAAAAATAATTTTTTTGTAGAAATGTTTGTAAGTTCGCTCCAAATTGATCAGGAATATGTGTTAAATATTCTGGCAAGACTGCAAACAAAAATATATTCAGTAATTTCTATGAAAAGGTACATCGCAATTCAAAAACAATATTTTGAGAAAGTTGATTTTACAGTTTGCGTAAGTAATGTGTATATATGGTGTAAAGAAACTAAACTGCTTAAAAAAAAATTAATTACTTTTGTCGTCGAAACAAAAGTAGTATACCGCTTAAAAAGGATAAGATAAACAGTTAAAAATATTATTAATATAAAAAGACAAGTTTTTTCACGAATTTAACTTGTAATTGGCCTTACGTCCCCACACTAGTCACTGAAAAAACCCGAATGATAATGTTAAATCTAAGGGGGGGGGGGGTTCTTTTCAAATATCTCGCTCACATTTTAATATTTTTACATGATTTTTTTGTATTGAATAGTCGAGGACGATCTACAATCGGGCTAGTTTCTACTTTTTCAATTTTGGTTTCAAATTAAAAAAAAAAAACTTTAACTTTCGAAACCGGTTAGAACCGGTTCTGAAATTGAAACTATCATAATACAAAAAATATATAACCAAAATCAAAAAAGTAAAAACTATCCCGGCTGTAGATCGACCACAACTATCCTATGCAAACAAAATCATGTAAAAATATTAAAATTTGAGCGAGACATTTGAAAATAACGCCCCCACAAACATAACATCCGGGTCCTTTTTTATCGGTAGTGCGGGCTCTTAAAACGAGACCAATAAGGCTAGCCTGTCAGTACTTGATACCCTTCCAGTAGGTGATAAAAGTTTTGTAATACTACAACACCTTCCAGGTGGAAAAGAGTTTTATATGTGACACTAGACATAATAACTTTGTTTGGTTTGTTTGTATTTATAACGGCCAATTATCTACACTGTGGGATATAGGACTTTAAGGGTGGGATGCCCTCCGTGGGGTCTTTCTAAGGGAACCTAACCCGTATTTACGCAAGGTTCGAAGAAAACCACGGAAATCTCCGAACGTTTAGGCCGACGGTCGCGATTGGGTTCGAACCCGGCACCTACCGTCTACCAGTTTGGAGGTCAGAACCGCGCGGCCACTGGTGGGGCATATATTTTTGTTTGGAGGTTAATGCAACTGTCGTAACATTGTTGTCAGCTGCCTGCTTTAAGAGAAGCTATTGGATGATTTTTTTTTTTAATTAGAAAGTGTAAACATTTACTTTCTGATGAGTTGGAGACTTTTACGGTTAGTTAAAATAATGCATTTCCATCTTGCTTATTTCAACTACTATTTTTATAAGAATTATTCTTAATCTCAGTCCAAGAATGATATTTTAAGGATTAATTTTTATATTTTTGATTGATTTCTTTCGCTTAATCAACTACTTGGAAGATGACAATTGAAAAATTTATTTATAAAATTTTTATAATTTTGTTGCTATTTAATTTCAGCAAATTACATTTTTGTCTAATATAGGACATGCATTAAGGGTTGTAGCAATCATATTAGTGTACTTTTAAAGCTTAAAAGGCAGGAAATGTAATAAAAACCACGTAGCACTGTCTATTTTTGATAAACGGCACAGATGTCATATACGCTCCACATTGCCGCGATTTTTTTCTGATGCCAGTTTGGCGAAACCTTGTTTTTAAATGCCAGTTAGAAATATATATATTTCAATATTTTCTATTACTTAAAAAATGAAATACTGATAAATAAAAAAAGTTCAATTTATAAATATAGAACAAAACAATTTATATCATTTTAAAAAAGAAAATAAAAGTAAATAAACAGTTTACTAATAAATGAACAAAAATAGCCGGGTTACCAAGTGAAGCAAAAAATCGCCATTTTGTAGCAATCATGCCAATGTGGTGCGTATATGACATCTGTGCCTGATAAACGACTGGCGGGGTCACCCTATATAGAAACATAAAAGCAAATTTCATTAAGAAATAAATATGGATTTTAGTTGACGTTGAAAAATGCTTTCAGCTTTGGTAGTAAAATTAAGTATACTGTAAAAGAAGAAAAAGGTTTCTTAATCTAGAATATATATATATATATATATATATATATATATATATATATAATCCTTAACAAAAACTAGTTATTGGGGGCCACCGTAATGTTTACCCATCATGGACAAGACTAATAAAAAATATTAAAATGAAACATGTGTAAACTATTTATAAAATTCATTGCAATTCCAAAATAAAATTTAAACGCATATTTAAATATTTTTAATACATAGTAATGCTCTATTACTGAATTGCGCGTATTACTTGATTATCTCATCGACCCATTTCGACAAAGTATATAAATCGCCAAACTACTCGTGAAATATACAAATTGGTATAATTTTTATTTTAAAAAAGAAAGAACAAATAAATTATTAGGTGTAGTAAGAAGTTTTAAAGCGTTTTTCAGAGAAATGAATATGCAATTAAGAGCTGAGAATAATATCTTTATTCATCAAAATAATCTCCATCATTATCTAACACCTTTTGCCATCGGTCGGGCAGTTGACGGATGCCAGCAGTGTAGAGTAATTCGTCTTTTGACGCGATGAAGTCATCAATCCAATTTTGCACTTCGTCCACTGTCCGGAAGTGTACAGGAGACAAGGCATTCTGCATCGACAGAAACAAATGATAGTCCGAAGAGGCTATGTCAGGACTATACGCCGGGTGTTCCAAAACTTCCCAGCCAAGAGTTACTAACGTGTCCTTGACTGGTTTTGCAATATGAAGCCTGGCATTGTCATGGGGCAATTTCACGGGGCGCAAACCTTTTCCAGTAAATGGACGTTTTTGACCGATTTCCTAGTTCAATTGAAGCAATTGTTGCTTGTAGCGTTCAGCTGTTACACTTATACCAGGCTAAAACAGTTCGTAGTAGAGCACACCCTTCATATCCCACCAGACGCAGAGGAGAAGTTGTTTGCAGTGAATGGATCGTTTCGGCGTTCATGTTGCTGCTTCGCTAGGATTCAACCAATATTTTTTGCGTTTTGGATTGTCATAACATATCCATTTTTCATCTCCCGTCACGATTTTCCACAAGAAAGATTTTCTTTGTTGCCTGTTTAGCAGATTCATGCACTTGAAGACACGCTCATCCTTGTTTTTCTTGCTCAATGCATGTGGCACCCATCTTCCTGCCTTTTGAATCTTTCCCATTGCCTGTAAACGATTACAAATCGTTTTTTGAGATACCCCTAATTGTTCGACAAGTTCTTTTTGCGTCTGAGATGCATCTTCATCAAGTAGAGATTGCAAATCCTCATGACTAGCCTTCAGTGGGGAGCCGCTACGTTCTCGATCGCTAACATCAAAATTACCATCTTTAAAACGCCAAAACCAAAATTCGCATGTGCTTTTCGATACGATTTCCTCTCCAAGAACAGAACAGATTGATTGATATGCTTTTGAAGCACTATTTCCTTGGTGAAATTCATAAAGAATGCAGTGACGAATAAATGACTTATCATATGACATCTTTGACCTTCAAAATTTCAAATTTACTTTCACTTTTCTCCCAGCTTTTGCATCGATTTGAAAACGCTGAAATAGCTCTTATTACATGACACAAATGCGGTCGACTGATTGGTGCGTTATTTCGCATTAATCACCCGGCAAAATTCGCTTTAAAGCTTCTTACTACAACTAATAGTAAAGGATTATTAAAAATACAAATTAAACGTCAAATTAAAAATCACTTGATGACATACAAACACATGCAACGTGTCTAATGTCTAGAAAATATGACATACACGATAAGTCATTATTGGCATTTAATCTTGTAGTTTAGCGGTAGTTTTTTGGTCGACGCGATAATCAAGCAATAAGAATAACATTTTTATAACTCTAAAAATTACAAAACTATTAACTAGCAGTTTACTGCGTCGGATGAAGTGTCTCATTTCCAATTAAAATATATAGTTGAATTGAAATTTGAAGAAGAGTGTGGAAACTAGGATTACAAATATCTCGGTAACTAATTATCCGATCGACTTCATTATTTATCTAAAATTTATGTTTCTTTATTGTCTTTTACAACCGCTCTGTAAAATAAAAAATAAATCGAAATTTTTTTATATACCTTTCATCATTACGATATTTCGAGTGTCCGAAAAAATAGTCCATATAATCGAGGTTATTGATATTCAATAGACTTCTTCCCATTATTACATACTAAGTACATGCCAAATTTCAAGCTTCTATCTTAATTTGTTCGGGAGATAGAGCGTTTAAAGATACACAGACAGAAGGACGGCAATTTTTTTTTTCTAAAAATGTGTTTTTCGAAATCGCCAGTGTCTGAAGCGTGTAAATCTGTCAAAAAAAATTTTTGTTTTTCGAAATGATTGCAAGATTTGTCCTATACTACGTATGATGGGTAAGTAATAAGCAGTAACCTCTTCCAAGGTACTTCAGATTCCGAAACGCGTTCTTTTTCTTTACAAAAAGCCAGAAATTAATATAAATTTCATTTTTAACACAATTAAACTGATTGGTAAAGTTATCATACGAATTAAATATTTCCAACTGAGCGAAAAATTGCCCAGGCCGGGAATCGAACCCAGATACTCGGCTTACAAGGTCAATGCTTTAACGTTTAAGCTAACTGGGCATACGAATTAAATATTTCCAACTGAGCGAAAAATTGCCCAGGCCGGGAATCGAACCCAGATACTTGGCTTACAAGGCCGATGCTTTACCGTTTAAACTAACTGGGCACGACAGCCTTTTTTTTTTTTTTTTTTTTTTTTTTTTTTTTTTTTGCTCAGTTGGAAATATTTAATTCAGAAGCCAACACATTTTCTAGATTTAAAGAAGCATCAATAAAAAATATTTTTTTAGCTGCCACTGACATTCATAAAGTTTTCTGGGTAGATTTTGTAGAGCACTATTTATTTTTCAAGCCAGCAAGTATTAAGAAACATAATAAATAAACACCACTGAAATCAATGTTTCAACTAATATTACTTTGTTACTGTTGCACATATAAACTCATATATTTCTTTTAACTGAAAAAGATTAATTGAAAATAGACATTTAAGTTTTCAGCTGTGAAATTACGCTTGAAATTAATGAATATTTACGTAAATTATCACGTGAATTACATGAATTATCACTTGCTAACTAAGCGTAGAATCAACATTGTGAAAAATATCAAAACGCATCGTCCTCGTAACTTAAATGGTAGAGCACTTGGGCGCTACTCCAAGGGTTCCGGCCGGGTTCGATCCCCGGTTTAAACATTTTTCGCAATCTTGGTTCTTCTCTTAGTTAGCAAGTGATAATTCACCTATTAAATATTCAATAATTTCAAACTTAATTTCGCAGCTGAAAATTTAAATATGTGTACCGATGCTGGGTTTGTTTGTGTCTCATGTTATGCCTCGGGATTGTGTGCTCATGTAGACTTCCATTTTGTGCTGCAGTTCAACCTTACCAACATATATATATTACAAAGTTAAATTTTTTTTTCGCCAGAATTAACCTTTATACTACATTAATTTCCTTTTAACAATATTCCCTACTTAGTTCAACTTATTAAATAAAAATTTTGTTCCTAGATCTTGTTTCCTATTAATCTTTATGGAAACGATATAAATTCTTAATTCGCCTTAAAAAACATTTTTGAATTTGCGTAAATTTAAAAAGATGGCTCTAATTTAAAAATATTCTTAATTAAACTATATTCCTTAATATTCCAAATAAAATTCATTTTTACCTGTTTTTATCAACCCTTTTGAAGAAAGTCTTATTGAATTTATTCTAAACCCATACTTTTCAAACATTATCATTCTTTTTATTTATTTATTTTTTCCACCTTCAACGTTTGATATTTGTACGTATCAATAAATTCATTTCTTTTCTTTTTGTTTTAAAATATCGTCTGCAGGATAGTCGAATTCTGAGTTCGATTATAAATTAGTTAAATAATATTTTTTAAAATAAAAATTATCGTCTGAATGAAATTAATCTCGACGCTGGACATGAATTCTGTTTACATGTGAAAATCATGGTTAGAGACCATAGAATGGTCTAAAAGTTTTGGAGTGCATGGCATGCAGCGAAATCTGTTTTCTTTACGAGGCTCAGGAAGTAACTCTGCCAAAGTAAAAGAGTAAATTTAATTTCCCTCGCTTACTCTATCACCATCTCCCAACATTTTACGTAGCTGATTACTCCTCTTCTGTTTATTTTTCTCTAATGATACAGGATACAATAAGAATACAATAGAAGGATACAATAAGATCGTTAAAAAGCAGAAATCTGTAGTAAAATATTCTAAAACGTGACCCTCCTATACTTTTGCAAAAACAGATATTCAAACATTTCTTTTGTGGGTATACTTGTGAGTGCATGGCATGCAGCGAAATCTGTTTTCTTTACCAGGCTCAGGAAGTAACTCTGCCAAAGTAAAAGAATAAATTTAATTTCCCCCCGCTTACTCTATCACCATCTCCCAAAATTTTACGTAACTGATTACTCCTCTTCTGTTTATTTTTCTCTAATGATACAGGATACAATATGAATACAATACTGATAATAAGGTACCCTGGGGTAATAACGCCACGTTAAGGTTCTACCAATTTTCACGGCTTAGTTTTAGATTGTATTTTTCAAACAAATATAGGATCTGATACAGCAACTCATTGACTATCTATATAAAATAAAATAATTTAACACATATGTATTCATAAAATGTAATGGCGTTTTTTCTTGACCAATGCTATTTGGCGTTAATACCCACCTATATGGGTAATAACGCCATGCAAACAAAACTATAAAATAAGATGGAATAATGGCATGTAGATTGCCCAATTCTAAAAATACAAACTCTACAGCTCTAGAAATTGACAAATTGCAATCTAAGCTATTGAAGATGTACATTTTTTTTTGTGACTCTGAAAGAAAAAGAAAGCTGTGGTGATGGCGGGGGGAGGAGGCAAAAGAACATCAGATTCTAAGCTACGTTTTGTTTAAAAATGACCATTTAAATAGAATTATTAGAAACATTGCACGGATTATTTGAATCAGTATTTATATTCCCATGTATGCATTCTATGCGATAGAAAATATTGATTTTTTTGTGAAAGTGAAAGAAAAAGGAGTGAGGGAGAGCTTCAACAGAATATAACACCCTGTGTCTCTTTGTTTAAAAAGTCCCGCTTAAATATGATTATAAGAAACATAGCATGGTTTTAACCATTCATAATGTAATATTTTAATCATGTGAAGTTTTATAATAACTAGAGTTATGTGTAATAAATATTTTTGTTAATCCTTAATTGCTGTTAGCGTCTCACATACCGCTGAGTTTTTCGAGTTTCAGAGTTTAACTTGCAATTTTTAGTTTAAATATAGATACCGGGAAAATTTTGTTTCATTTGGAGTCCTATTACTATCTCTAGAAACTTTTGAATAGCTGAATTTTATTTACAATAGTCCCGTATATAAGGTTCAATACAAAAATAATATTCTAAAAGTTAATTTAACATTTTATTCATCATTAGATTAAGCGGTCTGACAGGCCGCTCAGTAAGTTATGCGACAATTTTTGTCACAGCAGTTAAGGGTTAATACTATTATAGTAATCTAGTAAATAGTTTTTAACCCATAACTCCACACTTATGCGGATTCTCCAAACCTACAGTTTAATTGTCGACATTTTAAAGAGCATGCTTTAATAAATTGAATAAAATTTTTGATTAAAAAATATTATCCCAAAGAGATCTCTTATTCAATTTTATATATAATTCATATGGTTATATATCATTATCTCTAAATTAGCAACAAAATTAATCTTTAACTGCTATTAGCAATCTGACTGAACACTGTACCCCCCCCCCCCAAAAAAAAATAGCCTTTAACTTGTATTTTCCAGTTTAACTATAGTTACAACTGAAATTCTCTTTCGTTTGAAGTTCTCGTAATATTGTTAGAAATATTTGAATAGATTAAATTTAATTAGAATTAATTCTGTACAAAAAGTTTAGCGCAGAAACAGTATTCTATGATTTTTAATCATGGATCGTATTTTAACCTTTAACTAATGTTACCGGTCTCGTAGACATTTTTCTTTTGATTTTTTAGTTTAACTTGTAATTTTCAGTTTAATTGCAAGCACTACCGAAATTTTGTTTCATTTGGAATTTTAGTACTATCACCAGAGACTAAATAGGTGAATATTAAGTATAATACTCTTGTATAAAAAGTTTATTACAAAAACACAATCCTATGAGCTATTCTCGCCTTTTATTCATCTTTCAATTTTGTGGTCTCACAAACCGCATCACATTCATACGTTACAATTTCTGTCACATCAGTTAAAGGTTAAATTCATAAAGTTTTGAAAAACCGAACGCTGAGAAAGCGGACAGTTAAAATTTCAAACTCAATTGAACAATCCAGTGGAAATTTAATAGAAACCTAATTTTGAAGATGTTCGAATTTGAATCTCGAAAACATTTTGATATAGTTTTATTTACAAGAGTTAAAAATTATTTTTTACATTAGTAAAAAAAAAAAATAATAATATAATAAAAAATAAAATAGAGAGATTATTTTTAAGTATTGGGCACCCCCCCCCCTTTAATCTTACCATTTCAACAATGATGATAATGCTGTCCAATATTAACATATAAACCCTCTTCAGATATAGTTCGGCCACTGTTGGGAATCAACCGGGGTAATAACGCCAATCCCTGGCGTTATTACTCCGGGATACTTATTGCGCAGTAAATCCTAAACTACAAATTATCTCGAGAAGATATCCAAAATCTTCTACAACAATTTGGAAGTACATGAAATACACTACAAATTTATGTAATAAACAAAGTATTTCTGGATAAAAAATATAGTCTTCAGATCAAAAACCTTATCTCGCAAATTTTAGATGAAGCATTAATTTTAGTTGCTTGTAAAAATAATAAGACCTAAAAATGAAACAAATTAACTTGAAGCTGTTTTTTGCGATTTATATGACTCAAAACCCTTCTGCGCAGAGCACATGGGTGTCATTTACCTGATTATTTCATAATTATGCAAAATATAAGCACTTGGCTTTATTACCCCAGGGTACCTTACAATAGAAGGCTACAATACGATCGTTAAAAAGCAGAAATTTGTAATAAAGTATTCTCAAACGTGACCCTCCTATACTTTTGCAAAAACAGAGATTCAAACATTTCTTTTGTGTGTGGGTATATTTCTGAGTGCATGGCATGCAGCGAAATCTGTTTTCTTTACGAGGCTCAGGAAGTAACTCTGCCAAAGTAAAAGAGTAAAATTAATATTCCCTCGCTTATTCTATCACCAGCTCCCAACATTTTACGCAGCTGATTACTCCTCTTCTGTTTATTTTTCTCTAATGAATCCTGCAGCTCAGCAGGGTAACAAACAGTCCAAAAGCACGTGGTGAAAAGAAACATTTTTCAAATTGATATTTTTCAGATTAAGTCGCATGATTTTAAAACGTGTTAGAATTCTGCTGCTATTAGAAAAAAGCATTATGGCATACTTCCTTTTTTAATATTAAGATAGTTTCAGTTTCAGAGCCTGTTCAAACCGGTTTCGAAAGCTAAAGTTTTTTTTTTTTTTTTTTTAATATCTGAAACCAAAATTGAAAAAGTAAAAACTAGTCCGATTGTCGATCGTCCTCAGCTATCCTATGCCAAAAAATCATGTAAAAATATTAAGATTTGAGCGAGATATTTGAAGAGAACGCCCTCGTAGACTTATCATTATCATCCGGGTATTTTTCAGTGACTAGTGTGGGGCCTTAACGTATTGTTAACCGAAGACAAGTATACTCGTATCCGGAAAAATACAAACTCGTCTGTGCATAATTGTCAACTGTTATATATTTTTAGAAACTTTTAGAATAATAATTTTAATTTGACTCAATCATTTAAATCTCCGATTAATTCAGGCAATGACTAGTCTTTAAAAAGTGTGAGAACAAAAAAGAATAAAAATGCGAACTCTTATTACATGGCCAGTCAACAAAGTGCTAATAAACCTGTTGCTCAGGAAGAAATATGTATTAAATCTATTTCTTGATTCGAATGTGTTCTATTTTTCATCAAGTTTCTAAATATTCCTTACAGAAAAATTAATTACTTGATCTTGGACAAAATGTATATTAAAAACTTTTTTTAAATTGTATCTTTGATAAAATCTTAAAATAAAATAATAAATAACTAAACACTTAAAATTTATAAGCTATTTAACCTCTTCGCTACTGAGTATTAATAATTATTACTGAATTATTTCTTCTCTCGTTTGACTTCAGAGCAAGATTTTTGTTTTATTTTCATTAGTTCGAATCTTAGAATATGAAACATATTATTCTTATATCGAAATTGCATTTATATTTGAGTATCATTAATAAAATGGGACAAAACGGATGTACCTATTGGGTACCCAGGGACCGAAGAGGTTAAGGTTGGAATATAATATTGAGTTTACTGCACAACGTTATTTTGCAGAATAGTAGAATTAATTAGATAATTTTTATTTATGTAATTTATAATTCCGTTTCTAAAATAACGATGGGAAATAATCATAAGCATTACTTTCACAGAACTGTACCTACATATTTAAAACAGTATACTTTTCAGAACGTAAAGGAAGAACATAAAGCAGATAAATGCAGGTAATAAATTTTCTTAATCGCTTAGCTTGATAGGTGATTGTACAATTTCATAATAATAAAAACTGTAGTGAATCATTTGTATTGTTAAATATTAACAACTTAGGCATTCGAGATTACTTCTTCATTCATGAGGAATTTTATGTAATTTTATGGTATATGTATACCAATGCATAAGTTTGCGGAAAAGAAATGACACTGCTCTCCCAGGTAATGTTTTACACCGTTATTCCCAAATAATAATCTTTGATGAAGATTTTTACAAAATTTGAAATAGAAATCTGGTTTGGAGATTATTGTTTGGACTTAATTGTATTGAAATGACACCGGTGAAACCCTGTCCATTTTTTACGAACAGCGTTTCAAAACTAACAAAGAGTTTCAGGGAGTATTTCTCAGATTTCCCCTATTCATATTTTTACTGAATATCTGTATGCATAAAGTAACATGAATGTTTCTTACTTACGCATACACGCGATGTATTTTATTAAAATTCGCCAATTTAAAGCTGTTTATAACTAATTATTATTATTTATCAAAGAATTAAAAAATTTTCAATTTGTTGTCATGAAGAGATGGGAAAGATATTTAGTACAAAAATAGTTGCAAATATTGCTACTAGAAAGCACTTATGAAAACTTTATCACAAATTCAATTTTTTGTAGTCGTTTCGTAACTTTTCCATGAAAGGATGTTAAGTTTAGAAAATTGCGTTCTGTCGGCGAAACTGTTTTATCAAAATTGCGAAAATTTCGCGATTCAAAAATGCATTAAAAAAGTTCAATAGACTAAAAAAAAGACAATTTTTTCTTAATTTACGAAAATAAAACTACGTACAAAAATTCCTGTCGGCTGGGCCTATAGGCGGAGGTAGATTTCGAAGAGTGCTCATTTCAAAAACAAAAAAAAAATGATTAGAGATAAACCCAGTTTAATAACTTCATTTGGCCGTTTATGAAAAATTTTTAATTTCTTTTTGCTGCAAAAATTGGTTTTATCAGAATCATCTGAAGAAAAAAAATCCCTGTCGGCTGGGCCTATAGGCGGAGGTAGATTTCGAAGCGTGCTCATTTCAACAACAAAAAAATGTATACATATGATTTGAGATAAACCCAGTTTAATAACTTCATTTGGCCGTTTATGAAAAATTTTTAATTTCATTTTTCTGCAAAAACTGGTTTTATCAGAATCATCTTAAGAAAAATTCAGCTCAAATGCCCATTTTGACAACACATTTTGAAATAGATTCTGAATTTATTAAAAAATCAACCAAAACAGTACATTATACAATTTCTAAATAACAAAAACTGTCAGTTGAATGCATTTGAGAAAAAAATTGAATTTAAAAATGAGTCATAAAATAATCAGTTTGTTGTTTGAATACATCCTTAATTCTTTAATCATAATTGCTTCGGAAAATTTTGTGCGAAATACTCACTTTGACAGCATTTTAAAAAATATATTCTATCTTTATCAAAAAACTGGCCAATGCGTCACAGTATATAGTTCCTAAATAAGAGGATCTGTAAATTGGATGCGTTTGAGAGCGAAAATGGATTTAAAACGAGTCATAAAAAACGCAAATTGCTGTGTGAAAACTTCCTTAAAATTTCAAATCACGAAGACTTCGGGAAATTCTGTTCAAAATACCCTTTTTCGTAGCCTTTTTCAAAATATATTCTGTCTTTATCAAAAAACCGATCAATGCATCACATTATATAGCTCCTAAATAAGAGGATCTGTAAATTGGATGCATTTGAGAGCAAAAATGGATTTAAAAACGATACAGGAAATAAACGCAATTTCTTATTTGAACACTTCTTTAAATTTTCTGTCACGATGATTTCAGAAAATTCTGTTCAAAATACCCTTTTTGGTAGCCTTTTTTGAAATATATTCCGTCTTTATCAAAAAACTGACCAATGCATCACATTATATAGTTCCTAAATAAGACAATCTGTAAATTGGATGCGTTTGAGAACAAAAATGGATTTAAAAACGAGTCAGAAAAAAAACGCAATTTCTTATTTGAATACTTCCTTCAAATTTCAGTCCCGATGACTTTCGGAAATTCTGTTCAAAATACCCTTTTTGGTAGCCTTTTTTGAAATATATTCTGTCTTTATCAGAAAATTGACCAATGCGTCACTTTATACAGTTTCCAAATAAGACGATCTACCATTTGAATGCGTTTAAAATCAAAAATGAATTTAAAAATGAGTCAGAGTATAAGCAGTTTGTATTTGAGGTTTTTTTTCTCCAACTCCTAGTTTTGTTTAATTTTTTTTTGCTATACGAATTGGTCCTATGAAAAACTTGTCAATATAAAAGTTGTAGATATTTTTAAGAAGATGTAAAATAAATGTAATCAGATTTGATATCTTAAAAATTGACGGAGTTATGGATTTTTCTCTTTTTTCAGCGCCCTTTTTCTTTTCGTTTTTAATTTTTTTCGTCGGTAAAAGTTGGTCCTATCAAAAACTTGTAAGTACAAAAGTTTTAGATAATTTTAAGAACATTTACAAAAAATTTAGTTGGACTTGATATCTTGAAAATTGACGAAGTTATGAATTTTTTTCTCTCAAAATCCCTGTTTTTTTCGCCCCTTGAGCCCACTTCTAAATTTATCAGAAATCTGTCATGCATATACTTTTGGCCCATTTTTAAGAAGTAATATAAACTTTAAACCGATTCGATATCTACTTCAATTAAAAAGTTATGGCGTTTTTTCGGTTTTCACAAAAACGCCCCCTATTCCGACCCCCTTGGTCCGATTTTGCCCATTAACGAACTTAGCCGAGATCTTATCCCCTTTGATTTTATGTACCAGTTTGGTGGAGATTGGTGAAGAATTATAAAAGTTATCGTGTCCATAAAAAAGTGAGATATATATATATATATATATTGATAGATAGATAGATAGATAAACTGGTGCGATTGCAATAGGTAGTATTTCTTACGAAATCTACCTAATTCAGCTCAAATGCCCATTTTGGCAACATATTTTGAAATAAATTCTGAATTTATTTCAAAAAATCGACCAAAACAGTACATTATACAGTTCCTAAATAACAAGAAACTGTCAGTTGAATGCATTTGAGAAAAAAATTTAATTTAAAAATGAGTCATAAAATAACCGATTTGTTGTTTGAATACATCCTTAATTCTTTAATCATGATTTCTTCGGAAAATTTTGTGCGAAATACTCACTTTGACAGTATTTTTAAAAATATATTCTATCTTTATCAAAAAACTGGCCAATGCGTCAAAGTATATAGTTCCTAAATAAGAGGATCTGTAAATTGGACGCGTTTGAGAGCGAAAATGGATTTTAAAACTAGTCATAAAAAACACATTTTGCTATGTGAAAACTTCCTTAAATTTTCAAATCACGAAGACTTCGGGAAATTCTGTTCAAAATACCCTTTTTGGTAGCCTTTTTCGAAATATATTCTGTCTTTATCAAAAAAACCGATCAATGCATCACATTATATAGTTCCTAAATAAGAGGATCTGTAAATTGGATGCGTTTGAGAGCAAAAATGGATATTAAAATGAGTCAGAAAAAAACGCAATTTCTTATTTGAACACTTCCTTAAATTTTCAATCACGATGATTTCGGAAAATTCTGTTCAAAATACCCTTTTTGGTAGCCTTTTTTTAAATATATTCCGTCTTTATCATAAAAGTGACCAACGCATCACGTTATATAGTTCCTAAATAAGAGGATCTGTAAATTGGATGGGTTTGAGAACAACGAGTCAGAAAAAAACGCAATTTCTTATTTGAATACTTCCTTCAATTTTCAGTCCCGACGACTTTGGGAAATTCTGTTCAAAATACCCTTTTTGGTAGCCTTTTTTGAAATATATTCTGTCTTTATCAGGAAATTGACCAGTGCGTCACTTTATACAGTTTCTAAATAAGGGGATCTGCCATTTGGATGCGTTTAAAATCAAAAATGAATTTGAAAATGAGTGAGAATATAAGCAATTTGGATTTGAGGTTTTTTCTCCAACTCCTATTTTTGTTTAATTTCTTTTTGCTATACGAATTGGTCCTATGAAAAACTTGTCAATATAAAAGTTGTAGATATTTTTAAGAAGATGTAAAATAAATTTAATCAGATTTGATATCGTAAAAATTGACGGAGTTATGGATTTTTCTCTTTTTTCACCGCCCTTTTTCTTTTCGTTTTTAATTTTTTTTTTTTCATGGGTAAAAGTTGATCCTATCAAAAATTTGTAAATACAAAAGTTTTAGATAATTTTAAGAACATTTACAAAAAATTTAGTTGGACTTGATATCTTGAAAATTGACGAAGTTATGAATTTTTTTCTCTCAAAACCCCTGTTTTTTTTTCGCCCTTTGAGCCTACTTCTAAATTTATCAAAAATCTGTCATGCATAAACTTTTGGCCCATTTTTAAGAAGTAATATAAACTTTAAACCGATTCGATATCTACTTTAATAAAGAAGTTATGGCGTTTTTTCGGTTTTCACAAAAACGCCCCCTATTCCGACCCCCTTGGTCCGATTTTGCCCATTAACGAACTTAGCCGAGATTTTATCCCCTTTGATTTTTATGTACCAGTTTGGTGGAGATTGGTGAAGAATTATAGAAGTTATCGTGTGCATAAAAAAGTGAGATATATACATAGATAGATAGATAGATAGATAAATAGATAGATAGATATACAAACTGGTGCGATTGCAATAGGTAGTATTTCATACGAAATCTACCTAAAAACATACAATATCCGAGATACGCACAATTATCAACAGCGTACTTTATATTTAGAATATTTGAAGAAGATGTTTGAAGAAGATTCAATATTTGAAGAAGATTCAATATTTGAAGAAGATTCAATATTTAAAGAAGATTCAATATTTGAAGAATTTATCTTGAAGAATCAGAGTAGTTCTTTCCGAGTAGGTTTTACAGTTTATTAATTTGTTTTCGCAAATTGCGATATCTGTTTTAACCGAGCAAAAGGGCAAAATTGTAATGTTTTTTAGTCTTCAATTTATTTTAAATGTTAATAAAAGAGGGATTTTCTATCATGGTATAATTTTTTTTTTGTTACGTATATGCTTATAAGCCTTGAAATTATCAATGATAATTTAATTTATTAAAACTGGATTATATTTGTAGAATTATATTAATTTAAATAAAGCTTCAACTGCAGTGAAACCTTCAGCCTAGTGAACGGATATATCTGGTCCCAGGAAAGGAGGGATAAGATGTCATCCATTCTCAACAACGTACCGTAATTTCGGGTAGATAAGCTGCAGCTCAAACAATTCTATTTTGACTCAGAAAGATTCAAAAATAATATTCTGTATCGCGGTATATATTTATCTTTAATTACTAAATGATTTTTCTGGGTTGAAACTAAATTGTTTGAGCTGCGGCTTATCTATCCGAAATTACGGTACCTAAATTTGTATTTGCAAGAGTACCAAAATAATTTTAAACTTAGTGTTAATGCAGGTAGTCTATTAAGACATCTGATCAATCGTGATAATGCCAAAAATTTTGGGATAGCATTTAGGGTCATACTCAAACATTCACCGCCCCCTGAATACTAGGCCTGAGCACGGACATAAAAAAAATAGTGGCTGTTGTAAACGGATTTGTATCAGCGTTTGTACGGTCCCTTGTATTTGAATATTGTAATTTCTAAAATTTTTCCAGTTTTACCTTTTGAGATTAAATTAGTGAAAGAAAAGTTTTAGAAAAAACTTATCTCTAATTTCAGGGAGCTGTACAATATGGTTAAAAAAAATCCTCTACAACACGTGCAGATTTTCTGTCAGCGTTCAGGCCTAGTATGCAGAGGCCGTTGAAATATTTCAAAGGATGTGCTTTACTTGAATGATGACTTTTGACGCTTATCGAAGGCCCCTTAACGAGAATAAAATACCTTTTCCTACGTTGAATAAAAATGTAGAGCTCAATAATGTTCTCAACCCGGAATTTTCAACCCCAGCGACACTAAAACCATTTAAACTTTTTTAAAAAAAATAGGATTTCAAATAGTTTCACGTAACAATCCTTTTTAATTTGAAAATTATAAAGCCTTGTATTTATTTGACAGCACGTTTTTCAATATAATTTCGGATTTTGAGTTACCGTAATTTCCTGCGTGTAATCAGCGTATCAAACAATTCTTTTTCGACCCAGAAATTTTACTTAGTAATTGTAGCCAAATATTTACCACGATCTAAAATGTTACATTTTATTTTTAAAATATATTCTGGGTCGAAAAATGATTGTTTGATCCGCGTATTGTACGCCGAAAATTATGGTATCTTTCTTAGTTTATAGAGTAACAAATGGAACATTATAGATTCATGTCAAAATTGCTATGTGTTGAGGAAAACTGAAGTTATTCAGAATGCAATATTTATCGTCGTTGCTCTCGCTATTTTATTATTGCTTATAAAAAAGTCGTGGGTTACATAATGTTCTAAATTCACGAAAACACTCGCTGAATTTGCGTGACATTTTTGAAAAAGCTCCAATACAGGACAATAAATGTGTTAAATTTGGGTACAATATATGTAAGTATTTTCTATAGCATAACTCTGTTTAAAAACAAGTTGGATCCGTATTCAAGCTGAAAAAAAAAATACTAAGCAATAAATAATAATTTTAAAAAGACAATAATCTCGTGCATATAAAACGTGATAATTTAGCTGAAAATATATATGCATACCTAAAATACCGTTGGAAAATTTTCTAAAAATATAAGGAGAAAAAAAAAATGGGAAAGCAAGAGGGAAAATTTATTACTTCAGAGTTTGTTGTATTTTACAATATTAAGTACAAATTAATTTATATTAAACTGATTAATGATTTACTTTTCAGATCAAGACATTCAAAAAACAAAAATTAAAATTATTAGTACAGAGTATGTGTACACTTTGTGTATAAACGTCCACTGTTTGCATGTTTGTATACGCATATGCACATGCATGCACTGTTTATTAGTAAGCATAAATTTATGTATGTTAAAGTGGTTAACCCTTTGAGCTCTGATGGTAGAATTTTCTACCACATAATTTTAATTCCGAAATGTCGCATCGGCACCAGAAAATTCGACCAAATTTATTTGGAAAAGGTTTAATGCATTTTTTTTTCCGTGTATATCGTTAACCGGTTTTTTTCTTTGCAAAATACTGGTGCCAGTGTGACATTTGGAATTTTGAAGAAATTTACCCACCAGAGCTCAAAGGGTTAATCATGTTCAACTGTAGAGAAAGGGAAGAAAAAACAAAAGGACAAGTCACAAGTTCAAAGTAGTGTACTTTTCATTATTTAAGAAAAATTATTTTACGTTACGAGGTTTAATATTGTTTCCCTTTAGAGAAAGGTAAGAAAGAATAAATAGAAAAGAAAAGTTATTTAGAGTATCGTGCATTTTTTATTTTAAATCATAAACTACAGGGTGGTCATAAAAAATCTTTGCCGATATATGGAGCTCTAGCGGCCAGTCCGTTCAACCGATCGAGGTGAAATTTCAGAGCTATTCAGAAGTATGAGCTCGAGATTCTGTGAACGGCGACAAAATGGCGCTCACGTTTACGGTTATAGTTACAGAAACTCGAAATTTTCCAATGGCAACACCCATTTTTTTCATCGCAAAATGCTCAGCGCATGCGAAAACCCTAAAGAGTCTTGGAACTTTATGGTTATTGCAATAAACGGACGCGTTATGCTCGCACAAAATCAGCTCTACGAACGGCCCCAAAAAAACACGACCAAGAAAATTTGAATATGACTGAGACAAAATACCAATCACGGAACATCGTTTGCCAGATAGTCAGCGTAGAAAACGGATAAAAAGAAGAGTGGGAATGTTAGTTCTTCAGTCGGAGCTCGCAGATGTAAACAAAATGACTCCGTTCGTGGTGAGTTGGTAAAACTATTATCAAAATGAAATGAATGCTGCGAAAACCTGACGCGTTTAACGTCGAAACCATCGCCAAATACGTGGCCTAAGCATTTCACAAGCTCTTCGTGATTTAGTAATGAAATTCGAAGAAATTGGCTGCACCTGTGATAGTCTGCGATCCGGGCGACCAACTGTTCCTGAGAATACTGTTATGGATGTGCATCACATAGTTACCAGAGGACGCATGCAAACTACAAAAGGTGCATCTCGTGTATTTGATATACCAAAATCAATGGTCTTAAAGTTACTGCGCTCTGTAATCCGCATGTTTCTTTACCGGTACCAACGCGCCCAGATGTTGGAAGTGAGAGACCATCAACAATATATAGACTTTGTTAATGAATTTCTTATCCAATATGATGGAGATTGACTTCTTCACATATTATGAACAGACGAGGCACATTTCACCTCAACTGGTAACGTCAATGGCCTCCGCGATCCCCCGACCTCACTCCTATGGATTTCAGGTTCTGGGGATATCTAAAATCTAGAATGTACATGTGCAATCCGCAAACTTTGCCAGATTTGAAAGATTCTATCAAACGTGACATTGCAAACATCCCTCATGTGATGTAACGCTCGTCTGTATTCTCCACAGTCGCCACCATGCAATGTGTAATTGCCTGTGGTGGCACCCATGTGGAAAATGTGTAATCAAAATAAAAGTTTTCTCCGATCTGTGTTGTAATCAGAGATTAGTATATTGACTCTGTGGCATATGCAAATTTACTCCTTGCGCTCCAATCGTGTTTTTATGGGGGGGGATTCGCAGAACAGTTTTTGTGCGTGCATAACGTGTCCGTTTCTTGCTATACACGTACGGTTCCAACGCTCTTTAGGGTTTTCGCATCCGCTGAGCATTTTGCGATGAAAAAAAATGGGCGTTGCCATTGGAAAATTTCGAGTTTCTGTAACTATAACCGTAACCATGAGCGCCATTTTGTTGCCGTTCAGAGAATCTCGAGCTCATACCTCTGAATAGCTATATCTGAAATTTCACCTCGATAGGTTGAACGGACTGGCCGCTAGAGCTCCATATACCGGCAAAGTTTTTTTATGACCACCTTGTATTTCATCTAAAGCTAATCGTAAAGTTTTTTCTAACTTGTTACGATGTGAAAAATTCGCCTCAAATTTTCTAGATTTTCATTCGTTTTTACAATTACGTTATTTTCGTTACAATTAGAGCAATTTTTTCATAAATTCGTCTTTTTATTACAAAATATAATTAAGATAAAAATTGCTATATCCAGTTAAATACCATTGTGTTCCACTCACGTAAAGCATGTCTAATTTTTAACAAAAAGTATTTTACTTGTCTGTATAATAAATCAAAATTTTGTTACTTGTGTGACACTTTGGTCCGAAGAGTAACAAAATTCGGATTTCTTATATATCTGGGTATATCAGTTTTTATCTTAATTATATTTTGTAATAAAATAATTGGATGTATTTATGAAAATTTGCTCATACGGTCACAAGAGTAACAGTTGATGTTCCCTTAACTGTAATTTTAATCGGTCCTCACAAATTAAAGATTCTGGCCAAGTAACTGCTATTCACAAAAATTGTTGAATAACTGGAGAATTTGCTGCAGATTTTTAACAGCGTATGTAGAAATTATTTTTGAACAGGTGCATATGATCCAAAAAAACAACCTCTGATATAATATTATTCTTTTCTAATGTTGAAAGATGATTAAAATATATTATCCAATTTAATAGGCTAACATTCCATAAGAAACTTTAAAAGGCTGCTGAAATATGGTATAATATATATATATATATATATATATATATATATATATATATATATATATATATATATATATATATATATATTGGTTTTGTGGAACTGTAATTAAGGAACACTAGAAATATTCAATTATTTATATTGACATTTTGCACACGTGTAACAAAAATAACAAGCCCATTTTTAAAGTATTAAATTAAAAAATTAAACTTTCATAAAGAAATTTGTTTCATTTGTGCATTTATTTCAAAATTAAAAGTATCTATTTTATTGCTAAAATTATAAACCGATGCTTTTCTGTCGCTTTAACTAAAATCTCATTTTTATCCCCAGTAAGCATAGAAGGTAAGCTCGAATATTACTTTTTTTGTTTTATCACAAGATTTGGTGAAAATTAGAAATAGATAACTCACCATATAGCGACAACCTGTACAGTTTCTTAACAATACTATACAGGTGGTCTCTTCTTATCACTCCTCGATAATTAATTTCTGAAAAGTTAATTTTAGAGGTACAATGTGTGTTAAAAAAAATCCTCTCATAATCTTTTATGTGAAAACAAATAAAATTAGATATACTTGTTTTTGTGCACGAAAATAGGCAATCTTAATGCGCATGCTTGAATTTTTCCAACCTGCAGAAGCTGGCATCGCTGTTACACCGACGGTGGAAAAGGAAGTGTAAATGAGCGTCGAACTTTAGTTCTTAAAAAATGGCTGAAAATCTTGAACAACAATATAGCATCAGAATTTGTATTAAACGTGATGATTATCAAGTAGAAACCATCCATAAGATTCAACTGACCTTCAAGGACTAAGCAATGTTGCATCACACAGAAAAAAGGAACAATACAACCACTTCAAAGGTGGCTGGGCAATAATGAGAGGAGAAGTACGTTCTGGTAGGCCTTCAACCTCCAGAAATGCGATCGTAATTGACTAAGTAAGAACCCTGGTCGTGCAGCATTGTCGAAGCACTATCATAGAACTTTCAAACGAGGTTTTCATCAGTATTAAATATGTCCATTCCTTTCTGACTGAGGATTTGCCCTTCAGAAGAATCGCAGTGAAGTTCCTGCCAAAACTAAAAACGATCGAAGAACACCAACTCCTTTTGGAGATAGCACAGAGCATGCGGGACATGCAGACTATCCTAATTTCCTCAACACAGTGATCACCGGCGATGAGTCCTGGATTTATATCTACGAACAAGATTCAGCCATCGCAATGGAAGCATCCAACATTCCAAGGGCTAAAAAGAAGGCAAAACAGTTCCGAAGCAAAGTCAAAGTCATACTGACCGTCTTTCTTTACTTCATTGGTGTGTATCATCACAAGTATGCACCACATGACACAGATATCACCAAAGAGTACTACAAAGAGTTTCTCCTCTGCCTTAATGACACTGTGAGACGCAACTAGACGAACCTGAGTTTAGCCGGCGTTTGACAACTTCATCACGATAACGCGTCCACCGGTCTTCACATTTGAAGAAAACTTTCTTGGCCAAAACAAAACTCCTATGCTTTGCAGGGCTCTCCCGACATCGCTCTGCGTAATCTCTAATTGTCTCCAATTTCCAAATGACCTCAAAAGTGTCCAGATTTCTGTCTAGAAAGGATATTATACAGAAGGCGACGCGACGGATAAGCTAAACGCAATATCTAAAGATGCGTTTTAGAGCTCTTTCCGATAGTGACAATACCGTTCGGAGAAGTGGATGGCAGCCCAAAGAGTTCAGATCGAAGGAGGTTACTGTTAGATTCTTGTAACTGAATATGACTAATTTTAATGAATTATGGTAGATTTTTTTCTAACACTTTTCTATTCAGGTCATACACTTCCATTAGCAAAATGTCTCAATTGGTGGTCTTCATCATCTTTGAAGCCATTTAAGACAAAATGGTTATATATTTTTTAAGTTACTAAATTTAAAGTCTTATACAATTACAGTAATTTCCAGTATATAATCCGCGGATCAAACAATTCTTTTTGGACCCTGAAAACATATTTAGTGATTGAAGATAAATATTTACGGCGGTCTAATAAGTTACATTTATTTAAAAGAAAATTTGGGTCGAAAAATGATTGTTTGACCCGCGGATTATACGCCGGAAATTGCGGTACTTGGTCTCATACGTTATATTTATAAACATATTGCAAGCTCTAACGTGTACAAATATGATATGAAACTAATGAAAACTTTTCTTTTAGGATAAAATCTTACCAAGTTTTGGTTATTCAAGTTTATATCTTTTCAGAGCTTTGTGATACTAAAAATTCGTTCTTTCACATCTAACACAAAACAATAAAACTATTTTTCACTATCTACTGTATTCTCCAGATTTGGAAACTACAGACTAAAATCGGTTCCATGGGGTAAAGACTTATTTCATCTGCCATTTTAATAGTATTTAAGTGTTCCAGAAAATCTTAGTTAAACATTTAAACAATTTTACAAAGTGAACTATACGAGAGAATCAAGCAGCACATTTTAAGTGTCAAAACACAGACTTTAAAAAAATGTACACCTTCTAACTTTGAAAAGATAAGACAAATAGAAATTGCACAAGCATACCACATTATCATTTATCACATACAGTTTTAAAACGTTAAAGATACAGGCGAAAAAAATAAATTACAGATAAATTACATTCTTGAACACACAGGATAATGAGAAAATATCCTGAGATATTACAATATTCCTTACAAAACGGCAGGCTATGCAGACATGGGGTTGTATACTGCAGGCTAAGAAAGAAAAAAATATTATTTGACAAATATAGAATAGCAAATATTGAAACAAACATGGAAATGAAATTTTGAAGACCAACTGTGCATTACTTCTTTGAGTCAATTTTTTTTACCTTATTATTTTTTATTATTTTATTTTACATTTTTTGCATCCCCGAGATTTGTAGATTGCTGGCCTAAAGCAGGTTTGGGATATTCCAATTTCTTACAATATTTCTTGCTGATTTAATGTAACGCGGTTGTAAAGCGTTATACTTTATTTTAAACTTTGTTTCTGAAGCTGAGCGATACATTAGTTCGAGAACTAATCAACCGATTTTCTTTAGTTTTTTACTTAAAAGAAATCTAGTCTTTTTACTGAAGTTTATACCATCTAAAGGTTTAATTTTCACTGACTCATGATTTTTTTTCAAGCTCGCAAAAGGTAAAAAAGAGACGAAAAAACTACTCTTTTAATTACAGTGGCCGACATTTTGTCACAAATCAACATCTTAAAATAAATGTTGCTGTAAGTTTCAGGGAATTTATCGTTTTTTTTTTTTAATTTGTTGACGCAATTTATTTCAGATGCTTGCAACGAATTAAAAACGGCTAATTGGCGCACTTGCACGTGAACGTACTCTTCGTCGCACAAAGTATATTATTCATTTTTTACGCACAAAATTTTAAATATGTAGGTAAAATGTCAATACATATAATGCTGAAAATTCGAAGGTTATATCTCTTTCCTATGTAACTAAAAAAATGAATAAAATCACGTGAATTTTAGGCCAAAGAAAGTAGAACTTCCTCTTTTCCTTTATAAAAACAGCTTTATAAAATTAGGTCATGTTTTTTTAAATAACCGTATGAAACATTCTAGTTTGGAGCGCCTTGGAATTTTTCAGCGATGATAATTGGTTTAAAGTATCCCACACACTTTCTAACGAATAGCATTTACGCCAGAAGTTGACAGGAAAAAGATAATTCTAATTTCTCATTGACAGCCTCACACCTGACTCAGTTGTTATATAAGCTTGCAAATCTCTGTGATTTGACATACAAATTAAAGCTTCTATCAGTAAAAGAAAGAAATCCCAGGTTATCAAAATAAAAAGAAAAAAAGAAAGAAACTGGGGAAAAATTTTTAATAAAGCGTGGGAGGTTTCACAAAATATGTTACTTGAATTGATGATTTTATTTTTTTCGCTTGGGATATTTAAGTTTTCATGCTCTATTTTAAGGGTGTTCTTAAATCAAAAAGGGCAACTTTGTGCCACAAGTTTTAATTTATTTACATTCGGAAATGCATGAATCTAACAGGTGTTGTTATTCAGAAACTATCTCATCGCACTGATTTTTCTGTTTTTTTGCAAACGTGATAGATATTTCAGAACAAGCCGTTAAAGTTGACATTTTGAACCGTATTTTCCGACAAAAGGAGAAAAAACAGGCAACGAAAGGGAGAAAGACGCGTGATCGCGTGATCAAAATAGCTTATAACTCGGTAGATAACTTAATTAACAAAAAATGGAAAACTGGGTTCGATTCGGAAAGGCTTCCATAGTCAGGCCTTCCAATTTTATATTTTTCGGTTAGAAAATGTATTTATGAATGTGTCAAAACGTTTTGCGCTTGTTGAGCCGAGCAGTTGAGAACAACCTTAAAAGGGTTTTCAGACTTTTATTTATCGACCACTCTACAATGTGAATCTATTGATCTGTTAATCAATGTTACAAAAATGTTTTCAGCTCTACAGGTATGAAGATTTCAAGTAATTTCAGTAATTTCTTTCATATGTCAATTGAACAAGAGTTTTTTTTTTTTTTTTTTTCATGAAATGCTGTACAGTACAACCTTAAGAGTGATTTCAGACTTTTACTTATCTACCACTCTACAATGTGAATCTATTGATCTGCTGATCAATGTTGCAAAAATGTTTTCAGCTCTACAGGTATGAAGATTTTAAGTAATTTCATCCAAAAAATTGATATTTTTATATTCCGTTCGCACCACTATTTAAAAAAAATGTATTATACTTTTCTGATATCTATTGCTATATTTATTGCAATATATTATATTGCAATACTATACCTTGCAAATATTGTCAACGCGTATGGGCCATTCCATGAAAACAGGTAAATTGATAGTCATTTTTAAAAATTTGTTTAAATAAATATTTTTGGTATTTACTGATTGGCAACATGTCAAATTTTATGTTTTGAGTAAGAATGTAAAGTTTATCTTTTATGGATTGGCAACACAACAGTTTAAAGATGGCGTCCATGTGCAAGCAAGTATGTTGCGTTTTACAATACATTTTGAGTGAGTTTTTTTAATAAAGAAAATCCAGTGAAACTTTTGAAATCAACATTTTAGGTAAGTCTAATATTCATTGTTTATGTTTCACTAAACTGAAATATATAAGATAATTTCAAATAATTATTACAGCGCACTAAAAGAACTTTGTTTCTGTGTCCCACACGTGACACATAAGATGAACTTTTTCACTTAGGAGGAAAAAGGAACGCATTTATTTTGTTTAATTGGCATTTCTAAAGCAGTTTAGTGTAGTACACTTATCCTATGCTAGTTAAAAATTTGGGTGAAATTTTTATTTGGAGAAAAATATCAAAACAAAATTGTCCCGCACGTGACACCTTATGAGCAAGACGATTATTTTTGTTTTCTGAATGTTAAATAGAGATTTATTATAGCATAGTTTTAGCAGTTTAATGATTATTTTGTCCTGAGAACTTATTCTATGTAACTAAAACGAAATTAAGATTTTTTTTTTTATGATAGTTCCATTTTTTTTCTTTTTTTGTGATGCTAATATTTTTTATTTCCATTTTTTTATAAATTTATTTTAATAAAATTTTAACACTTTGATGGTTATTTTTATTTTAATAATATATCGTTTTCCAGCAAGAATTGATCTACTTAATTTATAGGAATTTTTCTATACAAAAAGAAGAGTCGTGTGTTTAAGAACTTGTTATTATTCTTTAGAAAAAAATAATACAACTTCTTATCTGTATTCTGTTTTTCTAAGTTTACTTCTATTTTAAGTTCAATTTTTCTATGAAATTAAGTAAATTTAGACAAAAGCGTTTATAATTGATAAAGTTTGTTATTTATTTAGCTGAAATGGAAAGATTTAAGTCTACTAGTGCTAGAAGAATGAAAAGGATGAGAGAGAAAATGTCATTAGAAAATCCTAATTTCCAAAAAGAAGAAAATAAAAGGCTCAGAAACAGCAGCTTCTTTTAAGATGGGTGAATGGGTGTTGTAAAATATGACGGCATTAATTATCCTGGTGAAATTACAAGCACCCATCATGATAGTGTGTAAGTGTCTGTCATGATAAAAAGTGGTAAATTCTACAAGTGGCCACAGTATCCAGATAAAATTCTATATTCATTTAAAGATGTAGTAAAAAAGATATCAACCCCCACTGTAGCTAATAAAAGAGGTTGTTTCAAATTTCTAGAAAAAATTTGAATTTTTGTTTATACATTTACTTTATTTTATGTTTAAAAATGTCAATTTGAACATTTACTTTGTACAAAAAAAAAAAATTTAAAATAAATATTTTTGTATTGTAAAATGTATAGCATGCATTTTCTTTTTTGCATTCCTTTATTTTCTGATTTTTGAAAAGGTTACTTGAATGATATTTGCAAATGTCCCACACGTGACAACCGTGTCCCGCACGTGACACTATACGTTATAATTTTTTTTAGCAATTTTAAAATTTATTTTTCAAATAAGAATGCTTATTTCATGAACATTAGACCTTTAGCATCTAATACATATTTTTTGTTTTGAAATTGCAAAATTAGTAGAGCAGAAATGTTATCTGGATCATACAGCAAATTACAAGTGGTTGACTTTTGATGTCCTGCACGTGACGCATGCAAATTAATTAATAACTAAATCAGTAAACCATTTAGGAAAAATCTGTCCCTGCCTGAGATATTGTTATAACAAATATAAACCTACAAAAATATGTTTATTCTTATTTCTGAAAAATCTTAAGCCCTTTAACACAATTTTGGTGGAATTATGGTGTCTGATTGTCCCGCACGTGACAGTGGAATGGTCCGTATGAAAAATGTTTTTCTTTTTAACCCTTTGAGCTCTGGTGGGCAAATTTCTTGAAAATCCCAAATGTCACTTTGGCACCAGTATTTTGCAAAGGAAAAAACCGATTAACCATATACACGAAAAAATGCATTAAACATTTTTCAAGTAAATTTGGTTGGATTTTCTGGTGCCGTTGTGACATTTTGGAATTAAAATTATGTGGTAGAAAATTCTACCATCAGAGCTCAAAGGGTTAAAAAAATACAGGGTGTATCTAAACTACTGGGCAAAACTTTAAGGAGTGATAGTACACATCAAGACAAATAATATTAAATGGGAAACTAAGAGTCCCAAACGTTTTCCGAAGGAGATAAGCGCCATCAAAGTTTTGGGTCCAAAATTTTAAATGATTATAAAAAACGGAAAAATTGGTCGATTCATTTGCGGTTTTCACGAAAATTATTCTTTATGTCAGTATTGTCTTGAAAATAAATAATAAAGATAAATTTCAAAAAATGCCGTTAGAGGGCGCTTTAGACTTTGGAGTAACGAACAACTATTTTTTACCGTTATTTTTTCCATCTCATTAAAATTTTTTAGAAGTTTAGACATAAACTTAAATTTTGAGCTCAAAATCTGTGGTTAAGTAGCGCAAACTGAACTGTGTTCAATGGAAGTGGGTAGGTTCAAATTTCAAATGATTATAAAAAACAGAAAATTGGTCAATTGATACGCGGTTTTCACTGAAATTATTCTTTATGTCAGTATTGTCTTGAAAATAAATTATGCAGATAAATTTCAAAAAATGTTGATAGAGGGCGCTTTAGACTTTGGAGTAACGTACAACTATTTTTTACCGTCATTTTTTGCATCTCATTAAATTTTTTTGAAACTTAGACATAAACTTAAATTTTGTGCTGAAAATCTGAATCGTTGTGAAAAGTTTAAGTAGCGCAAACTGAGCTGTGTTCAATGGGGGCGGGAAGGTTCAAATTTCAAATTATTATACAAAAAGGAAAAATTGGTCGATTCGTTTGCGGTTTTCTCTAAAACAATTCTTTATGTAAATATTTTCTTGAAAATAAATTTTAAAGATAAATTTCAAAAAATTCCGTTAGAGGGCGCCTTAAACTTTAGAGTAACCAACAACTATTTTTAAGCGTTATTTTTGTATTTAATTAAATGCTTGCAAAAGATTAGATTTAAATTTTGAGCTCAAATTCTGGACCGTTGGGAGGGATTAAGAAGCGCAAACTGAACTGTGGTCAGGAGTTGAAATGTTACCCTGCCCACCATACGAGCACAGTTCAATTTTTCGCTACTTAATTGCTCACAACGATTCAGATTTTGAGCTCAAAATTTTAGTTTAAGCTTTTAAAACATTTATTTAGATTTTTTAAAAAATAACGATTAAAAATAGTTGTTGGTTACTCTAAAGTTTTAGGCGTCCTCTAACGGAATTTTTTGAAATTTATCTTTAAAATTTATTTTCAAGGAAATACTGACATAAAGAATGGTTTTAGAGAAAACCGCAAACGAATCGACCAATTTTTCCTTTTTTTATAATAATTTGAAATTGGAATCTCCCCACCCCCATTGAACACAGTTCAGTTTGCGCTACTTAACCACTCTCAACGATTCAGATTTTAAGCTCAAAATTTAAGTTTATGTCTAAGCTTCTAAAAAAAATTAATGAGATACAAAAAATGACGGTAAAAAATAGTTGTACGTTACTCCAAAGTCTAAAGCGCCCTCTATCGACTTTTTTAAAAATTTATCTGCATAATTTATTTTCAAGACAATACTGACATAAAGAATAATTTTAGTGAAAACCGCAAATCAATTGACCAATTTTTCTGTTTTTTATAATCATTTGAAATTTGAACCTACCCACTCCCATTGAACACAGTTCGGTTTGCGCTTCTTAAGCACAGATTTTGAGTTCAAAATTTAAGTTTAAGACTAAACTTCTAAAAAAATTTAATGAGATGCAAAAAATAACGGTAAAAAATAGTAGTTCGTTACTCCAAAGTCTAAAGCGCCCTCTATCGGCATCTTTTGAAATTTATCCTTATAATTTATTTTCAAGACAATACTGACATAAAGAATAGTTTTAGTGAAAACCGCAAACGAATCGATCAATTTTCCCGATTTTTATAATCATTTCAAATTTTTGACCCTAAACTTTGATGGTGCCTATCTCCTTTGGAAGACGTTTGGGACCCTTAGTTTCCCATTTAATATTATTTGTCTTGATGTGTACTATCACCCCTTGAAGTTTTGCCCAGTAGTTTAGATACACCCTGTATACGAATGTTGCAATGTTGAATGTCGAAATGTTCTACATTTTCTATTCAGCGAATGATTAAAACTTGCGAATGTTAAGAGATTACTGTGTTAATTTATGATTATGACATATTAGTCTATCAGTTTATTTTAACTGTTCTCTATCTTTGACCAACTCTCTCTCTTTTTCACTATTTATTTACTTATTTATTGTTTTTTATTTATTTTTGTTTAAATTTGTTTTTTATTATTTCTTTATTTTCATTTAAGGGTGTCTTCGAAAGAATGCTTTTCCACCTGCAACAGCTGGAAATTTTCTGATACAATTTCAGACACATTTTTAAAAGTAGACACATGAAACTTGCTGAGGGGATTTATGAAGAGACGTATAAGGTGCCGTGTAATGTCATTTTAAGCTCAATTTATTAGAATATGATTTATAAAAAATTATCTTCTCAGTAGGACCCTTTTCACAGATCTCCCGCTTCGGAAAAAACGGTTCAAAATGCTGTTTTTGATTGCTTTTTCGCAATATTTTCTGCATTTATCAAAGAATCGACAATCACAGCACCTTGTGTAACTTCCTAAATAAGACAATTCGCCAGTTTGATGCATTTGAGAGCAAAAATGAATTTAAAAATAAATTGGAAAGTAAGCAGTTTGAATCGAAATACACCCTTAATTTTCTTTCTTTATTTTCTTTCCGTTTCCCTTTTATCTTTTCTTTAAATTGTTAAATTGTTTCTATTATTGTGGTAACATTTTCCAATTCTGCATATGCTCCTCTGTGATGAGTGCTTACCTTACAGCTAGTACCACCTTTTTGCAAACTCTCCTCTTTTCCCTTTCTGTTCATTTGTTACCTTATCCCCTTATGAATACGTGTGGTTAATGACAGTGGTTGATTTGAAACGCGAGTTGTGTATTGTTTTGATTTTATGGTGATTTATACAAAGTTTTATTAGTTTAATTAGGCGCCATTAAAGTTTAGGGTCCAAAAATTAAAATGATTATAAAAAACAGAAAAATTGGTCGATTCATTTGCGGTTTTCACTAAAACTATTCTTTATGTCAGTATTGCCTTGAAAATAAATTATAAAGATAAATTTCAAAAAATGCCGATAGAGGGCGCTTTAGACTTTGGAGTAACGAACAACCATTTTTTACCGTTATTTTTTACATTTCATTAAATTTTTTTAGAAGCTTAGACATAAACGTAAATTTTGAGCTCAAAATCTAAATCGTTGGGAGTGGTTAAGCAGCGCAAACTGAACTGTGGGGGGAGGTTCAAATTCCAAATGGTTATAAAAAACGGAAAAATTGGTCAATTGATTTGCGATTTTCACTAAAATTATTTTTATGTCAGTATTATCTTGAAAATAAATTATAAAGATAAAATTCAAAAAGTGCCGATAGATGGCGCTTTAGACTTTGGAGTAACGTACAACTATTTTTTACCGTTACTTTTTTCATCTCATGAAAATTTTTTAGAAGCTTAGACATAAACTTAAATTTTGAGATGAAAATCTGAATCGTTGGGGGTGGTTAAGTAGCGCAAACTAAACTGTGTTCAATGAAGGTGGGGAGGTTTAAATTTGAAATGATTATAAAAAACGGGAAAATTGGTCGATTCGTTTGCCGTTTTCGCTAAAACTATTCTTTATGTCAATATTTCCTTTAAAATAAATTTTAAAGATTAATTTCAAAAAATACCGTTAGAGGGCGCCTTAAACTTTAGAGTAACCAACTACTATTTTTAACCGTTATTTTTTGTATCTAATTAAATGCTTGTAAATGTTCAAAGTTAAATTTTGAGCTCAAAATCTGCATCGTTGTGAGTAATTAATTAGCGGAAAATTGAAATGTGTTCGAGCGGTGGGGAGGGTAACATTTCAACTACTGAACACATTTCAGTTTGCGCTTCTTAACCCCTCCCATCGATTTAAAATTTGAGCTCAAAATTTAGATCTAAGCATTTGGAAGCATTTAATTAGATACAAAAAATAACGGTTAAAAATAGTTGTTGGTTACTCTAAATTTTAAGGCGCCCTCTAACGGTATTTTTTAAAATTAATCTTTAAAATTTATTTTCAAGGAAATATTGACATAAAGAATGGTTTTAGCGAAAACGGCAAACGAATCGACCAATTTTCCCGTTTTTTAAAACCATTTGAAATTTGAACCTCCCCACCCCCATTGAACACAGTTCAGTTTGCGTTACTTAACCACTCCCAACGATTCAGATTTTGAGCTCAAAATTTAAGTTTATGTCTATGCTTCTAAAAAAAAATTTATGAGATGGAAAAAATAACGGTAAAAAATAGTTGTACGTTACTCCAAAGTCTAAAGCGCCCTCTATCGGCATTTTTTTAATTTTATCTTTATAATTTATTTTCAAGATAATACTGACATAAAGAATAATTTTAGTGAAAATCACAAATCAATTAACCCATTTTTCCGTTTTTTATAATCATTTGAAATTTGAACCTCTCCTCACAGTTCAGTTTGCGCTACTTAACCACTCCCAACGATTTAGATTTTGAGCTCAAAATTTAAGTTTATGTCTAAGCTTCTAAAAAAATAATGAGATACAAAAAATAACGGTAAAAAATAGTTGTTCGTTACTCCAAAATCTAAAGCGCCCTCTATCGACATTTTTTGAAATTTATCTTTATAATTTATTTTCAAGACAATACTGACGTAAAGAATAGTTTTAGTGAAAACCGCAAACGAATCGACCAATTTTTCTGTTTTTTATAATCATTTGAATTTTTGGACCCTAAACTTTAATGGCACCTATCTCCTTCGGAAGACGTTTGGGACCCTTAGTTTCCTATTTAATATTGTTAGTCTTGATGTGGACTATCACCCCTTAAAGTTTGTACCATGAATTTAGAAACACCCTAATATTACCTTGTTAGTAAAATTTGGCTTAATGAGATCAATTTTGCGATTGTTATCTATTTAATGGGCCTGCTACTTTTGAAACCATCTCTTCAATTTTGAATAATACGGTAATAATATCATATGGCACAGTACTTAATACCAAAAATTAAATGGAATTTTTAAAAAATCTTGTAGAACAGCCTATTTTAGTAATTATATTTTTTAGTAGCTTTTTTAAATTCCCTACTACTTTTATAAATATGAATATTTTTGCTTTATTTTTTTTTCACATTCATTAAAGTATATTTTATAAAACTGTGTATGGATTTTCAGATATATGGGATTTTACATTTAATATATTTTTTTCTTTTGTATATATTAAAAAATGTAGGAAATTCAAACTCTCAGTTTAAATATTAAAAAAAAAAAAAACTATAAACTGGAATGTTGAATCCATGCACAAAAATATTAAATACACCTTAGAAAACGAGTAAAATTAATTCAAGCCTCTATCTTGATTAGCGAAAAAGCATTAGTATTTGTCAAACAAAGAAGTTATAAAAATATAAACAGGGAGAAAATTCAGTTTAAAGTTTTTATTTGCATGGGTAATTGAGCAGCATCGATTAACAAAATTTACAATATCTCGTGATATAATTGTCATATATTTGAAAATGAGGTTTCAAAATATTCATAATAAAAAAAGCTTTCAGTTAAGACCCCACACTAAGCGCAGAAAAAGTCCCGGATGATAATATAAAGTCTATGGGAGCGTTCTTTTCAAATATCTCGCTCAAATTTTACTATTTTTACATGATTTTTTTGCATAGGATAGCTGAGGACGATCTACTACCGGCCTAGTTTTTACTTTTTCGATTTTGTTTATATATTCTTTATATTACAATAGTTTCAATTTCAGAACCGGTTTAAACCGGTTTTGAAAGTTAAAGTATTTTTTTTTTAAATCTGAAACCAAAACTGAAAAGGTAAAAACTAGGCCGGTTGTGGATCGTCCACACCTATCTTGTGCAAAAAAATTATGTCAAAATATTAAAATTTGAGCGAGATATTAGAAAAGAACGCTCCCATAGACATTAATAAACATAACATAATTTACAAACACGCATTTATTAAAAATCGTTTATAAATTTGTAAAATAAATTAAATAAATAATAGATTATCTAATAATCTATATGATTTTCTAGATTAAAAAATGACATACAAAATAATTGTTCAAGATTCAAATCAGTGATTTTTTGGCTGATGGTGCCAATGCTCTATAAACTGCATTATCCAGGACGAATCTGGAGGACAAATTCCTTCAGGAGTTCTCATGATTCGTTCACTTGGAAATTTAAAACAGTTATATATTTCCTTGTTCGTAAAATTAGACTTAATGAAATCAATATTGTGATTGTTATCTGTTTAATGAACATGACATAATTTACAAACATTTATTAAAAGTATTTTATAAATTTATAAAAATTAAATATATAATAAATTACATATAAATCTATATGATTTTCTAGATTTAAAATTGACATGCAAAACAATCACTCAAGATTCAATTCAAACCAGGGATGTCTAGGCTGATGGCGCAAAGCTCTACCAATTGAATTATCCCGGTCGAATCTCGTGGACAAATTCCTTCAGAAGTCTTCCAGATTCATTCAAACGCTTGGAAATTTAATACTGTTACATATTATCTTGTTAGTAACAATTGACTTAATGAAATCAATGCTGCAATTGTTATCTGTTTTATGAACATAACATAATTTACAAACACGTATTTATTTTAATAAATAAGTATTTGTATAAATTTATAAGTCTTTTGTAAATTTATTAAATAAATAGATAATAAATTATCTATTAATATATATGATTTAACAATGATATACAAAGTAATTGTTCTTCTCAAACCTAATGTAATATAAAATTACGAGAATGTTTTTAAACTTTGTACAAAGTTCATTAATAGGAAAGAAAAGTTTAAAATAAAAAACTGCATGAAATCCTTATCTTTATTCATGTGGATACAAAACTGTGGTATATATAAGAATTTTTTTTTTCGTTTCTTTCTGTCTAAAAGCATACATGAGCATTATCTATTCTGTATTAATTTACAGAAAATTGAGTTGAGCAAATACATTCTAGCTATGACCTGTTTAACTTGTAGTCCTGAAACATATAAATTCACATTTGAATTAAAAAATCGAAATATACACATAATTATAAATATACATAAACTACCTTTGAATCAAAAGTTACCTGACAAGTTCAAAAACCAATATTAACAAAATATATAAATAAGATAACATGTAACAATATTATACATTAAATGTGATACTAAAACATAGTTTAATGTAAAACTTGTTAGCAAATATGGATGTCTCAAAATATTGCCAATCATAAATATTTTAATATACATAATATCAAACTACACTGATCACAAAAGTAAAAAAATTTAATAGTTACTTATAATGAAGGAAAATATAGACGACAAACAGAGTAACACGTATTCCTTATTTATCAGTTGGCAAGAATACCTCATTTACTGAAAAATGCATTAGTTTATATAACAAGCAGATAAATAAGCAAACTATAACCAGTTACTTGCCAAAAAAAAATATACATATATATATATATATATATATATATAGAGATATATAGATATATATATATATAGAGAGAGATTTTATTGTGTCTGAAGATTGAATGTTTGACAAATGAACATCAAAAGTTTGTAGGGTTTATAAAAAAGCTCCTGGCTCAATTACATATCTAAGGCTTTTTAATAAGATTAAAATAATGTTGAAACAGGGAAATATACAACGGAAAGTTGTTTTTTAAATTATGTAATCCTAGTATTTGCATTATAGTTGCATATTGGATTTAGTAAAAGTTCTAAAATGCGGACGCTTAGCTAATGACAAAATTTCAGCAATTAAGTAAGGCGGACAGACTGTTCAGAAATGAAAGTATCCGACGGGCCACAGGTGGGACATGCCTAAACCCGTCTATTAAAAAATATTTTTTGTTTTAACTTTTCTTAGACTTTTAAAATATTTTGTTTTTCTGGAATATCTGAAATTACACTTGTCAAAATAAAAAAAAAAGCAAAAGTGGCAGCACAGTATAATTCCGTAAACATTCTTAAGTAAAAGCGAGTGTTCTAGTTTAAATTTATGCTACTGTCAGCTCTTTATTATTAATACTCAGGTGTAACGAATGCGTGGAATGCAAAGGTTTGTATTATAAGATGGGGGTGAAGCAAAAAAAAATGGTTAAAAAAAGCTCCGATGCAATATTTACGGTCTCCTTGGCCGGCCATTTGCTAAATATAACTTCCAGTTACCAAGTTTAGATTCCTCTTTCTATTTACATTTTCTCACAAATTTTTAAAGCTTCCGGAAGTGGCAACCATGCTACGTAGTTCGTTTTTGGCGTGCCTTTCTTTACATAACATCTTAAGGTATACTCAATGAATGAATGCGGCCAAGTCGAAATGTCAGTTTTTTTTCTAACGCAGAGTGAATAACTTTTAGAAAATTGGGTTTTTCAAACATTACTTAGCGTAAATAGAGTAAATTTGTCCTTTTTGGTATACTATCGTTAAAGGAGCATACCACTGTAAAAATCATCAATATTTTGGGAGAAATATATATGTACAGTCGACTCTCGTTAGTTCGAACTCGTCGGGACCACGATAAATGTTCGAATTATCCGAAGTTCGAATTATGAAAAGTATGAAATGAGAACATGCTTAATATGGTACTATTACAAAGGAATTAATGTTATAGTGTTTTTTTTTAATTTATTATGTCTGTTATCATCAGAATATAACTTAATATTAAATTAGAATGTATACATATGTAAACTAATTAAAAGATTAGAAACAAGCACAATGGTAATAAAATTTGAAGCGTTACTGATGGACAGACGGGGCAGTTAGAAAGTGCATATGAAATGCATGGGATTATATATATACTTGTTTGGTACAATTTTCAAAAAAATCAAAGAAAGAAAGTTATTCAAATGATCTGTAATCCGTGAGAAAGAAAAGAAGAATGGAAAATCGGAATTCTCGTTACTTCAAATTAAACGATGTCAAGAGAAAATGAGTTCAAATAATGAAAAAGTTTAACTTTATGCTGCCATTGAAAATTTCGCGACTTCATGTTTAGTTCGAATTAAGAAAAGATTCGAATTAACGAGAGTCGACTGTATGTGTAAGAGCAATAGTTTCTGATCATTTTGAAACAAACCACAGAAAAATATTTGTTTAATTTCGCGAGTTATGATGGAAAATGTGCCGGGTGTTTTCAAACTAAGCAATGATTATAAAGCAGTTTTTATCAAAAGCGTTATTATTTATTTATTTATTTACTTATTTATTTTTTGAGCGCAAGTCCTTTTTTGTTTAATTTAGTATTCTTTCTTGTAATCTTTATCAATTTGGAAAATTATATTTGCGTTAGATTGGGAAATAAGGTTTTTTTTTAAACATCACTAAACCAAATGAGTGTGAATTTGTCACTTTCGGTATATTATCGTTTAAGGGGTATACTACAATAAAATCTTCAATATTTTTCGAGAAATATACAAATATATGTTAGAGCAATATTTTCTGGTCATTTTGGAACAAATTACTTAAACATATTCATTTATATTTGCTAGTTATGATGGAAAATGTGCCAGATGTTTTAAACTCAGCATTGATTATAAAGATAATTTAAAGCGGCGTATCACAAAATGTTAAATGCTTCTTTGTTAGTTAAAATGTTCTTTTCTTTTTTTTAACTTTAAGTGAGCACAAGATTTCTCTTAACCCCTTAAGGCGCAGTGGGATTAGATACAATTTAGATTCTAGATGTCAGAACTACATTTTTTTCTCAGTGCAAGGTTTATAATATTTTCAATTTTTACCAATCTCCACGAATATGATAAATTATGTTTCAAATAAGATATTGATAAAATTAGATTTTTTAAGCGTTTCTAACGTAAATATTGTCCTTTTTAGTGTAATGTTGTTTAAGGATTAAATTTTCAAGATTTTTGTTCTGATAAGAGCTATATTTTCGGGTAATTTTAAAACAAACCACACACAAATATTCCTATCATTTTGATTGTTATGAGTAAAAATGTGTTAGATTTTTTAAAAATAAAAATCGATGATAAAAACTATTTAAAGTGTTTTATTACAAAACGTTAAAAGCATTTTTTAAATTGCATGCATGTTTTCTTTTAAAATATTTAGCATTTTTATATGCAGTCTTCACAGATTTGGGGAATTAGGCTTGAAATATTTATTTAGATTGGTAAATTAGGTTTTTAAAACATCAGTAACAAAAATACTGTGAATCTGTACTTTTTGGCATATTAAAATATTTAGCATTTTTATATGCAATCTTCACAGGTTTGGGAAATTGGGCTTGAAATATTTATTTAGATTTGTAAATTAGGTTTTTAAAACATCAGTGACAAAAATACTGTGTATCTGTACTTTTTGGTATAGTAAAATATTTAGCATTTTTATATGCAATCTTCACAGATTTGGGAAATTGGGCTTGAAATATTTATTTGGAGTGGTAAATTAGATTTTTAAAACATCAGTGACAAAAATATTGTGAATCTGTACTTTTTGATATATTAAAATATTTAGCATTTTTATATGCAATCTTCACAGATTTGGGAAATTGGGCTTGAAATGTTTATTTGGATTGGTAAATTAGGTTTTTAAAACATCAATGACAAAAATACTGTGAATCTGTTCTTTTTGATACATTAAAATATTTAGCATTTTTATATGCAATCTTCACAGATTTGGGAAATTGGGCTTGAAATATTTATTTAGATTGGTAAATTAGGTTTTTAAAACATCAGTAACAAAAATTCTGTGAATCTGTACTTTTTGGTATATTAAAATATTTAGCATTTTTACATGCAATCTTCAGAGATTTGGGAAATTGGGCTTGAAATATTTATTTAGATTGGTAAATTAGTTTTTTAAAACATCAGTCACAAAAATACTGTGAATCTGTACTTTTTGGTATAGTAAAATATTTAGCATTTTTATATGCAATCTTCACAGATTTGGGAAATTGGGCTTGAAATATTTATTTGGAGTGGTAAATTAGGTTTTTAAAACATCAGTGACAAAAATATTGTGAATCTGTACTTTTTGATATATTAAAATATTTAGCATTTTTATATGCAATCTTCACAGATTTGGGAAATTGGGCTTGAAATGTTTATTTGGATTGGTAAATTAGGTTTTCAAAACATCAATGACAAAAATACTGTGAATCTGTTCTTTTTGATACATTAAAATATTTAGCATTTTTATATGCAATCTTCACAGATTTGGGAAATTGGGCTTGAAATATTTATTTAGATTGGTAAATTAGGTTTTTAAAACATCAGTAACAAAAATACTGTGAATCTGTACTTTTTGGTATATTAAAATATTTAGCATTTTTACATGCAATCTTCAGAGATTTGGGAAATTGGGCTTGAAATATTTATTTAGATTGGTAAATTAGGTTTTCAAAACATCAGTCACAAAAATACTGTGAATCTGTACTTTTTGGTATAGTAAAATATTTGGCATTTTTATATGCAAGCTTCACAGATTTGGGAAATTGGGCTTGAAATATTTATTTAGATTGGTAAATTAGGTTTTTAAAACATCAGTGACAAAAATACTGTGTATCTGTACTTTTTGGTATAGTAAAATATTCAGCATTTTTATATACAATCTTCACAGATTTGGGAAATTGGGCATGAAATATTTATTTAGATTGGTAAATTAGGTTTTTAAAACATCAGTGACAAAAATACTGTTTATCTGTACTTTTTAGTATGGTAAAATATTTAGCATTTTTATATGCAATCTTCACAGATTTGGGAAATTGGGCTTGAAATATTTATTTGGATTGGTAAATTAGGTTTTTAAAACATCAGTGACAAAAATACTGTTTATCTGTACTTTTTGGTATATTATCGTTTAAACCTTTCCGGCACAGAAAAATTCTGTTCGCAAAATGATGGAAGGATTGATTAACACTGGAATTTGCTATTGAACATTATATTTTGTAGATTTTTAAAACTTTCTTTTTAAAAAGTAAAAGTTTATTAAAATATTCTTGGTTCTGCAATACACATACATTTTCTGTCTGAATTTAGATTGAATAATATAAACTAAGACAGATTTGAATACATTTTTTTAAAAAATAAATAAAATTTATAAACAAAAAATTCTCGTGGTGTCCCGTATGAATATGATCTTTTTTTAAATAAATAGTAACTAACTGTAACTGTCTTGATTTGTTCCAAAGTTTGTTGTGCAATGAATAATTATTTGTACTGATGAGGCCTTGCATGTAGCTTGGCGAAACGTTTACTCTTGTATTTTTAAATGTTTTTTAGTGTTTTATTTTTTGTTTATAAAATTTTATTTATTTTTTAAAAAATGTATTCAAGTCTTTCTTAGTTTATATTATTCAATATTTTAATATTCTTGTTTCTGTCTGTAAATTTGGAATTAAAATTTTGTGGTCCCGACTCGGGAAGGAAAAGGTTAACCCCTTGGGGACGAGCGACACGTATACGTGCCGCAAAAAGGCTTAAGAATCTTTGTTTATCCCCACCAGTAAAATTTTACTGTAAAATTTGCCTTACTTAATCCTTTCATTTTCTCGATTTAATAAGGTATAAATTTTTCTTTTTAAAAACTAGTGCCAAAGCATTAAACATTTCGTAAAAGGTTCCCGTCACGAAGGGGTTTAGGGATGTATACCTCGGATAAATCTGTAAAATTTTTGAAGAACGATATATTTGTGAGATCAACATTTTCTAGTCGTTTTTTAACAACCACACAAAATAATTCCTTTAATTTTGCTCGTTAGAACTAAAAAACATGCCAGGTGTTTTCAAACTAGGCAATGATTACACTAGTTTACAGTACATCTGTTGCCGAAAAAATTTTAGCTGTTGCTGACTACATATGATATGCTATTTTCAAAAATATAATTAGAATATTCCAATCAGCTCTAGTTTCTGAGTTTCAGCTATGTAGGTATTAAACAGAAAAAAACGCTACTAAGAAAAACTTTACTAAAAAAATAATTAATCATCGAGTTAAAAAAAACTTGGTTTTAAAGCTCTTCTCCGATGTGTAGACTTTGAAAATGACGTATCAGAGACCGCAAATAGTCAGACATCATATTCGTATCCCAGAAATCCTGATAGCGCTCTTCCATGACGCGTTAAGTCTTGATGTATACGATTTTCCTTCTCTTCGCTCATATCTCCTAGATTTTCCGGAAACTTGTCCAGGTGACTATGGAGGAAGTGGAGTTTTATGCTCATATTGCACCCCATATTTTTTAATTGTAGCAGAAGGTCTTCTACAAGTTCAATGTAATTTTCAGATTTTTTATTCCCGATAAAAACTAATTTTAGTATCTGAGAAAGCAATTTTTTTTCGTTTAGTCTTGATGCTAATAATTCTGAAGCTTGTTTAAAAAGATTTAAATCTCTTACAAGATCATCTAACTCATTTTGGGAAAAGCATTTTGGCTCATTTGACATACCTTCAAAATCCGCATCATTTTGTGATGAGCTTGGTCCTTCAATATCTTTTCCTAATGGTTCAGATATATTTTTAGGCTCTGAAGAGTCAAGTGAACGCTGCACTGGAAGTTAAACACAACTAGCACCTGGGTGCTGCCATTCAGCACGGTTTTTAGTGTTTAAACCGTTTGCGTTCACGTTACAAAAATAACA
This sequence comes from Maratus speculifer, assembly GCA_964019185.1. Lineage (NCBI taxonomy): Eukaryota > Metazoa > Arthropoda > Arachnida > Araneae > Salticidae > Maratus > Maratus speculifer. The sequence goes on from OZ025299.1 coordinate 50,242,012, forward strand.
GTCTTCGAGATGATTTCGTGGTTCTCGCCGAATAGTTGGTGTTCCTGGCACTTCTTTTACCCTTTTTCCGTATCTTAAGTATTCCACACACGATTTACAAACACAATTGTGAGCCCAAGACTTCTCATTTTTATCCAAGAGCATCCCAAAATACTCAATATAGATATTTTTCACCAACTGTGATATAACTTTTCTACAATTGTTAAACACATATTCTCCGCATATATAGCAAAAATGATCTGGATTGTTTAACCAACGTCTCCTTGAACTACTCATGACGCAAAAACTCGAGAAACTAATCTAAATACAGTAAAATACGCCTGTTATGGATTAATATATATGCTTAAATGATAAAAATCAAAAACAAAATAACTCGAGTTGATCAAAACCTTGTCCTGTTAGATTTGACAAAAACAAGTCATAAGTGAACATTATCAACCACAGAATTATCCGCAACAGACAAAAAGTTTAATTTTGTAAACTAGTGTTATAAATATAATTTATAACGGTTTATCACAAAATGTAAAAGTAGTGTTTCTTTAATTATGTCAAGATTTTTCTTAAGCTACTTAATATTTTTAGATGCAATACTCTATTACCTATTAAAATTTTATGAAACACCCTGTATAATGTATTCTATCTTTTTTTCGTACTATTTAATTTCGAAAAAGGATAGTAATTTCTAAAGTAAGTTTTCACTTGTGTTTTATGAATTAAATTTTAATTTACAATCACAAGTATATAAATAAATATATATATATATAATATACAGAGTCGTACAAAATTATCCAAGTGAATTTCTGTCTACTGGTGGAAATTGCTGAATGTGAATTCCCAAAAACAATGTTATGCGTTTTATAACAAAGATTAATTTTGCGACAATATGTAGTGTATATATACTAAACTCCCTCAAATCCGCAACCCTTAAATCTGCAAATCTCTAAAATCCGCATCTAATTTACGGATGTAAACAATGAATCATTCAGTTCAGATATAGGGACAAAATTTGACTTTATCAGTTTGATATCAATTTAGTATATTTTTTATTTTGAGATATTTATAAATATACTGAATTTATGTTTTTCATGAAGGAAGAATAAATTTATTTCTGAAAATTTCAAGATGTTGCTGATATCATTGGTAATCACAATCTTCGTATAAAGTATATTTATGCATTAATCAAGTCTTTTTGGTTATAAAGCCTAGTTAAATCTGAAATAAAAGTTTTTTCTTTTATGTGAATTAGTGATGTACCTTTATAAGGCAAGCTTCATTGAATAATTTAGGAAATATACATTAATGTTTCATTTTAATATTTTATAAATCATTGTATCCCTAGCGCAAATATTTATTAAAATCAAGATGATACCTTCATTATATGTATGTTAAAAAATAGATACAATACTTAGAAAAAGAAATTAAAAAATATGGGACAAGCAAAGATTACGAAACATTTTCTAACACTTCCATGATAAAGCACTATAACTTTAAAAAGGCGAAACACGATCTTAGCAAATACTATCTATAGCCGAAAAGATACTCTCATTTCTTTTGTGCAGATTTGCATATTAGCTATAGATTTGTACAGTAGACTCTCTCAAATCCGCACAGCTTGGGACCAAAAGTTGTGCAGATTTTAGAATTTTACGGATTTCTGGTCATTGATTTGTTTACATTTTTTAAACAGACATTTGAATGCAATTAATAATGCAATGGAAATTATAATAATTGCTTACAATATAATAAAATATTGAAATAAGTAATGAACTAAAATAATAAATTAATGCATAATTTTTTAAATGATTAAAATAGTAAAAGCAAAGATCAAGTTAATAATTAATAATATATGGTTAAATATTCATTATAAAGATTTTCATCTTTATAACCGTTTAAACCGCTTTTGAAATTTAAAGTAATTTTTTTTTTAAATGTGAACCCAAAATTGAAAAAGTAAAAACTAGGTCGGTTGTGGAACATCCTCGGCTATCCTATGCAAAAAAAAACCATATAAAAAAATTAAAATTTGAGCGAAATATTTGAAAAGAACGCCCCCATAGACTTTACATTATCATCAGTGTCTTTTTCTATGCCTAGTGTGGGGTCTTAATTCATGGACAAAATCAATGCCATTATTCATATTACTTTCTTAATTTTTTGTTTCATGAAACTGAACAGAAAAATAAGATATTATTTCAAAAGAAAACATTAACTATTTCTGATCGTAACGTTTGTTTGCCTAACAGGGACAGCTCAGACAAGGAAACTAGATCTGTAGAGCACAGTGTCCCTCCCGGTCGCCTTTATTAAGGTCTTAAAAAAACAGAATTCAGCCAAAGCTGACACCGCCGGAATCGCGACGGTGGACGGTAATGATGTGATCGTAACGTTATTAATTTGAAGTTCAAATATTACAGCTAAAAATAAAATGTAGAATTTATCAAAATTTATACTGCAAATTCGTAAAACACTTTAGCAACACTAACTCAACATAATAATTAACACTTCTAACTAAAATCGTTTTTGATTGTCTCGTGAATGTGTTGCGATTGTGTTGTACCAAGAAAAAGATCGTGCAAAAAACTTTTGTTAAAAAATGCATAATTTAACAGAAATGCAGTTATTGATATTTATTAGTAAAATTGGTCACCTCACTCAGTAATCAACGGCAATATTTTTTCTACAAAGCAAACTTTCTTTTATTTCTTTTTGAAAATTGTGTAATTTTAAAGGCACCATGTAGAAAGTGCTTTACATATGTTATTTTACAAAGTTCTAAATTGTGTGGTATTAACAATATGGTGTTTATTTGGTGAGAAAGTTGTGTGCACCGCGGAACAACTGGAAAAAAATAATTCCATCATCACTATTTACAATATTATTTCAACACAAACAATAATACTATTTTTAGAACATATATCTAGATAGCAACACTTTTGCAACATATTAAGGGGCTACTTTAGTCAAATGAAAAGAACCGTTCACTAATGGTAATCCTATGGAAGAAATTTATAAAGATATCTCGGCTGCATTTCAATATTTTTTTTTTTCATTAGATAGTTGATATTGATCTGAATGAAGGCCGTTTTTTGCTTTTCCAATTATGGTTGTAGATTTTTTTTCTGAGAATGCTTTTGTTTTCCAAACTGGTTTTGAAAATGAAAGCGTGCTCGTAAAAAATATCTGTAAACAAAATCAAAAAAGTAAAAAACGCCCTACATTCAAATCGATCTCAGCCATGCAATGCAAAAAGAATCAATATTTTTTTCAGTACATTTTTAACAGTAAAATATATTTATGAAAAAAACATGAATATTTTTATCTTGGATAAGACGAGTTTTAAAACTCATGTCCTCACATCTAGACCTCTTGTTATGGTTGCACTCACTTGGTTGATCTGTTACTCGAGGTGAAATGAAATTCAATAAACACCCTGTATTTATACAATCTGTTATTAACTTTTTTACCGTTTGTATGTTTTATTATATGCCGTTCAAATTATATTCATACAAAACACGTTCTATTTACGCTATTATTTATTGATTTTTTTTCATTTTTAGGTTTCATTATATGCCTATCTTCCACTATTAAAATATAAATAACGTAATCCTTGGTCTAAAAAAACTGTTAATTTTTACATCAAGTGATTTATTCCATATTCATACAAAACACATTCTATTTACGCTATTATTTATTGATTTTTTTTTTCATTTTTATGTTTCATTATATGCCTATCTTGCACTATTAAAATATAAATAACGTAATACTTGGTATAAAAAAACTGTTAATTTTTACATCAAATGATTTATTCTATGTTCATGCAAAACACGTTCTATTTACGCTATTATTTATTGATTTTTATTTCATTATATGCCTATATTGCACTATTAAAATATAAATAACTTAATCCTTTGTCTAAAAAAAACTGTTAATTTTTACATGAAATGATTTATTCCATGAGAAAGCATTTAAGCGTAGAATTTTAAGCCACAATGATTTCTCTAAACTTCTATTTGAATAACAAAGTTTTCTTTTCAATTATAGTTTATATTACTTAGTGTTTCAACATGAATAACCGGAAAGAGATTCGAAGCTTAACTTGAGTACACATTGGAAATGCATTTTCTGCATAAAGAGTTAGCGAAAATCATACTTAAAATATGTCCCTTGTGTTTTGATCTCTGAATTTGCTTTTGTTCAAAGAACCGCATCATTCCTTTTTGTGTGGGTGGCCATCCCTTTTTCAAATATAGAGTGAACTCTGATTATGTGCAAATTAAAATGTTAATTAACGCCACATTTATGATTAGCATATAAAAGTTTTCGGAAGTACATGTCCGTGAAAGTTTAAAATGTTAAATAATGCTAATAAAATAAAATGCTAAATGAACTTTATAATCTTCTCATTTTTTATCAACTAAAATGCTAGAATACTTTAACAGAAAATTTATAAACTCGCAAAATAGTTTCATTTTTAAAGACGCCAAAAATATGTACTTGAAAGTTGAAATTTTAATAGACATACTAAAAATTCGCTGAATAACTTTATGCGTGAAGAGTTTATAGAATTCCGGAATTCAAAAGACGATATGGATTATTTATTTTCATTTATTATTTCTTAAAATCTCTTAAGGGTGTTCTTAAATCAAAAAGGGCCACTTTGTGACACATGCATTAATTTATTTTTGTTCGAAAATGCATGAAACTAGCTGTTGTTGTTATTCAGAAACTAATTGCATTCAATTTTCTGTTTTTTAAAAAACACAATAGATTTTTCATAACAAGCCTTCAAAGATGACGTTTTTGAGCACATTTCCCGACGAAAGTAGAAAAACCGGTCGAAAAGCAGGAGAAAAACGGGTGATCTCGTGGTCGAAATAGCTTAGAGCTGGATAGGTAATTTAACTATCATAAAATGGAAAATCAAATTCGATTCGAAATCGCTTCCATAGTCAGGCATCCCAATTTTATATCTTCTCCTTTGAAAAATGAATTTGTAAATCTGTCAAAACGTTTTGCGCTTGTTGAGAACACTGTTAGACAGTTGAGAACACTGTTAACCAGTTTTTTAAACTTTTAACACTCTCTCGTTAAACTCTTAATGCCTTTCAACCCGTTTCTTAATAGAGGTGCAAATTCTAAAAATTTTTAAGGAGGTAGTGGCTCCTAAATCCAAATATTCCAATCCCCACTTTGTGAAAGTAACGCTTAAATTTTTTCGTTTATATGAAAATATCAGGAATTCAAAGTGGAAAATATCTACCACATGTACAAAAGAAACACAAACTAATTATATCACGTGTGTACACAGGGCCGTAGCTAAGGGAGCTCTATGAGCTATTATATGAGCTAAATATGAGCCAAAATATGAGCTAAAAATATTTTGAGCCCCCCCCCCCCCATTCCCTGGTAAAGATTCCAAGGTCACTAAATGAATTTCTGTATCAAAAATTCAAATGAAATTCTGTTCAAAAATCTAATTTAGTACTAATATATTAATACGTAGTTTAGTATAAATCTAATTTAGACCCTTTCAGAGTTTTGAGAAATTATTAAATTGTATCTAAAATAAGTGTTTCAACATTCCCAGATCCTATTTGTACATATGAAGTTAACATGATGTTTCATTTTGCACCAGTTACATGCTGACAATTTCCATCACCATATTATTTTTTTAGCATAAAATGAAGTTATTACGACAGTTTAATAAGAATCATAGTACCCACAATGTGAATATGCACTAATTTATCTTTCTGCGTCAGGGAGATGGAAAAAAATTATGACCCCCCCCTACATTCTCTTGAGCCCCCCCCCCCCCCCCCTGTTCTTCACTTCTAGCTACGGCCCTGTGTGTACATTGCATTTAAACACGCAATTCTTTTAATTTGAATATAAATTAAGTACAATATAAATATTAAGCTACGTAAAGTCAGAAGATAAAGTTGAAAAAGATTCGGATTAAATAATATGTCTCTATAAGAATAAGCTATGCAATCGTGGTAGTGGAGACTATTAAGAAAACAATATTTCTTACTTTTACTTTGTCATGTAAGAGTACATATTTAAAAAAAAAAAAAAAAAAAAAAAAAAAAAAAGTTGGAAATTGCACGCCAAGCGTAGCAAATGGGGTGTGTTCTTACTATAACGAAATTCTAAAAATATTGAGATTTGGTATAACAGTATACAGTTCTTCAGATTCTGTATGGTAGCCGAAATCTTATGTGCGTTCCTGTAAATCCTAACTGCTTTCTATTTTGAAGAAAGTAACTCCTACACTGTAAAAAAACGGACGATTTTACGAAGTATTACTGGTAGTCTGAACGCCAGTACTATTTACTGTTTTTTAACGGAAATTTTTCAGTAAATTTCGGGAAAAACTCGAAAAAAAACGGAATATTTACCGTAATTTTTCCGTTAAATAACAGTAAATTGTACTGGCGTCTAGATTACCAGTAATACATGCGTAAAATCGTCCGTTTTTTTACAGTGTAGTAAAACTCAGCAATGTATATCAAGTTCCTAAAATGCAAAGTTGTTTAATATAATTGAAACTCGCCTCATACAATATTTCGCACTATACCATTATGCAATATTATAGGGGCAAATAATCCGTTATGCAATGGAATACATTTGTGTGGCTCTGTAAATTAATAACAAATATCTTTCAATCACAAATGGTACATAATGTATAATTTGGTATATACTACATTGATGCATATCAATTTCATTATGTTCGAAAGAGTGTAACATCATTAAAATGCACTTGAAACTATTTTTCCCATTGGCCGTAATGTAACGTAATAATTTCGATTGTCCCTGTAATTAGACTACATCCGATTTTCATAAAATTTGAAATGAAGCGACAAAATTATGCAACAATTATGTCGGGAGGTAGTTTTGCTTTGTTATAACCGGACAGAAGTACAGATGGACGGGCGAACTAAATGACGACTTTTAGTGCTTCGTATTTACATAATTACGAACGCACAGAAAAATGTGAATGTGTGAGATTACTTTGCATATAAAATCAAAATGGAATTCAAACATTTGTTTTTCAAGAACATACAAGAAAAAATATTTAAAAAAAATCTTATCACGTATTACTACAAGAATGAACCTGTAACGAATTTTCCGAAATTTCCAAAAAAAAGGCCGAATTTCGTCAAATGATCGCAAACAAATCCTCGATTTCCGTCAATCGATCGCGAAAAAAATAAGATTTTCGTCAAAGCATAACGAAAAAAACGCGAATTTCGTAGAAAAATTGTTATAAAAACCTGAATTTCACCATAAGATCGCGAAAAATTTCGTCAAAAGATGGCGACTTAGGCACCAAAAAGTAGTCGCCAAAGCGAAAAATTTAATCTCCACGTGGTCTGGCAACTGTGAACCTACACCTATATTCCTTAATCTTTTTGCTATACAATATAAGCTATATTGCTATAAACTGCGGTACATTCTTTTCAGTTTAAAACGTCAGCTTAAGATGTTTAATCCAAAATTCACCTGGCCTGCTAGAACTAGAGTACTTATGGTTCTTACAATTGTCACTATTACTTTTTTAGAAATAATCTTCAACTAATTTCATCGCAGAATTTGTAACAATTATCTCCGACTAAATAAGGTGACGATTATTAGTCATATTTATTGGTGACAAAGTAAAAACCACTAATACACTAGCGTGGTTTTGGGTATCAAAATACCTCACGCCCGGTTAATTGCGTCTGAAGAACTTAAAAAAATTCCAGTCGGCTTGGCTAATAGGCGAAGGTAGATTTCGAAGAGAACATTAAAACATTGAACATTTTAACAACAAAAAATAAAATATGATTAGAGATAAACCCAGTTTAACAACTTTATTTGGCCGCTTTTGAAAAATTTTTAATTTCATTTTTCTGCAAGAACTGATTTATCAGAATCATCTTAAGCTAAATTCGGCTCAAATGCCCATTTTGACAAGATATTTTGAAAGATATTCTGACTTTAATTAAAAAATTGACCAATACGGTACATTATATAATTCCTAAATAACAAAAAACTGTCAATTGAATGAGTTTGAGAGCAAAATTGAATTTAAAAATGTGTCATAAAATAACAAATTTGTTATTTGAATACAGCCTCAATTCTTTAATCATGATCCCTTCGGGAAATTTTGTGCGAAGTGCCTACTTGACAGCTTTTTTTTAAATATATTCAGCCTTTATCAAAAAACTGACCAATACGGCACATTATACAATTCTTAAATGAGAGACCTGTCAACTGGATGCGTTTGAGAACAAAACTGAATTTTAAAATGAGTCAGAAAAAACGCAATTTGCTATTTGAATATCTCAATTTTCAATCGCGATCGCTTCTGGAAATTTTGTGAGAGGTGCCCATTTTGGCAGCCTTTTTTGAAATATATTCTGCCTTTATCAAAATACTGGCCAATCCGCCACATTATACAGTTCCTAAATAAGAGAACTTTTTAATTAGATGCGTTTGAGAACAAAAATGGATTTAAAAATGAGTCAGAAAAAACGCAATTTGTTATTTGAATACTTCTTCAAGTTTTCAATCACGATCACTTCGGGAAATTCCCTTTCAAGATACCCTTTTTGGCAGCTTTTGTTTGAAATATATTCTGCGTTTATAAAAAAAAAAAAAAAAAAAAAAAAAATAAGTCACATTATTTAATTTCTAAATAAGAGGATCTGCGATTTGGATGCGTGTAAAATCAAAAATGAATTTAAAAATTAGTCAGAATATAAGCAGTTTCGATTTGAGGTTTTTTCTCCAACTCCTTTTTTATTTAATTTATTTTTGGAATAAGTATCAATCCTATAAACAACTTGTCAATATAAAAGCTAAGCTATAGATATAATTGAATAGATGTAAAATAAATTTAATAGCATTTCATAGCTTAAGAATTGGCGAAGTTATGGATTTTTTTCATTTTCCAACCCCCCCCCCCCCCATTTTTTTCTTTTTTTTTAATTTTTTTCATCTATAAAAATTGGTCCTATCAAAAACATGCAATTACAAAAGTTTTAAATAATTTTTAGAACATTTATAAAAAAATTAGTTGGATTTGATATCTTGAGAATTGACGAATTTATGAATTTTTTTCTTCCAAAAACCCTGTTTTTTTTCACCTCTTGAGCCCATTTTTAATTTTATAAAATATCTGTCATGCATAAATTTTTTGCCTATTTCTTAGAAATATAATAAACTTTAAACTGATTCGATGTCTATTTTAATTAACAAGTTATGGCATTTTATCTGTTTTCACAAAAACCCTCCCTGTTTCTACCCCCTTGGTCCAATTTTGCCCATTAACGAACTTGGCCGAGATTTTATACCCCTTGATTTTATGTATCAGTTTACTGGAGATTGGAGCAGAATTATAAAAGTTATCGTGTCTAGAAGAAAATGAGATATATATATATATATATATTACAAATTAAAAAATTTTTCGCCAAAACTAACCTTTATACTATCTTAATTTTCTTGTAATAATGTTCCGTACTTACTTCAAATTATTAAATTAAAATCTTGTTTCTAAATCTAATCTGTTAATCTTTATGCAGACGATATAAATTCTTAATTTGCCTTAAAAAACATTATTCCAGTATGCGTAAACTTAAAAAGATGGCTCTAAATTAAAAATATTCATAATTAAACTTTATTTCTTAATATTCCAAATAAAACTAATTTCTTCTATGTTTTTATCAACCCTTTTTAAGACAGTCTTATTAAATTTATTCCAAACCCATACCTTTCAAAAAATATCATTATTTTATTTTATCTATTTATTTATTTTTCCTCAGTCAACCTTTGATAGTGTGCATAGCAATAAATTCATTTCTTTTCTTTTACTCTTAAAATTAATAGTCTATAAAAATCGTCTGCCTAAGATATTTAAAATCCTGAGTCGATTATAAATTGGTTAAATAATATTTTTTAAAAAATAAATTTATCGTCTGTGGAAAATAGTCTCGTAGCTGGACAAGAATTCTGTTTACATAAAAAAATGATGGTTTGAGGTTACAGAATGTTCTGGATTTTTCTTTTGAGATTTAAAAGGGAAAGTCTCGAGCTGAGAAGGAGGATTCTTGGGTTTTTTCTTCGATGAGTACGGCTCGCTGAAATAATGATGGAATGTTTCGGTAAAAGACAGTTTGCAAAAGGAGCTTTTCCCTTTCTCATGATTACGGATTAAATAAATGAACTTACAGCAGCCAATGAGTAATTATTTGGATTCTCTACATCTATTTATTTATTTTCCTCGGTGGCCATGACTTCTCTGCGGTGAAAGGGAAACCCGGCGTTGATGTCTCTGGCTCCTAACTTTTAAATCGTCATATATATATATATATATATATATATATATATATATATATATATATATATATATATATATATATATATATATATATATATATATATATATATACAGGGTGTCCCAGAAGTAATGGAACAAACTTAAGAGGGTGGTAGTAGACATCACAAGGAGAAAGAATTGCACAGCAACCCATGATCGGGAACGTTTTCCTGGCTCGGTAGGGACGACACAAAAGACAAGAAAGAAAGGACACGAACACGGAAAGAAAACATGTTAGTGCTGCAAAAATACTGAGATAATGGGAAGTGCTGTGAAACTTGTTACACACATCGTGGCAGCTGTTAAAGAAGTTCGGGACATTCTTGGTGTTTTCGAGATGATTAGATCTCGTGCCTCAGATGCACTCCGTGCATCACAGCCTGGGATCGTAATTTTGAACACCTGTTTTGATGACGATCGTTGTGTCTTTAATGTTCTTTTTTCTTAGTTTTTTACTGTATTAAGGATGATAAACACGTTTTCTCCTCTTATTCGTGTCCGGTCTTTCTTGTGTTTTTTGTCGTCCCTACCGTGCCAGGAAAACGTTTCCGACCATGGGTTGCTATGCAATTCTTAATCCTTGGGATGTGTCCTACCTCCCCTTAAAGTTTGTCCCATTACTTCTGGGATACCCTGTATATATATATAGATATAGATAGATAGATAGATAAACATTTTTACTGGTGGTAGTTTTGGGGTCTAGAGATCATGATCGGCGTAGATCTGCAGAACTTTTTCAGAAATTCCAACATAGGAGCGACCGCAATAGGTAGTATTTCATACGAAATCTACCTAGAAAATTATATAAGAATTCTGTTGGCTACGTATATTGGATGATTTTGATAAATGAATGACATGAAAAAAAAATTATTATTATTTTGCAAAAAAAATAAAAAAATAGATATGTATTGAATTTTACACAAAACTTTATAAAACTTCAATTCAAAAATACTTAAGGAAATCATCAGATTTTTCATTTTAAATTACTGTCAAAATAAAATACGCGCTTTTATTTAATACAGTAACTGGAATATTAAGACTACATAACTTAATACAAAAACCAGAGATGACCACAAAATTGTTTGTAAAACGCTTTATACATATTTTACATATTATTCAAATACTTGACCATAGTGTGAGAAATATTATTCTAGTGCATGTAAAATGTAAAAATATGTAGACAAAGCTCACAAACATGATAGTAATAAGTATTTTACATCTTTTAATTAAAAGTCAGTAAGGAAAACATATGCTTAAATGTATAAAATGTGCAAGTAAGTGTGTACTTTTTTGAAGTCTTTAAATCAAAAGAAACTAGTCACATGTGTCAATACCTAAACTTTCTTCTATCTTATACATGCTAATACTTCACGAAAAATGCAGCGTAAGCAGCGCCACTGGTTAGGTTGTTTACATCGAAATATAGTTGGCAACAACCTGTGTCGACTTCTAACTGAATCTGAAGTTCATGAAAATCCGTGCATTAGTTTCTGAGATAGATTTATTGTTTGGTGATGTACATCAAAAACTAACCAGGATCAATTTTTATCAGGTACTAACTGAATCTGAAATTTCAATCCGTGCATCAGTTCTTGAGATACAGCAAATGCAAAATCGTTAAAAATGTGGCATAGTAGTGCCTCCTCTAAGGGGATTCACACCAAAAACTAAACAACACTAATCTATATCACGGACTAACTGAATCTGAAGTTTTATGATAATTCGTACATTAGTTCTTTAGATATAGTTGCTGCGATAATCATGAATAATGCAGCATGGTAGCGCCACCTGTTGAGCGATTTGCACCAAAAAGTAGCAGACGCCAAATTATATCAAGGACTAACTAAATCTAAAGTTTTGTAAAAATCCGTGCACTATTTCTTGAGATAGTGCTATTGTGAAAAAGTGAATAAGGTAACACAGCAGCGCCACCTGTTGAGCGATAGGCATCGAATACTAATCAGCTTCAGTTTATATGAAGGTCAAACTCAACCTAAAGTTCTGTGAAATTCCGTGCATCAGGTCTTGTGATATATCGCCCAAAATATTTTTGTCAGTAACAGACTCACAGAGTGACATACAGACATTTTCTTAGAAACTCTTAATTCGTGTTCAGGACCTTCTACAACGTATAAATCCATCGAAAACCGCAAGTCGAATTTTTTCACTAATCCAATACTTTATTCTTGTAAAGGTAGAAGAAAGTAAAAACAGTGTGACCTTCGGCCAAAATTGATGACTTCAATCTACCAAAACGTACCCCTTAGGGGCTGTGCATATGTAACGTTATCATTTTAGGAAGAGGTGGGGGGGTCTGTGACATGATATCGTAAGATATTTCTAGGAGACGGGAGAGGTTGCCTTTTGATATCGATATCATTTTTGACCTAATCAAAATTGTCTCCCTTTATTTTTAACTCGGTATTTTGTTCAAAATAGAATATTATCTATTTTTAGACTGTTATCTATTTTTATGAAAATTCAAAGTTATTATTAAAATCACTAAATTACTATAAAATTTAATTCTAAAATATAGTATACCCCAACGTTTGATATTCATTTGATATTCCCTTCATATGTATATGTATATAAAATCACTGTTCGAGAAACCATATGTGAAGTATATTTGAAATGAAACTTGTGTCTACTAATAAATAAAAGAAAGAATGCTGTCCACTTGTTTTGTTGATAAGAATGCTATATGTCCTCTCTCCCCACCCTTCTTCCATTCGGGAGGGGGGGGGGGTGTTCAACAAGGTATTATTACTGTTGAATTCATTATGTAACAAAAAGCTATTATAAAATACTTTTAAACAGTAACTATTTTTTTTAATCTGAATAAAGCGATATTTTATTGATTTGAATCTATAAAGTATGCAAAAAATAAATTAAACCAGTTTTGTAATTTACAACAAACAAAAGAACAAAGTTCTAAAAATAAAACATTTTTACACTTTGATAACGATATCATTTCCGGGGAGGGGGAGGGGTTCGAAGGATGATAACATATGATATCGAAAGGGGGTCATGATATCAAAATTACCAAAAAGTTGATAATTTTATATTTGCACTGCCCCTTAACTGTACATTTTGCTTTTTAAATAAAAGTCCGGTTGAAAACACATTAACAGTTATGAATAAACTTTTCTACCAAAAATTGAACCGACTTCAAAAGCTACTGCAAAGTGAAAAATAATTTTTTTGCAGAATAGTATTAAGAAATTAAATTAAGAGCGTAGTATTTATCATGCGTATTATTATATTTATGTAGATTAATTTGATTTTTTGAAGTCGGTGCCAGCCAAGCCAAGCTACATGTAATTTTCCAATAGTCACGCATCCAAGTATCTACGAGTTTTTTTACGATTTAATATTTGGTTAAAAATTTAACTTTATTCTTTTACGATTTGCATTGGATAATTAATTTTGAACTTGGCTTGGCTGGCACCGACTTCAAAAAATCAAATTAATCTACATAAATATAATAATACGCATGATAAATAGTACGCTCTTAATTTAATTTCTTAATACTATTCTGCAAAAAAATTATTTTTCACTTTGCAGTAGCTTTTGAAGTCGGTTCAATTTTTGGTAGAAAAGTTTATTTTTCTCTTTTTAGTTAAAAATTAACGATTTTTTGAAGTCATTTAACAAAAATTATAATACGGGAAAAATCACTGTAAACCATACGCGTATGTCAGGAGTGGGGTTCGAACCCACGATCCCTTTCAAGAACCAGATATAAAATCTGCTGTCTTACACCGCTCAACCACCTGACTGCACTCCATTCGGCGAGCTTAGTCATCGTCCATGTTACTTTTAGTTTGCGAGAAATCGCTAATTTTATTAGTTTTTACTTAATTACTAAAAAAGTACTGAACCAATTTCGATGAAATGGAAGAAGTACCAATGGAAGAGTAGCCTCTTTCATTTAACACAAAAAACAAATTAATCGGTTGGATAGTTTCGGAGTAATCGGTGAACATACATATAAAAAAATACATTCGCGCCGAATTGATAACATCCTCTCCTTTTTTGAAGTCACTTAAAAAAATATATAACACGGAAAAAAATTTTGTGTACTATACACATACGTAAGGAGTGAGGTTCGAACCGACACTCTCTTTCAAAACCAGAGATTAAATCTGGTGCCTTAGACCGCTCGGCTATCCGGACTTCATTCTCGTCAGAGAACTTATTCAATGTCATGTTACTTTTCGCAAGTCTATTCTCTTTTTGAGTACTCTTTCACTGATAACGTATTGAGTTAATAAAAAATCTCTGATACTCTGTGGTAACGGTTAAATACAAAACATTCCTAATAGCATAATTAGTATTTAACTTGTTAAATATGTATTTAAAAATTATAATACGGAAAAGATTATTGTATTCACGTACGTCAGGAGTGGGGTTCGAACCCACGCTGCCTTTCGAAAACCAGATCTTAAATCAAGCGCCTTTGACCGCTCGGCCATCCTGGCATCGGTAATTTTATTCGACATCCATATTACAACTGATTTGCGAGAAATCGCTAATTTTATTAGTTTTTGCCTAATTACTAAAAAAGTACTGAACCAATTTCTATGAAACGGAAGTGGTACCAATTCGAAAGCAAGCTCTCTCATTTAACATCAAAATCAAGTTAATCGGTGAACATACATAAAAAAAAATACATACGTGTTGAATTGATAACCTCCTCTCCTTTTTGGAAGTCGGTTAACTTAAATTTCTACCATAACGTATCCCTTCTCAAATTCTGAAGTTTTTTTTCAAACGCTATACGCTGAGAATTTTTCCTTATTTTTAAATGTCGAATAGTGCTGTTATTTTTAATTCTTATATCTATTATAAGAGATGTTGAAATCCGTACTGAATCAAGGTCATTTTTTGCTCAACTAAGTTTGAAAAGATTTTTTTTTCGCTACATACATTTATACGGTACCGAAACAAACGAAGTACTAGGTTGAAAATGTGAGCAACAAATGACACCAATCTTCTACATGCTTGAAGTCAATGCAAGAGAGTCCATTATCTTTATATACAATAATCTCTGAAAAATGACTATGGACTTGGTAAACTCTAATTCTGAAAAAGGCATATTCCCCATAAATTCAAAATTTTTTATCTGTAAATTTTTTATCTGTAATTAAATATAGGAGAATTCATTAACTTTATCTCAAATCATCTCTGGAAAATAATGAATATGGACTTGAAAAACTCTAATCCTGAAAATCTCATTTGCCCTGTAAAGTCAAAAAAGTTTCTGTTAATTATGATTTTTTCAAATACTGTGCTTTTAGATACCCCATTTAGGGTAAGTGTACTAGTAGTGGGTTACGTACCAATAGTGGGCCACCAGTTTTCAAAACTGAAAAACAAGTTTTCTAGTCACCCCTGTCAGATAACAGACTAATTGCTGATTGGCTGGAACCCTTATCTGTTATCAGGCAAAGGGACAACTTCAGTATTCTCATGGTTTTTGAGCTGGGATGGTGTTTTTACAGACTATACGAAAAAACTAAAGAGAAGCTAAAATTATTTTACGTAATCATCAAAACTTCTAAATATGATTTCATTATTGTGAATTGTAGAAATGTAAAAAAATTATAACTTTCTTACAGTATGTATTAAACTCAAGACTGGAGTGGCCCACTTCTAGGGGGGGGGGGGGGCCTACTGGAGCATCAAAAAGTTACTATGCCCACTACTGGAGCATAGAGGAAGGTAACATTTTTTATTTTTCATTTTTCTGGAGAGTATATTTTAAAAATTTGAATGTTTAGTCTTATACATAAAGGTAAGGACTAGGCAAAAAAATATTTTTTTTTTTTTAAATTCACTAATACTTGAATAATAATTAGATAAATATCCTTAAGTGGCCCACTACTGGTGCATTTACCTTAGATCTATTTTTGTATTATTCACGTTCAAATAGATTTTGCTACATTATATTTTCGCCATGTATACAAAAATTTCGAATAGTTGGGCAATTAAATTTCATAACTATGGAATTGATTATATTCGGAGTGATCAAAATTCAGTTAGTGGACGGAAAAGTTATTATGCGAAAAGTATCCTCACCATTTTCGCACCAATCTCGTGAAAAATGAACTAATTTTTCTTCTGAAATCAAAAGTTAATTTTTATAGTATACTAGCGGACCCGACTGACGTTGTTCAGGCACCGACTCCAAAAAATCAAATAAATGTACATAAACATAATAATACGCATGATAAATACTACGCTCTTAATTTAATTTCTTATTACGATTATATAAGGAAATTATTTTTCACTTTGCAGTAGTTTTTGAAGTCGGTTCAATTTTTGATAAAAAAGTTTATTTTTCTCTTTTTAGTTAAAAATTAACGACTTTCTGAAGTCGGTTAATTAAATTTATAATACAGAAAAAAATATGACAAATCATACATGTATGTCAGGAGTGGAGTTCGAGCACACGATCTGCTTCTTCGAGAACTAGAGCTTAAATCTGGCGCCTTAGACCGCTCAGCCATTCTGGCCGCACTATATTCAGCGAACTTATTCAACACTTTTAATTAGCGAAAAATCACTAACTATTAGTTTTTGCCTAATTACTAAAAAAGTACTGAATCAATTTCGATGAAATGTGAATCTAAACCATTCTCGAATCCACTAGAACGCACACAAAAAAATTCATTAAAATCGGTCCAGTCGTCCAGTGAGGTTCAGTGACATACACACGCACAGAAGATTTATTTATATAAAGATGAACAAAATTTGATTGCAATCTATCTCCCGAACTGTGATTTCTTTTTCCGGAAATCAAAAACTTCTATTTATAGCATATGAACGAAATTTTATTGCAACTTATCTTCCAAAATGTGAGCGGTTTTTTCTTCGGAAAACAAAAATTTAGTTTTATAGTGCATGAACGAAATTTGATTGCAACCTAACTGTCGAAATGTGAACTGTTTTTTCTTCGGAAATGGAAAACTTATTTTGTTAGTATATGAACGAAATTTTATTGCAACCTACACTGTCAGAAAAATTCGTCAATATACACTAAGTTATCGTTATTTTTTCACAAATAACTTCTGTTCTCCCAAAAAACGTATTTGTTCTGTGAGTTCATTCCGAAAGTCGAAAAATGAGGAAACGATTCCGTTTATATCTAGCACGCATGCGCATTGGGTCTGCTAGTAATAAATTCGAATTTATTTTTAAAATGAAAAACAAAAATATTCTATCGATTAAAATGTCTAATTTAGTTTTAAAAGACAAAAATGTTTTCGAATTTAAAAATAAATAACAATTACTTTCTTTATTCGTTCAAAAATTCTCACAATCTGTTATTCAAAGTTGGATAAGTTGAATAAAGTTCAATATACTAAGTTATTTCTATGATAAATATTCGCATATAAAATATACTTTAAGTGAAGACATTTAAAAAATAAAATGCAAAAAAAAAAATTGATATTATTAAAAAAAATCTTATCGAATAAAAATAAAACATCCATGTTCTTTCTCTGACAATCTACGTTATATATTTAAAATTCACATTTTTTACTATATTAATACTAAACGTAAAAAAAAAAAAAAAAAAAAAAAAAAAAAAACAGCCACAGTTTTATTAAAGATGAAAACTTTCCGAGATTAACTGCAAAATTAAAAGCTTTTTAACGAAATACACCAAACCACACCCATATGAAATCAACGCTTCTATTTTAAAGCAAAATCTTCTTGAGCAATTGTGGCGCTGTGGATGAGTGTTGGCCTTGTAATCCTGGGGTCCTCAGTTCGATCCCCACCTCTTCCGCGTTGATTTTTTCCAAACTTTTTTCAAGTGACGGATATTTTTCCTCTTTTGACGGAGAAAAAAATAAACGGAAAATCGTCAATGTACAGACAATGTCTGGCAGCAGTGCTGCCAGTACTTTTTCTGTGAAAAGACGGAAGTTTTTTTGAGAGTGTATATCTCGAAATGTGACCTAATTTTTCTTCGGAAATCAAAAACTTATTTTTATAGTACATGAACGAAATTCGATTATAGTTCGCATAATAGCTTTTCCTTCCACCAGCTGAATTTCCATCATTATAATCCAAATTTGCGTTATTTACAAAAGTACTCGACTTTTTTATACATGGTAAAAATATAGTGTAATCTTGCTGATTTGCATATTACCGAAAATATCACCATAAGAGTAGCTGAACAATAATTGTACTGAAATATCCTGTAGTAACGGAATCAAACAAAAACAACAACAAAAAAGAATTTGAGTGGAATGATTCTATTTCAGTAAAATGTGGAAAAGAAATGAAAAATCAAAGCATTCATATTTTTTAGTAACTTTATTTCAATCATATCCGAATTCATGCTGTCATTGCAGGTATAGCTCGAAAAGTTCTTCCGGGCATTGCTCCAAAAATTGCCTTCAATGTATAACAGTTTTTGAAACGCACCGCAATTCATCATACACATTTAAAATAATACTCTGTTGCCAGCATTTTTTATTTCACAACATTTGCATTGTTTCAACTTTCTACTGAAATTGTTTTCAAATTGCACCGTCTGTATTAAGGTATTTCGCACCATGTCGAACTCGGATTTCGTTCATAAGTGAAACAACAGTGAAAATAAAACAGACTTACTTTTGTTATCATCTACAGTTGTAATGATTATCATCTACATCAAAACAGCTCTGAACAGTTGTTTGAAATCTGAATTAGATTACCTATAAATGTATTGCACGGTGAAAATTACTTTATGCAAAAATGAACGAATTCGAGTATTCAAAAAATATATTTGAGACGAGGCTTAAGTGTTGAGGCACGATATGTTCAAATTTAACCCGGGAGACACGCGCCGGGTCTTTATGACCCGGAGTAAGTATGATTTTTGCAATTGTAACCACTTATCTTTTAAGAGTAATCTTCAATTTATTTTATCGCAAAATTTGTAAGGTTTGTCTGCGCCTAAATAAAATGACGGTTATACTTTGATTTTATTGGTGACAAAGTTAAAACCATTTCTACCCTGGGTAAGCGCGTGTTCTCCAGGGTTAAGGCTGTTCTTAAATCAAAAAGGGCAACTTTATGACATATGCTTTAATTTGTTTTTGTTCGGAAGTGCATGAAACTAGCAGGTGTTGTTATTCAGAAACTGTCTAATTGCACTCATTCTTCTGTTTTTTTAAAAAACACAATAGATCTTTCATAACAAGCTTTCAAAGTGGACGTTTTTGAGCACATTTCCCGCCGAAAGCAGAAAAACCGGTCGAAATGCAGGAGAAAAACGGGTGATCACGTCATCAAAATAGCTTAGAACTCGATAGGTAATTTATTGATCAAAAAATGGAAAAATAAGTTCGATTCGAAATCGCTTCCATAGTCAGGTCTTTCAATTGTATATCTTTACGTTAAAAAATGAATTTGTAAATGTGTCAAAACGTTTTGCGCTTGTTGGGCGGAGCAGTTGAGAACACCCTTAAGAAAACTAACACAATATTACTAGATATGGCAGACGATAAAAGGCTGCCTTTAATTCAAAAAATTGTATTTTGTAGAATTTACAGGATTTTTTTAAATAAAGAATTTGTTACTTTAACATTCAACTTGTCAGGTAGTTCATGCGTTTTGTATATAGTTTTAAGCGTGTTAAAAATTACCGTTTATAGATTGTACTACATTGTTTGAAGCTATAAAAATGCTGAAACTAAATATAAAAATGTATGATGGAATGAAATTTCACCTTGCTTTTAACACAAAATATATAATATGAACTTTAAAATGTTCAGGTTTACTTAAAAGTTTAATCAAATAAAGATGTTAATAGTTAATTTTATTTAAAAAACATCTTAGTACTTTCAAGCCTTTAATCAGAGCCTTTTCTCTCAGGAAGAGCCTGATTAAAGGCTTGAAAGTACTAAGATTTTTTAAATAAAATTAACTATCAACATCTATATTTGTTTATTTTAATCGCCTTTTAAGTAAACCTGAAAAGTTTAAAGTTCATATTATATACGCTGAAACTAAGTGTAAAATTGCATAAAATGCATAAATGCATAAATTGCATAAAATCTCCCAGTTTGTACTTTCTATTCTATTTAGCTGATACAGAGGTAAAAGAAATTGCATCCAGAAAACTTGAAAGGATTTTGATCATTCTTACAGTTTAACACTTCACCACTTCAACTATTGCAACCTAGTAAACATATAACTTATTCAAACCATATATACATATTTTTTATATATATACAGGGTTATTTAAAGTTGCATTTTCAAAAGATGGTAAAAAAAACTACTGGTGAAAATGACTTGAAATTTCAGTTGAGTATATGTGAAGTAATTGGAATTTCTTTCATTAAAGATAAAAAAAATGTTCAAATGTTGACCGATAGATGGCACTTAGCTCGTTATAAAATGCTATTCAAAAGACTTGACACTGCTGTTGTGGCATTCTTTGTTCAAGGCCTATACACCCCGAAAATCTGGTACCAAAACGAATAAAGATAAATTGGTTTTTAATTGTCCCTAGGTCGTACAAAAAGCAAACGGCAAGTAGTTTTTTATCAGTCCCTAGATCAAAAACCACAGAAACAACAAAAGTTAAATCTGTTTTTAAGTATCCGTGGTCCAAAAGAATAGAAAATGTAATAAAGAAATCGGTTTGTTAATTTTCCCTAGGTCAAAACCTCTAGAAATGACAAAATCAAAATTTGGTTTTAACGGCACCTAAATCAAAAACCGTAGAAACATCAAACTGGAAATTGATTTCAACTGTCTCTAGGCCAAAAAACCATTGAAAAAACAAAAAATCGGTTTTTAGCTGTCTCTAGATCAAAAATTGTAGAAAAACAAAAGTAAAGTCGGTTTTTAATAATTCCGATGCCAAAATCAATTAAAAAAGAAAAAACTGATAAAACCATCAAGAAAAGGAAGTTGGCTACAACTTGTTTAACCCCTTGAGGACGAGTGACACGTATACGTGTCGCACAAAGGCTTAAAAATCCTTGGTTATCTCCACCAGTAAAATTTTACTGTAAAATTTGCCTTTTTTTAATCGGAGCATTTTATCGATTTAATAAGGCACAAATTTCTGTTTTTAAAAACCGGTCACAAAAATTTCGTAAAAGACTTCCGTCGCTAAGAGGTTAAGAAATGTTCAATAAGCTGCCTACCGTTTTCTACTACAAGATGAAAGCACAAAAAAGCATGTCCACAACAGATCGGAGTGCTTCAGGGATGATATTGGGAATACGTTACGTAATGCATGTTTTAAATTCATCTTGGTTCGCAATTGGCCCCCGTACACAACACGTTTTAGGTAACCAGAAGCCGCAATGATTCAGGTCACCTAATCGTGGTGGCCATGCTGTTGAGAAATTTTAACTGATAACTGTGTCATTTCTAAAATGCAGATTCAACAGTTGCTTCACTGATGTTACAATGTGCGGAAGAGAACTATCTTGCATGAAAATTTTGCTATGCATATATCCGCGCTGTAGCAGTTCTTGAATGATCTAGTTGCGCGAAACAGATACATCAAGTGTCCCATTGAGAGTACAAGTAACAGAAGCCAAATGTCCTCGAAAAAAGAAAGAAACAATGTTAAATGCTACCGAAAACCCGCACCACACAGTGACCTTTGCGGAATGAAGAGACAAAGTATACATTAGAGAATAATATTCTCACTTGCCCATTTTTTGCAATTTTGAGTATTGACAGAACCTTGGAGATGGAAATGGGCTTCGACTGTCCACAAAAGGCTCCATGACAATGCATTACTCACTTCTATTCAAGCAAGAAATTTCAGGGTGAAAGCGTCTCGTTTTCGCAACTCAGCAGGATGCAACTGCTGAATGAATGTAATTATCTTTGGAAAACATTGCAAGATGTTTTGCAAAATTTTACGAGCCATACTGACAATTGACAGGCATGTCTAAAATTCGGGAAATTCCCCGAGCACTGCACATTCCGAAAGCACTGCTTGATACTTCCTACAATGCTTTAACCACATTCTTGAGAGACGTCGAATCATTGCTCTCCTCTTTCTTCCACACTTCACGTGAAATAAACCAGTCTCTTCGAATTTATCAATCATTCTCATTAGACCGAATGCAGTCACCAGGCCACATCCGATTCTTAAACCGTTTAATGTCCGGAATTTCTTCAAGGAAAATGCTGCACGGTCATCTTTCTTGTAAAAAAGCTTCACAAGCACAGCCCGATTCTTCAATGATAGTCATGACTATCTTTTCAGACGCAGAATAAGGCTGCGGGCAAACAGCACTACTTTCACTTACACTAACAGAGCAATAAATCTATCTTTGTTTCCGAACGGAACAAAAGCTTGCTAGTTTTGGAAGCTCTTTAAATGGTTTTTGAGGTAGGAAGCCTATTGAATTGATAAAGGAAGGGAAAGTTTATCTCCCCCATCTTCAGTCGTAAAGCTGTCACCTGATTTCGAGTCCGATTTCTCTCTTGAAGTTCAGTGCATTGAAAAAGCAATTTATACATCAAAGCGCCGACACGAAAGATCAAAAATAGCGACGCCTGACCACAAGAAGTTAGAGCTATGTGCCCGGTCCTTAACAGTAACTGCATGTTCCCCGCCTGTTTATCACAAGCATAATGTGCGATACGCATATCTCGTCTTTTAATAAGCACTGCATTACAAGTACAGCGCCATCTATTTGTCAACTTTTGATTTTTTTTTCTTTAAACAAACTGGCATTGTTTTATGTATAGTCAGATGAAAACCTAGGTCATACTGGCTAATGGTTCTTTTTTACAGCTTTTTGAGATAGCAACTATAGTTACAATCACTCAGTACATAATGACACAAGCACTACATATGAAGAATTCGTATTTTTATGGACACCAGATGAAAAGTTTAATAAATTGTAATTTATTCGTCACAAATTTAAAAAGATTTCTTTTAACTTACAAATAAAATTATTTCATTTTTTCCAAAAGTATTGTCAAAAATGTCACTTTTCACTAGGTTTTCAAGTGTAATAACATGAATATAAAAAATATCTAGAAATCGACTTCAAGAAAGTCTAAGTTCTGTGTTATGTTCTCATAAAAGAAAAATAATTTCAGTAAAATCTTAATATAGAATTTAATTAACTCAAAATGGTTGAGCCAATGTTGGCTAATTGTTGGCTCATATAGCTGACAGTAAAACATGTAGGCCTTGCCATGCAAATCGGAGCTCTATTTAGTTATTTTTTAACATCTACTTTATCTAATCTTAACGGATTTCATAAACTGCTAACAATGGGCCAGCAGTTTGTGCTACTTGAGGCATTCCAATATTAAAAGCCTTTCGTAATTAAAATAATTGCATAACTACTGTGGACAAATTACTAAACTTAATATTTAAACATGTTCTTTTATGTCTGAATTAATATTATAGTCTTAGTTTAATAAAATAGCGTTAACTAATGAATTTTGCGTATTACTATTTTTTAACACTTAAAAATACACTACGCTAAAAAAATGCATCATTGAAGCGTTTAATGACAATCCAGATAATGATTTACATGACTGGTCAGAATCAGCGGTGTAGTCGTAAAAAAACAGATGATATACGCTCAAGACAGAGGGTATACCCTAGAGTCTATATACTATAGGTTTTTTAAGAAACAGCGAGTATACGGTGTTCTTTTTAAAAATGCAGAAGATATACGGCGTATACCCTCGTATACCCTCCACTACATTACTGGTCAGAATAAATTATGGTTAAATAAAACGGTTGAATCACTAAATAGATTGGTGCAAATTTACAGCTTTGTGATAAGTCAGGGTGTTAATATGGCTGCATCTTACCAGTTATTGATTTCAGCTGAAAAAGAAACAAACTTAAATATTTTGCTATTAAGTATGTTCAGTCTTCTAACAATTCCAATTTATCATTTGTAATTCCTTTTACTTTTTTTTTCTCTCATCAGATTACCGTTACATCGCCGATGTAATAATGTTTAATTTAGACTTGGGACACCATTAACGAATATGAAGTCAATTTTTTCAATAATGTGGTCGAAAAATGCTTGTTAAAATAAAAATGGTATCCATGTGTATCAAATTGGAATATACTATTACTAAAAACATTGTTAGACTAAATTGCTTGGTTGAACACAGGGCTCGAAAAATCTACATGCCCGACATCAGTGTTGTTAGACGGCGACTTTTTAAAAATTCAGATTGGCACCACTTCTTTGGATTGGTAAAATTACGTTTCGTTTAATGACATATTAATCAAGAGGAATTTTATCCTTTAATAAAAGTGGTGCCAATCAAATTTTTAAAAAGTCGCCGTCTAACAACACTGATGTCGGGCATGTAGATTTTTCGAGCCCTGGTTGAACATTGCTGTTTTTTTATAGAACTTGATAAGTTAAGTTTATTTCAAATATTTCGAATGCTGTGTGACGCATATTGTCACGTGTTATGCACAAATCGATTGCAAATTTTATGGAAATAACGTTTATTTAACTTTTAGGATATGGAATATATAAATGTTCCAATCAATACTAAGCATAAGAAATTTAAAGTAGTATGTCGATAATATTATAAGTTCATTTATCAACTAGTGTATCAAATATTATTTTTACTGTTCAGATAGCAAAAAACATGGCATCAACAAATTATCACAGAAAAAAAGAAAGAAAAATCACGCTTTAAGCATAGATTATGAAACATTTACCAACACCTCCTAAAATCTTTAAATAAACTTTGTTATTTAGGAAAATAAGGTAAATTAGATAATTAAGTTAACATTTCAGAAAACAGATAAAACATTTAAAAAACTGATTTCAGCAGTTGCCTTTCATAGCCAAATATTTATGCCAATTCTTTTGATCCCTGTATTTGATCTATAGTTTGATATATCTAATACGTAATGAAAAAATTTTGTTTAACAAGAAAACGCATAACAGGTGTTAATTTCTCTTTCAGCAATTTAAATTAATAGATGGAAGCATACTTAAATACTTCCGTTCAGCCCTGTACTTTACCTATTACTTTTATTACGCTCCACTATTTAGCCAAAATTTAATTAAAATTAAAACCCTTTTAAAACTACGGAAATCACGTTTCCAGAAATTATCATCCATAGACGACCGTGAATGCAGTTCCTTGCGTGATCCTGTACATCATTTTATCTGTATTCTAAAAACATTTCTTGGTAAACTAGATGCAGTTCAGCATAAAAATGCATAACTCATACAAAAATTATCTTTAATCAACTTACGCTCATACTCAGTAAACTTTACGAATTCTTTTGCGTCGCTCTGTATAACAAATATAGCATTTATACACACACCATATAGTATGCATAAATATAGTGAAAGTTTAAAGCGCTTATCATTATTAAATTTGCACTTCCTGTCATCATCGTTATTATACAGTACTTCAGACAGAATATACTAACTGAAATCTTTTGCCTGGCGCTGTAAATCCTACGCACTTCGCATTATACAAGAAATAATGTACAGTAGTATAACTTTCTACACTGACTTATACCAATTTCTGCATATATATGAAACACAGTTTAACTTTAAAAAAGGTAAAATATGCCACAAACAATTTACCCCTATACCTTTATATAATGGAAGTATTTTGTGTGACCCTGTAAATGAATTGCAACTAATCTTTGCACTTTTTAGTCTATAAAATGAATATTTTAATGCACTTCGTAAATGATATCACTCTTATTATGTTTGGGAGAGTGTAACGTCTTTTAAAAGCATTTTAAACAACCTTTTCCCATTAACCGTAATGTAATAGAAAACATTTGACAGTCCCTATAAATAAACTAAACATGCTAAAACTTCATTTGAAATATGGTTCGTTCTAAGGTAAACATAAATAGCATCCAATAATTACAGGGCAATTCAACAACATTTACGAGAGATGGACAGACAAACCGAAGTCATAAATACTTTACAACTTTGTTAGAAAGTGTTTAAAACCAGAAATTGTCATTTTAGTGGACATTATGTGTTTTTTAACTTAAAAAAAATAATCTTAGGGGGTTGTCTTCAAATTGAAGATTTATCAAACTCTGAAATTTTTAAAATTGTACAATTTGATATTATATTTGAATTTTTGATAAACTTTACTTTTGCATATCAAAGGAAAAGTCTTTAAATAAGAGTTTGGGAATTATAAACTTTAAAGTTCGAAATTTATAATATTAAATATTGTAATGATTCCAAAGCAGATTGCAATGCTGGTATCTTTCAATCATAAATGTAAAACTCTTATACGGAATGTGTAATTTTAAATTCGCATATTCGAAACTTCTAGAAATTGATTTCGAACTGCGAAGATAGAAATGTGCAGTTCATATACATAATGGATAGATTTTAGAGTACGGGGAAGGGTGGTGTTGTCTGGAACAATACGCAATGGTTAATTTAAAAAAAATAACTGAGGGAGGAGAGAAATCTGCTAAATTCCAATAACACATTTTAAACTAGATATTTAATTCACACATACATATGAATAATTGTAAAGTTACATTAATTAAATCTATTAATACAATTTAATAATTTTAACAATTTGGACAATACCTAAAATATTATTTCTAACAAGGAAGGTCTCCATACGGGCATACTCAGAAAAATCTGAAAAAAAATACAGAATGTTCTTCTCATATAGTTATATATGTTTATAAAAAAATTTCGGCGGAACCTCCTTATAACGTCCGTAAAAAAATAATAAAAATTTCGTTTATTTGGCGATTTATCTCCGGTTGGCGAAAAAATGAAATTTTGAAAAATACGCTTTTACGCTTCTAATACTTTTTAAAGAAAAAACTTTCTATGTTCAATTTATTTAAATAAGTTTAGTTTAAGTAATTTTAGTTTTGCATTTTTACTTTACTTTAAGTGTAATTTTGTCATATACGTTTATATGTACTTATAACAAAATGAAAATATATTTTATCATTTAAAACACAATTTAAATTGATTAAAATTGTTCCAAATTGAAAAATACACTGTTAAAAATCTGCTGCATTTTGTTGCAACGCACTCCCTTGCTTGTATAGAAAACGGTTATTTGGCCGTGAAATGGAGCTTTCTCATTGGTTGGAATAGAGATATTATAAACAAGCGGTGGAGTGCGTTGCAATAAAATGCAGCAAATTTTTAACAGTGTATGACACGGTCAATTCACCGTGCATTCTCATTGGTCAGAAGAGAGATATTCTATAAAAGTAGTGGAGTGACGATGCAGTAAACGCTGCAGATTTTTAACAGTGAAGTCAATTAAAATCAATTTTCAGATTCGTTAAAATCGTCTGCTTTTGGCGAGGAAATGCACTGCTCGCCAAATCCCGCGTCGCTTTCAGCTTTTCACGCCAATTATTCCAAACTTTTATATTTTTTTTACATATCTAATAATGTAATTCCGCCGCTAATTTTCACTGATCCTTTATTCCCTACATGAGTAGTTTAATTCTTAT
This sequence comes from Maratus speculifer, assembly GCA_964019185.1. Lineage (NCBI taxonomy): Eukaryota > Metazoa > Arthropoda > Arachnida > Araneae > Salticidae > Maratus > Maratus speculifer. The sequence continues at coordinate 50,269,827 of OZ025299.1, forward strand.
TTTTTTCAAAAAATTCTGAGTATGCCCCCAATGGAGACCTTCCTTGTAAGTGCATAATATGTATATATTAATTATTTATTTTATCCCTTCTTTTATATTAAGATATTGAGTTTAGGTTAGTATTGTCAAATTAAATGAAATTAATTTCATTTTTTTAATTATTATTCTTTCCCTTATTTTTACAATTTTATCTTCTTTTTACTTATCTAAACATTATATTAGTTAACAATTAATTATCATTATATTAATTACTTATTTAGTAATTACAATATGATATAAAAATGATTTAATCATCGAGATTTTGTAATATGGTACTATTAGTTATAGGAATCATTAAATGATCCATCCATATATAAAACTTTACATATTTTTAATATTTAATAAATCAATTACTTATTATATTTAATAATGTTTTTCATTAAATAAGTAATTTTAATTTTGCTTATATATTTACTGGGCGTATATACTTAAGGCATCTTCCAGTGGATATATAATGCATTTAATAAATTTATAATCATAACAGTCTATTTTTTGCTATATTATTTTAGAGGTAACTCTAATGTCTGGTATGTTTTTTCCTTTTACTATCCATTTTAATAATGTTCTTATGATTTAATTTTAATGGTTCTATTCATTTCGTTTTGATTTTATGTGTGTTGGTAACCCCAAATTCCCCTCAGAGCATACATGGTCACAATGACGTCACTGTGAGTCACTTTGGTCACATTACATCTGTGACCAAAATGCCACCACTCAGTGACGCCACATTGTGACTGAGATGTGACTTTCTTAAAAATCTTTAGAAAATTACAATTATTCTTCAAAACATGTTATTTACTTTAAAAAACATGTTTCTGCAATTTAAATACCTTCGGTTTTGTCACATTTTCGTCACAATGTTAATGTCAAAGTAGTCACAAATGACACATTCTTCACAAATTCGTCACACTGTGACTTCACAAAGTGGTCACAATGTGACGTCACAAACGAGCTCTAAAACGGCCATAACGACTTCACATTTTAGTCACTTTGACTTCACATCGACGTCACATGACATCATATCGACAATCGCTGGTCACAAAGTCACAATATGACTTCACAACAACGTTACAGTGACGTCACCTTGCCTTACGGGAAAAATCTTTTATCATCTACTTTAGGTAAATTAAAGATACAGATTTAAAAACAATATAGAAGAAAATAAGTTTATTAAGGCATATCTCTATGTTCAGAACGCTTTATTAAAAAAGTGTACACATATTTTTAGTCCAAAAATGTCCTGGGGTAATTGCGCCACGTTAAAGTTCTGCCAATTTCCACAATTTAATTTTAGATTTTTTTTTTAACCAAAAAATGTAGGATTTTATGCAGCAACTTACTGACTAGGTATACAAGAAAGAATATTTTAATGTATATGCATACATAAAATGTAATGGTTTGGTTTCTGAACCAGTGCTATTTGGCGTTGTTTCTCAATTATGTGGATAATAACCCCATGCAAACAAAACTAAAAAGTATAGTGGAAAACGACAAGCAATTTGTCCAGTTCTAACGATACAAACTCTACAGCCCTAGAAATTCATAAATTTCTCTTACTGATCATTGATTGTGATATCAAGATGCAGTAATAATCATTTGATATCTTATTCCTTCTTACATGACAAAATTAGCAGCACACAGAACAGACAAATTTCTCTTTATCCTTTTAGGTAGATTTCGTATGAAATTAGGTATATTTCGTATGAAATACTACCTATTGCAATCGCACCAGTTTATATATCTATCTATCTATCTATATATCTCACTTTTTTATGGACACGATAGCTTCTATAATTCTTCACCAATCTCCACCAAACTGGTACATAAAATCAAAGGGGTTAAAATCTCAGCTAAGTTCATAAGGGTCATTTAGAATATCCCCTCGAATCCACATTCAATTCACATCGATTCCATCATTGTATTTCTGACCTGTTTAGAATGTGCAGATCCGGTTTCAACCTAGGGCATTTTTCACCCCTGCTATCTCCTAGGGCACTAATCCAGCATGTACCCATGATTCCTTTCGGGTGTACAAAGCAAGTGTCCGTTCAAATTTCTCCGCCCATTTCTCGCGCGCTAATCTGTTTAGGAGAACTGGCAAATTTTTTCCAATGGGCTTTGTTGAAAGATAAACCTTGTATAGTATGTTGATTAAAACCAAATTTTTTAATTGTTAGGTTTTAAATTGTGCATTTTTTTGCTATTTTCTCTCTTGTGGAGTTTCTTAATGATCTTTTTTGAATTAGTTAATAAAGAATAGTTATAAACATGTAAAGATCAGTTGCTTTGTATTTTTATACAATTGATAATTAGATAATTAAACTAAATTATACTTACAATTAAATAAACAAAATTAAATTAAAATTAACATGAATAAAATGTAATAATTTTTATTGCATAAAATTTTATCTCAAATAAATTTTCAATAATTAAGATACTTTTAAAAGTTACTCAAGCTTTTAAAAAATAATTACATGAACATTTATTAAAATACAATGTATCCTAAACTTACACTAAATACAATTTTATATTACTGTTGAAAAATATTAGTAAATTTTACTAATTTCATACTTAAATTATCATTTTTTAAAAATCTTATCTTCATATATAAAAATTGCAATTAATTTACTATTCTTTTTACTAATTACCCATTCATTTGTAATTATAAAGTAGTGGAAGGTTAGCATAATTATTTTTCCCTTTCCCTATATTATTATTAGTATTTAAATATATAATTGATAAGGATTTTAAATATACATAATTAATTAATATTAATATTTAAATATACATAGATAATATTCATATTTAAATGTGAATGATCCATATTAAGTAATATTATTATTTAAATATCTATAATTAATATTAATTAATATTTTTTTAAATGTACATAATTTAAATTAATTAATATTTTAAATAAATATGTATAATTTATATTAAACTAATTTATATTGTACAGTACATCCATCATACTACAATCAAAATTTTTTGTCGCTCTGTAAATGAATGATAACCATTATGCATATCATATTCTACAGTAAGCATCTTGTAATAAATCTCAATAATATATATCTATGTCATTATGTTTGAAATAGTATAGCATTATAAAATATGCTTCAAATCATTTTTTTTTTCACATAGCCATTAATTGAATTTTATAGTAGTGATTGTGTAAATTAATGATACATGTTTTGACATCAGTATTCAGCGCTTTTTTTTTTTTTTTTTTTTTAATCGAAGTCTGATGATTTGAAAGACCAAAAAATTTTGTGTCATCAGAACCTGATGATAAAAGTACATTACATAAAAGTGTTAGTAACATTTAAAAAAGTTTTTCGTTAAAATATTACTTTTAAATACAATAAAAATCATGTTTCTAACACTTTTTGAAACTTTCGGAATTTTAAAGTTTTTATTATATTTAACTGAATACTGGTGTTTTATGAATATATTATTGCTAAAATATTTCTTCTTACATAGAAATAAGTATTAATTCTAAATACTCTTTCAAGACAATGTTTCGCGATTTTCATGTCCATGAAAATTCCTTTAAAAAAATTTATAAATTTGTAATATTATACCTATTAGAGGACTTGAATAAAAACTGAGCTCAGACAGAGACCATCTCATTTTTATTATACACCGTACTATGCAGAAACCATGGTTAGTGCATTTTTTAAATGGATATAAATTTCATTTTTGAAATAGTGTAACATCATTTAAATTTACCACAAAAGGTTTTTCTCCCATTGTCGCAAGAATTCTGCACACTTCATTTTCGCTAAGAAACATGCTTTAGTTAATTTCAATAACATAAATGGAAATTTGAGTTTACATTAATTGCAGCACAGACTGACAAATTGATTTTATAAACACTCTTTTCAAATGTATTAGAAAGTATTAAATTACTTTCATTTTTCAGTAGGGTCCTGTAGGTAGACTTGCTTCTGGTGTCAATAAAAATTGTTTACTTCGCTTCAATGTTACATTAAAAGTTTTGCAGTTGCTTTGAAAAGTTTTCAGCAATATCGAAAGTTTTTTAGATATCTTATTAGAGTTTCATCTCTGTTTTCATCGAAAGGAGAATTGGTTTAGAGATGAATTTACACATCACCACAAATCCATTCATATAGAATAATAAGTCATACTCAAATTAACCTTGCTTGAAAATATATTTTGACCTTTTGTCCGTAAAAAAAAAAAAAAAAAAAAAAAAAAAAAAAAAAACAGCTGCAAGAAAATGAGAGATAAATTAATAATTTAAAAAAAAATACCAGCAAAAAATCGCATCAATTTTGAATTAATATATTTTTTATCATTAATGAATGAACTGCAACAATATTTATGAAAGTCCAATCTTGAGGCTGCAACACAAATCATGAGATTCTATAAAAAATATATTTATTTAAAAATATATCCTTCTCTTTATTTATTTATTATTATTTTAAGATGAATAACATAATAAATGTGTATATTATTCTCTCCTTATAAATTAGCAAAAAATCACATCTAATGTAAAAAAAATATATAACTATTAGCTATATAAAAGCTTGTAAAACTACTAATAAAAGATTACGATAATTTATGCTAATTTTATAAGAGAATGAAATAAAGCATAGTTCAATGAAAATAAAATACCACTATAATTTAAATAGAATAGCGATATGTTATTAGTAGTAAGCAAAGCTCAAAAAATACAAGTTTGTATTTTAATCAATGAAAAGAAAAAAAAATCTTCGGGGAAAAAAAAAAAAAAAAAAAAAAAAACTATTACACAAAACTAAGACAAATTAATTATTACGGAAAACTAATACAAAATTAAATATTGCAAATAAAGTACAAGTTAACATTTTCAGACATAAAGTGCGTATGGTTGTAATACAAGTTAAAAAAGTATACATATCCACTCTTTTAATTATTTTAGCTATCCTTATATTTTAAAGTCAATTGCAAAAAATTTTCGAAGGTAGCATAAAAATATATAAACCTCATAGTATCGATAATCAATTTAAATGGGTTACATTTTAAAAACAATGTTATATTTTTCATGACATAATTAGCGACATAATTATCATTGCAAAATTAATTTTAAAACTGAAGATTGTATAACTTTAAATTCCAAGAACTGTTTCATATATTCAGATATTAAAACAAATCGCCGCATGCCAAAACAGTTTCATAATAATGTATCGTACAGGTATTAAAACAAGTGGCCGCGTACCAATTCCTGCACATTATGTGTTGGTCATAGCGAAACTGCACCCTACGAGGCCAAAAGTAAACAAGCAGACGATATTCTTTAACAGAGACCTGCGCACGAAAACTTGCGCGAAAGAATTTTAATGCTGCTTTATGCTTGGGTTTGTAAATGGGTACAAAATTAAAGCAGGAATGATAGCGGAGCAGCTCCACTTCGTGTGAATCCAGTTTCATCCCTCTCGACATTCTAAATGAGGCTTATGGGCAAAATCGGACCAAGGAGGGCGGAATAGGGGGCGTTTTTGTGAAAACCGAAAAAACGCCATAACTTCTTAATTAAAGTAGATATCGAATCGGTTTAAAGTTTATATTTACTTCTTAAAAATGGGCCAAAAGTTTATGCATGACAGATTTTTGATAAATTTAGAAGTGGGCTCAAGGGGTGAAAAAAACAAGGGTTTTGAGAGAAAAAAATTCATAACTTCGTCAATTTTCAAGATATCAAGTCCAACTAAATTTTCTGTAAATGTTCTTAAAATTATCTAAAACTTTTGTAATTATAAGTTTTTGATAGGACCAACATTTACCGATGAAAAAAATTAAAAACGAAAAGAAAAAGGACGGTGAAAAAAGAGAAAAATCCATAACTCCGTCAATTTTTATGATATCAAATCTGATTAAATTTATTTTACATCTTCTCAAAAATATCTACAACTTTTATGTTGACAAGTTTTTCATAGGACCAATTCGTATAGCAAAAATAAATTAAACAAAAATAGGAGTTGCAGAAAAAAAAAACCTCAAATCCAAACTGCCTATATTCTGACTCATTTTTAAATTCATTTTTGATTTTAAACGCATCCAAATGATAGATCCTCTTATTTAGAAACTGTATAAAGTGACGCATTGGTCAATTTTCTGATAAAGACAGAATATATTTCAAAAAAGGCTACCAAAAAGGGTATTTTGAACAGAATTTTCCGAAATCATCGTGACTGAAAATTTAAAGAAGTGTTCAAGTAAGAAATTGCGTTTATTTCTGACTCGTTTTTAAATCCATTTTTTGCTCTCAAACGCATCCAATTTACAGATCCTCTTATTTAGGAACTATATAATGTGATGCCTTGATCGATGTTTTGATAAAGACAGAATATATTTTGAAAAAGGCTAACAAAAAGGGTATTTTGAACAGAATTTCCCGAAGTCTTCGCAATTTGAAAATTTAAGGAAGTTTTCACATAGCAAATTGCGTTCTTTATGACTCGTTTTAAAATCCATTTTCGCTCTCAAACGCATACAATTTACAGATCCTCTTATTTAGGAACTATGTACTGTGACTCATTGGCCAGTTTTTTGATAACGATAGAATATATTTTTTAAAATGCTGTCAAAGTAAGTATTTCGCACAAAATTTTCCAAAGCAATCATGATTAAAGAATTAAGGATGTATTCAAACAACAAATCGGTTATTTTATGACTCATTTTTAAATTCAATTTTTTTCTCAAATGCATTCAACTGACAGTTTTTTGTTATTTAGGAACTGTATAATGTACAGTTTTGGTCGATTTTTTAATAAATTCAGAATTTATTTCAAAATATGTTGTCAAAATGGGCATTTGAGCTGAATTTTTCTTAAGATGATTCTGATAAAACCAGTTTTTGGAGAAAAATGAAATTAAAAATTTTTCATAAACGGCCAAATGAAGTTATTAAACTGGGTTTATCTCTAATCATATATATATATATTGTTGAAATGAGCACTCTTCGAAATCTATCTCCACCTATAGGCCCAGCCAACAGGGATTTTCGGTTTCGAACAATGACAGTAATGGCCTCTCGTGCATAAAATTAAAAATACCCTCTTCGTATGTAATTCAAGCTCTAAAAAGAAACAACTGGAGTAATAAAACCAGTAGATACCCTTATTACACTGTAAAAAAAACAATCCGCTAACATACATAAATTTTTCGTAAAAAAAATACGGAATAGTTTCATTTTTCCGAAAAAACAGTACAATTTCCGTAATTGACATTTAAAGATTACAAATCTGCATAAATCCAGTAAGCTTTCTATCAATTTTAAGAAAATTTTCTGTATTCCTTTAAAAACAGTACAAGTTCCGTAAATGCTGTTTAGAAATAGTTGTTCTGTTTGGAAAACGATATAATTAATTGTTGTAATACTTGTCTTAAGTGAAATTCGTATATCCCTTTAAGCGGCCTGCGAAATATTCCATTCATGTTTAACAATTCATAAAATAGTATTTATAAAAGGTATTGGTATGAAAGTTTTATTTCCCAAATTTACATATTTATTTTATCTTATTCACGTCAAAAATTAATTTTAATATTGATTTTGTGTTAAATCAGCCATTGTTTCAAAAAGTAACGTGACGGAAAAACCCGGTTAGGCCGCTTAAAGGGATATATTAGCTAAATGTGGTTCTATGTTGAGTTTATTCTATCATTCCCGAATATTTACTAAAAGTTTTGATGAAACATTGGTTTTTATACCGATAAATGTCATGGCGCCATCTATAATATATATCATAAGCAACTCGCTCTGATAATTATTTTCTTTCTTTCTTTCTTTTTTAATAAAAAAAAGCTAACATTGTTTTACGATATTAAAATAAATAAGGTACCCTGGGGTAATAACGCCAGGCGGGGTAATAACGCCAAGTGCTTATATTTTGCATAATTATGAAATAATTAGGTAAATGACACCCATGTGCTTTGCGCAGAAGGGTTTTGAATCATATAAATCGCAAACAACAGCTTCAAGTTAGTTTCATTTTTAGGTCTTATTGTTTTAACAAACAACTAAAATTAACGCTTGATCTAAAATTTGCGAGATACGTTTTGTGATTAAAGACTATTTTTTTATCCGGAAATACTTTGTTGATTACTTAAATTTGTAGTACATTTCATGGACTTTCAAAATGTTGTTGAAGATTTTGGATATCTTCTCGAGATAATTTTTAATTTAAAATGTACTGCGCAATAACTATACCGGGGTAATAACGCCAATCCTTGACATTAATACCCCGGTTGATTGCCTACAGTGGCCGAGCTACATCCTAAATACTGATTCAAATAAACACAGTTAAAACTGTGCAATGTTTCTCATATTTCTATTTAAACGGTTCTTTTTATGCAAAAAGAAACTCACTGACTGATATTCATTTGCCTCATCCCCCCCTCCCACACCACACCTTTATATTCCTTACACTTTCACAAAAATTGAACATTTTCAATATCTTAGAATGCAATTTGTCAATTTCTAAGTTTGTAGAGTTTGTATTTTTAGAATTGGGCTATCTACATGCCATTATTCCATCTTATTTCATAGTTTTGTTTGCATGGCGTTATTACCCATATAGGTAGGTATTAACGCCAAATAGCATTGGTCAAGAAAAAACGCCATTACATTTTATGAATACATATCTGTTAAATTATTTTATTTTATATAGATAGTCAATGAGTTGCTGTATCAGATCCTATATTTGTTTGAAAAATACAATCTAAAACTAAGCCGTGAAAATTGGTAGAACCTTAACGTGGCGTTATTACCCCAGGGTACCTTAAATAAAATCCAATTCTTTTTAAGTTTTCAGTTGGTTTATTTCTCAATGTGTTTTCAGACCATTCTTTCATATTATGAACCTTTCTTCTCCCTTCTCCATTTTGGCCGTCTTGTACAGGCATTTTTCAATCTTTTTTGAAATTGCAGCATTTTTATCATTTTAGTATACTGTAGTTCTGCATCAGGATGAGTAAGTCGATTTTACTCGCACTCGACACACCGATCGGGCAACGAGGGTCAAGTCGCCTCTCGTTAATTCGAACTCGTCGGGACCACAACAAATGTTCGAATTATCCGAAGTTCGAATTATGCAAAATATGAAATGAAAACATGCTCAATATGGCACTATTACAAAGGAATTAATGTTATAGTGTTTTTAAAATTTATTTCGCCTGTTATCATTAGAATATGACTTAATATTAGATTAGAATGTATAAACACATAAACTAATTAAAAGATTAGAAACAAGCACAATGGAAGAAAAATTTAAAGCGTCACTGATGGACAGACGGACCACTAAGAAAGTGGATATCAATTGCATTGAATTACATGTATATTCGTTCGGAACAATTTTCACAAAAATCAAAGAAAGAAAATTTTTCAAATGATCTGAAATCCGTGTGAAAGTAAGTAAAAAGGAAAAATAGGAATTCTCGTTAGTTCGAATTAAACGAAGTCAAGAGAAAATGAGTTCGAATTAATGAAAAATTTTAATGTTGTTCTGCCATTGAAAATTTCGGGACTTAATGTTTAGTTCGAATTAAGCGAAGATTCAAATTATCCGATTTCGAATTAACGAGAGTCAACTGTATTTTCTTTTTCTCTTTAAGAGGCTACTTCAACCAAGCAAAAGACTCGTTCGCTAAAGCTAATCCTATGGAAGAAATAAAAAATGTCTCGTATGCATTTCAATATTTTTAAATTATTGTTATTATTATTATTATTATTATTATTATTTTGTATTGGATATTTGAAATAGATTTCTACAAATTATTGACTTTTGACTTTTTCGATTTTGTTTACAGGTATTTTTAATGAGAACACTTTTATTTTCGAAACCGACTTTGATAGTGAAAGTATCACAATGAAAAATACTTGCAAATTAAATCGAAAAAAGTAAACAACAACCTTTGTACATATCGACCTCAGCTGTTCAGTAAGAAAAATCATATAAAAATATTGCAATGCAAATAAGAGATCTTTGTAAATTTGTTCCAATGAATTAACATTAGCGAGCGGATCTTTTCGCTTCATTGAAGTAACCCTATAAACTGAAAACTGAAGCAAATAATTGCGACAGCAGAATTGTCGAGCAACCCCTACCATTACCATGAAGTTTTCTGCCAGAATAATAACTAAGAATCGAAACAACTGCTTTTAGCTTCTCTGTGTTACAATCGATTGTAAAACATCTCAATTGTAGATTCTAGGAAATAATCGATGACTGTATCGATTGTGATTTTTTTACGATAACGATTTTTCTCGATTGTTGAATTCTTGAGAATCGCCCATCACTAATTAAAGTCTTTGTAGATATTGAGTAGACTTTTATTATGTCATTATTCTAGCTTTCATAAATTAACATATGAAACTGAACATTACATGGAATTTTAGCTTCCTTTAAACAGAATTTAAGTGTTAAAATTTAAAAAAGAAAACAAGAATGTAAAGTTTTTGTATGAAATTTTCATTATCCTGTAATACACATGGATAATGACATGATTTAACGGATTATATGTAAATTACATATAATTGCATAAAAATTAACTTATTATTAAGTTCTTCAAAATTTAGAAGTTTTAACACGGAAAATCCTTTATTGTCTAATTGAAAATAAATTTACCTCTTGAAATTTTAAATTGTTTTAAATGGATATTTTCAATATTTTAGATGACCAAAATCTCACATTTTTTTATAATCACCAGCAGATACACATGAAATAATTACTTCGAATACTTTAAGCATATGATATATGACCCTTCAGAGCATGACTAAACTCATTTGTGTTCAGATGCAGAAAAGTGGTATGAGTCATGCATTTTTAAACTTTAATAATTCAGTTTAGTGTTATATGAACGGGACTGTTTTATGTCTTACTTGCCAGTGTAATAGGAAAATTTTATTAACAAGCGATCCAATTTTGGTGCATTTTGTAGTCCTATACATAAAAATTAAAGAAAGGATAAAAATTTTCCGTTAAAATATTATATATTTTTTATAGTTTAAATTTTTTATTATTAAGTTTTTATTTGTTTATTTCATGCCAAAAATGAGTTAAGTTGCCAAATAGGACGCTACAAATTTTTTGCTTGCTTATTTTGGGGCTATGACATTCGGCTAAGGTTGCCGGAAAGCTCTTCTTTTGAAAATACGCCAGCTTTTCCTCCGCCAAAAATGTGAATAAAATGTTGTATTTTTTCAAAGCCATATATGTAGGTTTTTAAAGGAATTTTTAAACTTTTTCCCATATTTTATTTTTTATATTAACTAAGTTACATTTTTAAATGTTTTTCTTAAAAAAGACTATGTTAATAGTCCGATAAGGGGTCTCAATATAGCATTTTCTGAAATTTATGCTGCAGCAAAATAAAGAAAATTAACTGATTTTTTTTTCCAAACTTTCTAATATAGGACTTTAAAATGCACCAAGATTCAATGCTAAGTACGAATAACAACAAAAGCGGTTCCCTTGTAAGTATAACTTATAGCACCGGGAGACCCTGTAAAGATTTAAATTTCGTAATTTCAAAAAAATGTTTTCATTGACCCAAATCACCTTTAAAAAACTTTTTTACTACATTTAAAAAAATGGTAATTTGAACTGTATATCTATGACTAATGGTTTAGAAATTAGCCATTAGACACTATCGTTAGGAGTGGACGCCCTGTATACTGTAAAAAAAACTGTAATTTTACATAGTTAAAGTTACAAATAAAAATTTGTATTCTTACTCAAATTTTCTCTGTATACTGTACAAACGAATATCTGTAGCATTACAAAAGAATCTACTAAGATTACAGTTTGCTGTTACATACAAAGCTCTTGGCATCTCAGTTTCTTAAAAATTTCTTAGTAACCTTACAGAATTTTCGATTTTCAGTGCAAACGTGTATCTAATGTATGAATTTTTGTTGTTGCCGTTACATAAAAAGTTCTAGAAATCTCAGTTTACTAGAAACAATTTAGTATCTTTACATTTTTTTTTAATGTATGACTTGTTTCTTTTCATTTGTTAAATTGACCATAATTCCTCTTCTATTAATCTTGGGAATAAAATTAAAACGGATTCGAAATTGCAAAAAAATGCATTTTCAAATAAAATTAAAGTAAAATAAAAAAAAGTCACTCAAACGATGGTTTTATGTAGGCAGATAATACATAACGTCAATTTATGCAACAAATTATATTGTTACTTCCCTCATAGCATGCATGGTCACAGTGACATCACAATGACGTCACTGTGAGTCACTGTGGTCACATAACATCTGCAACCAAAATGCCATCATTTAGTGACGTCACGTTGTAACTGGGATGTCTTTCTTAAAAATCTTTAGAAAATTACAAAAATTCTTCAAAACATGTTATTTACTTTAAAAAACATTTTAGTCACAACGTCGCTTTTGTCACAGCTTCGTTTCGATGTTAATGTCAAAGTAGTCACAAATGACACTTTTTCACAAATTTGTCACACCGTGACTTTACAAAGTGGTCACAATGTGACGTCACAAACGAGCTCTAAAACAGCCATAACGACTTCACATTTTAGTCACTGCGACTTCACATCGACGTCACGTGACGTCACATCGACAATCGATGGTCACAAAGTCACAGCGTGACTTCACAACGACGTTGCAGTGACGTCACCATGCTTTACGGGGTAAGGCATGGTGACGTCACTGCGACGTCGTTGTGAAGTCACATTGTGACTTTAAGACCATCGACTGTCGATGTGACGTCACGTAACGTCGATGTGAAGTCACAGTGACTAAAATGTGAAGTCGTTATGGCCGTTTTACAGCTCGTTTGTGACGTTTCACAATGAGACAAATTTGTGAAAAATGTGCCATTTGTGACTAATTTGACATTAACATTGTGACAAAACTGTGATAAAAGCAACGATATTTAAATTGTGAGAAACATGTTTTTTAAAGTAAATAACATGTTTTAAGAGCCCACAATAGTCACAGAAAAAGTACGCAAAAAGACCCGGATGATTATGTAAAGTCTATGGGAGCGTTCTTTTCTAATATCTCGCTCAAATTTTAATATTTTTACATGATTTTTTTGCATAGGTTAACTGAGGACGATCCACAACCGGGCTAGTTTTTACTTTTTCAATTTTGGTTTCAGATTTTTTAAAAAAAATTATTTTAACTTTCAAAACCGGTTTAAACCGGTTCTGAAATTGAAACTATCATAATATAAAAAATATATGAGCAAAATCGAAAAAGTAAAAACTAGCCCGGTTGTAGATCGTCCTAAGCTAGCCTATGCAAAAAAAATCATGTAAAAATATTAAAATTTGAGCGAGATATTAGAAAAGAACGCTCCCATAGACTTTACATAATCATCCGGGTCTTTTTGCGCACTTTTTCTGTGACTATTGTGGGCTCTTAAGAGCCCACAATAGTCACAGAAAAACTAGTTTTTACTTTTTCAATTTTTGTTTCAGATTTTCTTTAAAAAATTACTTTAACTTTCGAAACCGGTTTAAACCGGTTCTGAAACTGAAACTATCGTAATATAAAAAATATATAACCAAAATCGAAAAAGTAAAAACTAGCCCGGTTGTGGATTGCCCTCAGCTATCTTCTGCAAAAAAATCATGCAAAAATATTAAAATTTGAGCGAAATATTAGAAAAGAACGCTCCCATAGACTTTACATGGTCATCCGGGTCTTTTTGAGTAATTTTTCTGTGACTATTGTGGGCTCTTAAAGGATATTTATAAATTTCTAAAGATTTTCAAGAAAGTCACATCTCAATCACAATGTGACGTCACTGAGTGGTGGCATTTTGGTCACAGATGTGATGTGACCAAAGTGACTCACAGTGACGTCACTGTGACCATGCATGCTATTAGGGACGGGTTGGTCCCTCTATGTTAAGTGGCACATACGCTTGAAACTTCGTCGCCTACGAAATTCATTTAGTGTTAAAAATCCCTATAAATGTTTTGTCACTTCGGATCACTTGTTGTGAAATCGTGACCAAATATATAAAATCAAATGGAAATTTTACGAAAAGAAAAAATGCTAAACCAATCAAAACTCATATTCTGGAGAACAAATATTCAAGTTATTGTTTATTAACACCCGACTTTCTTGTAACTACAAAAAAATGTGTTCTTTCTTATTAGCCGCTACCTGGAGTTAAGCGCTGAAGATATCACAAAAAATTTCGCTTAATTTTGTCATTTTTGTTTTATTCCAATAATTTCAGTAGTTAAAACGCTTAGTTCAATTACACAGCTGTTAATTTTGTGTTTTATTTATAATTACTTTATTTATTTATTGGTGAAATTATTATTTTCTTACGCTTTAAACAAATGTTGAGCTAGTTACTGTGTTTCTTTCTAAGTTCAAATGGATGAATTTTCCTTGTGGAATGAAAAAACTTATTAAAAACACCATAAAAAATTTTTAAATTCGCTAAGCCTTTCAAAAGGTCTGGGTCTTTGTTCGTGGCGCAAAGAAGACGTGCAACTGCTATTGTAATACAGTGAAACCTCCGAATAAGGGACACCTGTGGGACCGCAACTTTTGTCCCTTAAATAGAGGTGTCTCTTATTCGGAGTGTCCCTTATTTGGAGGTTTCACTGTATTCTGACGCAGAACTTGCATCCCTGCCTAGAAATTCAAAGATGCCAGGTATATCAGACACTCGTTCAGTAGTAACAGATATTCACGTGACGAGATCATCAACAATCAACTGGGGTTTACAAAACAAAACTTATCAGATGTCCCCATTAAGAAGCAATCGAGGACCTGCATTGGTCTAACACACAAAGACCGGCAGTTGTTATCGTATCTTCGTAAGAAGTTTTACCAGAAATACCTCAAGATGTTACTGCCATTATTCGTAGGCGACTGTGGTTTGGTATAATAAGGAAAGGGCAGCTGACGTCACTGTGGGCTCTTATTAGTGTGGGCAAGCTGTTTTCGCCCGTGCTTCGTTATAACACAGACTCTACAAATGAATTCAGGCATTCTGATTGGTCTACAAATTTTATGATGGTTGTCTGCTTGCTATGATTGGGCTACGTCGTCAAGATGATTCCTACAATGATCGCAATGGCAAAAATGTAGCGGTAGATTGGTTGACAGAAATGTTTGTTCATAAACATGCTCTTTCCTTATCGGATTCATGTGCATTGTAGCACTACTGTACGCTATTATCTCCATGTCATTTTCGGGCACGGTGGATCGGGGGCGCGCGATTACATGACTCTCGTCGCTCGATATCTGTTTTTGCAGCACATGCGTGTGAAATAACTTGAATCTTTGTTTCTGTACGCCAATCACTACATCAACTCTATCAGGTTTGGATTACTGTTGGTAGACGCAATATTCGGATACTTAATGTAAACATAGCACTTGCCATTATAACGCTGTCAATAAACATTCCTTCCATATTTACTTCACCTGTTTGTGCATCAACTCATCACTTGCGTTTTTACATTCCGCTACAATAAATGATTGTTAAGGTGTCATCTATCAAACCTTAAAGTTTGTACGATGAATTTTGAATAACCCTGTATTACAAATAGCCAATAATATTAGAGTGGGCAGCTTGTCAGAATCGTCTGTAACGGCCTCTTAACAATTAACTTTAACCATTGGAGTGAAAAAATTTATGCGCCAGTCTGTCATCACTAAAAATTAAAACTTTTCTTCGCTGGAAATTTAATAGCATTCTAATAAAAATTTACACGAAATATTAGATGGGGGAAAAAAACGAAATAAATTTAGAGGTTAGACACTGCCTGATGGCGCCTAGATTTTTATACGTCTGACTAAGTATATGCAGTTCAGAGCTGTCGTGCTACCTCTGCTAGAGCAGAACAATGCCTGTAGATTGGATGTAAGCTACAAATAATCTAATTTTTCCTCGAGCTTACACAATCTGAATGTTATTGATGAAAGATTTCACATTTTATAAATAAGCATGTTTACGCCTAAAAATATACTATGAAATAAATATCACAACAAAATAAATAATAAATATTTATCGATTTTGTAATTTTTTTTTCTTTCGGACGCGAGAATTTCCTAAACACGAGGGACCTCCTAGACGCGAGGCCCGCTGCTGTCGCATGTCCACAAAGGAGGGCTCTGATGACCGCACAGTATCAGATCGAAAATTTTCGTTACATCTACGAAATTCTAGAAAGATTTGTCAAGCATTTTTCTACATATTCTTCGATTATTAAAAGTGGCTCTAACCCTTTCGGGTCTGAATTTTTTTCCATTTTGAGAAGAAAATACCTTTTATTTCCATAACATTAATCATAGCTATCCAATTAGATTTAATCTCATTGTCTTAAACATAAGGATTGTACTTATTTTGTGCACTATTCAATGCATTTTAATATGAAAGTAGGCTAAGGAAGAATTTTTGGAGACATTTAGAAAATAACGTATTACAACAAGAATTAAGAGGTTATTACAACTTTCTAGTGGTTTTGGCGTTTTATCATACATTATTCGTTCAGAAAAGCAACTTATATTTTAAATTTAAAAACTGAAATATATACATAAAATAAAGGAATCGCCAATGGTGCAAAGAGAATTAAGAAGACATTTATTGTTATTATTGTTATTGTTATTGTTATTACTAAATATCAAAACATAAATGGAATCATAATAAGAAAGACCATCATTTCTATATGTTGAAAGTACCTAAGTGATTGTTAAGACAAAATAATACTCGATGAAAGTATATGTACTATTAATAGTACACCAGACCCGAAAGGGTTAATAATATTATCACACACTGCACCTGTCATATCATTAGTAACATCAAATGTCAATAATTTTACAAGGTGTACCAAAACGACAAATATTAAACTTCAGTCTAAATGAAGTAACTATTGCGCTAGAGTGGGATTTGGATAAAAACCCCAGAAATGATTGAGTGTTGTTAAGTAGATTAAAATAAATATTTTCAAAAATTTACTTAAAATGACGCTATAACATATAAAATCTCCTTTAAAATAAGATGTTATTACAAGATTGATATTGTAGAAACGTTTTTTGTACACATTTACTTAAGTATTTTGTTGAATTTGAAAAAGTTTCAAGGTTTTTTGCTGCATAACGCATATTTTTTTCCGTTTTGAAATGCAATTAATATCATACTTTTATGATACATTTGTTAATTGTATCCCTCCCATTAAATTTCGAAATAAAAGGAAAAAGGCACGTAGCTATATTACTCTGTCCTTTAATGTTACCAATCACAAACAAACCTAAAAACATCTGTAGCAAAATACTTTTCTTATTTACACATGCAACAAAGTTCTCTGGGGCTGGTTTAATGCCAACTATGTGATGATTTCAAGTTCAAAGCATTTTAAAAAACATAGATCCTGAAGCAAAATGTTTAAGAAAATAAAGTAAAATAGTTTTTAATGACTGTTGGTTCTAGCAAGCAACGCACTTTGGGGATTTTGGAATTATTGCACTTATCTACATCAGCAGCAGCATCAGTTAAAGATTACTTGCACTCATTGAATCTGAAAGCGTTCTTTTTGGAGATGTGCCTTTGAGATAAAAACATACAGCTATGTATATAAACAAACTTGTATTATTAGCTGTTTATGTTTGAAATAAGTGAGATTTTCTTTGAATATTTCATTACAGTTTCTCTCTTTTAACTAGACATCTTCTCAAGTCAGCTAAACTGTTCATTTTCTTCTTGTTGGATATTTCAGTTTGTCAAATTACCTACGCATGAGTTTCATTTGGGTTTTGCTTCTTAATTTGAGACTTTTTTAAAATTGATTTAATTGGAATATAATGTGCAATGTTACTCCAAATAATAATGCGTAAATATTTATTTATGTGTCTGAATAATGTTTGATGGGATCAATTTAAAATTCATCTGTGATTTTATAAATTTAAACAGCAAATTAAGTTGATGAAAACGTGCAGGGGACCCTAAAGTGGACCAAACTTTCTTTTTAAGGGTGTTCTTAAATCAAAAAGGGCAACTTTGTGACACATGCTTTAATTTATTTTTGTTCTGAAATGCATGAAAATAGCAGGTGTTATTATTCAGAAACTGCCTAATTGCACTCTATGTTCAGTTTTTTTAAAAACACAATAGATTTTTCATAACAAGCTTTCAAAGTTGATACTTTCGAGCACATTTCTCGACGAAAGCAGAAAAACCGGTCGAAAAGCAGGAGAAAAACAGGTGATCTCCTGATCGAAATAGATTAGAACTGGATAGGTAATTTATTTATCATAAAATGGAAAAATTGGTTCGATTCGAAATCGCTTCCATAGTCAGGCATTTCAATTTCAAATCGTTCTGTTAAAAAATGAATTTGTAAATGTGTCAAAACGTTTTTCGCTTGTTGAGCGGAGCAGTTAAGAACACCCTTAAGAGAAGAAAAAGCAATAGTGACAGCTTTTCTCAAGTTATTCTTGCAGAAGATTTATGGATGAAATCAAGAATTTCTTTAATACGTTTCATTTTAATTCCAAATATTACCGAGAGATGACATTATACTATATAGAATTATTAGAAGGCTCAAACTGACGCATAAAATGGATCAATATTCACTCAGTTTTTAGTCTTCATTTTGTTTCGTTGTTGAAAAACCAAGGAAATAGCTTTCGTTTAGAAACTAAAGGTTATTTTGAGTAGTATTACAGATCGAGGCTGTCTAGCGCCATCTATCGGTGATGTTTAAAACTAAAGCTAATAAGCGTAAAGATATTTTTGCCTTTACACTTCTCGTCTGCAAGAGTAACTTAAATAAATGTCTGCACATTAATTTGTTAGTGGGTTCTAAAATTACTTAGGCGCTTTTGGGACACTCTGTATTCTAATTAAACTCTTATTTATCTGCAGAAAGATTGATTTTTTTTCTTTCAATTTAAATTTTATTCAACGAAACAAAATTTTTAGAATCTTGCCCATTTTTTAAATTTATAATAATAAGGAAAGTTGTTTGTGTCGTATCCGCTGTGTTTTGAAGAGTCCCGCTGCAAGCAATGTCACATGGTTTGGCAGGAAGACATCTCAATGTCTGTAGTTATGCATCTGGCAACGAATCTTAACTTTTTAAACATATTTTTAATTAAATTTTTTATGACATTTTTAGCGTCTTTTCACGTTTTGCGGCGACTTTATCACATTATTAAACGAATCCGACTTCAACTTTTTAGCCGAATAAAGTAAAATTCATCTTCTTTTTGTTCGGAAATTACACAACAAATGTTTTTTGTTTGTTTTTCGTAAATTTTTATGCGATTTTTAACGTTTTGCGGCGATTTTTTTATATTTTTAAAACAAATGCATTTCCAAACTTTCATCTTAGTATATTTACTTTTGTCCTCGGCGATTTTTTATTTTTTCTGATATTTAATGCAATTTACAATGTTCTATAGTATCTTTAGCGTTTTGCACATTGCACGTTCATTTTTTGACTTTTGTAAAAGGAATTCGGTTTCAAACTTTCAGATTAATTTAACAAATTTTGTCTTCTGTGATTTTTGAATTTTTAAGGCCATTTTCAATGCTGTTTCTAGCGTCTTTTCGCGATGAATTTTCGACATTCGTGAAATAATTCCTGTTACAAGGTTTTAGCTTAGTTAAGCAGAAATAGCTTAGCATAAAAAAAGAATATTAATACGTGAATTATCACTTGCTTACTAAGCGTAGAACCAACATCGTGGAAAATTTCAGAGCCGGGAATCGAACCCGGAACCCTTGGAATAGAGCTCCAAGTGCTCTACCATTTAAGCTACGTGGACGATGCTCGCTAATAAAATAATTAAAAATCTTTTATCTTTATATAAAGAAAGACAAGTAATTAAATTTTCTGGCGAGAATTTGGAATGTCGAAAAAAAAAAACCCCACCAGATTTTGCAACACTGCTAACACCAGTATTCCAAAATTAGTGAAATTCCTACAATCAATACCGGTAAAAAAAAAAAAAAGTTAAAATTAACAAAAGAAAGTGCTTTTAAGACCCAAACCGCACAATTGTGGGTTTAGACATTCATTTACAATTTTGTATCTGAGTTATAAATCCGGATCAAACATTCGTTCTGGTTTGCAGAAAGAGTAAAGTATCATTTTTTATCAACATATAGCGTTTATAGTAGCTCTTTTACTTTCCGCCGGCATGACAAGTACAAGGGATAAATGTCATCGGGTCTTAAACGGTTACAGAATTACTGCGTGCCGATTTTTGCGTCACTCTGTGCATCACTGCAGATCTAAATTTTTGCACTTTTAAAATCAAAGATCTACCTGAATCACCTTCACTAATAAAAAGTGTTAGACATTAGTTTCTTTTTCTAATTCCTCTTTCTTATGTATTCTTATCTCTTTCTTCGATCCAATGCAACACTAATGCTGACACGCGCGGAAAGCTTTGATACACGTATTTCGACTAAACCATAATTTTTCTTTATTTTTTTATTTTTTTTTTTTTTTTTTTTTTTTATATAGACTACGTTTTTATTCAACTCAAGAAACATAATTTCGTAACAAAATTGACATAATCTTCCGACAAAATTGTTCGGGCCGCATCTGCGAGATTTACCCGCTAAACTTCTTGCAGGAGATCAAAGACGACTTGCTGGTCCAACGTCGTATAAGCCGCGGCAAACTTCATTAACGGCCGGAAAATCTTTTGCTTGTTAAGGCGGTATTTTAGGACGAAGTTCATGAAGTCAGATCAAGTGATCTCCGCCGACCCAATCCGCCCTAGCAAGGGGAAGTTACAAACAAGAGCTGTCTCTGTCGATAGGATAGGCGTTAAATCACATGATATGACGTCATCAAGTCCATCCTAATAATCAGGAGCTCTCTCAGTTGCTAATGAAGAGCCCACACTGCTGATTGAAAAAGACCCGTATGATAATGTTAAGTCTATCGGGGCGTTCCTTTCAAATATCTCGCTCAAATTTTAATATTTTTACATGATTTTTTTTTTTTTTTTTTTTTTTTTTCATAGGATAGCTGAGGACGATCTACAACTTTGCTATTTTTTATTTTTTCGATTTTTGTTATATAATTTTTATATTATGATAGTTTCAATTTCAGAACCGGTTTCGAAAATTAAAGTATTTTTTTTAAAGAAAATCTGAAACCAAAATTGAAAAAGTAAAAACTAGCCCGGTTGTGGATCGTCCTCAGCTATCCTATTCAAAAATAATCATGTAAAAATATTATAATTTGAACGAGATATTTGAAAAGAACGCCCCCATAGACTTTACATTATCATTCGGGTCTTTTTCAGTCAGTTGTGTGGGCTCTCTTAAGTCAGTCGTGTACAAGTATGGATTATGTTTATTGATTTGGAGGGCGTTTAGAATTAGAGGGAGGAGAATTCATCCTAAAAAATTCGCTAGGCTTTTGACAGATCGGAAGAATTTAACAGAAGATTAAGCATGAATTGAACTCAACTTACCTTTAAATTGGTTAAGCCATAATAAAATCGTTCCCAAAAAGTGTGCAATGATCTAATAAGGATTCCAAATATTTAATATGATTAAATGTACATAGCAATGCTACATAGTTTTTTTTATGCATAATTACTATTTAATTCCAATAACCGTATTTTAAAACTGTGCAGGGTTTCATGGATATCGCCCGCAGGCGAAAATTACGTCTTTAATTAAATTAATTTTAATGAAGATAGGAAATATCATTTTATAGCAAAATAATTACAAGAAAATTGATAATTTTCTAGAATTTCTATTTTTTTTTTTTTTAACTCTATCCTGAAAACTAAAGTCAGGAGTCAGGAGCAATTCACAGGATTAATACTCCTATACAAAATGTAATATGAGCCCCCAAGTTAACCCTTTATTTACCGCATTACGAATTCATGAAAATTTCACATTTTAAAGCATTTTACGTAAATTTTTTAAACTAAATTAAAAGATTTACATAATCATTTCATAAATTTTTGAAGGATTTTAGAAGGATTGAAGGATTTAGAAGGATTAATTAAATTTGAATTTACAGGGATTTTGTGCAATATTTATAAACCCCACTCAAATCTTTTATTTTAAATTGTTTTCTTAGTATTTTGAGGAATTCTAAAATGTACAAATAGGATGTTCTTACAACATAAATATAGAAATATTTCCGAATTGAAAAATCTCCATCCCCCTCCCTCAGCGCCAAGAAATCTAAAAAGATACGAAGGCAAAAGAAATCATCCTTTAAAAAATATTTTTGTTTTTTGTAACCAATAATGCTTTTGGAACGATATAAAGTAATGTATCTGTAACTCATTCTAAATAGTATTACAACTAATTGACGTATTAAAAGAATTTTATAATAAGTAATTTTTAAGGTACTTTTAAGTACCATCGGTAGATAAAGAGTTAAGTAGTATAGCAATAGTTTACTGTTAAACGCATAGATTTGTGAAATATACTGTGTATTTTTATCATTAGTGTTGTAGAATCATACAAATTCTAGTTGATTGGTTTGTTTAGTGACGGTCAATTATCTACTCGAGGGATATAGATTCGAGTGTCCTTTGTGGGGGGGGGGGGGTCTTTCTAAAGGAAACTAATCCGTATTTACGAATGGTTCGAAGAAAACCACGAAAACTTCGAACTGTTACTCCGACGGGCGGGATTGTGTTCGAACCTAGTCCCTTCCGTCTACCAGCTTCTAAAGCAGATTTTTTTTTTTTTTTTTTTTTTTTTTTTTTGTATTTGTGTCGGCCAATTATCTCCACAGTGGGATATAGGCCCTAAGGGGTGAGATGCCCTCCGTGGGGTCTTTCTAAGGGAACCTAACCCGTATTTACGCAAGGAAATACAAGGTTCGAAGAAAACCACGGAAAACTCCGAACGGTTATTCCGACGGTCCCGATTGGGTTCGAACCCAGCACCTGCCTTCTACAGCAGAACCTCTCAGCCACTGGTGGAACGAAATTCTAATGTATTAAGAGTCAGAATATGTATGAAGTCAGAAAAGCGTTCGCCTTGTGTATTTTTATCAGTTGTCTGTATCGTGGGCGATCTACGCAGTGAGACACGTTGCAAATGAAGAGTCGCTTTGCTGAATTTTATAAGAATTTTACAAAAAATATTCAAATAATATAAATATAAAAATTATTTTATGGTTGTGATTGGTCTCATTATTGAATGAATCTGTTTTCGTTTTATAATAGTTTTTTTTTTTTTTTTTTTTTAAAGATTTTTATTGCGTTTAACCCTGTCGGGTCTGGTGCACTATTAATAGTACATGACTTTTAATGGAGTATTATTTTGTTTTAAGAAATACTTTTGCTATTATTTGCTTGTAGTAATGTTAGTACGTGTCTATCCATTTATTATGTAACTTCAATTATGTTTAGGCATTTAGTAATAATGACAATTATTATTGTTTGCTTAATTCTCTTTGCGTCGTTTGCGATTCTTTTATTTTAAACATATATTTCAAATTTTAAATTTTAATTTAAAGTAAATTTCCTGAAAGAATCATGTGTAATAAAGCATAAAAAGTATTAGAAAGTTGTAATATAAATTAAATCTTGTTGTAATACAATATTTTCTAATCATCACCCAAAACTCTTCCGCAGCCTATTTTCATAGGAACATTAATTGAATAGTGCGTAAAACAACGACATTCGTCATCTTTCAGACAATGAAATATTCGTTAAACACTAATTGATCAATTTCGAAAGCTAGTGTTAATGTTATTAACGTAAAAGTAATTTTTCCTAGATATTGAAAAAAAATTGGACCCGAAAGGGTTAATAAAAAATTTAAAAGCAATTTTTACTTTGATTTGGGCACTTAGGAAGGTCTCCATACGGGCATACTCAGAAAAATCTGAAAAAGTTACAGAATGTTCTTCTCATATAGTTATATATGTTTATAAAAAAAAATTTCGGCGGAACCTCCTTATAACGTCCGTAAAAAAATAACAAAAATTTCGTTTAGTTGGCGGTTTATCTCCGGTTGGCGAAAAAACGAAATTTTGAAAAATACGCTTTTACGCTTCGAATACTTTTTAAAGAAAAAACTTTCTATGTTCAATTTATTTAAATAAGTTTAGTTTAAGTAATTTTAGTTTTGCATTTTTACTTTACTTTAAATGTAATTTTGTCATATACGTTTATATGTACTTATAACAAAATGAAATTAATATATTTTATCATTTAAAACACAATTTAAATTGATTAAAATTGTTCCAAATTGAAAAACACACTGTTAAAATCTACTGCATTTTGTTGCAACGCACTCCCTTGCTTGTATGGAAAACGGTTACTTGGCCGTGAAATGGAGCTTTCTCATTGGTTGAAATAGAGATATTATATACAAGCGGTGGAGTGCGTTGCAACAAAATGCAGCAGATTTTTAACAGTGTATGACACGGTCAATTCGCCGTGCTATGGAGTATTCTCATTGGTCAGAAGAGAGATATTCTATAAAAGTAGTGGAGTGACGTTGCAGTAAATGCTGCAGATTTTTAACAGTGAAGTGAATTAAAATCAATTTTCAGATTCATTAAAATCGTCTGCTTTTGGCGAGGAAATGCACTGCTTGCCAAATCCCGCGTCGCTTTCAGCTTTTCACGCCAATTATTCCAAACTATTTTATTTTTTTACATATCTAATAATGTAATTCCGACGCTAATTTTCACTGATCCTTTATTACCTACATGAGTAGTTTAATTCGTATTCTTTTCAAAAAATTCTGAGTATGCCCCCAATGGAGACCTTCCTTGTTAGATTCAATTGAACTACATTCTATATATATTGCTTTATGTTTTTTAAGCGAATGGCATTAAACAAATGGGTAAGTGTGATCGCAGATAGCACTGAAGGCCCCACACTAGACACAGAAAAAGATCCGAATGATAATGTAAAGTCTATGGGAGTGTTCTTTTCAAATATCTCGCTCAAATTTTAATATTTTGACATGATTTTTTTGCACAAGATAGCTGAGGACGATCCACAACCGGCCTAGTTTTTATTTTTCGATTTTGCTTATATATTTTTTATATTAAGATAGTTTCAATTTCAGAACCGGTTTAAACCGGTTTCGAAAGTTAAAGTAATTTTTTTTTAATCTGAAACCAAAACCGAAAAAGTAAAAACTAGGCCGGTTGTGAATCGTCCTCAGCTATCTTGTGCAACAAAATCATGTAAAAATATTAAAATTTGGGCGAGATATTTGAAAAGAACGCCCCCATAGACTTTACATTATCATCCGGGTTTTTTTCTGTGCCTAGCGTTGCGCCTGAAGGTTTCGTTTAATATTTCTTTCAAAGCAGCTTATCCTTTAATTAATAAATCCAAATAATTAATTTATAATTATTACATTCTCACATAGATGGCAGCACAAATAAATTTAATTTTCATGTAATTATAAAAACAAGTTATTTATTTTAATGAAATGAAAAATATTCAAATCACATTATTTAAATAAATTCCATAATTCTAATTTTTTGACAATCCGAAATTTAAAAAAATTAGCAGAGATATAAGTAAAATTTTAAGTTTCTAAAAGCGATTTTTTTTAATTAAAGTTAAAATGCTGAATCATTAATAAATTTTTCAAATCAAATTTTAATAAGTTTTTCAAATAGAAAGAAAATTGAATCTAAAAAAGTTTTTGAATGTCAGATGAACGAAATCCTAATAATATAAACCCTTAAATGGGTCAAAAACATGGAATTTCTTCTTATTAAACTCGTCTTAATATGAAAATTTCAAGTTCTAGCATCGGGTTTCGAACTAAGAACCGTCTGTTTACAAGCGAGATGTTTTACCTACAAACTATAATGTCTCCTCGAAAGACGTTGAAATTAAGATAATCTTTTAAAATGTAAATCTCAAAAAGAAACGGATTGAAAAAATTAATTTAATTAAAATAATAGACTTTTTCAAAATTGTAATATTTGTCGTGTGGCACGACGTATTCAGCTGTAGTACACAAAATATGAAGTCTCTGACTTATAAAGCTTTTGTGTACAGACGGTGACGGACAGACGGACAGAGGTCAGAGACGTTAGATGAACGAAACCCTAGTAAAAAAGTTTTTTTAAATGCAATCCCATGGCCAGGGATGGATGGATGACACTATTATTAGCTAAAATGAGTTCATTTTTCATAAATAGATGTAAATATATACTTCTGGATTTCTTTTACAGGGAGGGAGAGATCGCCACGCCATTTTTTCTAACAATTTCATAGAAATGTAACACGTATGAAATTTTAACCCTTTCGGCTCTGGTGTACTATTCATAGTACATGTCTTTAAATGGAGTATTATTTTGTTTTAAGAAATATTTTAGCTACTATTTACATATAGTAATGTTATTATATGTCTATGCATTTACTATACGACTTCATTTATGTTTAGGCATTTAGTAATAATAATTATTATTATTATTGATCAATTCTCTTTGCGCCGTTTGCGATTCTTTTATTTTAAACATATATTTCACTCATTAAATTTAAAATAAAGGTTACTTTCCTGAAATAATCCTGTGTAATAAAACGCAAAAAGTATTAGAATGTCGCAATATAAGTTAAACCTTGTTGTAACACAATATTTTCCAAACATCTCCAAAAAATCCTCCTTAGCCTATTGTCATATGAATATGAATTGAACAGTTCGCAAAACAGCAACATTCATTATTTTTAAGACAATGACATATTCGTTAAACACTAATTAGCGTATATGGACAGCTAGTGTTAATGTTATTAACGTAAGAACAATTTTTTCTAAAAACTGAAAAAAAATTCGGAACCGAAAGGGTTAAATAACATCGAATTGATTGTTTTATTTGAATATTGTCAATATATCTTAAATTGGAACTAAATGGCTTTCAGTCTGAGATGTTACAATTTCTTTCTTTTTAGGGAAAATAAAATTACATTAAAGTACAATCAGTAAATGAAAAAGTATATGTCATAAGCGTAATGTCGCAGATCACAAGACCCAATTACCTCTACCCTCCTATCCCCCCATGAATTAAAAGTTTCATGCAACAAAAATACTTACACTTGAAATGTAATACAGGGATAGTTTTTAAGATGCTTTTAATAATGCATCTTCCACTTTTCGAAATTTATTATATTTTTGTGTGGATCATGAGGGGCGACACGCAACGGTTATATGAGCATTTCTCCTCTGATAGTTTATGTTATAAAGAAATGTTTTTATATTCGTATGACGTCACAAAGACGTCACTGTGAGTCACTTTGGTCACATCACATCTGTGACCAAAATGCCACCACTCAGTGACGTCACATTGTGACTGAGATTTGACTTTCTTAAAAAATTTTAGAAAATTATAAATATTCTTCAAAACATGTTACCGTAATTTCGGGTGTATAAGCCGCAGATCAAACAATTCTTTTTGGACCCAGAAATCTTATTTAGTGATTGAAGACAAATATTTACTGCGATCTAACTAGTTATATTTGTTTCTTAAAAAATTCTGGGTCGAAAAAGAATTGTTTGACCTGCGGCTTATACACCCGAAATTACGGTATTTACTTTAAAAAACATGTTTCTGGCCGTTTAAATATCGTCGCTTTTGTCACAGTTTCGTCACAATGTTGATGTCAAAGTAGTCACAAATGACACATTTTTCACACCGTGATTTCACAAAGTGGTCGCAGTGTGACGTCACAAACGAGCTCTAAAACGGCCATAACGACTTCACATTTTAGTCACTGTGACTTCACATCGACGTCACGTGACGTCACATCGACAATCGATGGTCACAAACTCACAATATGACTTCACAACAACGTCGCAGCGACGTCACCATGCCTTACGGGTAGAAATCTTTCTATTAAGTCAAAGGTTAGCACTCGTAAAACATAGTACTTCTTAGTAGTTTTTGTGAGTCCTGCTCGTCTGGCTTACATTCCGAAAAAATGTTTTCCGATTCTCCTCATTAGAAATAAGGTCATTCCATGGTAATTTAAGTTACATTTTGAACTATTTTCAGTAATTTTGGTAACATAAGACACGCAAAAAAAATTATTCAAAATGTAATTTTGACCTGGCTTGCTAATTAAACTTATTCAAAGCCCAATTTAGATGAAAATTACCTAATTTTGATGTTATTTCTTAAATTTTGATAGTTTTATTTACTGTGGTAACCGCCATTACTGAAAAAAGAATGTAAGTTTGTGAGGGAATGACCTTTGTCATAAAGGCACTCTAGTATTTCTGAGATCGTGACGTCAATAATTTAAGATGTGTAAGCGTAAAAGCGACATCTATCCTCTCTTTTACTTTAACTTTCTAGAGTGTGTGTGTCTCTTTCGGGTTCTGCAGTTAGCTCGCGGTTATTAGTAATATGTTAATGTGAAGTATCTCAGTTTGCAACATATAAAAGCTTGGAGTTTGAGTGTGTGGGGAGTATCTCAGGCATTAGCCAGCGAGAGAGTATCTCTGGCATTAGCCAGCGAGTGAGTGTCTCTGGCATCGACATTAGATAGCGAAGTGAATCACTGGCGATTAGCCAGCCGAGTGTTCTGGAGATATTAGTCAGCGAAGTGCTAGCAGATTGAAAGTAGCAGCGAGCCTCCAGTGAGTTGTGAAGGAATTTCGTTATTCGACTTGAGAGTTGGCCGTGGTAAGAAGTTTCATAGTAATTACATTTTGATTATTTGAAAGTGAATAAAGAATTACACACAGCCAGGTGCTGTCTAATTAAGCTTTATCTAGCAGCTTAGCCGAAAGATAGTTGAGAAGTAATAGAAGGTGCCACGATTGAGCTAGTCCGGAGTCTGTGAGTATGCGTTTAGTCTTTTAAGAGTGTTCTCAGTTGTAAAAATTAAGACTTGCTCCACTTCCCTTGAGCCCTTATCATTTTAATAAACTGTGTTTTTTTATCTTAATTACTGTGTATGTTTGCATTTAACTCCCACCACGACCAACCAACCGTTACAAATGACACCCAACGTGTGTTTAACGTTACAAGTTATCATATAAAGTGTCATTTTCATTACCATTTTTTATGTAATTTTCATCCAAATTGACCCTTAGATGGGCTTCATTGACAAATCATGTTAATTTTACATTTGAATATATTTTAGAGTTATATTACTAAAATTACTGCAGTAAATTGTTCTAAATGTAACGTAAGTTACCATGTAATGACCCAATATCCCTTCCTTCCTACCTGATATACAATTTAAGTGTTACATTATTCCTTTAAAATTTATTTCTGTATTTAATTAATTCAAACTCAGCTTTCCTATACTTTTTTTTTAGTGGCTACTTTTATAAGATTGAGAATCATTTAAATTTCCCATATTTCTTTTACATCTTTTGGCCTCTATTACTTCGTACAACAGCATATCTTTAGCAACAGAAAGATTAAGGACCCACACTAGACACAGAAAAAGACCCGGATGATAATGTAAAGTCTGTGGGAGCGTTATTTTCAAATATCTCGCTCAAATTTTAATATTTGTACATGATTTTTTTGCACAAGATAGCTGAGAATGATCCACAACCGGTCTAGTTTTTACTTTTTCAGTTTTGGTTTCAGATTTTTTTTTTTAAATTACTTTAACTTTCGAAACCGGTTTAAACCGGTTCTGAAATTGAAACTATCGTAATATAAAAAATATGTAAGCAAAATCGAAAAAGTAAAAACTATGCCGGTTGTGGATCGTTCTCAGCTATCTTGTGTCACAAAAATCATCTAAAAATAGTAAAATTTGAGCGAAATATTTGAAAAAAACTCTCCCACAGACTTTACATTATCATCCGGGTCTTTTTCTGTGCCTGGTGTGAGGTCTTAATGTTGATGAATCGACCAATACTGAGAATGGAATAATACTTGAAATTATCTACTTTAGAATAAAACTTATTCTGAAACTCAAATTTAAGTACTTCTCCATGTAAAGAGGTTAATGTAATGTAATCATTATTAAAACGATAATCGTTCAGATATTACAACTCAAAATAATCTTTAACTTTTAAACATTGATTATACTGGAATCATATGACGTGATTGATATATAAATTAACGAAAAATCAATTAGCTGCAAAATATACAAATTACCTATTTTAAAACAAATAAATAAATTTTTAAATCAATCCAATCATTCTTATAAACAATTAAAATGTTTATAAGAACTGACTTCTAACACTTTATGTCTTTTAAATTCTTATTAAAATCATGTTCGGCAGTGTCAGCGTCTGTTTTTTTTCAGCTTTTCTATTGTTTTTTAACAGCTAATTTTTTATGCACGTTACATATCAATACCCTCATAGCATGCATGGTCACAGTGACGTCACAATGACGTCACTGTGAGTCACTTTGCTCACATCAAATCTGTGACCAAAATGCCACCACTCAGTGACGTCACATTGTGACTGAGATGTGACTTTCTTAAAAATTTTTAGAAAATTACAAATATTCTTCAAAACATGTAATTTACTTTAAAAAACATGTTTCTGGCAATTTAAATATCGTCGCTTTTGTCACAGTTTCGTCACAATGTTAATGTCAAAGTAGTCACAAATGACACATTTTTCACAAATTTGTCACACCGTGACTTCACAAAGTGGTCATAATGTGACGTCACAAAAGAACTCTAAAACGGCCATAACGACTTCACATTTTAGTCACTGTGACTTCACATCGACGTAACGTGACGTCACATCGACAATCAATGGTCACAAAGTCAAAATTCGACTTCACAACGACGTCGCAGTGACGTCACACTGTGACTTTGTGACTATCGATTGTCGATGTGACGTCACGTGAAGTCGATGTGAAGTCACAGTGAGTAGAATGTGGAGTCGTTATAGCCGATTTAGAGCTCATTTGTGACCACTTTGTGAAGTCACGGTGTGACAAATTTGTGAAAAATATGTCATTTGTGACTACTTTGACATTAACATCGTGACAAAACTGTGACAAAAGCGACATTGGGACAAAAGTGGTTTTTAAAGTAAATAACATGTTTTGAAGAATTTTTGTAATTTTCTAAAAAGTTTTAAGAAAGTCGCATCTCAGTCACAATGTGAAGTCACTGAGTGGTGGCATTTTGATCACAGATGTGATCAAAATGCTGTGATGTGTTTTGGCGTACACGCCGCCACGGCTTAGTTATGTCTTTTACAAACGGAAAATTTTATTGTAAAAAAGAAGTCAAATAAGTGCTAAGCAGGAGTAAGTCACAATTTATTTAACCCTTTCGGATCTGGTGTACTATTAATAGTAGATGCCTTTTAATGGAGTATTATTTTCTTTAAAAAAAACTTTTGCTACTATTTATATGTGGTAATGTTACTATATGTCTATGCATTTACTATATGACTTCATTTAAGTGTAGGCATTTAGTAATAATAATAATTACTATTTTTTGCTTAATTCTCTTTGCGCCGTTTGCGATTCTTTTTCATTTTAAACATGTATTTCAAATTTTAAATTCATAATTAAAGTAATTTCCCTGAAATAACCATGTGTAGTCTTTAAATTTAAATTAAAAGTTACTTTCCTGAAAGAATCATGTGTAATAAAGCGCAAAAAGTATTAGAAAGTCGTTACTTAAGTTAAATCTTATTATAATGCAATATTTTCTAAACATCTCCAACAATTCTTCCTTAGCCTATTGCCATATGAATATGAATCGAATAGTAAGCAAAACAACAACATACGTTGTGTTTCAGACAATAAAATATTCGTTAAAAACTAATTAATCTATTTACATAGCTAGTGCTAATGTTATTAACGTAAAGGTAATTTTTTCTAAAAATTGAAAAAAAATTCGGACCCGGAAGGGTTAAATTATTTTCATTTTATAAAAAATTGCCGAAATCCATTGAAGTGAAATGTCACTAAAAACTATATTTAAAAACTCCGTCACTTCTTTGCAATAGATGTACGCAAGCATTCGAGAAAAATCATTGTATAGGTGTTTTGACACAATTATGTGACACTATTTAATGATCAAAGTTATATTTTTAGTTTTAACCTTTTATTTACCGAGTTATGAATTCATGAAAATTTTACATTCTAAAGCATTTTACGTAAATTGTTTAAACTAAATTAAAAGATTTACATAATCATTTAATAAATTTTAGAAGGATTGAAGGATTTAGAAGGATTAATTAAATTTGAATTTACAGGGATTTTGTGCAACATTTATAACCACACACAAATCTTTTATTTTAAATTGTTTTCTTGGTATTTTGTAGAATTATAAAATGTACAAATATGAAGTTCTTACAATATAAATATAGAAATCATTCCGAATTGAAAAATCCCCATCTCGCTCCCTTAGCGCCGAGAAAGCTGAAAGGATACAAAAACAGCAAAAGAAATCATCCTTTAAAAAATATTTTTGTTTTGTGTAACCAATAATGCTTTTGGAACAAAATAAAGTAATGTATTTGTAACTCATTCTAATCAGTATTACAACTAATTGACATATTAAAAGAATTTTATAATAAGTAATTTTAATGGTACTTATAAGTACTGTCGGTCGATAAAGGGTTAAACTTTGTGTGTCTTTTTTTTAATCCTATAAGTCTCAAATTATGAATTCCTGAAAATTTCATGTTTTAAAGCATTTTTCGTGAATTTTTGAAATTACAAGAGATAGACGATACACACATTCATTAAATAATTTTTAGAAGAATTTTGCCAATTAAATTTAATTAAATTTGTATTTATTGGGGTTTTATACAACATTTATAACTCCACTCAACTCTTTTATTTAAAATATTTTCTTTAGCATTTTATAGAATTGGAAACTTACAAGAATTTGATTTACACCATTTTTTAATTAATTTTAGAAGAATTTTGCCAATTAAAATTAGTTAAATAAATTTTTATTTATATGAGTTTTGTGCAAAATTTATAATTCCACTCAATTCTTTTATTTAAAATATTTTTTTATTATTTTATAGAATTGAAAAACTACAAGAACTAGAAAATTTACACCATCATTTAATAAATTTTAGAAGAATTTAGTCAACTAAAATTGGTTAATTAAATTAATATTTAAAAGGGTTTTGTGTAATATTTATAATTCCACTCAACTCTTTTATTATTATTATTATTATTATTATTATTATTATTATTATTATTATTATTATTATTATTATTATTATTATTATATATTATTATTATTATATATTTTATAGAATTAGAAGATTACAAGAACTAGAAGATTTACAGAATCATTTAATAAATTTTAGAAGAATTTTGCCAATTAAAATTAATTAATTAAATTTATATTTATTTGCGTTTTGTGCATATTTACAATTCCACTCAACTCTTTTATTTAAAATATTTTTTTAACATTTTATAGAATTGGAAAAGGTACAAATGTAAAGCTCTTACAATAGAAATATAGAAATACTTAAGAATTGAAAGTTTTCACCCACAAATTTTCAATGTCAAGAAAGCTGAAGAGGTGCAAATGAAAGTTAAATCATTCTTTTAAAAATAATTTTGTTTTGTGCAACCAATAATGCTTTTGGATTAAGATATCTATAAAACATTCTAAACTGTATTACAACTAATCGGTGCATTAAATGGATTTTATAATAAGTTATTTTAATGGTACTTTAGCCCGGAAGAACTCGCGCTGGACGTGGCAGACCTACACTACTGTTTTTATAATTGTCATGAATTTTTTTATATATAAAAGTAGTATTCATCTTATTTTTTCGCTGGAATTTTAAGAATTGTCTCCAACTAAATGCACTGTTAAAAATCTTTCCCTAGTTTGAACTAAATTTTAGTGCTCAATAGCTGCTCAATAGGGAAAGCTTGAACCAATATTTGGAGCTCCTGTTGAAGCATAGTTCCAATAGTTGGAACGTCCCTCATAGCATGCATGGTCACAGTGACGTCACTATGAGTCACTTTGGTCACATCACATCCGTGACCAAAGTGCCACCCCTCAGTGACGTCACATTGTGACTGAGATGTGACTTTCTTAATTTTTTTTAGAAAATTACAAATATTTTTCAAAACATGTTATTTACTTTAAAAAACATGTTTCTGGCAATTTAAATATCGTCGCTTTTGTCGCAGTTTCGTCACAATGTTAATGTCAAAGTAGTCACAAATGACACATTTTTCACATTTTGGTCACACCACGACTTCACATTTAAGTCACTGTGACTTCACACCGACGTCACGTGACGTCACATCGACAATCGATGGTCACAAAGTCACAGTGTGACTTCACAACGACGTCGCTGTGACGTCACCATGCCTTACGGGGTTGAAGTAGGAAGCTCCAAATGTTGGTACGAGATTTCACCATCTTATGGTGGCGGCTACTGAACACCAAAATTTGGTTCAAATTAGAGCAAAATTTTTAATAGTGTAGTGTGACGATTATTATTTGCATTTATTGGTTTTAAACTAAAAACCATTCATACCTTAAGTTTGCGCGAGTTCTCGCAGGTTAAAGTACCTTCGGGGAATAAAGGGTTACATTCATTAAAAGATAACTACTACTTCTAGATAGATACTAATTTCTATTTTCTTTTAAATCATCACTTAACTCTATCTTTAGACTTGATTTTTTTCACCTTATTATGATTGCTGCATGCTTTATCTGATAATTCAATGATGAAATTCTTGAACTTGATATGAGTCAAACTTTTTAGAGATAAAATTTTATCAAGGTTTTTGTGGATGAATCATTCAGGTTTTATTTTTATTTTTATATATAGTGACATGAAAGAATTTGAAAAATTTCTTATTGCATTTTTTACGTACAATTTCTTGCTGATGGATAATCGTGATAATCGTGGCTGTTCAAGTGCCGTTAGATAAGTGAATGTTTATGTTATATTTCTTTTCCTCTTTATCTTTTTGTAAATAATGAATATTGTTTATTTGAATTTTAAATGGGATGGGTCGATTTCAAAATGTATGTGTTATGCAAAAGATTGCCAAATGTTTCTGCTATGATTCTTCATAAATATTTGGGAAGATTTATTTACTGCTTTAAATTAATGAAGGCATATTTTTGAATGTATTTACTGTCTTTTTTTTTCCAATTTGTTTGGTACTATAAACACCATTTGAACATAAGGAATATATAGATGTATAGATATATTTGTAGAGTTTAGTTGTAATAGTTTTTTTTTGTACCTTCATTCACTAATTATATTATTGGTGTTCTTCATTTGTAATGGCATATTTTCCGGCCCTGATTATCGAATAGACACGAGAAACACGTGTTTCCCTTAGACAGTTTTGTAGAGGCCCGAAATTAAGACAACGCCCCCCTCCCCCCCCCCCAAATTTTTTTATTGAATTAATTGCAATGTTAGATTATTAGATTATGTTTATTTTGCATAACTGAATATTAATACGTTATTAATTTGGCTTGTACGCACAATGGAAAATATTAATAATTTAAACTATTACCAAAATTGAAAGAACTATTTCAAAATATTCATATTTTATACACGCTAAATTCAAATTTTTTCTCCATCTGAAATTTTTACGCTAACTAGCAAAAGCCATGCTTTGTTTGGATTCGCGAAGCATTATTTTATAAAAAAGATATTTGAAAGTAACAATATTTTTTTTATTATTACTAGCATACCCAGCCCGCTTCGCCGGGCTTAATTTGAATCCCCCGGTGACTCTCCCCGGACCATCGGCACTCCACGTGCGTCGGGTGAGCGTCAGAACAAACTTTCAGCATATACATATGGGTGGTTGTACTTGAATGCACAGACCTGCGCGTTTTTTTCTATCTTGCTTTTATACCTCTGGACCGAGTTGGCGCATTGCCAAGATTTGCTTCCTCTGGACCGAGTTGGCGCATTGCCAAGATTTGCTTTCACCTGTGCCTCAATTAATTATTCAATTAATTATCCTCGGAATTCCTTTTATTTATAGAGATTTTTGCATCTTTATTAAACAAAAACGTTATTTTATGTTTTGGCGCATTTTAATTTTTTGTTTATGATGTAAAACTGGCATAATAAGATATTTTCGAAGCAAACTTTTACAAATTTTTTTTAAATTTTCAACTAAAAGATCTTTTAAAGATGTTTTTACAATTTCAGGTAGCCACTGGTGTTTTTTAATTGTTTGAAATATGCATGTTTCCAATCTTTGTAATCAACACCCGATAATCTTTGATAGCTATTTTAGAATAATATATTTGAAGAAAGCTTGAAGAAAGTTACTTCTTCAAAATCCTATTTTCTGGAAAAAACATTTGAAATCTGCTTTCGTTGATACTATGAATTTTTAACTGTAAAACATTTTATTTTAATTTCTTCGTTTTTATACATGTTAGCGTATGAGAATTGCTGTAATTCTCTCCGCGTGGGAGAACTTTTTACTTTCTGCAAATGGCAACTCAATTAATGCAATTACCTTTTAACGAAGCGGTCTCTCATTCCCGCAGTGACGTTTTCATGAATAATTATTGTTGTGTTTGCGAACTTATTAAAGTCTTATTTTTCTATAAAATCCTTCTGATTAATGAGTCGATATTATTTAGCCACAATACGACCTTTGCAAAAATATTTATAAAGAGCTTGAACCAACAACTTCACGCAGATCTTTTAATTTTTCATTTATATAACAAATTTAAGAATTAATTTTATTTGTTTACAATTATTTTGTTGCCAGTTTACAAAAAAAAAAAAAAAAAAAATCCATAATACAATTCTTTTAAAATGTTTAAGTGTCATCTGTGCAAACGATTTTGCGGGATAATGAAAACATGTTTTATTTAATAAATTAATCATGATTCTATCTATAATTATTTACTCCATGATTTAAACTTTTTTTTTCTGAAAATATACGCGTTTCATTTTTTATTTATTTGCTAAAATGCGTCCGTATTGGAAATGCATGTAAAATAAATTAATTAAAATAATAATTTTTTTAACGTTTTACTGTAAAAAAAAATATATTCTGCAAATCTACAGATCATAATTTATTTTTGTGTTTAATTTGAAGTTAAAATATTGAATAGTTTTTTTGTAAAGCGTACGACAAATTGTAATTTGAGTGGACTAGTAGAGGATTCGCTTCGCTCATCCTAATAACACTATGCAAAGTAATTTGTCCACCATTTTTCTTGATTGTATCCTATTATTGTGCATGTATGTATAGGGGAACATAAAGAAAATTCTGCAATGAAATGCATGTGAACAGAGCTGAGCTACGCTATGTAACACCGGTGAGTTTTCGTGTATGTCGAATCAAAAACATT
Source organism: Maratus speculifer (assembly GCA_964019185.1). Lineage (NCBI taxonomy): Eukaryota > Metazoa > Arthropoda > Arachnida > Araneae > Salticidae > Maratus > Maratus speculifer. The sequence goes on from OZ025299.1 coordinate 50,307,067, forward strand.
TTTCGAATGAAAAAAGGGGTCCCGAAATGACACTGTGGTACCCATATATTCAGGGGTTAAGACCCCACACTAGGCACAGAAACAGACTCGGATGATAATGTAAAGTCTATGAGAGCGTTCTTTTCAAATATCTCGCTCAAATTGTAATATTTCTATATGATTTTTTTTGCACAAGATAGCCGAGGACGATCCAAAACCGGCCTAGTTTTTACTTTTTCGATTTTGCTTATATATTTTTTATATTACGATAATTTCAATTTCAGAACCTGTTTAAACCGGTTTCGAAAGTTAAAGTAATTTTTAAAAAAAATCTGAAACCAAAACTGAAAAAGTAATAACTTGGCCGGTTGTGGATCGTCCTCAGCTATCTAGTGCAAAAAAATCATGTAAAAATATTAAAATTTGGGCGAAATATTTTAAAAGAACGTCCCAATAGACTTTACATTATCATCCGGGTCTTTTTCTGTGCCTAGTTTTACTCCTTAATTGGGCCCTGCATATTTTTCTAGTTTTTTAGGCTGTTTGTAAACCTTGTTTGTTATTTTTCTCACACTTGTTTCTTACATTTTAGACAGAATTAAACTTGTTTGTTTTCTTAAATTGTTTGTCTAAATATGAAATGCGGAAAACGTTTTCTGCCTCTCACAATAAATATGATTTTTTTTATGCTACATGACTGAGAATAAATGTCTACTTCCTATGGCCTCTGTTCTAGGTGAAACTCCGTAATTTGACTGTAATCTCATTAACCCTTTCAGGTCCGAATTTTTTTCAATTTTTAGAAAAAATTACTTTTACGTTAATAAACTTAATCCTAGCTATCCATATAGATTAATTAGTGCTTAACGAATATTTCATTGTCTGAAATATAACGAATATTGTTGTTTTGCGTACTATTCAATTCATATTTATATGACAAAAGGCTAAGGAAGAATTTTTGGAGACGATTAGAAAATATTGTATTACAATACGATTTAACTTATATTACAACTTTCTAATACATTTTGAGCTTTATTACATTCGATTCTTTCAGGAAAGTAACTTTTATTTTAAATTTAAACAATAAAATATGTGTTTAAAATAAAACAATCGCAAACGGCGCAAAGAGAAGTAAGCAAATAATCATAAATATTATTATTACTAAATGCCTAAACATAAATGAAATCATATTGTAATTGCATAGACATATACTAACATTATTACATGCACATAGAAAGCAAAAGTATTTTTTTAAATAAAATAATTCTCCATTAATTATCTCCATATCTTATTCAGTGTTACAATACCACAAGATAATATTGAGAACAACGTGCTTTTATAAATGAAATAACATGTTTGTTGGAAACGTTTGAACTGTAAAATTGAAAAGAAAACACTGATATCTTTTCTTACCTTATTCAACAGTTATTTTAACATTATAAGTTTCTTCATAAAGGTACAAAAATATTCGTAAAGTTTAAATTTCTTGGATAAATAAATATTCTTCTCTTTTTAAAAATTATGTTGTTTAGTAGTTTGATTTAACGTCATCCTGAAATTCGGCAAAGAAACAGCAAAATTTGATCGTTAAGGTTTCTGTATAGTTGTAACGTAATTTTAAGATGATTTTAATTTTAACATAAAATACTTCTCGTTTTAGGTCGGTTTTGCAAAATATACAACCTATTACACTCTCTCTCGTGTTGGAATTTCTGAAAACTTTTTGCAGATCTATCCCCATTATGACCCTTAAAATACAAAATCACCCTCAGTTCGAAACTTTCTACGCATCGCTTTTCTATGGAAATGATAATTTCCATATTTCTGCATAAATCTTTTCCAAACGGATACATAAAATCAAGGGGGCTGAAAATGTCGGTCAAATTCGTTAACCCCTTCGCGACGGGAGCCTTTTACGAAATTTTTAATGTTTTGTCACCGGTTTTTAAAAACAGAAATTTGTGTTTTATTAAATCGAGAAAAGGCTCCGATTAAATAAGACAAATTTTACAGCAAAATTTATTGGTGGGGATAAACACAAATTCTTAAGCCTTTTTGCGGTATGTATACGTGACACTCGTCCCCAAGGGGTTAATGGGGAAAATCGGTCGAAGGGGGATAGAAATGATAGGGGATTTGTAAAGTTGTAGATTGTAGATGTAAAGTGTAGATTTTCCACGAACAATGCAGAAAAACATTTTTATAATATAAATACAATAATGTATTTAATTAAAATTTTGAAATCTATTAAATGTGATACTTTCATTTTAGATACATGCCAGGAGTTAATAGCCAAAGAACAATGAGCAATTCTGTCAATGAACAGAGCCTTTTGGAAGCAGCATTTTGGAATTCGATAATTTCAATCATTTAAGCGCGAAGTCCGATTGCATGTCTATTAAATTTATGTTTTATTTACATTATATTATTTATTTAATTTAATTTCGTTCTTAAATATTAGCCAAAAACTAACGCTGAATGCAAGGGACGTTCCGAAAAGAAGTTCCATCCTCTTTTTCACACTGAAACTTTTCTGTCAAAACAAACTGCATTATGACATCATGAAATACCTTGCACTATTTTTCGACATGGTCTTCACCGACAATGAGACATTGGTTGGAGCATACAACAAGTTTGAAAAAAACCACTCTGTTAAAACTCCATGTCCTGTGATGTAAGGAATTGTCGCACAGATTTCTACAACTCAGCATTGTAATCAGCCTAAACCTAAATTCTTGAAAATCATTTTTCTCGATTCTTATAACTTTAATAATGTGTGAACATAACTTTTATTGTTATAAGTCTTAAATGTATTAAAAATATATGTGACGTACGTCCCCCGCTTCGCATTTTCTAATATTGGCGTCGAGTTCAGATAAACTTTAGCTTTTCATCCATCTCCCGCATAAAATTAATTCTGATAAATAAAAAAAATATCTTCTTGATTACTGTTAACAATATATATACATGTAAGTTATTCTCTTTTTTAATTCCATTATTATTGGTCTAACATATGCCTTGTTTTTCCATTGACTTAAATTTTGCGTTTACGATAAATCGGGTAATATAGAAATCATTTGTAGGATTTTCCTGATTTCTAATCAGAAATTAATCGTAATTGTTTTGTCTACTTGGTATTACCCTTGAGAACGAACCAAGTACCACAATTTCCAATAATTCATTGGGTTATTCTACATTCATTGTAGATGTTGAATAGCAGTATTGTATAATGGTTACATATATATATATATATATATATATATATATATAGAACCATTAGATAATACTACAAATCAACATCAATTACTGTAAAAATTTGTTAATGCCAAACCATATCACACAGAGGAGCTGTCAGAATTAGAAATAAAATTGAAAATGTGGCATTTAGCTCGTTATCAAGGGCAATACTAAATAGCCACATTAATTGCGATTAGTTTCTGAATGGAAATCAGGATAGACCTAAAAATAATTTCCACATTGCCCGATTAATCGCAAATGAGAACTCATTTCAAAGAAAAATATCAAGAAAAATAACAAAAACACAATAGAATCATCAACATAGTAATTGCAATAGAAAAACCATTTCAAAGAAAAAATATTAGAAAAACAATTAATATACTTATATAGAAAGATTAGATAAATAAAGTGTTAAATATATACATTATTAGAATAAATAATTTTAATAAGACAGTAATATAATACAACAAGAATCAGAGTGATGAAAAACAAGTAGCAATCAAATGGAAATTCTTAAAGAAGGGTATCAAATGACTACAAAGTAGAAATCCAAATAATACACAATGATATATATATATATATATATATATATACATATATATATATATATATAATTATCAAACAAAAATATAAAGTTTCAAGCATACAATCTGATTAAATATCTTTAAAGAAAATATTTTTGATATGTTTGTTTCGAAATTAACTTGAAAGTAATCTCCGAAAGAAAAAAATAATAAACGTTTCTACAATTGAGCATTATCATTACATTTTTTTTTCTTATTAGTCAAGGGAAAACCTGAGGCTAAAACTTCGCGTGTAATGCTACAAAAACGTAGACAAAATGTAAACATAACCTCCACTTTTCCCAATGACATCGGAATTATTGTATGCTTCAGAAATTGCGGCACTGGTTAGCTAACTAAGCCTATACACTCAGAAAAAGAAATTGATTTAAACTACAAAACATGTTTTGTTGAGTACATTTTGGTTGTTTTAAGCGAATTTTTTAGTTAAAGTAAAAAATCGGTTTTGTTGCTGAAACAAAAAAAAATATTGTTAACACTCTTATAAAATTTTAACAAAATTTCATCAATTTTATTTGAGTCTTACTAAAATCTTGTATTTTCAACCTGTAATTCCAACAAAATTTTGTTATTTTTAGAAAATTTAAATTGCTGTGTAGAAGCCATATCTTTCTCACGTAATTTTGTTTAATTGACTTATATAGCTATAAAGGATTAACATCATTTTTGGATGATAAATCTCTTCAAATTGAGATGGATTAATGACGTTATTATGCATTGCGGGGGAAAATTGTGGACTGAAAATTGAAAAAAAAAATCAACAATATCTTTTGTTTATTCAAACAAAATTTTCATTGGCCCATATTTAAACAAAAAGATTTGTTGGACCAAACAAATTGTTGTTTATTTAACAAAACTTTTTTCTGGGTGTAGCTTCGTGAAAATTATTTGTATAGATTCTTATTAGTTAAGGGGTTCTTAAATAAATAGGGCAACTTTGTGACATAAGTTTTAATTTATTTTTATTCGGAAATGCATGAAATTAACAGGTGTTGTTATTCAGAAATTATGTAATCGCACTCATTTTTCTATTTTTTTTTTTTTTTTTTTTTTTCAAACGTGATAGATCTTTCAGAACATGCTGCTAAAATTGACATTTTGAACCGCATTTTCCGACGAAAGCAGAAAACCAGTCAACGAAAGGGAGAAAAACGCGTGATCACGTGGTCGAAATAGTTTATAACTCGGTAGATAACTTAATTATTATAAAATGGAGAACTGAATTCGATATGGAAGCTCTTACATATATTAAACATAAAATAACAGTATTAAATTTGAAACCGATTAAAACTATAAATTAATGTATTTTAAATCTGTATATTTTGAAATTTACGTGAAGGCAATCTCTAAACAATGTAATACTAAACACTATAACAGTTGAACAAATTCCTATTTTTTTTTTCTTAGCATCCATTAAATATATTGAGAGTATTAAGAGGCTACATCAGTGAGGCGAAAGCACCCGTTTTCGAATATTAATCCAATGGAAGAATTTTTTTAAACTATCTCGTTTGGATTGTTTTGTTTTGTTTTTATTTGATTTTTACAACGGCCGTTTTGTTTTTGTTTTCACACATTTTAATAAGACACTTTCATTTTCATAACTGGTTTCGAAAGCATCCGCATAAAAAGAAAAGGAATCTGCAAACAAAAGCAAAAAAAAAAAAAAAAAAAAAAAAAAAGCAAAAAAAAAAAAAAAGCAATCTTTGTACAGATCAAAAATCGTCAGCAAATATTGAAATGCAAATGAGATATCTTAAAAAATTCCTTTCATAGGTTTAGCATTAGCGAGAAGAGCCTTTTCGCGAGACTGAAGTATTCCCTTAACCCTTTTGGGACCAGCGAATCTTACACAAATTTCATTTGATTAACACAACTTTTTAGAAAAAGATTAATTTTACTTAAATAATCAGAGGCTCTAATTAAATAAAGCAAATAATACTCATCTTTTTTAGTGGTACCAAAACCAATTTCTGTATTTTTTTAAGGTGCATATATGTACACATTGTCCCGAATGGCTTAAACTCGCCTGTAGTATTAAAAAAAAAAAAAAAAAAAAAAAAAAATTGCAACAACTTTAGAATCATTGCATTTTTCAGAAATTCCATGCATTTGAAAAACCCAATGAGATAGTTCAACTTAATTTCGTGAAATATTTGTGTCTATGGGGTGACGACAGATCTGTTCCTGGATGATGGGAGCTAAAAAAGGTGCCATGCACTTCGTATTGGTAGCAATTTACCACCTCATCGGGTGACTGGCAACTTGCGCATGCGCTATGACGTGTGTCTTTCTGCTTTCGGTGTCGGCAAGTAAAGTTTATGTGTGTGAGCAAAGTAAAACATGGCGGTGTGTAAATTGGCTATATTAATTGAGGACTAATCACTGAGCTACAATAAAACAACAATGATGACTTAATGATCCGATTTGCGCGACCAGTGACCCCGGGCAGTCTGATTAAAGGTAAGATTTAACTTTATTTTATTTTATTTTATTGTTACGTTAATTTATCGTACATCCCTATATGTAATGTCATATGAAAACAGTAAATCATATTTTTTTGTTAGTGTGATTGATTGGTAAGTTTATTATGTGAAGCTACAAGCTACACTCTCACCAAAATACCCGCTTGCTAATGTTAAACGTATGAGGCAGTTATTTTACAATTTCTCGTTTACATGTCAATATTTTTAAATGATTTATCGAGTCCTTAGCTACCGAAGAGCAATTGGAGCAAACTGCTCTAGGCACGGGAATCCTAAGGACGCACAATTAGAAAGAGGGAAATGAAAGATTGTAAAAATATTTACATATTTTTTCATTACAAATCAGTTATTTTAGACGAATCTTGTTGCAATCGGAACATTCTATGACCATTTTACCTTGTGTTTAAACTCACCTGTTTAGATTTAACCCTTAACTGCTGTTAGTGGTCTCAGACACCGTGAGTTTTTCATGTTTAACAGTTTAACTTGTAATTTTTAGTTTAAATATAGATACTGGTCAACTGTTTTTAGTTTGGAGTCTTATTACTACCTCTAAATACTTTTGAATAGCTGAATCTGATTTATAATATTCTTGTACATAAAGTTTAATGCATAAATAGTATTCTGAGAATTAATGAAACATTTTATTCATCTTCAGATTAAATGGTCTGACAGACAGGTTACAGTAGTTATATAACAATTTTTGTCAGAGCAGTTAAGGTTAAAATATGTTTTTGCGTCTATATACAGTTAAAAGCAATTAATTTTATTCGCGAAGTTTTAATTTTAACCTTTACACGGGATCTCGGACAGCATCTGGCCGGCTTTGTATATATTGTCGGATAGATGCTATCCGAACCCCTCCTGTAAAGGCTAATTCACACCATATTGCAGCCTCGCGTAACTTCTCTAATATTGTTTCAGTATACCTGATTTGTCTTTATTTGAGAGGGGGGGGGGTAACTTTTTCATTTAAGACAATTGAATACTTGCAAATCTTAAAGTAATCAAAACTTATTTACAGGGTTTTCATTATTAATATTTTCCTTATTAACCACCATTATTTCCAAAATAATCTTCATAATAAGATTAGATCGGGGGGGGGGGGGGCGGTAGCACGGACAATCATTTAGTCTCATTTAAGGATAAAAATCACGGATAAAACCTCGATTTGCATATTAAAGCGTTATTAGTCAGCCAAGTCATACCTTGGTGGGAAATGCCTAAAAACCCGAATTTAGCGGTATCTTCGGTTTACCATTATGTTTTCTTACTCCCAATTCTTCATATTTTCATACTTTTGGTTTCATTTTCTTTCAAAAAGGTGAGAAAATGTTAGGGAATTGAAATGAATATACCTTATGATCTGATTATCGGCTATGCAGATTTACACCCATTTTTTTTCGAAAGTATTCTTTCGCATTAAACCTTATTTAGTAGCAGAATTTTATGGTTAAATAAAATAAAATATTTTTTTTTCAATAATAGTAATTTAAGTTTGATTAGACCGTAATCAGTCCCCCCCCTTTCTCAATCATCAACATCATCCGATATGACAAATTTTTAGTCATGAACATTCAAATTATAAAAGGAAAACAATCTGTATTTACTCCACTGAACTTTCAGAATAGTTTACAGAAATAGTGTGTGTTCAAAAAATATAACAATGAATAAAAACTTATATCGTAATTTTACACAAATGTGAAATTTTCCCGCTGGTGATGAAGATCTCGTGTTTTGAAGGTGATTTTTGCATTGTCATTTATAAATCTTAAACGTTTTTCTAATGATATAATTTTTAACAATCTTTTATTCCACCCGTTCTGAAACAAGACCAATAAACAGGGTTGGCTTTTTACCGGTAAAAACCTGGGGAGAAGGTGGTAAAAACCTAAGGATATACAATAAACTGTTAGCCCTTAAACTGTATTTTAATACTATTGATAAAAATTCTATTTTCATGTAAATGGTGTATTAATATATAATAACTATATAGGGGAGAGTGGGGTGGTGTGGGACTTTTTTTTACAAAAGTAAGTTTTTTTTTATATACAAAAAGAAAAATTTCAATTTATAGGATGCAAGGTAAAACACTTTTTAATCCCCCTGAACAATATAGAAACATAACGTGCAAATACTATTTTATTTTAAAGAGAACGTAAGTTTCAAAATGTGTCTCATACCTCCTCATCAAGAGTTATGGGACAGCAATAATAAAAAAAAGCTATAAGGCACAAAATAACCTATAGTGTCGGTAAGATAAACAATCAACCAAAGGTTGTAAGTTGATAATGTATGTGCCACAATATAAAATACCAGTATCTTCATGACTAGAATGAAAATTCAGGATTCTCTGTCATAGGTGTCATTAAGGCCCCACACTAGGCACAGAAAGAGACCCGGATGATAATGTAAAAGTCTATAGGAGCGTTGTTTTCAAATAGCTAACTAAAATTTTATATTTTTACATAGTTTTTTTTAACAAGACAGCTGAGGATGATCCATAACCGGCCTAGTTTTTATTATTTTTTCGATTTTGCTTTTATATTTTTTGTATAACGATAGTTTCAATTTCAGAATCAGTTTAAACCGATTTCGTAAGTTAACCCGTCAGTAGTCGCGTGTCGGTCTTTTCGCCGCCCGTATAACTTATTTTCTCTTAACTTATATCACATTACAAATACAACGAAGATCTACCATGTAGCTGACTTTGAAGCTTTCTCGACCACCTTAGCGAAGTAACAGGACACCTCTGTTTTTTTTTCAGGTACATTTTTAGAGACAAATTTGAAATCGGCGAAAAAGTCTACGTAAAAATTACTAATGTGAGCTCATTTTTCTCATTCATTCATCATTTCCAATTACTCCAGATCTCATGGATAAAATGCATAATTTAAGAAAACTGCAAATTTATATCTTCGTTGTAATGTTATTTTCGTATATTAGGGGAAAAATATTTTTATTTTACATATTTGGTATACGGGGGGGGGGGGGGGGCCAGCGGCGAAAAGACCGAGCGCGACTAATGACGTTGTGAAAAAAGTCGCGACTACGCGGTTAAAGTAATTTTTTAAAAAAATCTGAAACCAAAACTGAAAAAGTAAAAACTACGCCGGTTGCGGATCGCCCTCAGCAATCTTGTGCAAAACAACCACGTAAAAATATTAAAATTTGGGCGAAATATTTGAAAAAAACGCCCCCATAGACTTTGCATTATCATCCGGCTCTTTTTCTGTGCCTAGCGTTGCGCCTTAAATAATCACCAATTTACATTTTGAAGTATGAATATATATATTATCAATGTTATAATTAATATATTATCCTCTAAAAATATTTGCATGTTAGCAATTCGCATTATTATTAATTTGAAAAAGGAACTGGGCGCGTCCCATTCCTCGCCACTTCCTTATTTGTGTTAAACTTCTTGTTCAAACAAAAATGCTGCTTTAGGCTTAGTTTAAATTATGGATAATATACAGTATAATGTTCCATAAATAGGAAAAATATTACATTTATACATAAACAAGTCTTTAACATATTGAAAGCAAATAAATCAAATTTAAATTGGATTTTTGAAATAATTTTTTCTTTCATACATTTGCAAATCTATGCATAACAATATTTTTTGTAAACTGAAGAATGGATTACCATTGCTTCATCTTGTGTGCGATTGATGAAGTGTTTAGAATAATGCACAAAAAGAAAAACCTACTGTCCCATTCCACCCGACTTTCCCCCATATAGCAAAAGGGGAAATAAAGAATTAGCCAGTTCCCTTAAGCTCCTGATATACACTATATGACCAGAGATGACCGTCCACTTGCGATTTTAGACATTTTGTTAAATATCTAGAAAAATGTATGAGGAATTATCCTGAAAATCTTAGTGTATAAATATAATACACTACCTGGCCATTGATTATCGTCCACTTGCGATTTTAGACATTTTGCAAAATATCTAGAAAAATACATGAGGAATTATCCTGAAACTATCAGTGTATAAACAATATACTACAGGTCATATATTTCCGTGAAGATTTTTTCCAGAAACTTTATAGGGGACCGCCAACAAATTAAACAAAGTATGAATGCAACTCTGTCAAAGTAACTCTGTCAAAACCAATGCATCAAAAGCGCTCAAACTGTAGATTGTAATTAAGTGGCTTATTGTTATATACTGTGTCCATTTTTATGTCGATGGCATGTATACTCGTAGAGAAATTAAGGTTTTTATAAAAATTCTCCCCAATTTTTCCAAGATTTTTGCTTATAATTTGCAGAGTTCTTAATATAAAATAATAATATTTTCTGAAAATGTGACGAACAACATTGCACATAAAACCCTGTAATTAGAATTAAAAAATAATAAAAATTGTATGAAAAATGAGTAGGTGTACTAAATAATTTTTCACTGCGCATGCGTCAACGATATCAAAATTTCATTTGCATATTATGTTGGCCAAATATATAGAGCAACTTTTGTGAAAGTTGCAAAATCATAGCTTGAAAATTCTGAAAATAATCGTCAATAGAATCATTTAAAAATCCGTTATTTCCAAAATGAAACAAAAAAAGAGCGGTTGTATCCATATATTCATTGATTAGTATCAATATAGAATACACAATATGGAACTTACTACTACATTTAGAAAAAATCCATCTTTTTTTTTTTTTTTTTTTTTTTTTTTGGGGGGGGGGGGGGGGGGGGAACAACGGATTTTCAACTTTTTATATTGACCATTATTTTTAGAATTTTCAAGCTATGATTTTGCGACTTTCACAAAAGTTGCTCTATACATTTAGCCAACATAACATGCAAATGAAATTTTGATATCGTTGACACATGCGTAGTGAAAAATTATTTTGTAAACCTACTCATCTTTCATACAATTTATATTATTTTTTAATTCTGATTACAGGGTATTATGTGCAATGTTGTTTGTCAGATGTTCAGAAAATATTATTATTTTATATTAAGAACTCTGCAAATTATAAGCAAAAATCTTGGAAAAATTTGGGACTATTTATATAAAAACCTTAATTTCTCTACGAGTATACATGCTATCGACATAAAAATGAACACAGTTTATAACAATAAGCCACTTAATCACAATCTACAGTTTGAGCGTTTCTGCTGCATTTGTTTTGACAGGGTTATCCGAAAGATATTCATTTTTTTTAATTTGTTGACGGTCTCCTGTAAGGTTTCTGGGAAAAATCTTCACGGATATATATGACCTGTCCTATTATGTTTATACACTGTGAGTTTCAGGATAATTCCTCATGTATTTTTCTAGATATTTAACAAAATGTCTAAAATCGCAAGTGGGCGATAATCAATGGTCAGGTACTGTAGTACAAGTCATATATTTCCCTGAAGGTTTTATTCCGAAACTCTAATAGGGGACCGTCAACAAATTAAAAAAGAATGAATGCATTTTGAATATCTTTTGGATAACCCTGTCAAAACTAATGTAGCAAAAGCGCTCAAACTGTAGATTATGATTAAGTGGTTTATTGTAATAAACTGTGTTCATTTTTATGTCGATAGCATGTATAGTCGTAGAAAAATTAAGGTTTTCTACTAATCCGAAAAACAGTCTCAAATTTACCCAAGATCTTTGTTTATAATTTGAAGAGTTCTTAATATAAAGTAACATTCTTTTCAGAAAATGCGACAAACAACATTGCACATAATACCCTGTAATCAGATTTAAAAAATAATAAAGATTGTTCGAATATTGCGTAGGTTTACTAAATAATTTTTCACTGCGCATGCGTCAAAGATATCAAAATTTCATTTGCATATTATGTTAGCCAAATGCATAGAGCAATTTTTGTGAAAGTCGCAAAATCACATCTTGAAAATTTTGAAAATAATTGTCAATAGAATACGTTGAAAATTCGTTATTCCCAAAATGAAGGGAAAACACGAGGGGTTGTGCCCATATATTCATTGATTAGTGCCAATATAGGATACATAATAGGGGCGTACTAATAAATTTGAATAAAATTCCTTATTTTTTTATTATTATTACTGCTATGGGATACCTGGACATGTTAGGGAAATTTGTTGCTAATCTGGAATAGACACTTTGTTGCAAAGTATGTTTTGTAAATATGGTTAATAATGTAAATAGTTTGTAACTCTTAATGATTACACAGGAAAAGAATAACTGAATGACAAGTATGAGTTACTCAAGTAATTTTCCCGTGCTGTCCGAAAATAGGCAATAAAGAGGAAAGTGCCCAGTTAAACTGATGGCATTGAGCTCGCAGGCTATACATACAACTGTATATTATACTCTTATTTCACAGAATAATACCCTTCCAAAAATAAAAGAAATCAACTGTAAGTTATTGGACAGTGGATTAACTACCAACCCTCTTTATACTTAACGAATGAGCCCCTAAAACTAATCAGGGAAGTGCCTTATCAGAGTGAACCTATTAACAAAATTTGAAATAAATTTGATAATTCTGCATGATTTCTGCATATTTATATAAATTAAGGGGGGTAGCACTCTCTTCTCCCCCCTTCATATTTAACCAATGAACCTCCAATGCTAATCAGTGAAGAACCTTATCAAAGTGAACCTACATATAAAATTTGAACCAAATCTGATATTTATATAAAGAGTTATCACGTTACATACAGAACCTGCGGGCACATTAGCTGCCAGGCTTTGATAGCCTTGTGAGCTATAATTTAAATTTTATTTAAATTGTATTTATTCTTTTTTTATTCATCTACCATTTTTGCTGTACTTTGATGATACATTTTAATTAGACTGTCTTGTTATGTGTTTTCCTTAATGTGTTATTATTATTATTACAGATAGTGAACTTACATTTACAGTACTTACATCACCATGTTTGATACAAGAAAAGTTTCCGACTCTTTATCATGAAGAAGATGCAGAAATTTCTGTGTTTTAACCTTTTATTGTGCTCCACAACTCAAGCAACTTGTTAAATTACTCATGCTATGTATTAATTTTATATAAACAGTTAATTACAAAAACTGATAATTTTATAAGCTTAGTTACTTTGTGGCATGCATTATTTTGGTTGTTTAACGTTAAATATAGCAAAAGCCAATTTAAATTTTTATAATTTTTATTAGATACTTATGTCTTCAAAACTTTCTTAGTGGCATCAGTTCCACATAGTGTCACATCTTTGTTTAATAATAATTAATACATTCTTGGTGTTTACAATAAAAAGATTATTTGAACTAAAAGGTTGTTTTTTTAATTCAGTGTTTTATTCCTTTCATTATAATTACTCTTTGGATTAAAATTTCAGATGCAATAAGTCAAAACATAAAACAATTTCGCAGAAAGTGTTTTGATGTGGATACAGGACTAGAAATCAGCAGTCGTTAGTCGTCAAATGAAACTAAATTATAGAAAAATTATTCCTAGTCGTCAAATCTTGATAGCTAGCTTTCTTTAATTTTTGTTTAGCAAATGCTTTCATTTGTATTTTAGCATACACCCCCCCCCCCTCTGAACCATGACATCAGCACGTGTCTTAAGAATTTTGAACCTGTCAATAACCTCTAAGTTAACTTCACTTTAACCAATGACTGATAAAACTGGTCCTTGGATATTACACCCCTGTAAACAAGATTTTCTTTTATTATGAGATATTTCTGCATCCTTATATGTTCCTAAAATAAGAAACTGTATTAAAATTGTTTTAAAATTTTTGTACTCCTTTCCTCAAACAAACAAAAAAAATATGTGTGATTTGGAAATGTTTTAAATGCCACACCATAATTGACAATCAAAGATTCATTTATTTGCTAACTTTTTATTTTCTGATGTACTGTTAGTCTCAGATTTTTTAAAAATTAGCTTATCCCTAGTTATATCTAAAGCTCATATTTTCTTTCTGTGGACATATTTACTTGATTATCTGTTTTGTATGCATATTAGCTTTATAAAAATAATAAGTTTTTCCAGAATCCAAATATTGTAGTTTAATCAGGTTTCATACTTATGCAAAGTCAGTTTTTATTTTGTTTAGTAAGAAAAAGTGTTTAATATATAAAGTTTCCTCTCCACTTCCCTTCAATACATTAAAATTAAATATGCAATGCAATATTATTACTATTAACATGGTTGTGAAAAGAAATAAGAAAATATGAAATGCAGTTGGCACATCGAAAAAAATTTGTAGGCATTATTTTGACACCTTACCTACAGTTCTTAATTTCCAATCCTGTATGGATATATGCTATAAAATATGGATTTGCATAAGTTCACTATAAAGGTAAGTATACATATAATGTAAAAATGATTTTTTTTTTTTACTCAATTTCATCTATTATTTTACCACAACTATAAAATGAACTTATTTTCTATAATTCATTTCATAGCTTGATGGCTAACTTTCTGTAAGAATTTTAAAGAATATGAAATATTCTTACTAATTTAAGAGTTACACAGCATTTATTACATATTCTTTTCTAATTTGTGTTTTACATTTTTTTAATTAGATACAGCAGGATAGCTGAAAAAATATTGGTGCGTTGTTTGACATTGATATTTCACAACTAAAATCTGAAAAATGCTTATTTTAAAATTTGTAGCATTTCTTCTATTATATGAAAATCTTAATCCTCCGAAAAGTTCACAACCGTCAAAATGATCAGCAACTAATATGTTCAACGAAGTGTTGGCCTCATGGAAGCAAAATAATTTTAATGGAACTTCCAGCAGTATTGGGGCCTTCACATGGAGCAAAAACAACATTGAACTTCAACACCCATCTGTGTGGATATTTAATAACAGGTGTATTGCCTTCGAACAATCAGATCTTAACTCACTTGACTTCTGTAGAAAAGTTAGAAATAGAAAATCCCCAGTTTGCATTGTATGTGATGCGAAATTATCAAGGCATAGAATGATTTAAATCAGAATTATCTGCAGCGGACTGTCAATTCTGTGATCTTTCGTTTTCAAACTTGTGTAAAAAACAAATATCAAGCCAGTGAACAATTTGTTGAAATATTGTTATTTCTTTTATTTATTTTTTTATTAAAATATGGCATATATTTTACAGGATATAGCATTTTTCTGTGTCCCCATAATTTTCAGTTGCCCTGTATATAAAATAATGAAAATACATGTCCAGCAATATACTATGCGTCAAAAAAGATGGTTACGGATTACTTCTGAAACTATAAGAAAATTATAAAGATATTCATATGAAGATAGATATTGAACGAACTGATATAACTTGTACTTTCTCTTATTTTGGAGTCAAAAAACATAAAATTTTTATAATGTTCCTGCATCTAAAAATCCCCAATCACAAAAATTGTTACTGGCCTTTTCTTAAACATACCCAAAAAGTTTGATCCAAACATCTGAGTTAGAGTCAGTCAAAAATCATGATTTATTTCACTTTACAAGAAATTCAAAACATAAAATTGAAAATCGGACTTGAAATTGCATGACAAAGTCACAATATTTGACTCTAACTCAGTGATTTTAGAGGCAGAAAATAAGTGTAGGGGTTGTGTAAATTTTGCGATTTATGCTAACAAAACCTTTTGGGTATGACTAACAATGCAATAGTGATGACTTATGATTGGTGATTTTGAAATGCAAAGACTGTATAAAAGTTAAAATTTTGAATTTTTCTTAAAATAATCTCCATGTAAATGAAAGTACAATTTGAATTCTCTGCCTTTCTATGATTATTTTTGTAGTTCATATTATCCCTCTCTGAGTTACAAAAACATGCTACAATTTTTCTTTGGACACCTGATAATGAGTTTAAAAATATAATATCCCATCAATCTAAAAGAAAAAAAAAAAGACTCAAAATATTGACTGATCATGATAATTTTCTCTGCAGACTTCAATTTAAAAATGGGTAAACACTTTGTATTTCATGATTCAAACCAATACAATTTCTTGACAAGGGGGGTGGGGGAGGGGGATTGCAACTGTGGGCCATAGATTGTGAGTGATATTTCTTGTAGGATGCCACAGGGCACACTGGATTATGTGTGTCATCCGTTCACCCTCTGGGGCACGCTGGATAAGTGGTATCATTATTCTCCCCTGAGATGCCATTCTTGCACCCCTTAAGGTAACCTGGATGAGGGATACCATTACTCTCCCCTCAGATGACATCCTTTCACCCTATGGGACACCCTGGATAAGGGGTGTCATTACTCTTCCCTGAGGCGCCATCCTTTCACCCCCTGGGACACCCTGGTTAAGGGGTGCCATTACTCTCCCCTGAGATGCCATCCTTTCACCTCCTGGGGCACCCTGGATAAGGGGTGCCATTATTCTCCCATGTGGTGCCATCTTTTCACCCTATTGAACACTGTGGATAAGGGGTGCCATTATTCTTCCCTGAGGTGCCGTCCTTTCACCCCCTGAAACACCCTGGTTTAGGGGTGCCATCCTTTCACCCTAGTTAAGGGTGCCATTTTAGCTCCTCTAGGGGTGTCACCAGTGAGACAAGCTTTTCACCCCTAAAAGGTGCAATGTGTCACCATTAGTTTTAACAGTGCAACCACATATTCAAGCTCCTATGACACCCTAGGGTTCCAAATGGCACCGCCTTTTCACCTCCGGGTCCCAAATGGCACCGGTTTGTCACCTTTATTTTTAACAGTGTAGATTCTTATTACTTTAATGCAAATAATAATAATAAATAATATTATTAACAATAAATAATAATAATATTAATTAATGTACCAACCTTACTGCTTTCAGCTTACATTTTCTGGTAACGGGTTTGGGTGAAATAAACCTTATATTTGTATCTCTCTTCCATACAGCGTCGCCGTGCGAAAGGGGCGGTCGCTCCGGGCGCAAAAATTTAGAGGTCACCAAATTGAAACTTTGTCCCGGGCGTAGTTTGTTTTCCCTTCGCACGCCACTGCTCCCATATGATAATTTTGACCAAAGATATTTTTCTTTTAATGCAAAAGAAAACTCAAGAAAAAATATTAAATATAAATATAAAGCTTAAAATTTTAAAACCTATTAAAAAAAACCTTTAAAGAAAAGAATTTTTTTTTTTTTTTTCAGAATATATATATGAAGGTAATCTTAAAAAAAATGAATAAACAAACGTTTCTAAATGTTAAAGAAAAAATAATAAGGATGCTATTCGAGTAGCATCCTTACATTTTTATTATCATCACCCAATGAAAACAATGAGGCTAAAACGTCGCGTGTAGAGCCGAAATAATAACAGTTAAAAAAAGTTTAAAATTTAAAAACCTATTAAATACCTTTAAATATTTCTTTTTCGGAATTTATATGAAGGTAATCTTTGGAAAAAAATATATATAAATAAATAAATGCTTCTAAATGTTAAAGAAAAGATAATAAGGTTGCTATTCGAGTAGCATCTTTACATTTTTATTATCATCACCCAATGAAAACAATGAGTCTAAAACGTTGCGTGTAGAACCGAAATAATAACAATTAAAAAAGTTTAAAATTTAAAAACCTATTAAATACCTTTAAATATTTCCTTTTCAGAATTTATATGAAGGTAGTCTTTCAAAAAAAATAAATAAATAAATAAATAAATAAATAAATAAATGCTTCTAAATGTTAAAGAAAAGATAATAAGGATGCCATTGGAGTAGCATCCTTACATTTTTATTATCATCACCCACTGAAAACAATGAAGCTAAAACGTCGCGTGTAGAGCCGAAATAATAACAATTTTAAAAAGTTTAAAATTTAAAAACCTATTAAATACCTTTAATTTTTTTTTTTTTTCAGAATTTATATGGAGGTAATCTTTGAAAAAAAATATATATATATAAATAAATAAATGCTTCTAAATGTTAAAGAAAAGATAATGAGGATGCTATTCGAGTAGCATCCTTACATTTTTATTATCATCACCCAATGAAAACAATGAGGCTAAAACGTCGCGTGTACAGCCGAAATAATAACAATTAAAAAAAGTTTAAAATTTAAAAAAACTATTAAATACCTTTAAATATTTTTTCTTCAGAATTTATATAAAGGTAATCTTTGAAAAAAATATATAAATAAATAAATGCTTCTAAATGTTAAAGAAAAGATAATAAATTTGCTATTCGAGTAACATCCTTACATTTTTATTACCATCACACAATGAAAACAATGAGGCTAAAAGTCGCGTGTAGAGCCGAAATAATAACAATTAAAAAAAGTTTAAAATTTAAAAAAACTATTAAATACCTTTAAATATTTTTTCTTCAGAATTTATATGAAGGTAATCTTTGAAAAAAATATATAAATAAATAAATGCTTCTAAATGTTAAAGAAAAGATAATAAGGATGCTATTCGAGTAGCATCCTTACATTTTTATTATCATCACCCAATGAAAACAATGAGGCTAAAACGTCGCGTGTAGAGCCGAAATAATAACAGTTAAAAAAAGTTTAAAATTTAAAAACCTATTAAATACCTTTAAATATTTCTTTTTCGGAATTTATATGAAGGTAATCTTTGGAAAAAAATATATATAAATAAATAAATGCTTCTAAATGTTAAAGAAAAGATAATAAGGTTGCTATTCGAGTAGCATCCTTACATTTTTATTATCATCACCCAATGAAAACAATGAGGCTAAAACGTCGCGTGTAGAGCCGAAATAATAACAGTTAAAAAAGTTTAAAATTTAAAAACCTATTAAATACCTTTAAATATTTCTTTTTCGGAATTTATATGAAGGTAATCTTTGGAAAAAAATATATATAAATAAATAAATGCTTCTAAATGTTAAAGAAAAGATAATAAGGTTGCTATTCGAGTAGCATCTTTACATTTTTATTATCATCACCCAATGAAAACAATGAGTCTAAAACGTTGCGTGTAGAATCGAAATAATAACAATTAAAAAAGTTTAAAATTTAAAAACCTATTAAATACCTTTAAATATTTCCTTTTCAGAATTTATATGAAGGTAGTCTTTCAAAAAAATAAATAAATAAATAAATAAATAAATAAATAAATGCTTCTAAATGTTAAAGAAAAGATAATAAGGATGCCATTGGAGTAGCATCCTTACATTTTTATTATCATCACCCACTGAAAACAATGAAGCTAAAACGTCGCGTGTAGAGCCGAAATAATAACAATTTTAAAAAGTTTAAAATTTAAAAACCTATTAAATACCATTAATTTTTTTTTTTCAGAATTTATATGGAGGTAATCTTTGAAAAAAAAAAATATATAAATAAATAAATGCTTCTAAATGTTAAAGAAAAGATAATAAGGATGCTATTCGAGTAGCATCCTTACATTTTTATTATCATCACCCAATGAAAACAATGAGGCTAAAACGTCGCGTGTACAGCCGAAATAATAACAATTAAAAAAAGTTTAAAATTTAAAAACCTATTAAATACCTTTAAATATATTTTTTTTTTTTTCAGAATTTATATGAAGGTAATCTTTGAAAAAAAATGTATAAATAAATAAATGCTTCTAAATGTTAAAGAAAAGATAATAAGGATGCCATTCGAGTAGCATCCTCACATTTTTATTATCATCACCCAATGAAAACAATGAAGCTAAAACGTCGCGTGTAGAACCGAAATAATAACAATTAAAAAAAGTTTAAAATTTTAAAACCTATTAAATACCTTTAAATATTTTTTTTTTTTTTTCAGAATTTATATGAAGGTAATCTTTGAAAAAAAAATATATAAATAAATAAATGCTTCTAAATGTTAAAGAAAAGATAATAAAGATGCTATTCGAGTAGCATCCTTACATTTTTATTAACATCACCCAATGAAAACAATGAGGCTAAAATGTCGCGTGTAGAACCGAAATAATAACAATTAAAAAAAGTTTAAAATTTTAAAACCTATTAAATACCTTTAAATATTTTTTTTTTTTTTTCAGAATTTATATGAAGGTAATCTTTGAAAAAAAAATATTAATAAATAAATGCTTCTAAATGTTAAAGAAAAGATAAGAAGGATGCTATTTGAGTAGCATCCTTACTTTTTTTATTATGATCACCCAATGAAAACAATGAGGCTAAAACGTCGCGTGTAGAGCCGAAATAAAACAACAACAAAAAAAGTAAACAAAGACAAACTACGTCAGAATCATTGCATGCTTCGGAAATTCTTTGCATCTGAAAAAAACCTAATAATGAAATAATTCATTCCGTTAAAGAAATTCCTGTTCGAGCAAGCAGCACGTTTGCGGCGGCCTTTAAAGGGATTGAGATCAAGCGACGTCATATGGGTTATTCCCTCAAAACAATTGACAGTTTTCGTGCAAAACGGCCTTGGGGGGGAGGGCGAATCTTTTTTGTTATTTATTGACAATGTTTGCAGAAGCGTAAAAGACTAATCTCACTTGCTAGACAGTCCCTTTTTTGATACGGTGTGTGTTGGGGGAATTCCAGCGGACATTCGGGATGTGATGTTAGCCTAGAGGCTCTCTTGTGGAACGAACAACCGCAAACAAACAAAAAGAAAGAGGAAAATCCAGTCCATCATTCCAGCCGTTGATCTAACACCTAAATTTTGGAAGCATGTTTTTTTATTATTAGCAAACGCGTCAAGAGTTTTTCATAGATTATGACTCGATTGACGTCTCTTAATGAAAGAAAAACTATTTTATAAGATGGAAAATTACCTAAGAAATCGGAAAAGCAAAACCGGAGAGCATTGTCCGGCGTGTTTTATTGTAAAATGAAAGAAGTGTCGCCAGCCACGCTTTCTGACGAAAATGATTCAGTTTATGAATGTAATCAATCGTCAGTTCCGAGATTTGTGAATGTGTCTTCCGGATTTGGCGCAGAATTGAAGAATTCTCGGAGAGTTTTTGCGAATACCTACTGCACACATCACGGCTGAGTCATCTATATTAGAAGAGCAGAAGGCTTTTTCCACCTGCTTCTCCGTACCGTAGCATCGATCGTGGAACCCCTTCTACGAACAACTCCGCCTCCAGATCGCCAAAAACTTCGCCAATCTCGGAGCTTTTTCGGAGCGGGAAAATAAACGTCCCGCGTGGTCCACTCACGGCAGCCGAGTTTAATGCTAGTGGCTTTAAGGCTATGCATGGGGCCTGGTCGGCTCTGCTGGCAGCGCTCTTAGCAGCGGTGGCAGCGACGGTACCCCCAGTGAAGGAGCCCGAAGCACAAGACGCCCTTGCCGACCTAAAAGCAAAAATCCTTGCCGGACTGGGAATGGAGCGACCCCCCGATCTAAGGAATGTGAATATATCAGTGGAACACATGCAAAGGATGACACGTCGTTATTTCAGGAATTTGAAAGAGAGTGAACAGGAGCTCCTAACATATCGCCATACAGGTCAGATTAAGATTGCATTTTTATTAACCCTTTAATTCCCATGATCTAGAAATTATGTAGGTCAGAAAATCTGACTTATTTAAATCCAGAATGTCTGTTGTGAATTAAGGCCAATATTGCTATTTTAATTTTTTGGTGGGAATTAGGAAATACGAATCGAAATATCTCAAAATATCTCAGGCGGTTTGGGATCTAGAGGGTTAAGGATATAAATTAAGTTGCTTAACCCTTAAACGTTTACAAAATTTTAATTCCGATATGCAACATCGACACCGGAATTTTAATTAAAAAAAAAAAAAAAAAAACATTTTATTATGTATGTGAAAAATCATTTTTTCTTATTTACAAATATTGTTGTTCGCAATTACCGGTGTCAATCATTTATTTCAACGTCTTAGCAATGAAAATGCTTTGTACCATAAAGAGTTAAGAAACAAAGCTTAGTCTTTTAGTGCAATTAGTGAATTACTCAAAGGTAAAACTAATTTTGAAAAGAAATACTTATTTATATATATATATTTAGAAAACCAATTTATGGGGGAGCAATGTTCGTTTAATATTAGACAACAAACTTTTGCACATTCTTTATGATTTGCTTAACTCAATCAACTTTTAAGCGTTATTTTAGGTAATGCATTTACATTTTTGTTCGAATTTTACAATTTATTATTTAACACTTATCGTTTCATGACTTTAAGATATAATGTTTTTATAAAGTATTCTATATTAAAATAAGTAACTGATAATATTTATATTAGTTTTGACGAAAGATTAAAATTACGTTTTTACACAATTCTATATTAAAATAAGTTACTGATAATATTTATATTAGTTTTGACGAAAAATTAAAATTACGTTTTTACACAATTCATTGATAATAATCGAATGTTAGCTTGCATAAATAAAAATGAGAAGGAACAGGAAATCTACGTTTTCGATTCCGATTTAATTTGTTTATTTATGAAATAGTTAATATTTATACTACTTATACTTATAATGAATGCAAACTACTTCGAACTATGCTTAGTTATGTATAATTAATTATTTATAAGCAACATATTGGAGTGCAATTCCCTGAATTCATTAATATATATATATATTATTTATGAGTAACAAACTGGAATAAATTATTTAATTATTTTCAACTTTAGTTTTTATTTTTATTATTTTTTTTAATCTATTATTTTCGCTTAGGTTTTCAACGCTACGTTACTTCATTTATTATCATAAGGCTTTGGATAAAATTATTTACAGTGCTGTTCTACTTTCCCTTGCGAGTTAAGAGAATTACATTTTAATCAAACACATTAATAATCATTTAAACAGTGTGAAAATAATTTTAGAGACGTTCTAAACTTTAGTTACTTAACAATTTTATTGTAAATAAATTAATTTAATAATTTATTTGCAGATTGAAAAATATTTTTGATGTTTTGAGAGTAGTTAACTCCTAGTGATTTTTTTTATGACATGCATAAGTTTAGTGTAAATGCAATATCATACGATTTAATATATTAGTTATAAACAATCAGTCTTAAATATGCAAACGCCATTGTTTATAACATATATAGGTATTTAATTAGAATAATAAATAACCGGCTATAATAACATCAATCAGAATTCTATTTCGGAATTTCTGGCTGGGATTTTAGTGCTGCCATCTGTTAATATCAACTGATGTTAAATATTTCCTGACGATTTCAGAACGTATTTAGATTCCCATAGAGTTGATATGTTTCTCAATTATGCAATTTACCATTTGCAGGATTTTAACCCTTTATCTACCGACGGTACTTATAAGTACCATTAAAATTACTAAAATATTTTAATCCGTCGATTAGTTGTAATACTGTTTAGAATGATTTGCAAATACATTCCTTTATTTTGTTCCAAAAGCATTATTAGATACACAAAAGAAAAAGTATTTTTAAAAGGATGATTTCTTTTGCCTTTGTATCTTTTCAGCTTTCTTTGCGCTGAGGGAGAGGGATGGGGATTTTTCAGTTCGGAAATATTTCTATATTTATATAATAAGAACATCATATTTGTACATTTTATAATTCTACGAAATACTAAGAAAACAATTTAAAATAAAAGATTTGAGTGGCGCTATAAATATTGCACAAAATCCTTATAAATTCAAATTTAATTATTCCTTCTAAATCCTTCAACCCTTCTAAAATCCTTCAAAAATTTATTAAATGATCATATAAATCTTTTAATTTAGTTTAAACAATTTACGTAAAATGCTTTTGAATAAAATTTTCACGAATTCAGAATTCGGTAGATAAACGGTTAAATTTAAATTTTAGAGCATTCCTGTGTTTGCTAATGAATAAAAGTCTCGTTTATGTAACGCAAGTTATCCACTTAAATTATCAATATTTTTGAAAAAAAAAAAAAAACTCAGTCTATTTTTTTTTTTCATGTCTTTTACAGAATTTTTAATTTTTTATCACCGGTTTTTCGAAACAGATATTTTTTGCTTAAGGCGCAACACTGGGCACAGAAAAAGACCCGATAATAATGTAAAGTCTATAGGGTCTTTTTTTTTTTTTTTTTTTTTTTTTTTTTTTTACCAAATATTTTACCCAAATTTTAATATTTTTGGAGGATTTTTTTGCACAAGATAGCTGAGGACGATTCACAACCGGCCTAGTTTTTACTTTTTTAGTTTTGGTTTCAGATTTTTTTTTAATTACTTTTAATTTCAAAACCAGTTTAAACTGGTTCTGAAATTGAAACTATCGTAATATAAAAAATATATAAGCAAAATCGAAAAAGCAAAAACTAGGCCGGTTGTAGATCGTCCTCAGCTATCGTATGCAAAAAAAAATCATGTAAAAATATTAAAATTTGAGCGAGATATTTGAAAAGAACGTTCCCATAGACTTTACATTATCATCCGGGTCTTTTTCTGTGCCTAGTGGCCCCGCCAGTGGCCGCGAGGTTCTGACCTCCAAACTGGTAGACGGTAGGTGCTGGGCTCGAACCCAATCGCGATCGTCGGCCTAACCGTTCGAAGTTTTCCGTGGTTTTCTTCGAACCTTGCGTAAATACGGGTTAGGTTCCCTTAGAAAGACCCCCACGGAGGGCAACCTACCCCATAGGGCCTATATCCCATAGCGTAGATAATCGGCCGACAAAAAATACACCAAAAAAATACACCTGTGCCTAGTGTGAAGCCTTAATTGAATCAGAAAAATTCTCTGATTAAATAATGCAAAATTTACAATAGAATTTTATTGGTGAGAATAATAAATTATGATTGGGGTATGGATGCCCCTACGATGTACGCACAAAACACGGAAGCGGTAAGTTCTTAATTTTATTTATAGGTTTTTTCTTCTAAGAATTTTGAGTTAAAAATTCATTGTGAAATAAGAAATTTGACAGAAGAAATAAACGCTGTTTATCTACATTCCTGGCATTTTCCCTATAATTTATTGTTCTCGTTGTATTCAAGTCGATGAAAGGAAATTTCTGCAATATATATAAGAACATTAGGTTTTATAACATTTTAAAATTTTTACACTTTAAATCATTTAAACATACTTTTTTTTTTTACATTTCGTGTATTGTTCTTTCGAATGTAACTTAGAAAATTAAGCGTATTGATTTAATTCTTCGTTCTGAAAGTTGTTATCCGCACTTATGATTAGATATCATTATTCAAAATGATGAAATGAAAGATATTTCAATAGATACTGAATCATTTTTAAATCATTATTATCTTTCTTCATATTTTGTATATTGTTCTCTGTAATGTAACTTAAAAAATTAAACATATTGATTTCATCCGTGGTTCTGAAAATTTTTCTGGTACTTTGACGCACTAATTTTTAGTTATCATTATATTCAAATTGATGAAACGAAAGATATTGCAATAGATAGTGTAAAATTTTTAAATCATTATTTTTTCTTTTTTCACATTCCGTGTATTATCCGCGCATCATCTTTCCTTCACATGCCGTGTATTGTTCTCTCTAATGTAACTTAAAAAATTAAACATATTAATTTAATCCGTGGTTCTTAAAATTTTTCTCGTACTTTGCCGCACTAATTTTCAGTTATCATTATATTCAAATTGATGAAACGAAAGATATTGCAATAGATACTGTAAAATTTTTAAATCATTATTTTCTCTTTCTTCACAATTCCGTGTATTACCCGCGCATCATATTTTCTTCCTATGCCGTGTATTGTTTTCGCTAATGTAACTTAGAAAATTAAACATACTGATTTAATCCGTGGTTCTAAAAAATTTTCTCGTACTTTACCGCACTAATTTTTAGCTGTCATTATATTCAAATTGATGAAAAGAAAGATATTGCAATAGATAGGGTAAAATTTTTAAATCATTATTCTCTTTTTTCACATTCCGTGTATTGTTCTCTCTAATGTAATTAAAAAAATTAAACATATTGATTTAACATATGGGTCTGAAAGTTTTTTCGTTCTTTCCCGCACTAATTTTTAGTTATCATTATATTCAAAACCATGATGGGATTATTTATGACGGCCAATTATCTGCACGAGGGATATAAGCTCTAGAGTGAGTGTCCTCCGTGGGGGTCTTTCTAAAGGAAGCTAACCCGTATTTACGAATGGCTAAGCATGGTTCGAAGAAAACCACGGAAAACTCCGAAAGGTTAGGCCGATAGACTCGATTAGGTTCGAACCCAACACCTTCCGTCTACAGCTTCGAGAGCACAAAGTTTCAGCCACTGGTAGGGCTTCAAAATGATGAAACGAAAGTTTTTGAAATAAATGGCGTAACATTTTTAAATCATTATTATCTTTTTTCCCATTCCGTGTATTATCCTCGCATCATGTTTCCTTCACATTTCGTGTATTGTTCTCCCTAATGTAACTTAGGAAATTAAACATAGTGATTTAATCCGTGGTACTGAAAGTTTTTCTCATACTTTCCCGCACTAATTTTCAGTCATCATTATGTACAAAATGATGAAACGAAAGATATTACAACTCATAGTTCAACCCTTTCGGGTCCGAATTTTTTTTCATTTTTTAGAAAAAAATACTTTTACGTTAATAACTTTAACACTAGCTATCCAAATAGATTAATTAGTGTTTAATGAATATTTCATTGTCTGGAAGACAACGAATTTTGTCGTTTTGCGTACTATTCAAGAAATATTCACATGAAAATAGGCTAAGGAAGAATTTTTGGAGATGTTTAGAAAATATTGTATTACAATAAGATTTCACTTTTTTTGCAACTTTCTAATACTTTTTACGCTTATTACACAGGATTCTTTCAGGAAAGTAACTTCTATTATAAATTTAAAGAGTGAAATACATGTTTAAAATAAAAGAACCGCAAACGGGCAAAAATAATGAATCAAAAGATAATAATTTTTATTATTACTAAATGCGTAAACACAAATGAACTCATATAGTAAATGCTTAGACGTATATTAACATTGCTACATGCAAATAGTAGCAAAAGTATTTCTTAAAACAAAATAATTTTCTATTAAAAGACATGTACTATTAGTAGTACACCAGACCCGAAAGGGATAATATTTTTAAAACGCTATTATCTTTCTGTACATTCCGTGTATCATTCGTGAGTCAGAAAATTGAAAGTATTGATTTTATCCATGTTTTTGAATACTAAAGGATTCGTAATTCTGAATATTTTTCGCATACTTTCACCGACTAATTTCATGTTACCGTTAAATTCAACACGATGTAACGAAAGATATCGATATTGTAACGTTATTGTTAGTGTTATTGTAGCTTAAAAAATTAAACATATTAATTTAATCCGTGTTTAAAAATAAAAAATCTTGCATTCGCCCGTACTAATTTTAGCTATATAAAAATCATTATTCGGTTTCTTCATATTTCGTGCGCTATTCACTCTATAAATATGTGTCAGAAAATTGAAAGTATTGATTTTATGGAAGCAGGACGTTTCGGTCCCGCCATTTCGGTCCCGCCGTTTCGGTCCCGCCGTTTCGGTCCCGAGACATTTCGGTCCCGAGACGTTTCGGTCCCAAGACATTTCGGTCCCAAGACATTTCGGTCCCTGGCCATTTCGGTCCCGAGACATTTCGGTCCCGAGACATTTCGGTCCATGGTCATTTCGGTCCCGAGACATTTCGGTCCCTGGACTTTTCGGTCCCTTCTTCAGCAAGCTGAAATTTTGTGCACGGGAAATATCTGACATAATTTTATAAGGAACATTTTAGAGTGTTGAATTCAGGGGCAGGTCATTCCCCCCGGAGCTATCAATTACCCCCCCCCCCCTCGGAAAATTTGAAATTTTGTGTTTTCAGTGGTAAAAAAGTGTAATCCCCCCCCCCCGGAGCCACAGAAGTCCCTCCCGGAGAAAAGTGTCTGAATTCAACACTGATTTTTTAACTAAAAGTCGCATAAAATTTTAGTGTAATGCGATTAATTAGAAGTAACAAGTACCCAAAAACTTGATCAATTATTTAGAAATCGATGGAGATTTCTGAAAAAAATTCACAGATGAATGGCATTTTTTAAAATTGCCAGAATGTTTTGAATTCTTGAAAGAGGAAACGGGGAAGTTAACTTGGAAACTGATAACTAAATTTATAAAAGAACCCAATTAACTTATGATATTAACACACCCCATAATAGTTGTAAAATTTTAACTTCTGAGATGCATGTTTCCTCTCCAGGGAGACAAAGGTTTTTAAATTGCCAGGAGAAAAGAAAGAGTTATTGTTATATGGAATTTATATTCTGACACTTAGCATATTATAGGATTTCATCGCTGAAGCTAATTTTCAGAATTATAAGTGTTTCATTATTTTGCACCTCCGCCACTTCCCGCATAGGAGCAAAAATGTTGAAATAAATAAAAAACATCTGCATCTGGTGGTATTTTACCCCCTGTGCCAAAATTATCATTGAATCCTCTTTTTGTTTATGGCATTTTTTTATATATTGTTTTTGGTTACTAGCATTTATTTTCCTTTTAAACTTTTCCGTTTTTAAATTAAGAAAAGAGTTTCCAGATTGCAACACGTGGAGGTAGTTAGCATTGCAATTATTTTATTACATAAATATATGACACGAGCAGAAATAATTATTAAAATGATTTGTAACCTATTTTTATTTTTATTTTTTTATTTTTTATTTTTTTTATTTTTTTTACATTTTAGAAAAATGAATTACATCTTGAATTATTAGCAATTATTTTTTCATGACAACAGTTCTTTTTTTATTGTTATTATTACAATCTAGAATGTTTATTATATTGACGCTTCCCTGTTTTTATTAATGTTTTCCAAAATAACGGCAACAGCAAAAAAATTATATTGCCATACTTTTTTGCATATATCACATTTATACAACACATCTGTTAAATTTTCTAAAACCAGCTTAAGGAAACTAATTACAAAATTATTAATGTAATGCGTATTGAAATTTTTCATTTCATTTAAAGCTGATATTATTATATAAAATGATTATTTTTAACATTAAAATATAAAAACCCTCATAAAAAATATGAAAAAAAAGCCTTCTGTCAAAGTAAATTAAATTAAAAAAGGTAACTTAAAATATTATGTCTAGGTGGTAAATATCTTATTTAACAATCTTATTTAGTTATGTTATAAGTTTTGAATATTTCAATGTCATTTATAAGCTGTAATAATAAAGATAAAAAATATTCCATTCTACTTTTTATACTGGTTTATACTAAAAGCGTTTGAAATGAAGATAACAGCAAGAGGAATAAAAAACACCGAGAAATGCTGTTCTTTTCAAAACATTCATATTTCTTCTAAAAAATGCCAGCGATTATGTGGGAGGTCCGTCCGCATTTGAACTCCAGAGTATAAAGGGCATTGTAAAGAATAAGGGTTTCATCTGACAAGTGTATAAAGATCAAGATACGTAGAATAAAGCTAACTACCTAGCTCTTCTAGCTATCTTGTATAAAGATGACTATTTGTTCAGATGGGCGTTGACAATTGATTGACATGCAGAATTTTTGCTTAAAAGAGGTTAATCGTAGTACTTAGCTGATACTTATATGCATACATTTCCAATTTTATAGGAACACCAACATAAAAAAAAGTGTTTAAAAATTCTCGGCACACGGTTTTGATTTGTTATTTACTTAATGTTATACATTATTTTATTAAATGATTAACATCATCTTAGAAAATTTGAAAGCATTAATAATTATGTTGTTAAATTAAAAAATTCTCAAAAATTAAATTATTTTTATCAAACATATTTATTAATAAGGATTCAAAATTATTTTAACTATTAATTGTTTAAGTGACTTATTTATCAATTACTTGGTTAAAATCTAGTACAAAAACTATATAGAAGTTATAGCAAAAATGAAAAAAACATATTTTTTAAATTTCAGCTACTATAATGTTATTAACTTCATTAGGATGTATAAAAATGATAAGGATTCTCAAAATAAATATGTTATTTATTCATTTATTGGTTAGTTTATCATATTTTTCTTACTCTTTAAATATAATAATTAATATATGATTGATTTTTGCGAACTGTAAACTATAACTTTGTTTCAAAAATTTTAAATCTGCATCTGGATAATAATGTTACCTAAACCTGTTAAGAAATATTTTTACGCATTGTTACAGTGTTGCATTATTATGTTTAATTAATTATTACGTTACGTTACTAATTGATTTTTCAAAATAATAATAATAATAATAATAATTTCCTTTTTTGAAATAAATAAAAACTAGTACACCGAACCCGGGGTTCCCGGGTCACAAAGTAAAGGTGAAAAACTTTTTTAAAATTTAAAATTGGAAAGTCTATTAATTTTTTTCTCGTAATAGGTTTTTAAATTGCCAACTAATTCCAAACAGCAATTTTATATGAAACATATTATTTATGTAATCATATACAGCTTTAAAAATTATTGGTACTTCCTAATTAGACGCAAGATAGAAGTTATTAACCAAAGATTTCACCAAAGGATAAAATTGCATTCTCAGTTTTTAAAAACAACTAAGAAAATATGACACCCAGATATTCTTTAAAATACATTTTTGTAAAGGTTAATTGATGTATCTTTTGTAAAGTAAGTTTACAACGAACTAAAAGTCATTAAATTCATAGATAAAAACGAAATAAAACCAACAACATTCACCGGGTTTTATAGGCGACGATATATTCAGTTGCTATGAAAAAATGACAACTAAAATATACAGTGATCTGTTATTTTCCATGGAGAAAAGAGATAGATGGAGATGCAGTATGCAATTAAAACGGTTTGATGGGCGTTATTCTTCCAATTTAAGTGTCTCATTCGGTCCAAACAAAACAATTACGTGGAACAGAGATCAAATTTTTTAACATCATTTTTTCTCTAAATGGAAAAGATCTGATTATATTTTAGCATTATAAAATAGCATTTCATTGTATTATGAATTAAAATTGCATCGCTAAAAGTTTTTCTTTTCTGCGAAAGCACGCGGTTGTTGTTTAATGCAATGCAGCGAATTTTAGGGTTACATTTTTGGCGTCACCTCCTGCCACTAAACTGCATCGCTATTGTTTTTTTCTTTTGTACTCTATGGCTATTTTCCCTCTCTTTCCCACATAAATGCGATACTCAAGTTGCCACCATTAGAGAAATTAAACCAAAAACTACAAAAAAATTAATATCTCAAAAACAAATTGAGATACAGTTTTCTAACAAATGGCATTTAAAAGTGCATTTTTTCTCTAAACGATGGTATAAAGATTGAAAACGTGCAATGTCTAGAAGTTTAAAAATTTGCAATAGCGAAAATTGCAAAACCGAAATTTCATCGGAAAGTGTTGCCATTCAAAACATGACGTATGCGTTACGCACAGATACGTTTGGCCTTTATTATATAGATTTTTGAATAATAACTTATGGTGATGAATAATTGCTATAAATTAAATCTCAAAACAGTTAGTGATTTTAAAATGAAAATCAAATTAATATTTTATTAAATTTGTGTATTTTTAATTTAATGAATCTTTATATAATTAAATTGATAAAATTATTAATATGCATTTCGAATTTTACTTTACATAAACTCAATAAATAATCTGTTTTATATTCAATTTATCATTGTGTTTTGTAGTAGTTATAAACTGAAGCTTATCGTTTACCTGTTTATTTATTTTATATTTAAAGTTACTGAAATTTAAAACTATTTATTCAATTAATAATAAAATTAAAATAAAAATTGTCAATTTTTTTCTGTGAAAGTGGGAGCGAAAAGGTAATGGAAATAAATAAATAAACGATAAATTAAAAAAGCTTAGTTTTGTCAGTTAAAAATCGAAAATAAAATTATTTAAAATAATAGTTACATTATTATATAAAATTTAAAAATAATCATTTTATTACAAAGAAATAGGCCCACTTTCAATAAAATTAACTCACAAAAATTGTCTTCATAAAGTAAGAAAACTGTTAAAAAAAAAAAAAAAATGCAACCTATAATTATTACATAAAAAAAGGTCGTTGGAGCATTTTTATTTTTTTAACAAAAATTTTTTATAGCACGCCTAGTTACGAAATAACTAATTTAAAGATTCTAAGAAAGTGTGCGAAAACAATCAATAAAAATAAAAGTTAATCAATAAAAATAATAGTTTATAGTATAGATAAAATACCTAATACAAAAAATATATGATATAACTTAAAATATTTATTCTGTTAAATAATAATAATAAAGACAGTGTAAAATTATATAACATTGTTTAATCAAATTTACAACTCGCTGTGATTTTATTATCACGAGTTACAATAGATTAAACTTATTGGACTATTATATTCAGCTTTGTATAAAATTTGAGGGAAGGGGGGCAGGAGAATAAAAATATTAAAAAAGGCCCGAACAATGTTGAGCTTACAGCGTTTAGTGGGCCTTCATCAATCAGAAACCAAGTTATAAAGTGGCCGGTAAAGAAATAGTAATGGACCGAAATGGCAAGAGACCAAAATGATTAAGGACCGAAATGGCCAGGGACCGAAATGGCAAGGGACCGAAATGTCTCGGGACCGAAATGTCCAGGGACCGAAATGTCTCGGAACCGAAATGTCTCGGGACCGAAATGTCCAGGGACCGAAATGTCTCGGGACCGAAATGTCCAGGGACCGAAATGTCTCGGGACCGAAACGGCGGGACCGAAATGGCGGGACCGAAATGTCGTGTACCCTGATTTTATCCATGTTTCTGAATACTACAGGATTCGTAATTTTGAATTTCGCATACTTTCACCGACTAATTTCATGTTACCGTTAAATTCAACACGATGTAACGAAAGATATCGATATTGTAACGTTATTGTTAGTGTTATTGTAGTTTAAAAAATTAAACATATTAATTTAAGACACCACATTACTGACTGAAAACGACCCGGATGATAATGTAAAGTCTATGGGGGCGTTCTTTTCAAATATCTCGCTCAAATTTTAATATTTGGACGTGATTTTTTACAGCTCAGGATGATCCACAACCGACCTAGTTTTTACTTTTTCGATTTTGGTGTCATATTTAAAAAAAAAAAATACTTTAAACTTCAGAACCGGTTATGAAATTGAAACTATCCTAATATAAAAAGAATACAATAAAAATCCAAAAAGTAAAAACTAGGCCGGTTGTGGATCGTCCTCAGCTGTTCTATGAAAAAAAAATCACGTCAAAATATTAAAATTTGAGCGAGATATTTGAAAAGAACGCCCCCATAGACTTTAGATTATCATCCGGGTCTTTTTCAATCAGTAGTGTGGGCTCTTAATCCGTGTTAAAAAAAAAAAAAAAAATCTTGTATTCGCCCGTACTAATTTTAGCTATATAAAAATCATTATTCGGTTTCTTCATATTTCGTGCGCTATTCACTCTATAAATATGTGTCAGAAAATTAAACATATTGATTTAATTCTTGTTTCTGAATATTAAATGTTCCGTAGTTCTGAATATTTTTCTCGTATTTTCACCGACTAATTTCTTGTCGTTATATGTAAGACGAGAAGCGTAATAGATTGCAATAGATATCGTAACATTTTAAAATCATTATTCTCTTTTCCTCACAATTCGTGTATTATTCGTGTATGAGTTTGAAAATTGATAATATTGATTTAATTTTGTTTCTGAATATTATTTATATTACCTGGAAAATTTTATACTTAAAAATGTCAACCGTTATTATTATGTCGGCAAATTTTGTCACAATATGGTTAATTTATCCTTCAGTCGCAGGTTCAGCAGACAATGGTGTTCGTCAATGCAGTGAAACCTCCAAATAAGGGACACTCTGAATAAGGGAACCTCTTGGAATGAGGAATGAGCTAATTTTGGAATAACTACTTAGTCTGTGTGAAAGCCCACTGGAAAAGATTTGCGTCGATATGTGGTTAAAGAATTTAATTAATACAGCGTGTTGGATAAAAGTAAGTCTGGACTAGATGTTTACGTAAATAAATTCGGGAAAATACTCGGAATTCTCAATTGTTTGATTAAGGAAAATATATATAAGAGAATCGTCGGAAGTTGGAATGAGCTAATTTTGGAATAACTGCTTAGCCTGTGTGAAGGCCCATTGGAGTAGATTTGCATCGATATGTGGTTATAGAATTTGATCGATACAGCGTGTTGGATAAAAGTCTGGTCTAGATGTTTACGTAAATAAATTCAGGAAAATACTCGGAATTCTCAATTGCTTGATTAAGGAAAATATACATAGGAGAACCGTCAGAAGTTAGAATGAGCTAATTTTGGAATAACTGCTTAGCCTGTGTGTAACATTGGAGTAGATTTGCATCAATATGTGGTTATAGAATTTGATCAATACCGCCAGCGTGTTGAAGTAAGTCTAGTCTAGATGTTAACGTAAATAAATTCAGGAAAATACTCGGAATTCTCAATTGTTTGATTAAGGAAAATATACAAAGGAGAATCGTCAGAAGTTGGAATGAGCTAATTTTGGAAAAACTGCTCAGCCTGTGTGAAAGCCCATTGGAAAAGATTCGCGTCTCTATGTGGTTAAAGAATTTAATCAATACAACGTGTTGGATAAAAATAAGTCTGGACTAGATGTTTACGTAAATAAATTCAGGAAAATACTCGGAATTCTCAATTGCTTGACTAATTAAAATATACATAAATGAATCGTCGGAAGTTGGAATGAGCTAATTGGAATAACTGCTTAGACTATGTGAAGGCCCATTGGAGTAGATTTGCATCAATATGTGGTTATAGAATTTAATCAATACACCAGCGTGTTGGATAAAAGTAAGTCTAGCCTAGCTGTTTACGTAAGTAAATTCAGGAAAATACTCAGAAGTCTCAATTGGGTGATTAAGGAAAATGTACATAAGAGAACCGCCGGAAATTGGAATGAGTAAATTTTGGAATAAATGCTCACGCCTGTGTGTAGGCCCATTGAAGCAGATTTGTGTCGATATGTGAGTAAAAAATTTAATTAATACAGATTGTTGGATAAAATTATGTCAAGTCTAGATGTTTACGCAAGTAATTTCAGGAAAACAATCGGAACTTGAATTGTTGGACTAAGAAAAATTTGCATAGGAGAACCACCGGAAGTTCAAATTGGCTGATTTTGGAGTGAGTTCTCAGTCTTTTTTAAGGCCCATGGCAGCAGATTTGAGTTGATATGGTTGATTGGTTGGTTGATTTTTGTCGTCCGATTATCTACGCTAATGGGATATAGGACCAGGGGGAGTGCCCTCCGTGGGGGTCTTTCTAAGGGAACCTAACCCGTATTTACGCAAGGTTCGAAGAAAACCACGGAAAA
This sequence comes from Maratus speculifer, assembly GCA_964019185.1. Taxonomy (NCBI): domain Eukaryota; kingdom Metazoa; phylum Arthropoda; class Arachnida; order Araneae; family Salticidae; genus Maratus; species Maratus speculifer. The sequence goes on from OZ025299.1 coordinate 50,342,472, forward strand.
CTCCGAACGGTTAGGCCGACAGCCGCGATTGGGTTTGAACCCAGCACCTGCCGTCTACCAGTTGAGAGGTCCGAACCTCTCGGCCACTGGTGGGGCTGAGTTGATATGTGAGTGAAGAATTTAATGAAAACAGTGTGGTGGATAAAAGTGAGTCTAATGAAGGAGTTTACGTAAATAAATTGAATTAAATAATTGGAATTTGAATTGCTTGATTGAGAAAAATACACATAGGAAAACTGCCAGATGTTGGAATGATCTAATTTTGGAATATGTGCTCAGCCTGTGTGAATGACCATTGGAGCAGATTTTAGTTTGTATTTGAGGAATTTAATCAGTATAGTTTGTTGGATAATAATGAGTCGATTCTAGGAGTTTACGTAAGTAAATCCAGAGAAATAATCCAAAATGTTTGTGGAATTTAATTTCCTGTGTTAGTTTCCGTCAGTTACATTGGAATAAATAAGCTTTTGCTTAAGTGCAGTTGGCTGATCGGTGGATACTCTCAGAATCATTAGGGTTGAAGGTCTGTAATTGTAAAAAACAGAAAACAGGGAAAATGTTGCAAAAAAGATTGTGCGATTATGAAAAACGACGTGGTTAGGGTCGTTGACGCTGAGAAAATATTTTATTTTAATCGCCAACAAAATTCAATATTGTTAAGAATAATTAGTTTCTCCAGATTAGGGTGGCGATTTTTCAGAGAAAAAAGCAGTCAAAAGAAGAGGAAACTATCAGTATTTTCTTATAGAAAACATTTTCAGTAATATAAAAGGATTTAAAAGCTAATTTCTTTTTAACAAAATACTGGTATTAAACACCTTTTTGACTGTGTTTTTCCATAACTGCTTGCCACCCTGCTGATACAATCTTGATTACCAATTCTTAAGGCATTGTAGTAATAGTGTACAAAAGCTCTTGAAAAACATTTTAAAATGTATGAATAAAATAAATATTGGAAAGGTTACTGATTAATAGAAGCAATATTTATTTAGAAAATTTTAGGAAAAGTCTGATTTTAAAGCATAAAAATATTTTTAATGTGGATAGTCTCAAAGAAATATGCACATGCATATGAAGTTGGTATAGAAATACGCAGTCTAGTTGTGAAGAACAGAATCTAGATTTAATGCACCTTTAAAATAGAAAAGCTTCAAATTTTATATATAAGGTAAGTTAAATATTTTGTACCCTAAATCTTTGATCGATTAATGCTTTAGTGAACGATAACATTCTAAGGTTCTGGCAGTATAATCTTACTTATAATTATATATGATATTTTTCCTATATTTGTCGCCCTTTGGAGTTTTATTATTCAATTTGAGAAAATCATAGCTTGGACTGTGCTCATTTCAGCGTTCGTGAATAAATCAAATTTTTGATATTACAGTTCATATACGCCGTATTGTAATCCCAGTATAATGTTAAGTACGATATCCTGCTATATGTGCTGTTTCATCATAAATAAACACCAATCGCATTGGTAAAGTATTTAAAATGACATATAAAAGCGTTTCGCTTGAATCTCCTTTGTTTATAAAGTTTCAAAATGATGAAAAAAAATCAACATTCCAGCATTGTAAATATATGATATTGAAGTCGGAACGCGTTTTTTAATCTAACCGCAAGTACTTCTAATTCATATATTTAAGTGAATTTATTCAAATTTTTAAATTAAATATGGCTGGGTAAGAACATCGCGAGATGTTATGTAGAATGCGATCTCACGTCTCCAAAAGTCTTACGATAATATGATACATGTTTTTCTGTTGGTTTTATTTCATTGATATGGCCGTATCTCGTGCTTTTTGGAGTTTGAAGGAGTTTTTAAAAAACTGAGACGCGTATGGTCAATGTTTAAATAGTTCCTGATGTTTAGGTAAGCACTCGTTTAAGGAGCCACTTCACTCAAATGAAAAGACCAGTTCGCTAATGCTAATCCTATGGAAGAAATTTATAAAGACATCTCGGTTGCATTTTAATATTTTTAAATGATTCTTTTTGCATTGGATAGCTGAGATTGATCTGAATGCAGGCCGTTTTTTACTTTTTTGATTTCGTTTACAGATATTTTATACGAGAACGCTTTCATTTTCAGAACCGGTTTGGAAAGCGAAATCACCCTCATAAAAAATATCTGTAAACAAAATCGAAAAAGTAAAAAACGGCCTGCATTCAGATCAATCTCAGTTATCCAATGCAAAAAGAATCATTTAAAAATATTAAAATGCAACCGAGATATCTTTATAAATTTCTTCCGTAGGATTAGCATTAGCGAATGGGTCTTTTCATTTGAGTGAAGCAGCCCCTTAAATTTTCTCGTTCATCTGAGTGCCCATTTGTTATTTTGAATCTGTCTTTTCTACCATTTTTACATTCTACTTCTGTACCTTGGAACAAAAAAGGGCCAGTGTCTAAAATTGAGAAATTTGAGTGAAATGCACGAATGCATTCAGGATGTGATATAAAGTAATTGTTAAAAGGGCCAAAATCCTCCAAATATTAGATCATTGAAAAGAAAATATTTTGTTCAGACCTATGTTACTTACTGTTAATGTAAAAATGGCCAATGTCACTGTATAAAAAAACGAAATGGCGAAAAAGCCAAAAGTTAATTCACTCGTAGATGTATGATTGTGTTTGATGTACAATCATTTCATACCTTTGGTTGTATGGCAAACACAATGATACACCTACGAGTAAACCCCTAGTGGTATTAATTTTTGGCTTATGCGCAATTTCTCTTCCGGCAGACATGGATCATTAGATTCCCCTATTACTACTCTTCTATAAAATAAAAGGTTTTTTTTTGTGCTCGATACCTTAGGTTTTTGTGCTGTCAGTTCTGGGCTATAAGCAGTTAGAACGATACCTTTAAAACTACTAATTTAGAAATTAGCTATTAGTAAACGATCAGAAGGACACCCTGTGCATATCATATTAATTCCTTTCTCAGATTGCAATTCATTCACTAACCAAGTGAACCTATGAAAATATTCAGCGTACAAATTAACCTTTTTATTTATAATTAAATGATGCAATATCAAGTTAAATTTACTACTCTTTGAAGAGTTACTTGGAAAGCTGTGCAATATGTGCAATATATTTAATCTAAAGATAAAAAGTTACATTTAAAGCCTTTTAACCACTTGAAAAGAAATAAATTATCGATTTCAAAAAGCGAAGAAATGCCTTTAAACTTTCTTTTTTACTTTTAAATTCCTTTTATCTTTTCACTTTTTGGCAAATCAACTTTTAAGCATTTGTTGTCAAACAGAAAGTACTTGCGTAACTCCTGGTTTTGACTGATTGCGTTATCGAAATGCTTCGTTATCAACGATATAATCAACTGAATACGTTAAAAAAGAGAAAAACTTATGCTGCCATTCAGTGCATGTTTTAAGAGCCCACACTACTGCCTGAAAAACACCTGGATGATAACGTAAAGTCTATGGGGGCATTCTTTTCAAATATCTCACTCAAATTTTAATATTTTGACGTGATTTTTTTTGCATAGGATTGCTGAGGATGATCCACAACCGGCCTAGTTTTTACTTCTTTGATTTTGGTTATATTCTTTTTATATTAGGATAGTTTCAGTTTCATAACCGGTTCAAACCGATTCTGAAAGTTAAAGTATTTTTTTTTTTTTTTTAATCTGACACCAAAATCGAAAAAGTAAAAACTAGGCTGATTGTGGATCGTCCTCAGCTATCCTAAGCAGCAAAAAATGAAAAAAAAATCACGTCAAAATATTAAAATTTGAGCGAGATATTTGAAAAGAACACCCCCATAGACTTTACATTATCATCCGGGTCTTTCCTTTTCATCGTGAGTAGTTCCTCCAGTGCTGTACTCGTAAAACAACCTGGGGGTACGTTACGCAGAGGGTATATATGCTTGAGAATATGCGCTGTAAGCTTTACGTAAGAAAAAGAGTTCTTAACCCTTTCGGGTCCGGTGTACTATATAGTGACTGTTTTTTAATTGAGTATTGTTTTGTTTTAACAAATATTTTTGTTACTATTTACTTTTAGTAATGTTAGTATGTGTCCATGTTTTTACTGCATGACTTAATTAACGTTTAGGTATTTAGTAATAATAATAATAATAATAATAATAATAATAATAATAATAATAATAATAAATATTTTCTTAATTCTCTTTGCACCGTTTGCGATTCTTTCATTTTAAGCATATATTTTACTCTTTAAATTTAAAATAAAGGTTACTGTCCTGAAAGAATCATGTGTAATAAAGCGCAAAAAATATTAGTTGAAATATCAGTTAAATCTTGTTGTAATATATTTTCTAAACATCCCTAAAAACTCTTCCTCAGCCTATTTTCATATGAATATGAATTAAATAGTGTACAAAACAAAATTTTCGTTATGTTTCAGACAATAAAATATTCGTTAAACTCTAATTAAATCTATTTGGGTAGCTAGTATGAATGTTATTAACGTAAAAGTAATTTTTTCTAAAAATTGAAAAAACAAATTGGACCCGAAAAGGTTACCCTTTCATTCCTGTGATATTATACTTTCTGGAAATTCAGTAACTCTGAGAATCTGAATTTACACCAAAAAATCTTAATGATAAATTTCGCTTTATTTAAATGTAGAATGCCTGTTATTAAATAAAACAAGTATTTCTATTTTAATTTTCTGGTGTGAATTTGACATTTCCGAATTAAATATAGAGAAAAAAATAAGATATGTCATGATGCCATTTGGACTCATTGGGAATGAAAGGGTTAAAAAATACCAGAAAACACACTTTCGTTTTCCACCGTACACACTCCACTACATCCCTGTATATTTTCACTATAAAAAATTGTATTTGGATTGATTTAGATAAATATAAAGGATTGATTGTAGTATAGATATCTTATAAATAAAATTAAATACAAATGATAAAGTATTATATTTTATAAATGTTTATGTTTAATTTTATTATCGAAAGCGATACAAGCAATAAATGCATGATTTTTTTTAATATGCAAAAGTCATGTATATGATCTTATAAGTGCGTACAGTCCTTCAAAAGTCACAGGGTATTTGAAAAATGAATAACTCTTGACGTAGTTTTTCTTTCCTCTTTGATTTAGAATCTTAACTCTAGCGTTTAATGCAGGGATAAATGATTGAACAGAAAGTTATTTTAATTTTTTTCGACTTATAGAGCATAATGAAGATGTAGAGTGCGTACAGTCCTCCAAAAGTCACAGTGTGTTTGAAAAATGAATAACTTTTGACTTAGTTTTTCTTTCCACTTTGATTTAGAATTTTAACTCTAGCGTTTAATGCAGGGATAAATGATTGAATAGAAAGTTATCTGAATTCTTTTTTCGACTTAAAGAGCATAATGAAGAGGTTTTAATGTGAGAAATTCTCTTGCAATGACAACACTTAATGTATTACACATTTTCGGCATGAAAATTCTGCATGTAGCTTACCTTGTACAAGTGGCCCGCTTTCTGTCTTTACACCAAGAGCCAGAGCCCGACTTATACAGGAGCATGGAAGAAAACTGCCCCAGACTCCCCTCTTTAGCCCAACCCATGACAGTAATTCGGATTTTCACTAAAAAGTGCCAAATGATTAAAATTAGCCAAAATGGGTCAAAATTCGTATATTTTCAAACATTTACAAAGGTAAGAATGGTCCGCCTTCCTCTATTTGCTTCGGGTACCCCATTCATATGTGCGAAAAACAAACTATATTAGAAAATTATTAATTAAAGTTTTATTTTAACAACTTAGTATTCTATTGTTTTCAAAAGAAATTCTTCATTAACGTTTTCCTTGTAGCGTGGCAAGTTAAAACCATTAATTATGACTAATTTACGATATTTGTTTTAGCCATCTTTCAACGTACGTAGATAAGCAAAGAAAAAGTTTGCAAAGAGATACTTCGGTCAACCGATCTATCATATTTTTTCTACAATTATTCTGCTAGTATTTTTTTCTCAAAATTGTGGCTATCTTTTTGTGATACCCTGTATGCAGATGTGAACTGCACCGAATACAACATTTATACATATTGCATACAATCGTATAAAGTTTAGCACTAGCCACTTCCACATTATTCACAAAAAAATTCTATCGATAGACAGAAGGGGCCCCTGCCCAGAGCCTGATCAATTTAATGTTTGGTGAGCAATTGTCATTTCAGGTTTGGTTTGGTTTGGTTTATTTTGTGTCGGCCGCCATATCTACGCTAGAGATATAGGCCGTATATGTAGATCGTCCTCAGCTATCCTATGTAAAATATATATATATATATATATATATATATATATATATATATATATATATATATATATATATATATATATATATATTATAATTCAATTCAAATTCTTCGTTTTGGTTTATTGTTTTATTGATAAAATTTATTGGTGAATTTTGTCTACTTTTAATGGTATTATATATATATATATATTAAAATTTGAACGAGATGTTTGAAAATAACTTAACATTAGACTTAACATTATCATCCGGGTCTTTTTCAGTCAGTAGTGTGGGCTCTTAATCACTACTCCTGAGAAATCATGTTGCAGTATACATTACTGATACATATCTGGTTATGTTTGAAATACCATAATGTCTATAACGCACAGCGAATGATTTTTCACCTATACCATATTGTAACAGACTCCTTTTGTGTCCCTGTAAACGAATTACAAATGTTATTCATTTCATTTTTAATAACAAAAATTCTGTAGTAAACATAAGTAACACATAAAAAATACATACATATCTCGTTACATATCTCGATATATTATCTCGTTTTGTTTGAAATACCATAACGTCTATAACGCAATAGAGAATGATTTTTTTCGTATACCATATTGTAACAGAATTCTTTTGTGTGTCCCTGTAAACGAACTACATGTATTATTCATTTCATTTTTAATATCAAAAATTTTGTAGTAAACATAAGTAGCACATAAAAAATACATATCAAACCGATTATATTTGGCGAAAGTTGGAGGATGGATAGAGGGCAGGCAGATAATCCGAATTCATAAACATTTTACAACTACACTGTAATAAAAAGTACTGTAATTTTACACCAAAAAGTGCTGGCAATTTGGGTGTCAGCACATTATGCAGTTATTTTACAGCAATGGCGTTATTTTAATTTCACAGTGCAGGCATAAATTTTACAGCAGTTTAAGCTATTATTTTACAGCAACGGCGTTATTTTAATTTCACAGTGCAGGAGTAAATTTTACTGCAGTTTTAGCTGTTATTTTTACAGCAATGGCGTTACTGTAATTTCACAGCACAGACGTACATTTTACTGCAGTTTTAGCAATAATTTTTACAGCAGTGTCATAATTTTATTTTACAGTACTGTTGTAGTTTTCACGGCACATTTACAGTGCACATTTATACATTTCTTAAAGTGTTATAGTTGAAGAAGTTTCTCACCTGTTGTTCCGAAAGTGTTAAAAAAAGGAAAAAAAAGCTGAAAGTTATTAACTTTTAAAATTACTTAGTAAGTTTTAGGTAACCGTATATTTTGACATTAAAATAAATCAATATACAAATTTCTTTTAATATGAAATAATTAGTAGTGCTAGATACAAAAAACATCATTCAATTAAAAAAAAGTTACCAGGATAGATAAGGCTTTAAAATTTGCCCGTTCAACATTCATGAACCTTTTAAGGCATATCATAGAATAAGTATAAACTAAAAATACGCAATTAAAATTATTTTTAAATGCCAAGTATTTAATAATGGATATTAAAATGACAATGTAAAATTATATTGCAGTACAATTATTTATGGACGGACACTACAGAAATATAATTAATACACTGATATTATAGAAATATATTTTAATCTAACTATATGAAAATTTATTTAATTATAAAATTATAGTAAATATTTTTTTAACTATGATTACAACAAACATTTTAATTTTTTTTTTTCAAGTAATGAGCAAATTGATGTAAAAATTAAATTTTAAGGTTTTGTAAATCATTATTTCCTTTATAAACAATAAATTGATAAATTGACACTAAAAAATGTAAAATAGTATTGTAAAAACTATTGTAAAAATGCATAATATAACCAAGTATATCCACGAAAAAGGATTTATTTAACAATTGCAGTGAACCTAAACATCAACTTTGAACATATTTTTAAAAATTCTAACAACTTTAGAAGAAACATTTACGTTTTCTATTGAAATAGAATGCTTTCACAGTGTTATCGACCCTAGTTCTTTGAGAACTAAAATGGAAAATAGGTCAATTCAGAATAAAATAAAAAATAATTGCTTAATACAATTATAACCCTGTTGCGCTTTTTCTTTAATGTTATATCTAAAAATAGTGAAATTTTTTAAAGAAAACCCAAAATGTTCTTTTATTTACATTAATTTTCAAGAAATTTCCATTTTTGCCCCATTTTAGATTATTTAAATAGAAGTGATATATTTCGTTCATGAAATATTGAGAAAAATTTAAATGTTATGATAACTTTCATGTTCAGGAATTTATTTTGTATCTTTGAAATAGTTATATCTATTTAACTTTAAAAATACATGAATTCTTTTTCCAATTTAAATTGTAGATACATAATTCATGTTCACCAGATACAATTTTAGTAAACGCATAACTTGACATTTACTTTATAGCATTCATGACATTTTAAAAGGATTTAAAAGTGAAGGCATATAGTTCCTAATAAAAGATTTTCATTCATATAGAACACTCATAAATTGAATTTTCTCTATTAACATATAAAGCTTCGTAATATTTACCTTAACTCATCTAGAATTTTTTAAAGATAAATGCCAGTTTACGTTAGCTAGTAAATTCTATAAAGGGGAAGTGAATGTTTTTCTTTGCCGTTACTAAAGAAGCTCCGCGCATAAAATTTCTTTTCAAAATAGTTATGGTTTAAATTACTGATTAGAAATAATACTCGATAAATGAATAAGAAAATAACCCCTTCGAATATCTAGTTTGTAATTATCTGCCTCAAAAGGATGAAAAATAAAATATTTTGTTTCCTGTTTAAAAAAAAAAAAAAAAAAAAAAAACATAAAAATATATAAAAAATTACATAAGTATCTGTACTAATAAAATGCCGTTCACGTTAGCTAGTATATTCTGTAAAGAGGAAGTAAATGTTTTACTTTACCGTTACTAAAGAAGTTCCGCGCATAAAATTTCTTTTCAAAATATATTTTGTTTCAAAATAGTCATGGTTTAAATTACTGATCAGAAATAATACAAGTTAAATGGATAATAAAATAACCATTTCAAATATCTAGTTTGTAATTATCTGTCTCAAAAGGATGAAAAATAAAATATTTTGTTTCTTGTTAATAATAATAATAATAATAATAATAATAATAATAATAATAATAATAAACATAAAAATATAATAAATATATATAAAAAAGCATCTGTACGAATAAAAGAAAGTTTCGCTCTGTTTTTGTGTTTGTGCGTGTGTATCTGCTTGTGTGGGATGGCTACCAGAATCTACGGCACGAACGAGGCTGAAATTTTTTTTAGGCTAGTCCAAAGTATTTCATCATGTACCTGAGAATCAGAATTTTAAATTTCTAATAGTTAGTCGAGCTCTTAATTAATAATAGCAACTCCCTCTCATCGAAAATTCATATTTGGTCTCCCGTCAAGCAAAGCACGTGTACACAAACTCATTTTTGTATCATGAGCTAGCGAAGAAACATTTTCGAATTTCTTTTTATTATTATTTTGTTTTAATCCAAAAAGTTATAATATAAATGAAACAACCGCTCGATACAGTTAAAATTAAAAGACATATTCCAAACTATCACACTCTAACGTCTCAAATAGTGCAATCAATTAAAAAAATGTCACAGTTAACTCTGAAAGAATTTCAAAAACAGTTATTTTTTCAGTAAAAAGGTTCTCTCCTTATTACACCGGTCCTCCAGAACGGTATTTTAGAGATACCAGTAAACCAAAAATATGCTCTTAAAGCTTAAAACTTCTTATAATAAATATTGGCCTTTCGGGCCTATATCCCACGAGTAGATAATCGACCCGACATAAATAAACCAAACCAAACCACTTCAAAATTAAAACGTTCAAAGTGTCATAACTTGCTACTTTTTTGCTTTAATAGAATGGTATTTTTAATGTTGTTCTCAGACACAATATATTTATAGATATAACTTATGGAGAAAATAGGGATATCTGAGATGTTAAATTTTATAATTTATTAAATATACAGCACTTGAAAAAGAAATTCCATATCTTAAAAGTAATATTTGATTTAACCCTTTAACGTTCATTAGTTTCGTCACGAAACCACAAAATTTTAATTCCGATACGCAACACTGACACCGGTATTTTTAACTAAAAATATCCCTTTTATTTTGTATGTGAAAAATCACGTTTTCTTATTTAGAAATATATTTGTTCTTAATTACCGGTATCATTAATTTATTTCGACATCTTACCAATGAAAATGCTATGATCGTTAAAGGGTTAAATGCGGTTTGCAAATGGAAGTTGTTCTTGATAAAAGTTTTTTATTCGTACAGAAGTTATTTCTCTATATTAATAGAAAAATAACTTCTGTATATGAATAAAAATGTTTATCACGAACAACTTCCATTTACAAACCTATAATAAGTATACTTTATAAATATAAATACCTATATAAATAAACTATAATAAATTTAATATATAAAGCTTTGTAATGTTTGCTGTGCTCATCACAATTTTTTAAAGATAATTGCTAGTTAATTTTAGCCGATAAATTTTACAAAGAGGAACTTGAATGATACAAAAGAACTTCCTCAGATAAAATTTTCCTCAAAGTGAGTTTGCCGTAAAAAAAATACTTTTAATATTTTTAATTATTATTATTATTATTATTATTTAAATTTTTAATTACCGTATTTACTCGTGTATAAGGCGCGGTTTTTCTCCCAAAGTTTAGGGCAAAAACCCTGGGTGCGCGTTATACACGGAATAACTTTTTACTACTTTATGTAATCACACGATATACCTATGAATCAAGAAATGTATTCATAGAAGAAATTAAAACTGGAATCTTTCTGAATAGAAGTATTCCTGCATCTTTATTTCACGCCTTCCACTTTTTTATAGAAAAGCGGTTGGAACATTATTTAATCATTACTTAGCAATCCTCATTGCCACTTCTGCTTTTTATGTAACGGTAACAGCAAAAATTCATGTAATAGATACAGATTTGCGGTAAAAAAAAATCTGTAAGGCTAAAAAATTCTTAAGAATTTTTTTAGTAAACTGGGAAACCTAGAACTTTTTATCTATATGCGACGCAAATTACAGATGAAATTTTAGTAAGATTAGTATAATTTTGCTAGATTCATTTGTAAAGCTACCCATTGCTATAGATTTACAAAAATTAGTTTTGTAGATTTATCTCTCTCTCTCTCTCTCTTTTTTTTTTTTTTTTTTTTTTTTTTTTTTTTTTTTTTTTTTTTTTTTTATAGTGTACAGATAAAATTTTAGCAAGAATACTGATTTCTGCAACTTTACATTTGTAGAATTACAATTTATTATTATTATTATTATTATTGTCATTATTATTATTTTAAAAAATGAATTTTGACTTCTTTTTTAGTTTGATGTAACATTTGTTTCGATTTTATTTACTGCAATTCATTTGGTTATTCATTCCCTTCCATGTCAAATTTATGATGCGCGTTATATTCGAGATACAAAAAATCACCTTTTTTTCATTCTAAAATACTGGGTACGCGTTATACACACATGCGCGGTATACATGAGTAAATACGGTACTTAGTGCCTATAATGTATCGATAAACTGAAGAAAAAAATATGCAAAATTGGGTACTACTTGGTTATTCCGTCTACCAAAAAACTATCGCCAAACTATAGGATTAACTGCCAAAAATGGATGATCGTGAATGTCACATTCTATAAAATAAATACGATATACATATTTTAAATGTCATTAAGTGATTTTTATTTCGACTTTTTATTTGTATTTTTATTAATATTCCACTAATTATTTATTTATTTATTTTTTTTTTTCGCTATTTAAAATAAAAATTATGCCAATATGTATAACTTGGCTATTAGTTTGGCGATTTGTATAATTTGGCGAAATTGGTCGACAGGATAACCATGTAGTACCCAAAATTGATAATTACAGATTTTATATTATTATTTTATATTATATATATTATTTATTAATAATTGTAATCGATTGTATTTGTGTCTGTGTATTTTAGTGCAACAATTTTAAAACATTATTTTTAAAACATTTTGCTATCTCGAATTCCAGATTACGCTATCAGTTACTTAAGTAACGCCTGAGTTTTAAAAAAAAAGCATAAAAGAATTTTTTTTTCTTTTTTATGAAGAATTTGTTCAGATCTTCAACAATTAGATGACTGCAACAACCTGGAAATACTGCGCTATAAAAACATTAAAACAAAAAATCTTTTAAATATTTACGCCCATCAGTATTTCACAGAAAGTTGTCTAAGTTAAAAAAAAAAAAAAAGGTCGCATAGGGCTTCCTTTTCCTTGAAGGCACCCGGATACAAGAAAACATTTTTGGACTCTCTTAAAATATCAGCTAAAAAATAATTCAAGTTAAGCCGAAATTCGCTCATCTCACGTTTTGAAAGGCAGCTTCTCATAAAGAGTTGAAATAACTCAAGTGAGTGAGTTGTTTTGAAACAATTTAAATCAAGATGAGCAATTAAAAAAGCAATCTAAATCAAGATGAGTAAAGCATTTAAAAAACAACTCATTCACGATTCAATAGATTACAGCTCTTTCCTAAGAAGCCGAATCCGCTCTTTCGTTTTAAGAGTGGAGATACCGTATTTACTCGTGTATAAGGCGCACGCGTGTATAAGGCGCACGCGTGTATAAGGCGCATCACTACTTTACAAGTAAAAATGGCGATTTCTTAAAATCTCGTATATAACGCGCAGCATAAATCTGATACGCTAATGAAGAATGACCAAATGAATTTCAGTAAAAAAAAAAAAAAAAAAAAAAAAAAAAAAAAAAAAAAAAAAAAGTCGAAACAAACATTACACCAGACCAGAAAACAAGACGAAAATGCATTTTTAGATTTCGGGTTGTAAGAGTATGACGGGAAATAGGAATGAGTGTCGGTAAAGAGAATTGCTAATTAGCGTTTAGATAATGTCAGTAGCTCTGTTGTATAAAAAAAAACTGCAAGGGATGAAATAAATATGCAGTAATACTTCAATTAAGTAAAATTTTCCGAGTTTTAATATCTTCTTTGAATAATTTCTTGTTTCATATGTATATCGTTCGATTGCATCCAACAGTAAAAAATTATTCCGTGTATAAGGCGCACCTAGGAGTTTTGCCCTATTTTTTTGGAAAAAAAGTCCGCCTTATACACGAGTAAATACGGTATACATTTTTAAAAAAAAGTAAAATAATAGTTTCACAATCAAATATTACTAAATGTTATGTTGTCTTTTGAAGGAAGAGATATGTTCCACTCCAGATGTGTTATTGTTGTAAAACGTGTAACATGTTATATAAGTGTACAGTGTCGTAACCTGATATCGTCTCTATAGTATTGTGTTTTGTTTGATTATACATTGCGGCGCATGTAAACAATTGTCAAATCAGTTTAAACTTGAGTGATTTTCCCAAATATAAATTGAAGAAGTAATACTCAATAATAAGTCATTTGTAATATAAACTAATTATAGCCTGATAAAGTTAAAATTATTTACAACGTTAGAACACCAGAATATTCGAATTCCAAGCAATTCCAAGAATTGTGATTTTGCTATTCCACCATTATCAGACTGTTGGAAATATTACATTAAAACTAATTTTTCTTAATCTTTTAATGCAATTCTCGCAATATCTTTTTCCACCCAATTTTCCTATTAACTGTTCCCTGTTTTCCTATTGGCTGTTGCCTAGGATCCTCTGTTTTCCTATTGGTCAAGAAACTTATCACTTGAATCCCTATCCTCCCTATATATATATGAGCAAATCTCCACTATCTTTAGCACTGAGGAAGGTATGCTATATGCTACCGAAACCGGTATGCTTGGAATTCGAATATTCAGGTGTTCTAACGTTGTAAATAATTTTAACTTTACCATATTACACCAGGCAACAACCTATTATTATAATTATAGCCTGTTCAATATTTCAACAGATCACAGATATATATGTTCCCGTAAGGAATGGTAACGTCACTGCGACGTCTTTGTGAAGTCACATTGTGACTTTGTGCCCATCGATTGTCGATGTGAAGTCACAGTGACTAAAATGTGAAGTCGTTATGGCCATTTTAGAGCTCGTTTGTGACGTCACATTGTGACCACTTTGTGAAGTCACGGTGTGACCAATTTGTGAAAAATGTGTCATTTGTGACTACTTTGACATTAACATTGTGACGAAACTGTGATAAAAGCGACGATATTTAAATTGCCAGAAATTGTGGGCTTATTGTAAAGGTGTTTGGTAGATGGGGACAAAGGTGCAAACATTTTTTAGCCCTAATCAATGTTTTTTTTTTTTTCAAATTCTAAAAAAAATATTTTAGCGACATCCAGTTACTGAATGGTATGTACTTGTTGCATCTCAGTGACAATTTTAGGATGAAATAGCGTGGGTTGGTGGGGTTTTTTGTCGTTATTGTTGTTTGATTGTTCTTATGATTGTATCTTAAAAAATTACAAAATCCATGCAACGACAAATTTTTTATTAGAATAACAATCTCATACTGTAATAATTTATTAAAATATTTTTGTGACATCTGGTTGACGAATGGTACCTGTCGCATCTCTGTACGACAATTTGAGGATAAAATAGCGTTGCTTGATGATTACCCTGTACTTTAAAAGATAGCAACACAAAATCCATGCAACAATCTAGAGCATCTAGAATTGGAAACGTTACTTTACCATTCTAAAAGTTTAAAAAATATACAAAGAAGAACAACTTTTTTTTCACGATTTTGACTCTCAACTGCCCTTAAATGTAAGTATAATTGGATATCTGTTAGACATTTAGTAGTTTTAGATCGTTTTTCCGCTTTTTGACCCTTCCATGTCCCGAAATTCTCATCAAAACACCAACTTTGACCCTTCTGAGTTCGAGCCCAATCGTGGCCGGCGGGCCTAACCGTTCCAAGTTTTCCGTGGTTTTCTTCGAACCTTGGATTTCCTTGCGTAAATACAGTTTAGGTTCCCTTAGAAAGACCCCCACGGAGGACTACCCCCCCCCCCCGCTTTAGGGCCTATATCTCACAGTGTAGATAATTGGCCTACATAAATGCAAACAAACAAACAAATAAAAATGAATTCAGAAATGTGTCAGATCCAATTTGGATTTCACAACATTCTTAAGAAACTATTAGTCTTGCATGCGGCAATTAAAAAGATGGCACTGCATGCGGAAAAAAATATTAAAAACAAGATTTTGGTTTGTATTTATGTCGGCCAATTACCTACACGTGGGATATAGGCCCTAAAGGTGGGCTATGCCCTCCGTGGGGGTCTTTCTAATGGAACCTAACCCGTATTTACGCAAGGAAATCCAATTTTCGAAGAAAACCACGAAAAACTCCGAACGGCCGCGATTGGGTTCGAGCCCAGCACTAGCTACTAGTAGTTTTGGGAGGCAGAACTTCTCAGCGACTGGTGCGTTCATTTAAAACAAGGCTTAAATTTGTTTGTATGCATCCTATGATTCTAGGTTTACTACAACCACATAGATGGCAGCACTAAGCTATTTATTTTTTCTTTGAGTTTTGTTATTTGAAACAGAAGAGCTCCACTGAATACCTATTTGTCTTCTTCTTTTCTGAAATCACAAAAATATTCATTTTTAAAATATTTTCATAAACATACTGTTAATAACTAACAATTAATCATATATATTGAGATAGCATCTAATTTCCTCATAAGTATACATAAATAAACTCATTTAATGTAATGCTTCGGTTGCAAATGCAATAAATTATATTGTAACGAAAGAAAGAAAAAAAATTCTAAACAGAGAATTCGTGTTCAATAGACTATTTTTCCAAATATAACGCAATTTTTTAGCATGATTTATTTTTCCGGTTTTATTAGGGAGATAAATAATACTTTAGAATATAGATGGCAGCACTAAAAGTTTCTACTTGAATGATCCGTAATGATATGAAAATTACCAATAACTTCCTACAACTTAGAATATTTAGTATTTTTTCATTGTTTTTATGGAAATTATTATCATTACTTTAACATTAACAGATAAAATATACTTACAGAATATTTTAATTGGAATAGTTTGAGGTTCCTTGATACTAAGAATCTTCATAGATCATAAACTCTTTTATAAGTTAAATCGTAGCGTATAGTAGATTACTACTAGTCCAAGAGCCGACCGCACAAAACCCTAAGTCATCGAGCACAAGAAAAAAATCTATATTTTATGGTAGAGTAGTAATAGAGGAATCTAATAATCCATGTCTGCCGGAAACGAAGTGGTGCATTAGCCAAAAATTAATACCACAAGTGGTTGACTCGTAGGATTAGCATTGTGTTTTCTTGCACCCAGTTTTCCATGTTTTCATACCTTTGACTGTACGGCAAACACAATGCTAAACCTACGAGTCAATCACTAGTGGTATCAATTTTTTGGCTTATGTACCCCTTTGCTTCCGGCAGAAATGGATCATTAGAATCCTTTATAGAGTTTATCAGTGTTGTCGTCACAACTCCAGAAATTGGGTCAAAACAAACCACAGAGTTAAGAAAAGGTAGAGATGAAATATGTTGTTTTATCGTGAAGCTAAAAATTCAACCCTGAAACTGATTTAAACAAGCTACATTTCGGCCCAAACACTTGCAAATCGCTTTTAAAACTTCACCCAGTTCAATGAATTCAGCCTTTGAACGATATCTGATTTCATATTGAAAGCCTTTTTGATGGTATATAGTGCATCTCTAACACACTCTAAACTCTCTCGGTTTGTATTGATCCAGTTACCATGGGAATGCGAGATTGAGTTGTCTGTGACGTCACACTGATGAGCTCTATTACTACTCTTTCATAAAATAAAGGATATTTGTGTGTGTGTGTGTGTGTGCTCGATGACATAGGGTTTTGTGCAGTCGGCTCTTGGACCATAAGCTATCTCGCAAGAACTACGTTGCTGTTTTAAGTTGAAACATACCATCATAATACAGCTAAACTATGGGCTTTCAACTTACAAATTTTTTCTTCCAGTTATGGTATATCTATATGGAAATATCTATATGGAATAATTTATAGTTCAGATATCTAAATATCAAGTTAAATTTCGTCAAACTTGCATCCAATCTATCAAACGCAAGAGTTAATATAAATCTTAAGATTGAGCAAGGTCGTAGTTAGAAGTAAATAATAGGGGGGGGGAGGGGGCAAAAAAAATTAGGGTAAGTTCATATCTTCTCTCTCACTCTGACGCAGAAAGATAAACTAGTGCATATTCACATTGTAAGTACTATGTTTCTCATAAAACTGTTGTAATAACTTCATTTTATGCTAAGAAAAGAATAGGACGATGAAAAAATTCGAGTGTATAACTAGTGTATCACGTTCGCTTCCTATGTGCAAATAGGATGAGCGAATGTTGAAACACTTATTTTAGTTATAATTTAGTATTTCCGCAAAACTGTCAAAAGGCCTCACAACGCTATTAGATTTTTGAACAGAATTTCATTTGGATTTTCGGTACATAAATTCATTTAGTGACGTTGGAATCTTTTCCAGGCGAGGTTCAAAATCTTTTAGGGGACTGAACCCTTCTAATACCCAGGGCCGTCGCTAGAAGTGATCAGTAGGGGGGGGGGGGCTCAAGAGAATGTAGGAGGGGAGGGGCTCATAATTTTTTTCTCTCTCTCTCTCTCTGGCGCAGAAAGATAAATTAGTGCATGTTCACATTGTAGGTACTATGTTTCTTGTTATATTATGGTTAAACATTCATTTTATGCAAAGAATATTTTATGATGATGAAAATTTTGAGTGTATAACAGAAGCAAAATTAAGTATCATTTTAGCTTCATATGAACAAATAGGATGAGGGAGTTTTGAAACACTTATTTTAGATACAATTTAGTAATTTTGCAAAACTGTGAAAGGGTCTCAAAACTAAATTAGATTTTTAAACAGAATCTCAATTGAATTTTCGGAACAGAAATTCATTTAGTGACCTTGGAATCTTTTCCAGGGGAGGCTCAAAATATTTTAGGGGAGACTGAGCCACTCATAGCGCCCCCTTAGCTACGGCCCTGCTAGTACCCCCCTAGCTACGGCCCCCTAGGCTATTAGATTGAGGTATCACAATCCCTGGATTAGAATATAAGAGTTATCTTGCGATGAAGGTAAAATGCAAGAAGCGTGTTTTACGGAATCTCATTATCTTATCAGTATAGAGTAACTTCAGATTTGTTGCGTGATGGCGTGCAATCTGTCGCGCGTGTAGTCAATGACCAGGGTTTGATTCCCCCCCCCCCCTCCCGAAATTTCTATCAAGATGACTATAAATATGTTACTAACTATCAGTCAACATAAACAAGATTCGAAATATATTACAATGAAGATTTAAAAATTATACTTTTATTGTTTTATTCAGTTAATATGCTGAAAAAATAATTACAATTTCTAAGAAATGTTTTAAGTTCATTTGATGTTGAAACTTTGTAACATCTAAATTTTAAAACTGTCAAATTAAAATGACTAAGCAATTGATAGCATGATACAGATTGTAAGACTTATTTAGCCCAAAACGCAGTGGAAATTATTTAGCTGTTCCGATGTAAGCTACTGGGAGATTTCCTTAGCAATAAAATATTTGCAAACATATGTGAAAATGTCAAACATTAATTGGGTCGAGACTAAAGTCAACTTATCACCGAATAATTATTTAAATAAGATTATAATTTTACTTGCAATAAAAAATACTTTTTTACTTATATTAAATTGAATTACTTGAATTCACAATAAATAGCCATAAAACTGTTAACATCCCTCAATATTCAATTGGGAGGGGGGGGGGGGATATAAAATGAGATCATGATACTAAATCCCCCTCCGAAATGTTTTCTGGCTACGGTCTTGAGTCATGTGATAGCTGAAAACGAGAATCTGACTAACTGGCTCTTTTACCGAATGGGAAACGTGTGATGCACATTAATAGCCAACTACAACCATAGCTTAATCCTTTAACCCTTTATCTACCGACGGTACTTATAAGCATAATTAAAATACCTTATTATAAAATTCTTTTAATACGTCATTTAGTTGTAATACTATTTAGAATGCGTTACAGATATATTACTTTATCTTGTTCCAAAAGCGTAATTGGTTACACAAAACAAAAATGTTTTTAAAAAGATTATTTCTTTTGCCTTTGCATCTTTTCAGCTTTCTTGTCGCTGAGGGAGGGGGAAGGGGATTTTACAATGCGGAAATATTTCTGTATTTATATTGTAAGAACATCATATTTGAACATTTTATAATTTTACAAAATGCTAAGGAAATAATTAAAAATAAAAGATTTTAGTGGAATTATAAAAATTGCACAAAATTCAATTAATCCTTCTAAATCCTTTAATTCTTTTGAAATCCTTTAAATATTCATTAAATGATTATTTAAATCTTTTAATTTAGTTTAAACAATTGGCATAAAATGCTTTAGAATGTAAAATTTTCATGAATTCATAATGCGATTAGATAAAGGGTTAACGAACAAGTCAATTCTGTGGTTGAAATGTTAAAAAGATTCACTGCCAACCTGTAAGGCATGGTGACGTCACTGCGACGTCGTTGTGAAGTTATACTGTGACTTTGTAACCATCGATTGTCGATGTGACGTCACTTGACGTCGATATGAAGTCACAGTGACTAAAATGTGAAGTAGTTATGGCCATTTTAGAGCTCGTTTGTGACGTCACATTGTGACCACTTTGTGAAGTCACGGTGTGTCAAATTTGTGAAAAATGTGTCAGTTGTGACTACTTTAACATGAACATTGTGACGAAACTGTGACAAAAGCGGCGATATTTAAATTGCCAGAAACATGTTTTTTAAAGTAAGTAACATGTTTTGAAGAATATTTGTAATTTTCTAAAAATTTTTAAGAAAGTCACATCGCAGTCACAATGTGAAGTCACAGAGTGGTGGCATTTTAGTCACAGATGTGATGTGACCATGCATGCTATGAGGGAACAAAATCTTTCATTATTCATATCATTCATACGAATTAAATATTTCCTACCGAGCGAAAAACTGAGTGATGGAGTTCCTTTACCTGCGGTCTATTCTGTTGAGTTATCTAAATGCAGACCAAATGGATCTACAAGGTTATCTGAGCGAAAAATGCTCACCGGTTGTCGTGCCCAGTTAACTTAAGGCTCCGCTGCAGTGAAATTCTCCGATCGCGAAATCCCATGTTAACCTATAGAAAATTTTTGAAGCGCGATTACTCATTGCTTAATATAATTATTAAAATATGGCTTCCATCATCTGAAAATAGACGTGAGATGCCGGTGATATGCGATTTTAAAAATTGTCTACATACATTTTATGTACATAAAAAAATCCTTATAAACTTTGAAATTTCCATTTGATGAAATTTCATCATCCATTTAAAAATACTTAAAATTTGAGTAGATAATTTTTAAAAACGCATGTCAGGTACTTTGGCATCTACTTTCTGATGGTGAAAACGAAATTTTAATAACTACATTAGATAATAAGTTATCGCACTTAAAATTTTCCCCATAGGTTAACATGGGATTTCGCGCATGGGAGATTGACTGCAGCGGCCCCTTAAACGGTAAAGCATTGGCCTTGTAAGCCAAGTATCTGGGTTCGATTCCCGGCCTGGCTAATTTTTCGCTCAGTAAAAAACTTTTAATTCGTAAATGAAAAAAAATGTTTCTTAATACCTACAGTCTGTATTATAAAATGAATATACAATTTATATCTATTTTTATATCTTAGTATATACCTATGGAATTTTGCATATTAAGTCATTATTATTATTATTTTTCACAGGTTACAGTAAAGGCAATTACTTAACATTCAAACCAGATCTGGAATACTCAAGCAGCTTTCAGTGGGCGAGACTTCGGTTTCCCAATGCATCCTACATGGACATTACTTCAACAGTCAGGAAGTGGAAAGAGAACACCACCAATGTTCTCCAAGTGGAATGTCGTGAACGACGGTGCAGAAGGGCCAAATTAGAAATAATGGCCCGAAAAACTCGCAGAAGTAAAAGATCGACTTGCAACAGAGAGTGTTGTCGAAGGCCTCTCAAAATCTCCTTTAAAGAAATCGGTTGGGACTGGATCGTGCAACCAGCTGAATTTGAAGCGTTTTACTGCAAAGGTCGGTGTCGCAATGTTTCAGATGACTTTGCCAGTACACATGCTCTGATGCAAAGTATATTGAACTATAAAGGTCGAAAAGTGACTCGGCCTTGTTGTGCACCCAGAAAGCTAAGGCCGCTGGATTTACTTCATTATAACGACAAGACCCCTCCGGAACTGGTTGTTACACGCCAAAAAGGCATGATAGTGAAGGAATGTGCTTGTGCTTAGGTGGATAAAAACTTGTTGATAAAACTTTAAATTATTTGTATTTCATCGTCTTTCGTCAAACTTCTTCAAACACAAACTGTAGAAAGCAATTGATGGTTCCAAGAAACTATGATATCAGTGATATATTCTTTTGGAGCATAAGTCAAGCTACTTTCAGTTTCATAATTAAATTATTTTACTTCCTCCATTATTTGTATATGTGAAAAGGACATTGTACAGCTTACATACTTTCTTTTTAGTATGATTTGTATATTTTTTTACAGATGCTTAGTGTCGAAATAATGTTATGGACATCTAATGACAATTAACCACCAAAGTTATTTGCCATTTATTTATATTTAAGTGTTGTTGTTAAAGTATTTGAAACTCAAAGATGTAGTATTTCGGCAGATTCAGAAACGAATCTTATTAAAGATTATTTATTTAAGTTTTATTTGGAGTTCTGTAGTTTTGCAAAGTTTCTAATGAAATTTATCAAGTGTCTATGAAAATCTATAGCACAAAGTTATTGTTATAATATATAGTTATTGCTGAATTCAACAAATCGTCGTCCTAAAATCATCAAACATAATGCTGAAAACGCAAACTATTAGAATTATTGGATTAAAAAAAGTATTATATATAACATAAATATTGTTAATTCTAACCGTAAAATTTTATATTATTCCTTTATATCAGATTTTATGCAAAAAAGAATTGCCAAATATCCCTTAAATTTGGGTTTTGAAGTGATGATTTCTTCATCTTCAAGTAATATACGAGTCACGCTATCATAAACAACAGTAAATTGAAAACTGCTTTATTACTAGTGGGAATTAGACATATGATTTAGCCCGAAAGATTAATTTTTCAGGTTTTCTTTGCCTTTTGGATACTTTATAGATATTTATATTTTAAATTTAATTAAATATCGTGCACTAGCGTTTACACTTTGTCTCATAAATCTTGTCAAAACCTATTAACAAAAATACTAAATGAGATATAGTGATAATCCCTACCAAATACAAGATATTTATAAATAGGTAACACTTCAGCCGAATAAAATTTTAAATAGTTTACCTATAACAGTTGTAAATTTCCAGATGGTTGAAAAAAACTGGGCCAGGATTCGAACCAACGATGTCTTGGC
The DNA here is from genome assembly GCA_964019185.1 of Maratus speculifer. NCBI lineage: Eukaryota > Metazoa > Arthropoda > Arachnida > Araneae > Salticidae > Maratus > Maratus speculifer. The sequence goes on from OZ025299.1 coordinate 50,365,230, forward strand.
TGAAGCCGAATATCCTCTACCAACGGAGCTCCCTGGAGAACTAATTCACTCGACCCCCTCCCCCCTTTACCCGCCCCCCCCCAGGAATTATATCTTTATCAAACTGTAATTTTATTTTTTAGAATTTATTTATTTATTTTTATTTTATTTTATTTTTTATTTATTTATTTTTATTTGTTTGGAGTAAAATACTAATTTGGTTACATTTATTTTTCGCATACTGCTTGACCAGTTTTAAAAGACCTCTCTTGGCATACTGCCAAAATAATGGACCTTTCCGAGGGTAGGGAAGCATTAGGAGGGGACGAAATTCCTCTCCATTTCCGACAAAAGCAATAGTAGGAAAAACTCCCTTTTTATTGCTCCCAGTCCTATTATCAACAATAGACTCGTCTAACTCAGACCTATTATTTACGTTACCGGTCTTTAATGCCTGACTCAGCAGTACTTTATTAATTTAAATAAAGCGAAGTCAATGAAGTATCACTTTATATAAAGCAAAACTTAAAAGAAATTGTTATTTAAAAGTATTTTATAATAACTTTTTAATACATAATGTATTCAAAATTAATAAAGTGTTGTTGTGCTAGTTCTGATCAAAGGAACGTGGGGCGCAGATAGAAATTCATTTTAACAAAACATGTGGACAATACTCTTTATTTTTTATTTTTTAGTAAACACACACTTCATTTTAAATATACTTCAAATATTGTTTCTCGAACCGTGATTATATATGATTACACATATGAAAAAGAATATGATTTTCAAAAGCGGAGGTATCCCATATTTTAGAATTAAATAAATTTATACTAATTTAGTAATGTTAATAATAACTTTTCATTTTTATAAAAAATATATAACAGACTAGAAAAAAGATAATATACCATTTTGAACAAAAGACTTTGTTACAATTAAAAATATTTAAAAATTTAGTTGGATCAAACATGATAACGATAACAAAAGACAACCTCCTCCCCCTAGAGATATTTTACGATATCATGTGCCATAACCCCTGCCCCCCCCCCCTTAAAATGATAACGTTAACCACAACCCCTAATTGGCTTTAGTTGGATAAATCAGTTCTTCAAATTTGTTCGGAATTACTCAGTTGGTAAAGCATTAGCGGCTTCAGCCAAGATATCTCTGGTTCGAATCCTCGCCCGGACTTTTTTGATCCACTTAGAAATTTATAACTGTTATAATTTATTTAATAATTGAATAATTTTGCTAAAAAATAATCTAATAGTTTAGTTATAATTTACTTCAAAGTTTTCAAATGATTATAGATCATTTCAGAATGAAAGAACTTTTTTCACATTACATATGTAAATATAGTTGCACAAATATGCATATGAACTAGTGGATCTCAAAAATTCCAATTAATACACTATATGTGTATAGGAATTTAACTTCTGTGTATGTTTTATGTTTCAAATGTTTTGTAATTACTATGTTAATATTTATTTAATGTGTTACTTGCTTTTGGAAAATGTTTTATAAATTATTTTAGTGCACATAAATTATGGGATGAATGTTTCACAATTAATATTACTACTCAGGGATTTTACTTTTTATTTTTTTTTCTGACCTCAGATACCTTTAGAATTTAATTACAGAGTTGTGAATTTAGATACGTTTTGTAAAAAGAACTATTAAAATGTTTTTTAAATGTACTTAGTACAATTTTATTTTTTAAATTGGTTGGTGAAGCAAATATACAGCTTCTTACAATACTAACTAATAATTTTTTATTGAATAAACATTAGGCTGGGCCGAAAAAGTTTAAAAATTGTCTTTGAAGTCGTAATTCCTTGGAAAAGTCGCCAATTTGGGAGACTAAAAACTGGCTAAAAAAGAAATAAAATCGGTTTATATTTTCCATGTGCTGTAAAGTTTGTCGAAATGTGGAAAAATTCACGTTATTACATTTTTTTAAAAAATTGGCTTCTTCACGAATGTACTAGCTGAAACTCTTATGTATTCGAATAACAAAACATAATGGTGCAATATTATTTAAATCCACCAACATCTTCAGGGATAAGTTTAGGAAATTTTTAGGTCCTTTAAAGGACCCTTCACAAAATAATTTATCCCCAAACGGGACTCTTCACAAAAAACTTTATACCAAAAGAGGACCCTTTACAAAATTAGTTCTCTCTTACCCTCATAGCATGCATGGTCACATCACATCTGTGACGAAAATGCCACCACTCAGTGACGTCACATTGTGACTAAGATGTGACTTTCTAAAATTTTTTTCACGGTTCGTCACAATGTTAATGTCAAAGTAGTCACAAATGACACATTTTCACAAACTGGTCACATTGTGACGTCACAAAAAAGATCTAAGACGGCCATAACGACTTCACATTTTAGTCACTTTGACTTCACATCGACGTCACGTGACGTCACATCGACAATCGATGGTCACAAAGTCACAATGTGACTTCACAACGACGTTGCAGTGACGTCACCATGTCTTCCGGGTAAATACACCTTTTACAGATTTTTTCATCCTTCAAATTAAACTTTTCACAAATTTAATCATTTAAAATTAAAATCTGACCTGTAAATAAACAGTTGAACTCACCAAAGAACATTTTACTTATTGTTCATTACATTGTTTCAATTTAACATTTTTATAACATTTAATTGCATTACATTTTGCTTTTTTACGTATGAATGATAGAACCTGGATTTAAATTCACCTGAGTTGAAAATTTACAAAATTATAACTAGAATTTTTACAAATATAAGAAAAATTTCACATTTTCACAACCCTGTGAGAAAAGTCAGGACAGACCCCTGATCTTTCAGTCGCGCATGTGCTTTAAAGTTGTAAAGAGCTATTGCACTTAAAAATTGATAAGCTAAATAAGGTAAAATATTATCGTAAAAATGTGATTCTTATCAAAATTTAAAGCACATACACTACAGGAAGATGTTGGTGAATTTAACATTATTTCAACATTATTTTTTGTTATACAGAGTGTTTTTTCTTTTTAACCGACACTATCAGAGCCGCCGCTAGTTCGTTTCAATAACTGAAATGACAAAAAAAAATTATAAATGGACTAATAAAACCATGGGTAAAAAGATTCCAACAAAAAAATAATAATAAATAAGATTTCCAATCACCACGATAGCGGAAAATTTGACGCTGTTCATGGAAAGAAAACATCAGAAACAGACAAAATTAACCCATTAACGCCCGAATTATTTTCTTCTCTAAAATTTAAATTTTGTACTTCCCACCACTTTTATAAGCAAATTAACTTTTATCTAAATTTATCGAGGATTTTGGCTCGTGTGATAAGGTATATATTTATCTTCCTCTTAACTGGTGGGGAAACCGCTTTCTTGCTGCTTTTGTAACCGTCCTCAAAAAAGGACGCTGGGCGTTAATGGGTTAATAAATTGAATAAAATGCCATGTTTTATTCATCATATTCAATTTCTCGATGAGGAATTCGACCACATTCAATGTGACCACCTTTCCCTTGCACCACACCTTGCATTCTTTGTAAAACATTTTCGAAGGCTGAGCCTAACATGTCATATGGAATAGCCCTTACTGGTGATTGGAACTACTTTTTTTTTCCTTGGAATTTTTTTTCCCTTGGTTTCATTAGTCCCCTTATAAATTTTAAAGCAGTTCCGGTTGTTAAAATTAGCTACAAAGAGCTCTAAATAGTGTCAGTAAAAAAAAACACCCTGTGTATAAGAATTTCATTTATTACATTCGTGAATATCTGAGATGACAAATATAATAATTAATAAAAAAATAAAATAATACTATTAAATTAAAAAAATAATTGAAATATTAAATATTAAGTAATATTTTAATAATAATTAAAATATTAATTAATCAAAAAACTAAATTTTATTTTTATTAATTAAAAATAATGTGGCTAATTTTGGGGAAAAAAAGTAATAATGTGAATTTTTCCACATTTCGGGCAAACTTCACAGCGCATGCGCGACCGGAAGGTACATACTAATTTATTTATTTTTTTTTTACCCAAATTTTAGTCTTCCGAATTTGCAACTTTCTTCGGTGTCATAACTTGAAAAACTATTTTTGAATTTTTTCGGCTCACTCTAATAAACATATAAACACTAGTAATTTTTGAGAAAAGAAAATTTAACTGGTTTTTCCTTAACTTATTACATTGGTAAAAGTATTAGGCAAAGTGATTCTGCACAACAAAGTGTTTATAGCAATCCTAGCAATTGTTATCCTGTTAATGTTTAAAATGTCGCTCATTTTGATACGTAATTGATGATCCTGTATTAAAATATTTGATGTGTCTCTGTAAAAAAATAAAAATAAAAACTTTATTCAATATACGACGACTATTTTAAAAACGTATAGTAGTACTGTGTACCTTAACAATATATTAAAAACTCGTGATGAATGTTCCAATTTTCAAGAAAATTAGAGTTTAGTAAAGTGAAAAAAGGTAACATCAAGTAAACAAACGTACTGTTTCTCGATCCTGATGAAAGTTATACAGGGCCACCCACCGAAACGTATCATATCCAAAATAAATAAATAAATTTAATGAAAATTGAAGGATGCGTTCACAAGTTTGGATTACATAAAAAAAGAATGGTATAAATTTCTTTTGTTCAAAGTCGATTGACTCCATTTCTGCTTTATATAAATCTTTGTAGAAGACAAAATATACAGCGATCACTACTCTAAATTCAGCAAACAAAAACAGTCGTAATACCAATTTGCATTTGTTTTATATCAGTAGCCAGATAAATACAATTTAGTAACAATGAATTTGAATTAATGTTTAAAAAAATATATCGGCTATTTATAGGCTTAGGTTAGAATAAGTTGTAGAATTTTTTAGTTTCTGTTTTATATAAAGCTTTTGTGAAATCTAAAATATACAGGCTCTACCTAAATTCAAGAACCTCTCAAATAACTTTTGAATGAATAAAGCTAGCGAAGTGTCTGCTTCGAATAAAACTACTATGCACTATCATATGTTGATATGTATCCACCATAAGCGACAATACACGTGCACGCAGCCGGTTGTTGACACCTTCAAAACACTTAACATAGTTTTTTTAATAAAATAAATTGTACAGGTTTCATGTATTATATTTATTAGTAAATGTACATTTCTCTCATATTGTTGCATTTCTGCACGCTATTTAGTGCATATTTATACGCCGGCGATTGGAAATAGAAAAACTTCTAGTTCAATGCTTTTAATAAAGTTATTTTACCTGAAATATATTATTTCATACCAAATCGAGAAAGCTCTATATTTTTAGTTGACTTTGTTTTTCGCCATCTCTCATAGTTTTCGAGATAAGTTGAATAACTTCCAAATTTCACCTCTTGAGGCGCTGCAGTTTTTCTCATATGATAGCACAAATTCGTTTAAATTATTGGTGGACACTCTAGATTTATCTGTTCAGAGATTATTTGAATGCTTTTTGACTTTAGTTTTTACACTGCATAATAACACTGTTTAGTGAAGAAAAGGGAAATTCGCCCTATATTTCTAACCCCCTTCCTTGAATGATTTGAAAACATAAACATGAAAACCCTCCATCAATGCTTGATGTGACATTGCTTTGAGGCCTATAGCAGCTATGGCTATCGCCTCGAATGATCCATTACACACAGACAATACAGAACTATTTTTATTTCGCATATCCATTACATATTTATTTCATTTCAAAGGGACAACACACCATCCATGCAGGGCCGTAGCTAAGGGGGCGCTATGGGCGGCTCAGCCCCCCTAAAATATTTTGAGTCTCCCCCCCCCTGGAAAAAGTTCCAAGATCTCTAAATGTTTCGAAAATTCAAATGAAATTCTGTTCAAAAATCTAATTTAATTTTGAAACCCTTTCACAGTTTTGCAGAGTTACTAAATTGTATCTAAAATACGTGTTTCAACACTCCCTCGTCCTATTGGTACATATGAAGCTAACAGGATGTTTAATTTTGCACCAGTTATACATTCAAAATTTTCATCATCATATACTTTTCTTAGCATAAAATGAAATTATTACAACAGTTTAATGAGAAACATGGTACCTAAAATGTGAATATGCACTAATTTATCTTTCTGCATTAGAGAGAGAACAAAAAAATATGAGCCCCCCCCCCCCTATCGTACACTTCTAGCTACGGCCCTGCATCCATGTCTTACCCGGATTCGAATCAGGACCCCTCAGCGTGGCAGTAGCTGTCGCTACTGATCACGCCACTGGGGCGACTCTATCTTTGTTGAAGGGTTTATTGTATCTATGTTGCGGGATATTAGAATGAAAGGATATTATTACCATTTTCGGCTAGATAGAAAGTTTTAATGCTCCCCCCCCCCTCCCATTTGCAAGACGTCAAAGGTGCAATTAAACATTTCTTCGATCTCCATTTCTTGTAAAATATATAACAGTTCACAATATTTTCGAAGATTATTTTCATAAACATAAATATTTTAAAGGGATTCTTGTAAAAAAGAGAAGACCATGAACTAAAATCTATGAATTTGTTTAACATTAGTAAATTTCTAGAAGCTTCAAATAAGCGAATCCAAAATTGCAGCTACTTTCGAAATGTATTTTTTGCGTTATGCTTTAAAAAATGCCCACATTGTAAACTATCCTGCAACGATTAAAAAAAAAAAATTAATCTTACGAATTCCAGACATTAAATTTTCATAATCAATAAACCATTTGACTTATCGTTTAGCATCTAAAAATAAAATGCACCGAAAATTCCGAATATGATGTTAAAATTGGGTGTTTGTATTGGTAATTTCCGACTTTTCAATAATTTCTATAGAGATGACTTCCTGAGCTTGTTTTTACATAAATTAAAAAACGTAAATATCCTAACAAACTGGGGTGTATCATTTTTACACAGGGCGATTCATAAAAAACATTGCCCCTAGAGGCATACTTCCAATTACAAAATTCCATAAAAAAGGTGCAAAATGTAATAGCATAAGTTGCAATCCCATGGGATTTTATGCGGGTTTCATATATATATATATGTGTGTGTGTGTGTGTGTATATATAAACATTCTAATTAAAAAATAGCCCATATCAGCAGGTCTTTACCGTCAATACCAGTCATTAATCTGCAAATATCAGAAATTTTCTTTTAAAATAGCATTCTACTATTAAAGAAAAAAAAAATCCTGTTTCGCTTTACTTTGATCAAAATAGCATTAAATTGATTTAAAATGGAATAAGTAAATTTTAAGAAAAAGAAGTTATTTTTTCTATCTGGGAATTAATGAAATTGTTAATTCCAAAAAGATAAGAGTCCGAGCCCGCCACAGACAGAAGGCTGACTGATATGATATAAGAATGCAGCACGCCCCTTTCTCTGTCTGAGCCAATCTCATCTCTAGAGCATAGCAATAATTTAGAATTAAAAGATTAACATTTCGAATAACTGGAAAAATTTTTAGCACAAATGATTTGAAATTTGGTGTCTGGGCAAAATAGTATTTCGAAAATTTTGGCTGCTCAAATCAGCTCAAACTTTAATATGTAGATTGTCCCTCACCCCCAAAACTTAATTCGTACATATTATCTAATAATCTCCTATAAATTGGTACTTTTCATTTTTTTTCCTATTATAAAGTGCTCAAACAAAAACAAATTTTTTTAAATTTATTCTTACAGTAGTACATTTGTGTTTAAGAGCCATTATTTTGAAATTCAGACAAAAAAGTGATATTTTGATAGTGGTATTTTTAAATGGCTTGATATTTTTTTATGTTGAAGTAAATCATATTTAATGAATAATCTGCCATTTTGATGCCCTGAAAAAATTTCGTAATCCCTATAGAAAATATCAAATTTGAAAGTTATGAATGCCATTTTTGTGAAAAATGAACTGCCAGTATGTTTGAAGTGCTATACCTCTGGCAAGAAACAATATCCCAAAATTCTTTTGGCATAAACTACTAGTATAACAGTGCCTGTTTATTAAAATTTGTTTCCAGGGGGCATTGTTATTTTTACATTGTTATGTTGCCACAAAGTATAGTCAAAATGGCATTTTTGTCCATTTTCAACACTTAATATCTTATTTAAGCAATAGCACCCCAGACTTTTTCTTGTAGAATGTGAAAGTGCACTATTAGGACAAGCTAAATAATACAATACTGCACGGAGATATTGTTTCTATTAATAGATATAAGCTGTTAAGTATTCAAAATTTTCGAAAACTGCAACATTTAAAGTAATGTTATTTCAAAAAAGCGCCACAGTTGAATGAAACCAAATATATATCGCAGTAGTTGACCATATGCAGTAGCGCAAACTTTTGAAAAATATTGGGTGGGTTTAAAAAAATTGATTAAAACAACACATTTTTTTTTTCTTAGTGGAGAAAGAATGGAGAGGAGCGAGTGACTAAAGAGGATTTGAAATTACATTGTCTTTTTTCTAAGCAATTTTTTAAATTATTATATTTTATAAATAATCTTTATTAAATTATATTCTTACAAGTTCTTTATAAACACATTAATATCTATTTTAACCCTTTCGGGTCTGGTGTACTATTAATAGTACATGTATTTTTAATGGGATATTATTTTGTTTTAAGAAATACTTTTGCTACTATTTAAAACTAATAATGTTAGTATTATGTCCATGCATTTACTACATGACTTCATTTATATTTAGGTATTTAATAATAACAAAAATAATAATTATTTGTTTATTTTTCTTCGCGCCGTTTGTGATTCTATGATTTTAAACATATATTTGAATCTTTAGATTTAAAATTAAAGTTATTTTCCTGAAAGAATCTTGTGTAATAAAGCACTAAAAGTATTAGAAATTTGTAATATAAGTTAAATCTTATTGTAATACCACATTTTCTAAATGTCTCCAAAAATTCTTCCTTAGCCTGTTGTCACATAACTATGAATCCAATAGTACATAAAACAATTACATTCGTTATCGTTAAGACAGTGAAATATTCGTTAAATACTAATTAATCTATTCGTATAGCTTGTGTTAATGTTATTAACGTAAAAGTAATTTGTCTAAAAACTGAAAAAAAAATTCAGACCCGAAAGGGTTAAATAACATTGGGATTGCAAACTATTAAAAGTGCAAAAAACTAAATGCAAAGAAAAGCATACATTTTAGTCACCTATGTGAGCCATTGAAACAGATGTCAATAGAGGCAAGAAATTTGTTTTCCGGAGAAAAGTTAACTTTGCATCTGCTGAAGGGGTTTTCAGTGAGTAATTTATGGCCTTACTATTTTTCAAACAAAATAGTTTTGTTTGAAAATAACAAAATTATTTGGGAACGTTAATAAAACCAAATTTCATTTCAGCGATTAAATAAATAAACAATAAATTCCAAATTGAATCAATTTAAATTAGGTTGCCGGAGAGATCAAATTATTGACCCATGGGCCCATATAAGTTGGCGCCATTGAACATATGTACAAAAAACATGGAAAAGAAAAAGTGAGGTCTCGTGATATTTTTAAGGGAAAAAAAAAAAAAAAAGGCAAAAGTTACAAGAAAAGCAATTTCCATGATCACATTTTTCTTCTAAGAGAAAATGAGACATTTCATTTCTCTTTCGTAAGGGGGAAAAAAGGGATATTTCATTTTTTCATAGGGAAAAAACATAGAAAGAGGAAAGAGAAATAGGGTTTTTCATTTTCTGATAGGGAAGAAATGTGATAAAATTTTATGCGACATTGTTTATTTGAAAATTTTGCCATTTTTTAAATAAAAATATCAAAAGACCCATTTCTTTTTCTTTTCCATGTCTTTGTACATATGTTAACCTACTAAATAGTACAGTTTGTTTCATTCAACCGTGACGCTTTTTTGAGATATGAGTAATTAAAACGTTGCAGATTTTGAAAATTTTTAATATTTAGCAGATTATTTTTGCTAAAAGAAATAATATCCCCGTAGAGTTCTATATTATTTAACTTGTCTTAGTAGTACACTTTCATATTCCATAAGAAAAAGTTTGGGGTACTATTACTTAAATAAGATATGTGCGGAAAATGGACAAAAACGTTATTCGTGATTGCATTTCGTGGCAAAATAACAATGCCACATGGAAACAAATTTTAATAAGCAGTTAAACTAGCAGTTTATGGCAAAAAAATTTTGGGATGATGTTGCTTGCGAGAGATATAGTGCTTCAAACATACCAGCATTTTTCATGAAAAATGGCATTCACAAACTTCAACTTTGACATTTTCAATAGGAAAGAGAAAATTTTTTCAGGGCTTCAAAATTGTACATTATTTATTAAAAATAATCTACTTCAACATAAGAAAATAAAAAAATACAACTATTTCACTTTGATTTTCAAAATAAAGGCTCTTAAAGCTTAATATTGATTAAAATTTGCATAATATTAGCACAGTATTTTACCAAAATTATGCTAATAACATTAATAAATGATAGAAAATGAGCAGGGCTGACGAGTTTCCAAAAAAATCTTCCTAACCATTTTTCTTTTTTTCAGCCAGCAAGATGCAACATACAATAGAAAACTATTGTGACAAAATTTACAAAAGTAATACATTACAACAGAGCTATTTCATAATAGCATTAAAAATAATAGTCGGATGTGGCAATCCCAAAACTTTCTTCCATCTCAAATATGTTAATACTTCAAAATTCACTAACACAGAGCCAAAGTTAAATGACAATCGTGAGGATTCTAAACTCAAAAAATTCCGTGCATTAGTTTTCGAAATACGTCTATTGGGGATATCAGGAAAATTGCAATATAAAAGCGGCACATGTTTTGGGCGATTTATACCAAAACATGAACAGTAATAATATTTATTAAGCTATACTTGAATCTGAAGTTTTATGAAAATTCGTGAATTAGTTCATCAGATAGAGTTATTGCAAAAATTCAGTATAGCAGTGCCACATGCAAGGAGATTGACACCAAAATGTAAACGAAACTAGTTCATACCGCGGATTTACTGAATATGAAGTTTGATGAAAACCCGTGCATTAATTTTTGAGACAGAGTTATTGCGGAAATCATGAAAATGCAGCACAGTAGCGCCACCTGTTAAACGATTTACACCAAAATGTAAAAACATCAATTCACGTCAAGGACCAACCGAGTCTGAAGTTCGATGGAAATCCGTGCATTAGTTATTGAGATATAGCTGTTACGTAAACCGTAAAAAAATGCAGCATAGCAGCACCACCTGTCGAGCTATTTACACCAAAAATTAATCAGCATCAATTTATACCAGGGACTAACAAAATATAAATTTTTATCAAATTCCGTACATTAGTTCTTGTGCTAGAGCTATTGTGAAAATCGTGAAAAATGCAGCATAGCAACGCCACTTGTTTTGAGATTTGTACCAAAATGTAAACATCAACTCATGTCAAGTACTAATTGAATGTTAAGTTTGGTAAAAACCCATGCTTTATTTATTGAGATATAGCGGTTGCGTAAATCATAATAAATTCAGCATAACAGCGCCACCTGTTGAGCGATTTACACCAAATACTAATCAGCGTCAAATTATACCAGGGACTGCCAGAATATGAATTTTTGTCAAATTCCGTGCATTAGTTCTTAACATAGAGCGCCCACAAAAGTTATGTCACATACAGACAGACATTTTCTAAAAACATGTTTTTTTGGAATCTCTGACCCCTAAAACTTGTAAATGCGTCAAAAACCGAAATTCGAAAATCTTCACGTACCCAATACTTTTTTTCTTGTAAAAATAGAAGGATGTAAAAAAGTCTTCAATAAATTAAGAACAACATACAACAGAGGAAATTTAATGCAAGCATTTGCTGCCATCAATACTAAAAACATATGAAATATGGCCAAAGACTAAAAATCATAAAAATTCGCTTATATATTTTTGATAGCTGGCAATTTTTTAAAGTCTGCTTAAAAATTCACTTGTCTCATCAGAAAATCCACTCAGCAATGTTGAGTAAATTTATATACATTAAAATCTGTTCAAAAATTTCTCATTTAAGTAGTTTGCATTTTCAATTCCCATTTTAATCTTACAAATGTTAAAATATTCCACTGGAAAAGTCCAGTTCCAATCTCTTTCTGGCTTAAAAATTTTTCTTTCATTTCCCATTTTACTTTCAAAGTACATTTACTTAGCTCTTTGGTTTATTAATTATTTTTTTTTCTGCATTGAATAAGTGTTTTTCTATATTCTCCACAATTTAAAAAACTCAATATTAGGATTGAAAACAAATGAGGAACCCAGAAGTCAAGGGGTATTGAAAAAAAAAAAAAAAATTAACAAAGTGCACAGACAACCTAGAAATATTTTTCTTTTTCTCTTTTCAGGTAAAGAAATATAAAGGATTTTCTAATAATGTGCTGCATTTAAAGGATAAATTGCCGAATAATAATCAATATTGATTTATTATGAATTTAAAGAAAATTATATTCTTTTTTTTTTTTTTTTGCAATTTTTGAAATAAGAGGTAAATGACCACAATGAAACATGTGGCAGTTTCCTATTTCAACTCAGTTAATTATTATTGATGTTCAAATTTAACGTCGTCTTTAAACCCAGTTTACTCCAAATTGAATTTTTGTCACTTGTACCTCTTGGCTTTTGAGGTTGTCAAATGTGGTCACCTTTATTTTGCTTTGATATTGGTTTCAGTCGTACAACTAATGGTGTTGTCCTAAAAACAACAGAGAGTATATGCTCTAAGCAGAGGGTAAACACTCAAGGGCAGAGAGTATACCCTAGATTATATATACTATATCTTTCTTGGAAAACAGAGGGTATATGCTTTTCCATAAAAAAATCCAGAGGGTATACCACGTATACCCTCCACTACATCCCTGCATACAACTGTCATAGAATGTGAAGAGAAGATGAGTATCTTGTCACAGTAACAATAGTGACTAGTAGGGCAAACACTTATGCACTGAAAAAATACCCAGAGTAAGTTCTTTAAATTGAATAGTTGTTCTGCTTTACAATTATCTCCTACACTTTTCTAGGAATGGAATGTACCAAAGCTCTGTTTCATTCATTCATTTCAAATTTTTTTAAGTCAGTGTGAAGTGTAAATCGTCAAATCTCGCTAAAAACTCATGAACAAAGAAATCATTTTTCCTCTTAAAATGTCGTTCAAAGCAATTAAAAGAAAACCCTTGTCTATTAAACACAAAATCGAAATTTTTATACAAGTTAATAGCAACTGAAACACAACAAGTGTAAAAACTGCAAAGAAGTTCGACACACCAATGGCTACAATGAATGGAATTATAGCAAAAAATGATATCTTATTTTAAAATCTTCTCATAAATCTAAAAAAAATTTTAATGTGAAAAAGGGAAAACAGGTAGTTATGGAAGCAAACATGTTAATTTGATTCAAATAAGCAATATCCACCAGTGCTCCTAAAAGGGATCTCTAAAGAGAAAGGGCTGAAGAAATTGCCCTCCCCCCCCAAAAAAATGAAGATTGAATTTGTCCCTGCAAAGAATGTAAAAAAGAAGGAATAGAATGTAATAAAGAGAAAGATTCAGCTACCATTTTATAAAAGGCAAGATCAAAAGTGTTGATCCACAAGAAATTAAAGAATGAAAGTAAATCTTACCAGATTTGATAACAATCTATTATCCTAAATATAATTTCAATGTAGACAAAACCAGATAAAACATATGCATATAAATGGAAGTAAAAGAAATAAGGAACAAACAATTTTTTTTACTGGGTGCTGAGGTGGATAGTTATGAAAAATAGCAATTTTAGTTGGGAAATCAAAGGAACCCAGATGTTTTCATATTATGAAATCCATGCCTGGTGATTATGAAAGTAACAAAACTGCATGGATGACAATAAGAATTTATAAAGTTTAATTGAAAATATTAAATACTAAAATAAGAAATAAGCTAATACAGTCGATTCCCTCAAATCCGCACAGCTTGGGACCAGAGGTTTTGCAGATTTTAGAGCTTGGTTGATTTCTGGTCATTGCTTTGTTTACATTTTTTTCAACAGTAATTTGAATGTAATTAATAATGCATTTAAAATTATAATGAGTGCTTACAATATATTAAATTATTAAAATATTAAAAGCAAAAGCCAAGTTAATAATCAATAAAGTATGATTAAACATTCATTATACAGATGAAATGTATTTTTCCTAAATTATTCAATGAAACTTGCCTCATAAAGGTACATTACTAATTCACATCGAAATCATAAAATAAAGAAGTTTTATTTCAGGTTTAGCCAGATTTAATAACCAAAAAAAGCTTGATTAATACATAAATATATTTGTTAAGAAGATTGCGATTACCAGTGATATCAGGAATAGCTTGATTTTTTTCAAAAATAAATTTATTCTTCCTTCATGAAAAAACAAATTCAATAATATTAACAAAAACTACAAATTAAAAAATATATAAGGAATTTATATCAAATTTAAAAAGTCAAATTTTGTCCCCATATCTGAACTGAATGTTTTGTTGTTTATATCCATAAATTAGGAGCAGATTTTAGAGAGTTGTGCATTTTAGGGTTGCAGATTTGAAAGAGTCTACTGTATCATCTTCATAGAAGACTGCACCATCCATTCCAAAGAGACAAATATACTTTAGTTACATAAATGAGCATTTTCTCCCATTGATCTTGAGTTCCATTTCACAACCTAAGATCAAGGAGTTCTTAAGCAACACTATGACAAAACAGCTAGTGAAAAAATTGATTGAAAACCTAGATAAGAACAGAGAACTTTGAAAGGTGAATATTTTGGAATCAGTTAACTTTGTTTTATCTGCATGGGAGTTAATGACATCATTTGTGCTTGGAAATATTTTTTCTTCAAAAGAAAGATTTTTTTAATAGAGAAAAAATAGAATACAGTAGAAGATCTTTATAATGTAATTCTCCACATAACGCACAACTTCTCAGATGTAAACAATAAATTTTGCAGTGAAGAAAAACCTCAATTCCTAGATTATAAAAAGTTCTACTCTCTAGAAAACTAAATTTTATACACAAGTTCAATTTAATCTCCTTAATTTAGATCGTTATAATAACAATAATAAAAAAATAAATGCTATTACAATAATTGTTTTTGAAAATGAGTAATATAAGGAATGATTTGAGTCCAGGTGTATTTGGACCATTTTTAAAAAGTATATTTAACAATATGTGGAATGATTTATTAAAAAATTTATAATTGGGATAAAGAATGCAGTATAAACATAGTCTAAATTATTTTGATATATTACAGACATATTTGTCTATATGGGGTAAATTTAATGATGTGTTACATGTGATCCATATAATGCAAAATTCTATGTAACACACAACATAAAGTTTTTAGGTATGCGTTATATAGATCTTCAACTATAATATGAATTGGACATTGAAGATGACTGGAAGGCACTACAAAGGATAGATTGTCTTGTTGGAAAAGTGAGTGCCAGTGACAGTAGATGATTAGGTATTCCTAGCAGTGCCTGATTACCGCACAGGCCAACTAGGCTATGGTCTTGCACACACTGATGAAAGAGGTCTAATTTTAATAAAACGATTTAGAAAAAAATCTTAAAATTTCAGCTTTCTGCAATTATTTTCTCAAAACCCCCAAAATACTTTTGATTAAATTGACAATCATATGATAATCTAATAATAACCCTTGGAATATTCCAGGGGAGAAAAATCTAGCTATCATTTTGGTGCAAAGAGGCCCTGAAAAGCTGTTGGGCCTTGAGCCCTTTCAACATTAATCGGGTTCTTATTCCCAGGTGAATTGCTTACACTGGATGATATTTGTGAGATTACAGAAGCTAAAGAACAAATGAGTGAAACTGATGAAGCGGTAGTAAAAATTCTTAGTTTTTTGTAATCTGTGAGTGTTAAATATCCTGATAAAATAATGGTGTGGTCTGTCATAAGTGCTAAAGGGGTTGGATGCCTGTACATTGTCCTGGAAACCATGAGAAAAGACAAGTACCGGCAAGTTCTGGAAACACAGCTGCCGCAAATTAAAGAATAGTTCCCAGGTGGTAAAGAGTTCATATTTATGCATGATTCATTGCCTTGTCATACAGCTAGAAGCGTTACAAAGTTTTTGGCAGACTACAAAATCACAGTTTTACCTTGGCCTGGATATTCTCCTGACATGAACCCCATAGCAACCTTATGGAAGATCACCAAGGCAGAAATCACCAAAGATATGACTACAAACAAGGCACAACTCATCGAAATACTAATAAATGTATGGCATCACAACCCTAAAATAAAAGAAAGTGCGAGAAATTGCATAGAAACTATATCACGACCCATTGAAGTACTCCTCGAAGTCAAAGAAAATGTCACCAAATATTAATATTCTTTAACATTGGTAAATTGACTATTAAATATTTTTTCATATAATATTGCATAAATACTTAATCTATAACAATAAAGCTTTTTAAACTCAAAAACAGTGTTTATTTTTAAATTATATCCTAATATTGTACAAAAAAGCTATACTTCATGACTGTCCTTTATAATTTGGCAACCCACTATAAATACACTGCTCAAAACAATTAAAGGATATTGCAGTTTTAGGTGGATTTTGTATCTGGGAAACTTTTTAGCTGATTGATACATGGTCGACAGACATAGTAGGTTATATGAGAATAAATTACACATGTTTGGCAGAAAAAAATGCATTTTATTGCACATTTGTGTACAAAAGGAAAAAAACACAATTTGTGCATATGAGAAAAAAAGAATAAGAAAAGGTGTTTTCTTCAAAGAAAATCATTTTTAGTAGGGGGTATGGTTTCCACGGGCGGCCAACAACGTTAAACACCATTGAGGCATGGACTCAATGAGGCTATTAATGATGAGTTGGGGTATTCTGCCCCACTCTTCCAGAAGAGCTCTTTCCAGTTCTTGGAGAGTTTGTGGGGGTTGTTGGCAGCCAGAAACTCGTCTTCCTAGAGCGTCCCAAACGTGCTCGATTGGATTCATGTCTGGAGAACACGCTGGCCATTCCATTCAAACAATTCCTTCCTCGAAAAGGAAATCCTCCACCAGGTTTGCACGATGTGGCCTGCAGTTATCGTCCATTAAAATGAAGTTATCTCCGATTGCTGCAGCGTAAGGGACTACAATAGGTCTGAGGATCTCATCCCTATATTGGCGACCAGTCAGAGCTCCATCTCGAATGATGTAGAGGTCAGTGCGCCCGTCAATGGAGATGCCACCATACACCAACACTCCTCCACCGCCAAATCTGACACTTTCGTGCACAAACGCAGGATTATTCCTACTGCCACGGTCCCTCCAGATGAAAATATGCCTATTATTCGAATGCACAGAAAAACGGGGCTCGTCAGAAAACAGAATATTGCTCCATTCATTTCTCCTCCAGTTGACATGCTCGGTTGCCCACTCCCTGCGGTCGCGATGATGCCTTGATGTTAATCTAACACATACCATCGGTCGGCGAGCATACAGACCTACAGCATGGAGCAGGTTTCGGACAGTCTGAGTCGAAATCGTGGTGCCTGTAGCCGAGCGAAGGTGTTGTTGAAGAGTAGCGTTCATGTTTCGGTGTCTCCGAGCTGTTAACGCTAAATACCGATCTTCATTGGGTGTTGTTGCCCGTCTATGACCTTGCCCTGGTCTTCGGCCTGCACATCCACTCTCCAAAAAACGGTTCCAGATCCTGGAAATGACACTTTGTGACACTCCAATGGCTTGCGCTACTTCGGCTTGAGTTTTGCCCCCTTCTAACCTACCAACAATTCTCCAAGCTTCTGAATCTGTCAAATGACTTCACTGAGACATCGTACTCATCGAAACAAAGCAATCACTGAATGCCGATCATCCTTGTCTTCATTCTCTTTTATCCAGTTGAAAGTCAAATTTCATTCGCTGCCGCTGAAGCGACGTTTTTGACGTCGAACTCAAAATTTGCATACTCCACAGTTTGAGAACCAGAAAAATTTGCATTTGTGATTCTCCTCTTCTATTTTCTGCAAAAAAAAATTTTGCTTATATCTTTATTTTATATAAAACTTCAAATATCCTGTAATTGTTTTGAGCAGTGTATTATTAATTTCTGAATTCTTTAGCACATGGCACCAAATTAAATGCAAAGAATGCAGAATGATTCTCAATTCAATATGGACTAAATAAGATAACATCAGAAGCCAAGGGAAACAAACAAGCAACAAAAATTTGATTTGGAGTAAGATGAGTTTAAAGATAATTGATGTTAAATTGGAACATCAATAATAATATCCTGAATTGAAATAAGAAACTGCTGCTTGTTTCATTGTAGTCTTTGAACTTTTATTTCAATAACTGTAAAAAAAAAAAAAAAATTAATACAATTTTCTTTAAATTTATAATTAATCTACACTAATTATTATTTGGCAAAAATGGTTCATCACTAGAAGGCAGCATATAATTAGAAAATAACATATAAACTTTACCTAAAAAGGAAAAAATGATATTTCTAGGTCGTCTGTGCAGTTAGTTCATTTTTTAAAAATTTTGTTGCTTATACCAATTGGCTCTGGGGTCCACATATTTAAAAGCCTACCAAGCTAGACAGGATACTTACTTATATGTTGTAACTACAATAAAGCAACACATACAAGATATTTGAACTACTATAATCTTCCACATAGAATAATGCAGAGATGCAGAAAATTTTTTACTCCCTACATTTTCCTCAATCCTCGTGAGAATTTCCAAAATTTTTACGGTATGTTATAATGTAATATGCATTACTGGTAAATGATTCATTACCGTAGGCATAGAAAATTCATTTTTCCAATATTTTTCAATTTCTACATGGCAGGGGTAATTCTAATTTAAAGTGAAAAAAGTAAAAAAATATCTGAAATTCACAGCAAATTTTCTCAAAAGTTACATCAAAATGGCAGAAGGCGAGGTTTTTTTTTTTTTTTTTTTTTTTTTTTTTTTAAATGAAATTTGAGATTTTACCTTCTTTTGGCAAAATTCACGGTTATATCAGACTTTTTTATGAATCTGGCAGTTATTTTGAGTTTCTTACGATCTTTTCGCTATTTCGCCCTTATGATGAAATTCATGGTTCTTTTGCTATTTTTTAAAGAAATTTGCTGTTTTCTCGCGACTTATTTACGAAATTTGCAGTTTTTTCACGATCTTTTTACGAAATATGCTTTGATTTCGCGAAGTTTTGACGAAATTTACATTTATTTACGATCTTTTGACTAAATTTGCGTTCATTTTGCAATCTTTTGACAACATTTACAGTTATTTATGACGTTTTGATGAAATTTTTGGTTATTTTGAGATCGTTTTACTAAATTTTCGTTCATTTTGAGATCTTTTGACTAAATTTTTGTTCATTTTGCGATCTTTTGACGAAATTCGTGGTTTCTTTTGCATTCCTTTTGACAAAATTTGCAATTATTTAGCGATCTTGCGATGAGATTTGCGCTTCTTTGCTAACTTTTGAACAAAATTCACAGTATTTTAATCTGAGATATATGACAGATTCTTTTTCCAGTTTTTGGAACCGACTATCTTAAGTTTTTAGAAAGTTCGAAACAGAATCACTCCTTGTTGTACACACAGTGCATGTATTATTTTGAAATCAATTTTGTGAAGATCTACATACACATCTTTTTATTTGTAGTGAAATTTTTCTATCTCAGGGAATTATGGAATTTGACACTAAAATTCAAATCAACTATATATGTTTCTGCAAAATTTACCCAGGTGGTTAAAATTTTCCTTGATCGGCAGATTGGATATATTCTGCAGCCCTGGAATAATGTACCAATAAATTTTCAAATCTTATATTTTATTTATCAGTTTATTTTTAATAATAAAAAAGGCCTACTCTGTTCCCTTTCATTTTTATGTTTCATTTGTAAAATTTGAAACACTGATTTTTTTTTCTTTGATCCTTTAACTGTTTATCAGATATATTCATGATTTTTCTGCGATTCCCCTCTCAAGTCTCTTCATTTAAAGGCTATTGTTTGAGATTCAATAATACAATTTTATATCACAGTAAAGCTTGTTTAATAATAATAAAAATCATGCTACAAAAGTTTAGTAAGACAAATGATAAAATAAACTGAATGATCACATTAACAAAAACATGTAATAATATTTATTGAACAATGTTTTAAACATCAGTTTGAAACATTTCTGAAAACCTCTTAATATGACTAGAGATGAGACTAACAGAGCATTCACTCTGTACTAGAAAATTTCAATCAATGGGAGAAGAAAAAAAATGCATAAACATAATTCAAGGTCTAGGGCATGAAAATAATTTTTACAATAAGGAAGGAAAATAAGACTAGACAGAGTCTACAGTGATTCAAATTTAAACAAGTGTCAAGTTATTTCTTTGGTTTGGTTAAACAATAAAGTTGTCTCTTTCATAAACATAAACAAACATGCATAAAATAATAATACTTAATGATCTAGGAACACAATTAAAAAATCTATCTTTATGTACATCACAAACATTAATAACAATGATAAATGCTATGAATATTATTGCTAGTCCATTAATAAAAATAGACATAGAAATTCTTAACAGGAAACAATATAGACATGATAATCATATGGACAATTGAATTCAATTACGCAATAAAGTTATTGCTGTAGATAAGGAAAGGAATGTCACATTCCATCTAAAAAATGAAAGTTGACGCTGTTTTATACATCAACTTAATTTGTAACTAAAATTGTTAATTAAAGCTCCCATTAACTGTTTCTGGAAGTTACAGTGAGATTCAATAACACTGGATAAAAAACATTTAAGTAAATGGCATGATAAACAAAATTACACTATATTTAAAATCAAGCATATGTAAATATATTTCTTTTTATAATTTTTTTTGTATACATGATTATCAGCATCAATTATCTCACTACTAAAATGAGTTATGTCACTGACAAATGAAAAATTAGTTGCCTATCATTTTTTTACTATATAAGCTAGCAAAATCTTTTCCCCTTGATCAACATAGATATACATACAGATATACATGGACATGCTCTAATTTAATCCTCTGATAAGCATTTATCTATCTGTCCAAAAAATAAAGAGATCATGTACACTAACAATTTTAAATTACAAAACTGTCTAGAATGCAAAAGAATAAAATCAAGAAGAAATGTGAAATTTCAAATTGTTAAAAAAATAAAGATAAAAAAATCTATAGCTGATTAGTAAAATTATATTACCTATAGAAACTATAATCACCAATCCTATTAATAACTAAAAAACATTTACTTCAAAAATTTGAATTTCAAAAGTGATAAAATTTATAATTGGAACCTTTATAACAAAACAATAATAAAATAGGCAGTTTTACAAAAAACTACATTTGGTATTTTTTAAAATGCATTTTCATTAATTTTAAACTTTTAAATAATAACTAAAATTTAATAATATACATTGCCTTAGAACTCAAAGATCATAATTGATTTCATTGTAATCATTCATTGAGATATTTATTAACACTAGAAGTATTGATTGATCACTTTAAGCAAGATCTACATAATTAGTTTAGGATTCAGTGAAATATACTGAATCAGAATATGATTTAACAAAAAATACAAACATTATATAGAAATTCAATTTAGTATCACTTAAAAAGAAACTTCAAGTTTATGTATTAATACAAAATAATTTATTTTAACTTTTAGATTCTATACTGATGAAAAAATAAAAACATGCATGTATACTCTTAAATTATTTGCCATTTTCAGACAACATACACTCTTAGGAACTGACACAGTTTTAATGTTTACTGTCAAATAAAGAAAAAAAAAAATTAATGATGAAAAGTGACTTATTTGTTTATTACATTATATATATATAGTTTTTATTAAGAAAATTCAAAAGATAAGTGTAGTTTTCTACATGCAAATGATGCCTTTTTTGTATTTAAATTGAATTTCTTAGAAAGAAAAAAATCTTTGAAACCGATTTAAATATTTTTAAATCACTGAAGTTTTATATTAATAATCAAACTTTCAATCTGGTTTTTCATTAAATTTTGTAAATTAAAACTTCATTGGCAAGAAATTAAAGATAGATGTAAAATATTCACACAAATTTTTGATTTCATAATTTTACATTGTTACTAATACATTACCTTGCAATACATAATAGTATTAGATTGTTACTATGAACTTCACTGTAGGCTTGATAGCAGTTAGTACCGAATTTAGTTCCATGGTCTTTACTAAATCATAAAATTTTATCTATACATATTACTATACCCTTGAATATTTATCAGGAGATTCATTTCAGAGGTTTAAATAATACTTTTAGTTGATATAATTATCTTTTTGCAATATTTATTTTAATCACATAATCTCAGAATGCTTTCAACAGTTCCCAAACTTTATAGATATGTGACCCACCTTAAAGATTGAATCTTTTCTCTATACACCAAACATGTGGATATAAAAAATGGTATTCTAGTTTGCTATACATGTGTTTTGTCAAGCCCTAAAATACAGGTGCCAAAAGGTCCAAGTTTGTCTATAGACAATACAAAGTACTTTCTCAGGCACTGGTAAACATGCTTATGCAGCATCCTCTGCTGTACCTTAAGAACTTTGAAAATCTTGTTGCTCTACTAGTAATAACCTGGAGAAAAGGGCAATACCATGCTAATTCACGTACTATAGTTGATTCTTCCTAGGAACATAGAATAGATTGGATACATACAAGAATGCCAGATTCAAGGCTGAACCCAAACGATCTTTGGTTGTGTTTATTATAACCAAAGTATCCAGATGACCATTTGAACTTCAACTAATATGAAGACACACAGAGCCATTTATTAAGCTATCTGAAAGAAAGGATGAATTTTTTTGTAAAACATACACTTGAAGACCTGGCCAATTGCCTGATGAGCTGTAGTTTGGGAACCTCTGCTCTATTTCATAACAGAAGTAACTGATCTTATTAAAGCAGTCCTTCTATCTTAGCTGTTCCAGTAGTTAATAGTTGAAATACGATTTCATTTTACCATATCCTACTACTTATTGAGTATAAACATAGCTGCTTTGTTTTATTGTAAATTTTGTTTATTTTTCTAACATTTAACAGTTTTTTTTTTAAATTTAGAATATGAGAAAAACGATGGTTACTGATTTTATGTATCAAGGATTATTTCAGAGTGTAACAGCCATGAAAAAGACTACACTTATTAAAGAAATTATGCAATAATTTTATACGGTTTTTAGAACAATTATATATGTATATAAACATATATATATATGAGAGTAAAAAATGCTGTTATTAAAGATATTTAATCTTACACACTTTGCAATAGAAAAGTTTTGCATTTAATTAAATCAGAGCTTAAATATTATTTTATTTTTAAAATATATTACAAAGAATAAAATGTACTTTTGTAGAAATTATGCAGTTATATTTAAATCTGTGTGGCATGACATATACAAAGTATTAGATATGGTGATTTCTGAGACACACAGAATAAGTAACACACTAGCAAAAAAGCAACACATGCACTGATGAAAAACACGTACACCACATATACACTCACAGTGGAAAAATAACTGCTGAATGTTATCACTTACGAATTCTTATTTATAAAAAATAATTGCATAACTAAACTTAATGCTACTTGTAAATTTTATCAGTTCAATTTACAACAATGCTTCCTCATTTGTCACACAAGAGAAAGAAATATAGTTCTTTGTTTGCCAATAAAAGCATGCAAATACAGGGATTAATAACGAATTCTAGCTTTACACATTTTCTTCAGAAATATGACTTCTAGACATTTACAAAATTATTATTTATGATTAAAGAAAAGATATATTTTTATTTAAAATTAATTTGAATGAAGATCATAATCAGTTTAACAGATCAAATATAACTAATAAGAAATAGCAAAAGAGAAAAAGCATGAAAGAAAAAATATTAAAAACAGATCAAATCAAGAATTTTAGTCAGAACTAAAGCAACTATAAATGATTTCACTCTATTGGGTTAAGGACTAAGTAGTTGTCTGGATTTGATGGTATTTTTCCAAACCTTTTTGTTTGATTTTTATGCATATGCTTTGTTTAGGTCATTAAAATGGCCAAGTTGAAAAAAATGATCATTTCTATTTCTGTTAAATGAAAAAAAAAAATACATATTTTTAACCAAACACAATAAGCAAGTTTATCAATAATTTATTTTCTGTTGTTATATAGAACATTTTTCCAATGTTTAACAAGTGTTTGCACTGAGCCTAAGCTATTTTTCAAGAATTAAATCTGTATTGCCCATCTCATTGAGCATAGTAAATAACGTTGCAATATCTGAAGATTAGGAACAAGGACTTCTGAAGATTATTTTGTTCACAATACTGCTTGTTTAGTGGAACTAAATACATTCTACATTATAATGTTGAAAGCATACCATATTAAAACTTTCCAATATAAGTAAAAAAGCATATGGCTTTGTTTTTTCTGCCCATCTGGCCATGCTGTAACTTCTATAAATGTATGCATATTATCATGTATTTTTTTTTAATATATTATTGAGCTTCAATATAGAATGTCCATTACTGAAAATAAAGTATGTAGCATTTATAGTTTGCTTACAAAGACCCCCCCCCCACACACACACAAAAATACTGTTACATTATATACTATGGGAAAAATCAGTTGTGCTACATTTTAATGATGTTACAATAATTCAACCCTAATGACACTGATATAAATCACTGAGATTGAGTATAACATGCTTTCTGTGGAGTATACAACATAAGTAACGTTTATAGTTTGTTTACAGGGATTGCATAACATTATAATCTATAGGAAAAATATTTTCTTATACATTTAATGATAATTCAAACATAATGAAAGTTATATGGATCATTAAAGTGAATACAATATGTTTTCTATAGATCATTATAGTATTTATTGCTCATTTATAGAGACAAGAAAAAAAAATTCTATTACAAAATTAACAATGATTGATCTGCTGGGAGAGAGTGTTCAGTTATGGTATGCATTTTTAAAATGCAGAAAAAAAATTGAAATCATTACCAGATATAGACAGTGATTGAGATGATTTTTACTGCCTTATGTTTTATAAGTTGTTTATTTAGATAACTCATTTCATAGTATGAAAAATAAAATTCTAAACAATATTCAGTTAAGATTGAGTTGTACATCATAATATGATGCATACACGATTCTCATTCATATACAGTAATGAGAGTATCGAAATCTTTGCTTTTGCAAAATCTTTACTTTTGACAATGTGTAGCCTTTCACTAACATCCCTTCCTAACAAAAAAGAAATAGTAACAGGTGTAAAAAATTCATTTATTCTAAACTGACATGTCTTTTTAATGGTATCATAGAAAGAATTATATTAAAGTTTCAAAATAAAAGAATGTGCAAACGAGGCAAACAACAAAGCCTCAACCCAATAGCACAGATTCTAATTTGAAATGCCACATATAATATTAAGTTATTCAACAAAGTGGGTCTGTACAACTGCAACACCAGAACTTTTTAGGAAAGAAGAATACAAAGTTTGTGATGTCAAAGTGTGTAAGGTTCTTAAAATTTCTGTGGTTGTATTCTATTTCTTAACACAATCAATCGATATACAAATGAATAAAATAAAGACTAAGTGTTTAATCTGTTTATAAGTTCAATAACTGTATTTTCAAATGTTTCTCATTTACACAAGTCTCATAATTATTACTTAGTTAGGAACATTATGTATTAACACTTAACAATTTCAGTTACATTTGTTTAAATACAATTATATAACCATTCTTTTTCAAATTATGTTAGGCAGGAAAGCATCTTAACCAATCAATAGAATAATGCTAAAGAGTTAAAATAGAAAAACTTCAGGATAGTACTTTTCTCATTTAAGTAAAATGTTTTTCGTAAAATATTTTTTTGGTCCCATGAAAATCAGAATTATACATTTATAACAAATTATAATGAATTAAAAACTTAATACAGTTTTTAATATAAACATCAAGTAAGAAAAAATTTAATTTGATTGATTATACCAATAATTCTAGTGTTAAATGACAACTGGTTCGATTGTATTATGCAACTATTATATATAACTTAAACAATACTTCTTAATCAATTAATATTTTAATGATAATAAATATACAAAATATATCAAATGACTGAATATTTAAATGGGAAAAATGAAAAGTAATTTTGCTGTTTTGTAAATGTGAACCTTACTACTTAAAATCTGATGAAATATTAATAACTCTGAAATACAAAAATAAATATTTCATGTACATTACAACCATGAATAGCATGACAAAAAGTTATTTTTTGTTCTTTTTTCATGCAAACTTACATGTTCATATATACATATATATGTATATTCTAATGTATGCACCAATGGTACCATATACATATATATATACCTATATATATACACATGCATGCATCACACATGTACACAAACTTCTATACATATACATATAAAATAACCCAGATTATGACTAAATGCAAATTATTAAATAAACACAATATAAGTGTTTGCTTCAAAGCAATGTAAAAGATTACTGATAGAAGTATAAAATAAATAGTATGATAGTAATTCTTGAAAAAAAGCCTTAAGTAAAAAATATAAAAGAAACACATAGATAAGTATTAAATTTAAATATAATTTATATTAAATTCAATCATATCACTAAATGCCAAATCTAAATTTTGGACCTAACTGAAAAAATGCTAACAGCAGGATTTAATATGAATTTTATAGATATTCATCAAGACATTATTTATAGTTCTAAAACTCAGTTTTTATAGTTGACTTTTACAGCTATACTTCAAAATGATATCAACAAATATGCTTTTATATAGTGAATATTATGTAGTGCACATTTTCTAAAGCTATTTTAATAAAAAAATAAAATAAGAAATTCTTTAAAATTAATGAAGCATGAGAATAACTCTGTGAGATTAAATTAAAAATGGATGAGAATAAAAAGAAAATAACAGTATCTACTAACATTATATCAGTTAAAATAGAATACATATAACATTTAAGAAAGCTGTGCATTTAAATTATATTTTTCAAGGTAAAACATTAAGTATTCTTTGTAATAATTATTAAATGAATAAAAATAAAAGAAGTAAAAACACTTCAAATCATATGAAGAATACAGACTATGTGTAATTATGTATAAGCTTAACATATGCTATTAATGAAATGAACTATAGGCATAATTTATATATTATTGTGTTTATCTCCACGATGCAAAGTATTTCTACTGATATTACAGTAATACATGCATCATTAAAATTTGTTCTCTACTACCAGGAAGGATTTCCAGATTGAGAAATTTTCCTCATAATGCATTTTCTAAATCTCCAGGGAAACTTTTGGGAAAAACAAGTGTTTGTGAGAATCTCTTGGGAATTTTTTCTTTATTTCTTGTGTCTGATTCATTGAAGTCTGTCAGTAGAGTGTCAATATTTTTGTCAGTTTTGACACTATTTGTTGATAAACATTTCTGACAAAATCCATATAATTACAAAAATTTAAAACAAAGTATTTTTAATTTATAATACTATGTGAAATGTAAACAATCAAGTTTTATAGTCCCAAACATGCAATTTTTAAGAGTTTAATTTTTAAAGATTATTTCTTAAAATTTTGTCTCTCCCCCCCCCCCCCCCCCCCCCAAAGGAAGCTTGATTTGGAGAAAAGAATTGAGTTTAAGACAGTTAAATATTTTCATTTAAAATTTACCTTTTTGAATAGAAATATGCTAAAAAATTTTTGGAAGTGAATTTTCAAAATTGTTCAGGGAATTGAAAAAATAAAATGGTAAATAATTTGACTAGTCCAAATAGAAAACAGAGGGAAGAAAAACAATAAAAATACATCATAACTGACAGACAAATGATTTACATGCTAAATTTTATAAATTATAAGATTTTATCAGTTTTTTAAGCATCTCTTTTTAAATTATATTAAAAAAATGAGTTTGTTAAAATACTATGATGAGAAATATGAATTGTGTTTAAAAGTCTTTGATCGCAAATAAGCAGAAAAAAAAGAAATAACTATTATATAATTAATTTGAAATAGTTCAATAGTAGCTTTCAAATAAATAAATATATATCTATTAAAATGTATTTTGAAAAATGAATATAACTTAACACTTAACTAAAAATAATCTTGTATTATTCTAAAAACTGTAACTTGTTAGCTAGCAATGCTTTAGTGCAATTTAAAGTGCAAAACATTAGGAAAATTACAACCTATGTAGTTAAATGTAATCAGCAATTTTACATTTCAGATAATATAAAAGGTAATTCTATAAAATAAAACCACAGAAAATTATTAAACATTATAAAAATTATAAATGATTGAATAAACACAGTTGCAGACAAAATAAAATAATTATTTTTCCTTTCTGTATAAATTAAATACCAAATTTCTTTAGAACATAAAACATATTGAATAATCATATT
This sequence comes from Maratus speculifer, assembly GCA_964019185.1. Taxonomy (NCBI): domain Eukaryota; kingdom Metazoa; phylum Arthropoda; class Arachnida; order Araneae; family Salticidae; genus Maratus; species Maratus speculifer. The sequence continues at coordinate 50,393,727 of OZ025299.1, forward strand.
TCAATGAATTCTAAGCATGGCATGCAATGGTGTTTGATACCATGCCATTAACTCAAATTTTAATGACAGGTATCAGATTTTTTTTCTCTTTTTGAAAGTGACACACAAATTTTACTGGGTCGTTTTGTTTTCATTGTAATTTTTTACTAAAGAAATAAATTTGATTAATATATTTTTTCAGCAAACTTTGAAGCTTAACTTTGGATCATGTGCACTGATTTTGATTATTTTTTGTTTACAGCATATGTTTGAGGCTGTATATAAGTTTTGTTAGTATCTGAATAATTGTCTGCCTTGTGTGTGTGTTTCTTATATAGACTTTTACTGTATTTTTGAAAGTAAAAGTTATAAAATGCGATATTATAACTTTCTAAGCCCTCCTAACATATAGATTTTTTTCATTTGTATTCAAGAGTACCAAATATTGATTTTTTTTCTCGCTTATTGTGAATTCAGCAATGGAACAATGATTAAATTTTAACTTCAGATCATATAAAAAGATTTAAATGCTGCAGTTAAAAATGCTTTGCCATGCTTATACCAGAAGCACTAGCATGAAGAAATATCCCTTTATTGTTTGAATTCAAGATTCAATTTTATACTGAATATGAAATATTTAATATCCACAAAAATAAACTACCAGATCTTGTAAGGGTTTATTTAGCATAATAAATGTAAAATATTAAATGTGACAGGAAAAGGATGAAATTGAAATGAATTTTGAAAAAATAAAATTGCTAAGTGGTTGCCACAATTTGCCTGTGACTTCCTTCAAAATGGTTAGCCACAATAAGTATGGATGTCACTTAACTGTAAATCTACTTTCATTGCTAAGTGGTAGCCACCATTATCTCATGAATTTCTCCTGGTTAATATTGGTTAACTAATTTAACACAAAATATTAATATTTGTTTCATACATTACAAAAAAATAAACAATGTTGGAATTTATTATACATGAGGCATTTATTTTGTTTGTTAACATATATTATTTAATTTAATTGAACTTGACAAAAAATTAATATCCTATAAAACTAATTCTAATTATCTAAACTGACATAAAATGTGCAGATGAAAAAAAAAAAACTCCATATTAATTCTGCTACTCTAACATAATTTTGTTTTTGATACTTACATTCCACTTTATATTGGAATTCTTTGGTAATTTCTTTTTTAGGATACAAAGTGAGAAATCATTCAGTAAAGCAATTTGATGTGTGAAAAACTATTATAAAACAAGCAATTTTTTTTCGAAAAAAAAAAGGTAGTTTTTATCCCAGAATATATCACGCTTACCATTAACAAATGTCTTAAATGCACATTTTCGATTAATTCACATTTAAAAAGGATGAAATGTTTTTAAAGGATTCAAACAGCATGTAAAAGTTTTTAAACATAGATTTAAATGCCTCATTTGATTCAACTCCATAATATCAAATGCTTTGGGGAAAAAAAAAGGGGATGAAGATTTCTAAAACTAAGTTTCAAATATTTTAGCAGAGGTAAATATATATTTTACTGAACTCTTTAAATTATGTTATTTACATTTTAGTAATGTTTCACTGTGCACATGAATTGCACTTTTTTAATGCAAACAAAATGAGCAGTTAATCTACCTAGAAAGCTAAATATTCTAGAAGTACTACAATTACAAAAAGCCATGAGTCAACTAACATCAGTAGAACAACACTTTTATTAGAAAACAAGTATATGTTGTTAAACTTTTGGAAAACAGAAAATTTTGGAAACAAACTACCTACATAGGGGAAGTTTTATGTACTAAATATATTTACACCAGTAAATAAATAAAAAGCTTTTCTTAATCTTAAATAATGATGATTTAGTGTCACATGAGTGAAATCCGAAAATTCAATTTTGAGAAAATAGGCTTGAAAAAAAAGTTTAGAGTAACTGTCAGTAGCAATGTTTTAGAGGCCCAGGACAGGGTATCTTTATGCATTTGGTTTATACACAAAATTCTCTAAATTAATAAAAAATAATTTTAACCAACAAATTCTAATATTAATTCATAATGAATGAAACTAGTTATATTTTTTTCACACTTAACCATTGAACATGAAGTTTCATGTAATTACAACATTAATATATTTTTTGTTGTCTTTCAGAAGCTAAAATCATTTGTAAAATGTACAGTTATTTATAACAAAATATAGGATTTTAAAATACAAACTGCTTAAAACTTTAGAATTTTTTTTTACTTAAAAAAATAACAGCTAAAAGTTACTTTAAGAAATTTATTGATTATATACTTGTATGTCTTAATAATCTTGATTAAATAAATAATTATAGAAGGGATATTTAATGCAAGGAAATGTATGGTTTTAGATGCAAAATTCCCAAATTTTATTTTTCCCTTAATAGAAATTAACCTGAAAGTTTTTAAATGACCAATAAATAATAAATCTATAAATTTTATTTTTATTAAAAATGCATGATTATTGGAATAAAAAAATAAATGAATTCAATTTTCTTGAAAAAGAAAATAAGTACAGAAAAAAAACACTGCATATTGAAATAGAACATCATCAAGTGCCACTGTAATGAACATTAAGAGAAATTTTAATGTGCTTATTCAAAATACTAATAAATTAACTTTTGATACAACCAGAACTAAATATTTTAGTAAGCTCTTTTATACAATCAGGGAATACTCATATATGTATATGTATAGACAAACATATTCTCTTATTTATATATGCATATATATGACTATATATATGTATATACAATACACAAGCACTCATAAGGCCACTTATGGAAATGTTTCAATGATTATTATTAAAACACAACACAGAAATAAAAATAAATTTCCACACAAGAATAAACCTTCTGTGATAGGAAGCACTGTAATTAATAAAACATTATTTCAAGAAACATTTTGAATTCACCATTTAAAACTGTTGGAGTTACAGCAAAAGTATTTTATAAAACATGATTAAGCTGCCGTAATGTACAGATGTTATCCATTATAAATATGGCAGGTGGCTTAAAGGAGAGAAAATGAAGATACATAAGGTTCACATACTATTTATTATCATTCCAAAGAATTAATTTCTTTCCATGTTAAAGTACTAATTATGATTGTTCAGTTCAAAATGCACTGTTAAACAAATATAATTGAAACCATCATACATTTTTTTTTCTATTCACACATAATTTTGAATATTTCTTTAGTTATCATGTAGAAACCCCTTTTAATTATAAAAATTACATTTTTATATCTGAATTGTTTGGCATGGACAAAAAATATACTTCATAAAAAAGTAGTTATTAACTACATGTCCAGAAAACACTGTGTGCAGCAGTTTTTGAAAAACTGCAATCAAATTTTCTCAGCTCTCTTGATCTTCTGGCTGATCTTCTTCATCTTGATCTTCGGATGTAATTTGGAATTGTATTTTTTCAGCTGCAGCAACAAGTTCAGAAGATGGATGAATTTTTATTGAATCTTCATCCTCATCTTCATCAGCTGGTTTGGAATCTGGACTTACAGGAATCATATTCTGATACCAATCGCGATTTTCTTCTAAAGTATCTAATATTTCTTGAGCATCAGGATGTACCAAGTCAGCCCATGTTTCCCACAAAGGGTGAACAATGTAATCAATGAAGCCAACCTAAGTGTAGAAAAAAAATTTACAAAAGCATTTTACAAACACATTGTAAAAAAAAAGTGAGTTATCAATTTTACAGACAACATGAAATGATTTAAAAGTTGTTATACTGATATTACCAATGCTTTACAAGAAGAAAACTTTATTTAAATCTGCATGGAAAATGTAATATTACATGAATAAATCCATATGTTTTTGTAAGAATTATCAAGTTATTTTTACTTTGGGTTTTCACTGTTTTCAGATGTAAATATAAACAATTTTTAAGGATTAAATTTTCTGAAATATCTACAGAAAAAAATACACAAAGTAATGTCTCTCATATAAATAACACATATAAATTACTAAGTAATAAAGTGCTAGATAAGAATAATTATACTGTATATGACAATATTTCCTGTGAATAATTGAATGGTTATATATTATAATCACATAATTATATTATAATCATGTGATGAATTTATTTCCAAATTTCATTAGTATTATTCTTTATAAGAAAATATATAAACTAACAGTTAGCTATTTTAATAATTTATTTACAACATTCAAGCATAAAATATACAATACGAAATTTTTAGATTTTTTGCTATGCTAAAATATTTTACATTTTTAGTCAACTTTTACCCTCTCTCCCCTCATACACACACAAATCTGTCATTAAATCTATTTTATATACTTTTTCCTTAGAATCTTTTCAATATATACTTGGCTAGACATATTACTGGAAATTTTTTCATTCTCAAAGTTAAATTAAGAGTTACCCAGGATTCACCCAAATAAATTTAATTATAACTTTAATAGCTCTAAAAATGGAAAGTAAAAATAAAGAATTTCCTAGCACTGTGGAAAATCTGTTTAAAAAATTTGTTTGGCATAACTGGTTTGCCAAGAACAAATGCTTTCCTTTGAAATTTTGTTGAAAGAAAACAAACTGCACATTAAAAAATATGATTCAAGTGGAAAAAATAGTAAAAAGTAAATAAATACACAACTATATGCTCATATCAACAAAAGAAATTATGCATTTTAAACTTAACTTACATTATATTTCCAAAAAGGGGCTATACATGGATGATTAAAAGTGTATTAGTTGCATAATGCTTTTAGATATAAAACAAAATGAGTACTTTCAATAAATAAATGCATTAGCATCAATTCACTGAGGAAGATTAATATAATAAAACTTTTTGTAAATATATAACTATTAGTCATTTCACTGCAGCCGGTATAGGAAAACAGTGCTTTTACTTCTCTGACTTAACCCTGGTTAAACATTGAAGTGGTTAAATCAGAAGAAAATCAACCCAATATGCATTCAATAAAAATATATCTTTTTTTTCTTTTAATAACTAAAACTTATTAAAACTCATACCTCTAAACATAATATTATATATACTAAAGTGACAAAATAATGATTACATAAATGTAGTTTGTATAATAAATATTTTGCTTGTGACATTTGAAACTTTCATGCAGACTGTATGTGAATGTTGAAATAAAAATACAAACCTGAGTTTTTTCTATAGTTGCATTATGTCGATCACACATTGGGCTAATATCCAATCCCATTTCCCTCTCTTTATCACCTTGTTGAAAGAATTCTTCCATTATTAGGCTGACACAAGTTCGATAAATCTCTAAAGGTTTTGTGGGGTTGCTTAGATCAGCACAGTGAATCATATTTTGTAAGACCTGAATTAAAAAAAAATCAATAATAAAATTACTTAAAATTCTCACATGAACACACGTCACATGCCACATGAATTTTTATCATAAGAGAATTTTCTCATATCAAAGCTTTCTAAACAGTATTATAAAAAAGAAAAGTAAAAGAATGCAGTAAAATTTAAATAAATTATGTTAATAATTCTCTTTGCAGATTTTTTGATAAAACAAATTTGACTTTTTATCTTACATAAGCAGATACTTCTTCCTAATATAAGAATGTTTCCCCAGTCATATTAGTGCTAATCAGCATAAACATTGAAGGACTCAGTAAAGTGTAGCTTTCTCTCATCATGGTTATGAAAATTAAAAACAGTAATCTTTTAAGTGTAAAGGCAATATTTTTTAAATAAAAACTATTGGGACATATATCACATGTCAAGATATTTCAGTTAGTGGGTCATTGCAAGTCAAACTAATTTTATCTAAAAAATGGCTTTAACAATTTTCATTAAATTTTGTACTCTACAGTTTTGGATTATGAGAAGAGCAAAGGGCCAAGTCATGTGTTTGAAAAAATTCAATTAGTGAGTTGTTTTTGATTAAACTTTGTATCCAGCCATCTTTGGGCATGGAGAAGACTATTGGGCTGGATAACAGGCTTGAGAAATATCAATTAGTGGATCATTTTGGGGTCAATGTGGGTCAAGCTAATTTTATTTAAAAACAACTCTAATGCTTTTTACGAATCTTTATATTCTACAATTTCGGTTTATAAGACCATTGGGCTAAGTCACAAGTCAAAAAATTTGATTAGTGGGTCATTTGATGCCACAATGGGTTAGGGTCAAGCTAATCGTACCTAGAAATTGCCTGACCCCATTTAGACAAAATTTTGTATTACACCTTTTCTCGGCATAAGACCATTGGTAGGTCACATGCTGAAGAAAATTCTATTAGTGAGTCATTTTGGGTCAAGGTTAAGCTGACTGTTTCTGATAAACTGCTGAATATTTTTTCACAAAATTTTGTATTTTCACTGTTTTTAGGCACGAGAAAACCATTTGAGCTAGGTTAAATGCTCAAGAAAATTCTATTAGTGGTCATAATGGTTCAGGGTAAAACTAATTATATCCAAAAAGGATTCACACAATTTTGAACTTTTTTTTTTTATTATAACATTCTTCAGTATGAGATGACCATAGAAATAGGTCACGTGTTTTGATAAATTAGGATTAATGGGTCATTTATGGATGTTTATGGCTCAAGCTAATTTTATATAGATAATAACTAATGATTTTGACAAAATTTTGTATCTCATAGTCTTTTAACTCGAGAAGAGTATTGGGTTGGGTGGCATGCTCGATAAAATTTGATTAATAGATATTTTGGATCACTATGGCTCAAGGTCAAGCTAACTGTATCTAAAACAACAAGAATGATACAATGAGAATACTATGTCGAATTGAATGCAAGGCTAATTTTGACCGAGCTGAACTCGATCATCTCCAATACTAATAACATTAAAGCCCTGATTGTTACATGATCTTGATCATATTTTTCAACAAAATTAAAAATTTTAAACTTCTGCTGTACATTTGCTGTTTAAATCACCAGGTTACCTGGATGCAAAGCACTCTATGATGCATGAGCAGCCAATAACAACCCAACTATGAAATGAGGAAATTGTACAAAAATTGCTGTTGTAGTTTTTTCAATTGAAAATTTCAACCAGGACCTGACATCCATGGTCAAAAATGAATAAATGAAGTTTGATTCAATACTGTCCATAATTTCATACACATTCTAATGATGCAAAAGAAAATTCTCACAAAAATCAGTACCATAGTGACTTCTTGGGAGAATATGCTCAATTTCAACTGATACCTGATGGCTATAATCAGAAAAGCCCTGTGAAATCATACAGTCAGCTCAGTGAAATCTGCACACTTAGGGTTTTGTGGATTATACATTTTTACGGATTATACCTTTGTTTACATGAAATTTTTTAAAGTCTGATTTTAAATTAGGAAACACTGCACAAAAATTACAATTACAATGGAAAAGAAAAATATAATGCAACATTGGTATGATATAATTAAGATTGAAGAAGAATTACATAAAATGCATATTATACTGGTTATTCATTATTTCAAACACTGATACAACACAATGGTAGTTTTAGTTTGGGTTTGCTGTCAATAATTTTTATTCTGTAGAACGTGAACACTAATCACTTCCTGCTTTGAGATAAAATTTTGTTACTCAAAGAAATTTAAATATTCATAAGCAATTTATATTTAAATATTTATTCACTGGAAAATTGATAATTGGAAATAATATATATACCAATTTTAACTTTGCGTTTTATTGTTAATGACATTTTTCATCATTTACATTCGAACATGTAATGCAGATTATTGACAATTGTGGATCATGCATTGGCAGATATCACAGAGTTGACTATATAAGAAGTTTGGCTTAATTCTATTCATAATTTTAAACACTTTTCAATCATATAAAGACATATACAAATACATTGCAAAAACATATATTTCAGGATTTTACTCTTTAAACATGTAAATCTGTCAAACATAAAAAGAAAATCAGTTACAATGCTTTGTCTTGTTGCAGAAAGAATAAAATAAAATTATGCTGTATATTTTGACACTGTTATGTAGTTTGGATACTGTAAGAAAAACTAAATTTAAAGTTTGTTTTGATTATCTTTTTGGCGTGCCAAATTTTACTATAAACACTGTTCAATACATCCTGATAAGTACTGTAGAAAAGTGTTGATGAGTGCAGATTTGTTTTTCTGGTAAAATCTAAATTAATTAACTAATATTAAACAGTTATTTAATAATAATAGACAAATTTGCCTTTAAATGAAATTTTGTTGTCATCGTAATTTACGGATAGATAACTTTTTCTTTTTTGTTCTCAACTGAGATTGACTTCATAAATATTATCAAATTAATCTTCAAGAATCATAAATAAAACTAATAACACAGTACATTATTTAACTTCCAGTTACTACAATAAACATTCCACTAAACCTTATATAACAGTGTTCAATACACATCTTCAAATTCTTTTCATAAAAATATTTTAACATGAATTATTCAATATTTAACAGCAAGTACTGCAGAATGATAAAACATAAAAATTGACATATCTTGCATTCAACCATATAGTTTCTGCTACTTATTATACATGGGATTTGCCTTGTGAGATCAGTTTATAACTATACATTATATCTTATTTCTATATAATCATAAAGCTCAAAATATTAACAGACAGATACAACATATAGCTCACATTTTGTAATAAATAAAAAAGTCATTTTAACATTAAGGCATGATTATGCCAGAAAAAAAAAAAAAAAAATGCATTTTTTGAATCAAGGAGTCTATACCCTCAAAACCACTTTCTTGTCTTGCTTCATATTTAAGTTGCAACAACCAGCTTAATGGACCAATGTATAAACACAACTCTCTCAGATCAAAACCAATTGTGATTAGGTTAAATATTTTTTTCTCAAAACAAGTGTTATTTGAATTGGTGTATGTTTTCTCCTTAAATCACTTAAGCCACATCCCCCCCCCCCCCCCCTTTAAGATAAAACTAAACTTCTTTTTAATTGAAATACAAACTTTAAAAAAATAAAAATGAAAAATTAGTACCAAAAATTGACATAAAACCTTAAATAGCAGCCATTTTGTGAGATTTTGACTTAGCTTATCAGTTTTAAGTTTGGCTTCCCACTAATTTAATGCAATAAAACCCTGGTTATTCGAAAAGCATGAGACCAAAGCATTTTTGGTTAACTGGGATTCCATAGGAATTTTTGAATAACTGGGAAATTTATGGTGAAAACTTGTTTGATGGAAAGCTGTGATTGTAATTTAGAATGTTGTTGTAATAAGAATGTTGTGGTACTGTATTTAAGGCATCTTGAATGAAAAACCAAAATTATAAGTCGCTCCAACAGCATGGGGATAACTTATTGGTTAAACCGACAGTGATGTAGCAGTTCACTTTTTAAACATACCAAGAAAAAATTTTTGCCGACAAGGAGAGAGATGTGTGTTAGAAACAGAGCCGTGGAAAGCAAATGCAAATGGTAAGTTTTATAATTAATGAATGAAAAAATACATTCAAATGTAAAAAAAAAAAAAAAAATGCACATCACAAACTGAAATGGAATAATATGAATGAGTGTTAAAGCAACTTTTCAATGTATTAAAAATGATTAAAAATTGTTTTGATCTAAAACTTAAAAATAAAATAGTATTCAAAAATAAAAATATGTTGAAAGGTGTCAGTTGACATCGGTAAAAATAATATTGACAATAAAATTTTTCACATTTAAAAATGACTAAGGAATTTTAAGGTCTTTCGGTTAAGCTGATTTTCGGATAATCTGAGTTCTACTGTATATAGTATGACTATTTGTTTCTCAAGACTATTAAGAGTAAAATGATTTACACCAATTTAATGTGCAAATTTAAATTTGGGCAAATTTATATTGTTTACAATAAATATTTATAAATGAAAGTATTCAGACACTCTGGCAATTAATTCAATGTCAGAAATAATTTTTCCTACATGCATTGTTTAAATAAATGAAAATACCCTGAAAATCAAACCACATGAGGAGAACCCTCTCCTTAAAATAACAATTTTATAACAGCAGAAAACTAAAAGGGCTTTACAAATAATGAAAATAATGCTATGCAAAAACAAATAAAAGAACCATTTCATAAATACCTGTATCCTTTCAGTATAGTTATCTAGAAGTAGTACACCAGATCCAGCAACTTTTTTGGTTTCAACCATTGTTTTTAGATCAGCAAGAAGGGACATATGTTTTGACATATCAGTTGCTAGTACCTGGAGAAATTTCAGCAGCAAACAAAATTACAAGAATGTATTTAAGTATCTTTTTATTATTCATTTTATTAGATTACATTATTTAATGTATATGAGAACCAAATACATACCTACCAACCTGAGAAAACTCAAATGCATAAACAATAAGCGAATGGCATTTTTAAGGAATTTTTATAAAATAGCACATGAACGATGTTTTTAAAGCCTATCTACGAAACAGATTGTGAACAAACTTTCTAGTTAACTTTTCTGACACAGCAACTGAGCAACATTTCTAATGTATTTGTAAAAAATGCCCAATCTTTTTTATATGCATAACTGATATATTTATAAACATTTTAAAAAAGACAAGAAATAATATTTTTTTCTAATATACATTGATATATATATATTTCGAAGGACTAAACATTTTGGCTGCAATGGGATGTAGAACACAGAAAGGCCATAGAAACTTTGTTTCCTTTACTTAAAACATCATTAGCAAAAATAATACTGAAAGGAATACTGAATATTTGGTTATTCAGTTATTTGGCCAAACCATTATTCATTGCATCACTAATTTTTAATAGCTCTTCAATTCTCACATTTTAATAGAAAATACAGACAAAATTTACTCAAAATGAAGTTATCTTTTACACACAAGGAAAATTAAAATTCTATAATATGTTTTAATAATGAAACAAACTATTTTTTTGCTATATTTAAAAATACCCTTTAATTCTTTCCATTAAAAACAAATTCTGTCCATAAAATGAGAAATTATTGTCTGACACTTATTGTCAATTAACGCTTTTTTAAGAAATTAAGAACTCCTTAATTAAAGCTTTGATTATAAAAACAAAATTTCACTTAAATTTTCTTGGTGCCGATTGCAAGCTTGAAATTAAAGTTAGGTGTGCATTTCAGCACATCTGGAATAAAATTAGGTATGTATTCTGGCACAGTGTGCCCACTCCAGGCACACTGTGCTGGAAAGAGCACAGTATTTATAATTAAAAGCAGTTAGAAAATAATTCATAATTTAAGGGAGAAAATTGAGCTTGGGAAAAAAAATGCAAAAATGTATAATATATATATATATATACACATATATACCCTTAGTGTAAAAAACAGCCCAAATGTGTAAGTTTTACACCTAATGTGTAAAACTTGGCAAGCATGCAAAATATATTTTTATAAACATTTTATAATTATTTTTGGCTGTATGAGAAATATAGCCCTAGCCCTAGCAAATACAAAAATAAAATTATATAATTTTTTGCTTGAACTTTCTCATGCATGGAAACCGTATGAGATTGTAATGAAAAACAATTCTCAGTACATTAGATACATGTTTTGTTTTTATTCATAATTACTTATAAATCTCACATGAAATTCAATAATGCATGTGAATTCAGAAATAAAAAGTAGATCCATTTTTTAATATTTAGTTGAAAATCTGCCTTACATAAACATTTGCAGTTTTTCATGCCAGAAGATTTGCACTTATATTGCTTTAATATTATTGACTTTTTAATTTCTATTAAGATGTCTAAATTTTATATTAACACAAAACTATTTAATAACTCTTTATAATATTTTTTTGAACTTGCTTTTTTCTGAATTTCAATAATAAAAATTTAAAATCTTTATTATGCAGTTTAAAGGGTACAGTATCAGAATGGGTATTACACTCTAGAACATTTAAAAAATATAAAAATGTTTTGTTTAAATTAAGTTTTTGAAACAAAAGGTATAAACAATTTTATATAAACAAATGCATTTTAAACACAGTCAAATTTCAATGACTTAATTATTCTAATAACTCAAATTTTATTAGAAACCTGTTTAAAGGGACAATTTACTTAAAAATTGGACAAAATGTCAATATTAAAAATTAAAGCCTTTTTAAATGTGAATATTTTGACACCTAATTTTTACCTATATTCTAATTATATTGCAAGATGTTGGAATTTTGTTAATACATCCAGAGTGCAATTCCCCACACAAATGAAAACTTTAAACAGCTCTTTCTGCATGTTCACATTTTCTACACTTTTATGTTTTAAAAATTCTATGGTTTTTTTTTTCTTGAGACAGAGATTTAAATTTTTTTGCATACATTCTTTATTATATATGCAGTAAATCTCTAAATGGAATTAGCGTTTAGGCTTTGTTATTATATTAAAATAAAAATACATGAAAATATGTTAGATTTCATCATTTGACACTACATGTGTCACTAAAAAAATTCTATTAAATGTAATATTAGATGTATCTAAAAATTCACATACAGTCTTGTGTAACATGCATTTGAAAATCTTGTGAAAATAGTGCAAAAATATTAATATTTAAAAAAATAATAGGGATTTAAAAAAAAATTAAAACATGCAGTTAATTCTTTTTTTCTTAAAATGTGCATTTTCCAACAGTGAAATGCAGTGAATTCACCATTTGAACCATATTTTTAAAAATAAACAAAATTGTTGAAAAGGTAAATTGTCTCCTTAAGTTTACTAAAATTTGAAATATTATATCACTGTTAAATCTTAAGAATTTTCTTTTTCAATGATGAGGTTTTTAATTAAAATTTATTATTTGTGTCCGAGCCTAGCAGTTAGAATGCTGGCCATAAAATGAGGAGTTTGGACTCATGTTGGCAAGCTTGATATCAGTGCAGTCTGGAGTCGAATGAAAAAAAGAGTTCCAGGATTTTCCTTGTATGATGACAATAATTTGGATCATTTTCCCTTCAAAAGTCCTGCCTGAAAGTATTCTTTTTTACAGTACTATGGCAAGGCTTGTTGATGCTTAGCAAAAATCCTTATATCAGTTACCATAAAATGGGGTGAATTGGAACACTTTTCAACTTTAATGTTAAAAAAAAAATTAACTGATTTTTTAGTTTTTTATTTTTTTACTAGAAACTTCGGTCTTGTTTTGTTCTTTACTTTTTAAGCAAAAATGAAACATTTTTATTGTTTATATATATATTATTTATTTTTTTAATGGTGTTCCGATTCACCTCACAGATAGGGGTAAATTGGAACAAATGCTATAATCTTGTTTTAATATGATTCAAACTTTAATAGAGTTAATAAAAAACAGGTAATAATGATAAAGGAGGAATAGGAGCACATAGTTACTGTGGAACCAAGCCTTTATTTTATATACAAGTAAAAATATGCCTTTTTCAAAATTAGAAAACAACTTTTAAATCAAGAAAAAATTTATTAAGAAATTATCTTCGAATTGCAAAAGTAGAATTTAATACAAATTTAGCCCTGTTCTGTGTTATCCTTTACTATAGTCATTGGGTAAGTGAATCTATCGAATAGCCCCAATCGCTACATGTATTAATACGGTCTACTAATATGCCCTAATCCCCAGTCCTCAGTACTGTTTGCATCCTTCTCTTTTTTAATTGGTTTTTCATTTTGATATGTTTGTGTAATGTTGTGGATGTGAGAGAATAATTCTGTACAGTTTTTCTAACTAATTTGCTATTTTTAATTTATTTTATTGTGTGTTCCATGTCTGTTGGATTAGGGGCTGACTTTTTTGTTTAACAAAGTAATTTCTTGGCACCTTTACACTCTTCAAATAATTAGAACAAACAAAATATTGATACAATTCATATTCATACATACATTTTCATATATTACATGAAACTATTACTGTATAGAAAAATAAACCATGAGAGAAAACATGTTCTGATTCACCCCGTAAATCTTAAACCTCTGATGTTACGAGCCATTTTTCATTTTTTCATTATGTAGTTTAGAAATAAGTAGAATTTTATACAGAATATCGTTTATAGGTTTATCATTAATTAAAAATCCCCTCTCTTATGTTCAGAATACGAAAAATACTATAGTTACATACAAAGTTTTGAAGACGTTGAAAAAATGAAGTTTTTGAGGATCCCCTTGAAGTTTTTTTATATACCCCAGTAATTGTGCAAATATGTCAAAACTAAATTTCCCAACTCTTAGTGTTATAAACGTTTTATAAAAAAAATTGGCAACTAAAAATATCACCACATATATTTATAATGAATTTATTTGTATACCGAGAAGTTTCATTCCTATTCACCCCATTTTACGGTATATCTTTACTTCAATTTAATTACTTATTTTCCCTAAAAAATCCTTTATGTCTTTTTCCAGTTTGAAAGCTTCTGAAGTAATATGCTACTTTCTGCATATGTAGGAAAGAGCAGAATAATAAGTAAATAATAATAATAAGCAGTGTTCTAGAGTTTTTACTACCTCATTAGAAAGGAAACCTACCAAAAATTACTAATTAATTTTTATGTTTTAAATCCTATAATCTATAAATAAACAGAAATTATTTTAGCATAATGGAGCTGTCAGATGTTTAACTTCTTGATTACAAGATAGGGCTGACAACTACTTTTATATTCACTCATACTATAAATTAAAAAAAAAAAAAAAAAAAAAAAAAAAAAAAAAAAAAAAAAAAATGTGATAAGTTCTTTCTGAAAATACCCTTGTATAAATGTATGGCAAAAATTATTTTCGAAAAATTAATAACAAACAACTTGGAAATTGCAGGTGAAGCATAGCAAATGAGGTGTGTTCGTACTATAACAAAGTTCTAAAAATATTCAGATCTTGCTGTTATAGTATACAGTACATTGGATACAATATAGAGGTCAAAATTTTTAGTGTGTTCCTGTAAACACTATCTGCTTTCTATTATGCAGGAAGTAACTTGTATTAAACCTTAGCAACGTATGTCAATTTCATAAAATGTGAAATAGTTTAATATAATTAAAACACGCCTCAAACAATGTTTTCCCATATTCCATTATGTAGTGGAATAATTTTGTGTGGCCCTGTAAATTAATAATAAATAATCTTTGCATCACAGATTGTACAGAATGTATATTTTAGTATATACTTCACAGATTCAATTCCATTATATTCCAAAGAGTGTACCATCATTAAAATGTACTTGAAACTATTTCTTCCTATTGACTGTAATGTAATGGAATACTTTTGTTGTCCCTGTAATTAAACTATAAATCCAATTTTCATAAAACTTGAAGTGACTCAACAAAATTATGCAACAATTATATATTTTGAATCTCAAATGATTTGGTTGGGTAGTTTTGCTCTGTTATATGCAGACCAGGGTTAGAAATTGGGAATTTTAAGAAAGACATCCAATGACGCCTAACATTTTTTTTTTCTAGGTGCCAAACAGCATTCTATGGTTGCAATTTTACATTGCAACATATTTCCTCATTTCTTTTTGAAACTATGTTAGTTTTTAAAATCAGTATCTTAACTTGACTATGCATTACACTAGAATACCATAAATTAAAGATTTTTTCAACATTAAAATCTTTCAATTGGGCCCCATATAATTTTTAAAATGTAGCTTTAAGTTCAGTTTTATCTGTCATTAGTTAAAGTGAAGTTAATTTAGATTTGATTGACAGGCGCATGTTAGTTTTAAATTATGCTTTTCGAACAAGGTGGTCAGAGTTTTAAGCACTGAGTAAGAGACAGCAGGGGAAAATAATGTTAAAATTTTGCTATGCAACTTTTTAAAGATATGAGGGTGCCACCGTAGATAGCAGGCTGTTGATCAATGATTCTATAATGCTTTTCAATGGGAAAAGCATTCATTTGTAAAAAAATTTTAATAAAAAATCTGAATCTTTAAAAAGTTGTACAAGTAGAAATCTGATTAATTGTGAAGTTTTTTTCACAAGATACATATTTTTTTTTAACTGTACTTGGCGTTTTGATTGCTTTTTAAAGACTTTTAAAATACGAGATAATTCTGGCAAAAACCAAAAGGGAGGCCATTTGGAAATATTGAATATCGTGTATTAAAGTGACTGTTGTAAATAAAATGAATACCGCAAAGAAAAAGACTTATGATTTTTAGAAATTAAAAGTATTAATCAAATTTTCTGGAGTAAATTTTAATTTTGCGTACAGTTTTTATAACCTTTCAATAATTTAATAATTCATAAATTTGATATGTAAACAATTAATATTAGTAGAATTAAAACAAATTTTTATTTTAATTATTTAAAAAAAAAAATTGTGTGAATTGTAAGGTTCTCCAGATAACACATTTAAAGTAATTTAAACTTAGCTTTTAAAAAAAAATGTTTTGGTTCTATCTTTTATTTGTAACTGTAAAGTAAAAATAAATATATTGTTCAAAATTATTCTTAGCTCATTCAGGAATTTTTGCTTTTAAACCCCATCTTCTCCATCCTCCATGTCGTTCCTGAGGAACGAGATCTGCAGGCCCGAGTAAAAAATGAGAAAAAGAAGGGGGGCAGTCGTCCCAGCTGATTAGCTTGAGGAAGCGCCAAATTTATTCTACTAACACCAATTTCTTTTTTTATTTCCTTCTATCTTTATAAGAAAGAAGTACTGGATTCGTGAAAATTTTCAAATTCCAGTTTTTTATGGATTTACATGTTTTAGGTGTCAGAGATTCTAAAAAATGTTTTTTCAAAATGTTCGTCTGTCTGTCAGTCTGTGACATAAATTTTGTGGACACTCTATCGCAAGAACTAATCCACGGAATTTAATAAAAATTTATATTCAGGTAGTCCCTGATATAAACTGATGCTGATTAATTTTTTGTGTAAATCGCTCAACAAATGACACTGCCATGCTGTACTTTTCACGATTTACGCAACAGCTGTATCTCAAGAACTAGAACACAGATTATAATAAAAGTTTATATTAAATTAGTCCCCGATTTAAATTGATGCTAATTAGTTTTTGGCTAAATCAATCAACAGGTGGTGCTATTTACCTGCATTTTTCGTGATTTTCATGACAGCTATATCTCAGAAACTAATGCACAAAATTTCACCAAACTTCATATTCTGTTAAATTTTGACAAGCATAGATGCTGATTATGTTTTACTGCATGTCACCAAAGAGGTGGCGCTGCTATGCCACAGTGTTTGCTATTTCCACATTAGTTATATCTCAAGAACTAATGCACGGAATTTTATCAAACTTCATAATCTACTAAGCCTTGACATATATAAATACTGATTGTGCTTTAGTGTAAATAGCCAAAAAGGAGGCGCTGGTATGTAGCATTTTTTGAAGATTTCCACGATAGTTATATCTCAATAACTAATGCACAAAATTTCATAAGACTTAATATTATCCTAGACCTTGTGAGAAATTGATTCTGATTAATTTTTGGTGTAGATTGTCCAATATATAACGTTACTTTGCTGCATTTCCCCCCCGATTTTTGCAAAAACTGCATCTCAAGAACTGATGCATGGAATTTCACCAAACTTCCTAGTTTGTTACACCTAGAGGTAAATGAACATCAGTTATGTTTTGGCATAAATCGGTCAGCAGGTGATATTACTATGCTGCATTTTGTCAGATTTCCATGATATATATAACTCAAGAACTAATGTACAGAATTTCATCAAACTTTATTTATTAATCCTTAGTTGAAAGATCACATAAAAGTAATATTAATGTGTTTTCTAACATCGTAGTTTTTATAAAAATGTCCTTTTTATGAATAATGAAATATAGCTATGGGGGAAAAATGTGGAAAAGTACCGTTATCTGTTGGATAATTTACACTAAAATTTAAAAAGAATCTATTTATCCCAAGGTGCCCGAAAGTTGACAATACAGATTTGCTATATTTGCTTACTGCCTGTAACAATTGCCAAGAGTGAATTGCAGTATAGGCAAGAGCCTAGTGAGGACGTGTATAGTGCAATTCAAAAGTTGTATGCGGCCCCTATTTGGTACTCTAATAAAGTGGAGATCAAGTAGTCTCCTACTCTTTGTAGGGCACTACTTGATCGGTTCGGGAACCAGAACCGGTCTAAAACTGTCTAAAATTTAGCAGCATAGTGGAGCTAGAAAAGAAATAGGATTGGGCGATATGTGACAAAGTGTATATGATAAAGAGTCAGGAAAGAAACAGTTTTTAATTTAAAATAAAAACTAACGCTTATTGAAACGAATTAAATGCATGCTTAAATTAATATATATTCATAAATACTGTAACATAAAACAAATGGCTAAACAGATTTAAATTTAAATGAATGTAATGTAAATTAATTATGCAAGTGAAAATAAAACATGGCATGACATATAGCATAATACAAGCATTTAATATTAAGCATTTATTATTTATTATTATTTATTATTAAGCATTTCACTAAGTAAAATCAAATAATCAGGAAAAATGTCATCACTTATAATTCTGTAATTCAATCAATAATTTCAACTTGAGATGATAACCCGGGTTAATTGTCTAAAATAAGTCATAGAAATTGAAGCACTAAAAAATATCCAACGTAAATGATGAGAAGCATAAAGTCCACAATAACTCGCACATATCCATAAAGATATAACAGCGGTTTCTCCATCATAATTCAACACCACAGACTATTACTGTGCGTTTTCTAATAAGGAAACAACACTGTTTTAAACAATGCACTAACATCCTTTCAACTGCTGATCTTGTCGATATGCAACAGCCTTTAAATGCAACTGCTGGCTACTCAAAGCTTTCATGAAACGCCCCCTTTTGTTCCCGGAATTGAGTAAGCAAGTTCTTGCCTTGCGGCAAAACGATAATACAACAAGGCGAACTGCAATCAGGGTCGTACTGGCCCACCGGCCAACGAGGCAAATGCCCGGTGCGCCCCTCGTCACTTTTTTTGTTTGTTTGTTTGTTTATGGAAGAAATTTAAGTTTTGGAATCTGAAAGGAATAAAATTTCAAATATTTTCATTTGGCAAATTAAAATTAATGACGAATTTAGCATATTTTCTGTCAATCATTTAACGCCATAGGTAGCTGCTCTGCAGTTAAATATTTATTCTACTTTTTCTGGAAATACAAACGACAGGAAAAGAGGTAAAATGCCAGTCTAAAACAAGACATTTTCATTTTAATTGGTCACATTGTCAGAGGCGCCCTTGTTTAGGTTTTTTTCAGGGCCTTTAAAAATAACTTTTGAAAAACTAATATAGTGTTTTGGGAAACATGGCGCCCTTGCTTAGATTTTACCAACACCTCGGTCAACTAATTTTATGTTTTGTAATTATGGCACCCTTTGATCTTTTTCAGCGCTCTTTAAAAATAACTTTAAAAAATCTAATATGTTTTTGGAATTGTGGCGCCCTTGGTCAGATTTTTTTCGGTGCCTCTATAAAAATAACTTTTAGAAAACTAATATCGATTTTTGTAATTATGGCGCCCTTGGCCAACTTTTTCTAGCGCCTCTTGTAAAAATAACTAACAAAAAACTAATATCGTGTTTTGGGAAACATGGCGCCCTTGGTCAGACTTTTCCAACATGTCAGCCTTACCCATATCCTTAACACTCATATTCCTAAGCACATATACATATTGTAAGGGAATAATATGGCATGACTTACTGGTTTTTATTTTATTTCAATACTATTCGATCTTTGTCTTATCTCCAATTCTTTTATAATGTTTTCCTGGTTCCATAGCATATTCCACCGTTTAAATTGGTTACTTATTTGTTTACTTTCGATTTGATCATCTTACGTGTGCGTTCATGGTCGTTTTCTTCCGTTTGATCGCGATTTGCGATCTTCGCAAATCGCAACTTACGAGTAGCCGTATCTCCCTTCCGCAAAGCAGGAACGCTTTCGCTCAACTTCTGCAGACGCAAAGGGGCGTTGTCGTCTGGCAATATCTGGAATCGCGAGGGGTATTTAAATCAGTCGGTTTGTTTTGACGGCGGATGGTCTGACGATGTTTTGGCCTAGTAAAAGGCCGTTTGTTGTCATAAATATTAATTATGAAAGTTCAATTGTAGTTTATCTTAAGTGGTGAAAGATGGTGTAGTTTTATGAAATAATTTCTATTAGTTGATAGCGGAAATGTGATGATAAATATGTTGCTGTCATGAACTGTGTTAACATCCAAGGGTTTTTTTACTTTCTTTGAACTATTCCTGGACTTTATTTTTCGTCATCGTCCGATTTGAAAATTTCTTCTTCCAACTATGCCATGGTGAGTTGTTCGTTTTGCAACCTGTACCGGTCAGTTAAACTTTACTTTACGTCATGCTATTTGTTTAATTAAGTATTTTTTTTATTGTGTCAAATATGACTTTAATTTTGTAAGATAACATATTTTCAGAAATTATCCTTTTGGTTGAATTTTACCAGATATAATTTTTCTTTGTTTATTATTTCATATATACATATATTTTTATTTTGAATATGTTTTTCTTGAAAATAAACGTTAGTTTATATTTTAATTTAAATGCTTCTTTAATGACTTTATTACGCAACCACACATTGCCAATATTTATTTCAGGTCATCAATTTTAATTTCTTTATCTCTGCTTAAGTTTTATTTAATTTTAGAACGGTTCTGGCCTCAGAACCGATCACGGGTTATGGGCCAAAGCTACTACGCTTTTTAACCTGTTATGGTGGCCATAACCTTCGTTGGCAATATCGTAAACTAGTGGTAGCATGCGGCCATTAGACCTCCAAGTGATTTCTAGTGGGGGGGGCCGCAATAGCATTTTTTTAAATTTATAATCATATCTAATTATTCTGGTATAAAATAGAAAGGTTCTTTTATAAAAAAAAAAAAAAAAAAAAAATCTTTGTCGTACTATTTGACTGTTTTAAAGTACGTTTTTTTTTTGAAAAAAAATTTCTTTTCCTTTCTGGTTAAATTTCATAAAGTCTAGTTAAGAGCATGGCAATGACCAACGTACAGGTTAGCATAAACAAACTGAACTCTCACAACTATGCAACTTGGGCAGCGGACGTTAAATACCTGCTACTCGACAAAAATGCTTGGGGCATCGTAAATGGTACTGAAGAAGTTCCGAATACCAGTGATGCAGTAGCAACAAAAGAATATCAGGCACGGCTCAGGTCAGCACTGTCCATAGTATACTTAAACGTCGAAACTGAGTTCCGGAGAATAATAGAAAACATCGACGACCCTCATGAAGCATGGACAAAGCTGAAGACTCACTTTCAACCTGATAACCGTGCACGCCACATGCAGTTGTTTGGCGAGATCCTGTCCTGCAGAATACAGCCTGATGAGCCGGTTGATATGTTTGCTGCTCGCCTACAGAGACTTGCTGATCAGCTGGCTGCCATGAATGAGCCGATAAAAGAAATTTATCTAACGTTCCAGTTTCTGAGATGGCTCCCTAAGAAGTTTGACAATCTCGTCCAGGGAATTCTGCGATGGCCCGAACAGCAGTTCAAATTTAAAGATGTCCTGACCGAGCTTGTAGCTGAGGAATCCCGCATCAAATTACGTGAAGAGGACAGAGGTAACCTGGTCCAGTCCCATTTTTCTCGAGCTCGCACACCCAAGAGGTCCGCATATAAGCCTAAGTTCAAGGGAAGGTGCCACAGGTGTGGTCAAGCCGGTCATGTGCTTCGACAGTGTAAATTGCCTCAACAAGCCTCTAGTCCTGAATCCTGCCTCCATACTACTTCTAGAGACTCCTCAGACTCCTCGTACCAGAACTCCTCGGTATCCAGAGGATCATCGGTGTCCAGTCCAGTTCGAGTCCAACCCTGTAATTCCAGACCTAGCAGAGATGTGCCTCGCAATAGAGCTAGAAACCAACGTCAACGTAAGCCAACAAGCCAGGTAAACTACCTCATTCAATCTAATCTTAGTAATATTAAATGTGGTGGAGACGCCTGGGTCTTTGACACAGGTGCCTCCCACCAGTAGTGTAGTCCTGGGAAAAAAAGTGGGGGGACGCTCATAATCTCGAACCTTAGGCTCTATCACCCATATGGCTAACTTATATGAATTCCAGAAAAAAAAGAAAAATTAAATTTAAATTAAAAAATTTAAATTTAATTTACCTTTAAAAATTTATTAAATTTTAAATTAATTTTTACATTTAAAAATTAAATTTTTAAATTAAACTGATTTTACATTTACAGTTAAAAATTAATTAAAATTTTAAAAGTTTAATTACATTTAATTTACATTTAAAATTTAATTAAAATAAAAGTAATTAATTTAGTTTAAGTTGTTTATACAGTCAAACCTTGCTGTAATGAACTCGGGATGTAATGAACACTAGGATGTAGTGAACTGGTTTAATGGTCCGTCTCAACTACCATTTAATTAATATTAATTTATACGTTTATAGTGGACAGCTGAGAATTTGGTAGTTCGTTTATAGTGAAATCAAATTTTATTTCCCCGTATTTTTTATTATTATTTTTTTTTAATTGGTGTTTTTTTAACAATGCTTTGACTAATTTCTACTTTTTTTTTTCCCCCACAGCCCTTTAGCGGAATATATGTTTGTCCGCTAGCGTCTGTCGAAATTTGCGTTATTACCGCGACTTTATTACGAAATGCACATTTTTCCTCGGCTCTTTGAAGAAAGCGCGCATTTTTGTCAATAGTTTAATTTATTTCGGTTTTTCTGCTCCGCTATATGGTGGAATACGAGTTTTTTTCGCTATTCGTTTTCAAAATTCGCGTTTTTCCGCTTCTCTTTGAATAAATTAGTGTTGTTTTAGAATGTTTTGACGAGATTCGCTTTTTTGCTTGAACCTTGGGTGGAATTTGCATTTTCCATCAGTCCTTTGATAAAATTCACGATTTTTGCGATCCTTTGACGAAATTTGCGTTTATCCTGCGTTTTTTTGTAGACATTGGCATTTTTTCGGGATGCTTTGACTAAATTTGCTTTTACTCCACGGCTTTTTGGCGGAATTTTTTTCGCTAACATTTATCGAAATCCACGTTTTTTCCTGCGGCTCTTGGACAAAATTTTCATTTTTCCTCTGTCTTTTGCAGAAATTCACGTTTTTTAAGCGATGTTCTGTTCTGTCTTAATTCGCTTTTTTCCGCGGCTGTTTGGCGGAAGTGTTTTTTTTTTTTTTTTTTGCTATCTTTTGTCGAAATTCACATTTTTTTTACCGCGACTTTTAGAAGAAATTCGTGTGTTTCTGCCATCCTCTGACGAAATTGGTTTTTTTTTTTTCAATGTTTTGACGAGAATCACTCTTTTTTCCGCAGCCCTTGGACGATATTTACATTTCCCGCAATCCTTTGATTAAATTCTCGTTTTTTACAAAAATTCACGCTTTCCCGCGGACTTTTTTTTTTTAATTCGTATTTTTTTAGCAATGCTTTGACAATTTTTTTTTTTTTTTCGCGGTCGATTGGTGGAATACATGTTTGTCCGCTACGGTCTGTCGAAACTTGCGTTATTAACGCCACTCTTACAAAATTCTCATGTTTCCTCGGACACAGGACCGTAGCTAAGGGGGCGCTATGGGCGGCTCAGCCCCCCTAAAATATTTTGAGCCCCCCCCCCCCTGGAAAAGATTCCAAGGTCACTAAATGAATTTCTGCTTTGAAAATTCAAATGAAATTCTGTTCAAAAAATCTAATTTAACTTTGAGACACTTTCACAGTTTTGCAGAGTTAATAAATTGCATCTAAAATAAGTAATTCAACACTCCCTTATCCTATTTGAACATATGAAGCTAGCATGACGTTTAATTTTGCACCAGTTATACACTCAAAATTCTCATCATTATATACTTTTTTTAGCAAAAAGTGAATTTATTACAACAGTTTAATAAGGAACATAGTATCTAAAATGTGAATATGCACTAATTTATCTTTCTGCGTCAGAATGAGAAAAAAAATTATGAGCTCCCCCTACAATCTTTTGAGCCCCCCCTATCCATCACTTCTAGCTACGGCCCTGTTCGGCCATATGACGGAATACGAGTTTTTTTCGTTATTCGTTGTCACAATTCGCGCTTTTCCGCGACTCCTTGACAAAATTAGCATTGTTTTACAATGCTTTGACGAGATTTGCTTTCCTGCGTGAACCTTGTGCGAAATTTGCATTTTTCCGCAGTCCTTTGACAAAATTCGCGCTTTTTGGGATCCTTTGACGAAATTTGCGTTTTTCTCTCGGTTCTTTGTAGACATTCGCATTTTTTTTCGGGATACTTTGACTAAATTTGGCTCCTTTGCGAAATTTATTTCCTTCAAACATTTATCGAAATTCTCGTTTTTTCCTGCAACTCTTGGACAAAATTTCCATTTTCCTCTATCCTTTGAAGAAATTCGTTTTTTTTTTTTTAGCAATGTTCTAACTTAATTCGCTTTTTCTGCGCTGCTCTTTAGCGGTAAAGTGTTTTTCTTTTGCTATCTTTTGTCGAAATTATCTTTTTCTACCGCGGTCTTTGACGCAAGTCGCGTTGTTTTGCTTTGCGATGCGATGCTTTACGCTATTCACTTTTTTGTGCGGCCTTAGACGAAATTAGCATTTTTCTGTGGCCTTTGATAGAAAACACGTTTATTCATGGTTCTTAAATGAAATTCGCGTTTACCAAGATTCTTTGTTAAAATTCGCACTTTTTTCTACGATATTTTGATGAAATTCGTATTTTTGTGCGACTTTTGGACGAAATTCATGTTTTTGCGATCTTTTATCGAAATTCACAGCAAATTTTCTAAAAGTTTATAGCAGAGGGAAGAAAGGAGAATGCTTTCCCAATGCGAATTATTTTTGGTGCAGTTTGGGTTAACTCTGTTTTCATTTGAGGTCAATTTTTGGCTAAGTGCAGATTTCCAATAGATGAGGTTGGGTTAAGCAGACCCGATTAACGGAATGTTACTTCCCCCAGCATATTACTTCAGGTTAAAAACATAACTATAATAATAAACATAGTTGTACGTGTGCTGTTTTCTAAAGAGCTCGCTGTATTTTTTCCACGACCCTTGGATGGAATTCGCGTTTCTTCCTCGACTTTTTGAGAAAATTCTCTTTTTTTACGGTGTTTTGGTAAAATGCGTGTTTTTTTTTTTCCTTTTTTTTACCTCGGCCCGTCGAGAAAATTTGTTTTTTTATCTGCCTTTTGATGAAATTGACGTTTTTGCGATGTTTTGTCAAAATGCGAGATTTCCGCGGCCTATTCATGAAATTGGAGTTTTTTTAGCAATGTTTTGAACAAATACGCTTTTTTCGCCGCGGTCTTTTGGCGGAATACTTGTTTTTTCGATACCTTTTGTTGAAATTCGCGTCCCTTGTATAATATTTGCGTTTTTAGGGACGATTTGACAAGATTCGCTTTTTTTCCCGCGACCCTTTGGCGAAATACATGTTTTCTCTTCAGCCTTTTGACGAAATTTGTGTTTTTTTAACGGTCATTGGGCAAAATTAGCGTTTTTTCTGCAATCATTTGACGAAATTTGCGTTTCATTCGCGATCGTTTGACGAAATTCGCGTTTTTTCCAAGATCATTTGACGAAACCTGACTTTTTTCGCGATCCTATGATAAAATTCACATTTTCTCATGTCCTTCTGACAAAATTAGCATTTTATCAGCGGCCCTTTTACAATATACGGGTTTTTTCTGCGATTCTTACACAAAGTTTGAGATGTTTTCTGCGAATAATTGACGAAATTGATTTTTTTCACTTACCTTTTGTCAGACATCATGATAAATTTCTCAAGTCCAAAATTTTGGGCTAATGACCATTTTTTTTATATATATATTCGGAAAATTCGGAATCGCTCCTTCTCCCCCCCCCCCCCCTCCTTCCAGTGGCTATGGATTTAATGTCAAAAAAGATTACTGTGTTTCGAAAGATATAGAAAATTATGGAATTTTAAGTCCCCCCCCCCGTTCCCCGAAATAAAATCCTGTGTACGCTGAGAGTAATGCAATGTAATTTCTTTGTATATCCCTGTAAATGAACGATAGGAGATACTCAATTCTTATTCTATATTAAGCGTATTGTTATGCATTTCAGTGATATATATCAATTTCATTAAGTTTGAAGCCGTGTAACATCACTAAACAGAATGCAAAGAGTTTTTTTTTCATATGGCATAATTTAATGAAATAGTTCTACATAACCTGTAAACAAACTACAAGTGCTACGTACTTAATTTGCATCAAAGAATCTCTACAGTAAATAGTAATAAATCATAATTATATATATAGACAGTGTGGCAATCCAAGTTTAAAACGTTGTATTTTAATTTTGTATTTTTAGGGTGCTGCAAACTTTACAGAGATTGCAGACATTTTTAAACAATATTGCAGTAATTCAATAAAATCTGTATGTAGAAATATAACAAATAAGATGTATATCAAAAACCCCAAATTAAATTTCTATCAACTTTTTTACAAAATAAAGTAATGAAACTGATTATTATTATTTCATTCTTCTGAACATCTGATTTATTTTATCTCGGGTTTAGAAGAAAAAGTATGCAAGTGTAAAAGAGAAACAGAACTAAAAATAGTCTTTTACGAGGGCTTCAGGGGGACACTACTCTCTCATGAATAATTTTTGGTTATCCTTTTTTTTTACTGTTCAGTTACTTTAAATCCTCTGAGAAAACAAGTTTAATTATTTTTTGAAAATTTTGAGAAAAAAAATTAATTAAATTTGAAAATTTAAAGGGACAACCACCATTAATGACGCCCGTGTTTCTTTTTCGCCCCCCCCTTTTTATTTATTTATTTATTTATTTATTTATTTATTTATTTTAATAAATCCTGTTTAGTATAAAAACATAGTTTTATAACAAAAACCTATTGATATTTGACAAATGTATAACCATTATCAAAAATTCAAAATAAAGCAAATAATTTAAGACATTATTGATCAAAACTCAAAAGATACTTATAAATCTGTCGGACTTTTGATCTGTAATTGCGGATGGTGATTTCGAATCTGTTTCTGCACGAAGACGTTTGGAAGAAATTGTAAAACTTTTCAATTTTGGCTGGCTACATCGTTTCATTATTAATCAAAATTATGATACAAAATATTTATGGCTAGAAAAAAAGAGGCAACTCATTGATACTAGCTCGACTTTAAACTAGTCCAATGTTTGTATCTAAACAAGAAACAATTGTCAATATGAACCGGAGAAGGGAGGATAATGATTTTGGGGGATTGCTTCATTGAATAGTATCGGAAGTTTTCGGTCCGCATTGATGTCCTTTTATTGATTTAGTCTGTATTAGGTTCCGAGCACACGTGTATTTTGCTCAAGTTCAACTGAATTCCAGGAAATCCTTTCTTCTTCCTTCTGCGGTTTACTGATGATAGAAAACGGGGATATTACAATGGTTCAGGAGACAACTATCTCATCCCTACTTAAGGGAAAGGTCCCTTTCTCACACTGTGATTGAAGTTGAACTGGAAAAGTCATTATATATCAAACACGCCGCCTGCGAACATAAAACACGCCAACTTCTAACCGCAAAAAGTAGTTGTGTATGCTTGCAGCCTTCAACACTGCAGACGCCACATACCGGCCAACCGGCCAATTGATGACCCCTACTAACTAACAGTATGTGACAGCTATGACAATCACCCTGAATGTCTTTAAAGACTTATTTATTGACTAATGGAACCATGCTGTTGTTAATTGTCGTGTGAGTAAAAGATGACCATGGCTTTCAAAGCTCGAACATCTGGATATTTTTTTAACTTAGACTGCAATGAGTCCCAGATCTTTTTCGGGAACTTGTGTGATCCTTTTATTATAGAAACAGGAAGGCGATAGTAGACTTCCAAGTAAAACTAATGTATGCCTTTTAAAAAACTAATGTTAACGCGGTATTTCACTGCTGATAATTATTATGAAACAGCAAGTAAACATCTTTCTTTCCAATTTCCTTCAATTCCTTTTTTTGAGAGCCGTTGTTAAAGAAAACTAAAATGGCTTAAAACATCAAATCTATATTTTATAAAATTGTTAAACTTTTTTTAATCATTTAATGAATCAGAAAAATCTACGTCCCTTCGCTTCCTTAGCGTCCCCCTTGAGAAAAAAAAGTAAGGGGACGCTTGAAAGAAAATAAAAAAGTGGGGGGACGCCGTCCCCCCGCGTCCCCCCTCGACTACACCACTGCCTCCCACCACTTTTGCAAAGATAAAAACCTCTATGTAAAATTTAAACCTTTGCAAAATGAGGAGTTGGCTGTTGCCGTTGACGGAGCAACTTTTCCTATTGAAGGAACTGGTCTAGTGGACTTAAAAATAAATGGGGAAATGGTTCGCTTCGGCGATGTTATGTATTGCCCAAGTTTAAGGCACAATTTGATATCTGGCCCTAGGCTTGATAAAACTGGTGCCAAGTTCAGAGGAGGTGAGGGCAGGGTTAGAGCATATCGTGACAGTGGTACCCTATTTCGTGCTTTTCTTAAAGATGGCATTTACTGCCTGTACCCAGATCCTAGCCCTAAAAATAAAACTAAAACTCAAAATAGTCAAAGTCCTAAAAAGGTGCGTTTTCAAGCCTCTACTGTCCAGAAAGACGACTTTAAGTTATGGCATAGACGTTTCGGACACATTAGCTCCACTTTAATTGAACACACTGTAAAATGTAATGGTGTAAGGGGCTTACCACCTATTAAAAGTAAAGACTTTGAATGTGAGACATGTAAAATTAACAAATACAGGCGAACTTCCTTCCGTCCTATAAATCAAATAAGATCAAAACGACCCCTTGAATTACTTCATACTGACTTGTGGGGACCGACACAAATAACAGGTAGAAACGGCGAGAAGTACTTTTTAACCATAACTGACGACTTCTCACGAAAAGTATCAGTCTACCCCTTATGTAATAAATCACAAGTATTCAAGGTATTCACTAATCATGTAAAAAGAGCTGAAAGATTTTTAGGTACTAAGGTAAAAGAGGTCCGTAGTGACAATGGGCGGGAGTTTGACAATGAAGCCTTTACAAGGTATTTTGAGGAAAACGGGATACACCATGAGTTTACCAACGTGTATTCTCCGGAACAAAATGGGGTCTCGGAACGTTTAAATTAGACTATAATGGACGGGGCACGCTCAATACTTAACGAAAGCAAACTCAGTTTAAAATTCTGGCCAGAAGCAGTTCTATACATCGCGTACACACTAAACAGGGTATGTCATAAAGCACAGAAAAAGACACCCTTTGAGTATTATTGTGGCAACAAACCCTCAATAAGACACTTACGCCCTTTTGGTACTGTGGCGTACGTGGGGGTACCCAAACAATTAAGAAACTCAAAGTTTGATCCTAAAGCCAAAAAGGGGGTGTTAGTTGGTTACGCGATGTCAACCAAAGGCTTCAGAGTATGGATTCCCGACACAAACAAAATAATAGAAACCATAAATGTTAGATTTGGGGATGAATCTGTACCAAGAAATGTTCATAGACATAGCGAGCAAGGCCCAAGTTATTCAATAGGCACAAACCCTTTTACAACTTCAGAGCAGCACAACGGAAGCGACCTGGGACCCACATACATTTTAAGTTCAGAACAACCAGAAATTGACCCTTTAACCGACCTTCAACCTGACAGATTTCCTTTGGCAAGATCTCCATCACCTAAGCCAGGCACCTCAAAAACCGTTGAACCCGCCTCCGTTAACTCATCTGAAGATGAAAGTGACGAGGAGGGCGAGGAACTCTCGAGAACACTGAGGGATGCTGTATGGTTCCGTAAGGCCATAACTAGGCCTGATAAGTCGAGAACCGACATCTATTATTATGAGATGGGTGAAACGCAACGTTTAAGATCACTCAGAGAAGTGCGGGAATACTGTCAGTCTAATGGTATAAAATTTGATCCAACCATGTTCAGTTTCAAAGGGGAAAATAAATACCAGGGTATTGTAAAATCTACTTCCAGTGCTAGTTCAAGTCCTAGTTACACACCTCCACACACATCCTTATCAGAAACACGTAAAAATAACATATGACTAGAAGACTCCATACCCAACACATATAAGCAAGCCTTAAAATCCCCTCAGTGGGAACTCTGGAGACAGGCAATGCAGGAGGAAATGAACGTAATAAATAAAAGACATGTATGGGAATTAACATCATTACCACCCAACACTGAACCTGTAGGCTGCAGATGGGTCTTCACCATCAAACGAGACGATAAAGGGCAGGTGGCAAGATACAAAGCAAGACTAGTAGCCCAAGGCTACAAACAGGTCAGGGGCGAAACCTATGACGAGACGTTTTCACCAGTCGTAAATTTTAGTTTAATCCGCTTTTTCTTTGCCGCCCTTGTCTCATGTCTCGGATGGTTTCACACGCAATGCGATGTGAAAGGAGCCTATCTGTATGCCCCTCTCTCAGAGAACATCTACATGAAACAGCCTCCTGGATTCGAAATAAAAGGGAAAGAAAATTTGGTCTGTAAACTCCAGAGGGCACTTTATGGCCTCCATCAGAGTGGCCGGGTGTGGTTTTATGAATTACATAAAGTTTTAATTTCTCTTGGTTTTAACAAACTGGATTGGTGTAATTGCATCTACACATTTTCTAATTACGCTGTTTTATTGTTATATGTTGATGACTTTGTTGTTTTAAGTAAGCATCAGAAACACATAAATGAGATTTTAAAATTACTAGCTGAACATTTTGACATCAAAATCCTGGGGAAAACACGTAAACTCCTTGGGGTTGAGTTTGAGGAGGATGGGGAAGGTGTAGTGTCAATCCATCAAATGCAATATATTGATGATATCTGCACACGTTTTAAGGAATATAACTTTCCCATCACATCACTTCCCATAAGTAAAGGAGTAGTGTACTCCAAAGCACAGTGCCCTCAAACAGATACTGAAACCCAGGAGATGTCAAAATATCCGTACCGAAGTGTTTTGGGTTGCTTATCTTTTCTTACAAGCAGGACTCGCCCCGACATATCCTATGCAGTAAATATCTTCAGTCAATTCCAGAGTAATCCGGGCATAATCCACTGGAATGGTCTTTTAAAATTACTGGGATATGTACAAAGCACCCAACACTACAAATTGAAGCTACATTGTCATAACATAAATCTAATTACATATACTGATGCCGATTTCGCCGCCAATCGTGATGACAGGACGTCAATGGGGGGACAACTTTTAATGTTAGACAAATCTCCTATCATGTGGAGAGCTTTTAAACAAAAATCTGTCTGCTTGTCTACCATGGAATCAGAGTTTGTGGCTTTAACAGAAGCAATTAAAGAGCTTCTTTGGTTCAGTAGAATCATAACTGAATGTTATGAGAAACACATTTTTGCAGGTCCACAAACTAAGCCAACCTTGTTAGTAAACAATATGGCCTCCATTGATTTCCTTAAGTCTCCCATAGAAAACTACAGAACAAAACACATTGACGTTAAATTATTTTTTGTCAGAGACCTTTTAAACCAAGAGATATTTAATGTAAAACACGTAACTAGTAAAGCTAATCTCTCAGACATCTTTACAAAACCCCTAACGAAGTTTGATCTTAAAAGATTCATTGAAGTGATCTTTAGTTATAAGTAATTTATATTGTTTTAAATATGTTTTATTTAAATGTAAAAAAGTAAAATGTATAAAGATGTTAGAGGTATAAGGTGAAAAAAAAACTCCCCCTCCTCTGGGCTTGGGTCAAGCATTAAGATGCTTGTTTAGTTTTTTTTAAGTTAAACCTTGAAGTTTAACACATTTCATTTTTTTCAATCTGAAATTTTTGTATATTTCAGTATTTTCTCTTTATAATGTTTGAATATGTGATTATACACTTGTTTTTCTTGTTATCTCATAGTTTTGTCTCATATGCATATGTTCTATTTTTCATACATAAGCTTTTCAATACCCTCATTTCCAACATCGCGGACAATTTAACTCCCGCTGGAATGTGATCAGACCTCAGGATGGTTCATCCTCCGGGACCCGAGCAGCCCCAGGAAGCGTCTCGCAGGGGTGCCATTGTAAATAGCCAGAGTGGTCTGCAGGGGGTAGTGGCCTTCTTGAGTGTTCTGATCACAGGAAGGCCTGTCGCGGCATCGTTTTTTATTTAATTTGTAAGTCCCTATTTTTGATAAATGGAAATGTCACATAGGTCCCGTTCGTGGTGTTGAAAATTGAGCTGTATTTTTTTGCATATATAAATATGAAAAGGGTTGTTTTACTTTTGAGAAATTGCATAACAAGTGTCCTTCACATGTAAATTTTTCTTAAAACATTTGCAAATGTGTATTATTTCAGAAGTTTAAGCATGCATGTTGTTGTTGTTATTTTTGTTTTTATGTGAGCGCTCACCGTCCTTATCATTATCATATTTTTCAGTCATTATCATGATCATGATCATTAGTGTTATTATCATTAAATGTGTCTATTTTTGCATATCATGAATTTCTCATACATTATCAAAGTGTTTTTGCATTGTAATTCATGTTTTTGCTATTCCTCATATTCGTAATGTTTATGAATCTGTTGTATAATAATCATCTACTCTAGTGTCATTATGCAAATGTATGTAAATATTAATCTTGTATTGTCAAGGCAAGGATCAAGAATCGACATACTAAAGAATGTTATGGTATGTAACGGTAATCGTAGTCACTTGTATGTGGCGAGGTAACACGGTAACAAATTTTTCATGAACTTTTCCTTGAAATGTTTGTGTACCTAAATAGACTTTCAAATTTTTAAGTTACTATGGTAACTAGAGACTTTTGTGCTATGAAAAAAAATTGTTAATCTTGTTGTGGTATAACTATCAAATTGTTATTCATATTGTGTGGTTATTAACATTGTTAAAAAAAAAATTGTTCATTTTTCAAATTAACCTTGTTATATGATGTTGTGAATTTGTTGCATTTATGCACGTTAATGTTGAGTTGTTCTTCACTAGTAACTGTTAAAGTATGATAATAGATATACTGATATATTATGTTGTTCAATATGAACTTTGATGTTATTTATATTATTTGGTAATACTTGGTAAGTACTTAGTTTTTAGTATGAGTGTAAAGGGGGGGGGCGATTGTCAGCCTTACCCATATCCTTAACACTCATATTCCTAAGCACATATACATATTGTAAGGGAATAATATGGCATGACTTACTGGTTTTTATTTTATTTCAATACTATTCGATCTTTGTCTTATCTCCAATTCTTTTATTCTGTTTTCCTGGTTCCATAGCATATTCCACCGTTTAAATTGGTTACTTATTTGTTTACTTTCGATTTGATCATCTTACGTGTGCGTTCATGGTCGTTTTCTTCCGTTTGATCGCGATTTGCGATCTTCGCAAATCGCAACTTACGAGTAGCCGTATCTCCCTTCCGCAAAGCAGGAACGCTTTCGCTCAACTTCTGCAGACGCAAAGGGGCGTTGTCGTCTGGCAATATCTGGAATCGCGAGGGGTATTTAAATCAGTCGGTTTGTTTTGACGGCGGATGGTCTGACGATGTTTTGGCCTAGTAAAAGGCCGTTTGTTGTCATAAATATTAATTATGAAAGTTCAATTGTAGTTTATCTTAAGTGGTGAAAGATGGTGTAGTTTTATGAAATAATTTCTATTAGTTGATAGCGGAAATGTGATGATAAATATGTTGCTGTCATGAACTGTGTTAACATCCAAGGGTTTTTTTACTTTCTTTGAACTATTCCTGGACTTTATTTTTCGTCATCGTCCGATTTGAAAATTTCTTCTTCCAACTATGCCATGGTGAGTTGTTCGTTTTGCAACCTGTACCGGTCAGTTAAACTTTACTTTACGTCATGCTATTTGTTTAATTAAGTATTTTTTTATTGTGTCAAATATGACTTTAATTTTGTAAGATAACATATTTTCAGAAATTATCCTTTTGGTTGAATTTTACCAGATATAATTTTTCTTTGTTTATTATTTCATATATACATATATTTTTATTTTGAATATGTTTTTCTTGAAAATAAACGTTAGTTTATATTTTAATTTAAATGCTTCTTTAATGACTTTATTACGCAACCACACATTGCCAATATTTATTTCAGGTCACCAATTTTAATTTCTTTATCTCTGCTTAAGTTTTATTTAATTTTAGAACGGTTCTGGCCTCAGAACCGATCACAACACCTCTGTAAAAATAACCTAAAAAAAACTAATATCATGTTTCTGTAATCATGGCGCCATTGTTTAGATCTTTTTCAGCGCCTCTTTAAATATAACCTAAAAAACTAATATCGTGTTTTTGGAATCGTGGCTCCCCTGGAGAGAATTTTTTCGGCACCTCTACAAAAATAAATTTTTAAAAATTAATATTGGTTTTTGTAATTATGGCGCCCTTGCTCAGCATTTTTCAGCGCCTCTTGTAAAAATAACTTTCAAAAAAGTAACATCGTATTTTTGGAATTGTGGTGCCCCTGGACAGGTTTTTTTCGGCGCCTCTTGTAAAAATAACTCTCAAAAACTAATATCATGTTTTGGGAAACATGGCGCCCTTGGTCAGACTTTATCAAAATCTCTGTAAGAAAAAAAACAAAAAAAACTTAATATCATGTTTTTGTAATCGTGTCGCCCTTGTTTAGATCTTTTTCAGCGCCTCTTTAAAAATAACTTTTAAAAAACTCGTGTCTTTGGAATCGTGGCGCCCCTAGTCAGATTTTTTTCGGCGCCTCTACAAAAATAACTTTTAAAAAACTAGTATTGGTTTTTGTAATTATCACGCCCTTGGTCAGCTTTCCTCAGCGACTCTTGTAAAAGTAACTTTCAAAAAACTAATGTTGTGATTTAGGAAACATGGCGCCCTAGGTCAGACTTTATCAACATCTCTGTAAAAAAAAACCCTAAAAAAAACCTAATATCATGTTTTTGTAATCATGAAGCCCTTGTTTAGTCTTTTTCTGCACCTTTTAAAAAATAATTTAAAAAAAAAACTAATATCGTGTTTTAGGAAACGTGGCGCCCTTGGTCGGATTTTTTTCTAGCGCCTCTTGTAAAAATAATTTTCAGAAAACAAATATCGTCTTTTGGAAAGCATGGCGCCCTTGGTCAGATTTTTTCAACACCTCTGTAAAAGTAACCAAAAATAAACTAATATCATGTTTTTGTAATCGTGGCGCCTTTGTTTAGATCTTTTTCAGCGCCTTTTTAAAAATAACTTTTAAAAAACTAACATCGTGTTTTTGGAATCGTGGCGCCCTTAGCCAGATTTTTATCGGCGCCTCTACAAAAATAACTTTTAAAAAACTAATACCAGTTTTTGTAATAATGGCGTCCTTCGTAATCTTTTTTCAGTGCCTCTTGTAAAAACAACTTTCAAAATATTAATACCGTGTGTTTGTAATCATGGCGCCCATGGCAAGATTTTTTTTTTCAGTGTTTCTTTAAAAATAACTTTCGAAAAACAAATATCATGTTTTTATAATCACAGCACTCTTGGTCAGATTTTTTCCCGTGTTTTATGTAAAAACAACTTTCAAAAAACTAATATCGTCTTTTTGTAATCATGGAGCCTTTAGTCAGATTTTTTTTTTCAGCACGATAGAAAAATAACTTTCAAAAAACTATTGTCATATTTTTGTAATAGTGGCATCCTTGATAATTTTTTTCAGCTCTTCGGTAAAAAGAACTTTAAAAAATTATTATTTTGTTTCTGTAATAACACCGCCCCATACACATATATAAATTTGTGCTCCTAGTTCTCAGAAACTGAAGTACTCTATAATTTATGAATGTTAATATATGTGTTAATGACCTGTACTATCATTAATTTCTTAAATGATATTATGCGTCAGATTACGAAGAATAATTTTTCAAGAAAGTTTGCAATGGAAACTTATGTTAATTTTGCTTTTGAAAGAAGAATAGGTTAATTTTTTGTATATCTTTGAAAATTCGATAATTTTTAGTATCAAAAATGCCATTATCTAAAAACTTTTTTAAAACTGGATCTGATCTGCTTAACCTCTCTAAAATTCAAACACCACCGCAAGTTACAAAATGAAAAATGTATATGTAATTAAAATAAATATATAAACCCTTGAAAATCATTAACTTCTTTTACAAAAGTATGGTTGAATGTAAGTAAATAGAAACGCAGATGTGTTTGTGTTGTGTTTTCAAAGCTGTTAGTCAATGACGTGGGCGTTCCCAAGAAGACAAATTACCATTTCAGGGGGGTTTCAAGTTAACTAGATATTGATTCTGAAGATAACCACTGGTGTCTGTATTAATACCAGATGTGTTGTTTTTTATTGATCATACCATAATCTTAGATTTCTGGATCTTTGTATCATTCTGGGGAAAATAGAAACAAATCAATTGATCAGCACATCCTTTGTAAATATAAGTCTGCCCATTTGAAATACTACCCTCCGAGGGAAAAGAGAGTACCGAAATCAGTCATCTATTGTACACTCCACAGAAATTGGAAATACATGTGTTTCTAATTTTCAACCGATAAGCCGGTACAGTATAATAAAGTGCTCCTGGGGCAGGGTGCAACGTGCTTTGTTTTTCTCGTTCCATCCAGTGTCAAAGAACAACTCCATCTTTACAATATTTGCATGTGTCCTGAATTATTTACCTATTTAGTTGTAATCCGGTCCTAGGCACCTCGATAAACCATTCGTACTGCTGCTGCTGTAATCTTAAAGCTTTTTCTTTTAAAAAGCTTGTGCTTCACACTTTTTTAATAGTGTATGATTTGTCCATAGAAAAACAGTATAAGGTACGATTACTTATTATCACTTTTTTATTATTAATATTTGTATCACTTTCACAAGATTGTTTATGTCTATATAACTATTTAAAAAGTAGGATTCAAATCAAAACTGCTATATAATACCATTTTATTGTTAAAAAAATAAAGAAACAAAAAAAAATTAATAATTTACATAAATTGACATCCTTACCCTGAACTAAAATAACTTATCTCAAAATTTTTAACCCATATTTAGTATTATAGTAACCTATTACCCATTAGTTAACCCATATTAGTATTTTAGTACATTGCATTCTTAAGAGTGTATTACATAAAATATTATTGAATTGTATAAAATAATAATTTGCATTTTTGAGTTCTTATTCAATGAAATTGTTTTAATTCATTTTATTTTAATATTTATTTTCGATTTGAAAACAATTGTATGGAGATTGTTATTCGGATAATCAGCATAATATTTGAATTAACTAAGTAAAGTAACATATAGTTAAATTTTACTTCTTATCAGTTAAATAATTTTGAATAAATAATATTAAAATATTTTAACATAATATTTTAATGTCAGCTTATTTTATTTTTTAAAAGTTTAATTATTTACAAGGAAAAAAAAACTTTT
Source organism: Maratus speculifer (assembly GCA_964019185.1). Taxonomy (NCBI): domain Eukaryota; kingdom Metazoa; phylum Arthropoda; class Arachnida; order Araneae; family Salticidae; genus Maratus; species Maratus speculifer. The sequence continues at coordinate 50,431,043 of OZ025299.1, forward strand.
TAAGTCACATTATCATTTTGTCAACTTTTTAAAGTAGTTTTTTTTTTTTTTTTTTTTTTTTTTTTTTTACTAATTTGAAATTGATTTACATGTTATATAAAAAAACAAATTCTTTTTAAAAATAATTCTTGTAAAATTGATGCGATTCTTACCACGATTTAGAAATTTTTTATACCTCAATTAGTATTTGTATTCTAGAGAATGTATTATAGAAAATATTATTGAATTTTATGAAATAATATTTTGAAATTTTGAGTTTTGAGCTGATGAAAATGTTTTAATTTCATTTTATTTTAATATTTTATTTGGAAATAATTTTATGGATATTGCTATTCAGATATTCGGGATAAGGTTTGAATTAAATAAGTAAATGTAATATACAGTTGAAATCAAATTTTACTTCTTATTAATTAAATAATTTTTAATAAATATTAATCCATTCCATATTTCTTGAGATTGGTACTATGAAAAAAATTCTATAAGGCGCTTCTGAAAAAAAGTAATTTCTTTTCTTTTTTAATTTTAATTGTTAAAAAAAAAGAAAATTTCGTAAGTTATATTGTCATTTTATTAATTGGTTTCATAATAGGAAATTTTTTTTTAAATATATGTATATGTGTGTATACATATATATATATATATATACATATATATATATATACATATAGTCTAAATTTAATTTGAAATTAATTTATATATTGTTGAACAAAAAAAGAAAACTAAAGATTCCTTTTTCTATAAAGTAATTAATATAAAATAGACGTCATTTTTATAATGATTTGGAAAAATTTTACACCATAATTAGTATTTATATCCTAGTGATTGCATTACATAAAATATTATTTAATTGTATAAAATAATGTTTTGAACTTTTTTAATTTTTGGCCAATGAAATTGCTTTAATTCATTTTATTTATTAATTCATTTTTTATTTTGAAATAGTGTTGTAATGGAGTCTGATATTCAGATATCCGGAATAAAGTTTTAATTAACTAAGTAAATGTAATATTTATTTAAAATCAAATTTTATTTCTTACTAGTCAAATAATTTTCAATAAATATTACTTCTTATTATTTAAATAATTTTAAATAAATATTAATTTATTAAATATTCATAATATTTTATATTTTTGGGGGATTTGTACTGTGAAAAAATTTCTATATAGGGTGTCTCGAACAAAGTATTTTTTTTCTTTTTTAATTTTAATAATTTACAAGAAAAAAGAAACTTTTTAACTCACATTGTCATTTTATTAACTAATTTTAAGATTAATATATATATACAGGGTGTCCGAAAAGTCTGGAAACGGTCGAATAACTCGAAAAATACATATGAGATTTAAAAACGTTAATATGTGTTAAATATTTTTAAATAAGCTACTCAGTGATACCAAATTTGACCTTCGTAACCGAACCCCTGGGGGTCAGAGGGGGTCCAACTTTGAAATCTTAAATTATAACCCCCATTTTTTATTGCAGATTCGGATTCTACGGACAAAAATATGTAACTTTTGTATTTGATGTTTATTTCGAATCCTCGTTTATCACGGTGTAATTGAGCATATTAAATCGATACATATTTCGGCTTTTCCAACGGGATTTTCCCTAATCGAAACTAATTGGGGAGAGTTTATGACATCAAATTCCTCGTCATTTGCAATAATAGCGTTTCCTGAAAATCACCCGTGCCGATTACTTCGGTAGTGCTACACAGTTAAAAATTTGATCCATTTGCTGTAGCGTCACTCCACAGCTTTTATAGAATATCTCTTTCATGACCAATGAGAATGTTCCATAACACAGTAAAGTACACTGTAAAAAAATCGACCCTTTTGCTGCATCGTCACTCCACCGCTTTTATAGAAAACGATTACTTCACTGTGTTATGGAGCATTCTCATTGGTCACAAAAGAGATATTCTATAATAGCTGTGGAGTGACGCTGCAGCAAATGGGTCAAATTTTTAACAGTGTAGCACTATTGAAATAATCGCCACGGGTGATTTTCAGGAAACGCTATTCCTACAAAAGACGAGGAATTTGACGTCAAAAATTCTGCCCAATCAGTTTCGATTAGGGAAAATCCCGTTGGAAAAGCGGGAATATGTATTGATTTAATATGCTCGATTACACCGTGATAAACAAAGATTTGAAATAAACATCAAATACAAAAGTTACGTATTTTTGTCCGTAGAATCCGAATCTGCAATAAAAAATGGGGGTTATAATTTAAGATTTCAAAGTTGGACCCCCTCTGACCCCCAGGGGGTCGGTTGCGAAGGTCAAATTTGGTATCACTGAGTAGCTTATTTAAAAATATTTAACACGTATATTTACGTTTTTCAATCTCATATGTATTTCTCGAATTATTCGGCCGTTTCCAGACTTTTCGGACACCCTGTATATATATATATATATTGTGCATGTGCGTGTATAGTTTGTATTCGTATTTAATTTGAAACTAATTTATATATTATTGAAGAAAAGAAAGAAAAAATAAATAATTCACATAAAATAGATGTCCTTCTTACCACGATTTGGAATATTGTTAATCATAATTATTATTTGCATTTTAGAGATTGTATTATGTAGAAACCCTCTAAATTGACAACGCTTGTTTAATACCAAGATTTTTTTTAAGTGCAATGTTTTGCGGAAAACTTTTTTTTTATGCGTGTATAAATATGTATATGAATAATTTATGTAGTATGTATTTATATATACACACTTGTATATAGCCAAAAACTTTCTGCGCACATAATATTGGGTATAAAACTTTCTGCAAATTGATTTATGTTTAACAAAATTAAATATTATGTTATTTTGGCATGGACGAAATTTGCTTTTATTATGTAATTCGCGTTTTTTAATGCTTTATGGACGCATTTCTCTTTTTTTATGCATTTTCACGGTCGTAATTTGCGTTTTTTGAGCGATTTATTGGTAATTCACGGGTTTTATGCAATTCATAAACGAAGTTCGCTATTTTTATGCGATTCAGGGATGTAATTTGCGTTTTTTGAGCGATCTGTCCACGAAATTTGCATTTTTTAGCGATTTACGGACATAATTCGCATTTTTTTGTTATTCATGAACGTAATTCGCATTTTTTACGCCATTTATAAACGTAATTTGCTATTATTTGTGATTCATGGACGTAATTTGCGTTTTTAGAGTGATCTGTCGACGAAATTCGCCTTTTTTAAATCTATTTATCGACGTAATTCGCATTTTTTGAGCGAATTATGAATGTAATTATCATTTTTTATGCGATTCATGACTGTAATTCGTGTTTTTTATGCGGTTCATGAACGCAATTTGCATTTTTTACGCGATTTAAAGGCGTAATTAGTTATTTTTAAGTGACTCATATACGTAATTTGCGTTTTTGGGCGATCTGTCGCCGAAATTCTCATGTTTTGAACAATCTGTCGACAAAATTCGTGTTTTTTGAGCGATTCATGAATGTAATTCTCGTTTTTTTATGCGATTCATGAACGTAATTCACGTTTTTTTATGCGATTCATGAACGTAATTCACGTTTTTACGGATGTTACAGATGTAATTCGCTATTTTTATGCCAAGCATGAACAAAATTTGCATTTTTTACGTGATGTTATAAAGGTAATTCGCTATTTTTATGCGATTCATTGTTTAATTTGCGTTTTTTTAACAATCTGTCGACAAAATTCGCGTTTTTTTTTTTTAAATGGAAGTAATTCGTGTTTTTATGCGATTCATGAGCGTAATTTCCGTTTCACACAATTTATACGCGTAATTTGTTTTTTTTTAACAATTATTGGATGTAATTTGCATATTTTATGCGATGCATGCACGAAATTTGCGTTTTTTACGCAAATTATGCACAAATTAGCGTTTCTTATGCGATTTATGGATAGAATGTACGTTTTTAGCGCGCTCTTTGGATGAAATTCGCGTTTCTTTACGCCGTCTTTGGATAAAATTTACATTTTTCGCGCGGTCCTTAGTCGAAATGTTCGTTTTTACGCTATTCTTTGTTGAAATGCACATTTTTTACGCGATTTTTTGTTGAAATTCGCTATTTTTTCGACGTTTTTTGAGAAAATATTTCCAACATAAAATTGGCGGCCAATTTTATCTTTTGGTACTAAAAAAAGTTACAAAAATAAAAATTGTTTCTTTCCTAAACTTTTTTGCAAAGTTCGTAAAATTTTCCGCGCGCACAGTTGTATAATATAGCATATAGCTATATTATACAACTTTGTATATATATATATATATATATATATATATATATATATATATATATATAAATATGCATGTGTGTAAGGATTTGCGCCCTTTCGTAAGACGATCGGCGCCCTTGTTATCCATTTTGCCACCGCCCTCTCTGTTATGCCAGTACGACCCTGACTGCGATCGCAATTGCCAGCCGGCAAAAAACAACGATGTACACGTCATACAGGATAATCGATATTATGAATCGAAATGAAAGAAAACTAATGTGTGGCAGTTTCAAACATACGATAAAACAATATGGAAGAAATAAACAAGTGGATAACAAGACTTAATGACCAGAAATAAACCTGTTATAGAAACGAAAGAAAATAACACTGCAAACAGAAAAAGAAGCTGTAAGTCATGATTACATTGTTTTAACTATTATTTGTATGAGTGATTAAGGAAGCAACATGGTGGCTAACACTACTGAGTATTGAAAGAGGTCTGCTGTGTGTCACCAAGTGCTACAGCACGGTGTCAACGGATGCATTGAATTTCTTGTCCAGGGTCATTCCCCTGAACCTCTGTGCTGGTATCGAATGCGACTTCGAGGCCCTCACAAGATGGGTTGAGAGCATTAAGAGACCAAATCTATCGCCAGAAATAGTGGAGGTTAGAAAATACTAGCCTCAATGATGCTATCCAGGTAGAATACCATGGATGCCGGAACTCATCTGGAAAACTCCGTAGACTTACTATACAGATGGTCCCAAACTAGTTGGTGAGAGGGTGGGTTGTGCCTATCACCTTGCTACTAGGGCATTGTTGTGGAGGGAAGGTTCCACCTCTTCGACGGGTCGACTGTTTTTGCAGCCAAGGTCCATGCGATCAAGGAGGATGCTCTCCTTGATGCTCTTCAGAGAGGTCTCGGTGAACTCTATATCTACTCAGATTCGAGATCAGCACTTCAGGTGCTTTTACACTTTGGTGCCTAGGCGCAAAGCAGTATCCGAGATTAGACACCTGGTTGTTAACACAAGAAGCAAGGTCCATATGCACTGGATTAAGGCTCATGTCGGATACGCCTTTAACGAACATGCCGACGCTCTGGCTAAGGAGGCTGCGTGTCGACAAATGGTTGACATTCATGTTCCTCTCTCAGGGTGTCAAGTCAAGAGGAAGCTCCTTGACCGGGCACTCACAGACTGGGAAGAATGGTGGGACCGATCTGAGGACGGCCGGATGACATATGCAATCTTCCACAGAGTCTCCACTTGGAGAGTCCAGGGCGATATCTTTCTAAACCAGGTTCTAACCGGACATGATACCTTCGGTGACCACCAAGCCTGCTTCTTTACAAGCAACCCTGAGTGCTTTTGTGGGAATGGGATCAGCATGATTGAACATTGTGTCTATGAGTGCACCCTGTGGAGGTCCATCAGGGAAAAGAGTTTCCCACCAAACTTCCACACTCGAATGCTTACCGATCTTTGCTTTGATCATTACAGCAGGAAGGGCAACGGTGAGATAGTCAGCGATCTCTTGACTAAGGCATTGGATTACGTGGGTCGCCGGGGCAATTGAGCTCTCGGCTGTCTTGTTCTGAAGATTTCTCGAATGCAAGATTTCCAAATCGCTTGAACGCACTACTCTATAAGAGGAGTCTGAGGCCACTTGTGGGCATGATTCGGATGAAGCGACTATACAAGGTTTTTCAGGGTTTTCTTTGTACGTAACGAGAATTAGAGTCGTTTTCCTGTAAGTCCTCCCTGAAGGCTGGGTCTGTTGATCAGCGGTGTGCTCAGGCAGCTTTTGCTACATCGCTTGCTACATTTGCTCCCCTCGGTGTCGGTCTGGTGGGAGGTGTCATTTCGTGCTGTTGGTGAGCCGTCGGGCTACAATGCTTGGGTCGTGTGCCTGGTGCCCCTGCATGTTGTTCTTGGCCGGCAGCGGTGCCGTCATGGTGGCCAGGTGTCACCTGGTTCCTCTTGAATTGGAGGTCTCATGACCTCCCTGTTGGACTGCATGCAGCCTCTCGGCTCTGGATCGGGGAAACCTCATAGTTTTATCACAAGGTCGAATAGAATATTGAATTTGAGGAAATTCTGTGCGTTAGTTCTTGAGGTATAACTATCACAGAAATCTAAAAAAAATATGACATAGCAGTATCAGCTGCTCGGTTAATTACTCCAAAACACAATCAGCATCCACATATGCCATTGTTTAGCAGATTACAAAGTTTGATAAAATTCCATGTATTAGTTCTTGATATATAATTAACACGGAAAAAGAGAAAACTGTGGCAAAACAATGCCACCTGTTTGGCAATTTGCACCAAAACATAATCAGCATCTACATATGTCAAAGTTTAACAGAATATTAAGTTTGATGAAATTTGAAAGGGAAATTACTTCCCTGTAAAATAGAAATAAATAATTTGCAGTCTATACGCTAGTGGGGCGTATAGGCTGAATTGCTTGCCCTGTAATAACTTGTCATTAAGTATAAGAAATGTTGAATGTTAAATTGAATGTATATTGAGAAGCAGAAACTAAGCGAATTTAAATAACAAATAACAACCTTTATTAAAATCATAATTAAAATTAAACAAACAAGTATAAGAGTAAAATCATTTGAATAAAAATTAAATGCAATCAGACATAAGCTCTTGTATTGAATTCGAAATAATATCTTACACTTTACATATATGGAAACACAGCACCAGATAAAATATAAAAGAATCTATTTTGTATTGTAAAGGAAAAATTATATTTTTACTTTAAATAAAAAATGTATAAAGTTATTATGAAAAATAATATTTTATCTTTAATTAGGCTATCTATTTCTCAACTCATCTCAAAAAAATATATTTGCATATCAATTTTTAAGTACTGATGTTGTGATAAAAATAAAATTGCAAAACTTTAAATTTAATTTTTAAATATTTCACCATCTCCCCTTCTAACTTCAATAAAGTCAACTTCTTTTAAATAGTAAAGGCTAACAAGGCACCCAAGCTGCCATTCATAAGTACCTTCCTAAAATATCTTATCTGCCACATAAGATACTCTCCAACAATCTCTTTCTGCCACTAAAAGATTTAGATGGTGGGTGGAGCAAAGAATAAACAATGAAACAGCTTAACTGCAATAACATTCCAGCAGAGATCTTATGCAGAAACCAGCTACAGATACTCCTGGAAAAAGGTTGCCAAATAATCTTCAAGCCATTACTAGCACGTAACTATCCCAAGCACCTGACACAGTCAATCTGAATGTCTAGGTCTCGGACCACTCTAGCACTGTCTATCTGTAATGCTTGTTAAAAAAATACAACTAAAGTAAGCAAAGATTCATTATACAAAAGATGAAGTTGACCAGATTATTTCCATAACGATAGCAGACAAAAAAAAACTGGAGTTAAAAGTATGTTTAAAAAGGAGAGACTAAAAGAAATATATGTTCTTTAAAAAAAAAAAAAACGTAAAATAAAAAAACTCATCTGACATCTGCCATAGATGGCCAGCATTCTGCGTTCACATGGATATATACACCGATACGTCACTTAAATATGACAGTTCTTTTTTACTAAAAGAATATTCATCTCAAATCCACAGCTCCAAATTCATTAAGCAAGACTTCATAATTTCACTTTACATTTAAAAAACTACTCTACTGGCACAACAAATGTTTTAATTCTGGACTTCAATCACATCAACACTGCATGAGACAACAAGGCAACCCATCGGCAAAACAGCTGCGAGTATAAATATCCCATCCTCCTTACAGACAATGGCCCCTAACGACATCTGTTTCCTGGTCTAACGCCACTTCCGGCATCTCGAAAGTTCCCATGCAAGACGAACCAATAGCAGTCTGCCACAAGGAAATGACATGTGCTCATGGACATGTTACAACACCTATCGCTAGATGCAATAACTCATAAGAAAAATATCGTGAGTAATCTATGAAGGATTGTATACATCAGCCAGGAGAAACAAAAATGCCAATGCCGTAAGGATTTAATTATTGACAAGTAGTGAAAGGTAAGTAGGTGGAATATCAATGACTGTTAATTACGCTGAAGTACAAAAGAAAGATAAAGGTATTTTATTTATTATAAGTTGAAATTTAAACACAGGAAAAATAAAGATAATAAGTGTTTAAATTGAAACTTTTTTTTTAATTGTACTTTAATTATTTAAAAGGTAAATAAAAATAAATAGAATTTATTTTTTAATGTAACTTTTAATTTAAAGAAGTGTAAATAAATATAGTAATATATTAAATAAAAGAAAGGTTGAGTGGAATGACAAGAACTTAGAGAAAACATGTCTGTATTTCCTGTCAAAATTCGGTGCATTAGTTCATAAGATATAACTATCGCGGAAATTGGAGGAAAAAATGCAGCCTAGCAGTACTACCTGTTGGGCTATTTACAATAAAAATTAATCAGCATCGACTTACATCAAGATATAACTGAATAAAAAAGTCTATTAAACTCTGTGTATTAGTTCTTGATATACAGTGCACAGAAAATTTGTATAACATTCAGCTAGATAGATATTTTCTAAAAACAGTCAAATCTTGTTCAGAACCTTCTAAAAATCTATCGAAAACAAATTCAAATTTTTTCACGATTCCAATACTTTCTTTTTCTTAAATTAGAAAAAAGTAAAAAAAAAAAAAAAAAAAAGTAAAAATGTTATCAGTGTTGAGCAATGAGATGGCCCTTCCAACCCGGAGAAATCTGAGATTTTGTATTTTCAATAGTCAAAAAGTGCACCCCCCCTACCCTCAGCCACAGAAATCCCCGAGAAAATTGTCACTTCCAGGGAAAATTGTCTGAATTCAACACTGCCTTCCATAACTAAATTTGTATAAAAATCACACTTAACGACTTTTGCAAAAATTACTTTATGAGTTCCTGGACAATAACCTATAATTTATACTACCCCCCTCCTCCCCCCCCCAAAAAAATTAAGATAAAAATTTATTTTAATTCTACATGCATTAATTGCATAGATATGAAAAGTTATGAACTATTAAATTATTCGAAGGCTATAAAATCTATATGCGAGATTAATTTTTAAAAAACATAAGTCTATTTATTGGCAGTGTGATATTCAATGTGATATTCAGTTTACATGATATTCAATGTTTTTAAATGGCTTGCCTTTTAATTTTTTTCAGAATGATCTTGTATTTTATAAGTCTTAATGCCAAGTACCTTAAAAATATATATATATATATGTATCTTGTGAAGAAAACTTCAATTAATCAAATTTCTACTTTTGCAACTTTCTAAAAATTCAGATTTTTTATCTAAAAAAAATTAAAAATGAATGCTTTTGCCATTGAAAAGCATTGCAGACTGGAAAATGAGTTTGGGCTCAATTTTCAGAGGGCTGGGCCCACCCGAGCCTGATGATTTTCAGTCCGAGCCCTATACTAAAAATATACAAAATAAAATTGCATGATATTCAAAAATTATTTCAAAAGTAATGTCTCATTTAAAAAAAAATTCTTACACAGATATAACTGTTAAATGAAACTTTAAATTCAGTCTTAGCAAAATCCGTATCAAATAAAAATATACTTGATACTTAAAATTACTCTCAAAATTTTCCCTAATTTAACTAATAAATTTGATGAGCACGTTTGTGTTTAATGAATAAACAGATGAAATTTGCAGAAAATACTATTTGTAATCTGGCGAATCGAACAATGTTTTTCAATTTTCTGTTATACAGCTTTGTTCGAATGCTTAGAGTGTTTATTCTAAAACAGTAATATTGATAAACATCAAATAACTTCATATTTCAGAAGTGACATTAATCACCTTAACTGTTTATTTTAAAACTATAATATTTATAAACTATAAATTGATCCATAATTCAAAAGTGACATTAATGAAATATATTTAATATCATTGTTTATTTAAAGCAATTCATAAGTAGTTGATTGCACATGATTGTGAAATCATTTTTGTTGATTACTTCAAGGACAATATTTTACTGTGAACGAACTTACTTCAGTTTCTCTTATGTTTTTGTAAAGCACACACGGTGCTTATATTTCTCTCATGGTTTCGCATACTTGGATAATATGTTAATCCAGTAACCGCAGCAGGAAACTGCATTCCTGTATCTTGTTTTCTCAATTTACTAAATGTTTCTTTAAGTTGTTAATATAAGACAAAAAAGATATATTAGTGTGAATTTATTTACAATTAAAGACACAAAAGAACTGCTTTGTGAATCTCGGACATCAACATTATGGAGGCATCGGCCAGATAAAGGAATACCTGCGCACATCGCTTTTTATGGATTACGCCGTCTCAAAGTCGCCGTAAAGGAGCACCCTTCAGCCCAGCTGTTTCAGATAAGTACATTTTGGTTTATTATCAGTTTGGCTTTGTTTTTAACTTGGTTCCCTCATTATTTTAATAATGAGTCAAGAAGATTTAGAAAAGGCAGCAATAAATTTACGTGGCAGAGCTAAATCTGCATTAACACGTATCACGAACTTCATTGACGCTGATCAAGTTTTTCAAAAGAATGATTTATTGAATAATTAGAGAAATTAGAAACAGCTTATTTCGATTTTGATAAATATGATGCACAATTACCAGAAGAATCCTCGGAAATGGAGGAATTTGAAACAAAATATTATGAAACCAAAGCCAAACTGCAATCAGAACTTGAAAAATTTTCTATAAATAGTATGAATGCACATTCTCAAGTTGTTAATGAACAATTACCTATAGTTAATACAACTAATAATTTTAAATTACCCAGATTGAATATTGAGCAATTTGATGGTAATTTCAAAAACTGGATGTCATTTAAAGACTTATATTTATCGTTAGTGCATAATAATGCTAGTATAACAAATATTCAAAAATTTCAATACTTAAGAGGTTTGCTCGGTGAAGAGCCATCTTCAATTATAAAACATATTCCCATTTCTGAAACCAGTTATGCAGAAGCATGGGAAAAATTATTGTCAAGATACGACAAAAAAAAAACAAATTGTCGCAGCTCTTATCAAAACATTTATGGATATACCTCCCATTATTCACGCTAATGCACTTAACTTACGCAATATATCAGATATCTCTGACGAGGTAATTCGTACTCTCAAATCAATCGATGTTAAAGCATCAGAGAGAGACATTTGGTTAATTCATATTCTTCTTCAAAAGGTTGATAATAAAACACGTGAAGAATGGGCTCAATATTCATCAAAGGATGATTTTCCTTCTTTTGATCAATTTATTCAGTTCATTAATGACAGATGTTTATCTTTAGAATTGTATAATAATGATTATACAGGGTTACATAAAAAAGAGAAGCAATTTAATTTTCACAAAGCTCCCGCCAACAACGTTATCAAATGTTTATTTTGTAAAGCTAATCACTTATTGTACAAATGTATTAAATTCAAGGAATTAAACGTAAGAGATAGAAAACAATTTGTGAGAAAAAACAAATTATGTAGCAACTGTTTGTCTGACAGACACTACACATATCAATGTAATTCTACATTTAGCTGTCATCATTGCCAGCTTAAACACCATACGCTGTTATGCGAGAATAAACTACAAAATTATGCAATGTCAATTTCACGTTCGAATGAAAAACAGAGTCGGAAAAGCAAATCTGATTCAGAGGACCTTTCGATTCCTGATGATAATAAAAAAGAAGTTTCTCCTTCAATAAATTCTGTTCAAACATCTTTCGCACTTTTGCCCACTGCTACGGTATATATTTATGATTGCATGGGTCAAAAGCACACGTTAAGAATTATGTGTGACAGTGGCTCAGAATCTACGTTCGTTTCAGAATCATGCATGAAAGTGTTAGGATTCAAAAAGAAAAATGCCAGATTTCCCGTGAAAGGTCTTTCTAATTCAAAAATCGCAGTAACAAAGGGTTACGTAATGATTGATCTTATATCAATTCATAATGCTGACAGTAAGTTGTCAGTGAAAGCTTTTATTTTAGACGAATTAACAGCTCCATTACCTTCTGAGAAAATAAGTGAAGAGCGTTATTCACACTTAAAAAATGTAAACTTGGCAGATCCACATTTTGGGACCCCAAATAAAATCGATGTTATTTTAGGATCAGATTACTTTTTTCTATTTTGCTTCCTGGTCAAATAACATGTGCTCAGAGCAGTTTAATTGCGCAAAATTCCATCTTTGGCTTTCTCGTATCGGGAAAAATGCCGCATCTTAACACAACTTCTTAAAAAATGTAAACTTGGCAGATCCACATTTTGGGACCCCAAATAAAATCGATGTTATTTTAGGATCAGATTACTTTTTTTCTATTTTGCTTCCTGGTCAAATAACATGTGCTCAGAGCAGTTTAATTGTGCAAAATTCCATCTTTGGCTTTCTCGTATCGGGAAAAATGCTGCATCTTAACACAACTTCTAATTCAATGCATAATTTACATATTTATGAACTTAATATTGATAATGAATTAAAACGGTTTTGGGAAATGGAAGAGGTGTTCAATAATAATGCTCAAATTCTGTCTCCAGAAGAACAATTTGTTGAATCACATTTTCAGAAAACTTACTCAATCAATTCCGAGGGTCGTTTTGTAGTAAAATTACCTTTTGTAAAATCTAAGACAGAATTAGGTAATTCTAGACCTGCCGCAATTTCTCGCTTGTTGGCGATGGAAAGGAAATTTAAAGAAAACCCAGAATTCGAAAAGCAATACAAGGATTTTATGCGCGAATATATACAGTTAGGCCATATGGAATTAATAACACAAAATGACATTAACGATTCTGAAAATGAACAATATTTTTTTCCTCATCATGCGGTTATTAAACCTTCTAGTACTACTACCAAGTTGAGAGTTGTGTTTGATGCATCATGTAATACTTCAAAAGGAAACTCCTTGAATTCAATATTGGGAGTAGGTCCTAAATTACAACGGGACATATTTGAAATTTTACTTAATTTTCGAGTTCCGAAAATTGTTTTTTGCGCTGACATAGAAAAGATGTACCGCCAGATTTTAGTTTCTGAAGAAGATCAAAATTATCAGAAAATAGTTTGGAGGTTTAACTCTAATGAGGAAATAAAAAATTTCAAATTAAAAACGGTTACTTATGGGCTAGCTCCAGCGTCTTATCTAGCCACTAAATGTCTCAAACAAATTGCTGATGATTATACAAAAAATGCTGTTATTTCTCAAACATTAGAGAACGATTTTTATATGGATGATCTACTTTCAGGCTCAAACACTGTTAGCGAGGCAATAGAAACTTGTAAAGAAATTACCGATGTTTTGCACGCGCATGGTTTCCACTTAAGAAAATGGAATTCAAATTCAAAGGAATTTCTTAGAGAGTTTGAAGATGATTCCAATACCGAATCGAATTTTGAAATAATTCCTAGTGATAACGGAAGCTCTAAAGTTCTAGGATTAAGCTGGAACTCTTCTTCAGATACTTTTATTTTCAAGGTTTCATTAAATCTCACTCCACCTCTTACAAAGAGGCAAATTTTAGCAGAATCTGCTAGAATCTTTGACTCACTGGGTCTAATTTCACCATGCACTGTAACTTTAAAAATATTTTATCAAAAACTGTGGTTGACAAAAGGGAACTGGGACACTATTATTCCAGAACATCTAACCGAGGAATTATTCAAATTTCAAAATTCATTCAATGAAATCAATCAATTTTCGATACCAAGATGTGTTACGCTTTCATCCGAGAATGCCTTCGAATTACACGGATTCTCCGATGCGTCAACACTAGCTTATGCTGCCGCAATTTATTGCCGACAAACTTGCAATGGAAAAACCAATGCTTTTCTTTTGGTTTCTAAAACAAAAGTTGCACCAATCAAGCAAATTTCTGTCCCTAAATTAGAACTTTGTGGTGCTCACTTGTTATCTAAATTATTCCGCACAGTTATGGACACACTAAAGAATTACAAGTTCGATATTTTTGCATGGACTGATTCTAAAGTAGTCCTTTCATGGTTATCCGCACACCCCCGCAAGTGGAAAACATTTGTCGCGAACAGAACCTCTCAAATAACAGAAGTTTTACCTATGAAGCACTGGGGACACGTTCCCTCAAAAGAAAATCCCACAGATATCGCTTCTTGCGGTATTGACCCAAAGTGTTTGCCAGAATGCGAGCTATGGTGGAAAGGGCCAAGCTGGCTACTTCTAGACCCATCTAATTGGCCGAAAGACGACTTAAATGTTGATGAATTCGATGAACAAATCAAATCCGAGCAAAGGTCGGATCCCATTTTTTCAGGTCACATGCATGCTTCAAATGATGTACTAGATAATTTGTTTCAAAAGCATTCTTCACTTTCAAAAATTATCCGCACTCTGGCATATTGCCTAAGATTCATTAAAAAATGCAAAAATTCTAATGAATATCAAATCCCTTCAACAGTACTTACATCTAACGAAACAAAATCTGCTGAAGAAATTATCGTTCTTTGGATTCAAAGTTCTTACTTTAAAGAAGAGTTAAAATGTATCAAGGAACAAAAACCTCTAGCTAAGAAAAGCAAATTACACTCCCTATATCCATTTATTGATGCTAAGGGTATCTTACGGGTGGGAGGACGCTTGCAAAATTCACAGTTAGCATTTAATCACAAGCATCCGGTAATACTTCCATCACAACATAAAATGAGTGAACTATTGATAATACAACAGCATATTGCCACTTTACATGCTGGACCTTCTCTACTATCGCACATCATAAAACAATCTTTTTGGATAGTTGGTGGAAAAAAGCTCATCAACAAATGCATTAATAGATGTTTAAAATGTTTCAGATATAAGGAAGCTATTACAACTCCTCCATTAATGGGGAATTTACCTAAACCTCGAGTAAATCTTGAACGCCCCTTTTTCGCCAGCGGAATTGATTATGCAGGCCCCATATCCATTAAATTTAGCAAGGGTAGGGGTGCAAAAACAACTAAGGGTTACATTGCCTTATTTATTTGTCTTGCTACGAAAGCGGTCCATATAGAAGCTGTAAGTGACCTAACAACTGAAGCATTTATAGCAGCTCTTCGACGTTTTAGTGCAAGAAGAGGTACCCCACGTCACCTTTATAGTGACAACGGGAAAAACTTTGTCGGGGCATCAAGAAAAATCGACCAAATACAGAGGGCCTGGTTGTCATTTCCTAAAAATGAAATCATGTCTAAATATTTAACTGAAAAATCCATTGAATGGCATTTTATCCCTCCTTCTTCCCCCCACTTTGGAGGAATTTGGGAGGCTGCAATAAAATCCGCAAAATACCATCTAAAAAGAGTAATAGGAGAGACACTCCTAACTTTCGAAGAGCTCGCCACCCTACTTAGCCAAGTCGAAGGCTTACTGAATTCGCGACCTCTCATACATTTAAATGACAATGATAGTGACTGCATAAATGTTCTCACACCCTCACATTTTCTTACAGGTGATGTAATCTTCTCCATACCGGAGGAGACCTCATCCATCACGTGCAACCCTAGAAATCGCTGGGAGCTGCTGCAAAATTTAAAAAGAGGATTCTCCCATCGATTTAAGAAGGAATATTTGAGCTCGCTCCAAAAGAGAGGCAAGTGGAGAGTCGAGCAACGTAATCTGCAAATTGGACAAGTTGTGCTACTCCTTGATGATGTCCAGCCACCAGACTCTTGGCCATTGGGCCGGGTAACCGAAGTGCACCCAGGAAAAGACGGACATGTCCGTGTGGTGACTATACAGTGTAGAGGATCAATTTTGAAACAACCTGTCCACAAATTAGCTCTCCTTCCTATATATCAGGACTAAGGCCTGATAGGGTGGGAGTGTGTTCGAATGCTTAGAGTGTTTATTCTAAAACAGTAATATTGATAAACATCAAATAACTTCATATTTCAGAAGTGACATTAATCACCTTAACTGTTTATTTTAAAACTATAATATTTATAAACTATAAATTGATCCATAATTCAAAAGTGACATTAATGAAATATATTTAATATCATTGTTTATTTAAAGCAATTCATAAGTAGTTGATTGCACATGATTGTGAAATCATTTTTGTTGATTACTTCAAGGACAATATTTTACTGTGAACGAACTTACTTCAGTTTCTCTTATGTTTTTGTAAAGCACACACGGTGCTTATATTTCTCTCATGGTTTCGCATACTTGGATAATATGTTAATCCAGTAACCGCAGCAGGAAACTGCATTCCTGTATCTTGTTTTCTCAATTTACTAAATGTTTCTTTAAGTTGTTAATATAAGACAAAAAAGATATATTAGTGTGAATTTATTTACAATTAAAGACACAAAAGAACTGCTTTGTGAATCTCGGACATCAACATTAAGCTTTAATTATAATGTATTCTTTCTCATAACAATCTCTTGTGATTGACTGATACCTAAAAATCAACATAAATTGAAAAAAAAAAATGATGTTATCTTAAAGGTACAATGCTTTTATAGGAAAAGAAGAAACACTGATCAATTGTTTTCAATCGGAATAACATGGTGATTATATTTACTTATGGAGGAAAGTGATTTCGAAAATGTACTGCACCTTTAGCATGAGCAAAATTCATGTTGACAAATAGATAGAACAATCACTAAATTTATTTTCATATGATAAACGACTATGACTCGTGCACAATAGAAGATTAAATAACTTTCAGACCTCCAGCTAATTTTCATCTGTTAATAACAGAATAAAATATTCCCTTTGCATTATATAACTAAATAATAAATAAATAAACGATCCTATTAAAAACATCTTCTGCTAATAAAAAGCCAACTGAAAGATAATTCATCGCTGAGTTTATTTGAAAACGACAGTTATCGAATGTTAGACATATTTAGTTATGAAAATTTCTTCTATCATTTACAATTTATTAGAGGAAATTTCCAGCCTATCTTGATATTAAAAGAAAATTCAGTATATATATACTTACTGCCAGAGGAACTAGAAAGTTACTTTTCAAGCACATAATTTATAAAGAAAAGTGTTTGGTAGAAAAGACATGTAGTGTGTTTTCTTTGAATGTTTTGATTTTACAGTCTTCTCTGCCACATTTAAGCACAGCATTACAGAATTCATAAAATTAATTCTAACACTATATTTTTACTTGCACCACATGCTTAAATACATAAGTCCATATTTTTAAATTCTGCATTAAAATTAATCAAAAATTCCCATAAAAAGCATTGTTTCCCTTAGACAGTTAAGTAAATGACTGTATTCTTATCTTTAAAAATAATTAAACTAACAAATAAAACTAACCCATGATTTTTATATTTCTATATATTTTTTTTTATTTGGGGGTGTAAAAAAGCAAAATATTTTTTTAAATAACTATAAGTTATAAAGATAAATACAGTAACTGTAATTTGATAATGGTAAAACATTATACGAAAAACTTTTAGACTTTATTCAAAATGTAAACTCACCATGTCAATGGCCATTTTCCTTAACGTCTGTCTTTGTTTCTTGTTCAGGTTTTGAAATATATTGCAATTTTCATCCTGTAGTAACTTAAAACCCACTGCCAATGAATGATTTTCTAAAACCGATTCATCATTGTACATCAATGCTAATTCAGAACCTATGAAAAGAATAAATGAAGTTTATCAGTATAAAACACTTTAACACAGAAGTTATCCTGTAATAATATTCAACCAGTAGATAATTTTACATAAATATTCTTTTGTTTAAAAAAAACTAATATTTATAATAAATTAATTTTTATTCATAAATATTAGGTAAAATTATTAACTCTGTCAGCTGAATTTAATGAAGAATATTCGAAACATTTATAGCTTTAACAAGTGAAATAATTACAAAACAATCAAAGTAATATTTCTTGTTAAATAATACAAATAAAATTTTTGAATTTCATAACTTTAAAAAAAGAAACTTTGGTTAAGCTTTTGGTTTTACTTTAATTTTTTGAGATAGATAAGAGAAAGGTAGTAAACAATGTAAAAATTCAGAGGGAAAATTATACTGGTATGAAACTATATATTTGAACTATTTAATATTAATATTCAAGAGTTGCAATAAAAAGTAGATTTCTGCCATAACAAATAAATTGCTTAAAATAAAAGCAAAATTTAAGTATTTGAATGAAAGATCATCACTAAATTAAAACAAATTAATTGGATTAAGACCATTTATATAAGATTTAGAAGTTTTTCCATTTATTTATAATACAGAAATTAAAAATTTTCTAATTCAGCCTACATTATATTTTTTGAACATCAGATCTATAACATGACACACAGTACACATGACTACATAAAATTTTAAAACTTACTTGAATTAACCAAATACTGATTAGTTACACCTGGATGGTCAACATCGTGTACAGCAGCAGCAAAAAGAGCAGCTAATATTTCCAGATCAGTAAAGACAGACTGAAAATGAAATAAAATAAAGATTTTTTTACATCACAGTGAAGGAACTGAAACCTACTTTAAGGGAGACCCGTAAGAAAAAACCCAAAATTTTTATTATTGATTTTAAAGCAATGAATTTTGGTGTACTACTTAAGAATCGTTTTGTAAGGAATAATTAGCAAAAAAATTCACTTTTTATTAAAAATTATATTTTTTATGGGGATTTTTATGATATTTTTTTGTCAAAAAATACACTTTTTAAAATTACTACTCCTCATTCAATTTTCAATATTTTGGTATTACTAAAATTTCTTAAATAGTGTTATAGTATATAGAAAAGAACTAAGGAGAGATATTTTTAATTTTCTATTTTAATCGGCTAAAAATAAATTAAATAAAAATACGCACTGTAAATTTCCTTAAATTCGTTATAATTTTCATGTTTACCAATTTATGTAAAATTTTCAGAAATAGTTAAAAAAAATATCTCCTTACTTTTGTTGCAATTTTTTTTAAGATTCTAAAAACATAAACACTTTGTTTCTAAAACAATTTACCACTGAGCCTTAGTACTTTGAACTTAGGCAAAATATGAAAAAAGTCATTTTCAGGAAAACACGTTTTAAATGGCCGCTAGTCCTTTAAACTCTATAGTGAGTGCAATTAAAAAAGCTCATTTTCTACCTCTTCCAAGTGTCCTAGAGTTCTGAAATTTTGCATGGATATTCGCAAATATGTATTTTATCGTTTTCTGAGATAATTTTTTTTTTTGAACTTTTGATGATTTTTGGCCGAAAATGGGGTACAGGTCTCCCTTAAAACAAGTCGGAAATAGCAAATGAGGTGCACTTGTACAATAACAGAGTTTAAAAAATCCCTGCCGGTATGGCATATAGGTGGAGGTAGATTTCGAAGAGTTTTCATTTCAAGAACAAAAAATACAAAAAAAAATGGTTAGAGATAAACCCAGTTTAACAACTTTATTTGGCTGCTTTTGAAAATTTTTTAATTTCATTTTTTTGTAAGAACTGGTTTTATCAAAATCATCTTAAACGAAACTTGGCTCAAATACCCATTTTGGCAACATATTTTGAATTATATTTTGATTTTATAAAAAAATTGACCAATATGCTCATTATATAGTTCCTAAATAACAAAAAACTGTCAATTGAATTCGTTTGTGATCAAAATTGAATTTAAAAATTAGTCATAAAATGACCAATTTGTTATTTGAATACATCCACATTTCTTTAATCAAGATCGCTATGGGAAATTTTGTGCGAAGTGCCCACTTTAACAGCTTTTTAAAAATATATATTTAGCCTTTTTCAAAAACCTGACCAATACGGCACATTACACAGTTCCTAAATAACAAATAACTGTCAATTGAATGCGTAATTATGATCGCTTTGGGAAATTTTGTGCGAGGTGCCCATTTTGGTAGCTTTTTTTTAAATATATTCTGTCTTTATCAAAAAACTGGCCAATCCGTCACATTATATAGTTCCTAAATAAGAGAACCTGTAAATAATGTAACAAAAATGGATTTAAAAATGACTCAGAAAAAACGCAATTTGTTATAATTCCTCAATTTTTCAATTATGATAATTTGGGGAAATTCTGTTCAAAATACCCTTTTTGGCAGCCTTTTTAAAAATACATTCTGCTTTATCAAAAAACTGGCCAATACGTCACATTATATTATCCTAAATAAGAGAATCTGCCATTTGGATGCGTTTAAAATCAAAAATGAATTTAAAAATGAGTTAGAATATAAGCAGTTTGGATTTGAGATTTTTTCTCCAACTACTATTTTTGTTTAATTTATTTTTGCTATAAGAATTGGTCCTATGAAAAACTTGTTAGTATAAAAGTTGTAGATATTATTGAGAAGATGTAAAATAAATTTAATTACATTTGATTGCTTAAGAATTGTGTAAGTTATGGATTTTTTTCTTTTTCCACCCCCTTTTTGTTTTTGTTTTTAATTTTTTTCATCTGTAAAAGTTGGTCCTATCAAAAACTTGTAATACAAAAGTTTTAGATAAATTTAAGAACATTAAAAAAAAAAATTAGTTGGATTTGATATCTTGAGAATTGATGAAGTTATGAATTTTTTTCTCCCAAAAACCCTGTTTTTTTCGTCCCTTGAGCCCATTTTTAACTTTATCAAAAATCTGTTATGCATAAACTTTTAGCCCATTTCTTAGAAGTAATATAAACCTTAAACTGATTCGATATCTATTTCAATTAAGAAGTTACGGCGTTTTTTTTGTTTTCACAAAAACCCTCCCTATCACCCCTTTGGTCTGATTTTGCCCATTAACGAGCTCAACCGAGATTTTATGCCCCTTGATTTTATATAAAAGTTTTTGAAGAAGATCTGAGCATAATTATGGAAGTTATCGTGTCTAGAAGAAAGTGATATACACCGATAGGTAGATAGATAGATATATAAAGATGTTTACTGATGGTAGTTTTGGGGTCTAGAGGTCATGATCGGCATAGATCTGCAAATTTTTTTCAGAAATTCCAACATGGGAGAGAATGCAATAGGTAGTATTTCATAAGAAATCTACCTAAAACATTTAGATCTTGGTGTACAATATTTCAGTGTACAATAGTGTACTTAGTGTACAATATTTCAGATACAGTATAGTAATTGAAATCGTTTGTGTGTAATACATGTAAATACTATCTGTTTTTTACTATACAGGAAGTAACTTTTAGTAATCCTCAGTAACGTATATCAATTTCATAAAATGTTAAATTATTTATTACAATTAAAACATGCCCCATACAATGTTCCCTTGTACCATAATGTAATGGAATACTTTTGTGTGGCCCTATAAATGAATAAGAAATATTCGAAGTACACAGATTGTACAGAATGTAAATTATAGTATATATTTCATAGATGCATATCAATTTTATTATGTTTGAAAGAGAGTAACACCATTAAAACACACTTGAAACTTTTCCTTCCCATTGACCGCAATGTAACAGAATACTTTTGATTGTCCCTGTATTTGAACTATACATAAGATTTTCATAAAATTTGAAATGACACAACAAAATTATATAATAATTATATTTTTTAAATTTCAAACTATTTGGTTGGGTAGTTTTTGCATTTTTATGTGCAGACAGATAGACAGACAGAACAACAACTATAGGTGCTATGTATTTACATAATTATGAATGCACCTAATAACAAAAATGCATAATATGAGGGTTTTTTTTTTTTTTTTTTTTTTCCAATTTCTGATGAATTATAAAGACAAAAGTAAAGAACGAAATTAATGTATTACCAAAAGTTATGCACAAATATAGTTAATTTTATACATAATTGGTTTGAAGATTGAGGCACTTGTCATATTGTTGGACAAGCTTTCTAATCTTCTCTTCACAGAACATTGCTGCCAGTGATGCGAGATGATCACAAAAGGTAGATTAAAATTCATCATTCATCTGGAAGCTTTTGCCTCCAAGTAAGTTCTTTAATTCACTTACTATAAAACCTCCATTTGTCACATACCACTTGGGTAACTCATTGAACAAGATCTTGTGTAACAGACCTGCATCCTTGTCCTCCTTTCTTGTATTGTTTGCTCATCTTTAAATTTCTAATAATATTCATGGATAACTCCATCACTCAGAAAAATTTCTCCACATACTTGGGTCATTTTTCAATGAATTTCTGCTTCACTATTCCGTTCTGCCTGAAGAAAGTGGATAACACTAGCAACTTGCACTTGGTAGGAGCATCAATTGTACCAGCCATGTTGACATGCCTCTAGCTCAGATCAAAATGATGCACTGGGGACAGTAGTAGTAGAGGTTATAAATATGGAGATGGGCAGATGTCCACCATGCATCTTTACTTCTTACCACTTTTCTGATAGTTTAGCAGCTCGGCCAAGAGTTTTAAAAAATTGACCCTCACATATACAGAGGTGCCAAGTTTCAATAAAAGTTATCAGTAACCAAAGTTCAGAGAGAGTTGGGGGGGGGATGCAAATTTTCAAAAATTCTTTCTTTTTTCCGCAATCTTTTGGGGGAAATTTGCAATGTTTGCACGGAATTTTCACATCTTTCGCGATTTTTGGACGAAATGTGCGCGTTTTTCACGATCTTTTGACAAAATTTGCGCGTTTTTCGCGATCTTTAGACGAAATGAGTGCGTTTTAAGCGATTTTTTTGACGAAATGAGCGCGTTTTCCGCAAACTTTTGACAAAATGTGCGCGTTTTCCACGATCTTTTGACATAATGTGCGCGTTTTTCGCGATCTTTTCACGAAATGAACGCGTTTTCCGCGATCTTTTGATGAAATAATCGCGTTTTAAGCGATTTTTTGACGAAATGAGCGCGTTTTCCGCGATCTTTTGGCGACATAATGCCTGTTTTGAGCGATTTTTGACGAAATGAGCGCGTTTTCCGGGATCGTTTGACGAAATTAGCCCGTTTTAAGCGATTTTTTGACGAAATTTGCGCGTTTTAAGCGATTTTTTGACGAAATTTGCGCGTTTTAAGCGATTTTTTGATGAAGTGAATGCATTTTCCGCGATCTTTTGACAAAATGTGCGCGTTTTCCACGATCTGCTGACAAAATGTGCGCGTTTTTCGCGATCTTTTGACGAAATGAACGCGTTTTCCGCGATCTTTTGACGAAATAATAGCGTTTTAAGCGATTTTTGACGAAATGAGCGCGTTTTTCGAGAACTTATGATGAAATGACCTCGTTTTTCGTGATCGTTTGACGAAATTAGCCCGTTTTAAGCGATTTTTTGACGAAATTTGAGCGTTTTAAGCGATTTTTTGACGAAATGAGTCCGTTTTTTCGATATCTTTTGACAAAATTTGCACGTTTTTCGCGACATTTTGACGAAATGCGCGTACTTTTACGCAATCTTTTCTGTTTTTCCCGAGATCTTATATTGAAATTTGCGTTTTTTCAAGCGATCCTCTGATGAAATTCGCGATTTTTCTATCCGTAATTTCTATCCGATGCCCGTAACGCCGTAACTTTTGTTGCATATCCGTAATAATTACGGACAAATCGTAATACTTGGCACCTCTGCATATAGAATCAACTGATATGGCAGTTTTATTTTAGAAAAAGTATTAAATCATTTAAAAAGTACTGCAACATTTTGTAAAAGTTCATGTTTTGCACAACTAATTAAATTTTTTAATTAATTTTGATGTTAAAATTAACAAATAATATTAATGTAGAGGTAATTTTACAAAAAATTCAAAATATCTTAAACAATTATAAATATAACTTTACAGTATATTTTTAGTATTATTAGTATTTATTATATATATTATTAGTATTTATTTACAGCGGTCTATCAGAAAAGGGAAATCTATAAAATATTTTAAACACTTTTATAATTCTTATGAACTAAAAATAATTTTGAATTGAAGAAAAAGCAATAAATTTTTAAAAGACAAATGAAAAACACAATTAAAGACAAAAAACTTTTGAATAACCAATGGTAATTTTCAAATGAAAAACAAAACCAATTGTAATTTTCCAAATTGAAGTTTTGTTAATGTCTATGAGAAGGGCTGGATGAATGAGAACGATTTAAAATTATAGAGTGCTTGGAAAAAGCATCTAGGAAGTTTAAAAAACTAGAATGTCTCTTATGTTGGAATATGTTTAGATTTCATAGAACAGACAAAAAAAGAAAGAATTGAATACAGATTTGGCAGTAATTTTAGGTAAGCTGACTTAGTTAATTCAACCATTGGATGTTTCGATATAAGCAAACCTTTCAAACAAAATTTAAAGTGCCCATAGAGAACACATGGATGCTAAAAGGAGAAAAAACATTTACAAAAGGAGGAAATACACAGCACGTGTCATTAACACAAATTATAACATCATGGAATGAAATGATACTGGAAATAATTGTTAAATGCAGAATATAAAATGAGTTTGACAATGCCAGATCTGCCAACCTTTGAAAATGAGAAATCACAGCACACAAAATTCAAATTAATCTGGAGGCTGGTTTGTCTTTCATGTTTCATGGCCATTTTTTGATATTTGTATAAAAGGAATGAGGTTTCAGTCTTTCAACTCCATACAGTAATTTCTTTTTCTGAAAATTTTTATATGATTTGAAGTTTCTTTGCATTTCAAGGTTTTTTTTTTCCCCACCCCATTTGTAAAAGCAGTCTTGTTCCAATATTTTAGCCCAGTGCAATACAATTTGATGAAATTCACGATTTCCACAATATTCACATTTTTCTTTGATGAAACCTGTATTTTCGGTGAAATTTGTATTTTTTACCATGGCCCTTTGACGAAATTCGTACTTTTTTTCTGCGATCCTTTGATGAAATTTGTGTTTTCTTTCCAGAATCTTTTGATGAAATATAATTTTTTACCACAACCCACGATGAAATTTGTGCTTTCTTTTGTGCAATCTTTTGATGAAATATGCATTTTCTAACTGATCTTTTGATGAAATTGAAATTTTATTTCACCAATCTTTTGATGAAATTTGCATTTTCTTTCTGTGATATTTTGACAAAATTTGTTTTTCCTTTCTGCAATTTTTTGACATAACTACATTTTTACCACAATTCTTTGATGAATTTTATCTTTTCTATGACCAATTTGATGAAATTGATTTTTTTGGGGGAAGCCTTTATTCAAAATTTGTGATAGTTTATTGTGAACAACTGGAAAAATTTGCAAGTTTTGCACGATCAATCAGCAAAATTTTGGATATCTTTTTTGTGACCAGTTAATAAAATTAATGAGACTTTTTAATAGAATTTACAATATTTGTTTTCCTCGATAGTTTATCATGATTCATGATTTGTTTAGTACACATGAAATCTGCAATTTCTTTCTGAGCTCTGAACAAAATTAGCGATTTTATCCAACAACTAATTGAAAATAATCAGTATTTGTTTCTAAGATCTTTGATGAAATATTCAATATTTTTCCAGAATTGCTTGAAGAAATTCCCAATTTTTTCTGCTTCATGAATTGATTTAGGGAAAATCCAAAAAAATTGCAGACTTAAAAAAAATTGTAAAATACACCCACAGAAGAAATAATAGGCCCGTGGAAGAAGTTGCACTGGGAAATACTGCACAGCATTTTTCAGCAAGACTTACCTATTCTGCATGCAAATTACATGATTTTGCACAGTATTTCAAATTCACACTTTCAAAGAGCCTATTCCCTAAAAAACTCCCAAAGAAGTGCCCCTTTTTCTAAGGAAGGGAATTCCTGTATAAATATTTACAAAAACACAACTCATTTGCAGTTAATTATTATTAAGAGAGTTTTATCAGTGATGCCGCTGGACTTGAAAAATCCTGGGTCTTGGGGACCCAGGACTTCTAAAATTATGGGTCCCTTTTTCAAAAAAGCGGGTCCCCACTAATAAGTCATATTTTTAGACGCAAAAATTGATCATTTGCAAAAGAAAAGTTAAATGCAATAATTATTGTTTTAATTAATGTATAAATAATTAAAGCCAATATTATTTTTTTAAACTATTAAGAGATATTTACTTTACTTTTTAAAAAATAAATGTGCAAGATACAAATTATAAAATAATGCTTATTTGAGTGTAGAAGATAACAATTATCACTATTGTTCACATTTCTTTTAAAAACGGGTAAAACTGATTTATTGAAAGACATCTTTTCTAAACAGATTGTAAAGCAGGAAAATCTGTTTTTGGAGCAGCAAAAAAAACTATTTGGAAGCAGCGAAGTTAGTTTTTGGAACAGGAAAATTCTATCCTATCATTAACTTTTTTTTCGTACCCCTTTGACGAAAATTGCATTTTAAAGCTATTTTTTTCATTAAATTTGCCGTTTTTTCGCAATCTTTTGACGAAATTTGCCGTTTTTTCGCGATCTTTTAACGAAATGAGCCGGTTTTTCACGATCTTTTGACGAAATGTGCTATTTTATCACGATTTTTTGATGAAAATTGCTGTTTTCGCGATTTTGACGAAATTTGCCGGAAATTATTAGTTATTTCGCGATTTTTTTTAACGAAATTTGTCTTTTTTGATGAAATGTGCCGTTTTTTCGTGATCTTTTGACGAAATGTGCCATTTTATCACGATCTTTTCATGAAAATTGCCGTTTTTCGCAAATCTTTAGACAAAGTTTGCCGTTTTATCACGATTTTTGGACGAAATATGTCGTTTTTTCGCGATTTTTTTGAGGAAATCTGCTTTTTTTCGGGATTTCGTAACAAAATTAGCCATTTTTCTCGCAAAAATTTTTGACGGAATTGGCCGGAAATTATTCGTTTTTTCGCGATTTTTTAACGAAATTTGTCCTTTTTTGCGAATTTTTGACGAAAATTACGCGTCCCGCGGGACGCGTAAGCTCCATTTTTTTGCGTCCCGTCGCCGATTTTTTGCGTATTTTACGCGCTATAGCGCGTCCACGGCATCCCTGTTTATGTTAAGAGGGTTTTTTTCCTCCCTTTAAGCAATTTGAAATGTTAAAATTTTCTGGCTAATAACTAATTTTTTAAAACTTTCATAACTGAAAACTTTGAAATTTCAGAACAGAATCACTTCTAAAAAATATGTTGCGACTGACTAAAAATCACAGAAAAAAAAGTATTTACGATTTTTGCTAAAAATTGTAGTGCAAGATACTTTGTGTAGCATCTTAGTTTATACGTTCAAATCATAGCAACAATAAATTTTCATAGCAATTTGGCAGGTGTGCAGTAGCAAGAATAAATATTTATAGCGAGAGTTACAAAATATGGACACACGCACAAATGCCACATGCGGAAAATTTTCCGGAAACTATGATTTTTAATTCATATCATCAAAATAATATAACACATAATTTTACTAAATATTACACTAATTTGCAGAAAATTTCTGATCAAATATTTATGTTCATGGAAAGTTTTTGGTTTTATACAAGTCCAATTTTAGCCAGATAAAATACATACAAGCGACAGTGGGGAAGAAGAGGATATCCCCAAAAATATAAATGAGGACAAGTACAACCTTTTGAACAATCGATAAGGCAGATTAAGTTTGTTAGAAAATATATATTATAAGTTTCTTCATTTATATGCATTTAAACAACCCCCCAAAAATTTGGAATGTTTTCTTTTATGATTTTACATCAACTATTTCATATTCAGTGCATAACACGTATGATATAGCAGATACCAGATCTCATCATGAATTAATGGCTTATTTATAGTATACACAGACTGTAAGTAGCAGCTTTCATCATATAATGGAGTAGAATCCAATTATATTTACATAAGTATCTCAATAACATGAAAATCTTACATGGATATAAATACAATAAAACAGTCTGTTCAAAAAGTGCTGTTTCTCTCATAGTCAATTAATTCTAAGGGCATAAAGTCAGTGTTCTGCAAACTGTCATTAAGAACATACCCAGTTTGAGTGTCAGGAATCAATTTTGATTTTAAATAAAGCTGGCAGTAAATCTTTTGCAGTTTTCACTATAAAACTTCCTTAAGTTTTACATAAAATGCTTTAGTCATGAAAAGGTGCTATTCATGTAAGAGGGTCCAAAACACAAAAATGTTCAAATTTTCTAAAAAAAAAAAAAAAAAAAAAATTACTGCATTTTTTTTTTCTACTTAAAATGATGTTTATCCTTCTTGTGGGTGATGTCCTCTAAAAAGGACACCCAATTTTTATTTTATGTTCACCATGAATATTTAATTATAATTTTCCTTTTGTAACATACTTAAAAATATAAGCAAGTTTTTATTTTCTAATAAATTTGCTTATAAATTTTGGTGTAAGTTAATTATTTCAAACAGATTTACTTTGTGCCAATAAGGGTTAAATCAAGTTTCTAGCTTAAATGGAACAGTAAATATATATATTTTTTCAAAATCAAGCAATGGTTGTTATGGAAACGACTTCTTGCAAAAATGTTTTTTTTTTATCCATGAAGGGTTTTTTCATTTTACAATTTCTGCTATTTAAATTGTTATAAGTCAAGAACCATTAAAGGTAAATGGTTCAAACTTCAAACATGTCTTTTTCAATTGTTTTAATTTAATTTTGTTTCAGCAACTTTGAAAAAAATATTTAATTTTAAAAATGATTTTTTTAAAGTTACATCGTTTATTTGAATTTTAAATTTAAATATTTTTAATGTTTGTTTAAATTAATAGTTTTTAAAAAGCTGAATCAAAGTTAAAACATATATTTCTGTTTATTTAAGTGAAAAAATAATTTAATTCTACAAATGATATTTCGAGTTATAATTTTAAATTATCCCAATTTTTAATTAAAATAAATAAATAAACTATGAAAAAATTTATGTGATTTTGTTCACAAATAATATAGTTAACCACCACCACAATTTCAAAATTTAAACTCAATAAATAAAAATTATTTTGAAATATTTCCCATACCTCCTTAACTCATTCGTGACAGGAGCCTTTTACAAAATTTTTTATGTTTTGTCACTGGTTTTTAAAAACAGAAATTTGTACCTTATTAATTGAAAAAATGCTCCAATTAAACATGGCATATTTTAGACTAAAATTTTACTGGTGAGAATAAACAAGGATTCCTAAGCCTTTTTGTGGCACGTATATGTGTTGCTCATCCCAAGACACACATCAATCATAAATGCACCATTAAATATGAAAGTTTTGTATAAATCATCATAAAAACACACGGGAACTCCTGATGGAAAATTAACAGCCCATCGCCAGCTATTTTAAACAAGTGTCTGTAAGGGGATAAGATCATTTTTTTTTTCAAAATTGTCCCCTTATCAACACATGTTTACAGTAGCTGATGATGGACTGTTAATTTTCCACTTGAAATATGTCTTGTGTCTTTATTATTTTATGGCGATTATTTAAGTATATCTTATTGTAGCTTTTTTGGTGCTGTTAACTATTAAAATAAAATATAATTATATCATCTATATAATGAAAATAAACATAATCATTCATATTACTTAATGAATTTCTTTCATAGAGACATAAATAAAGATCATAAAGTATACTTGAAGCTTTAACTCCTTGAAGGATTACTTGATATTGTCATAAAAAATATAATTATGATCTCTGGAAAAGCTCAATAAATTTTTAAAATATATAGTAAATATGTTTTTTAAAGCAAACAAATAATATTACATAAATCTTTCATATCTATATTGTTTAAAATATCACCAAAATCAATTTTTCATGTGTTTTGCATTATTTATCATCTGTATTTTATTTATAAGGTGTAAACTTTTTTCTAAGTTGTATTAATTGTCTTTTTTTAATTGTTATATTGTATATATAAGTAGGAATATTTGACAGCAAGTTACTTAGAGAAATATTATATTCATTATAAGCAAAATTTTATACATATTAAATAATTAACCCATTAATAACCAGTCATGTAACAAAACACTTTGAAAAGGTGATTCCTTTTCAAAGATTGCATATACTTAGCAATTGTAAGAAAATTTTTAAAACATACTTACATCTAACGCAGGTGAAGATATCAATACATGTACTGATTGAGTAACATCACAAGCATGGATTCGATTGTGATATGGCACTTTTAGATAATGATCTTCCAATGTCATTGCGAAATTAAGAAGTGTTTTTGATGGTATCTGAAAGGTTTTCAGCAAATCTCTCTCCTTCAAAAAGAAAAAGTTAAATGCAATAACATATTCTCATTAAATATAATCAATTCCATAACATAATCATAATGTCTATGCAGACAAAGTGACAAGGACTGCAGAATAATGTTTTGCTCTCATGCATAAAGAATCTGTTAAATATAGCACTGACAGAACAATTTAACATTCTCTCTATAACATACTGCAACACAAATATGCTTCTTCAAAATTACAAACTATTTGCATGTTAGTTTACATTATCAATGAAATATCTATATAAAATATTATAATATTTACATCAGTCTCATGTGACATTTACATTTTTCACCAAAATAATAAAATTGAAATGCTTTACAAATAGGCCTATCCAACCTTTTACTAAGCAGGGGTGCATAACTTTATATTTTCTTCAAGAAGAAGCACGAGTTCCATTATATTAAATAGAATTACAGATTAAAATACATATGGAATAATATTAAAATAAAGTCTGAAATTTTGTCCTTACATCTACCTAATCTGAAAATTTCATTGTTTACATCTGTAATGAGATTTGAATTTTAAGGTTACAGATTTGAGGGAGTCTACTATACCAATTGAAATTCATATAATTAGTTTAAGATAGGGGTGCACAACCTTTTCAAGAGAAGGGCCATTTACAAAAATATCTGAGTGGTCGAGGGCCACATCAATAACATAGAGAGAATTCGAATTTGAAGGTGATCTGTGACCTATAATCAGATAAAAAATATGTTTTCAGAGGGAAGTGGCGGGGATACCCCTTTAGGTCCCCTTAACCAGTCAAAATATCCAATTCAGTTGGTGAGAATAAATCAGCAGTTTTTATGTTTATATATAAATAAGAGATATACCAAGGTTTATTCTCAAGATGTAATAATATTCCTTGACTTTATTCAAGAGAGTAAATTTTGTCTTATTAAAAGTGCAAAAAAACAAAGATAAGTGGCTAATGCCGAAAAAAAATGCAAAATTTATGAATGAAGGAGAGGGAATGAGCCCCTCAACAAAATCTTTCCGTGCCTCATCACTGAGATTCCCAATTTTTCAACTCCCAATCAACAAAATTTGTAATTTTCCATGCCTGATCGACCAAATTTGGGCTTTTTATGAAGTGATCAACAAATTTCGCAATTTTTACGAAACTGATCGAGAAAATTTTATCTTTCCGTGCCTCATCAACAAAATTTGCGATTCTTACAAAATCAATTGAGAAAATTCGCGATTTTTACGAAACCGATCGACGAAATTCGTGATTTTTCACGAATCCGATCGACGAAAATAGCAATTTTTATAAGGCTGGTCGGCGAAATTCGCAATTTTTACTAAGCTGAATGGCGAAACTCGCGATTTTTACTAAGCTGAATGGTGAAATTCGCGAATTTCCTTCGCATGATCGAAAAAATTCTTGATTTTCCTTCGCATGATCGAAAAAATTCGCGATTTTTTGCGATCGATCCACAAAATTTGCGCTTTTTCCTCACATAAACGATAAAATTCGTGATTTTTCTGCGGCTTATTGACGAAATTTTCGATTTTTACGAAGCCGATCGACAAATTTTGCGTTTTTTACAAAGCTGATTAGCAAAATTCGCGATTTTTCTTCGCATCATTGACGAAATTTGCGATTTTTACTAAGGCAATCGAGAAAATCCAAAAATTTTCTGCGCCTGATCAAAAAAATTAGCAATTTTAACGAAGCCGATCGGCAAATTCACGATTTTTCAAAGCCGATCGGCAAATTCACGATTTTTCAAAGCCAATCGGCAAATTCATGATTTTCCAAAGCTGATCGATAAAATTCACGATTTTTACAAAGCTGATCGACGAAATTCTCGATTTTTTTTAGCCTGATCGACAACATTCGCGATTTTTTTCGAAGCCAATAGAGAAAATTCATTCTCTTTCCGTGCTTTACCAGCAAAATTTCAGAATTTTATGAAGCCGATCGCCGAAATTCGCGATTTTTACAAAGCTGATTGACGAAATTTGGAATATTTCTCGCATGACTGATAAAATTCACGATTCCTCCATACCAGATCGTCGAATTTCGCGATTTTTACAAACCTTCTCGACCAAATTCGCAATTTTTATAAACTGATTGACGAAATTCGCGATTTTTCTTCACCTGATAGACAAAATTCCTGATTTTTCGGCACCAGATAGAGGAAATTCGCGATTTTATTTGAGCCCGATCGACGAAATTTACAATTTTTCCGCGTGAGATCGACGAAATTCGCGATATTCTCGTGTCCGACCAACGACAATCAATAAAACTCGCGATTTTTTCGAGTCCGACCGACGAAATGTGCGCTTTTCCACTTTTAACTGACGAAATTTGCGGTTTTTCCGCGCCATATCAACGAAATTCGCGATTTTTAACTAATTTTGACGAAATCTTCATTTTTTTACGCGGCAAGATGAAATTCGGGATTTTTTTCTCTTGATAAACTTAAATTTCACGATTGTTTCGCAGCCAATCAACGAAATTTTCAATTTTCCCGTGCCTTATCAACGAACTTTGAGATTTTTTCTTCCCTGATCGACAAAATTCGCAATTTCTTTCGTGCCTGATAAACAAAATTCGCGTTTTTTTTCACACAATAAACCGAGAAAACATGCGATTTTTCCGCAAATGATGCGTTTAATTTGCTATTTTTTGTGCATCGTCAACAAATATGACGATTTTGTTTCTTCCTTTGATTTTGACGATTGACGATTTTTTCTTGATTTCTTTCTGATCGACAAAACGCGCAATTTTTCCGTATCCGATCGGCAAAATTTGCTATTTTTTCCGAGCCTCATAGGCAAAATTCACGATTTTTTCATACCTGATGAACGAAAAGTGCGAATTTTCTGCACTTGATCAATGAAATTCGCGATTTTTCCGTGCACGATCTACGAAATTTTCGATTCTTAAGCGACTGATGAAATTTTATATTTTCCCTCGGTAAATTGACGAAATTTACAATTTTTTTCTTTGACTTTTGCACAAAAATTGCATTTTTTTTTCTAGTTATAAATTGACGAAGTTCGCGGGTCACTCGTTAACACATCGCGGGCCACAGGTTGTGCATCCCTAGTTTAAGAGACTTTAATTATTTTAAAATGAGCTGATTTTATGGACTGTACCCAAACTGAGTTTCAGTACTTGATTGTTGAAATGATACAGAATGACTATGTTGCTTCTATCAATAAATTATTTTTTGGCAATGTCACCATTTCACTTGCTTAATATGTTTTGAGTATTGAACAGTCCAAATGTTTGAATGAAATAAAGTAAAATATGTTTTTCAAATTATGTTTTTTCATATCACAGAGTGTCTCTTAAACCATCATTTTGATGTTTTTTAAATTATAATTTGAAAATTACTAGGAAGAAAAAATTGAAATTGAGAATTTAAGAAAAGCCAGACATAATAAATGTATAAAAAAACTGCAGGTTGAAATTCACACTTTTTTCAAATATATAATTGATAATTCATATTATAAATGTTTTTAAAAATTAGAAATTCAATTTATTTATGTTTTGATTTTTTAATTTTGTAACAAAAAAAAAATCACATTATGATTGCAATTTCATGAGATATTAATAAAGATATGAAAATGTAAACTAACAATAGAAGCTCTAAATTTTGAATGTTTATCATTCAAATGATATGAAATTTAATTTCTAGGCATAGTTTAAGCAAAAGAATTAAAAATATATTGTCAAAATTGGGTGTTACCTTTGAAAAAAAAATGAAGCTTGGTGGGTTTTTTTTTTTGGGTAGATGGCCTTCCTTCTAAGCTAATTTTATATACATCATTTAAAAGTAGACTTTATTTTTAATTGTTTTGGTACCATTAACTTTCTTTTTGTAATTAGTTGCAGAGTTAGGAAGGATATTTACATTTTTCCATGACTCTACAATGAAAAGGTAGACAGATTTCAAATTTATACTTTACTAATTGAAAAATAACCTGCATTTAGTAATAGAATAACCATAGTGAATGATGTGATAATCTTAAATTATTCTGAATATTATCTTGATGATAATGTCAAAATATGATTATAATACTTTTATATTTTCTTAGTTACATGATCAATATATATATATATTGCTTGTCACACATGTATAAAAATGTAATTTAATAGCATACATATACAATTGTGAATCATATGCACAATCATGAACATGAAGAAAAAGTCTATTGTGTTAATAAGATATATATTTAATAGATGTAGAAAGGATGATAGATTTAGATTTTAAATTTCTCAGAAAATATGAAGAACTGCTTAAAGTAAAAATAAATCATACATAAAAATAGGTTAGAAAATAAATTAGAAAATAAAAAATTCAAACCTTTCATAGTCTGCGAATTTAAAGGTATTTGCTGTCTAGTAGAAAAAAAAATGAATAACTTACCTTTTAATACATGAATTTCCTTGATATTTTTAAAATGCAAATTGATCAAACAAGAATGCTTACCCTAAAAATTTGATACATGACTGCAGTTAAAGGTCTATGATCTGAATACACATCAAGTTTAAATATATCTATGCCCCAAGTGTCGACTTGCTGCAGCATCTAACATAAGAAAAAAGAAATTGTATCACTAAACCTCAAAAGGGACAATAAGTCAGGCAATGGTTATTTTAAGAACATTTTAAGTAAAAGTTTAGCATGTCATGGAAGAATAATAAAAAAAAAACCTAATGTCAAATCAAATTATTTTTAAATAAAGAGTAGACAAAATTTTTGCAATAGTTATTCAAGAAAATGAAAGGTATATCATAACAATTCAGTAAAAATACTGATGAATTTCAAATCTTACAATAGGTCAAAATTTAAACAGAAAACTAAAATTTATATTTTTGTATTAAGTTAGTGATATTATGCATTAATTTTTAAAAGAGTGTATAACATACTTAAGATCATGCAGTAATGACTCTGAAATTATATATATGGGTTTCTACTATATTAAGTGCAGAATAAAATTGATGCAATATTAATGCACTATAAAATATTTCAGCTGGTTTAAGATAAATATTGTTTAAATTTGCTTTAAGTGTTTCAATAAATTTTCAATGAATATCTTTAATAATTTCCTCCTAATCAAGATTATATTCTTAAGAAGTTCTTGAAACTCTGTCTAATATCCAATGCCAGAATTGAAATAAACATCAGAGTTATTTCTATTAGGGTAAGATTTGATATTTTAAACTTTGATAGTGAAACTACTTCATCGCTAAGGAATTAAAAAAAGAAAAAAATAATAATGCATAGAGGAAACACATCCGGCAATTCTACAACAAATAATGAAGCTTTAAATGAAAATAAATAACATCTATTAAAGATTAGATTTTAGCAATACTTACAAATTCAGTATCCAAATACATGAATTCAATTGAATTAACATTGTGTTTTAAATAACTAAAACTACAGCTATAACACAAAAGCACTGATGCATCAATGTATTTATTTATCAGGTAAAGATAATTAAAATCTTCATTTTTTTAATAGAGGATTTAGATGAATAAAACTGATTCATTTCATATGTAATAAACTATATAAAATTAAAATAACCTTTAACTTTTTTGTCAAGAAAATACTTCATGTATCAGTAACTTATAATTTAGTGGGACAAATGAGCTTTTATTTAAAAAAAATATATATGGCAATATACTGACCATAGTAATGAGTGCAAGTGCTTTAGGGGCCACACACTTACGGGAAACAGAAATACTTCGCAATATAGAAATTGGTAGAGTATTAATCAAATCACATTAAAGAATTGTATTAAAAAATAATTAAATGATTATTATAATTATTAAAATAATTGAATCATTAGACTTTTAAGTCTCTGGCCTTTAAAAAAAACTTAGATATAAAATATTTTTTGTTTTTTGTCATAAAATATGCATGATTGCCTGCTGCATAAATAAAGGTAAATTTAACTTCAAATTTAATGACTGGATTCAAAAGCAGATTGGTTAAAGCACAATGAGCCAACTGTCAAATAAAGCCAGTTTATGTAAATATCTCTTAGGAGTACAAAGCAATACAAAAATCAGCATGATGGAACTACAATTTTAGGAAATTTATACAGAAAATACATAAATACATTAGTAAATATGGTAAATAATAAGACTCTCAAACCTTTCCAAGTTCCACTTCATGAGAAGTCTCTACTCCATATGTTGGGAGCTTTGTTAAACTGTTTGTGTGACATAATGGTTTTTTAACACCAGAGATATGCGACATTGCTTCTGTAGGTTTCTGTTTAGAAATATTTTGAGCTGTTTCATCACTACATATAGCTGGCAAATCAAGTTCTTGTTGTTTATCTGAAATAAATATAAAAGTTAGATATTAATAAACAACATAGGGCTATTTAGACAACAGTTAATAGAAAACTGCACTGCATTCCTTAGGTACCTTATACTAACTGCATCTCTATGTTTTAGAAAATCACCTAACACAAAATTATAAAAAGGTATTACACAATGTAAATTGCTCAACTATAAACAGGGATTGTAACCAAGTGATATACCATCTCCCCCCAAAAAGTACGTTTATACATTACATAATGTTCAGCTAAAAGAAGGCCCTCCAAAACTTGTACGTTACATTTCTTAAAATAAGGAAAATAAATTACATACAACACTAAGGGACAAACAAATACAGACATTTGTTAAGTTTGACTATATAAATTTGCATTTATCAGATTTTCGAAAAATTACTCCTCTTCAAACCTTCTCTTCTGGAAATATTTGAAAATATCATATAAAAATCACCAATAAGCATTAGTAGATTAATATAACTGTTAATATGTATCAATATAAGATAGACTTCTTCTCTTAAAAGTGTAGTAAAACCGTTAAAGAAAATATTTAAGTATTTTAAGTTGGGATGCAGTTTAAAATATTTACACAATTATTTTATTTACAGAGACATTTTAACATTGCTCATAACAATCTCACAGGGATGCCACTCAGAAAATAACAAAAAAAGAGGAAATTAATTGTAAGTAAAATTTATGACATATTTCAGAACATTTATGCGTAAGTTTTGTAATCTGTTTGTTTAAAATAAGCTAAATAAATTATAAAGAAAAAATTTATAAGAAGCTATTTTTTAGCTATTTTTTTTCAAACTTTTAACATTTGAATCTTTTTAAACATTTTCAAAAGTTTGAAATGTCCTGTTGATTCATTTTGCATGAAATCTTATATGAGTAAATAAACAATTTTTTCTTTATTTTACAATGTTTTTTATCAATTGAAATAACCCAGCAGCAGATGCAATGAGCCCAGTGAAAAATTTTATATTGCATCACTTCAAATTCAGAATTTTTCTGTATTTGATTGACGAATTTCATTGCTTTATTCCACGAACAAAAAGTTTCAAATTTTTTTCACAATTGTTTGAAGAAAATTGCAGCTTAATATCTCGATTATTTGACAAAAATCACTTATTGATATCACGATCATTCAATGAAAATTACTTCATAATATCCCGATCATTTACTGATAATTGATTTTTGATATTGCAATTGTTTGTGTTATGTCATGTTGTATTTAATTCAGAAGTTTATTTAAATTTATTTAGCATGACATACCTGTGTTTTTACCATCCCCAAGTCTAACTTAATGTTTTGAAAAGTACAGTCGGCGCTGCTGGAAGCATGGGCATCCAGCAATCTTCCGTGATTTATAGATATATATATATAAATGGTATATTATACATGTTGTATCCTTTGATGTTTTTGTATAGTGGTTGTAAATACTAGTGTATGTTTGACGCTATTCATGTCGGGAGCAAGGCAGACCCCTATCTCGGCCGGCATCTAATGGGCACCAGTTGGGCTCTAGCATAACAATCGCTTGACATTTACGTCAAGAATGGTTTATTGGTAGATTTACAAGCCAATTAAGCGAGACCCCACACGTTTCTCTAGTTTGAGGCTACCGTTCATTTTTCCGGCTGGGAGTGCGTTGCAGACGAGAGGGGCCAGCCCCCCCACGCTTGAAGAGGAAGCTAACGAATCATTTATCAGGAATAGGACGGGCGAGAAACTGAATGGTCATTTTTTACGGGCAGATGGATTAGCCACGCCCGCCATAAAAAAAAAAAAGAAAAAAAGAACATAGACTGTTTTCTTGAGGAGTTTAGATGAAAAGTTCTCTCCGGGAGGCGAAGATGTGTTTAAAAAAAAATCGTTATTAATTCCAAGGAGTACCTACCTACATCGCCAATGAACTGAAAATGATGTCCGCCACCGATGATGAGTGATAGCCTATGATCCGGAAATGATGTCCGCCACTGGTGCTGTGTGATAGCCGAGGATCTGAATGTGATGTTCGCCAGTATTGATGTGCGACCACCTGTGATGTTTTCGAATGAGAGCCTTAACTGAGTGCTGGGCACAAAATAATATGAAGGTACGGTTTTTCTTATAATTTATATTGTTTCCCAAAATGTTTAAGGCAAAATGCCTAGTAGGGGTTTCTGCACGCTCCAATTGGTATTCAATCTTAGTATTAAAACAATAATTAGACAAATAGAATTAATAGTGTTTTATTTTGTTTTTTTTATACTATCTATATTGAGAATATTGTGTCTTATGACGCCCAACAATTTGTAAAATAATTGTAAATAAATTTATATGTTAGTTGTTAAAAAATTGTTGGTATCTTTTCGACCATGAGTCTTATTTTATTTAATTCTATTATGATCTAATTTAGAGTTATGTTTTATTTACGATCCATAAGTTAATTCCATCTACAAAAATATTCACAACGCAATTTGGTAATGAAGGCAGTTGCCTCACTTATATCGAAGGGATTAACCAGGATTGAAACGAACGATCACTGTTATTTTTTGTATTAGATATAAAAAATTGCATGAGTTTGCACTATGAATACTTTGAATTAAAATGATTAGGAGTGATTAACTTAGTTCATTCTGGGATTGGGCTATGCTGACATGTCGAAATAAAGATTTCCGTTACAGGAACCCAGTTCTGTCCAGCAGGCGCCATTGCTTCACTCATCGTTCTCAAGTAAATAAGTGATCCTATCAAGCTACATCTGCTGTGATTCTAGATCACTGTGAATTGCCATTCACGGCTTTGCCGCAGTCGATGTTTGAAGTTATAGTTTGTGAGCCAATGGCACTTCACGTACGTAGTTTTTGCATGCACTTTTAGAAGTTTTTCACTTTGGATAATGACAACTTAGCTATCCTAGAAGATATGTAGATTTTCAAAATAGACTGGTATATAATGAAGAAGCACAGATTTGTTCTTCGCTAATCGCTATGCATGTTTAATGAAATCATCGTCTGTTTGAAAGCAGCTGGTCTGTTTTGCCTTTTCATGATGGCGATGTAGCTTAGGCTACTGTTTAAGTATGATGCTGCTCAAGTTTTAAATTTGAATTATTTATGTTTTTAAATTTTTTGTTATTCGGCATAGTTTGCTGAAATTTCATTGTACATTATGATTCTTCATTATACTTGTTGTTGTTAAATCTATGTCTTGTTGCTAAGCCTTCCACAAATACATTTCCTATACATTTAGATTCCACTGCAATTTGAATGAATTTACATCAGTTTGCTTAAAATCGCTCATAGATATTGCAATTGTTTGCCGAAAATCCAAGTCTAATGTTTTAATTAATTGCTTAAAATCACTGTCATATATTGAGATCGTTTTTTAAAATCGCTGTCAGATTTCACGATCGTATGATGAAAATCGCCTTGTTATTTCACGACTGTTCGACAAAAATCGCAATTGTTTGATGAAAATAACATTGTTCTTTTTCAATCGTTCAATGAAAATCACTTTGTTATATTGTGATCATTTGATGAAAATTGCTATGTTATGTCACAATCACTTGTTGAAAATTGCCATTTTATTTTGCAATTGTTTCTTGAAAATAGCTTTTTGATTTTATGTTAATTTGATGAATATAACGATTTTATTTCACGATTATTTGAATGAATGTGAGATTGACGAAAATTGCAGTCTTTTTCATTGTGATCAAATGATAAAAATTGCAGTTTTTCCTGCGATTATTTGACAAAAATCATGGATTCTTAATATTAAAAAAACCGAAATCCACCATTTTGGTGGAAAAGTGGCATCCCTGATCTCATAACAAATCAATATATTCACTCGATGCAAAAATAACAAATTTGTATAACAATTATTTAAGATATAACATATAGATAGGCTACAGTCGCATGCCATAATGAACTTGGGATGTAGTGAACACTAGGATGTAGTGAACTTTTTTAATGGTCCCATCTAAACTCCCATTTAACAAATGTTATTTTAGATGCTTATAGTGAACAACTGAGAATTTGATCGTTTATTTACAGTGGACTCAAACTTTATTTGCCTAGATTTTTTTTTTTCAATTTTTTAACTTTAAACTTGCATTAATTGTGCCTGCAAATGATGGTGTTCCTTTACATAGTGTCAAATTTCCCTGTTTCATGCATATTGCCTAACTAGGATGGACAAGTTATTAAACAGTACACACTTCCCTCCACCAGTCCTATTGCATTCTTTGGCTTCCCTCCTCCCTAATTCGAGGAATAAGTGTCTAGAGTCTACTTACTAACTCTGATTCTCACCCCTTGGTATAATCCGGACAGTCCAAGAATGTCCCTCATTTTACAGTGTCTTTCTGCATTATTCTTATGATTGATTTGAGATAAGGAGATGATTTTTCAAGAGCATTTAAAAATTTTAAGAAGATGTCGAATTTTATAAAAAGGAAAGCATTTTTGATTGAGGGTAAGATTAAAATCATTAGATGTATTGAACATGAAACCAACCAGATTGGCATTATGCAAGGAATTTTCTTTATCTAAATCTATAGTTTCAAACATTTAAACAAGTACGACTTTTGCTGCACACTATAAAAATTGGATTCTTCAAAAAACTACACCAGGCTGTAAGGGAAAATGTGGAAGAAACACTTTTAAAATGGTTTACTACTCAGCAGGATAGAAATCTTTCTGTGATGGACCTAAACTTCCAATTAAAGCGAATGAGTTTCCCAAAAAATTCAGATAAACTGTTTTGTAAGGTCTAACAGATGGCTCAACAGATTGAAAAAAGGAACAATTTTACTAAAGTTCAATTTGTAGACAGATATGATAGAAGATTATTGGTGAAGTTGCAAGTGTTAGTACATCGGATGTAGAAAAGTAGAAAGTTCAAGTGTGGACATATGTAATCCAGGATAATGGAGAGAAGAATGTCTTTAATGCTGCCAAAGTTGGACTGTTTTACAAAATGACTCCCAATCAGACGTAAAATTTAAAGGAGAAAAGTGTACTAATGCAATATTCTCAAATGTGAGAGTAACTGTTCTTGCATGTGCAAATACAAACAGCTCAGAAAATCTAAAATTAATGGTCTTAAGTAAATCCCAAAAGCCAATGATTTTAAAAAATGTAACTGCTCATCAATTACAAAGGCGATCAAAAAATTTTAATGACTTCAATTTTTCTTTAAGAACTTTGACAATAAAACAATGATTTGTTAAAAGAAAAATGTAAAATTTTTCTCCTTGTCGACAATTGCACAGCTTAGGCCCAATTAGAAAATTTGAAGTGCGTAAGTTCATTTATTTTATTATTATTATTGTTATTTATTTATCTTTTTGGTGTTCAAATCCGACTTCTGTGTTGCAGCCCATGGACCAGGGCATTATTTGCAGCCTAAAGTTCCACTATATTCCTATAGTGGAATGGGAATTTTATATCTAATAATGAATGTTTTAAAAAACTGCAAAGAGAACAACACGGAATACAACATGTCTGTTTTCAAAGCAATCATTCTGTTGAAAAAGTCATGGAGTCAGGTGACATCAGCAACCATTCACAACTATTTCTAATGTACAGGTCTTTCAAAGAATGTGTTGTTGGAAGGAAAATGTTACCTAGAGGACAAAGATGACAAAGAAAACTTTGTCAGTAGCTCTGTGGCTAGAAAATCATATGTGAACATTTTTCAAAGGGACTTTATTGATAACTTCATATCTTGCGATGATGAAGTGAACACTTCAGATACCCCTGCAGGTGACATTGTATCTGAATAAAAATCTTACAAAAGACCAATGCTGAAGAAGAATTTTAAATTTATTTTTTTCAAAAGACTGTGCTGAATGTTTATTTAAATGGTAAAAGTCGATGTAACTTAATACGAGAAATATAACTGTAGACTACTTTTCCATAAATGTATTAAAATAAGGATTAATTTTCCTTCACTTTAGATCAGGGTTTCAATATTCTGGGTACATTTCAGCTGGCAAAATTTGTTCTTGCTGGGTCTCAAGCTGTCTTTAAGCAGAACTTTTAGATTTGGGTAGGATAAAATGAGGCCAATTCAGCGCAGAGTCTAATATTTGTCTTTTAACCTGATTTTACGTGTTATTATTTTTATTTGGATAGTGGGGAGAAAAAAAAATGGACTTTTTGTAGAAAAAAGCATTTTTTACAAATAGAATATTTTCTTAGAAAATATGGAAAATTAAACATAAAAAAAAAATATATATATATCCATTCATTAATTTTTTAATGTAACCTAGGAATATTGCTTTAAATCATTTTTATTGGGTTTTCACTTAAAATGTATGCATTAGAGATCTGCAAATGACTGTTACGGTTAATCTCCTTTTTATTAGACTTGGGCTGGACCATGCTCAACCTTAATTTTTATGTGCAGATTCTTGCCGTTCTGATCTGGGACTCTCACTTTTTTTTTTTTTTTTTTTTTTTGGCCGGGCTACGTCAGATTGGCAGGTTTGTGTAAAAATAACAGTGAAATTTTTCCTTTGTTCCAAGAAATCTTTAGAAATTTATTTTATTTTATTAAATTATAGAGATATATATTTTAAAAAAAATTTACAGAGCTTCAAAATTATTATTATTTAAATATTTTTTATCCATCTTAAACTATATTAATTTTTGTAATGAATCATCATTTAAATGAGTTTTTCTAAGTAATCAATAATTTTGTCGTCACACATTTCATAGCTTATGGACATACGAGTATTAGCTGCAAAATATTTGACTCAGTATGTATAAAATATATTTTAAGCAATTTTAATTGTCAGATAATGTTGATTAAGAAGTAGTCTGATGTTCTATGAAAAATGGAGTCCACTTATGCTGGGTGTAGACTTGATTTCATTGATTTTTCTGGGCTGAATCGGCAAAACTTTTAGCATTTATGCCAGTCAGAACTAATATATTTTGTTCATCTGGGTCTGAAAATTTTGGCTCATCTACATTTAAAAATCTCATTAATATGAGATTTCTCATCTTTGGTAACTGAATAGGACAAAGGTGATGCTGAGTTAAAAAAAGAAATCTGAAATTCAGAGCATATTTTCTAAAAGGTTACAAAAGAGATGGGAGGATGGGAATCCACCTATGACACTCTGTTTTTTCATGCCCCTTTGATGAAATTAGTATTTTTTGGTGATCTTTTGACATAATTTGAGGTTTTATTCATCATTTTTTGACAAAATTTATGTTGTTTTTCATTTCTTTGATGAAATTTGCTTTTTTCTTTGCCAGGATTTTTTGACGAAATTTGTGGTTTTCTTTTTTTACAATCTTTTAAAGAAATTTCCTGTTTTTTTTTCCTACCTTTTGACAAAAACTGCCGTTTTTTCACTATCTTTTGACAAAATTGGCAAAATTTGCCATAGATTTTGTGTCCGAATTTGTAGATTTATGACTTATTTTTTTTTTAATTTTTCAAAAATTTGGAACAAAATCAAAAATTTCTACATGGAATTTTTTCTGAAAATTACAGTACTAAAAAATGAACAAATTTTGTTTTTTCACAAGGCAGCACCCACTTTTGACACTATATTTGAGAGGGGCGAGGGAGGTTAAAGCAGCTAGGAAAGAATCAAAATTTGTATAGTTTTTCTTAAATCTTCATGGAGTAAAAGTAAATTTCATGGAAATTTTCTGATTTTTTTAAATGTGACTGAATGACAGAACGTGATAGTCCCTTTGGAGCATTGAAAAATATATCTTCTCCATCTAAAAGAAAAAAAATATATTGGAATGAACTTTAACTTGTACACCC
This sequence comes from Maratus speculifer, assembly GCA_964019185.1. NCBI lineage: Eukaryota > Metazoa > Arthropoda > Arachnida > Araneae > Salticidae > Maratus > Maratus speculifer. The sequence goes on from OZ025299.1 coordinate 50,475,434, forward strand.
ATGTTGTTAATGATACTCATTCTTTTTATGAAAAATTAGTATCAAAAAGAAAAATTATGAAAAATTAGTTTTAATTATTCCATTAATATCCTCAATGAAAACAAATACAAACACAGAACCATCCACTGAGAAAGTGAGGCTTGGTGCAGAATTTTGGTGATGCCTAATGGAAGAAATTTTTACGAGACCCTTCTAGATAGGGAATTCCCTTCATCTACTTACAAAAAAAAATTCAAAATACTCGCATAGTATATGTGGACACATGGATAGAAATGGAGATACTATTCAAATAATAATAATAAAATATTGATTAAACAGTAAAATATTAAATCTTTTCACAAAGCATAGTTTATTTTTTCATATTCAAAAATCTAAAATAAAAACTAATCAGATGTATGTAACTTTAATTGTAATAAGCAGTGTCAGCAACACATCAGGAGCTGAGTTTGGGTGTCGCAATATTTTATAATGATTATTTTGAGTATAGTCATTACATCAACTAATTTGATTTAATTTTTGAAATATACTATCTAATGAAAAAAAAATATCTAAATAAGTGTGTAAATTTGTCATTAAATAAACTGACGATCAAATGAATGCTAAACATTTATGTATATATTTTTTGTTATTGTTAAACATGAAAAATCTATTAATTCCAGGAGTGAGGCTTGACCTGGCCCCTACTCATTACTTAGAGTGAGGCCCCTTGTAACTGCACCTGCTGCACATTCATAAGGATGGCTCGGATTCTAAGTCTAATGACATCTTTGTTGTGATTTTATTGTAAATGATTTGCAAAAAGTATGAGTATTTATTTATTGAGATAGATTGCATATATAAATTTATTTAAGCAAAATTGTCTGTGTAAGGAGAATGCTCAGTGGGTGCATAGATAAAGACAATCGATATTAAGTTATAACTACAACATATATTAGCTTTCTTACCAAGAAATGTTGAACAGATATATTCAGATATTTGGCTTCCAGACTTTGAATCAGAAAATACACTTAATTCTTTGTTCAACATTCTTTTGAACTGAAAGATAAATAAATTATTTTAATTAGTTGTTTTGCTTGATAAATTTCAATTAATGTTTTAAAATACACAAGAAAGAAAGAAGCAGTAGAAAGCGAGCTTTTTAAATAAAACATATTTTTAACTAAATATATTTACAGTATTTATAAATGTCAGTCTGGCAAATAAAAAGAAACTATTAGAAAATTATAATACAGAAAACACGCATTTCTATGCACTATAAAACCTATGATAGTAATTTAACAACAAAATATAGCAGCAGAAATAGAATTTTAATATTATATTTTTATGGAAGTTATTACTACCATATTTTTGGGTGTATAGCCCGCACCCCTAAATCGAGCAGTGCAGTAAAAAAAGTTCGTGTATAACCCACGGAGATGCATCGGTGTATAGTCTGCGGGCTATACACTATTTACGAACGTATATTTCGACCAGGGTTCGAAATTAGAAGCCATTAGTCATAATTTTTAACACAAATTTACCAAGTTTTTCGTGATGCATAATATCTACAGTAATTGGGCTAAAAAATTAAGATTACCAGTAGCGTAATTTTCGGAAAAAACGCTGCGTGTTTTAAGATAAAATTTCAAGCGATGCAGCATTTACGCGCATTTTTTTTCAAAGAAACGTGATATTTTAAAAAAAAATTTCCGAAAATTAAAAAAAAAAAAAAAATCTATGATAAATTCAAAATTTCAGACAAAAAATGTATACGTATCTTAGGTCATTGGTTCCTAAAAGGATCGAATCCTCAGAATCAATCCGAAATGCACCAACTCCGAAAAGGAACGATTCCTCGGACTCTATCTGAAATGAAACGACTCCAGAAAAGTTCGATTCCTAGAACTCGTTCTGAAATGAAACGACTCTGCAAAGGAACGATTTCTCGGAATCGTTTCAAAAAAGACTGACTGCTCTGAATTGTTCCGAAATGACATAAATCAGGCACTTTTTTTTATTCTTTGCAACAGGGTAAGATACCAACTCCGAAAAGGAACGATTCCTCGGACTCTATCTGAAATTAAACGACTCCGGAAAAGTTCAATTTCTTGAACTGCTTCCGAAATGAAACGACTCTGTAAAGGAACGATTCCTCGGAATAGTTTCGAAAAAGAACGACTGCTCTGAATCGTTCCGAAATGATATAAATCACGCACTTTTTTTTGTTCTTTGCAACACGGTGGGTAGATTATTTTTTTGTAAAATAAACTAAAAATGATCTTAAATTCAGAATTGTCGAGATTGGAAGGGTTCCAGATTTTGGATTTTGTGCTCTACAAACACAATGGCTATTATACATCTATCAGTGCAATACTTGGCGAAAGTTGCGACAGTTCTTCCAAATCCAGAAATAACTGTATAAGCAGTAAAAAAAAGGCCTTTACAAACATGGGAGAACTCTCTAAATTTCAAGGCATAGCGAAAAAAATTTACAAATTTCGATGGTTTTTTCAAATTTTTTAAGGTTTAAAAATTGTAGAAAAAATATCACGATTTCCAATTTAAAAAAAAAAAATCTTTGTGTAACCCGCACCATGTATAAGCCGCAGCGACTTTTTGAGAGTTTTTTTCTTGTATAAGCTGCGGACTATACACCCGAAAATACGGAATGAAATAAAAATTAATGATAAACTTAAAAAGTAACCAAAAATTAATTACAATTTTCTGACTCATAAGTAGATCACCAAACATGGTACACACTGATTTTGAGAATTCTTAAATATTTTATCCAGTTTATACCCCTAACTATGCCTAGGAAGGATTTTCTACAAATGAGGCTTAGCTTTTGAGAAATTGGGGGTTAAAGTTTTACACATGTTTCCAATAACTATGAGTTTGCATTTCTCAATATGGTTTACATGGTATAAAAGCAGCATACTTGGCTGCTGATCAGACAGCCATGGTTTTATCCTACCTTCTGTTTTTTTTTTTTTTCATTCATTTTAATTAATTTCATATTTTGGCAGGTTATGAGTTTTAAGCATAGTTATCAACTGCAACAACTATGAAATGTTTAATGAAAATTTGTAATTTATTTTTATTTTACTTTTTGTAGTTTATAACATTTTTGCTGAGGAAAATTCCAAGTAATTCCTGTCTATTAAAATAAATAAATATTATTATTTATCTTTTTATATTTTTAACACAGCTCTGAAATAATACATTTCCTATTTTTATTTTATAGAATTTTAATGAAAAATTTATTATTCTTTTGTATAATGGCACTGAATATCTAAAAGGTATTTATAATTAAATAATTTCAATAACTTTTAGATCATCTACAGGTTGGATTGTACAAAAACCAGAAATTCTAATATCTAACCACACTACTTCAATCTGAAACTGACTCAAACCTGAACCCAAAGTGAAAGAAAATCTATATTTTAATACAATTGTGGATAAGTAAGCTACATTTTTTTTTTTTTTTTTAAATCTCTAATAAGTTTTATCTTTTTTGCATAAAACTCAACACATGTGCACACATTAATAATATAAACAAGTAAAATTGACTAGAAAGAATCAAAACTCAACAAGAACCAAACCATACTGAACTGAACAAGTTTAACATTAATCTGATCTGACTGACAAGTCAAGCCAGGTTGAGGAAAAATCAGGTAATCCAACTCAATGTAGGACCTAATTCCAATAGCATATTTTTAAAAGAGTAATAAAATACTAAAGTAGTAATGCTAATATGTACATTTTTACCATTTGCATATTTTTCAAAGTCAATTTTTTTTTTTTGGATGAATAAAAATGGACAGATTGTATTACAAATATTTTTTCATTCTAACAAACATAAAAACAAAGATTAAGAATTTAGTAAACTGGAAAGATATGCAAAAATAGTCTGCAGATGCTACATAAAAGTTACCATACAAGTGAAAAAAAACCCATTTTTTAACTGCTTAAATGCCAATGTTCCAATATTGAAACAGAAAATTCAACTAAATATTACAAATGCAAATAATTTTCGAATTACTACGTTTATTTTGTATAATGATAACTAAGATTTTGAAATATTTTTTACATTAAACATTAAAGATTAATTTTTTTTTTAAATATTTTTTATGATTTTTAGAATTTTTCTATTTTTGAAGTATTTTTCCCCTATTTCAAACAGAATTCCTCAACACATTTATTATGCAAAGAATTTTTTATTTTATTTTTTATTTATAGTCATAAGAAGAAAACAACTACTTGTAAAAAAATGCACCTAAAACTTACTAAAATGAAATATAAACGTTTGATGGAATTTGAAAAACTCATGTTCTAATTTTGGAACATTGGCACTTTAGCGATCAAATTTTCAAAATGAGTAATCATAAAAATAAATAATTAAATTTTTATTACATAATCCATGACTGATACAATGCTTCAAGGTTCATATCATCAAGATCAAAGATCATACCATTCCAAAGCATTTACCTGGAAGAGCTTATTTTATTAGGTAAGTAAAGTGTAAATCGGATGGAGGGGCACAAACAGAAAGAGTAGGAAGAAGATTTTTCTTTTTCTTTATTTGAATGGAACTTTTGCATTTTGTCGACACACAGGTGAAATAATTTGTATTATTAGAAGCTAAAGTAGACTTGATTTTTAGTAGAATACATATAATATTCAGCACAATATGTACTTTTAGTAGAATATATGATTTTTTGTTATTATAAAGCATGTCGAAATTTTTTTAGCTGACAAGAAGCAGTAGCGTATTTAGAAACTTTTTCGGATTCAGCTTTATCTGATGTTGATATAAGCCATTTACCTACAGATGAACCAGGCTATATAGCAGATGAAGAGGGTATTGTGTAAAATGACTTTGAGCCCATTATACCAGCTGACATAACTAGAATGATAGACGTAATTTGCAAAAACGATAATACTAGTTGCCAAGGAAACATGATAATCAATACAGAAGCCAGTCCTTCAAATATAAAAATTTAACTTCTGGGAAGGAAATGTAAATTGGAATTTGCAGCTTTTCTTTTTCTGAAAAAATACAGAGAGTAAAAAAAACCCCAAAACAGAAAATTCCATGGAAGAGAAAATGTGATTTAAAAAAACCTATTGTAGCAAGTAGAATCGAAACAATTTTGCAGATGTTTCTTAACTTAGTAAGGCTATTGTCTATCAACATATTTTTTAAAATTTTGCCTCATGACTATATTGTACTCCTCGCTAAAATGACAAAACTGTAAGCTTTACAAAAAGGAGAAGATATTTAAGTAGTAAGAGAAGATATTTTGAAATTTTTTGGTCTACTAAGTGGTTACCATTCTGTTCCTAGTGAAGATATGTACTGGAAAATAGCAGAAGATACGTCTGTTCATGTTGTTCCACCTGTTATGATCTGAAATCGCTTTATAAAAAAGAGAAACTATTTTTACTTGATGGGCAATAGTCAATTGAAAAATGATGATAAACTTGGTAAAATAGCACTGATATATGAAGAGTTATCTAAAAATCTGCAACAGTTTGGAATTTGGCACAAAAAATTGAGTACTGATGAATCAATGGTCCTGTATTATGGCGGTCATATATGCAAAATGTTTATTAGAAGAAAGCCTATTAGGTTTGGATTTAAAATATGGATGACAAGTTCATCAAATGGTTATCCAAACACTATGGAGATATACAGTGAAAGAATGGGTCCTCCTCTGTTGTACAATTAGGTTCAAGTGTTATGAAAGAATTATTATCTAACTTGAAGAAAATTCAAAGCATGAAATATACTTTGATCACTTTTTTACTTCCTACAATTTAATTTTGGAGCTTGCAAAAAAAGGCATATGAGCGACAGGCACAATTCGTGAAAATGAAACTGCCCTTTGTCCACTGAAATCTAAAAAAGAACTCGATAAAGAAGACAGAGGAACTTATGATTTTCATTCCAATGGTGCGGTATACATCTTCAGTAACAATGATAATGGGGTGGTATCAGTAGCATCTAATTACTACACACATGAACCTTTAGGAACACGAAAGCGATATTCAAATGCAAATAAGCACAAAATTGATGTTACTCAACTTCAAATTATCAAAAAATTCAATGAAAGCATGGAATGTTTTGAATAAACTTTTAAGCAGTTATCAGCCAAAATGACGAGTAAGAAATGGTGGTCGAATCTTTTCATAAATGCTTTAAATATGGCAGTTGTCTCAAGTTGGATTATACACTCTGAGGTGAATGACATCAAAATAACACATTTGGAATTTCGTAGGCAAATTGCAACTTTTATTCTACAGAGAAAAGAGCGTCTGGTCAGTCATCATGGACCCTGTTGTCATGTGAAAATAGAAGTATGAATTTCTGATGGACATTATATCGTACCTACATCTCAAGGACATTGCATGGTTTAAAAAAACACAACAAAGAAATGTTTCCAGTGTGATAAACGAATTCATCCAACTTGCTTCATAAAATATCATGGACACGAAAATCAATATAATTGAAGAATTGTGTTTAGATTTTTTCAAAATCAGGTAATTTTTCTATTTTTATATTAATTAATTGTGTAATAGTACATACTAATTGTTTAATAATATATATACATGTACTCAGTAAATATCACAAAATATTCTCTGCACTAAATATTACTTTCTGTTGAAAATTGAACAAATAACAAAAACATAACCTACGAAATGCCTATATTCTAATAATGAAACATAGCAAAAAAAAAAAAAAAAAAAAAAATTTTTGCTTTTGCTGAAATTTTATTATTTTATTAGATAATGGTGCTCTAAAGAAGCACAATTTTAACATTTTATATTAATAGAAAGATCCATTTATAGTATGGCATTTAAACAGTTAAACTTTCTGTTGAACCTTCAGAAAAATATTAGAACATTTTTTTTAATTTATATCAGTTTAGCTTCTTTGCTAGACAATTATAAAGTTCTTCTTTATATAGTTTTCCTTATGAAAGTTGAGAGTAGGTTATCAAATTGGAATAGTAGAAAGACCCAGCACTAATCCAGTAAATTTCAGTTTGCAGGAGAAATAAAATGGTGATATAACAAAAGCTTTAAAGTATTGTGAGATATTTTAGACAACAGAAACATTATTTACATAAGCTACATACAAAATAATAAATTTTGATTTAAAATTACATAAAGTAAAATAAAAAATAAATAAAATGTATTATTTCAGAACTGTGCTAAATATACAGTACAACCTTGATATCTCGAATCTGTGAGGAACAGAAAAATATTCGAGATATAGAAGTTTAGGATTATCAAGATTTTGACCAAAAAAAAAAAAAAAAAAAACCTCACAAACTGCTTTTGGCTGTAAAAAAATCAGATTCATTAGAAACTATACATAATATACTAATAATTAGCAAATTACTCTTCTCAAAGTTTTAATAATTTCAAAATTGTATAACACAGATACTTGTTTTAATTAAATAATATTCAATTTGTCATTAAAATGTCTGAAATGCATTCAGATTTTTCGGAAAAAAGTTCTTAATTGAAGCCTGCCAGAACTCGCAGAATCTTTTTGCAATGGTACAGTTTCCTCTAACATAGCAATGATACCATATGTATTCTAATATTTTCATTCGATTTAAGAAACCTCCACAGCAGATCAACTGTCTTCCCAATTTCTTTCACAGTAATTTTTTCATGGTCTTGTTGATCATAATTTTTTTCTTTAATTTCTTTATCACAGGGATGCCACTTGAAAAATATCAAAAAAGAGGAAACTACATGTAAAGTAAAATTTACGACATTTTTCATAATATTTGTGAGTGAATTTTATAAACTACATTGTTTATAATAAACTAAAAAAGGAACTAAAACAAACTATTTTTTAACTATTTTGGGAAAAAAAAGAATTTTTTTTTTTTTTTTTTTGGTAAACCTTTAACACAAGTCTTTCCAAATAAGCATTTGCAAACAAATTGAAATATGTTGCTAATTCATTGTGCATGAAAACTTATAAGAGAAAATAAAAAAGATTTTTTCTTTATTTAGTTCATCGCATTTTACATCAATTATGGTAACACAGAAACAGATGCAGTAAGCTCAGTGAAGCATTTTTTTATATCGCATAATCTTAAATTAATTTGGATAATCCTGCAATAGATTTTATGATTATTCCGAGAAAGCGAATAGTGAAAATTTGTAGGATTTTTTTCGCGATCTTTCGAAGAAAGTCGCTATTTTTTTTCACGATCGTCTGACGAAAATCGCCGTTTTTTTCGCGATTACTTAACGAAAACCGCCGCTTAAATTTGCGATCGTTTAATGAAAATCGTCATTTTATTTTGCGATAGTTAGACGAAAATCGTCGTTATATTTCTCGATCGTTCGACGAAAATCGCCGTTTTTTTTCTCGATCGTTCGGCGAAAATTACCGTTATATTTCGTGATCGTTCGAAGAAAATCGCGGTTTTATTTCACGATCGTTCGACGAAAATCGCCGCTTAAATTTGCGATCGTTAGACGAAAATCGTCATTTTATTTTGCGATAGTTAGACGAAAATCGCCGTTATATTTCTCGACTGTTCGGCGAAAATTACCAATATATTTCGCGACTGTTCGGCGAAAATTACCAATATATTTCGCGATCGTTCGACGAAAATTACCGTTATATTTCGACGTAATTTGTCGAAAATCGCCTTTTTATTTCGCCGTAGTTTGACGAAAATCGCCGTTTTATTGCGCGATCATTTGACGAAAATCGCTGTTGTATTTCGCAACTGTTTGAAGAAAATCGCTGTCTTATTTCGCGATCGTTCGACGAAAATTTTTGTTGTATTTTCGTGATTATTTGACGAAAATCAGTTTTATTTCGCGATCATTCGGTGAAAGTCGTCATTTTATTTCGCGATCACTAACGAAAACCGCCGCTTTAATTCGCGACCGCTTGATGAAAATCGCCATTTTATTTAGCGATAGTGAGACGAAAATCGCCGCTTCAATGGGATCGTTTGACGAAAACCGCCGTTATATTTCTCGATCGTTCGACGAAAATTGCCCTTGTATTCCGCTATAGTTTGACGAAAACCGCCGTTTTATTTCACGATAGTTTGATAAAAACCGCCGTTTTATTTCGACATTGTTTGACGAAAATTGCCGCGTTACTTCGCAATTGTCTGATGAAAATCGCTGTTGTATTTCGGAACTGTTTGGCGAAAATCGCTGTCTTATTTCGCGATCGTCCGATGAAAATTGTTGTATTTCGCGATCGTTTGACAAAAATCACTCTTTTATTTCGCGATCGTTCGGTGCAAATCGTTGTTTTATTTCGCGATCGCTAAAAGAAAATCACGGATTCCTAAAAATATAAAAAAAAAGCGGAAATCCGCCATTCGGCGGAAAAGTGGCATCCCTGTTACCAGAAATTTCTGCATTAATGCTCAAAACAATCTCTTCATCTGTTATAATGCCGCACATTTCAAGCCCATTGTCTACTACATTCAAGAATTCTTCGAATGAAATCTCAACGTGGCCATGACCTTTGTATCGATGCTCACTTCTCTGGATTTATTTCTCCTTTAATTGCTTATTCAGTGAGTGAAATCAACTTCCTCTCTTTCACTGGATGTTACACATTCTAAAAACCACACTTTTATTAAACAATTTTTTATTATTGTTTCTGTAACACGTTTTCCATGCATTGTCAGCCATTCACATTGACTATAAGATGTTAATAGGTATGCTAGAAGGTTTACCTTAGCCAATATTATTCAGAAGTTTCTCACAATTTGAGCTCAATAAGCACCTTTGAAGCTACGGATAATCACCTGGCCAAATTGTTGTCCTGGTTGAAATGTTGAACCTGATTTGCCAGCAAAAATTTAACATCTAAATTTCTAATATTTTAAGCGTTGTAAGATTAGAGTGGGATTTACAATTGTTCCTGAAGAGAAGAACGCATATTTTACTAACTTTTACCAATTTGTTTAACCTATTGTTTTACCAATTCCTGTCAGTCAATCGGCAAAAATTGTGTTTGCCATCCAAGCCTAATAAAATAATGCCTAAGAAAATATTTGACCACAGCAATAGAAAAAGATTTAATTTTAGCAAAGCATCACAGAATTTTATATCATCCTATAAAAAGAGGAAGAAGCTTTTCTTTATAACTTTGATTTGCTGCAGCACAATTACACAAAGTTTACTCTATTTGCCACATCAGATTTCTTCACCTTTAAATGTAGCCATTTTGTTGGGAAAATACTGATAGAATAATCCAGTTTCATCTGCATTAACCCCTTAATGCGCAGTGTTGCCGGGTCGGCAACACCTAAAGTTCCCCCTGTTTAGAGACACAAAAACTCCGTGAATATTTCAAAAACTACTCTAATGTCTATTTTAAAGCTTTCTTATGAGTTCTAGATGGCAGCACCACAGAGATAAACTCTACTGTTTTTAAATAATAGGTAAAATGTTTTACTGTAATATGCGCTTCACAGCAATGCTCTTCTCACTGCGCTTATCAATGCTTTACTTATGGGAGGTTACCACTTCGGCAACAGCTGTATAATTAAAATGGTTAGTGCAATCTTTACAAAACAATACCTGTGTACTCCTCTAGGCCTAAATAGATTGCCTAATTTTTTTTTTTCATTTAAATTCCTACTTTAAAGAGTAGTGCACCGGAAAGAGTTAAACCCATCATCTGCTCTACAGTCCATTTAAAGGAGAAAGAAGTTCTGACAGCAACTCTTCACAGATAGCTGCACTTTCATTACAAAGTTTCCAAAAAAATGATGTTGTGCCTTTTTTTGGCTTCAAAAAACCATCTATTCTTACCCTTTTAGTTTTTTGTATCAACAATGAGATTAAAAAAACGTGAAACCAGCATCCTAATTAAACTGGTTCTACAGCTGACAATAGCAAAAAGTACAATGTCAAACTAAATTCTGTGGAAAAAAATTATCAAGCGTTTGACCTATCAAGGGTTTTGGAAAATATATTTCGAAATAACTATGGAAAATACGTAAGAATTTTGATGGAAATGCAGGGGAAATTTCTTTTTTCGAGAAATCAAGTGTTTTGAGATATCGAGGTCCGAATGTATATTAAACAAGTAAGAAAAATCATGCGTTAAGCATAGATTATGAAGCACTTTCCAACATTTCATGAAATCTTTAACAAAACTTTTTTATTTCGGGAAATAATAGTGTATAGCCAAATATACCCAAATATGTATTCCAGTACTTTTGAACAGTCCTGTATTTCATCTCTCAGTTGATATAATGGGAAAATTTAGTTTAGCAAGAAAATACACATTAGCTTGAAATTTCTTTTTCAGCAACTCATACTATTAGATGGAAACATACTTGAATACTTTTGTTCAGCTATGTAGTTTACCTTGTAGCTTTATTACACGTCAGCATTAGGCTAAAATTTATTGTAAACTAAAACACTTTTAAAACAACTGAAATCACATTCTCATAAATTATCATTCATAGGGGTCCATGTACCGAATTCTGTGGCCCTGTATATCCTTTTTATCTATATTCTGCAAACATTTCTCAGTAAATTTAATGCAGTTCAGCATAAAAATGCATAACTTATTTAAGAACCACGTTTAAGTAATTTACGCTTATATTCAGTAACGTTGGCGACCTCTTTTGGGTAGCCCTGTATATCAACTATAACATTTATACACAGCATATAATGTGCATATATTTAGTGAAACATAAACGCGCATATCATGATTAAAATGCATTTCATCTCTCCATCAGCCATCATCGGACACATATTCGGTACTTCGAAAAGAATATACTATTTGAAATCTTTTGTATGGCCCTGTAAATGCTATGTACTTCATATAATGCAAGACAGTATCGTATAATTTATATTAAGCTTCGGTGACATATATCAATTTTATTATACATGAAATAGTTTAATATATTTAAAATATGTCGCACACAATTCCCGCTTTACCGTTATCTAATGAAATTCTTTTGTGTGGCCCTGTAAATGAATAATAGCTATATTTTCACTGCATACATTATAGAATGCATATTTTAATGCACTTTGCGAATCTGTATGAATATGAATATATTTGACAGGGTATAAGACCTTTAAAATTCATTTGAACGAATTTTCCCCATAGGCAGTAATGTAATGGAAAACTTTTGACTGTCTCTGTAAATAAAATAATCATGGTAGAAACTTCATTTTCAATAGGGTTTGTGCTAGGGTAAAACTCAATAAGGTATAAAAATTTCACAGCAATCAGAGTATATTTACGGGAGTTAGAGTGCGGCCAGACGGCCATACAAACCGAATGCATAAGCACTTTTCAACTTTGTTGGAAAGTGCTAAAAAGACAAATTACTTTGAATTTTCCTCAGCATAGATATTAGTGCAAAAAAGTACAAAAAATATAAATATATATAAATTTTCATGAAAATGTCAAAAATATAAAACTATTTATTTAGTGAAATATATATAAAAAAATAAATAAATAAAACCTGAATCACTTTTTAAGAATGGCTAAAACTTGAAATGTGTCAAAAAATATAAAGTTCATTGTCTTGACTGTTTTTTTATAAAAAAGATCAAAGTCAGAAAATCTACTACAAATCTCTGTCTATCTGATCAGCAAGCAAACATGCTACTTTGACTCTATGAAGATCAGATTGAGAAATGAAAATACAGTAGACTCCCTCAAATCCACACAGCTTGGGACCAGAGGTTTTGCGGATTTTAGAATTTTGCAGATTTCTGGTCATTGCTTTGTTTATATTTTTTAAATAGTAATTTGAATGTAATCAACAATGAAATCGAAACTTACTATCGAAGGCTTACAATATAATAAAATATTAAAATAAGTAATAAATTAAAATAATAAAAATTTAGATAATTTTTAACATGATTAAAATATTAAAAGCAAAGGTCAAGTTAGTAATCAGTAATGTATGATAAAAAATATTTATTATAAAAATAAGATGCATTTTTCATATGAAATTTGCTTTATAAAAATTTTTAATTCACATTAAAATCATAAAATAAGGAAATTTTATTTTGGGTTCAGTAAAAGGATTGTGATTACCAGTGATATCAGCAATATCTTAATTTTTTCCAAAATAATTTTTCTTCCTTCATGAAAACACATGAATTCAGTAATATTAATCAAAATCATATATATTAAAACAGTAGCCTACTTCTTTAAGAGCAACTCAAATTGGTCTTTGCGCATGCGCAAAGTTGAACTTATTAGGCCTTCCAGATAGAGAAAGGTCGAAGCAAGTCTGGTTAGCGCAGTGGTTTAAGGCACGGATTTATAGCTCTGAGCTTTTGTAGAAGACTAGGTTTCAATCCCAACGCTCGGCATTTTTTTTTTTTTTTTTTGAATAATGATACATTTTACAACATGAGGAAGTTATATATGATTTTTATTCTTTTGTTATTACTATTATTTTGATGCTTTATAATTAAATAAAATTTAACACTCAACAACGATTTTTAAGTAACAATTTTATTTTAAAAATATTTCAAGTAATTAAAACATAGTAATTATTAGAAATAAACAGCCAATTTCCAATCCAGGGCTTTAGAGATAAATTTGCAAGAATAAAATTATTGAAAATCTTTACAAATTGCATTCTTAAAAAAATAAAAATAAAATAAACAACAATAAATACAACACACACAAATAACAAATTGTAAAAATGTCGTAAAATTTAATTTCACATCAAGCAATATTTAGTAGGTTAAACAGACAGAACCATGAAATGTTTTGAATCCGTTGGAATCACATAGGTAACATTCAAATAAATCAAGTTTTCAAAACTTTATTTACAGGTTCTAATTAATCTTTTAACATGTTTATCGTCAAATCTTAACGGGTACCATCTAGTTACAAATTAAAATATGTATGGAATTGATATAAAAATAAAAATGTCAAATTTTGTCCCTATATCTGAACTGAATGTTTCATTGTTTACATCTGTAAATTATGTACAGATTTTAGAGAGTTGCGGATTTTAGGTTTGCAGATTTAAGGGAGTCTACTGTAATAGGTATTGGATATGTATACCAAACTTTAATGCAAATTTCTCAAAACTTAGATCCATTTGAAAGAAAAAAATATTCCGACACAGTTAGAAGTATAAACAGTACAACATACTTTAAAATCATCAAAATCAGTGTTCACCATGTTCAAATGATAAAGTGTCTAGCTCAAGAATCAATGAAAAAAGTTTTTAAGCCATAAGTTACTAGGTTTGACTTTTATGGAACAAAACTTTTATGATAAGGCCCAGTTTACAATCTCAAACTAAAAATAGTATCACAAAAAAATTATTTTACCTTGCTCGAAGCCATGTCACCAACTGACCGATGTGTATGAATGTTTTCAAGCTGATCAAGACACCAGTCCAGCTCAGCAAGCGTTTCACTGGCCAACTTTGAAAATTCTTCCTCTGAAAAAATTCACAATTAACTTCCAAAAATTTTAAATGAAATACTACACAACTAAGTCATTTAAATTTAAATTTTAAGGTTAATTTCAGACAAAGCAAAATAATTTAGTTTCTGAACTGAATAAAATTAAATCAAGTCACAAACCTGATAATGATCCTGATTGATTCTGTGTGAAAGATGATGACATAGATGGCCTCCGGCTAGAGCTTTTAAATATATAAAGATTAGGAAATATGAAATAAAAACACATTAGCATGCAGCACATTTTTAGAAGCAAAAAGGATTTGAAATCATTTTCAGATTAAATACAATAGAGAAAAATATAATCATATCTAAATCTGACAACATGCAGGTATTTTTCTTTAAGTAAACTAGTAGCTTCTATCATATTTGAAACATTCTAAATTAGGATTTCTTTTTTTTTTTTCAAGTTTATAGTATTTCACAGTGAAATATGAAAATACTCAACTTCTGAGTACTCAATGAAAGTTTGGCTAAATACCCAAAACATAAATACATACATGCTAGGTAGTTACTCTTTTGACATCACTGCTCACAAGTAGAGAAATAATTGAAATAACAGAAAAATATTATGCAAGATGCAGCAATTTTTATAAAATTGCTAATGGTAGATAATATCAAGAAAATGGCATCCCAAATATTAGAAACTATAATTTTGTTTGAAACTTATTTTAGAATCTCTCTATTTTAAAATAAATGGTCAGGTGTGAGTATTACTCGCCCTCAGAGCGTTTCATACAATAAATATAAATTATTAACTGTATTATTGAAGAACATGTTGCTTAAAGAATAATAAAACATTATAAAAAACCGAAAACAACGTAGGGTTGGGTATACCTGTATATACTAGATAAGTATGAGTGTGTATACCAAAAAAGTTCAAAGAGTTATGAAGCCTAAATAATATTAAATATTGCTTTTTTGCATAACTCTTTTTTTACAATCGTATACAGAATCCAAACACGTCCCTTGTGACACATGCTTGGATTAGCTGATGACGAGCTCTTATTTTTGAAGCTCGAAACGCGTCCTGTTTAATTTTCTTTTTATGGTGATTTTACAAAGTTATTTAGCTTATTTGTTCAAAGTGTAGATTATGATTAAGTGCAGGGTTCCCAGCAAAACATGAATGACAAATTCCCTGACTTTCCATGACCTAATCTCGAAAAATTCCATGACTTTCCCTGATCAAATCTCAAAAATTTACCTGAACAAGCAGGTATACAATGAAATTTACTACTTATTTTCAGAATTCTTTGTCAAAACTGGTTATTTTTTTCTGCAATTGTTTTTCAAATTTCTAAATTTTTTTTGTCCTGATTATTTGATGAATTTCGTGATTTTTTTCTAAGATTATTTGATGAAGTTTGTATTTTTTTACATTTTTTCTCCAAGAATTTTCCATGACTTTTTAGAAAATATTTGTATATTCCCTGACTTTTCATATACATATTTTGAAATTTCCCTGACTTTCCATGACTACTTTGAAATTCCATGACTTTCCAGATTTTCCCTGACTTTCCATGATGCTGGGAACCCTGAAGTGGCTTATTGCAGTAAACTGTGTTATGAGGATTATGTTTTTATGAGGATAATATGTATACTCATAGAGAAATTAAGGTTTTTATAAAAATAGTCCCAAATTTTACCAAGTTTGTTGCTTGTAATTTGCAGAGTTCTTAATATAGAAAAAAGTTCTTTTCAGAAAATATGACACACAACATTGTACACAATACCCTGTAATCAGTATTAAAAGACAAAAATTGTATGAAAAATCAGCAGGTTTTCTAAATAATATTTCACTGTGTGAATGCAATCAAAATAAAATGTGCATAATCTGTAAGCTAAATGTATCAGAGCAACTTTTGTGAAAGCCTAAAAAAAAAGCTTGAAAATTCTGAAAATTATCGTCAATAGATTAAGTCCAAAATCTGTTGTTCCCAAAAGGAAGCAAAAAGATGAGCGGCTGTATCCAAATATATTAGCTCATATTCAAAATATTAGAATAATTACTTTTTTTTTACAAATTGAAAATATTTAGTAAATTTAATGTCTTTTAATGCAAATATGCAAACAATATTTTTATTAAGAACTTATTGTTGATTAAGCTTATTTATATCTTAAAATTAATATAATTTTTGAAATGATTAATTGAAAAAAAATAATTTTAAAAAGTCAAAATATTAAAATATTTATTCAAGTGGTTCAAAATATTAGAATACAGTCCACTCCCGCTAATCCACAACTCTATAATCAGACAACACCTGTAATTTGCGATGTTTTTAATATGTAAACAAACTTTTTCTCCAATACAATACTTTGTATAAAACACCTTTTTTACCATAATATAAATCTACTGAATGATTAAATTAAGATTTTTTTAAAGGAATTTCTGAAAAAAAATATTTTGTATATTGCGCAAATACTGAAGAATCTACATATTGCCATTCCATTGAGCAAAAATCAGACATAAAACACGATTGATTCACGAGCGATGACATCAAACTTATGATCGAGCACTGTGAACAGCCCGTAACACACACAGCAATCGCAGTTCTCAAGTGGAAGCAAATCTCTGTTTACAAAAGATGACAAAAGCAATAGTGTCGCAAATTTGAACAGAATAAAAACAAAAAGTATATAAATAAAAGGTAGAGAAAACTAATTAAAGAATTATTTTGATTTAAAACATTAATAAATAAATAATATACAACCTAACTATTATATATAGCATATTCAGGATGCATTCGTTGGCTTACATTGCAACACGGTAAATAACGAACAGAAAAGCAGAATGCCATCCAATTATTTAAATTAAATAGATTAACTTTTTATACATAAAAAAGCTTTCTCTTTCATTTTTGTGTTGTTTATTTATAATGCACTTACTATATTTGTAGATAAATTTCAAATATTAGACTGTAAACAAAGAAATAACCTATAATTTGCACAACCCTTGGTTCCAATCTGTGCGGATTAAAGGGAGTGTACTGTATTTCACATGAATTCTTCCTTAATTATCACCAATCCAAAACTGGTGGCATCATTGATTAAATTCAGACAATTTTATTTAAAATCAGTATTTTTTTTTGCAGTTTGTTTGCTTTTTCATCTTAAAATGGGTCGTGTGAGTGATATTACGGAATCTATTAAACTTCGTATGGTTAATTTGTATCATCATGGTAAAAATGAATGTTATATAGTGAATAATTTGCATTGTTTACAATCAAGCATTAGTAAAATACCAACACAATATTTAAAAAAAAATGGAAAATTTCAAAGTAATCGCTGAAATGGTAGCCAAAAACTAATAACATCTGCTAGAGATGACAAGAAATTAAACCATATAGTTAAGAAAAGACGTTTTAAAAATGTACGATTCTAGCACCAAAAATGGAAAGAAGGAGGAGTTAAAGTTTCGATATCGACAACATTAAGAAATCTTCATAAATTTAGGTTTGAATCTAGTGTTCCAAAAGCAAGACCTCTCATGACTGCAAAACAAAAGCATATAAGATTGAATTAGTGTAAAATCAAGACATTTATGGAATGAAGAAGATTGGAAAAATATATTATTTAGTGATGAAAGTATGTTTTGATTGTTCATATGGTAATCAAGGTATTTGAGTTTAGAGAATGAAGCAAGAAGCATTTGATAAAGAATGCCTTAAATGCCTTAAAATTGCCTGAGTGCAGAAGGACCTGGAAAGTTATGCATCATCTATGATAAGATTAACTGTCAGATATATCAAGAAATTTTGTAATATTACATGATTCAAACATCAGATGATTTCATCTTTCTTCAACAAGATTTAGTGTCACCGAATACCTCAGTGTCAACTAAAAATTGGTGCTGCCTACGCAACATCCAAATATTTCCTTGGCCACCAAACAAAGCAGACCTTAATCCCCTTGAAAATTTATGGTATATATTGAAGAAAAAATTGTAAGAAAATCCTCCAAGTAAAACTGAATTAGCAGCATATATAGAGTCTATTTGGGCTAATATAACACCTTTTTTAATGAACTTCTTTTAACTTGAAAACACCTTGTATATAGTATGCAAGATTGATTGTATGCTGTTATGAAAGCTGAAAGGGATGCTACAAAATATTACAAACAATTTAATTCATATTCATAAGATAATATTGTTGCATAAAATAAAATATTCTAATATTGTGAACCAATCTAACCAATTTTATTCAAATATTTTGATGTTGTACCAGAAAGCTGTATACCTAATTTATTGTACTGTATTTTATATTTTGTAAATGTTAAAATCTTATCTAAATGATCAAGATTTAATTTATAAGAAATTTAATTGCATTTATTAAATATCAAAAATAAATAAATGAAAAATATTTCTTTCTTATTATTTTTTCTCAATTATTCTAATATTTTGAATATGAGCTGTAGTAGTGTATGCAATATTGTTACTAATCAATGGATATAGGATACAGCTCTTCATTTTTTGCTTTAATTTGACAACAACAGATTTTGAAGTTATTCTATTGATGATAATTTTCAGAATTTTCAAGCTATGTTTTTGAGATTTTCACAAAAGTTGTTCTATACATTTAGCTAGCACATTATATTTTGACTGCATATGCACATATGCAGTGAAACATTATTTAGTAAACTTATTCATTTTTCATACAATTATTTTTATTTTTTAATTCTCATTACAGAGTATCGTGTATAATGTTGTTTGTCATATTTTATGAAAAGAACATTTTTTTACATTAATAGCAAAACTAGGGACTGTTTTTATGAAAACTAATTTCTCAATGAGTATACATGCTGTCCTCATAAAAATAAACACAGTTTAATTCAATAAACCATTTAATCAAAAGATATCTTTTCTTTTTTAATTTGTTGATGGTCTCCTATGAGGTTTTGGGCAAAAAAATCTTTGCAGAAATATATAATTAGTACTACTCTGTTTACAAATCTGGACTTTTAAGATAATTCCTCATGTAATTTTCTAGATACTTAGCATAATCCCTAAAATTGCAAGTGACTGGTCACCTTTGGCCAGAGTACATCCATCTTGTCATTATGTATGGTTAAACAGCTTGTTTCTTTAAGGGTTGATATCTCGGCTAATTATTGAGGATTTTTTCAAAAATTATTTAAACAACGCTTTTATACTTTCTGCTATGATAGGTAGCTCCAACACTCCTTCACACTTTTGCTGAATGCTCACAAAATGAAATTCGTGAGCAGTGTTCTCGCTGACATTTGACCAACGTTAGTAATTTGGCTAATTAAAAATAAAAAGCGTTCGCCAAATGAAAAAAACATTAGCCAAATAGATTCGCCGTGTTGCACTAAAAAAATTAATCCTTTAATGTACTCCACCCCTCCTTTTTATTTTCTCAAGATGTTCTAAAATTACGTAAGTTTTTATAACTGCGAGAACGATTGTTATTAATCTAAATTCAACTATCTGCTACAAATATATTTAAAATATGTTATTACACAAATATATTTAAAAAAAAAATAAAAATATTAAACACACACACAAAAAAAAAGAAAAAGAAAAAACTGAGCACTAGCAATTTGGCGAATCTAATCGCTAGATTACTCGCCAAATGAAAAATTTAGTCGCAATTTGGCACAATGGCGAGCGACAGCGAGAACACTGTTCGAGAATAATAGAAAAGTGCACTTTTCTCAGAAACTTTGTAACTTAGGATAATCACTAAATTTTTCCTGCAAGGTTTAAATTAATGTCTACTACCTGTAATTTTTCATTATTTTAGTTTCAGTAGATTCAGAAATAGATAGAGAGGAATAATGTTTTTGTACTTCATTTTTGAGTTCAGTGCTTTGAAAGTTTTCACAGGATACCCATCACAGTACATAAAAGATTCTTTTTTCCAAGTAACTTAATTAGCCTCTCTACACTTTTCCTAAATATATTTGTAAATGTTTAATAATCTGTAAATATGTTGGTCCATATTAAAAAAAGAAAGAAAACTTTGGGGATAATTATGTAAGATTTAAAACAACACATTTATAATGTCTTATTTAAAACAGCTTTCTTACAGCAGTGCTAAAAAGTACCGGGAGAGTTAAAGACTTTGTTTACTTAGTTCATTTTTAATAGCTTATTTACAAATGTTTATCTGATCTTATTTAATCAAAGACAGAAACAGCCACAGGATCTCTTAGCAGCAACTGCTTTGGCCTTAAAATTCCCCAATCAAAGGGAAATAAAGGAAAACCCTTTTACAGAGAGGTTTTCACAAGTCTTTTTTAATTTATAATTCGATCTTCCTTGATTTTTTTTAAAGCTGATGAAATTAGCATGCTTTTTTTATATCTACAGTATCTGAACGGAGATTGGCAAGTGCAGCTTATAGAGGGCAGAGCCTCCTAGTCTCATACTTTTTTTTAAGTATTTCAGATCAATATAAAAATGCTGACTAGTATAAAATATTGTATCTTTGAGAGCACATATAGGATTAAATAAAAACTCACTGATTTTATATTCCACAAAATAAATAAAAACTGAATATTTACATCATGCATGGTACTATACAATGCTGCAATTGAAATTAGAAATGGTCACTAACCACAGTGATACTAAATTGAAACAAGTCAGAAATTGTACAGCAAACATTCCAAATAAGGTACTCTAAATTTTATAAGTATTCAGATCTTGGCACAACAACTGATGCATTCTAATGTAAAATTGCATTAATACAAAATTTATTACAATTAAATTCAGTAGTATGGAAATAATATGACTTCATCTTAAATAGGACGTAATCACCATGACAACCTTGAATCATTACCTATCATGGGATATCATTGAATAAATCATGCATGATACGATTTTTTGAATAATCACCATGGCAAGCTGGAATCCTTACTTATTATGACGTATCATTGAATTAATTACATATGATATGATTTAATACAATAAAGAATCTTTTATTAATGTAGTTTCAAGTTTTGATTCACTTTTCATAAAATTTGAAATGACAACAAAATTTTCAACAATTATAGATATTAAATTTCAAACTATTCCATTAGGTAGTTTTTGCGCCGTTATATATGAAAAGACAGACAAACAGATCAGATGATGACTATAGGTGCTACGTATTTATACAATTTATGAATGCACCTAAGAAATGGCTATTAACAGGGATGTAGTGCAGGGTATATGCTGTGTACCTTCTGGATTTAAAAAAAACTCTGTACACCCTCTGTTTCTCATATAAAGCATTGGTGTATACCAGTAGCGGCTTGTCAGGGGGTGCTGCATCAATTTTTTCACACCGCTAAAATTGTATAGTGATTCCAGTTTAGTTTAATCAACAAAATTTGTCGAATAAATAACATTATAGATTCTGTTAAATTTTAGTGTTATGAAAAATTTGATGCAGCACTCCCTGACGAGCCGCTACTGGTGTATACTCTATCTATGAACAATCATAATGATAATGTATACCCTTTGTCTATACTGTATACTCTGCCTTTTTTTTAATGACTACAACACTGGCTATTAAGATATTTGCCAATAGCTAGCCTTTCTTTTTGAAATTTTTCCAAAAATACATCTCACACATTCTAAAACATACGATTTCTGTTCTTTGAGCATTGTTTCTTAGAAGATTTGCATTCAATTAATCCATCTGTCTCTTGAACACTCAAGATTGTGAACTATGGCGTTAGTAAAAACCTTGATGCTGCTTACTAGGATAGAATAGCTTTTTCCTGGATATCATTAATGATTCCACTCTTACCAGATGCAATATGTTAATATTAAGAAGTTTATTTCAGCTATTTAATTTCCAATAAACACAGATTTTTTATTTTTTTATTTAATGGAAATAAATTAACAAATTTGTAATTATATATTTACATTCATATTTTATGCATTTCATACCGTTATTTTGTACTATTCTTAAACTCAGTGGCATAGCTAAGGGGGTGGCGTCGGCGCCGAGGCCTAGGGGCGCCAAATTGAGAGAAATTGTTATATATCTATATTGGGGTGGGGGAGCAAAATTTCTTGCTGGCCCCGGGTGCCAAAAAACATAGCTACGCTACTGCTTAAACTTATAGTAAAATGTTTCAAATTACGGAAAAACCACTTATCCAGAATATCCGAAGTCCCAAACATTCTGGATAACAGATCCTATACTGTATATAAAATGCCAAACTACACAAGTAGTACCGAATTGCATAAAAGAAACATCCTTATAACTTCAAAAATAATAATCATATTAACTAACAGTTTACGGCATTGGATTAAGCGTCTTATATTTAATTAAAATATACTTTTGAACTGAAATTTGAATGAAATACAGGGTCATGAAAAATCAAAGAGCGTAGAAAAAAAATATTACAAATATCTCGGCAACTAATTATCTGATTGAGTTCATTCTTTATGCAAAATTTGCGTTATTTGTCTTTTACATACACTCCTTAAAATAAAAAAAATTTCAAAATTTTTTTACATACCTTTCATAAGAACAAATATTTTGAAAATCTGAAAATAATAGCTCCGGATAATCAAGGTTACTGATATTAAATAGGCTTCTTCCCATTCTTACATACTAAGTACGCACCAAATTTCAAGTATCTACCTTAATTTGTTCGGAAGATAGCACATCTAAAGACACACAGATGGATGGCATTTTTTTTTCTTTCTAAAAATATGTTTTTGGGAATCTCCAGTGTCCTAAACATGTAAATATAAGTTAAAAAAAAAAAAAAAAAAAACTCAATTTTCAAAATGATTGCAAAATTTACCCTATACTACGTACAATGGGTAAGTAAAAATGAAAAAGCATTAAATTTATTAAATGGAAAGAAACTTGGGTAAAAAAAAAGAGATTTTGCAAACAAAAATTATCTACTATAAATGATTAAATTCCTACCTGTCAGAAACATTGGTAAGACAGACATAATTATTTCTAACATTCTTTAAACTAGCAAGAATCTGAGCAAAAGGTGTAACAATGAGGTCTTCACAATGTCTGGAAATAGAAAAAGAGTAAATTTTAGTTCATCAAACATAAAATTTGCACAAAAAATATGAATGAATATCTTTCACATTTTATTGCAATAATTATTTATCAAGAAGGACATCAGATTGAAATGTTTTTGATATTATACAAAAAGTATTTGCATCATACATTTATAATTCTTATATTATTATATGCTTCATTGTAGTAAAAAAAGAATTGTGCATTAAATTTTTAAATAACCAATGTCATGAAGTGGCTGAAAGTAAACAAATTGCAATTTAGTCAATACTCAAGTACTTCAAAGTTAAAAATATCCTAGAAGTATACTTGAAGTGATTAATTTAGAGTTTCATAATTTTATAGTTATTTTCATTACCATGGATACACGTCAGCGTCAATACTACTAACCCTATAAATGTTTCCCCTTAGAAAAATAGGTCTGGAATTTAACTCATCTAATCAAATCTAATCTGTACCAAATAATTTATGGCAGTCAAGAAAACCATTAAGACTATACTTATTGATATGGTGCCTTCTTAAAATCATAATAATAATAGCAGCTGAACAGAAACAAAACAAATATAAGTTATGTGAATAAAATTGCAGTTAAGAGCTTATTCCGGAATCTGTTTTTGAAAAATTTGGGCTAAAAATATTTTTACCCTAAAACAGGACCTTTCACAAAACTTTTCATCTTGAATCAGGACCATTCAAAAACATTTTTTTATTATTATAGGAAAACATAAAATACTACGAGTCCTTACAGTCTGATAACCAACAAATTTTACACTTTTATCCATAAATATTTTTTTTCGAATCTGTCTGAAACTAGTCTACTTAAATTTAAAAACAACTTTATAAAATGTAAAACACATATGGTTATTTGAGCCTGTTATCTATAAAAAAAGGAAATTTTATCTAATGATCGTTGAAAACCGTGAACTTCATCAAAGTAGAATCATAAAAAAAAAAAAATGCTAATTTCTTCAAATGATCACAAAAATTTGTGAATTTCATCAGAGGATCACCAAAAAACGAACATTTCAGAAAAAGATTGTGGCAAAAAATGCGAATTATGTCACATCTGAATAAATGCTATCAAAGGATCTCTGAAAAACACAAATTATGTAAATAAATCTCTAAAAAACGTGAATTACATCAAAAGATCTTGGAAAAACTGTAAATTTCTTGAAGGATCACGAAAAAGCGTACATTTTGATCAAAAGATTGTAGGAAAAAAACATGAGTATGTCAGACTTATAAAGAAAACAGTCAATGGATAGCGAAAAAGCACAAATTTCATCAAGGGATCGCAATGAAAAATACGAATGTCATCAGAAGATCGCTGCAAAAATGCAAATTAAGTCAAACGATCACAGAAAAAGGCCAATTTTGTGAAAAGATCACGGAAAATTTTGAATTTCATCAAAAAATTACATAAAAAAGCGAATTTCATTAAAAATTCTCAAAAAAAAATCTTGAATTTCATCAAAAATCTCTAATTTTGTTTATAAAATACAGCCGAAAAAACGCGAATTCCATTTAAGAATTGTGGAAAACTGCCCATTTCATCAAAAGATCATGAAAGAAAGACACAGAAAAACGTGAATTTTGTCACAAAAATTGCGAAAAAATGTGATTTTCATCAAAAAAATCACGAAAGAAACGCAAATTTTGACAAATATCGCTAAAAATACCACAAATTTCGTCAAACATTGTGAAAAACTCCTCAAATTTTATCAAATATGGTAACAAAATCATGCAAATTTTGGCAAATAGCACGAAAAACCTCTGCAGATATCCAGACCCCCCCCCCACACACACACACAAAAATTTTGTGAAAAGATCGCGGGTAAATCCCGTGAAAGTGTCCCTTTTGAATATTTTTCGGCAGTTTTTTTTGGGAGGGGGGGGGGGGCAGATTAACGGTATTTCAAAATATTTTTGGTGAGCAAGGTACAAGTGTGCTCTTTTTTGGAATAGCTTTCCCTTTTTGAAAAAAATGTACTCTTTTTTAGAATAGTTTTCCCTGTTTGAAAAAAATGTACCCTTTTTTTAAAATTAGAATAGTGTTTTCCCTGTTTGAAAAACTACCGTCCAACCACCCTTTTTTTTCTAGAGTCAAGACACTAAAAACAATACTGATCTTTATTTTTATTCATTTTACAATGATCTAATGTAAACATTCATTATACAGTCAAGTCTCTCTATAACGAAACTCCATATATAGAACTTCTCTAAATAACGAATTTTTAATAGGTACGGTCCCCTTTTCGCATGATTACATTAAAAACAGTCTATATAGCGAAATATCTATCTCCATATGACAAATTTTTTCATAAATTGGTCTTTATTAAGTTTTAAAAAGCTTCGAAATCATTTGGAATCAATTTTCCATCACTTATTTTTGATTTATCGTCAGTGCTGAGTTTTTTTAAATATATATTACTTCTCTTCTTGTTCTTTAAATCCAATGAATTCATTCCACCTCCCACACACCTTTCCACATCCTTCTCAAAACAGTGTCAATTGGAATGATACACATGTAAGAGAGGAATCAATGAGAGGCGCATAAGAAAGGCCTTCAAATGGGGGAAAGTGTTAACTACAATTTTTCATTCCTTGATAAAATTTGAGTTTTTTTTTTTTTTTTTTGGCGAGCGAAACAATTTTTAAATCAAAACAAGAAAAAATTACAGATTTCTTCGTCTGAAATTAATGCAAGCCTTCCTTATTTGATTTTCATTAAGCTCTCAAATAAACGTCTGTCCTCGTTTAAGAAACAGCTTAAATAATTAAGAAATAAAATGTTAAGTTAATATTTACTTTTAAACATTTCAAATTCTTAATTCAAAAGATCAAAAATAATATTTCTTCAAATTTCACACATTAAGTACCATTTTTAACATCATTCTCTATACATCGAATTTCTCTATATAAACGAATTTTTTACTGGAACGGTGGATTTCGTTATATAGAGACTCGACACTATATATTTTCCAGAGAAATAAATTTGCAATTTATTCATTAACCCATTCACAGTAAATGAAGAAGTAATAAATACTTCTTATAAATTTTATAAAACTTCTTTGGCTAATTAATGTTTTGTAAAATGTACAAGAATATTTTACACACTAAATAAATGTGTTTATACATAAAACAAAGTCTAAGTATTATTTTCTACATATTTTAATACTCAGTGTTAAAAACAATAATTTTATTTATGTCAAAAAAGGATGCTGATCAATAATTACCAGAGATATGACCAAGGTCAGTTAAAAATTATAATTATTTCAATAATAAGTGCTTAATTAATTTAACTACGCATTTTATTATATCGCCATTAGAGGATGCTTATTCCACACAAAAGAAGGAACAATAGTTTTCATAATAATTGAATGTTGTTGAATTTTAACCAAGAATTAGTCTGGGTGACTGTACATGCAATTTTATATATTTCAATTAATAGATTCATACAAATTTGTTCATTAAAAATACAAAATTAGCACAAGCCACCAGCCACAGGGCCACTAAATGAGACTATTGAAAAATAGCTTGTCAGCGGCCACTTTCTTACAAGCCCAGAATACAAATTATCTTTTGTTCTATTAAGAATTCTGCTTTTTTCAGTTTAAAGTATGCTTATATTAACATATTTATTTGAACTATTGGATTTTAGAATAATACCAAAAAAACTTTTAGAAAGTTTTTGCTGTTTCATACTTTTAAGTAAAAAAGTGGCCACTTGTAAAACTAGTAATGCACTATTGGCCACAGGCCACTAATGAAATTTCCCAGTTTTGTGCTTTATTAAACCATGCGTTGTTGAATATGTCTAAACAAACAGGAGCATTGAATATCTAATGCAAATTTGAGATTCACAAAATTCAAATTGGATTTTTTTTTTTTCAGAAAAAAAAATACATTCACAATCTCCACAGAAACAGTGAAAAAAAATCTGGACAAACAATCCCTACTATTAATTCAAACTAGATATATATGACTTTACAACAAAGTATGTAAATCAGGGGTGATTGTGGGTTCATGAAAAAATACCAGAAATTTTAGTGAGAAAATATTTCTGTATGGAAACATGTGGGAAAGAGAGCATAATTTATTACAGGAATGCCAAATATATACAATATATAAATTTTAATTATGATTAACAATCATATGAATGATATTTTAATCTTACTTTATGAATTCAACTATCAGAAAAACCAGAATTTTAATACTGTAAATTTAAAAAATACCTGAATTCAGGTATATAACCTGAACACAATCACCCCTGGTAAATATTATTCAATCAAAGTGCATTATATACTGAACGCAGCGTAAGAATTTGATTTGTTTACATTGGTATTATTTAATAACATGCAATTCTTACCTACCCAGAATAAGTAAATCCCGCTTGTAATTTTTCCCAGAATGTCGATCTCTGTTTACAGCGGAGTACACCGGTGCTCAGCGTCCTTGGCAACGCGGTTTCTTTGAACTCCATCCAAATCATTAATTTTTATTTCATTTTTTTTAACGTAGTAGCATGTGTGTTATGAGAAAAGAAATTTCTAATTTTAAGCCCCGACTATTTTATTAAGTTTCTCTAGTCATCAGCCACAATGCTTCGTTGAAACATACAGATAAATATTTAACAATTAACATGATGACGAAAATACTGAGCAAAGGTCAGACGAAAATCTAATGTCAACATTATGATTCGCAGCACTTAATTAAATCTTTTTATTTCGACGTGCAGTTCAGGATAAATGCTTGGTTGCGTCGAAGCAGAGATTCTACTGGCAGGAATGATTGACAGAAAAAACACCAGCTTATCAAAATGAGCCATTTGTTGACATTAATGTTATCAATAAAATAATACACAAGTTCTTGAACTGATGCGGACGGTGATCAGTAGTAATCATCTTTCTCCTACCACCATCACATACACCCACGAAGTGACTGGTGCCTTGTCGACCCCTACTGCCATCTATTGTCCGCGATATGAAATATTGCTTCAGGATAATTTTGAAAGCAAATTGGGATGTCATTGTCATTGAGGGAGTATTTAACAGATGCTATTCCTCTCTGAATAATAATAATAATAAAAATAATTATCTGTGTTTTTATTTCCTTATTATTGATTGAAATAATTCATTTGTTTTTATATAGAGAGCTGTATTAATAATTGCATTTAAATAAATTATAATTGTTAAAGCATTCTTTTGAAAATTTGTAACAACAACAAATTAATCAAAGAAAAATAATAATGTTTGGGATCTCCTTATAAAATAAAATGCATGAAATGATCTATCGCTATAATTTACGAGTATACCTCTGTGGCTTCCGTTAATAACCAAGTAATATTTTTAATATTTTGAGTAATTAACGTTTAAAGTTTTCAAAAATGTCTTTTTATCATTACTTTTATAAAATAGATTAGAACTTAATAAATAATTTTCAATACATTCAATTAGGATATAAGAACCTCTTCTTTGTTAAATGGTTATATAAAAAAATTTTTTTTTTAATTGAGAACCAATAAAAATTCGTGATCCAAAAATGATTTTTTAAAAAACAAAACAAAAAAAAAACTGAAAAAAAAATAATAAAACATTCACTTTTTGTTAATATATTTTATTAACAGTAAAAAACGGATTACAGCATTACGAAACATATGTAATTATTTTTATTTAAATGCACTTATATATAAATTTTTAATAAAAAACTTTAAAAAGGCATTTTTTCAGATAGCATATTAAATTAATTATTAGATTTCATATTTATCTTTTCATATTATACTGATTAAAGGATTAAAATGCTGTCTAGGAATAATAAAATGACGTATAATCCATAATACTCTATAATCCACAATATTCCATAATCCGCACAACCTTTGGCCGCAGCGTATGCAGATTATAGAACTTCGACTGTATTCTCAGGTGACAATATGGCGAAATGTTCTAAAACACGTCAACAACCACGTCATTAAACACTCTTAGATGGGTAAAATAAATAAAAAAATAAATAAATCATCTCTAAAATAGATAATTAAAATAAAATACAGTCAACTCTGTGAAATCCGCCAATGTATAATCCGCAATTCTCTATTATCCGCACTACATATTGGAATGTAAACAATGAAAATTGTCATTAACAGTTAAACACAAATTTCAATTTGGTATTTCTTCAATTATCTATTCTTCAGCGAATAAAGTATAAATTAAATATTTAAATTATCTTGAGTAAAATTTTTTTATCTCAGAGCAAGAAGCAATGAGCGTTCATAGACTTTAAGAAGAGTGGAGTGTTCATAGCTTTAAGAAGAAAAAAAAAAAAAAAAAACTTATTAACGACAAACCATAATTGAAACTACCAATGTGTTGTGTCACTGTTTAAAATAACAAATATGAGCACAGATGTCATATACGCACAACATTAGCCCATGTGCATCAAAATGGCAATTTTATGCCTCATATGGTAATCCGGCCATTGTTGTTTTTTCCTTAAAACACTGTTTATTTACTTTTATTTCCTTTTTTAAAATGGTATAAACTGTTTTATTCTATAATTATTGATTAAACGTTTTTTATTTATTATTATTTCCTTTTTAAAATAATAGAAAACAATTAAAAAATATACTTGTAACTGGTCTTTGAAAACGAAGTTTTCGTCAAATTGGCGTCAGAAAAAAATCGCGCCAATGTGGTCCGTATATGACATCTGTGCCCAAATAAACAGCAAAATGTGTATTATCTATAATTTAAACTTCCTTTAATCTTAATCATTAAATATATCACAACAGTGTTACTTATATTTTTTCTTTTCGATAGTAATTTTTGTACAGTTCCTAATGTCAGATTTTAAAAAATAAAATGCAAACAAAAAGATGATTTATAATCCGCTAAAATGTATAATCCGCAAAACTCTCAGTTCCTAAGTGTTCGAATTTCACACAGTTGACAGTAATTAATTTCTAAATAGAAAAAATGGTCCTACTTTGTTATCCCGTCGACCAATTTCGCCAAATTCTACAAATCGCCAAACTAATAGCCAATTTTTGCATGTTGACGTGATTTTTATTTTAAATAACGAAAAAACAAATAATTAGTAGAATATTAATAAAAATATAAATAAAAAGTCGAAATAAAAATCACTTAATGACGTTTTAAACACGTGTATCATATTTAATGTCATTGAATATGACATTCATGATCATCCATTATTGGCACTTAATCTTATAGTTTAGCGATAGTTTTTTGGTCGATGGGATAACCAAGTAGTACCGAAAAAATACATGTTTTAGTAGATTAATTATCCTTATATTCATGCTTCAGCCTAAAACTGATGCTGAAGGGGGTAGTAAGGTTAATTCGAGGGAAAAAAAGCATATTTTCTATCATTTTTTGTAAAGATACGATTAATATTTATTTATTTGTATAGTTATAGTATAATTATATGTCATTTAAAGAGTATTCTGTGAAATTTTCATTAAGAAATATTTAAAAATGAGCCGATGACAGCGAATCTTCGAAGACGTCCCCAAAAAAAAGTTGATTCGCGGTGAACCGCATAACTCATGACTGGATCGACTGAAATTAAAAAACCAAATTGATTTAGTTAGTTGATAAGTTTCCTCAGGGAACGCAGTCGAGTTTTGTTTTCTTTTATTGATTTTTCAATTTTTTACAAGGCTCGGAAGTCAAAATACTGATTTTTCATCAAAAAAATCTGATATTTTGTTTTTTAAAAGTAAGTTAAAATTAAAAAAAAAGAAAAAAACTCGACAGCGTTACCTCGTAATTTATATAAAGAAAGAGTGTGTAAAATTTTAAAAAGATCGGTTCAGTAGATTTTGAGCTACAGAGTTCACCGGCTTCGAAAAAGCGAAGTGTTAGAAAAACACGTTTAAAGTTTCACAGACGTTTTTGTCGAAATAGATATTTGTAAATTACTGCTTTTTTCATATACTTACACAGAATCATCAATGCCAGGCCCATAAAGTGAAAAGCTGTCGGAGATGATGTCCAGAGCATCTTGTTGCTCTTGTCTACGACGAATCCTGCCTTCTTTGCTCTCTTTTGCAGCCTCTCGCTCCGCTTTACATACTCGAAGACTATCTGTTGTTCGCGCCCATTCATGAGAACTTGTTCCAGTTTTTATGCCCATTTCTTGCAAAAATGACAGCAGAGAAAAACAGCCTTCATTAAATGTACATGCTGCAACATTAGCTGCAATTTCAACGACGTTGGAGGTGTCATTCACTGTTTTTGGAGTAATTTTCCAAATAAGTTGATTAAGGCTTTCATTATTGTTCTGAGTGAAACCTCCAACACATCGTTCCAGAAGTGCATCTTAGCTTAAATCCTCATAAATAGGTTTGAGCTCCTCCCTACCTTGAGCTAATCCTCAAAAATAGATTGGTCAAGCAATAGCAGCTATTTGGTAGCTGATTGTTGCGGCCACATTCCTCAGTGTGAAATCGGAGGGCGGAGACTTACAAGTGTATATCTCAGTCAGTTTTACTTCAATTGCTTTCAATTTTTCACAGAATAATCTTAAGATGTTGTACATTAATATAAAAAAAAAAAAAAAAATGCAAAAAAAAAAAAAAAAAAAAAAAAAATACCTTACTACCCCCTGAAGTAAGGATGATGTAATAAAAGTTTCGTACCTTTCATTCATCTTTTTAGAGAAAGGGGGTGGAATTTTTTTTAATCAGCTGAAATAAATGATTAAAAATTCTTAATAAGCTTGTTATCTTGAACTCCACTCTTCTACCAAACAGCTCCGGGAATAAGGCTAGTAAAAGCCGATTCTCGAAAATTCACCAATCAAAAAAAAATTGTCATAAAACATAATCGATACAGTTGTCGATTACTTCCGAGAATTTACAATAGAGATGTACAACTAATTATTAAAAACACTGTTTTATCATATTATATAATAGATTTTAGTAAACACATCGAAACAAAATACAAATGAAAGTAAAAAAAAAAAAAAAAAAGCAAACGGAAGGCAGGCTATAAAAGATCAACAAAAATGAAAATGTCACGTGACGATGTAACCTGGTTTCAAAAAATTAAAAAAGAATCGAGTAAATATAAAAATATACGGGAACTTATTTTGCGAATGGCAAATATTCACGATCGAATTTCGCTTTTTGAAATTTTCTTTATTGCAATTTTTTAATCTTCGTATTCAAATTTTAGAATGTTGTGTCTGGAAAAATTTACTTTCAACTGCAATTTGTTTAAAAACTATCTTAACTGACCGATTTATTTATTATTTTCTAAATAATTTTCAAGCATGATTTTTTGTAATTTATCTTATTACGTCCCGGCTTGAATACATGATAATAATAATCATTCTGCACATAAAGCAACAAAAACTTTTCCGCATTTATTTCTGACTAATTTTTTTTAATAACGAAATTACTATTTCTCTCTTATAAATAAATAAAAAAATAATTTAAAAAACAATAATTCAACATATTTATAACCGAACAATTTAAATTTTGAGACAAACCAAATAGAAAAAAAAAAAATAGAATTGTTTTACAAAATGCATCTCAGTTCACCGAGTGTCTGTGGTTATAAAAATAAATTCCAAACTTGAAATATTTTAAAATTTATCGTGTTTAACTCAATTAATCAGTTTGCCGTTAAAAATTATGGCTACTATTCCATAAAAAAAATTGAAACTTCATCTATGAAAATAAATAAATAAAATAACATAAATAAAACACAAATTCAAAATATCTGTAGCTTAACCTTTTTGGGTCTGGTGTACTATTAATAGTACATGTCTTTTCATCGAATATTATTTTGTCTTAACAACTATTTTATTACTTTTTACATATAGAAATGATAGTTATATGTTTATGCCTTTCTTATTATGACTTCATTTATGCCATGACATTTGGTAATAAAAAATATAATAAAAGTTTACTTGATTCTCTTTGCACCGTTGGCGATTCCTTTATTTTTCCAATTCTTCAGCACTGTTAATGAAAATTAAACTGTTGTAATTATTTGTTGTTCCTAAATTAACTTTTCATAACGCTTGAATCTTGTCTTAAAACTTTATTATTTATATTTTTAATATAGAAATGATAGTATATGTTTATACCTTCCTTATTATGACTTCATTTATGCCATGACATTTGGTAATAAAAAATATAATAAAAGTTTACTTGATTCTCTTTGCACCGTTGGCGATTCCTTTATTTTTCCAATTCTTCAGCACTGTTAATGAAAATTAAACTGTTGTAATTATTTGTTGTTCCTAAATTAACTTTTCATAACGCTTGAATCTTGTCTTAAAACTTTATTATTTATATTTTTAATATAGAAATGATAGTATATGTTTATACCTTCCTTATTATGACTTCATTTATGCCATGACATTTGGTAATAAAAAATATAATAAAAGTTTACTTGATTCTCTTTGCACCGTTGGCGATTCCTTTATTTTTCCAATTCTTCAGCACTGTTAATGAAAATTAAACTGTTGCAATAATTTGTTGTTCCTAAATGAACTTTTCATAACGCTTGAATCTTGTCTTAAGACTTTATTATTTACATTTTTAATATAGATAGCAATTTGTAATATTTTATAGTGGTTATACATCTAATTATTTTCCTCATCATATAAAAATCTATTTCTGTCAAAATAGTATTTTTTTTAAAGTTACAGAATTACTATTTTTAATATGGTCCGTAGATCCTATAAGATACACTTTCGCTATGCTCTAAGAAGTAAAACAGTAAAAATTCCATTGTTCTACGATCAAATTACACTAAGTTACTAGTATAATAACCCCGTCAAAAATGACGGAATTTTCATTTTCATTTTATTTTCATAATAATACAAACAGAATGAAGATTTTAGTATTGAAGAGTTTGTATTGTAGAAAAGCACATTTAAAAATAACAATAGATTTCTACAAATACAAATGATAAAGTTTTTTTTTTACTTGATATTTAGTTTTTGAACAAATTTTAATTTCAAAACAAAGAGCAGTATTTATTACAATAACGATAATAATAATTAGCAAAATGAAATTCAATTTCTGAAGATTTCACAAAGCATTAAAATTAAATATTGACGTTTTTTAAATTTTAAAATACATTATTCTTATTAAAAGTATGATTTGGCAGTGGCTTTAATCATGGGCATATGATAGACTTTTAGTTCGATGCTTTTAGGCATGAATTAAGAAGCTTTGTGTTTTGTTTTTTAAATTTGGATTTGGTGCTATCTATACGCAGTTAATATAAACAAAACAACTTTTTTTTTTTTTAAATAGCAGTTTTATTTTGAAAATAGCAAGTTTTTCAAGAAAATTCGCGTATTTTCGACTACCTTTCGAGAAAATTCGTTTATTTCCCTTGATTTTTCGAGAAAATTTGTTTACTTTCCTTGATTTTTCGAGAAAATTCGCATATTTTCCGCGATTTTTTGACAAAATTTGCGTATTTTCCAGGATTTTTCGACAAATTTTGCGTATTTTCCCCGATTTTTCGACAAAATTCTCGTATTTTCCGCGATTTTTTCATAGAATTCGCATATTTTCCTTGATCTTTTGTCAAAATTCTCGTATTTCTCACGATCTTTCGTTAAGATTCGCCTATTTTCCGCTATTTTTTGACAAAACGTGCGTATTTTCCCTGATTTTTCTACAAAATTTTGATATTTTCCCGGATCTTTCTTCAAAATTTGCGTATTTTCGGACGATTTTTCTGCAAAATTTGAGTATTTTACACGATTTTTCGATAAAATTCGAGTATTTTTCACGATCTTTTGATGAAATTCGAGTAATTTTCCGCAGCCTGTTCACGGAAATCGCGTTTTCCCTGCAATCTTTTGACGAAAATCGCGCCCTGATCGTGATTCTTTAACAATAATCCTGTCTTTTCCCGCAATCCTTTAACGGAATTTTTTTTTCTTTTTTTTCTTCAATCCTTTGATGGAAATCGCATTATCTCCCGCAATTCTCTGAAGAGAATAATATTTTTTTCAACTTTTTTTTTTTTGTGTGTGTGTGTGATCATTTGCAGAAATTTGCTTAATTTGGTGCAGTTCGTGCTGGCTTTTTTGTTCTGTTTCATCCGTTATGTCCCCCCCCCTCTTAAAATATCAATATAGTTTAATGTATCTTTGCATCGATCTCAGGGGTAGTAAAATTCGTCGCCGAAAAAGCGGAGTTTCGCGTTTCCGCGGAAAAGTAGAAGGTCTCTTCAAAAACAGGTTTGCGAGCCCTTTGTTAGTTCATAGATGGCAGCACTGAAAAGTGTTAGATGTGAGGAAGACGTCGGCAGCCTTCACTCCATAAAATGAAATCGTACTAACGATAAAAACCTTATCAGTTCAAACTTCCGCTGATATCATTATGCATTATAATTGGGTATCATAAACATGTTTTATATGAAAATATGCTGAACAAACATTATTTCAAGTGGAAGAAATTTTAAAAGCATCATTTTAGCACCAATTTTCAGCTAAGCCTAACGTGGCGTTGATCTTCAGTGGATTCCCGAGTGGTATGACCTGGAACCGTTCTTACACTACCTAAAGACGCAAATTATTATAAGTAGATGATGCTTTGGATTTTATAAATTCTCGATGATTCTGTCACAGAAAAAGGAAATACACGTTTAGTAAAGCACTTTTTGAAATAAAAAAGGAATTATATATATGTATATCAAGCATTTATGTATTTTTGTATAAATATTTAGAAAATAGGCATTTTATATGTGTCCGCTACTACAGAAATATGCCTTAACACTTTCGGGTCCAAATTTTTTTTTTCCATTAAAAAAACTTTTACGTTAAGGTTGTTTTCGAAAAAACGCTTTTCCACCTTCAACAGCTCTAAATTTTCCGATACAATTTCAGACACATTTTTAAAAGTAGAAACATGAAACTTACTGAAGGGATTTTTGAAGAGACGTATAAGGTGCTGTGTGATGTCAATTTTTGCTTCATTCATTAGAATTTGATTTATTAACAATTATTTTCCCAGCATGACTCTTTTTTAGCGTTCGCAGATCTCCCGCTTCGGAAAAATCTGTTCAAAATGCCGTTTTTGATGATGCCGTTTTGATATTGCCGTTTTTGCAATATTTTCTGCATTTATCGAAGAATCGACAATCATGGCACCTTGTGTACTTTCTACACAAGGTACTTTCCAAATAAGACAATTTGCCAGTTTGATGCATATGAGAGCAAAAATGAATTTAAAAATAAATCGGAAAATAAGCAGTTTCAATCGAAATACACCCTTAATGACATCAACCCTAGTTATCGAAATAAATTAATTAGTGTTTAACAAATATTTCATTGATTGAAAGATAACGAATGTTGTTTCTTTGCCTACTGTTCAAGTAATATTCATATGACAATAAGCTAAGGAAGAATTTTTAGAGGGGTTTAGAAAATATTGTACTACAATAGATTTAACTTGTATTACTACTTTATAATACTTTTTGTGCTTTATTACACACGATTCTTTCAGGAAAGTAACTTTTATTTTATATCAAAACAGTGAAATATAGGTTTAAAATAAAAGATTCTCAAACATTTCAAAGAGAATTAAGCCAATAATAATTATTATTAAATTCCTAAACATAAATGAAGTCATTTAGTAAATGCACAGTAACGCCACCTATACTAACATTACAACATGTAAATACCGGGTGTCCCAAAAATGACTGATGGATTTTAAAATTCAATACTTTAGTAAACGCCACCTATACTAACATTACTACATGTAAATACCGGGTGTCCCAAAAATGACTGATGGATTTTAAAATTCAATAACTTGCAAACGGTGACAGCTATTTAAAAAATTTTTGCAGGAGAGTTATGTATAATGTCAGGAGTTTTTTTACCGTAATTTTTTATTTTAGTTCGCATCTCAAACAATAGGTGGCGCTAACGGCGATTGAAGGCCAGGTCGACGCTTCACTCAGCACTGATCACCTGGCCTTCCATCGCCGTCAGCGCCACCTATTGTTTGAGATGCGAACTAAAAAAAAATTACGGTAAAAAAAACTCCTGACATTATACATAACCCTTTTGCAAAAATTTTTTAAATAGCTGTCACCGTTTGCAAGTTATTGAATTTTAAAATCCATCAGTCATTTTTGGGACACCCGGTAGTAGCAAAAATATTTCTTATAGTAATATAATACTTCATTAAAAGACGTGTACTATTAATAGTACACCAGACCCGAAAGGGTTAAATTTTAACAGTTGAAAATATCCATCGCAACACTTAGAGGTATATAAATATATTTCATAACATTCATGCTATAGGTTTAACTTTTAAATATTTCAAATGTGTTAGCAAGTTCACTCAAATAATGTTAACGTTTAAAGTCAAGCTTTGCTACAAACAAAGCGAAAATCTAATTTCGATAAAGCTTCAGTTTAAATAACCAGTGAAGTATTCAATTCGAATGCTTCGGAAATAAATCTTGATTTATGAATGTTTGATACAATGTCGCTTAGAAGGTCATTTAAATGGAAGAGTGTCCACAGGGAATAAAACACTTCAAACATACCTTATTTTCTGACATAAATGTGTAATAACTGACGTAAATTATTGAGATTTTTTTTTTTTTTTTTTTTTTTACGTATTTTGAATTCTGCTATGTCATGAACACTTTTAAATTAGAATTTATTGAAAGGACAATTTTTTTTCTATTTTAACCCTTTCGTGTCTGGTGTACTGTTAATAGTATACAGTCGAGTCTCTATATAACGAAATCCATCGTTCCAGTAAAAAACTCGTTGTATAGAAAAATTCGATGTATAGAGAATGATGTTAAAAATCGTATTTAATGTCTAAATTTTGAACAAATATTATTTTTGATCTTTTTAATTAAGAATTTGTAATGTTTAAAAGTAAACCTAACATTTTATTTCTTAATTATTTAAGCAGTTAAAAAAAAAAAAAAAAAAAAAAAAACAGACAGACGAAGAAATCTGTAATTTTTTGTTGTTTTGATTTTAAAATTGTTACGCTCTTAAAAAAAATGCTCAAATTTTAGCAAGGAATGAAAATTTTCAGTTCACATTTTCCTCCATTTGAAGGCCTCTCTTATGTGTCTCTGATTGATTCCTCTCTTGTATGTGTAACAATCCAATTGACTTTGTTTTGAGAAGGATGTTGAAAGGTGTGGGGGAGGTGGGATGAACTCGTTGGATTTAAAGAACAAGGAGAGAAGTAATAATAATAATAATAAAAAAAAAAACTCAGCACTGAACGATAAATCAAAAATAAGTGATGGAAAATGATTCCTTATGATTTCGGAGCTTTTATAAAACTGAATAAATTAAGACCAATTTATGAAAAAATTCATTTTATGAAGATAGATATTTCGCTATATAGAGACTGTTTTTAATGCAATCAAGCGAAAAGGGGATTGTTCCTACTAAAAATTCGTTATATAGAAAAATTCGATGCATGGAGTTTCGTTATAGAGAGACTCAACCGTATTTCTTTTAAGGTTGTTCTTAAATAAAAAAAGGCAACTTTGTGATATATGCTTTAATTTATTTTTGTTCAATAAAGCATGAAAATAACAGGTGTTATTATTCAGAAACTCTCTAATTGCACTCAATTTTCTGTTTTTTAAAAAACACAATAGATCTTTCATAACAAGCCTTCAAAGTGGACGTTTTTGAGCACATTTCCCAATGAAAGGAGAAAAACAGGTGATCATGTGATCGAAATAGCTTAGAACTGGATAGGTAATTTAATTGTCATAAAATGGAAAAATAAGTTCCATTCGAACTCGCTTCCATAGTCAGGCATTCCAATTTTATATCTTTCCGTTAAAAAATGAATTTGTAAATGTGTCAAAACGTTTTGCGCTTGTTTAGCGGAGCAGTTCAGAACAACATTAATGGACTATTATTTTGTTCTAAGAAATATTTTTGCTACTGTTTACATGTAGTAACGTTAGTATATGTCTATGCATTTATTGTATGACTTCATTTATGTTTAAGCATTTAGCAATAAAAATAATTATTATTTGCTTAACTAACTCTCTTTGCGCTGTTTGCGATTCTTTTATTATAAGCACATATTTCACTTATTAACTTTAAAATAAAAATTACTTTCCTAAAAGAATCATGTGTAATAAAACTAAAAAAAAATTACAAAGTTGTAACAAAAGTCAAATCTTATTGTAATACAATATTTTCTAAACATCTCCAAAAATTATTCCTCACCCTATTGTCATATGAATATGAATTGAACAGTACGCAAAACAAGAACATTTACTATCTTTCAGACAATGAAATTTTCGTTAAACACTAATTAATTTATATGGTGTGTATGTGTGTGTATTTTGTGTCGGTCGATTATCTACGCTAGGGATATAGACCCAGGGGGGGTGCCCTTCGTGGGGGTCTTTCTAAGGGAACCTAACCCGTATTTACACAAGGTTCGAAGAAAACCACGAAAACTCCGAACGATTAGCCCGACGGCCGCGATTGGGTTCGAACCCAGCACCTGCCGTCTACCAGTTGAGAGGTCAGAACCTCTTGGCCACTGGTCGGACCTAGCTAGAGTTGATGTTATTAACAAAAAAGTAAATTTCCTAAAAACTGAAAAAAAAAATCGGACCCGAAACGGTTAAAAAAAATGCGAGGTGATGTTCAGTTTAACTCCTTATACAATGAATTTTGATTAAAAAAACTGCTTCACCCGAATAATTAGTGTTAGTTAATTAGTGTTTAACGAATATTTCATTGTCTGAAAGATAACGTATGTTGTTGTTTTGCGTACTATTGAATTAATATTTATATGACAAAAGGCTAAGGCAGAATTTTTGGAGATGTTGAGAAAATATTGTATTACATTAAGATTTAACTTATATTACAACTTTCTAATACTTTTTGCGCTTTATTATTACACACGATTCTTTCAGGAAAGTAACTTTTATTTCAAATTTAATGAGTGAAACATATGTTTAAAATGAAAGAATGGAAAAGGGCGCAAAGAGAATTCGAAAAATAATAATTATATATTAATAAAATTTATAAAAATAATAATTAAATAATATTACTAAATACTGAAACATATATGAAGTCATTTAGTAAATTCACAGACATATACTAACATTACTACTTGGAAATAGTAGCAAAAGTATTTCTTAGAACAAAATAATACTCCATTAAAAGACATGTACTATTAATAGTACACCAGACCCGAAAGGGTTAACACGGATGTCTAAGATATCGAGAACAACATACATAATAGTAATTCAATTTTTAAATAATATTTTAATCCTTCATTGCACATTTTTTTTTCTATTTTTATGAAAAAAAATGTTTGAAATCTATTTATCGGTCTAATAATGGGAAAAAAAGTAAAAATAAATAAATTTCAAATTATCAGCTGAAATTTGATATTTTATGACGTGTACCGTATCTACATAATTAGGTTTTAAATGTTGTATTGCTATATTTTGCAATGAAATGGGTTTGGTTCCAGTTAGACGAAGACAGATCCAATGCACCAAAGATTCAGATTTTGATTATATACAGGGTGTATCTAAACTACTGGGCAAAACTTTAAGGGGTGATAGTACACATCAAGACAAATAATATTAAATGGAAAACTGAGGGTCCCAAGCGTCTTCTGAAATAGATAGGCGCCTTCAAAGTTTAAGGTCCAAAATTTGAAATAATTATAAAAAACAGAAAAATTGGCGGATTCGTTTGCGGTTTTCACGAAAACTATTCTTTATGTCAGTATTGTCTTGAAAATAAATTATAAAGATAAATTTCCAAAAATGCCGATAGAGATCGCTTTAGACTTTGGAGCAACGAACAACTATTTTTTACCGTTATTTTTTGCTTCTCATTAAATGTTTTTAGAAGTTTAGACGTGAACTTAAATTTTGAGCTCAAAATCTGTGGTTAAGTAGCGGAAACTGTACTGTGCTCAATGGGAGTGAGTAGGTTCAAATTTCAAACGATTTTAAAAAACAGAATAATTGGTCAATTGATTTGCAGTTTTCACTAAAACTATTCTTTATGTCAGTATTGTCTTGAAAATAAATTATAAAGATAAATTTCAAAAAATGTCCATAGAGGGCGCTTTAGACTTTGGAGTAACGTACAACTATTTTTTACCGTCATTTTTGCATCTCATTAAATTTTTTTAGAAGCTTAGACATAAACTTAAATTTTGTGCTGAAAATCGGAATCGTTGAGAGTGGTTAAGTAGCGCAAACTGAAATGTGTTCAATGGGGGTGGAAAGGTTCAAATTTTAAATGATTTTACAAAACGGAAAATTTGGTCGATTCGTTTGCGGTTTTCTCTAAAACCATTCTTTATGTCAGTATTTCCTTGAAAATAAATTTTAAAGGTAAATTTCAAAAAATTCCGTTAGAGGGCGCCTTAAATTTTAGACTAATCAACAACAATTTTTAAATGTTATTTTTTGTGTCTAATTAAATGCTTGCAAAATCTTAGACTTACACTTTGAACTCAAATTCTGAATCGTTGGGAGGGGCCCAAGAAGCTCAAACTGAACTGTGTTCAAGAGTTGAAATGTTACCCTGCCCACCCTACAAACAGAGTTTAATTTTTCGCTACTTAATTACTCAGAACGATTCAGATTTTGAGCTCAAAATTTAAGTCTAAGCTTTTAGAACATTTATTTAGATTTTAAAAAAATATAGCGGTTAAAAATAGTTGTTGGTTACTCCAAAGTTTAAGGCGCCCTCTAACGGAATTTTTTGAAATTTATCTTTAAAATTTATTTTCAAGGAAATACTGACATAAAGAATAGTTTTAGAGAAAACCGCAAACGAATCGACCAATTTTTCCGTTTTTTATAATCATTTGAAAATTAAACCCTCCCCCCGCATTGAACACAATTCAGTTTGGGCTTATTAATCACTCTCAACGATTCAGATTTTCAGCTCAAAATTTAAGTTTATGTCTAAGTTTCTAAAAAATTTTAATGAGATGCATAATATAATAGTAAAAAATAGTTGTACGTTACTCCAAAGTCTAAAGCGCTCTCTATCGTCATTTTTTGAAATTTATCTGTATAATTTATTTGCAAGACAATACTGATATAATTTTTTTTTTTTTAGTGAAAACCGCAAATCAATTGACCATTTTTTCTGTTTTTTTATAATCATTTGAAATTTGAACCTACACACTCCCATTGAATACATTTCAGTTTGCGCTTCTTAACCACAGATTTTGAGCTCAAAATTTAAGTTTATGTCTAAACTTCTAAAAAAATTTAATGAGATGCAAAAAATAACGGTAAAAAATAGCTATTCGTTACTCCAAAGTCTAAAGCGCCCTCTATCGGCATTTTTTGAAATTTATCTTTATAATTTATTTTCAAGACAATACTGACATAAAGAATAGTTTTAGTGAAAACCGCAAACGAATCGATCAATTTTTCCGTTTTTTATAATCATTTCAAATTTTGAACCCTAAACTTTGATGGCACCTATCTCCTTCGGAAGACGTTTTGGAACCTTAGTTTCCCATTTAATATTATTTGTTATATTGTGTACTATCATCCCTTAAAGTTTTGCCCAGTAGTTTAGATACACCCTGTATATACCGGGTATCCCAAAAATGACTGATGGATTTTAAAATTCAATAACTTGCAAACGGTGACAGCTATTTTAAAAATTTTTGCAGGAGGGTTATGTATAATGTCAGGATTTTTTTTTTAACCGAAATTTTTTATTTTAATTCAAATTTCAAACAATAGATGACGCTGACGGCGATTGAAGGCCAGGTCGACGCTTCACTCAGCACTGATCACCTGGCCTTCAATCGCCGTCAGCGCCACCTATTGTTTGAAATTCGAACTAAAATAAAAAATTACGGTAAAAAACTCCTGACATTATACATAACCCTCCTGCAAAATATTTTTAAATAGCTGTCACCGTTTGCAAGTTATTGAATTTTAAAATCCATCAGTCATTTTTGGGACACCCGGTACGGTAAAAAACTCCTGACATTATACATAACCCTCCTGCAAAAAATTTTTAAATAGCTGTCACCGTTTGCAAGTTATTGAATTTTAAAATCCATCAGTCATTTTTGGGGTACCCGGTATATATATATAATCAAAATCTGAATCTTTGGTACATTGGATCTGTCTTCGTCTAACTGGAACGAAACTACTAACAAACGTCTAACTGGACACCCGGTATATATACACAGGGTGTTTATAAAGTCCCGGACCCATTTTGATGGGTAATAACTCATAAAACAATAAAGATAGATTAAAATTAATAGAATAAATGGTTAGATAGACTCAAAAAGTTTCATGACCCTTGTCAATGAACTTCCACGTGTGCCCCCTTTGTCGCACGGAGAATATCAAGTCCATAATCAATTTCACGCCATGTAGCGGCAGGCATGTCGGCATTCACAGAGACTATTGCGGTTGTACTGCAATAACCGGTTATTTATTAAAAGTAACATAGAGCAAACACATCAAAAGTAAACATAACATTGCAATAGTTGTCAAAAACAAAAGAGGGAAAAATGCAATTAAGAAGCAGACGATATTTAGAAAAGTACAGATACTTAGACTGGAAAATGAAATTATCTGAAATTAATCACACGCGCAGACGATATTTAACAAAGTAAAGATATTCAAACCTGAAAAGTAAAATACAGGGTGGTTATAAAATAAGTATCCCTGTTTGGAGTTGTCTGTAGCTTGAAAGAA
Organism: Maratus speculifer; assembly: GCA_964019185.1. Taxonomy (NCBI): domain Eukaryota; kingdom Metazoa; phylum Arthropoda; class Arachnida; order Araneae; family Salticidae; genus Maratus; species Maratus speculifer. Next base: position 50,519,610 of record OZ025299.1, read on the forward strand.
TAACCCGAATGAAACCAAAATCGGTTCACATATTATTCAAGAAGGGTGAAGAAGAATGGAACAATAAAAAAAGACAGTTACAATAATCGGCAACAGATGGCGGTACGGGTCCTGTCGGTGCAAACGCCGTTGCAATCATGAATAAAATCAAAACGTGGCCATTTCTGCCATTAATGTTGTACGACATGGCTCTCAGTTTACCAGATCGCGCTTTAAATTTAAAACTATTCTACGTTAACAGTTCAAACAGTGCAGCTGCTTTACGTGAATTTAGACATGAGAAAGGAATGCGTAAAGGAAAAGATCCTTTGACACCGTGTGCAGTTAGAAGAATGGTAAAAAAATTCGAGGAGACAGATCGTTTATTGTAAAATGTAAAGAGGGAGGAAACCATTACCTCTCCGCACTCAAGAAATATTAGGGACTCCGGTAGCCGGTCTTAGGGCACATGGAGTTGCACGAAATTTGGATATTCCATATGCTACTGTTCGAAAAGTCCTACGAAAGATAATCCAATTTTATCTGTATAAAATTAGTTGTCATCAACAATTGTTACCAGGGGACACGCAGCAGAGACTGGATTTTGCTTTAACGTTTTTAGCACGAATGGAGGTGGATGATGCCTTCCCATGGAAGATTTCATGGGGGTAAGAAGCCCATTTTCATATGAATGGGATAGTCAACACGCAGAACTGTAGAATATGGGCTTCGGAGCCACAAACTGTTATTCACGAAATACCCCTCTAGTCTCCAAAAGTCACTGTGTGGAGTGGCTTTACTGCAAATTTTATTCTTGGTTCTTATTTTTTTGAGGAGTTATCACCAGCAGGCCCTGTAACGTGTTCGGTTACTGCACAAAGATACCTGTGCATGTTACAAACTTTTGTAGTTCCTTAACTGCAGCAAAGACGGTGCCTGTCTGAAACGCTTTTTATGCAAGATGGAGCCCCGCCCATCGAGCGGTACAACAGTTGTTACGGCAACATTTCACAGATGATAGAGTACTAAGCCGGTTTTTAGTATGACGTGTCCTTGTCAATCCCCTGATCTGACGCCATGTGATTTTTGGCTTTGGGGGCACTTAAAGTCTATTGTGTACTGTGGAGGTGTCGCAAACCTCAATGACTTAAAAGATCGCATATCACAACATGTGCGAAACATCACTCCTGATGCGTTGCATTCCGCAGTTGAGCACGTCGTCCACTGCCTGGATTGTGTCTTGCAGCACAATGGTCATGTGGAACAGTAGAACCTGAACTTGATCGGCACCGCCATGCGAAATCTTAACCCCTTTCACTATGAAAATTACCAATAAATTAGGTATGCCATACGGTTTTGTGCCTTAATTCTTTGTTCTTGTATTGCACATTACATTTCAAACACAAAAGCACCATCTGTCGGCGATTACTGAAAATATTTTTTTTATTGTTCCAGTCTTCTTTCCCCTTTTCAAATAGTATGTGTACAAATTTTGGCTTCGTTCGGGTCATTCCTTCGAGCTACAGACAGCTCCAAATAGGGATACTTATTTTATAACCACTCGGTATATGAGTTATTCCATCAATAAATGCCATAACTTTATTTATATCTTCATTATTTTATGAGTTATTAAACATCAAAATGGGTCCGGGACTTTATAAACACCCTACACAGTTTCTATGCGATTTTCAGTTTTTGTTCACGCTGCAATTTTTTTATGTTAGTAAAAGTAATCCAGTTTCAATATTTCATCCAAATACAGTAAAGTCTTCTCCTTTGAACAAAGTTTATATGGTACTATGGTACACCGTAAAAATATGTCAAATTGACAGGGAAAAAATATTTAGTTTTGATGTCACTGTAAAAGTGTTTAATTTACAGAAAATATCTGTAATTTTCCATTAAAACTGTTTTTTTTTCGTAAAAAAATACAGTTTTATTCTGTAAAAATACAAAATCCAACTTTTTTTACAAAAAAAGAATTCTTTAAAACAGTTTTTTTTTTTAAATACACTTTTTTCTGTTAAAATTACAGATTTTGTTACAGTGTGATCGTATGGCGATTTCTGAATTTCTCGTGCTTTTTATAAAATGTTCTGCTTCCGTTGAAAATGAAGACCTTTTTGTATTAAATAATGCATATTTGATTTCTTACTCATGCAATCTTATGCTTTACATCTTAGTATGAAAAAAGCGTCAGGAATTGTTTTCTTAACCTTTTCGGGTCTGGTGTACTATTAATGGTACATGTATTTTAATGGAATATTATTTTGTTATATGGAATACATTTGCTACTTTTTAAATGTAGTCATGTTAGTATATGTCAATACATTTACTATATGATTTCATTTGTGTTTAGGGATTTAGTAATAATAATAATTATTATTATTTGCTTCATTCTCTTTGCGCGTTTGCGATTCTTTTATTTTAAACATATTTTACACTATAAATTTAAAATAAAAGTTACTTTTCTGAAAGAATCCTGTGTAATAAAGCATAAAAAATATTAGAAAGTTGCAATACGAGTTAAATCTTATTGTAATACAATATTTTCTAAACATCTCCAAAAATTCTTCCTCAGCCTATTTTCATATGAATATTAGTTGACACATACGCAAAACAACAGAATTCATTATCTTTCAGAAAATGAAATGCTCTTTGAACACTAATTTATTTCGATAGCCTAGTGTTAATATTATTAATGTAATTTTTTTCTAAAAATTGAAAAAAAATTCGGACCCGAAAGGGTTATAAAATGCATATTTGATTTCTTACTCATGCAATTTTATGCTTTACATCTTAGTATGAAGGAAGCGTCTGGAATTGTTTTCTTAAATTAAAAATATGTACTTTTTTTATAAATATTATCAAAGAATGTAAGGCGATCAATATTTTTTCCCGAAGCGGTAAGAACAATCCGAATACGAGTTTAGCTACTCGCGTGATTAAATCAAAATTTGAAGAATATCAAATCAGTTCGAAGGAAAACACAACATGAAAATACTGCACTGTAATTATTAATATGATGTTGAAAACTAGAAATATACTCAGGATGTTTGGAATTGAAATTCTTTGTCTTATTCTACACAGGTAGAAAAGCATACTTTTGAAACATCTATATTTTTAATGTAGATTTAAGATGTATATTTAAGCAAGCTCTTTCCCGTGATATGTATGAAGTAGCACTTAGCTTAAACAAGAACGAAAAATCATGCGTGCAGTATAGATTATGAAACACTTTCCAACAGATATTCATAATCTAATAATAATAATTCATAATAATCCAACAGATATTCATTTTACAACTTTCCATTCAGAATACTATAACAAATACCACAGTTTACTAGAATGAAAGAGGTCGTGTAAATGAACAATTTTGAAAAAAAAAAAAAAAAAAATAGTAACACATTTGAAAACCTGATTTTTGCAATTACAATGAATAGTTGTTAAAATATTATTTTTTTAAAGCTCTGCCTTATGACGAAATGTATGCATGCTACATAGCATGCTAAAAGTTAGTTCAGTTAAACGCATATCACAGTTCAAAACTTCCACTCAGCAATTTCCGCTAATTTACGGATGTTGTTGAGAACTTTTGTGAGACCCTGTCTATGATCTATAGAATTTATACACACCAAGTAATATTTTAAAAGGTTAGTTAAAACTTAAAAGCACACACTACAACTGAAAACGCACTTCAGGTAATTATTGTTCATAGAAAATTACTGTTCAATATTTCAATTATTACTCAATTTCTTCAACAGCCAAAATCTTTTGTGTGTCTCAGTAAAAAATGATAAGTTATTTGCAAGCTGTATTTTACAGTAAGAAACTTTCAGTACACTTTAGCGACGTACACCAATTTCCATATTTTTAAAATATTTTAAATTATTAAAATAGATAAAAAACGATTTTTTGCCTGAGGCTGTAATGTAATGAAAATCTTTTGAGTGGCCCTGTAAATAAACCGAAAATGCTAAACACATCAATTTCAATACCGAACATGCCATAGTAAACGCGAATAACATATATTCCTTTTATGGCAATCGGAATAACTTTGCTCGAGTTAGTGGACAGATAGACAGACAGATCGAATTCATAAGCGCTTTTTAACTGTGTTGGTAAGCGTTAAAAAAAATCGAAAAACAAATATAGGAAAAACTCCAGTTTAAACAATTAACGACGTCCTTGTGGTGTACTCTTAAAAATTATCATTTCTTTCCGAGGCATTTGACAAACGTTTGATAGAATGCTGCCATAAAGAAAGCCATTAAAGTAAAATGCAGAATGGTAGGGTATTCCATCGAAAATGAAACACTAATTATCTACATTTCGTCACCTGAGAATAATACGGTTCTATCTGTGTTTTTGAAAAAAATTGACTTACGGATAGAGAAAGGTTCTATTTGTATCTATGAAGGCATTTTTCCATCAAAATGATTTTATATATAATTTAAATAAGACATTACAATTATATTATGACAAAATTTTAAACAAGAAATGCCTTCATCGCTACAAATAGCCCATTTCTATATCCATAAGTCATTTTTTTTTCAAAAACACAAATAGAACCGTATTATTCTCAGGTGACGATTTGTTATTTACTAAACCAAGTAATAATTAATCTAAATTCCAGTCTTTCATCCTTTATTTTGCATTTTCCAGTGGAAGATTAAAAAAGCACTTGTAATGAAAATATGAAGAAAAGGATATTTCTCAATTTTATTGACAAATATTTTAGAAAATAATATGTAATAACCTTAAAATAACACTATTTGTAAATTACTTAAAAAGTAGAAAAAAAATATTTAAAAAGATGTTGAATTACTTTAATCCTTAGTACTTTCAACTGTAAACACAGACATCGTCAGAGAATATAAAAATATGGATATTAATATCTTAATTTTCAAATATCACGCAATTGGTATCATAAAGGAATGAAATTTTTTGACACCAATTACATGACATTTGAAAATTAAGATATTAATATCTGTATTTTTATATTCTATGATGATGGCTGTGTTAACAGTTGAAAGTATTAAGGATTAAAGTAATTTACCCATAATGTAATTTTAAGTTTACCTTTTTAAAGATGAATTTAGCATTCTACTTACTTATTAGCTGTAGTAACCTTTAATAATTGTGTTGACTACTTTAGAAATATACTCTAATATTTATAATCGAAGTTGTAATACTAATTTACATCTTTATTATGCTTAAAATGACACGCATAATTTACATTCTTACTATGCTTGAAATAAAAGAAGCAACAACAATCGTATTAATTTTAATGACAAATTTGAAAATAATATATTACACTGTTTAATAACTGTATTTCTATTGTAGAAATCCTCCGAAAATGCTTCTAATTAAATTTCTTCATCTTAAAACATACATAATTATATTTCTGGAATAGCTATACATTTAACCTCTTTTCGACCGACGCGACGCCCTATACTCGAATTTTGTTCAGTTGATACCATTTTTTCTAAAAACAGTTGCTTGGTATTTGTTTCAATATTTATAATTTAGATCTTGTACAGACAAACATAAGCTTTGTTCTAGTACAGAAAAGTTAAAAATTCATAAAATTCAAAGTGCCATAACTTGTTAAATTTTGTTCGTACAAAAATGGTTTTTTTTATTGTTGTGCAAAATTAGAAATCGAAAAAGGTTTTCAAAACATAAATTAGAAGACCCATAAATCGCATAAAAATTCAAATTTCTTAAGGTTCTTCTCAACTGCTCCGCTCAACAAGTGCAAAACGTTTTGACACATTTACAAATTCATTTTTTAACAGAAATATATAAAATTGGAATGCCTGACTGTGGAAGCGATTTCGAATCGAATTTATTTTTCCATTTTATGACAAATTACCTATCCAGTTCTAAGCTATTTCGATCACATGATCACCCGTTTTTCTCCTGTTTTTCTGCTTTCATTGCGAAATGTGTTCAAAAACGTCAACTTTGAAGGCTTGTTTTGAAAGATCTATTGTGTTTAAAAAAGACAGAAAATTGAGTGCAATTAGACAGTTTCTGAATAATAACACCTGTTATTTTCATGCTTTTCCGAACAAAAATAAAAGCATATGCCACAAAATTGCCTTTTTTGATTTAAAAACAACCTTAACAAAACAAAAAACAATTTCAATTAAAGGATTTTCATACCATGAAAGCAACATTTGTAAAATTTTTAGAATAGATACTATACTTCTAAACCTGACGATTTAGTAATTAGCTTTAGTAAAGATAAGAGGAAACACCCTGTATATTTCAGAGATCACAGTTCAGTCAAATGAATGTTTGAAACCACGCTTTGCTACAAACAAAGCGAAAACCAAATTTCGACAAGGCTTCAGTATAAATAACCATGTGACGTCTTCACATACTTAAGCCAAATGTTTGGGAAATAAATCTCGGTTTATGAAACATTTCATACAATGCCGTTTAGAAGGTCATTCAAATAGAATGGTTAATGTAAGAGTATCCACAGGCAATAAAACACTTCAAAAGCACCCTGTCTTCTGAGAGAAACGTGTAATAACCGATGTAAATGTCTATGCTTTTATCATTCATTCTGCATTTACCCGTGATTTCGAATGCGCGAAAAAATACAGTGGTAAATAAATATAAAATATATGACGGAATGAAAATTTCGCCTTGCTTTTAACATGAAATGTATAATATGAACTTTAAAATATTCAGGCTTACTTAAAAGGCGATTAAATAATCAACTATAGATGTTAAAAGTTAACTTTATTTAAAAACATCTTAGTATTTAAAGATAGAAAACCAACGAATATAAATGCACAAATAAAGTATGAAAATGTAGTAAACAGCTGTTTCGAATCTACTATCGAGATTCTTCATCAGTGCAAGACTCAGCGAGCTAGAAAAATCAAAACTGAACTAAACTGTCAAAACTGTCAAAATTGAGCAAAACTGCTCCAGTTTTGCTTTTTCTAGCTCGCCGAGTCTTGCAGTGATGAAGAATCTCGATAGTAGATTCGAAACAGCTGCTTGCTACATTTTCATACTTTATTTGTGCATGTATATTCGTTAGTTTTTTATCTTTAAACATTTTTGCACAAAGGCAAAAGTTCAACGCAATTAAGTATGAAAATTTGTACCATTATTAGCAGTTATACGTATTGACTAAATTGCTGTCAGGAATTTTAATCTTGTGAGAAATTTTTTGAAAATTAGTCACTTGTAGTAAAAAGAATTCATAAGTAATGCCTTAATTATAAACTATATATTCATCCTTGAAAATAAATAAATGATATACATTTGAAATAAAAAAAATAACTTAATATTTGGTATAGCATAAATGAACGAATCTTTTGGTTAATCCTTTCGTGTCTGGAGTACTATTAATAGTACATATCTTTTCACCGAATATTATTTTGCCTTGACAATTATTTTGTTATTTTCTGCATGTAGAAATTATAGTATACGTCGATGCCTTCCTTATTATGACTTCATTTATGTTTTGACAATTATTTTGTTATTTTCTGCATATAGAAATGATAGTATATGTCTGTGCCTTCCTTATTATGACTTCATTTATGTTTTGACAATTATTTTGTTATTTTCTGCATATAGAAATGATAGTATATGTTTGTGCCTTCCTTATTATGACTTCATTTATGTTTTGACAATTATTTTGTTATTTTTTGCATATAGAAATGATAGTATATGTCTGTGCCTTCCTTATTATGACTTCATTTATGTTTTGACAATTATTTTGTTATTTTCTGCATATAGAAATGATAGTATATGTCTGTGCCTTCCTTATTATGACTTCATTTATGTTTTGACATTTAGTAATAATAATAAACTTATTTCTCTTTGCACCGTTTACGATTCCCTTATTTTATACATATATTTTACGCTTTAAATTTACAACACAGCCTACTTTTCTGAACGAATCATGCGTGATGAAACGCAAAAAACATTAAAAAGTTGTTAAACCCTGTTGTAATAAGATATTTTTCAAACGTCTCCAAAAACTCTTCCTTAGCCTGTTATCATATAAATATGTATTGAATAGCACACAAAATAAGTACATGCGTTGCATTTCAGACTACGAGATAATCTTTAAACATCTAGTCTATTTGGATAGCTACGATTAACATTATTAAAGTAATAATAATTTTGCTCTCAAAATGGGAAAAAATTAGGACCCGAAAGGGTTAAATATGTCATCGAATAATATGATCTAATATTGAAAATACTAAAAAAGTCTGTTGGAAAAGTTAATTAAAACTGATTAATAGTATACATATTCATAAGTTTTCAATAGCGTATTTTGCGATATTAGTAAAATTTTATCAACAGATTTTACTTTAGTCTCTCCTTTCAAGGAAAGTTGATCATTTCGCAATTTTCTTCGAATCGACCATTAATAGAAAGTCATGTGTCAGAGTAGAAATGTGAAAACTACGTGTCACTATTTACAATTAGAGACAGTGTCATATTGCTGGTATTATAATTGCACATTTCAGAATATCAAGGTTATTACAAAGCATGATATGGTAACTGATAAGTTCATAATCTTAATAATTGGTGAATAATTTGGCATAATATAATAATGCAATAATATGACATATAATTTCCATACCGGGTCATCAAAAAGTATTAAAAAAAATAATTCAATAATTTAAAAAGTATTAGTGAAATGTATACAAAGACAGGTTTATACGAAACCAAAATTTTATTACCAGACTAATAAAATTAGGTACCAACAAGTGACATTTCAGTTTTGTCAGTAGTTTGTGCAGTATTGCAGCACAGTTTACAGCTCAATTAGGATTATAAATATTCAATTTAACCGACGCCATTACATTAGTAAGTATACCTGCTCATAGTCCAAGAGCCGACAGCACAAAAACCTATGTTATCGAGCACAAAAAAAACCTTTATTTTATGAAAGAGTAGTAATAGGGGAACATAATGATCCATGTTTGCCGGAAGTGAAGTGGTGCATAAGCTGAAAATTAATACCACTTGTGGCTCACTCGTAGGTTTATCATTGTGATTTCCTGCTCCCAGTTTTCATACCTTTTATTGTACGGCAAACACAATGTTAAACCAATAAGTAAACCACCAGTGGTATTAATTTTTGGTTTATGCACCATTTCATTTCCGTCAGACACAGATCGTTAGATTCCCCTATTACTACTATTCCATAAAATAAAGTTTTTTTTCTTGTGCTCGATAACATCGGTTTTTGCGTTGTTGGCTCTTTGACTATGAACAAATGATAGAAAAATATTTCTGTAAATATTAACTAGTAAATCTGCAGATCAGGAGCCTCAACGTCAGCTTTGCACATTTTAACACACTTTGGGCAAAATTCAACTTTCTGGAAACTGTAATTTAAAATTTTCAAATTACGTAATTATTTATAAGAATAAAATAAGAATAAGAAGTTTTCAGCCATCAAATCCGTTAAATTAAAATTTTAGTTATGTTGGGATATTCTGAAATTTTCATGATCTATTATTTTTGTTTTTTTATTATAACATAGTAGATTTCTGCAGGGAGGCTCCGCCCCCCTGAACCCCCCGTAGTCTCATTGAATTTAAATTTGCAACTTTCTATTAATTGTGTTAATGGTTATCGTATATCTTGCATTTCTTTATACATTTTGATTTATAAGGATAAGTAACAGTTTGGACAAGCATTTTTCATTAACTTCATACTCCTACATGCCTGCCAACCACAAACACCTAAATCTGATGTATCAGGAACTTTTTAAAGTGTAAACTCAGTAATCTAGAGTTTTACAATTTTTTTTCCCGAAAACAAAAGTTTGCATTTTGCAGCAGTTATCGCGGAACAGACAGACAGAAGAACAGACTGACAGACGGAGTGAACAATAAATTTCGAACAATTTCATGAACAATAAATTTCGAGTCACCAAAGTAAGCCTTCACTGAAGTTTCGGCAATGACGTCATTATTCATGAGTTATTGATACCCATGTGTCTTGTATTTTTAACAGCTTCTATAAAATATCTGTTTTATTTCAATTATGACGTCATATTTTACAAAGTGAAATGTTTGTTAAAAATATAATTCATTTTTATTTCTTTTACTTCTAATTATGTCCCCATTTTTTGTTAGAAAAATTCTTATTAACGAAACAAATATCCGTGTTTAATATTTAACGAAAAGTACTATATCTATTTTTATTTTAATTCTGACGTCATATTTATTTAATTTTTCTTAGTTTAATTTCTCGAAGGGAAATTGCTCAATTGAAACTTATTGCCGTTGAAAAATAATTATTCCAGTTTTTAATTTTTTTGGCAACGATAAAGGAAATTGGTTAAATTGTTTCTAAAATATCTCTATTGATTGTGTATGAAAAAGAATGAAATTTTGAATTATTAAGGAAAATATTTGAATAAAATTAATAAAACATAACCTATGTTCTTTTCTGGGCTATGTTATATTTATACGCAAAGATACAAAGACATTAATTAATTCATCAGTTTTGATGTTGATTTCATTTAAATTTTCGTACACGCTTCCAAATTATGGATAAGGATTAATGGTTGCTTAGCAAACATTATGAGAAAATAAAGAAAATGAAATAAATACATTTGAAATATGTAAATCTCTAAAACAAATTAGTTTATATTATTGGAAAACATTTATAAAAAATCTCTAAAATTTACAGTAATAATTTTAAAAAATCTGACAAATGCGTAGACAAAATTTCAAAACAATACGAATAATTTAACCGGTAAATTTCACTATTCATTTATCATTGAATTCCATTAATCAAATGTGTCATTTTTTCTCAAGAAAAAAAAAATAAATTGAAAATCATAAAATTTGCCATAGAAAAGCATTATTGCGGAAAATAAAATATTCCATATTTTCCGAACGAGTGAATCAAATCTAACAAAGAACTATACAGCTTAATCCCAGTGCCTCACTAACGTACCCACTTAATTTCAAGTCAATCGAATGCTTTTTACGTCAGTTATCGCGGAACCGACAGACAGACTGACATACAGACAGACAGAAACAAAAAAAAAAAATTCGTGTCTCCAAAGTAAGCTTTCACTGACGTTTCGGCAATAAATATTTATTATTTGTAAAATATATGGTGAAATTCTTATCACTTGATAATTAGAATAGCGACAGGCAAGATCTTTGAGACCGCTGCAGTAGTAACTGTCAGTGACAAGGATAACTACTCTCTCCCCATTTTTTACATAAAAAATCTCCTTGTCATTCTGTGCGTTCACATGAAATTTGATCATTTTCAGTATTGAATTTTATTTCTTTTGTGACTTTTGGATTCCCCCTGTGATAGCTTTAGAAAAAAAATAGTGTAAACTATTTTTTTTAAAGGCAACTCCCTCCATCCATATTTATATGATAATTCTTTAAAAAAATCTTTTTACCTTAGAGTCTAATTCAAGTCATTGTGATGTTGATTAATCACATTGAGGACAAAAAAATGTTTATTAGAAGAAATTTACTAGAGCATTATTTATTTAGTGCTTATGTCCTTTATCTAATACAAAATTAAAGCGCTCAACTTGTAACTGTCATAAGACTTTGTATAATGATGCTTATATCGAATGGCGATCACTTGAAATTCCCCATGCGACTATTTATAGAATTCACAGTTAAGTCACAAGTAATGTTTATACTTTTTACTATTTGCACTCAGATCCTACTTATACAATCCCTCCTTTCACAACAAAATTAAGGCGACAATAGTTGCGAAATCACATATAGAACAAATGAAATGATGCACATTTTCCTCGATAGCTACTAAACTGATTATCATACATTTTGTTATTACAATTTAGTTAGCAGTTAAGAACATAACTGACCACTATGAGCATGCGGACACTTTTACTTTTCGAACCGGTTCTGAAAGTGAAATTACCCTCGTATAAAAAACTGTGTAATCGAAATAGTAGAAACGCACAAGAATAGACATCAATCTCAGGTAACCTAAGCAGAAAAAAAAAAAAAATTTAAAAATACTAAAATGCAAGCGAGAAATCTGTAAAGGCTTCTCCTGTAGATTTCACATTAGCGTTCTCATTTCTTCGCGTGATTAATGTAGGCTCTCTTAAACTATAAATAGACGAGCGAGGAATAAAAATAAAAAAAATCAATAGTCACGTAATTTTGAGAACCAAAAAAGTCGCATGTAAAACAGCTGATATTTGATTAACATTTTTTTCTCGAGAATTACCGAAGGATTGATGAAATGCTGATATCTTTATCAAAAGTTTTTTACTAAAAGGCCAAAGTTAAACTATAAATTGCTCGTTTAGTATGGAAAAAACAGCAATCAAACATTTTTAAAAGCAAAATCTTGTTTAACGTAATTTGGGCATTTTTTTATTTTTATTTCTTGCGAGTGACATATTTATAGTTTAGTTTTTGTCAAAACTATTAAAAAAGTGTATTGAAATCCCTTTAATAATGCACTATTGGGGCGTGTATCTAAAACTTCTTGTATCAATATAGCAAACATTACAAATAAAATTTTGAATTATTTATATATTTTCTAAAAATAATTCGTTAAGTAGTTTTTGATGAAAAGAATATTTCATTGATACATATTGAACCTCATTCGCTTGCAGTTAAGAAAACGGGATTGAGTACAGCATGCCATGCTTTTCATGGATTATAATGCAGCGAAATTTAGCTTATATATATGTTTTTTTCATTTTTACTTTTTTCTATGTTTACTTGTAGAAAGAATTGGATTCGTGAAAATTTTCGAATCCCGATTTCCGACGGATTTATATGTTTCAGGGGTAGATAATCCAAGAAACATGTTTTTACAAAACGTCTGTCTGTGAGTCTGTTTGTCATTGTCTATGTGACAAAATTTTTTGAGAGCTCTATCTCAAGAACTAATGCACGGAATTACACAAAACTTTACATTCAGTTAGATCTTGATATAAACTGGAACTGATCAGTTTTTGATGTATATCACTCAATAGGTGGCACTGCTATATTACTTTTTTTCACAATCTCTACAATAGCTGTATCTCAAGAACTAATGCACCGATTTTCATAAAACTTTAGATCCAGCCAGTCCTTGCAGTAATTAAGTCTTGATAACAATTTGGTGCACATCGCTGTATATGTGACGCTGCTATGCTCCATTATTCATCAATATCACAAAAAATCTACCTCAAGAACTAATGTACGAATTTGCATCAAACTTCAGAATCAATTATTATTTGACATAGAACAGTGTTGTTTAGTTTTTGATACAACTCGCACTGCAGATGATGCTGCTATGTTGCATTTTCACGATTTCAATCTAGCTGTATCTCAAGAACTGATCCATGAATTTTCATCAAACTTCAGATTCAGTCAGTACCTAGTAAAAACTGACCTTGATTACATGAGATTAATTTTTAAACACGATTATTCAATCGGTAAATTAATTATAACAGATGTAAAATTTCCATTTTTCAATTTTGGGTGAAAAAAGTCCGGGCCAGGATTCGAACCAGGGATGTATTGGCTGAAGCCGCCAATGCTCTTCCAACTGAGCCATTCCGGACACGAACACTGGAAGACTATTTCACCCAATTAACCTCAACGATCACTTTATCTGGTCTGATACTCTGGATAAGCTCAACAGAATAAATCGAAGGCCAATATGTGGAACTGCAGAATATCGCTGCATACGAAATTACACGAGATTATTTTTTAAACACGATTATTCAATTGGTAAATTAATTATAACAGATGTAAATTTTTCATTTTTCAAAAATGGAAAATTTACATCGGTTATGACCTTGATTAGTTTTTGGAAATGGAAAAATGGAAAAAAATGGAAAATTTACATCTGTTATGACCTTGATTAGTTTTTTGGGGGACATAACCTAACCAGAACAAAGTTTTATTTCTAGACTAATAAAATTTGCTGCCAACAAGTGGCATTTCAGTTTTGTCAATAGTTTGTGCAGTGGTGCAGCACAGTTTACAGCGCAGTCAGGATTATAAATATTCAATTTAACCCTTTCCGGCGCAGTGTTGCCGGTCTGGCAACACCTAATTTTAATTCCAAACTTGCAATTGGCACCAATAATATTTTAATAAAAACTCGCTTTTAAGATAAAAGCTTAAATTAAGGAGTTCGTGATCTCTTAAAAAGTCGTTTGTAAATTCCGGTGTCAGTCGATAATTTCTCATTTTACTAACAGAATTTGTCCGCGCCGGAAAGGGTTAACCGACGCCATCAGTAAGAATACCTGTGAGATGTGGCATGTGGCATATGCTCATAGTCCAAGAGCCGACAGCGCAAAAACCTATGTTATCGAGCACACGAGAAAAACCCTTTATTTTATGGAAGAGTAAGTAATAGGGAAATCTAATGATCCATGTCTGCCGGAAGTGAAGTGGCGCATAAGCTGAAAATTAATACCACTAGTGGATCACTTGTAGGTTTATCACTGTGTTTCCTGCTCCAGGGCTGCTCTCTTAAAAAGTCAGCCACAAAATAGCTCAAGTTGAGCTGAAATCCACTCATCTCAATGTTGAAACGCAGCTTCTCAAAAAAGAGTTGAAATAACTAGAGTTTTAACCAATTTAAATGAAATTGAGCTATTTAAATAACCAATTTAGATCAAGAAGATTTAATCATTTGAAAAACAACTCCTTTATGATCGAAAAAGTTACAGCTCTTTCATGAGAAGCCAAATCAGCTCTTTCGTTTTAAGAGTGTGGGTTTTTGCCAGCATAAACAAGTGGCAGAAAGTGGTTTTAACCCGCAGAAACTGGCAACAACTGGCATAAATCCATTTCAAGGCATAATCTGAGACTTTTTTAGTAGTATTCAATTGCTTATACATTTTATTCATGATAAATAACAAATAATAATTTGGATAAAAAATAAAGTAAAAAACATGATTGTTCTATTGCAGCTGCTCATAAAATTTACTTAGCTTTATTTAATGATGGAAATATCATTTTAATCACAAATGCAAGATTCAAATCTCATTTAATGCAGTGCTAGCTTTTATGCTAGCTTATTTTTTAACCAAATTTTTTATATATTAAATACATGTGTGAATTATGAATCATTGCAGGTTAAAGTTCTTATTAGTATTACTTCTTAGTTTCTGCCAGTTTTTGCCACTTACTGGCAGAAACTTGCCAGCCCTGTCCTGTTCCCAGCTTTTCCTACCTTTGATTGTACGGCAAACACAATGTTAAACCTACGAGTAAACCACTAGTGGTGTTAATTTTTTGTTTATGCACCACTTCATTTCATTCAGACATGGATCATTAGATTCGCCTATTACTGTTATACAGACTTCTTTAAGATAATCGTAATAGCTCTATCTCAGAAACTAATGCACATATTTTCATCAAACTTCAGATTCAGTAAGAAATTGACGTAAAATGTTGCTGACTAGATTTTGATGTAAATCACCTAACTGGTAAAGCTGATATTCTGCATTTATCTGGAAGTATTAAGGGCCCGCTTCACTCAAATGAAAAGACCCGTTCGCTAATGCTAATCCTATGGAAGAAATTTATAAAGATATCTCGGTTGCATTTTAATATTTTTAAATGATTCTTTTTGCATTGGATAGCTGAGATTGATCTGAATGCAGGCCGTTTTTTACTTTTTCGATTTTGTTTACAGATATTTTTTTATGAGGGAGATTTCCTTTTCCAAACCGGTTCTGAAAATGAAAGCATTCTCGTAAAAAATATCTGTAAACGAAATAAAAAAAGTAAAAACGGTCTGCATTGAGATCAATCTCAGATATCCAATGCAAAAAAAATCATTTAAAAATATTAAAATGCAACCGAGATATCTTTATAAATTTCTTCCATAGGATTAGCATTAGCGAACGGGTCTTTTCATTTGAGTGAAGCGGCCCCTTAACATGTATAAGGTAGGAGAAAGTTTTGGGATTGCCACATCTGACTGGTTTAGTTTGACACACAATTTGAGCTCATGTACTACATATTCTAGCACAAGTAACTGTATTCGAATCGTTCTCAACTGTATATTGTCCAACTAGAGAAGGAATTCCCATCGAAGCAATCTGAACCTTGTTATCCTAATGTATCGAGGTGTAAAAGTCATTGTACGGCAGTACCTCGTAGTACACATGTAAAGCGGGCAGATGCGTAGTGGAAATGTAAAAAGAAATGTAGAGTCGTAATCTTGTTTGGTTTTGCGAACATAATTTGTTCCAAACAATTATTCGTGAATTAAATAAAAATTTAACATAAAAAATGTATTTCGATTGAAAATTGGTTACTACTTGTATATTCCAAGTATTCCCTGTATTTACCCCTTTTCAAAGAATACATTGTATAGTGCAATGCAATAAAAAATAAAAATACATTACATGAGATGACTATAACTATTTTTTTTAATAAAACCCTTACCTATTAGTCCAAGAGCTGACCGCACAAAACCCTAAGTCATCGAGCACAAGAAAAAATCCTTTATTTTATGGAAGAGTAGTAATAGGGGAATCTAATCATCCATGTCTGCCGGAAGCGAAGTGGTGCATAAGCCAAAAATTGATACTACTAGTGGTTACCACTCGTACGTTCAACATTGTGTTTGCCGTACAATTAAACGTACTGAAACATGGAAAATTGGATGCAGGAAAACATAATGCTAACAAGGAAGGTCTCCATACTGAGCATACTCAGATTTTTATTGAAAAAAAAAATACTAATTAAACTACTCATGTATGTAATAAAGGATCAGTGAAAATTAACGGCGAAATTGCAGTAGAAAATATGTAAAAAATAAAATAAAATACTTTCGAATATTTGGCTTGAAAAGACGAAAGCGTCACACGATTTGGCGAGCAGCACTTTTCCCCGCCAAAAGCAAACGATTTTAAAGCAACTGAAAACTGTTGGATTTTTAGAATCCGTGTAAATTGTTTTTAATGAATTTAAACATAAACAATGAGAGAGTTTAATATATTATAGACATATATATGTATTAAATTGCATACATGTATATTATTTGTTGCTGTAGTTATTTAATTTAACCCTGGAAAAAATATTTTCATATATAAAAAATTCTTATTCAGTAAAATTATTTTCATCATTTAACACTAGAACTACCGGAGTTTCATATATACCTAGTTTTACCACATCCGTCAAATTGACGGATTTTTGATCACGGCTTTCATTGTAACTTTTGACTTAGTTAATGTGAATAAAAATATATAATTTAACAAAAACATCATTTAATATGATAATTGATTAATTATTAATAAAATTTCTATTAAAAAACAGTTTCTATCTGCATTTATAGTACATTTGCAATGCATGAAATAATTATGAGGCACAAATTTTACATGTTATCTTAGATTAACACTAGCAACGAACATATTAAACTCAGTTAACGTAAATAAAAGAATATAATTTAACAAAAACAATATTTAATATAATAATTCATTAATGTTAACTATAAAGAAACTAAACAAAAGCAGTTTATATTTCTATTTAGAGTATAGCGCATTTGATATGCACGAAATAATTATAAGGCAAATATTTTACAAGTGTCTCTTATTTAGATGAACACTTTCCACAAAGATATTTGACTTATTTAATCTAAATAATATATGTATATATAATTTAACAAAAATAACATTTAAAATATTAATTCATTAATTATTAATAAAAAATAACCAGTTTCTATTTGCATTTATAGTATAGTACATTTTATGAATAAAATATAATTATGAGGCACATATTTTACAAGTACATGTTATCTTAGATGAACACTTACCACAAACATATTTGTTGCATACATTGCAAGTATAAATCGCTTTGTTTTTGTTGCATAATCGATTTTGGCAAGATTTTCGATCATAAGGAATATTTTGTGAATTTCCTAGAGCACAATCCATTGATTTCCGATCTTGTTTTTGGGAGAAGGCTTCTTTTCTGCCGCACCTTTAATCACTGGACAGTTCTTCGGATAATTGAAATAAAAATTGTTTTCTAGTTATATTTTTATCACAAATCTCTTTATATAAAAGCCACACATTGATTGCTGCCAAGTCCAAAATATTATAAAATACCTGCAAGGGCCATCTACGTGACCCTGCTTTTACGCTATATTTGCGGGCTATTTGGTCAACTACATGTACTCCAAACTTAGTCTCATTGTAAAATGACACAGTTGCAGGAATTTGTTTTCGATTGGAAGCAATTTTTACAGATTTATGTTTTGAGCTAAGAAGTAGTACTTTTTTACGAGGCTTACTTTTGTAAACTGTTAAAGCAATAACATTTGATTTGTAGAGTTTTGTGGAGAAAATAGCCATGTCATCTTTTCTAACTTTAGCTATTTTCGGCAATTCTCTTTAATTTGCTCATATAGTTCCAACAAGACTTTTTTTTTTGCCAGTAACTTCTTTGCGAGCTGCATACTTGTAAAAAAAATTATCCGTTGTTATATTCCTCCCACAATTTTACAAGATTTAAAACTACAAATTCATTTAAAGGTACCCATGATGATCTACGTTCGTGTTTGTCTAAATAGGGAAAGCCATTTATAAGATATTTACTTCGCACGTCTACAGCTAACCAAAATTTAATTCCAAATTTGTCTGGTTTTTTGGGCATATATTGCAGAAATCTGCACCTTGCCTTTGTGGAAAAGAATTGTTCGTCTACGCTTACATTTTGATCTGGTTTGTAACAAGCTTGGCTGTTATCAATAAAGGACTTCCGAATTTCGGAAGCTAATCCAAATTTTTCAGTTCGTAAGCGGACACTCCTTTCACATTTTTTGTCAAAACGAATGAATCTCATAATTTCTAAAAATCTATTTCTACTCGTAGTTTCGCGAAAGAAAGAATGTCCCCATTTTTCTGACCACAAATAGGATAATTTCAAATTTCTCGCTTCATAGGCTCCTCGAGCATATAAAATAGCTACAAATGCCTACAATTCTTCAATGGTAATTTTCCAATCGTCCTTCTGTAAAACATTTCTGGCCTCAAGCTCAGTGCAAGTTTTTATGTGCTTCATCTTTCGATTATCAGTTATAAATCTAAATGCACTGCTAACATTACCAAACATAATGTTTCGTTTCGCATAACCAATTCGGCCTGAAGTACCCTTGAATATAGTGTATGATGGGATTCTACCAATTCAACCATTCTCTATTTCTTCCCATTCAGTACCGTCGAGAGCAATTTCTTTTTCCTGTCTTTTTTCAGTTTCCATTTGGCTGTCCGATTCAGTATCTGAACTTATTCGCAAGCGCTTTCTGAGTTTGTGGCTCTTTTGGGGAATTTCATCTTCACTTCCTGAACCTTCACTTTCATATTCTTCTTCTTCACTTTCTTTAATATCTTATACTTCAATTTCATCTTTAGAATTTTCAGAGTCATTATTATTACTCGAACTAGTGTCCGAACAGTCATCATTTATACTAGTGAATTCTTTTTATTCCCCGAATAATTTTTTTCTTCCTCGAAATCGTTTCATTTTTGACTAGAATTTACAAAGAATAAATGTTATTTTTTTCATAAAAATATATTCATACTTTTTTCCGAGGTTGGATTTTACACAGATTACACAATTCACAGACTGCACTTTCACTAAGAACGTTATCACATTAGACGTATAATTGATAATGATCGCGTCCTAATTACATTTACCAGTTACTAATACGTTTGATATGAAGCCTGGAGCGGACTGCGCATGGGCGAAAAGGGCTAGTCCATGTGAAAAATGAGGAAGTCTGCACACCACTTCGGGATGAATTTGTTATTGCCAAAGCCGTCAATTTGACGGATATTGGTATAAATAGGTATAGGTCATACAGATTACGGAAATTAAAATGGTTGAGATAAAATTGAATACGGATATTTAAATATTCTTATGTTTCATTAAAAGTCGTATCATAAAATTTTGGAACTGGCCGTAAATTATATAAAATTTTTAAGCATGAAATTTGAAAACCGTCAAAATGACGGTCTTGGTCGTTCTAGTGTTAAGCGTATTCAAAAATAAAATCTAGATGTTTTAATAGCAACAAAATCGAATTGACAATGCTCAACTGGACTTTGAACTTGAAACAATTTTAATTAATTTAAATTTGAATTTCGTCTTAAATATCTAATTTTGATGGTTAAATTTGAATATAAATACATGTAAATATCAATATAACGAAATTATACTTAAAACAAACTAAAACTGAGAAAACCAAAGATATTTATTTTAACACGTTGAACATGAAACTTTTTCCTTTTAAAATGCATTTGACATAAAAGAACATTTTTTGAAATTGCTTTTCATCGCCAACCAATGATAAATCACCAAAAAAACGAAATTTTCATTATTTTTTTTACAGACAGGGTACGGAGGTTCCGCCGAAAATTTTTTATAAGCGTATATATCCTCATTAGAAGAACATTCTGTAATTTTTTGAGATTTTTTGGAATATGCCCGTATGGAGACCTTCCTTGTAAGTCTACGAGTCAACCACTAGTGGTATTCATTTTTGGCTTATGCACCCTTTTCTCTTCCGGAAGACATGGATGATTAGATTCCCCTATTACTACTCTTCCATAAAATAAAAGAATTTTTCTTGTGCTCGATGACTTAGGGTTTTATGCGGTCGGCTCTTGGACTATATAGCTTTAATGATAAAATTTGGATGAGTTGGGTAGACGACGGGTTTTTATTCTAAATTTTTAGATGATTAGGACAACTAAATAGATTCAGAATTTTTAAATCTTAAAACGCATGAAAGTCGTCAGCATAAGCATTATACTGTGCTGCATGTATAATATATGCGCCCCACAAACAATAAGAACAAAATAAGGAAAAGAATGAAAAAGAAAAAATGCATGTTAAGTGAGTAACAGTTGGGTGCTCGTACTGGGTGTTGAATGCAGACATCACTCAAAACATAAGATAAAAACAGTTTATTTAAAACGATTAGGGCTCAAGGGACGTGGAGCAGTTCTGTAATTTTAACAACTGATAACAATACTAGAAGATTAAACTCATACTCACAGCTCCGGCACTAACTCAATCGGGGCACTTCAGATTACTTCTCAGCTATATGTCGGCTAAGCTGCTATATAAAATCTTATTAGACAGCCCGTGGCTGTACATATATTCTTCATTAATTTTGAAATAGTCAACGTAATTACTATTAACTTCTTACCACCAGCCAACTTCTCGAGTCGAATTCCAAACCTCCTTGTCAACTCACTGGAGGCTGGCTAACACTTAATATCGCTTGCTCTAGATTCACTACTAGCTGTCCAATGCCGCTAGACACACACTGCTAGACGCCACTAGCTGGCTAATGCCGCCAGACACACCTAGTCGGTCAAGGCCGCCTAGACACACACACACTCAAACTCCAAGCTTTTATATGCTGCAAACTGAGATACTACAAATTTACATATTACTTCTAACCGCGACATAACTGTAGAATCCGAAAGAGACACACACGCTCTAGAAAGTTAAAGTAAAAGAGAGGATAGATGTCGCTTTCACGCTTACACATGTTAAATCATTGACGTCACGATCTCAAAAATGATAGAGTGCCTTTATTACAAAGGTCACTCCCTCACAAGTGTAGCAAATGAGTTGCGTTCGTACTATAAGGAAGATTTAAAAATATTCAGATCTTGGTGTAATAGTACAGTAAGTCTGATACAATCATCAAAATGTAATGAAATGTCATCAAAATGTAATGAAAATAATAAATATATTGTATATTTATTCCTAATTAATATTAATGTATCAAAATTCATTTTTACTTTTAGTTATGACACTTTCCGAATACGTGTTGTGTTTTATTTTAGCATTTATATTATGCTTTGTTATAATTGATGTGTGTTTAGAAGAAGCTGTTACATGCAATATATTTTCCTCAAGTATTTAACTAGAAAAAAAATACTTTAAAATATATGCATTATATATAAAACTAAGATTAAAAAATGTGCAAAAAGAACCATCTTAAATTAACAACTTGTTTTCTATGCAACTTATTAAAAATGCTGAATACAAAAAAACATAGTATTTTTCTATGATGAGATTTTTAAATTTATTTTAAACGTAGGTTTCTAAAAATAAGCTCAATAGATTATAGAATAAGATTAAAACATATTTCTGCAGCAGGATATACTGATATATTCTCTTATTTCAGCACTGCGATAAGCTATTTTGATGCACATGATAGGATGCGGATGATATGCCATTAATCTGATAAAGATCCCGATTATATCACAACCCGGATAATCCCCCAAATGTACGCGTAATACGGTTTAATCACCGTAAACATCAGTCGTAATTTGCTCAGATGTTCAAAGTTTGATTAAACTCACGATCATAAAACAGCTTTTCAGCATGCAATTGATTAGATATTAAATTTTAGAATTAAAGCTTATTTATATGCTATAATCAACATTTCAATACAATATAAATACGGAGCTAGAAAAAATAGAAATAAATTTATCTTTTTTGTAAAAATAAACATTAAATGTAAGCATGCAAATATTCACTTGATAGTATAGTCATAAATTCCCACCCTGATATTTCGTGGGACTTAAGGAAAGACTGATAAATTTTGAGCTGTATAGAGTCCAACTTAAGGCTCTTATGTCTGCTGGCAAAGACACTGGTAAGCTAATGCTAATCTTATGGTGAGATTTTTATTCTAATATTTCGTTTGCATTTCAATATTTTTAATATATATTTTTTTGAATTGAACAGTTGAGGTTCATCTCTGCATCACTTCTTTTTTTACTTTTTAGATTTTGCTTGGAGATATTTTTTTGAATGACCCTTTCATTTTCGGAACCTGTTTTGAAAATGACAGTAACATAATAAAAAATACCTGCAACCAAAATCGAAAAATTAAAAAAAAAGGAGTGATGTAGAGATGAACCTCAGCTATCCAATTGCCCCCCCCCCCCAAAAAAAAAAGTCCAAATGGAAACGAGATATTAGAAAATAATATCTCCATACGATTAGCATTAGCTCGAAAGTGTCTTCGTCAACAGGGACAGGAGCCTTAAATCTAAAGAGTCCATGTGAGGATTCAAATTGATCCCATAATTTTCACAATGGTGTATTAACTAGCTCAAGGCTTTAACTACACTACATGGCCATTGATGACCGTCCACTTGCGATTTTAGACATTTTGATAAATATTTAGAAAATTACATGAGGAATTATCCCGAAACTCTTAGTGAATAAATATAGTAGTACAAGTCATACATTTCCGTGAAGATTTTCCCCCGAAACTCCATAGGGCACCGTCAGCAAATTAAAAAAGAATGAATATCTTTTGGATAACCCTGTCAAAACTAACGAAGCAAAAGCGCTCAAATTATAGATTATGAATAAGTGGTTTGCTGTAATAAACTGTGTTCATTTTTATGTCGATAGCATGTATACTCGTAGAAAAATTAAGGTTTTTATAAAAACAGTCCCAAATTTTTCTCCCAAATCTCCACGGAAATATGACCTGTACTATTATGTTTATACGCCTGGAGTTTCAGAATAATTCCTCATGTATTTTTCAAGATATTTAACAAAATGTCTAAAATCGCAAGTGGACGGTCATCAATGGCCATGTACTGTAGTTGTCTTTCTATTTTTGTGTATTTCTTCATTTATTTTCTTTTCAAGGCCTATCTTTAAACACAGCAGAATTTATCAGGGTATTCTACATTCAATTTTGCCAATGCTATTGAAAATAAGAGTAAAATACCTCGGGAAAAAGGTAAATTTTTATTATTCCTTTAACCCTTCACTGGATGATTTTTTCTATTTGTATGAAACAAATTATTTGAAATCTATGTATCGGTCTAATAATGGGAAAAATACAGTAAAACCGCGATAATTCGGATTAATTAGGACCGGACCCAATCCGGATTATCGAAAATCCGGATTATCCGGAGGATTAAAAAAATGAAATAAAATAAAACATACTTACAGGAAAAACACCTTTATGTTAAACTTGTTGAATATTTATAGACAGTAAAAATGCTTACTTTGCTTAATTCTTTCGAAAATATTTCAGAAAAAGTTTTCTTATTCAGAATACGACGATGAAACAAGTTAATGTTATGGAAATTAGCCAATCGCTTCTCAAACTTGAAAAAAAAAAAAAAATTACCAAACCAATCCGGATTATCCAGAGATCCGGATTAACGGGGTCTGAATTAGCGGGGTTCTACTGTAGTAAAAAAAAAATAATTTTCAAATTTTCAGGTAAAATCTGATATTATATGGCTTGTACCCTATATATAAAATTGGGTTTTTAAAATATTCTATTGATGCATTTTGCAATTAAATGGGCTTAAATGAATTACTTTTATCTGCTTTAGCACTCTGCAACTTTCTTTACAATAATATTTTTAAGCATTTAGTAAAAATAATAAAAGTAAATTTTGCCTTAATAGCTTGATAAAAATTTATTTTTGTCTCCGAAAAACAAATTCTAATTTTTTTGAAGACAAAAAAACTTCTTTAAAACACCATAAAATAAATTAAATTGCGCAAGGCCTTTCGAAAGAACTTAGTCTTTCTTCATCAGGAGCAAAAAGACGTGCGTCTACTATGAATGTAAGCGGCAAAATTAAGATGTGGCCTACACAATTGTGGAGGGGATCCTAAAAACATTTGCCTCCTTTTGTGCGTTTTAACCTTCTCACTGCCGCGAACTGATTTTTCCGTTCACTAAGCTGCAGATTTCACTGCAACAGAGGCATTATTTAAATTAATATAATTCTATTTATATAATTCAGTTTTAAGGGTGTTCTTAAATCATAAACGGCTACTTGTGACATATGTTTTGATTTATTTTTGTTCGGAAATGCATGACACTAACAGGTGTTGTTATTCAGAAACTCTCTAATTGCACTCAATTTTCTGTTTTTTTTAAAACACAGTAGATCTTTCAAAACAGGCCTTCAAAGTTGACATTTTTGAGCACATTTCCCAATGAAAGTAGAATAACAGGAGAAAAACGGGTGATCATGTGATCGAAATAGCTTAGAACTCGATAGGTAATTTAATTGTCATAAAATGGAAAAATAAGTTCGATTCGAAATCGCTTCCATAGTCAGGCATTCCAATTTTATATCTTTCTGTTAAAAAATGAATTTTTAAATGTGTCAAAATGTTTTGCGCTTGTTGAGCGGAGCAGTTGAAAAACAACCTTAAGAAATTTGAATTTTTTATGCGATTTATGGGTCTTCTAATTTATGTTTTGAAAAACTTTTTCAATTTCTAATTTTGCACACCATAAGAAATCCATTTTTGTACGAACAAAATTTAACAAGTTATGGTACTTTGAATTTTATGAATTTTCAACTTTTCTGTGCTAGAGCAAAGCTTATGTTTGTCTGTACAATATCTAAATTATCAATTTTGAAACAAATACCTAGCAACTGTTTTTAGAAAAAATGCTGTCAACTGAACAAAATTCGAGTATAGGGCGTCGGTTGAGAAGGGGTTAAATGTGTGGATATTCCAGAAATATATTATGTATGTTTTGAGATGAAGAAATTTAATTAGAAGCATTTTCGGGGGATTTCTAGAATAGGAATGCAATTATTAAACAGTGTAATATATTATTTTCAATTTTATTTGTCATTAAAATTAATAGGATTGTTTTTGCTTCTTTCTTTTATTTCAAGCATAGTAAGAATGTAAATTATGCGTGTCATTTTAAGCATAATAAAGATGTAAATTAGTAGTACAACTTCGATTATAAATATTAGAGTATATTTCTAAAGTAGTCAACACAATTATTAAAGGTTACTACAGCTAATAAGTAAATTAAGTTATTAAGAAATTAAGTTATGATTATTTCTCTGGAGGTTTATGTACCTATATGTAAAAAAAATGGCATGTTGATCAAAATATATTTTATTAACATTTAAAAAATTGCGGAGAAAACAACATTACAATTTTGCCCTTTTTCTCGGCGGTCAGGGAGTTTTAAGTTGGGTTCAGGACACATTTTAAAATAATTTTTATGTATTAAGTTAAAATTTTGAAATTTTTTGTGATGGTTAACCATATTATTTGTAAACAAAATCACATGATAAAACACTTCTCATATTAAAAAAAAATATATATTAAATTTAAATAATATTAAAAATGTGGGGTAACTTAATGTCGTCCTAACTCGACATATTATTCGTAGAATTTCATTTCTTTTTTATTTAAATAAACAGAAATATATCAGCTTAATTTTGATTCAGCATTTTGAAAAATATTATTTTAAATAGAAATTGATTGATTGATTGATTGATTGATTTTTGACGTCCGATTATCTGCGCTAGGGATATAGGACCAGGGGGGAATGCCCTTCGTGGGGGTCTTTCTAAGGGAACCTAACCCGTATTTACGCAAGGTTCGAAGAAAACCACGAAAACTCCGAACGGTTAGGCCGACAGCCGCGATTGGGTTGAACCCAGCACCTGCCGTCTACCAGTTGAGAGGTCCGAACCTCTCGGCCACTGGTGGGGCTTAAATAGAAATTAAAAATATTTAATGCAAAAAAAAAAATTTTTTTCTGCAAATTTGCTGAATTAGCGTTAAAGTAAAACGATTGTAAAAGACATGCTCGAAGTTTGAACCATTTATGTTCAACGGTTCTTTACTTATAGCAATTTAAATAGGAGGAATGGTCAAAAATCCATCATGAAGAGAAACGTATTTTCACAAGCAATGGTTACCATGACAGCGATTGCTTGAAAGCTAGATTTTGAAAACAAGCCAAAACGAAAGAAAAAAATAATATTTCCTGTTGCAATTAAAATTGAAACATGATCTAAACGTCATTTTAAACTGAAGAAAACTACGAATTTTTTAATGCAATTTTTTTTTAAACTGAAAATTTGAAGATTTTTGAGTCCTGGACTCAATGAGTGTGATATTTTTAACAAAGTATTATTTAACAAAGTACACTAATAATAGTAATAATAGTAATAGTAATAGTAATAATAGTAATACTTTTAACAAAGTATTATTTAATTAGTGATTTTAAAGGTTTTTCCATGTAAATCGAATGGTTAACTTAAGTGAATATTGTGTTGGATGGAATGTTGTCCAGATAGCTCAATTGAAAGTGCATTGTAAATTAAAACCAAAAGTTCTGGGTTTGAGTCCTGACCTCCACTCTTTCTTAATCAGTTAAAAAATTACAACTCCTGAAATCTCTTATTTAGTTTATATAAAAATAAGTGAACTATAATAAAAGTTAAGTTTCTTTTTAAAATTTCTCGAAAAGTGTTTCACTATCAATTTTAAATACGCGAAGTAAAAGTAGCATTTTATTTTTTATTCAACATTTCATAGATTTTTCAGTGATCTTATAATAAATACCTTTTATTATTACATTTTATCCATCATATTGTTACTAAAAGCATCAACTTCGATTGATCATAATTTATTTCGATGAAATTGGATGACTATTAAGAAACTAAATTTTAATAATTTTAGAAGTAAAAGTTATGATAATGCTTTTGCATAACTTATTTACATACCATTTTTACGTTAAGCATACTCATGTAACTAACATCTAATTCATAATTCCTCATCTGCATTTTAAAAAGGGGGTAATGCTTAAGTATATTCCATGCATTAAGTAGTAATATGAAGCATGGAAATAAAGTTGGGAATATTGTTACATAATTAAAATTATACCACACTTTACAATTTGATTACAGTAAGTTTCTGATTAAAACGAAACTTTATTGAGGTTGATCCAAAAGAACCTGGATGAATATAACTCGGATATAGTGATTGAAATTTTATTTCTTTATGGTTCACTATAAGGAAGATAATGTTTTCGTTACAAAAAATATTTAATAAAATTGATAGTTCGATATAATTATTTCTGCATACCCCCATTTTTCTTAGGTGAAAATTGCTCTCAATCATAGGGGAAAAAAAACCCAATAAAACCAGAAACTTATATAATCTATAAACTTATATAACGTGTACGAAATCATATGCATTATATTATAAACTACAAAGACGAGGACATAATTTTGACATCATTTGTAATACAGACGTGACCCAGAGAAAAGTCACGAATTTCTGCGTAAAAAAAGTAAAGATAAATTTCATTATCAAAAGAATATTGAATTCTATGCAAAGCATGGAAGAACACATCACGTACCGAGGGACATGATATGAGAACGTCGTGCTCTTAAAATGGTTTAGAATATGTTAAAAATAATAGTAAACTAGGACTAGTAAGGCTGTGTATCTATAGATGTGACTTTAAAAAAGGCATTTAATAAAAGAATTTATAAAACAACTGCTAAGAATTTGTATACTATATAAAAAAAAGTAATTATGAGTTTGTTTATTTGTTTATGTAGTGTTTATTACAGACAATCTTTAACCCTTTCGGGTCCGATTTTTTTTCAGTTTTTAGAAAAAATTACTTTTACGTTGATAACATTAACGCTAGCTATCCAAATAGATTAATTAGTGTTTAATGAATATTTCATTGTCTGGAAGATAATGAATGTTGTTGTTTTACGGTACTATTTAAGTAATATTCATATGACAATGGGCAAAATAAGAACTTTTGGAGATGTTTAGAAAATACTATATTACAATAAGATTTAACTTATACTGCAACTTTCTTATAATTTTTATGCTTTATTACACAGGATTCTTTCAGAAGTTAATTTTTATTTTAAATTTATAGAGTGAAATATAACTTTAATATAGAAGAATCGCAAACGCGTAAAGAGATAAAAGCAAATAATAATAATAATTATTATTATTATTACGAAATGCTTAAACATAAATGAAGTCATATAATTAATACATAGACATATACTAACATTACTACATGTAAATAGTAGTAAAAGTATTTCTTTAAATAGCTGTCACCGTTTGCAAGTTATTGAATTTTAAAATCCATCAGTCATTTTTGGGACACCCGGTAGTAGCAAAAGTATTTCTTAAAGCAAAATAATTCCCCATTAAAAGACATGTACTATTAATAGTACATCAGACCCGAAAGGGTTAATGATGAATTATTTAGATACTTTTTCTTAATATAACGTGCACAAAAGACTTTACAACAAAGACATATTAATGTGTAATATGGATAAAATTTATATGACGTTTCATTTTCGCTGTCGTAAAGATAACAAGAGTAGCTAACAATTTGATTAACACAGTTATATCTGATCCTCAACTGTCTACTAGATATTATGCAACCTTTAATTCAAATTTGACCTTCATAATTTATTAAGGTAATTTTCTCTAGTATAATTTCAAATTCACATTCGGTTGAATATATTGTACGAACATAAATGCATTTGTTTGACATATCTTATAAATTATAAACATACTATTCTGCGGAATTACTACTATAAAATAAATTAACATAGCTGTATAAATTTCTTTCATCTGTTTTTATCTATAGTCTATTTTCACTAGCCTATATTTCTATCTAGTCTATATATATATATTTTATCTAGTCAAACATGGGAGAGGGATGGGATATTCTTGTTAATTTAACAGGTTTATTAATCTAAAATTTTAATTATTATCATCAAATTTACAATTTTTAAACATATTAAAATGTTTCAATAAAAAAAAATAAAAAGTTTCAAGTTCTGAAAACTTCCATTTTATATTAGTGAACATAATTAGTAAAGTACATTTGAAAAAATTATCCTATCCCTCCCTATTCTCCCATACACGTATTATCAAAAATCATATATAGGCATTTTTTGCATTATTTCGTTTATATTTTTACATTTTCAAGTAATTCAAGTAAGATTGTGTAATTTCAAAACATTCACTTACAGGTATTCAGTCTCAGTTAGTAAATTGACTTTTACTGAAAACACATTTACTATGTTTATGATTCAGGTAATTATTGACTCTAAAACTTAAACATGATATAATAGAGTTTGGAGACAAAAAATTATGTCTGATATAAATTTTATGGATAAAATTGCTTAACCTAAAATATATTAAAAAAATATTTACTTATGCCAGGGGTGCAAAAATCTAGGCGCCAGAGGGTAGTCTCTCACCACTAAAATTTTAAAGTTTTTTTCGCTCAAAATTTAATAGCATTCTAGCAGGAATTTTACACGAAATATTAGACGAAGAAAAACGAAATAAATTTTGTGGTGAGAAACTGCCTGCTGGCGCTTAGATTTTTGCACCCCTGACGTATGCAACATTGGATTGAATATTTTTTAAAGAAATTAAAAATTACTGTAACTAGTTTCGAATTCACGTTATACTGAAAAAATGTTTCAAACAATAAACAAATATACAGTTGTTTCTTTTATGTTTTTATTTCTTTTTTTTTTTTTTTTCTAATTCACTACTTTCCATATTTTGTGGAAAAGTTAAATGTAAGGCAAGTGAATTTTAAAAGATAATAGTCATGCATAAATTTAAAAAGCCTTCGTGAACTAAATAAATATTAATATAAGAACTAAAATAACTAAATAAGTAAAAAATAAAAATAAAAACAAGGTCAATCTTTTCCTATGAAACATAAAATTAATATTTAACTCATATTCACAAGATACAACGTCTACAGGAATAGTATATTAAAATTAAATGTGACTTATTCTGACCTTACATACTCTATATTACAGAGTTCCACATTTATAACGAATGTTTCACGTTTTAATCTCCCAACTGGTGGCAGAGAGGTTTTGCTCTCGAAGCTGGCAGACGGGAAGTACTGGGTTCGTACCCAATCACGTCCACTGAGCTAACAGTTTGGAGTTTAGCGTGGTTTTCTTCGAACTTTAGATTTTAAATGCGGGTTAAGTTCCCTTAGAAAGACCACCACGGAGGGCAAACCCCCTAGGGTCTATATCCCTCGTGCAGATAATCGGTCGTCACACATAACATCAACAAACACATTTTAAATATCATATTTAATTAAACAATGAACAAATCATCATAGTTAAAACAAGTGGGTAAATGTGATCGCTGACCGCAAAGAGTATTTCATTTAATCTCTTTTTTCAAATCACTTTATCTATAATTAATAAATCAAAATCGTTAATTCATAATTATTAAACTGTTACATAAATGACAGCACCAGTATATTTAATTTTAGAATAATTAAAAAAATATCAGAATATCAAATTAAAAATATTCAAGTGAAATTATTTAAATAAAATTAAAAAATCCGGAATTTCTTAAATCTAGCAATTTCAAAAATTTAGTGAAGGCATAAATAAAAATTTACTTTTAAAGAAAATAATGTTTAAAACATATTTAAAATGCTGAAGTAATCTCGAAAAAACCCATATTATTTTTTTCACTTTCCAAGCACTCACTAGATGGCGCTAAAAATCCCGTAAAATGACTAAAAATAAGAAATTTATTTTATTTAAATCCATCGGACAGTTAAATGTAAAAAAACTGTAAATTTCAACTTCCGCCGACATGCTTCGAACCTGGGACCTTTATATGATAAATAATGCACTTTATCACAGGACTACGGAGGTCACAAAAAGGTTGTTGAAATCAAGATTGTGTTTTAAAATCGCAAAAATGGTGGTATGCCAATAAATTAATTTATGTAATTAAAATAACATAACTTTTTCAAAAAATTATGATTTCAGGATGTTAAAAAATTACTCTATTGAAAAAAACGTTTGATCCCGTTTGTCTGTAACTTAAATAGTTTCCAAGTACGAGTACTGTGACGGACAGACAGAGAAACGATAC
Organism: Maratus speculifer; assembly: GCA_964019185.1. Taxonomy (NCBI): domain Eukaryota; kingdom Metazoa; phylum Arthropoda; class Arachnida; order Araneae; family Salticidae; genus Maratus; species Maratus speculifer. The sequence goes on from OZ025299.1 coordinate 50,551,328, forward strand.
TATAGGGGTTTCGTGAGATGAACGAATCCCCAAACAGGAACATTCTTATATATCGCTACTTAGAATCATTGAAAATTGTTTTAAAAAAGTGGATTGATAAGAATGCCCCCCCCCCCCTTCCTTCCAATATGCGTTCATTTTTTTTTCTTTTTAAAGAGAGCGTTTAGTATAAGTTAGGACTGATATTTATTTCTTCTATAGTTTATTTTTGTTTCAAGATTGCTCGCAGATGTAACGCGAAATCTGCAACTTAGTAGGTTTATTTAACAAATTAAAAAATACACTTCAATTACGTCAATTTGATAAATATACTTCTTCGACATACATTCGTAGTTTTAATGTATGTTAATGTGTGAATAATAGTGTAAAACATGTAAAAACTGTCATAGTGTTACGAGTGCTTCATATTAACCCTCTATTTACCGACGTCACAGTGTGATATTTCGCTTAAAAAGCTGGCCAAAAGTCGGAATTTTAAATTTCTCATTTTATTGATCCTTTTCTGATTGGTACAAGAGGACTATCCTGTCCATATGATAGCGGATTCATTTCTTTCTGTAGGATCTCCAATCGTCTGGTATTTTACATGGAATTCATAGTTTTTGCATTTCTCATTTTACGCTTCTGATCTATGCATCACTTTGTCGAAAGTCTAAAACCCATTTTTAGTCGAACTTAAGAAACCTTTTAAGGTTTTTACTCTCTCTTACATAAGTATTTTTGTAAATACAGTACATCTTCATTATGATATTATAGTTTAAAACCATAGATTTTGGGGGGGGGGGGTTTAAATATTTTAGATAAAATTATAATTATAATAGGGAGTTAAACTGAGTTCAGTAAGAACTCTTGTATTTTCATAATATATAGGCCTTCTAATTAAAAAATATGAAATGAAATTTGCCCCCAATTGCCTCCCCCTTTTTAATAAGTAAAACAAAATTTCAAAAAAAAAAAAAGTTTCTGAAAAGCAGTTTTTTTTTAATTTTATAATATTTTAAATTTATTAACTGTTTACATTTAATATATGCTGTAGTTTTTTACTCCTTACTGGATACCCTTTGTTATGCAGATGACAAATTTGCAAATTGAAGGAGAATTATAGAATTTAAATAGAAATTAGAATAATTTTTTTATTAAATAATTGGATTTAAGGATTTTAGGAATAAAAGAATCAGTAGAAATATAAAAAATATATATGTGGGATGTAAGAAAGTATTGTAACACAGAAAAATTAAAATGTTAAAGTTTCTAAAAAAGAAACTTATTGAAATTGTGAAATGTTTATAAAATTAAAAACATTTACTATGTCAGAAAATAAAATTTTTTAAACATAGTTATATTCAAAAATGAACTTCTTCGAGATTCACTGAGCAATGTTTTCATGAAAACAATGAGGAATGACTGAAACGAAAGCTTTATTTTTCTATGTGGATTATGGAAAAAATCTGTAACCCACTAAAAGAGTTTTAAAATTGTATTGGCAAAAGTAAGAGATGTAAAACGGAACAATTAAAATCTGAAATAAGCCAATAACAATTGCAGTTCAACTGAGCAAAAGAGCTACAAGGTATGCAAATGTTTCAAAATTTACTAAAGACATTGCAGCCAGGCCAATAAGGACAGCAAAATATCGAAAAATTTTTAATTCTTTGTCTTAGACCTCAAACCTAAGTACATTGAAGTTATTACCAGCTGAATCTTTAGCTATGTTTGTTGCAGCAGATTTTACGTACAATCAATATAATATCACCCGAACATCTAATAAAAATATATGTCCTCGCTATATACTCCTTCAGAGAGCTAAAGAACAATGTTATCAAAAAGATAACTACTTTACTGAAAACATGGCGGAAGTAAAACTTCAAAATCTTTTAGATCAGTTTACTCAAATGCTGTGTAAATACATAGAAAATATTTTCACAACAGCAAGTGAAACAGAATTGATAAGTTTAGAACTCCTGTGCAAATGGAGTTGGGACAGTTGTCCACAACAAATATTTAAGCAAAAGTCTGAAAATTCCTTTTACTCAAACCTTTTCAAAAACTCTTTAGCTTCTTATAGATTTATTAGCAATAAAATGGATTTTGAAAAGTATTCTGGCAGAACCCTGTACCTTCATATCCACTCTTTTACTTTCTTATACGAATAAGATTTATTCATGTAGATAATGAAAAAATCCAGGAAGAAGTAAAATACATTGTGTTCATTAAATTTCGTGCTTGCTCTTCAGACGTACTCACAGCTTATGGTTTATTACAAGTACAATTCAGGTTTGTGCTGACTAGTGTCAATGCTAAAGTTTGCAATCAATTCATCGATGCGATGATGTATTTGCAAGCAATCATCAAAAAGATTTTAATAAGATAAAAATAATTAAAGACATTGATCCTGATTTTTTGAAATTCGGTTTTTCAATATACCATGTTAGAATCAGATTTTTTGAGTAAATTTCACATCTTGCTTGTGATAAAAAAGTTTTCAATAATAATAATAAAAATGGTAAGGAAGAAGTAATAATAAGAAAGACTGCCAGTAAAAGAAATAAAAAACGCATAGAAGATGAGTTTTAAATTGAGATGCAATACTGGTACGCATTGCAAAAGATTGCTTCGGAAACACCTCAAGAAAGTTTTTCTCAGACTGGGACACATCAACTTAAATTACAGTAATTGAGGTAAAATTAATGCACTATCTAAAAGCTAATCTAGAACTGTTATCTAGTGGTTATAAAATGGATACTAAAAAATCTGAAAAATTCGCGAATGATATATGAGGACCCCAGAAGCCAAGGGGTATAAGTGACAAAATTGAAAAAATTGAGTTAAGTACACAGGATATCTGGAAATATGCTTTTTTTCATTTCAGGTAAAGAAATATAGGTCATTTTCTGATTATTTGGGGAGTTATAGAGTTAAACCACTTTTTTCGAAAAACAAACAATATTGATTAATTATACATTTAAAGAAAATTGTACTCTATTTTTTTAACAGTTTTTGAAATGAGAGTTCAAATATTAGAATGCAACAAGCAGATGTTTCCTATTTCAATTTAGTCAATTGTTATTGATATTCCAATTTAACATCAATTATCTTTAAAATCAATTTACTCCAAATCGACATTTTGTCACTTGTACCCCTTGGCTTCTGGGCTCTTCATATCTAACTTTTATGTAAATCTTTAAGGTTGGTACCCTATGTCACCCGCATTACACAAAATTTTTAATCATGGAGCTACTATCACAGAACTTGTATTACATCCGACTAGCAGCTATCAGAGATAGCGGCTGAAGGCCACAAAATCCATTTTCGTTCATATAGTCAACATTTTTCAAGAAAAGAACTTACTCATAGACTCCAATGAAGATGTGCTTACTGGCTTACTTATTTTGTTTCCATCCTTAATTAAGCTGTAGTATGCGAAGAAAAAACTCCTCAAATCATAAAAAAATTTCTGCAGAGGCATTACAGTTCTTATTGCCAGAATCTAGTTTTCGAACGATTCTGAAGAGGATCGCTTAGAAGATTATGATCAAAAGAATGATGGTAAGTTGGACACTAATTTGTTGCACATATTTGCGTAAATTGTTCAAAAATGTTTTCGTTTTTAGCATAATAATAAATTTTACGTTTTCTTAAAGCACTGTATATGCTGTAGAAGGTACAAGATATTTTAAATAATTTTGGTCAGGTTTTTCAGCAAAATACTACACTGTGTGACGGTACTATAAGTACCATTAAAATTACTTATTATAAAATTCTTTTAATGCATAAACTGTTGCAACACTGTTTAGAATGAGTTAGATACATTACTTTATTTTGTTCCAAAAGCATTATTGGTTACACAAAACAAAAATATTTTTAAAGGATGATTTCTTTTTCCTTTGTATCTTTTCAGCTTTCTTGGCGCTAATGGAGGGGGATGGAGCTTTTTCCATTCGGAAATATTTCTATAGTTATATTGTAAGAACATCATATTTGTACATTTTATGAAATTCTACAAAATACTATGAAAAAAATTTAAAATAAAAGATTTGAGTGGAGTTATAAATATAGCACAAAATCCCTGTAATTTCAAATTTAATTAATCCTTCTAAATCCTTCTTTCATTCTAAAATCCTTCAAAAATTTATTAAATGATTAAATCCTTTAATTTAGTTTAAACAATTCTTATAAAATACTTTAGAATGTAAAATTTTCATGAATTCATAATTCGGTAGATAAAGGGTAAAAAAAAAATGAATTGAAATACATTACCACTTACTAAATAAACCTGAATTTCTGATCTACTCTTCCAACAAAAATTATACGGAGAGGCCTAAATATTACACTCTAAATCATATTAAAACAGTCAAAACAGATTAATTTTACCTTATTGAGGGGAGGGGGATAAATAAATGCTTATTCTACCTGCATACTTTTAATATTGTAGTAGCTGCAGCTATGACAAGACAATCTTTGTTCGAAAATTTGAAGAAAGGTTGAACCATAAGATGATAAAAAAAATTAGGTATGAACTGGTGAAAATTTCAACCATAAATTGGGGGGAAATGGTGCAGTTTACGGTTCAACATCTCACGAATTTATATTTCAACATATTTAACCAATTTATAGTTTAGTTAATTTATTTTTTTAAAAAAATTGCACCAAATTATTAAACAATGTTTTACCGTTTTATGGTTGCAGCAACTGCAGCACCAAGAAAGAGTTCAACCTAGCTCCAAATATTTAACAATGTACGAAAACTACCCTTTAATTTACGTGACCTTATATTTAAATAAAAATCTATTCAAAAAGTCATAGGATTATGGGGCTGCAGCCCTTCCACAGTGTACATGTTCAATTTTGTACGACTGTATATTTTCAAACAAAATTTATTCCAAAAATACTATAGGAACCCGTTATAGTGATTGCCAATTTAATTTTTGTCATTTAGATAAATTATATTTGAATTCTGATCAAAAATTTCTGAAGAAACGCTCTTCACCGAGTTGAAAAAATTCAAAAATTGATAGATGAAGCTTTTTTGGGTAGTGCAAGATTAATTTTTCAAGCGTACTCCTGGCCTACTTTATTCAATTTTTAATGTATAGCTGTGCAAAATCTGAATGCATAGTTGTTGTGTCACGTTTAAGGCAAGCTATGAAACTAAGTATAAAAAAAAGTTGGCAGTGAAGCTTAAACCAAGTCAGTGGCGTAATAAGGTGGGTGCTCAAGTGCTTGAATACTACTAATTTAAAAAAAAATTGTTCGTTTTATCTAACCAGAAAATTTTACGCTGTGAATCAAGGAGAAAAAGCCTTAACATTTTTCTAGATTTAAGCACCCACCCTGGTTATAAACCCACCCATTTTACGCCACTGCTAGTAACTTAAATGTAAACTTGCTGTAGTGCAAGTACAAGGTGGTGTATGCCATTTACGTTCTATTTATCAGGCAAAGCTATAATGTATACTCTCTAGCGTATACACTTTTTTTATTTTTAGAACGGCAATAGTATTGTTGACGTTGACAAGAATTAATCTTGCGCGCTTGATCTGCTTAGTTTAATGCAAGTATCTTGACTTGACAAATCAATCTTACAGATAGCAGGGTACAAACTTTTGACTGAAAAGTTATCTCAGATTATGAAATATAGCATTTATTACATTACAGTAGAACCCAACTAATTCGGACCCCGTTATTCCGGATCGGTCTGGTCGATTTTTTTTTAAGTTTGAGAAGCAATCGACAAATTTTCATAACATAAATTTATTTCATTCTCGTATTTCTAATAAAAATGTATTTTATGAAATCTTTTCGGAAGAATACTTAAAGCTATCTTATGTGTATGTTGAATTCAGACACTTTTCTCCGGGAGGGACTTCAGTGGCTCCGGGGGGATATTATGGAGTTCCAGGGGGGAAATTATACTTTTTGACCTTTGAAAACTCAAAATTTCAAATTTTCCGAGGGGGACATTTTATTGCTCTGGGGGGGGGAATGTCCCCCTCGAGCCACCCCCTGAATTCAACACTTATTTAAACGCTTTGATGTTATCTATCAAGGACCAGCCATGTGTCCTTTAAGTGTGGAAATTCCATTTTTCACAATTTACTATTTAATCCATTTAGAAATGTCATCAAAAGTTCACTGTACAATAAAGTTTTACTTAGAACATTGCGAGGAATCAAAGTAAAATAGTCCATGTAGATACGCTGACTGATAAGGATCGCTCTCTTATCTTTGACAGCCAGTCCGTAGTTCTCTCGAGGCTGTTTCCTTGTCTTTGTGACAAAACGCTTCTACAAATCACTTGCGGAAAATTGAAATAGTAGGGATAATAAACTAGAATGCAAAAGAAATTACAACTGAAAATTTTGTGAGCATATTAAAAAAAAAACGATGGTTGCTCAGATGTTGATAGCAGTGACATTAGAAATTAGTTGGAAGCTGAAAATACTGAAGTTTATGCCTCACTTACAGATGACGTAATAATAGCTTTGAGCGCATCTGAAGAAAATGAAAATGAAGATGCTACAGATGAAAATACCATTACCAATGATGATCAACCAAAAGTTATTAGCCATAATGAAGCAACGTCCCATTCATAACAACGAATAGTTTATTTTAAACATAATGTGGAGACTAAACCCAAAAAACTACTTATGCTGAAACGGACTTGTGACCATGCGGCCCGCAAAATTGTGAAAGCAGAAGATAAAAAACTTTATAGTTACAAAGTAAACATTTTTAATTTTTGTAAATATTGAATATGTTTAATATAAAGGTGATTTCCTGTTAGTATGTTTTATTTTATACCATTTGTTTTCATCTTCCGTATAATCCGGTTTTTCGATAACCCGGATTGGGTCTGGCCCCGATTAATCCGAATTATCGGGATTTTACTGTAATTTGTTTTTTGAAATGGTAATTCAGAACTTTGTCTACTGACTAAGTGTTATTAATAAGTTAAGAAAGTAACATTCAATTTAGAATTGACAAAACTGTGTTATATTTCTGTATCCTTCTTTAAGTTGGTGCTTTTGGTCTGTTTAACCTTTATGTGCTGAAAATTACCTTGGAGATGCAACAAATTCTCTTACATTGTTAAGCTGTTAATATAAGATGCACAGTTACAATTTCAAAAATGTCTCAAATATTGCTTTTCATCATTCAATTTTCCATTTACATCTAAATGGTTATTTTTTTATAAAGTTAATGAATTTGATAATTTCTTAAGTCCTTGGTTCTTATGCGTTATTTTTAGAAGAACAATCTACTTGCTTTAACAAGCAAAACAATAAAAGTTCAATTATTCTATGATAAAAAATTACTGAGTGTGAATACTTTGAATTTATGAAATTTTAGCGTTTTCAGGCACCAAAAAGGCGTTTAACAGACAAGAAAAAAAGAAAATTCACGGAATTCAAAGTCTATAAATTTTGATAGTACAAGAATGACATTTTTAATATCTTACTAGTTAGATCACTGAAAAAGATATTTTAAACATAAGTTATAGGACACGGGGATGCATAATACATTAAATTTCCCAAATAAAAAAAATAACTATTGGATTATTATAGGAGTTATTAAACAAGGGACACTATATTTTTCTGAACGTAGTGCCAGATTATCTAACGTGCCGGACCTTAGGATGCCGGAATAGAGGATGTTTACTGTATTACTCTGTACTTATAGCTTACATTCTTTTAGTACATAAATTTTTCTTTTCTTTTTTTAATCGGAATTTCGGTTAATCCAATTTTTTTGTAATAAGAACAGGCACCAGTCCTAATTAGTTCGGATTAGCGGGATTCTTCTGTATATATGTGTGTGTGTGTGAATATAGGTATGACCAATATATATATATATATATACACACACACAAAGAGAGAGAGAGAACACATACATACGTGTGTGCATACCCAAATATAAATCAATAGATTTGGGTCAATGTAAATGAACAGAATATATATATATCATATACCTGTATACCCACTATTCTACCTATTGCTACTATTGCACTATAGAAGATACAAAAATATACTACCTAAGCTAGAAAACTGCTTTTAGTGCACTTGCTTTACAGAAAAAAAACAGAGCGGTATTGAAACTGTGTGTTTCGTAATTAGAGTCACCATCCCTTTTTCATTAAATCTATAATAAATTCTTGGCATATAGGGAGTTTTCTCATATGCGGAGTAGACTTTTGGTATAAGATATACGAGATGGGAGCTTTAAAACGAAAAAGCACATTTCCTTGAATCTGTGAAGGTTTTAAAAGATATTTGAAGCTCCGAGTTCAAGACAATAGCCCTTTTTCTGGACGCCTTGACATATTTGCTACTGGCTTAACCTTCGAATGAGAAGTATTACTTTCAGAATAATTCCTACTTACGATGTGAAAAAGTCATAAATTCAAGACTAAGCATGGATTTAGGTCTTTGACCCATTTCAAAACTTACATTATGTATAGATCACAGAGCCTCAAACAGTCTATTTTCAGAGGTTATAAAAATACATTTATTATATAAATAACAGTTGAAGCATCTGAAATACTTTATTATACAGTGAATTTTATAAGTGAGAAAAGCATATAGAATGACTGAAACAACACCGATGAGTTTTTAAGAAATTTAATCTTTTAATCCCTTGAAGGGTGCTGGTTCACCTTTGGGTCATTTAATTTTAATACTTAAATTCCGTACTGATACCAGAATTTTGGAATGAAAAATTTCCTTTTATTAAGCTAATAAGAAAAATACTTTTACTTATTTTCAATTTTTTTTTTTTTTTTTTTTGTAAATTCTGATAACAATTAATCATTTCAACATTTTACGACTAGAAGTACTTTTTTCGTGAAAGGGTTAAATGAAGATATATACATAGCCATATACTACATAGACAAAGGTAAGGGAATTTTCGATTAGTTTAATATCTGGAGAATCTACACAAATTTTTCTTGAACTTTGGGTATGCAGGGTGAGTTCACAAAGGCTTTAAAATTTCATAAAAATAGACAAATAATCGAAATAAAAACTATTTGTAGGGTTAGCATCTATAGGTCTCGGGATTTTTTTTTTTTTTTTTTTTTTTTTTTTTTGAAGATAGAAAAAAAATCTTAAAAAATCGCTAATAGGCGGCGCCAACGTAGCGAAATCAAAGAAAAGATAAGCAAATATCGAAAAGTGTCTCTAAATCGCTTACTGTAGCTTTATGTGAAAGATGGAAGACGTTTGGAAGTCGTTTATGTAAAATGAGCACCTAGTCGCATTGATTCTATGGTTGAAGAATTCCTGATACGGGCTTTCGGGGGAAGTCAAAATCCTTAACAGGAATTGCAGGTTCCCATGGCCTTCTAAGTCTCCATATTTGATACCGGCAGACTTCTGTTTATAGGAATATTTGAAATTCCAGATCCGATCCTGTCTATTCAATCTGCCGCAACTGAAAGATGTGATCTGCAGATAGGTGTCGTCCAGAGACTTCTCATATAAGTAGAAGTAGACGCCACATTCCATTGTTCTTTCGGCCAGACATCTACTCCAACATCTTTCCACGCTTTAATCGCTAAAAGGGTGCCGTTGTTTGGTGGTGATCCCTTTATTAGCAACATTCAGATTTCACTCTCACAGTAAAATAAATGTAAGCATGGAAGCGGAGAAAGGTTTCGAGGAGATTTTGGCGAGAGAAAAACCGATTTGGCTCAGGCGTGCTAAATCTGCCCTCCTAGTCTAAGATCCGGCTGCAGAATCAGTGTACTCATCGAGTGTTTGCTGAAAACCAAATTTTTACACATATTTATGATTAGGAGAATTTATATCTACCAGGTTGCCTATCAAAATGTGGCCGCTAGTATTTTTAATTAAATTATTAATAATTCATAATCCGTAAGAAATTTCACTGACTTGTTTTTTCAATAAAATGTCGTCTACTTTACGGCAACATCTATAAAGACTCTGAAAAATCATGGTTGCCGTTGCGCACCTGGCCGCACCTCTTCGCAGCCAGGTATACACAGGTATGATTTTGTTACATTTATACACCCACAACGTACATTTATAATTTATATATCAAATTAAAGCTAATTTTTTTCTGTTTATTATTATATACGGTTGCCTAATTAAATCTGGCCGCAAATAAGGGTTGTGGAGTCTACTTATGAGAAGTCTGGTGTCGTCTACATGCATACCTGTTGCACTCCATCATTGCTGCATTTTATAACTCGCTTGCGATGAAATATCTTTTGTGATGGTGGTCATATGGACAGCATAGAGTTGTAATAAACGATTTGAAGAATTTTTTCTTTCGTTATTTATGCATTTTTTCTTTGACTTGGGCACGTCAGCGCCACCTATAGCGACTGTTTTAAGTAATTTTTTCTTGTGTTATAAAATTTCCCGTGTCCTATAGATGCCAATTCTGCAAATAGTTTTTTATTTCAGTTATTTTTCCAATTTTTCTGGACTTTTAAAGTTTTTACAGACTTTTTGCTCACCCGTTATGTAAAAGAACATACTTTTCAACGAATATTTATCCAAGAGTGCAATTAAGACAGTAAAATCAAATTGAATAAGAATAATATCTGCTATCAACCTGCATTATAAAAAGGTGAAAATAATGTGTAATTAAAAAATAAATAAATTCATAAGCCTTATACAACATATAAATTCTAATTCTGTAAGAATAGTGCGTGTATTGAAGATAAAACTATTTGTTAATATATGACAGTCAGGGCGTTTTCAGATAGCCAGATAGACGGCAGACAGACAAATCGAAATTGAACACTTTTCTAGTATGTTGCAAAAAGCTGAAGCGTGTAGTGTTTTTTTCAACTTAAAATTTAAAATATTTTAATTAACCCTTTCGGGACTGGTGTACTACTAATAGTACATGTCTTTTCGAGGAGTATTATTTTGTTTTAAGAAATATTGTTGCTATTCCTTACATGCTGTAATCTTAGTATATGTCTTTATAATCTTAGCCGTTTAGTAATAATAATAATTATTATTATTATTTGCTTAATTCTCTTTGCTTTGTTTGCGATTCTTTTATTTTAAAAGTATATTTCGCGCTTTAAATTTAAAATAAAAGTTACTTTTCTGAAACAATCATATGCAATAAAGCGCAAAAAATATGAGAAAGTTGTAATGCGAGTTAAATCTTATTATAATACAATATTTTCTTAACACCTCCAAAACGTCTTCCTTAGCCTATTGTCATATGAATATGAATTGAATAATGCGCAAAACAACAACATTCGTAATCTTTCAGACAATGAAATATTCCTTAAATATTAATTAATCGATTTGGAAAGCTAGTGTTAATGTTATTAACATAAGTGAATTTTTCTAAAAATTAAAAAAAAAAAAAATCGGACCTGAAAGGGTTAACTTGCATTTAATTACTTCACAAATCACCACATGATAATTAAATTTCTGAAAGAAAACTACCCTAAGAAACAGGTTTGTTTAATATCCGAGATATTTTTATCTCATTTATTCCACCTGTTACTAATCTTCGGTACTTCTAATATTCCCTAGCAAATGACGTCGAAAAGAGCTTTTGAAATCAACAAATTAAGCATCTTCTAACTCTGTTAGAGAATGACGTCAATAACGAGTTAAAAAAAACATACCTCAAAGTAAATTAATGCAATGGAAAAAATTCCATAATGCACAAAAAATATATTCGTGCAAGTTTTTATTGTTAGTGTCATAATAGCTTTCTTTTTTTAATAAAAGTATTGTTATAAAAATTTATAAAATGCTTGTGCAATATTTGGATGTACATTTGTGTAAATGTCAATAAATATGCATTATATTAAATTATTAAATACAAGTATTGTGCTTATATTTTTATTGAGTTGAAATGCAAGTTTATTTACAAGTATTGTGCCTTGTAAATGTATGATTATTTTCTAGATTTAAATATACATTTAATATATTTTAAATAGGGAACATGGAAGATTGGGTGCTGTTATTTCCACTTGTTCGAAAATCATCAAATGGTATGTTTCGTAATTTGCTTGTCATGTAAGACTGCTGTGTAAGTATTGTATGCAAGGACTATAATATGCATGTATGCTGTAAAAAGTATTTAAATATTAGAACAAGTATGCAACATGGGATATAAAAGACGTAACATGTATGTATATAAATATATATATAAAATATAAGAGATAAAAAACATTATAATGTCGATGCAGCTTAAAATGTAAAAAAAAAAGGTACTACTGTTATCCCTTCGACCAAAATACTATCGCCAAATTATAAGATCAAAATGCCAATAATGGATGATCGTGAATGTTAATTCAATAACATTCAACACGATACACTTGTTTAAAACGTCATTAAGTGATTTTTAATTCGACTTTTTATTTGTATTTTTTAAATATTCTACTAATTATTTGTTTTTTTATTATTTAAAATAAAAATTACGTTAATATGTATAATTTGGCTATTGGCGATTTGTATAATTTGGCGAAATGGGTCGACGGGATAACAGAGTAATACCAATATATATATATTACGCTTGTGAGAAAGTTATTTCTACTCTTGCTTCCTCCAACGCTCTACTTGAATGCGTACGTCTAGTCTTCGTAACTGAACCAGTGGACATGAATGATATTATTTTCTTATCAAAGTCTCTACGGGGTAATTCAATACTTAGCGTTCAAATTTCGTGGAGAGGAAGGGAATACATCAAGAAACCAATTTTACAGAGGAAAGTATATCTGCAAATGTATACATGCGTATGTAAAGGGCGCTGTGTGTACCGAACCTTCCATTAAAAATCAATCATTGTTTCGACTTTCCTAAAGCTATTATTACTGCTTCTCCTATATATACTTCTCATTTGGCCTTCCACGACTTTTAAAACCTTTAAAAACTCCAAAAATCGAAACGTCTTCATTATCGGATGCCCAGAAACTTCTCATTTAATTATCTTTCCAGATTCTTTTGACCTTTATTTATTTTTTTTAATTGGTCGTTTTTTACATTTTACTTTTTTGTTTTCAACTTCGTCGACGTTCTTTCTTCGTTGATGAATTTTTAAATTTTGATTTCATACCAGAATTCCTTAAAAATCTTTTTAATTGATATTTCTGCTGCAATTATCAACTATTTTGTACATTTTGCAGCATCTGCTGCACTCGTCCTTACCAATTTTGTTCGTTATTTCCATCCGAAACAATAAAGTACAACCGAAACAATAAGAATAATAAAGTTCTATCTGTGTTTTTGAAAATTCTATGCAACCAGAAAACAATCTTTTCAAAATATTCACCGTTCGAAACTTCTGTAGAATATTTTTACAGCTTAATAAACAAACCGTTTACTGCATAATTCTATCGATCTTTGTTTTTGAGAAATTTAATTTTGAAATCAGGGTCTTATTCGCTGGACACTCTGTATCTTAAACCTTTGTTAGCCATTTATATTGAACAAATTGTGCTTAAAACTCAAGGATAATTTTCTCTAAATACATATTTTTATTTTATTAAAGATATAGTTGAAAGCTTTTGAGCTCAGCAAAATTAACCTAGTAAAACTCACGATTTTTAGGTAGATTTCGTATGAAATACTACCTATTGCATTGTCTCCCATGTTGGAATTTCTGAAAAATTTTTGCGGATCTACACGAATCATGACTTTTAGACCCCAAAACCACCATCAGTAAAAAAGTTTATATATCTAACTATCTATCTATCTATCTATCTATCTATCTATCGGTGTATATCACTTTCTTCTAGACACGATAACTTCCATAAATTATGCTCAGATCTTCTTCAAACTTTTACATAAAATCAAGGAGCCTAAAATCTCGGTCGAGTTCGTTAATGGGCAAAATCGGACCAAGGGGGTGGAAATAGGGAGGGTTTTTGTGAAAACAGAAAAAACGCGATAACTTCTTAATTAAAATAGATATCGAATCAGTTTAAAGTTTATATTACTTCTAAGAAATGGGCAAAAAGTTTATGCATGACAGATTTTTGATAAAGTTAAAAATGGGCTCAAGGGGCGAAAAAAACATGGTTTTTGGGAGAAAAAAATTCATAACTTCGTCAATTCTCAAGATATTAAATCCCACTAAATTTTATATAAATGTACTCAATATTATCTAAAACTTTTGTATTTACAAGTTTTTGATAGGGCCAATTTTTACCGAGGAGAAAAATTAAAAACGAAAAGAAAAAGGGGGGAGGAAAAAGAAAAAAACCCATAACTTACTCAATTCTTAAGCAATCAAATCTAATTAAATTTATTTTACATCTTCACAATAAGATCTACAACTTTTATATTGACAAGTTTTTCATAGAACCCATTCTTAGCAAAAATAAATTAAACAAAAATAGGAGTTGGAGTAAAAACCTTAAATCCAAACTGCTTATATTCTGACTCATTTTAAAATTCATTTTTGATTTTAAACGCATCCAAATGACAGATCCTCTTATTTAGGAGCTATATAATGCGACGTTTTGGCCAATTTTTTGATAAAGGCAGAATATATTTTTAAAAAGGCTGCCAAAAAAGGTATTTTGAACAGATTTCCCGAAATTATCGTCATTAAAAATTGATTAAGTATAACAAATTGCGTTTTTTCTGAGTCATTTTTAAATTCATTTTTGTTCTCAAACCCATCCAATTTACAGGTCCTATTATTTAGGAACTATATAATGCGACGTATTGGCCAGTTTTTTGATAAAGGCAGAATATATTTTTTAAAAAGCTGCCAAATAGGGTATTTTGAACAGAATTTCACGAAAATATCATGATTGAAATTTGAGGAAATTAAAAAAAATTGCGTTTTTACCGAGTCATTTTTAAATCTTTTTTTGTTCTCAAACGCATCCAATTTACAGGTTCTCTTACTTAGGAACTATATTATGTGACGGAGTGGCCAGTTTTTTGATAAAGGCAGAATATATTTCAAAAAAAGGCTGCCAAAATGAGCACTTCGCACAAAATTTCCCAAAGCGACCATGATTAATGAACTGTGGGTATTCAAATAACAAATTGTTTATTTTATGACTCATTTTTAAATCCAATTTTGCTCTGAAACGCATTCAAATGACAGTTTTTTGTTACTTAGGAACTATATAATGTGCGTATTCTTTGATTTTTTGATAAAGGGTGAATATACATATTTTTAAAAGCTGTCAAAGTAAGCACTTCGCAAAAAAATTTCCCAAAGCGATCATGATAAAAGAATTGTGGTTGTATTCAAATAACAATTTTTTTATTTTATGACTCATTTTTAAATTCAATTTTGCTCTCAAACGCATTCAATTGACAGTTTTTCGTTATTTAGGAACTGTGTAATGTGCCGTATTGGTCAGATTTTTGATAAAGGCTAAATATATATTTTAAAAAATCTGTCAAAGTGGGCACTTCGTACAAAATTTCTCAAAGCAATCTTGATTAAAGAATTGTGGATGTATTAAAATAATAAATTGGTTATTTTATTACTCATTTTTAAATTCAATTTTGCTGTCAAACGAATTTAATTAACAGTTTTTTGTTATTTAAAACTATATAATGAGCATATTGGTCAATTTTTTTAATAAAGTAAGAATATAATTCAAAATATGTTGCCAAAATGGGCATTTGAGTAGAATTTCGTTTAAGAGGATTTCGATAAAACCAGTTCTTACAGAAAAATGAAATTAAAAAATTTTTAAAAGTGGTTGAATAAAGTAGTTAAACTGGGTTTATCTCTAATCATTTAATTTTTTTTTTTTTTTTTTTTTTTTTTTTGAGATGAAAACTTTTCGAAATCTACCTCCGCCTATAGGCCATGCCGAAAGGGATTTTTTTTTATTATTATTATTGGATTTAAGGCGCAACACTAGGCACAGAAAAAGACCCGAATGATAATGTAAATCTATGGGAGCGTTCGTTTCAAATATTTCGCCCAAATTTTTATATTTTTACATGATTTTTTTGCACAAGATAGCTGAGGACTATCCACAACCGGCCTAGTTTTCACTTTTTCAGTTTTGGTTCAGATTTTTTTTTTAAATTACTTTAACTTTCAAAACCGGTTTAAACCAGTTCTGAAATTGAAACTATCGTAATATAAAAAAATATATAAGCAAAATCGAAAGAGTAAAAACTAGGCCGGTTGTGGATCGTCCTCAGCTATCTTATGCAAAAAAAAAAAAAAAAAAAAAAAAAAAAAAAAAAAAAATCATGTAAAAATATTAAAATTTGAGCGAGATATTTGGAAAGAACTCTCCCATAGATCTTACATTATCATCCGTGTATTTTTCTGTGCTTAGTGTGGGGCCTTAAACAAAATTTATTATTTCTGTTGAAAGAGATTTATTTGAGTGATAATTTAGTTTCCAATAATAAGTATGAAGAACAAGCTTATTACAATGTGGAACCGAAAGTTTTCCAATAACTGTCGTTTGAATTATTTTGAATAATATACGTGCTTGTGAAGCAGAGAAAATTTTAATGAATTTATAGACAGATTAAAAGAATAGATTGCGCAGAATAATGTAACCAATAAAAATAAGTATCTAACATTTAAAATGTTCTTTAAAATCTCATCTCAAGTCATGGCTTGAAAATATAAAGCGGTTTTTAGCATTTAAATAAGATAAAACATATAACCAGGTTATAAAAAGCTTAAAGAAGTATGGAACATGGGAATAATTTTTGAGTTATCTACTGAAAAATATGTTTTTTCAATGAGTATTTCAGTATTTGTGAATGTATATATACACACAGGGTGTTTCAAAAATGACCGGTATATTTGAAAAATCAATAAAAAATAAAATATAGAAATACTCCGTTTGTTGCAATATGCTTGTTACAACAGTAGATTTTCACAGACAAACTTTCGAAATTAGTTACAATTTTCAACAACAGATGGCGCTGCAGGCGATTTGAAAGATATAGAAAAAAACGCAGTCTGTGAGTTCGCCATTCTGTAAGTTGTCTATCTGCTGTAAGCGTGTGCTGTTCACAGATTGCAAGTTTGCTCTGAAAAAATGGTTTAATCCTTAGAACAGAGGACTTTTGACTTGAAAGACCAGGTGTACCGCCACAATCCAGAAACAATTGGACAACTGAAGTGGTACATCTCGTCTGCATGTGAAGTCATCCCGCCTGACACGTTTACAAAGGTTTCTGGTAATTTCGTTCAGAGACTACGACATATTATTGCTGCACATGATGGATATGTGGAAAATATCGTACTTTTGATTTTCCAGACTGCAGTGCCATCTGTTGTTGAAAAGTGTAACTAATTTCGAAAGCTTGTTGCCTGAAAATTTACTGTTGTCCCAAGCATATTAAAACAAACGGTGTATTTCAATCGCTGCCCATTTAGTTGTTATTGATTTTTCAAATATACCGGCCATTTTTGAAACACCCTGTATATATATTAGGGATGGGCATTATTTATCGAATTAGGATAAATAACAGTGTTACTACGCTGGAACCTAATATTGCACTACTATGTTACTGAAAAGTCCCTGTTAAATAAATAACACATGGTTCTTAATGACAGCATCTTCCTTCACTTGTTTTAATCAAGACTTCATTTATTTTTTGTACCTCTAAAATAAGAATATTATTCATTAAAAACGTCCTTAATCGTTTCTTTTGAGACGTTTGCCCAACAATGTTGAATTCAGACACTTTTCTCGGGAGGGATTTCTGTGCTCTGGAAGAGGAACAGAGGAACATAATAGAGTTCCGGGAGGTGGGGGAGAAGCATTGCTTTTTCTGACCATTGAAAACCCAAAATCTCAAATCTTCCGAGGAAACATCTCATTGCTCACCGGCGATCCCCCCCCCCCCCGGACCATCCTCTGAATTCCACACTAGCACTCAGCATGACCCTATCTTCATCCTTAGTATGACCTGCTCTCTTAGGTATGTGATTCAATGCCTTGATAATTCAATTCTCAATTTTAGTTGGAAAGTTTAAAGTTTAAAGTTTTAGTTCGTTAGTTTTAAAATAGATTATTTTTAAAACTAACGAAACAGTATTTTGTCACATTCAAATAAAACGCTTGAATCAATGCATTTTTAATTAATTAGCGACTACATTAATGCTTCAGATTGATTTGAATCCAAAGCAACAATTTTAAACCAACCCATGCGCGTAGCCAAGGGGGCCCTGGGTGCCCAGACACCCCCCCACCCCCGCTTGCGCAGACCCATTCACAGTTATGTAAAAAAAATTGCGTCCCCCCTTATTAAAACACCCTTAAAAACCCTTATTAAAAATATCACACAATTATACATTATTAGATAAAAACCTGTATAAAACGGAATTTAAAACTGTTTTAAAGGCTTCCGTTTTAGAAGGTTTTTCTATATAAGGTATTGTTTGTATCCTGCATGCTCAGGTTAAAAATTCTGGGCACCCACCCGTTCAAAAGGCTGGTTACGCCTATGCAACCACAGTAGAGATAATTTCTTAATATTCGCTAATTCAATATCTGTTAGATTTTCCACCAGTTTTTCAATAAATGTAGTTCTTTTCGGTTAGATTTTCCATCAGTTTTTCAATAAATGTAGTTCTTTTCTGTTAGATTTTCCATCAGTTTTTCAATAAATGTAGTTCTTTACATTACAAAAGAATATTTTATCGCTTCGTAATTATTGCTTATTTTCAAACGTTTTGTTACAAATTATTTGACAAGCTTGAAAAGTGCTGAGTAATACACATTAACTGAGGATAATTTTGTTTTCGTTAACGACTTTTGATTTAAAGTTTCGTTTCCTGCTTTTCGAAAGGAAAAAGGAGTGGTTTTTTATTCGCGGTTGATGATACGCAGAGGATGAATAAAAAATGATTGCGTCGCTTTTTATTAAATATCAGAAAGATTGAATTAAAGATTTGCGGATTTGATTTCTAAAGGGCTCTTCTGGGGGGAGGGGGGTCCAGCCCCCAAACGTACACCTTAAAATTTTGCTCATTTAGTTCTCGATCATTTTTAACTTAAAAGTTTAAGCTACATGGCACCCCCCCCTTTCGGTGACTCACCTAGTTATGTTCATTTCTTCACTTCATTTCAATCTTTAAAAGGCTACAACTTTACTTCTATGGGAGCTACAGCGGAGAGAAAAATTCTAGCAAAGCTAACTTTTCCTCGCCGTTCTTTTTGCTATTTCAATTTTACGGTTTTTCTCTATAGGACCATATGGGGGGAGCAGGGGAGGGCGTTTCTCATTTTTTGATGTAATATGTCTATCGAAAGCTTATGCTTCATGCGTTACAAATCTAGCATAAAAATTTTCTCCCGTTATTCTGGGTCACCTTACGGACCCATAATGGGTTAAAATTTAAATTTCTCAAACTTCTTCGAGGTTTTTTGCCAAATCGGTAACTGAAAAAAATTGTGCCAATATGATGTGTGTATGACATCTGTGCCATATAAATATTATTCTCTTATTCTTTTATAAATATTATTCTTTTTTATTGAATTTTTTATGTAAAATAATATGCATTAGTTTTTATGTACAATTGTGCATTAAATTAAAATTGTAATGTAATTTTTGTAGTAGTACTTTATAATAATGAATAAAAAGAAAACACTATTTAAAAGTATTTCCTGCACAATAAAATGTTTCCTGACGATTAAAAAAAATATGTCCTGACAATTCAAAAAATACAAACGTAATTGTCCAAGTTTTCACTTCTGTGGGCACTCCCAAAATGTCTCTTTTTTTTCTGGGGGGGGGGGGGGGTGAAAATTCTACGGAAATAAGTCTTATTTTTTATTTATGTATGGATCCACATAGGAAAGCATGAGCTAGTGAACTTTGAAACCGTTTTAATACAACTCATATTCAAAATATTAAAATAATTGAGAAAAAATTATTAATAAAATTATTTTTAATTTAATCTTTTTTGATGTTAAGTAAATGCAATTAAATTTCTTATAAATTGAATCTGGAATGTTTAGATAAGATTTTAATATTTACAAAATATAAAATACAGTACAATATATTAGGTTTACAGCTTTCTGAAAGACATAAAAATAGTAGGATAAAATTTAGATGAGTTCAAAGTATTAGAATATTTCATTCTACGCAACAATATTACCTTATTAATATGAAGTAAATGGTAGTTAATATTTTGTAGCACCCTCTTTTGCTTTCATAACAGCGTAAAATCGATCTTGCATACTATAGATATTTGCTATTAAGAAACTAGACGAAAAAACTGAGTCTGGAAAAAATTTCATTCTCTACCATCTGTCCTATCTCACAAGTTTCTCTGTCCTATCAGTTAATATTTGTTTTATGTTTTGCAGCCGCTCTGGTAGTGGCAGCACGCGTTGACTTGCTGTAAAAAAATTCATATGCATTTCATCTCAGATTTTAAAACATCAACAGCGCTGATTGAGAAAACGCGGTATATGGAGGGTAGAATTTTGAAAAATTCGTTTTCCTCTGTATGTTAAAGAAAGTTTTCATAATATGTTTTCTTGTACTTTCTAATTTTTCTTTTTTTTCGTATTTCCTATAGGATACATTATTTTATATTAAAAAATATATGTGCCTATAGATTTTTTCTTAAATGTTGTAGCCCCACCAGTGGCCGAGAGATTCTGCCCTCAAAACTGGTAGACGGTAGGTGCTGGATTAGAGCAGAACCCAATCGCGGTCGTTAGCCTAATCATTCAGATTTTTCCGTGGTTTTCTTGGACCTTTGGCTTTCCTTGCGTAAATACGGGTTGGATTCCCTTAAAAAGACCCCCCCCCCACGGAGGGCACGCCCTTAGGGCCCATATCCCATGTGTTGTCTGTTTGGAAGCATATTTAGCAATTGTTTATAAATTGTTTATTGTACCTGTTGCAAAAATAACAGGATGTTGGAACCTGTTATCAGCGCTACTGTGGAATAATGTAACCTGTTAACCAAAAATAACCAAATTTCCCATCTCTAATATATATATATATATGTTATTGAACGTGAGAAATATATTTTAGACGTTTGAGTTTTGCAAAATAACTTCTTTGAAACTCATCCTATCAAAAAAAAATTTTCAGAAGCTTTAACTCATTATCTACCGAATTATGAATTCATGAAAATTTTATATTCAAAAGCATTTTATGTAAATTGTTTAAACTAAGTTAAAAGATTTACATAATCATTTAATTAATATTTTGAAGGATTTTAGCAGGATTGAAGGATTTAGAAGGAATACTTAAATTTGAATTTACAAGGATTTTGTACAACATTTATAGCTCCAATCTTTTAAATTGTTTTCTTAGTATTTTTTTGAATTATAAAATGTACAAATATGATGTTTTTACAATATAAATATAGAAATAATACCGAATTGAAAAATCACATTCCCACTCCCTCAGCGCCATGAAAAATGAAAAGATACAAAGGCAAAAGAAATCATCCTTTTAAAAATATTTTTCTTTCATGTAACCAATAATGCTTTTGGAACAAAATAAAGTAATGTATCTGTAACACATTCTAAACAGTATTACAACTAATCGACGTGTTAAGATAATTTTATAATAAGTTATTTTAATGGTACTTAAAAGTACCGTCGGTAGATAAAGGGTTAAATAATGCTTTCTGTTTCTATCAAACCTGTTTCATTTAAGTAATTATTAAGTTTGAAACCCTGAGTGCTGAGAACGGGTTTAGAATACTCTTAGATAGTGTACCACAAAAACGATATCTTCTAATGAGACATAAAATATGGGATTGTAAAAATATGGAATAAAGTACTTGTTGATTAATAAAAATATTCGCTGCATAAAAGTGTAGAGTATGCGGGAATATACTACATATTTATAATAGTATATGATACATACGTTTGTGTGTCTGTGTACTTATTATACTTCGAAATATGTAGCTATATGGTTTTCTTTGTTTAGTTCATGAAATATATTTTTCATTAACATTTTTTAAAAAGTTTTTGAGATGAGTAATGTTGCCAAAGATTTTGTGCAAATCTAACTAGTAAAACGATCTGAAACAGTATAACTTTTATCTTGGAATTATAGTACCTAATATAAACGTGAAAAAAAAAATCTTTAGCAATAGAATTACGGTGAGCAGTCTATTTGACCTTTTACCAAATGAATTTACACCGATTCGAATTAGATTTTTTTTAATGAAATTTGTTTTGGTGATACAATCGAAAAAAAGTTTAAATAAATAATTTAAACTACTCTAAAGAAAAATGCCGGTGTTAACTATCTTCATAAAACTTAAGTAATATTTCCCGTAATTCTAACGTTAAACAAGGAATAACTTTACATAAAACGTGCATTAAATCAATTTGTACTTTTAGGATTCTGCACTTAAGAAATAAAAACGATGCCATTAAAAAATCACACTTGTATGTCTATCCATTTATCACAAGCGTTTTTCTCGCTTTGTTTGTTTGTTTGTGTTTATGTCGGTCAATTATTTATTCTATGGGATATAGGCCCTATGGGGTGGCATGCCCTCCGTGGGGGTCTTTCTAAGGGAATCTAACCCGTATTTACGCAAGGTTCGAAGAAAACCACGGAAAACTCCGAACGGCTAGGCCGACGGTCGCGATTGGGTTCGAACCCAGCACCTACAGTCTACCAGTTTGGAGGTCAGAACCTCGCTTCCTCTGGTGGGGCACGCATTTTTCTCGCAACATTGAAAATTTAAACTTGCCTGTTTAATATGACTGTTAACTGTCATATTATAGATTTTCAGTTACCTACAAATACTTTTATGAAAAATTTAGATAGACTAATAAACTCACTTGAAAATATTTATATATATATGGATAGTGTTGGGTATCATTCGAAAGATCTCGTAAGATCGAGCACAAATGTATATTTTTTTCAAATTTTGGGCAATATATATTCAGATATATAAACACAAATGTGCTGCAAAAATATCCCCCACCCACCGAATATACTGAAACTAAAATTCTGAAAAAATAGTGGTAGTAAGAGATTATTTAGACTTTACAATCTATCGCGCTTATCCATACATGATATAGTTTTTGAGAACTTATTTTTCTGTTACAAACAAACCTAAATTTGCGGAATCTCAGCGGGAAGATGGGTTGTGCTGGAGGTACCGATTGACGTAGAATCATCCAAGTATTGTTGATAAGGATTTTCAAAGAAATTGTTGAGAATTAGCCGAGATATTAATTAAAAACTTATTTATGTAACAGGAGCATGGATCATGCTGGTGTTACAACTTTGCAACCTTCTTTTGAAATGCCCTTGGCACTTTCTGCGAAGATTTTGTTGTAGGAGTCTTATGTGCGCGAGTAAAACTCTCACTTGGCCGATTATTTACGTTTTATGATTCATTCACGTATTCACTGTTGCATAATCAGTGTTAATCGAATCAACTTGAATCTAGGTTCCAATTCTTCATAGCTTTCCAAATAAGTTTACACTGTATAAGTAGTATACAGTTTTAACTGTATAAGCAGAAATTTCAAATTTTGTGTGTACTTACAGCTGAATACCTCGTGTCACACGATAAATCATAAAATTTTTTAAAAGACTATTTTAATTAAATTATTTTTCCAATGTCATGCGTTCATTTTCGATACTTAAATTTCAAAAGAGAACCTTAATTTCAACGTCTTGCATGTAAATACCATGACTAGGAGGTAAAGCATCTTTCCATTAAGCAGGAGGTTCTTGGTTCGACACCCAATGCTGGAAATAGCAATTTTTATCCTAGGATGGCTTTATGAAGAAGAAATTTCGTATTTTTGGCCAGTTTAGAAGTTTATATTACTAGGTTTCGTTCATCTCACATTCATAGTACTATTTGAAATTCAATTTTCTTCTATTTTAAAACTTTGGCGATTTATTAATGATTTAACATTTTAAAATTTCATTAAAAAAATTTCATTCTCAGAAATTTTAAATTTTATTTATTTCTCCGCTAAATTTTTTAATTTAAGATTTTCAAAAAAAATTTGGATTTTATTTAAAAAATTTGATTTGAACATTATTAATTTTATTAAAATAAATAACTTCCATTTATAATTGTTTTTAGGTTAAATTTGTTGAAGCTACCATCTATGTAAGAATTTAATAATTATAAATTAACAATTTAGCTTTATTAATTAATGGATAAGTTGTTTTTTAAAAAAATTAAACGCAACCCTCTGTGCAATCTGTGATCATACTTACCCACTTTTTTATTCTCTTTTTTAGTCATAGATATAAAATAATTATGATGATTATAATTAGATTATAATAATGATTATAATTTTATTTCGTAAGATATTATCTACATTCTCAAGTTATCTTTATTTATTCATAATTTTAACAAGTTAGAAACTGCACGAGAATCGTAGCAAATGAGGTGCGTTCGTACTATAACGATGTTTCAAAAATATTAAGATCTTGCTATTATAGTATACAGTATTTCGAACATAATATAGTGGTCGAAATCTTTTGTGTATTCCTGTAATTACTATCTACTTTCTATTATACAGGAAGTAACTTGTGTTAAACCTCAGCAATGTATATCAATTTCATAAAATATGATATAGTTTAATATAATTAAAACGCACCCCAAACAATGTTTAATTGCATACCATTATGTAGTGGAATACTTTTGTGTGGCCCTGTAAATTAATAACAAATATTCTTCGCATCACAGATTGTACAGAATGTATATTTTAGTATATGCTTCATAAATTCATTCCAATTCTATAATATTCGAAAGAGTGTGACATCATTAAAATGTACTTGAAACTATTTATTCCTATTAACAGTAATATAAAGTAATGGAATACTTTTGGCTGTCGCTGTAATTAAACTATACATCCGATTTTCATAAAATTTGATAAGTCTCGACAAAATTATGCAGCAATTATATTTTTAAATCTCAGACGATTCGGTTGGGTAGTTTTTTGCTCTGTTATACGCGGACAGACAGACTGAACGATGGGTATAGGTGCTACGTATTTGTATAATTACGAACGCACCTAAAAATATTCTTATCTTGGTGTAATAGTATACTGTATTTCGGATACCGTATAGTATCCGAAATCTTTTGTGTGTCCCTGTAAATACTATCTCTTTCTATTATGCAGGAAATAACTTGCAGTAATCCTCAGCAACGTACATTAATTTCATAAAATATTAAATAGTTTAATACAATTAAAACGCGAGCCAAACAATGTTCTCCCTATGCCATTATGTAATGGAATATTTTTGTGTGGCCCTGTAAATCAATAACAAATATTTTTTACACCGCAGATTGTACAGAATGTACATTGTAGCATATATTTCATAGGTGCATATCAATTTTGTAAAGTTCGAAGGAGTGTAACACCATTAAAATGCACATGAAACATTTTTCCCCGTTGACCGTAATGTAACGGAATACTTTTGATTGTCCCTGTAATTGAACTATGCATCCGACTTTCATAAAATTTGAAATAACTAGACAAAATTATGTAATAATGATATATTTTAAATTTCAAACGTTTCAGTTGGGTAGTTTATGCATTGTTATATGCAGACAGACGGACGGACTGAGCGACAACTATAGGTGGTACGCCTTTACAAAATTACGAACGCATCTAAAAAAATATTATTACGTGTTTGAGATAAAAGGAATAAAAATAATCCGTGATCCATTTATTTACAAACACAAATAATTTTTTGCTACAACTTAAATATTATGTGTTTCATTTCTTCTGTTTTTAAGGGTGTTTCTCAACTGCTCCGCTCAACAAGCGGAAAACGTTTTGACACATTAACGAATTCATTTTTCGACGGAGAAGATATGAAATTGGAATGCCTGACTATTGAAGCGATTTCGAATCGAACTGAATTTTCCATTTTATGATAATTAAATTACCTATCCAGTTCTAAACAATTTCGATCACGGGGTCACCTGTTTTTCTGCTTTCGTCGGGAATTGTGCTCTAAAACGTCATCTTTGAAGGATTGTTTTAGAAAATCTATTGCGTTTTTTAAAAAAAACAAAAAATTGAGTGCAATTAGACAGTTTCTGAATAACAACACCTGCTATTTTCATGCATTTCCGAACAAAATAAATTAAAGCATGTGTCACAAAGTTGCCCTTTTTGATTTAAGAACACCCTTAACTATCAACGTATCATTATACACAGAAATTATATAGGTGAAATTACAGATAATCTGAATATGCGATTAAATCCATTGGACTCTACAGCATCTCATTTACAGTGACAGTTAAAGCTATAATTGCAACTTTAATGACAATTCAATAAATATTCATGCTTGCTACTTAGTACTCCTATGTAAATTAGATTAAGTAATTATGCAGTAATGTAATTTGATGGCGAGAAATAAATTTCTAGGTATTCTACCATTTATTAGGTGAGTTCCTAATTATGTGAATGTGTAGCACCTATAGTCCTCGTTCAGTCCGTCCGTCTGTCCGCATATAACTGAGCAAGAACTACCCGACTGAATCATTTGAAACTTAAAATATATAATTGTTCTATAATTTTCTCGTATCATTTAAAATTTTATGAAAATCAGATTCATAGTTTAATAACAGGGACAATCAAAGGTATTTCGTTGCATTACGGCCAATGGGAAAAAATAGTTTCAAGTGCATTTTAATGGTGTTTCACTCTTTCGAGCATAATGAAATTGATATGCATCTATGAAATATATACTATTATGTACATTCTGTACAATCTGTGTACTTTGAATATTTTTTATTCATTTATAGGGCCACACAAAAGTATTCCATTACTTTATGGTACAGGGGTACATTGTATGGGGCATGTTTTAATTGTAATAAATAATTTAACATTTTATGAAATTGGTATACGTTACTGAGGATTACTACAAGTTACCAATATACCTTTACAAAAACGTTTCTACAATTTTGGCCACAACTGTTTCGGAGATACCGTAAATACTGTTACTGATGACCGTACCTTTAACGTAGATATATCAGAGATATAATAATTAAAAAATTGTGCATGCCTTTTCCCAAACTTCAATAAGAAAAAAGATTTTCAGCTGTTTTATAATATATTAAAATTTCGCTAAAATTACAGCCACAAAAAACTAAAAGATAGCACGATTTTTAATGCCAGAATATGATGAAGAGAAACATTTTTCCCCAATTAATAAAATTTACTGAGTTTTTTTTTACATTGGAATGACCATTTTAATGATTTAAAAGCAACAACAATAAAATTGAAGAAAATTACAATTTTCATTTCAAAATTAATTTAACAGGATAAAAAAGAAACACGTCCAATTATCGAACATCTTAAAAGTCGTTAAAAATTCTATTACTTCAGAATTTTAAATTGGAGTTTAATAAAAGCTAACGTAAGAGTTAATCAAAATTATTCTTTTTGAACAAGGAATAATTTCTGAATTTTTTAGATTATATAGACCTAATTAAATATTTAATTAAAATAAGTAAAATTTTTATATAAATAAGAAAGTAATATTAGAAGAAAATAATGAAAGTAAGAATATTTGTTGATAATTTACAAATGTTGCATTTGTTAAAATTTTTTATTAATTCAATTAAAAAAAACCTTTGATTTACAAGGAAGACTATAAAGCTGCGTTTCTATAAGTCTATATATTAATCTTATTTTTTAGTAGATAACTAGTGCATAGCTGCCAACTTGTACGAATTTTTTCTACCACAAAAATTTAACAGAAAATTTTACTTAAAACAATCGACGAAATCTGAAAATTTTCATTTATGAAACAAGGTAAAAATTGCTATTTAATTTTAATGGTAGGAAAAATCCGTACAGGTTTGCAGCTATGCTAATGTAAAATTTTGAAATTAAATAGCAAAATTTTAACCTTTTATTTCGCACATAAGATCTACCATAGACAATACTGAGGTTCTTGAAGATACCATATTCAGGATAACCAATATGAAGAGTATGGTTCAAATTATCCAGTAAACAGTTATTACCCTAGAACAAGATATCCTCCGGATGTCAAAATATCACATATATGGGTGATTCTACGATAAGAGGTAATTTGTACGGCAATCCGTTTAAAACAGATTTTTTATTCTATATGTAACTATTTTTTGCAATGAATCGCATCATCTTAATATACTTTATTAAATAACATCACGATTGAATACCTAATTAAAACACATGTTTCTGAAATTTCTTACAAAGTCAAATAGTCTCTCCCCTGGCATGTCCCCTTGCCGGTTTCAATTTAACTTTCAAACAATACATATATTTTTTCTATCAGATGCTTAACTAAAGTATGTTTAATTGGAATTTAAGTAATAATACTTACGTATTATAAAACAAAATAATTTTGTTAATTTCAAATAATTTTTAAAATTAACTTTTGTCCCTCTTTTTTTTGTGTATCTACCCTGTCAAATTTCGTTCCGCTGAAACAAATATAAATTCAAGGATGGCTATATCGGAAGTAGCACTTAAGGACATCTATCGGCTTGAAGTTAGCCATTTAAGCGTCGCCAATTTTAGTTGTTGCGACGCGACCGTGCGGTGGTTTCGCACGGTGGTCGTGCATCTCCCCTGGTAAGTCATAAAACTTATAATATTAAATTAATTAAATTGTATTTACTGCCCTAATTAAACAATACGGTAATAATTAAAGTGAAATACACAATTAACCCAAAAACTAATTCAGTCAGTTAAAAAATTTGAATTTACATGAAAATGTCTCTCCCCCAGTGGCGTAGCTACGGGGGGGCAAGGGGGGCGCCCGCCCCGGGCGCCGATGCTAAGGGGCGCCAAATTGAGAGAGGTTTAAACCGAAATTATATTACATATTTTAACAATAAACAAAGATTGTTGTCTTTTAATTTTTTTATGTGTGTTAATGTATTCTTTAGTAAAAATTTTGCAACATCCAATTAATGAGAAAGGAAAAATTTATGTAAATATTTCTAGGGATAGCTCAACATAATCGGTAACGAAGATAATTATGTTTCTGAATTGAGACGCAAAATGATTAAATAGGGGCGCCAAATTCAGAGGGGCTTTAAACCAAAATTAATTCACATATTTTGAAAATGAATAATGATTGTTGACTTCTTTTGTGAGTGTGTGTGAATGTTTTGATAAAATTCGATGAAGGTGGAAGGAATCGCAAAATTCATAATTGTCAATCGCTGATGGAGACTTTTAACTGTCTAGCCGAAAGTAGATAAATCAAAAAGCCGATTGGAGACTTGAAATCGTATTTCTGGTACCAAGAACATTTTTCATTTGTAGCTAGCTGACCCGTCCGCCTATTTTTCCAAATGGACCGCGAATAATTAAAACCTCTACTCAAATTTAAATTAAAAAAAAAATCTTTCAAAATGAACCTCTGGGATGGGCCTCCAGTGTCTTCGGCAGCATAGAACGGGGGTGCTACGCAGCCAAGAACCAACCATTAAAAACATGCATTTAAATTTATTTCTGTCGAAATGAATCTCCGGAATAGATGTGCGCTGCCTATGTCACCGTGTAGAAGAATTATATATTATATATATGTGTGTGTGTGTGCTTTGAAATTTTCAAATTGAAATCTTAATTAGTTTTTAGCACTTTTCAACTTGTCTGGCCGTCTGTCCGCGCTCTAACTCCCGTAAATATACTCGGATTGCTATGAAATTTTTATACGTTATTGATGTTTACCCTAGCACGAACCCTATTGAAAATGAAGTATCTACCATGATTAGTTTATCTACAGGGCGAATCAAAAGTTTCCCATTACATTACGGCCTATGGGGAAAAATCGTTAATATACTCGGATTGCCATGAAATTTTAGGACGTTATTGAGGTTTACCCTAGCACGAACCCTATTGAAAATGAAGTATCTACCATGATTAGTTTATCTACAGAGAGAATCAAAAGTTTCCCATTACATTACGGCCTATGGGGAAAAATCGTTAATATGCTCCGATTGCCATGAAATTTTAGGACGTTATTGACGTTTACCCTAGCACAAGTCCTATCGAAAATTAAGTTTCTACCATGATTAGTTTATCTACAGGGCGAATCAAAAATTTCCCATTACATATTTTAAGTATATTAAGCTTTTTCATGTATAATAAAATTGATATATGTCTCTGAAGCTTAATATAAATTATACGCTACTATCTTGCATAATATGAAGTACATAGCATTTACAGGGCCACACAAAATATTTCAAATAGTATATTTTTTCCGATGTACCGTATATGTGTCCGATGATGGCTGATGGAGGGATGAAATGCATTTTAATTATGATATACGCGTTTATATTTCTCTAAATATATGCACATTATATGGTGTGTATAAATGTTATAGTTGATATACAGGGCTACCCATAAAGAGCTCACCAACGTTACTGAATATGAGCGTAAATTATTTAAACATGGTTCTTAAATAAGCTATGCATTTTTACGCTGAGCTTCATTCAATTTACTGAGAAATGTTTGCAG
Source organism: Maratus speculifer (assembly GCA_964019185.1). NCBI lineage: Eukaryota > Metazoa > Arthropoda > Arachnida > Araneae > Salticidae > Maratus > Maratus speculifer. Next base: position 50,581,719 of record OZ025299.1, read on the forward strand.
AATATAGATAAAAGGATATACAGGGCCACGCAAAGAATTCGGTACATGGACGCGTATGAATGATGATTTATAAGAATGTGATTTCAGTTGTTTTAAAAGTGTTTTAGTTTACAATAAATTTTAGCCTAATGCTGACGTGTAATAAAGGTACAATGTAAACTACAGGGCTGAACAAAAGTATTCAAGTATGTTTCCATTTAATAGTATGAATTGCTGAAAAAGAAAACTCAAGCTACTGGGTATTTTCTTGCTAAGCTAAATTTTCCCCTTATATGAACTGACATATGAAATACAGGGCTGTTCTAATGTACTGGAATACATATTTGGGTATATTTGGCTATATACTATTATTTCCCTAAATAACAAAGTTTTGTTAAAGATTTCATTAAGTGTTGGAAAGTGCTTCATAATCTATGCTTAACGCATGATTTTTTCATACTTGTTTTTTTCTTTTTTCACTGATAAGTGGACAATTTTAATTTCTTTCGATTGGGAAATCACATTCAGATGGGTGTGCGATTTTTGCCATTTTGCGGGGGGAAAATCGCATTTTTGATGAATTTTCAATTGATATCCTCGACTATAAGGAAAAAAGAAAATAAAAATTTTGAGTCTCACATGCATTATGATAGGCTTTGCCTTGTACTACCCTCATCCAAAATTTCAGAGTTGTATGTGTAGTAGATATTTTTAGTCCTCTCTGTCATACACATGGACACACATAGATTGATTTTTGCTGTTCTTAGCATTCCATATAAATATTTAAAATGAAAGCTTCCTTAAACCAATGCAAAAACAAAAAGTATTTAGCTGAAAGAACAATAAAGGGTAATATTTCTTCCTTATTGGAAACTCCATTTTTCCATGTCATTGAGAAAACCAAATAATGAAATGTGAGCGATCTACCCCAAATTTTTCCTATTTAAATCGTATAAAGAAACGAAGTATAGGACTTTTCAATCATCCTAGTACGACCATTACAAACGTCTGTTTTCGTCGTTTTAAAAGTTCAATTTATTTTACGTATATTTAAATTCAGCGCACATGAATTAGAGAAAACTATATCTATCTATGTAAATTATGTAAATTATGGGAATGACGGAGAGATCAATGGAATAAAATAATTTGACTCGGGAACCTCTTTGGACCGAACTCTTTCGTCATTGCATCTTACAATCATCTCGGTGAATTCGATCGGAGGTCTTACGACTTATTTACGCCAATTTTGGGACCTTTTTGGGAACTGGTTGTAGGTTATGCAGGCTTATCAAAATTGTAATGTTTTCCAGTAGAGGGCGAAGATGTCAATTTGCGAGAAATGTTTAGTTTAGTTGGTTAATTAACTCTTTAATGACATATGGTCAAGATCCGCACAATTCCTGGAATTTGAAACATACAAAGATTTAGCCACAGACAAAAGAAGAATTCCCTAAACGTCAGTAATTTCCATCTTAAGTTACTCTCTGATTTTACTGGTGAACATAATAAATGTCATGCTGCAAAACAAAATTCAAGGAGTAAGATGGATTTTAAGAGAAAGAATTTATGGATTTTAATTTAAATTTTTGAATTTCAAAGGGATTTTAGTTTTTATTATTTTTATCTATAGCATATCTATCTCTATATTGATATCTGATCATTGTCATGCGACTGAGAATATGTTAAGGGTTTATTAAGATCTCAAACTTATTCGTTGGATATATTGATTTACCATAAGAATTCAAGACCTTTTATTGTTTTCCCATCCATCTTTAAAAATGGTTGCGTATAGCAATTTGAAATTCTAGGGTGACTGCAGTTTTCAATCAGGAGATTTTATTACCATAATCGGACGTATCATAACATAGCAGTTTTAGTAAATGTATTTTTTTGCAAATTTATTCTCTTTGTCGCTATTCCCATTACAGAGCCAGATTACCGCACATGCCTACATGGCTTTGGACCCACTGTTGCTGGGGTGGGGACTCAAATTTAGTAAAATGATTTTTTTTAAAGTCTTAAAATTGTAGTTTCCTCATTATTTTCTCAAAAACAAAAATATATTTTGATTAATTTTGAAACCGTATCGTAATATCTAATAATAATCCATTCCTTTTCTTCTACAACCCTCCTCCCCCCCCCAAAAAAAAATGTATAGAAACTGCAAGGTGCCCTCAAACAGGTACTGGGCCATGTGCCCCGCACAATCCTAATCGGGCTCTGCATCCCACATGCTTAAAACAGCGTAAACATATCCGTGAACGTACTGCTAAGTTTTTGAAATTCCCATTCAAATTCCATATGAAAATTAGAAATTTTCAGTAATCCGGTTCTATGCATTTTAGTTTTGTGTGTTTGCGTAAAATTAGCCGAATCCTTAAAAACAAGAACAAGGGAAGATGCCTTTTCCACCCAGTACAAGTCAAAAAGACTACTTCCTAAAAAAAAAAAAAAAAAAAAAAAAATCTTTTTTGGGAAGGGAGGGGGGGGGGGGGGCGCAAAAATTAATCCTGCCCCGGGCGCCAAAAAACGTAGCTACGCCACTTCCCCTGCCGTATTTACCCTGGCAAGATAACTGCCAGGGGAGCGAGTCACTGACCAGAAAAAGTTATAAAATATGTATAAAGTGACTTGCCCTTTTATGAAAAGGTAAATAAACGGGACAAAAATCATAATTTAAAGGTTTTTGATCAAACTCAAACTTTTCTTTTTGGCCGAATCCTCTATGTTTTTGAAACCTCTTATCGTAGAATCACCCATATACACTATAAACATATCTACAAATGACTTGTTTATGATACTTTCTTTGATTTACAAGGAAGACTATAAAGCTGCATTTCTATAAGACTATAGATTAATCTTACTTTTTAGTAGATAACTAATGTAAAATTTTGAAATTAAATAGCAAAATTTTAACTTTTCATTTCGCACATAGGATCTACCATAGACAATACTGAGGTTCCTGAAGATACCATATTCAGGATAATCAATATGAAGAGTATGGTTCAAATTGTCCAGTAAACAGTTATTACCTTGTAACAAGATATCCTCTGGATGTCAAAATGTCACATCTATAAGCATTCCTACAAATGACTTGTTTATGATACTTTCTGAGCAAGGATAAAGAAACCCGGCAAGAACCAAAGTAGAAATCTAATGTGCATATGGATATAAGATAATGCTACAGGCATTCCCAATTAAAACGTCATTAGATATTTTGATTCCTATATCCGCTGGATTAGTGGATGTTTTTCATAGGATATGAAAGCTACAGGATCTAAGGTATCCTGCGATAATAACGTCGTGTAAAGGTTCTACTAATTTTCACGACTTAGTTTTAGATTTTTTCCCCCAAACAAATATAGGATTTTATACAGCAACTCATTGACTATCTATAAGAAATATATAACTTAACAGATATGTATTTATGAAATGTAATAGCATGATTTCATGACCAATGCTGTTTGGCGTTGTGGATAATAATGCCTAGGTGGATAATAACGCCATGCAAACAAGATAGAATAATAACATGTAAATTGCCCAATTCTAAAGATACAAACTGTACAACCCTAAAAGTACACAAATGGCATTCTAAGCGATAGAAAATGTTCAAACTTTTGAGAAAGTGTAAGAAAAAGGAGAAAACAGAATATCCCACTTTGAGCTTCCCTTTGCTTTAACAGAATTAGGAGAAAAATTGTATGATTTTAACTGTTTTTATCTAAATCAGTAGTGTTTGCCTCCATACATGCATTTAAAGCGATAAAAATTTTCAGTTTTTTTGCGGAAAAGTAAGAAAAATGAGGAGGTGGGGATAGAGACAACAGAATATCAGCTAGAGTAATAACTAGAATTATGTGTAATAAATAAATATTCTTGTTAGGTGGTAATATTGTTATAAATGTCTTGTAAATACATTTTAACCCATAAACTCCACAATAATGAGAATTCGCACAGGCTTTAATTTAAAATGTTGGCGTTATCTGAAACATGCTTTAATAAAATTTCATTTTTAATTAATTAAATAAGATTTTTGATAAAGATAAATATCGCTGTTAGATCTTTCATATAATTTTATACATAATTCATGTAGTTACATTTCATTATCACTATATTAGCAACAAAATTAACTTCTGACTGCTGTTAATGATCTCACTAATCCCTGCTTATTTTCAATTTTCAGAGTTTAACTTGTAATTTCCAATTTAACTATAGTTACTACTGAAATTCTCCTTCGTTTGGAATCCTAGTACTATTGTTATTAATATTTGAATATATTAAATTTAATTAGAATTTACCCTGTACAAAAAAATTAGAGTAGAAATTGTATTCTCTGAGTTAATAGCCTTTTAATCATCTTTCGATCAAGTGGTATCACAGTTATTATGTGGCAACTTCTATCGTAGTAGTGAATGGTTGAAGGAATTTTAAAATAAATTTGCATGTATAAAACTAATTATAACATTTAGCACTTTGAAAGTCTCATTTAACCCTTTATCAACGAACGGTACTTACAAGTACCAATAAAATTACTATTACTAGCAAAAGCCATGCTTTGTTTGGATTCGCGAAGTATTATGCTATAAGATAAATATTTCAAAGTAATAATATATTTTTTAAATTACTTTTGCATCTTTATGAAGCAAAAATGTAATTTTATGTTTCGGCGCATTTTAATTTTAAAATGTACTTTAACCAAATAACTAAGAATTTCCTCAGATTGTTTATTTATGATATAAGACTGGTATAAATAAAAATATTTTCGAAGTAGAATGATACAAAATATTAATTTTATTTGTTTACAATTCTTTTATTGCCACTTCACAAAAATATAATGTAATTCTTTTAAAATTCATAAATATCGTCTGTTTAAATGATTTCACAAAATAAGAATAAATTGTGTATTTGAATTCCTAACACAGAAAAACTCTTTTATAATTGAATGTTAATAAGCGAATTTTCACAAATTTTAATTCATTAAAAATATGCTATAATTTTTCTAAAAAAAAAGTATTTTATAAATTTTATAAAAGAAATCATGAAACTATACATAATTAAAAGGAATGAGCATAGTTTGAAAATCTGAAAGCAGTTTGAGATATTTTGTCAGAATAATGAAAATATATTTTATTTATTTAATGATGATTCTAGCTATAATTACTGACCCCATGATTTAAGTTTTTCTTCTGAAAACGTACGTGTTTTACTTTTTGTTTAAAAAAATGTGTTCGTAATGGAAAAACATGTAAAATAAATTAATTAAAATAATAATTTTTTGAAAAGTATTTCTGTAAAAAAATAATATTCTGCAAATCTACAGATCATAATTTATATTTGTGTTTAATTTCGAGTCAAAATACTGTATAGTTTTTTTGTAAAGTGTACAACAAAATGTCATTTGAGTGGCCTAGTAGAGGATTCGCTTCGCTCATCCTAATAAAATTCTTTTAATGCGTCAATTGATATTAATACTGTTGAGAATGAGTTATAAGTACGTTACTTTATTTTGTTCCAAAAAGCATTATTGGTTACACAAAACAAAAAATATTTTTAATTTGATGATTTCTTTTGCTTTTGTATCTTTTCAGCTTTCTTGGCGCTGAGGGAGCTGGATGGGCAATTTTCAATTCGGAAATATTTCTATATTTATATTGTAAGGACGTCATATTTGTACATTTTATAATTTTACAAAGAAAACAATTTAAAATAAAAGATTTGAATAGGGTTATAAATATAGCACAAAATCCCTGTAAATTCAAATTTAATTAATCCTTCTAAATCCTTCAATCCTCCTAAAATCCTTCAAAAATTTGTAAACTTTAAAATGATAATAATGCTGTCTCATGCATAAAGTAAAAAATAAACTCTCTTTGTATTCAGTTCCGCCACTGTAAAGAATCAACAGGTGTAATAACGTCAAGGAACGGCGTTATTACCACGGTATACTTATTGCGCAGTATATTTTAAACTACAAACTATCTCGCGAACACATCCGAAATCTTTTTTAATATTTGAAAGTGCATGCAATGCACTACAAATTTATGTAATAAACAAAGTATTTTTTGATAAATATATAGTTATTACATAAATTACCCGGTAAATTTTAGATCAAGCACTGATTTTAGTTGTTTCTTAAAACGATAATGCCTACAAATGAAACAAATTAACTTTTAGCTGTTTTTTGAGCTTCAGATGACTCATAGCGCCTTCTACACAGAACCCGTAGGTTTCATTTCCCGTATTATTTCATAATTATATGTAATATTAGCACTTTGCGTTATTACCCCAGAACACCGCATATGATAATTTCAGGATAACCCGAGACAGCTGTTTTTTGTATAGGTAAAAGTTTTTTTTAAAATAAATTCATTGATTGTTTAGCCTTTAAACACAGCATATACATGCAACATTATGTTTTTTCTAAATCATACTGATTGATAAAGATATCATACAATTTAATTTTTACAACTGAATGAAAAAAATCCGTCTGAGAAAAAAAGTATCTAATACAAAAAAGTGCATTTTAAAAAAGTATATTTAATGGAGTTCAAACAGATGCAGTTTATTATGTTGAGCTATCTATATGTCAGACAAAATGCTACTGCCAATGAGGTTATATGAGCAAGATATGACCACCAGTTGTAGGTTCATGTAGTTTATATAAATTGTAGTATATATATTGTAGCATATATAAATTAAGTAAAATCCTAAATAATTTTTAGGTAAATATCGAAAAATACAATAAAAAATATAAAAATAAGTTTAATTTAGCAAAAAGAACAGAGAAAAAAAAAATAAAAATATCATTAAAGAGATTATTTCCAAAAATAGCATAGAAAAGTCAAGGGATACGATGAAGAACTTGATCAGACAATGAAATTTGAGGAGGCGACCAATGAAATTCATTCGTTCGAGGCCTTTAAAACAACGACCGACCGAAACTGAAAAGTAGTCATTTTAAAAAGATTATGTTTCACTTTCCAACTAGAAAGTGGAAGATTTTGACCCATGGCACCACTCTATGTCAACAGTAATGTTAGTTTTCCTGTACAAACGTGTGGTTATTCAGTGTCCACATTTCCTTCTATACTAAAAAGCTTCGGTTGTTACTCCCCAGACTGGATAGGGTTTCGTCAATAAAAAGCCTTTAACTTTACTGTTGCTGCATCCAAACTATGTTCAAAGACAAATTCATGACCAACATCTCTGGACCGCATGATGTCTCGGTGTCTAAAGCTGTTATCAGATTCACGGACTTTAGGCGTGACAAACTTTTCAGCCGATTTTAACCCCAACATTTTCCCTTTCAAGAAAGTTAAAGGGACAATTGTCTTTGAAAAAGTTGGAGGAAAAGCCGGAAAACCAGTTTCTACTAGTACCAGGCGTTAATATTTATCGCCTATTCGTATCAATCGCTTATCTCCGATTCGTTGAAATATTCGATGTTGGATGAAAAATCTTGGCTAGCCCAGACTTTTTTGGAAGTGTGGAAAAAAGTTGGGGAGACATTGCTGTTTGCTATCACACTGGGTGTTTGGAGGACATTTAGCGAAAAGTTGGAGGAAATCAAGTGTTGGCTCAAAAGTCTCTGGAAATGTTGGTGAATCTGATAGCAGCTTAAGGAATACAACTGTTTGTTTTCGCGCATAGAGGTTACTCAGATAAAAATTATTTCGGGTTGTTTGGCTTTACACCGTTCGTTCTGTTGCTAAAAGAAATTATCTTTGAAGGTAACTAAGGAACGTTCCCAGGTGTAAGTTGTGAATTTCGACGAGTGCGGTATAAAAAAAAAAGGATCTCATCATGTACGTTAAAAAGTGCAATAGAACTACCCGTCCGAATCCAACCGTTTTCGAGATATCAGCATTTTAAGTGTAAATGAAGCCGTAAGCGAAAACTTCTTAGAATGCGAAGTGCCTGTCTAAAACAGGGGAAATAACCGGTAATGTGTGGGTGTGAAGGATTTTGCTCGTGCCTCGGGAAAAGTTATTGGAAGGAGGATTAAAAACATTATTGCAAAATTATTGCAAATAAACTTTTAGCTTGCGAAAAAATTATATACCTGTCTATTTATTTATTTATTCATTCATTCACACTTCAAGTACTGATATCTCGAAAACGGTTGGATTCGGTCGGGTAGTTCCATTGCATTTTTTGACATACATGACAAGATCTTTCTTTCGATACTACACTCGTCCAAATCTAAAACTTACACCTGAGAACGTACCCTAGTAAGTAGCAGAGGGTGATCTGTTTCGTCAAGAAATAAAAAATAGATACCTGTCATCATCTGCTGTAGTAGCACTTGATAGATCAGGCTATGGTTGAGGTCCAACATTTTTTATTTCTTAGAATCGCCAACGTACTGTTGAAATGACACTAACAGATTCCGCTAAACTTATAAACACGGAAGAAAAAAAAGAAGCTTGTGCGAAATCGTGATTTTAGAACTTATATCCTTATTCTAATATCTGATGGCATAATCATTGAATTGCGCATAAAAAGTTTTTTCTTTTGTCTACTGCTACACTTCAGATTATAGCAGTTTCATTTTATGTTAGTTATCAGTAGACTTATCATAATTCCGATAAAACCACGAAATATTTTTACATTGTAGTTCATTGGTTTTGTTTTCGTAGTTGTATTAAATCTTTTGGCAACAAAACCCTTTTAATAGCTTTTTTAAAAGGAAACTGATCAAAAGTCTCTATAAAAAGTTTGTGAAGTGTTGAAAAAGGCTCTAAATGGTTTTCTGTAGTGCCTATTTTATTTTAAAGCAGTGTGAAAAGGAACGTCAGTAGAAATAATTAAAATTTTATTGACATTTCATATTTTATAGCGTTCCTTTTAATTCCGAAATTCAATATTTTTCTTAACTACACGTATAAAATAGGAAATGAAATTCCGTATGAGTCCTTCTTCTCCTGACGAATATTAAGCTTTTTATACTTTTAAAAATACATAGTTCAGATACTTATGATCTCTATTTCACAATGGTTACAGCTGAAATCTCAACTTGATATCCAACTGAAATAGTTCAAACGTTAAATGTCATATGTCCATAGCTTATGAAATTACTTCTCAAATTTGGTATTTTCTATATTACATGAATAAAAGGCGGTAAAGAACTTTACAAAACACGATTTTTCTCATTAATGTATGCCAAATAATAAAACACACGGTTTAAAAGCTTACGGTCTCTTTTAAACACAACGGCGCATCCTCCAAGTAGAGTATACTATTGTATACAAAAGTGTTTCACAACTTAATGACTTGCCCGACGATTTATTCTTCTATTGTTCTATTATATTATGCTACTTCAGCTTACCATGCATATCCGACAAACTCAATGAAAGATGACACTAGTGGACATGAATAGGAACATTCAAGTTAAATGTCACTGAGTTTTAAGAAGAGTAATCGGATAATAAAATGCTCTAACAATAAATGCAACTTTTATAGAAGGCTAATGGACCGATTAAAAAGGTAGAAGATTTTATTTACTGGAAAATGCGATTCGAAATTTTTGATTTGAAAGTATTCTCTTTTTATGTATTTCGCAAAGAAATTTGTAGAAATAATATGTTTTGGATGTAACAACAAAGAAATATTATGCGTTGGGAAAATATTACAAAACTACAGTCGAGTCCCCATATAACGAAACTCCATTCAGCGAATTTCTCTATATAACGAATTTTTACTAGGAATGGCCAATTTTTCATTGATTACATCTAAAATAATCTCCATATAACGAAATATATACCTCCATATAACGATTTTTTTAAGAAATGTTCTTCCTTTTTCTTCTGAAAATGCTTCAATTTATTTGTGAATTTCAATTTCCTGCGATGATTCCTGGTATGTGTTTCATAGTTGCATATCTGCTGCCTAATCCATGTCGAAAACAGGCATTCATCCTCCTCCCCTCTAAAAACCCACTTCTTAACAAAATGTCTATCGGATTCTTTCATGGTCTCGCCAGACTTTGTTTCAAAGATGAGTTTGCATTTTTGGAAATTTTGTTGCTCCCCTGAAATGAGGCAAATTTTCGCGCGTTTGAACTAGATTTACTTTTTTATAAAAAAAAAATGTTGATATTCTACACTGAAAATAACGGAACCCGTACAAACGCTGAATAATTTTCTGTTTCGAAACAGTTTAAATAAATAAAAAATATATAAAATTTATGCTTAGCGTTAAAGCTTTCAAAGCAGATCAAACATTTTTTTTAAAGTTTACTAATAAAATGTAATTTTTTTCGCCATTCTCTATTCAACGAATTTTTCTATATAACGAATTTTTTTACTGAACCATGGATTTCGTTATACTTCGACTTGACTGAATTTCTAATACTTCCAGAATACCCAAACAAAATTTCACTATTTAACAAGACAAAAAGTATAAATAAACAATTCAGAAAACGCATGATACAGTTGAACACCCAGTTTCAGTAATTAACAAACTTATTTAATAAAATATTTGAACTCTTTTGAGCAGTGGTGCATATCATCTATAGATTTGCTACACTCTATATGATTTTATAAAAATTTAATTCATCTCAAAAGAAGAAAAAAATTAGGATTTACCGCCTATACCACTGCCTCCTCTACAATGCCTTCTCGCTTGTGACGTAGTGGAGGCGGTTTCCCTGACAACGATGGCGTTCTGAGCTTCGTGGCGATTGTGGAACCAGTAGGGTTAGTGATTTCGCCTCCACTTCATGACGTTTCACGCTTGTCGTCTGCTCAGTGAATAGGCATTGTGTAGAGGGGGCAGTGCCTATACATATGTATGAAGACTTGGAATATATTTTGTGTCATCCAGTACAAGATCTACAATTTTTTACATACACCGTACATACCCAGCTACTATTTAATTTAGTATAGATAACAACATTGATTTCCAAAACATTCGAGATGGAAACGCACAACACAACCATAAACGTACTTTCACCGATTTATGCATCTATGCGGTACTGTAACTGAAATCTTTTTGTGTCCCTGTAAATGAACGAATAAATATTTTGTACTCCATTTTCTACAGTAAGCGTCTACACTGTTGAAAATTTGCAACAAACTGTCCAGTCATTCGACCGTTTTTTGAAAAAACGGTTACACAACCGTAATCTAACAACTACATTCTAACCATAAAATTGGCAATAATGTGGTCAGAACAGCATTAAATTACGGTTGTGTAGCCGTTTTTGATAAAAACGGTCGAATGACTGAACAGAATGCGGCAAATTTTTAACAGTGTAGTGCACCTCATCAATGCAAATCAATTTCATTATTTTTGATGTAAACAACAGTACTATTTATAACTTTAAAAGTTCATTGAGATTGCATGCAATTACAGTTATATGCAATTTTAAAAGCAAAAAAAATAAAAAATAAAATAAAATAAAAATATAAATAAATAAAATAAAAATAAATAAATAAATAAAAAGTACGTTTTGGATTTTATAAAATTCCCATCATAAAATTTTAACGTAAAACTTGACTGTCTGATGCAAGAATTTCAGCAAATTGATTTTTTACAATTTTTTATGACTTTTCTATTAAAATTGCTGATAAGTAATTGTATTGAAGTCTAAACGTGATTTTTAAACGTTTTATAGTGTTTTTAATATTCGATATAATTGTAAATGCCTGTAATCTTAATGACCTTTTACAATTTCATTCTGTTTGAAATAGTGTAATATTTTAAAAATACACTGTAAATGATTTTCTTCACTAGCCCACAATGTAAGGTAATTTTTTTGCGTGTGTCTGTAAATGAATGATAAATGCCTGCCATCTGTATTCTGCTGAACGGAAGTTGTATTGCACCTCAAAAATGAATATTAACTTCGGTATGTTTGAAATTGTGTAACTTTTAAAATTACACAGCGAACGATATTTTCTCACATACTATAATGTAAGTGAATATTTTGTGTATCCTTAAAAACATGCAATGAATGACACACATTCAATTTTCAACAAGAAATGTCCTGTGGCAAACCTTTCTAGCATATACTGCGGTTATAGTAATTCATGTACGGGTGTCCCAAAAATGACTGATGGATTTTAAAATTCAATATATTGCAAATGGTGACAGCTATTTAAAAAAAAAAAAAATGCGGGAGGGTTATGTACAATGTCAGGAGTTTTTTTAACGCAAGTTTTGATTTTAGTTCGAATTTCAAACAATAGATGGCGCTGACGGCATTTGAAGCCCAGATCGACGCCGAAACTGACCCCACTGTGTACTGATCACCTGGCCTTCAATCGCTGTCAGCGCCATCTATTGTTTGAAATTTTAACTAAAATCAAAAGTTACGGTAAAAAAACTCCTGACATTATACATAACTCTCCTGCAAAATTTTTTTAAATAGCTGTCACCGTTTGTAAATTATTGAATTTTAAAATCCATCGGTCATTTTTGGGACACCCGGTATCTACGTTAGTTAGAATACAGACAGAGGGGCAACCAAATCAAAGGACTAAACATGAGAAAATACCAGTTCAAATTTTTTTTCACTAAAATAATTACTACGGTAACATTAATAATCTATATTAAGTGAGTTAAAATTAGATTATATGCACAACGCGAAACTAAATTTTCTTAACGATTTTTTTTAAACTTTCCAACAAAGTTGAAAAGTATTTATGAATTCAGTTTGTCTGACCATTTGTCCACACTCTAACTCACGTAAATGACCCGGATTTTCATGCAAGTGAAATATGTTAATGAAACTTAGCATATCATGTTCGGTATTGAGTATGAAATGTGAAGCATTATTAATTCACTTACACGGGCACTTAAAAGAACTATATTATATTATGGATATCGGATAAACATAGCTTGTAGAGTATTTTTATGATATTATGTAATTTCATATATGATGAAGCTGATATAAATCACTCAATTTTACTAAAAATTGACTGCGATAGAATAGGGAAATCATAGCACATGGCGTTCCTATACAGGGACACACAAAATAAATCGGTTACAAATATCGGTCTTTGGGCAATAATAGCTGCAAGTGTGTTTTCAGTTTCGATATCCGCTATTAAATGTAACTATATTTTGCTTTATTTTTTTCCTGCATATAAATTCTGTATCTCATATACAGGGCTGCACAAAAGAAATCACCTATCATTCTTCTTATTATCAGAAATTGCTTAATTGAAATTTTCAACTGAGTTTGGTACTAACTAACTGAACTAAATTTTGGCATGCATGCAGTTAGTAGATATAAATTTGTATGTCATATACAGTACTACTCAAAGAATCCGATTGTAGATGGGAACATCTGAAATTTGTTTTCAAATGTGTTATGCATTCTCATAAGGTTGAATTAATCATAATATTTTAATTAAGCGGCGCAACTTTGTTTCATTATCCTGAATGTATTGGAAAGTGTTTCATGATCTATGCTTGATCCATAATTTTTTTCCTTTCCTATTTATTAATAAATATTAAATCATTTTGCATTTAAAATTACGTATTTAAAATCCAATCAACATTCGAGCCACTTGTTCCTGCCGTCGCGTCGTGTAATTGACAAATTAAAATGCTGGTTTAAACAAAATCAGGAAATTTATGTTGATTTCTGCTTTTGCATACGACAAATAAATATATACGGTATTTAAATACTAATACAAATACTAATGTACGCATTCACATTGCTTCATGAAGCGTTAAACTGACATACCAACGTTAAAAGATTTAAGAGTCCACACTACTGATTGAAAAAGACCCGGATGATAATGTTACGTCTATGGGGGTGTCTATTCAAATATCTCGCTCAAATTTTAATATTTTTACAGGATTTTTTTTGCATAAGGTTAGCTGAGGACGATCTACAACCGGGCCAGTTTTTACCTTTTCAATTTTGGTTTCAGATTTCTTTTTCAAAAATACTTTAACTTTCGAAACCGGTTCTGAAATTGAAACTATCATAATAAAATATGTAACCAAAATCGAAAAAAATAAAAACTAGCCCAGTTGTAGATCGTCTTCAGCTATCCTATTAAAAAAACATGTAAAAATATTAAAATTCGAGCGAGATATTTGAAAAGAAAGCCCCATATACTTAATATTATCATCCTGGACTCTTTCATTCAATAGTGTGGGCTCTTAAGGGTAAATACAACCTTTGAAACCATCTCTTCAATTTTGAACAATACTGTAATAATATATAATGGCCCAGTACTCAATTCTAGAAATTAAATTAAAAAAATATCTTGTAAAACAGCTTATTTTACAAAAAAAAAAAAAAAAAAAAAAAAAAAAAAAAATTAAAAAAAAATAATTTTTTAATGTAAATTAATTTAATTTAAAGTAATTTAAATTTATTATTTTTTATTAATTTAATAATTTTAATTAATTAATTTAAATTAAATTAATTAATCTAAATTAAATTAATTAATTTAAATTAATTTAAATTAAATGAATTTTAAATTAAATTACTTTTAATCAACTTAAAAAAATCTCTACTGTTTTTATATATATGAATATTTTTACTTCAATTTTTTCCGCATCCATTAGATATACTACATAAAACCGTACATGGATTTTTAGATGTATGGAATTTTACATTTAATAGGATTTCTTTTTCTCTCGTGTGTGTTAAAAAATGAAGGAAATTCAAAAAAACTCTCAACTTAAATATTTTTTTAAAAAGTAACTATAAACTTGAATATTAAATCCATGCACAAAAATATTAAATTACACCATGGAAAACAAGTAAAAAAAAATAAAGAAAGAAACTTCTATCTAAATTAGCAAAAAAAAAAAAAAAAAAAAAAAAAAAAAAAAGCCTTTGTATTTATCGTATAAAGCAAGTTATAAAAATATGAACAGGGAAAAAATCAATTTAAAGTTTCCATTTATATGGGTAATTACACAGGACCCTAATAGCATGCATGGTCACAATGACGTCACTGTGAGTCACTTTGGCCACATCACACCTGTGACCAAATTGCCACCACTCAGTGCCGTCACATTGTGACTGAGATGTGACTTTCTTAAAAATCGTTAGAAAATTACAAATATTTTTCAAAACATGTTATATACTTTAAAAAACATGTTTGTGGCAATTTAAATATCGTCGCTTTTGTCACAGTTTCGTCACAATGTTAATGTCAAAGTAGTCACAAATGACACATTTTTCACAAATTTGTCACACCTGGCTTCACAATGCGGTCACAATGTGACGTCACAAGAGCTCTAAAACGGCAATAACAACTTCGCATTTTAGTCACTGTGACTTCACATCGACGTCACGTGACGTCACATTGACAATCGATGGTCACAAAGTCACAATATGACTTCACAGTGACGTCACCATGCTTTACGGGGATCTATTAAAAAATTACAATATCTCGCAATATAATTGTCATAGAGATAAAAATGAGGAGACAAAATATTAAAAAATCCGAAACTTTCAGTTAGTATATATATATATAAAAAAAAAATCGATATTTTCACCAATTTCAAGGCACTGTGTCCCCATAACCCTTTCGGGTCCGAATTATTTTTCAATTTTTAGAAAAAATTACTTATACGTTAATAACATTAACACTAGCTATCCAAGAAGATTAATTAGTGTTTAATTAATATTTCATTGGCTGGAAGATGACAAATGTTGTTGTTTCGCGTACTACTCAAATAATAGTCATATGACAATACGTTAAGGAAGAATTTTCGGAGATGTTTGGAAAACAATAAGATTTAACTTATATTGCAACTTTGTAAAATTTTTTTACGCTTTGTTACTCAGGATTCTTTCAAGAAAGTAACTTTTATTTTAAATTTAAAGAGTGAAATATATATTTAAAATGAAAGAATCGCAAACGCGCAAAGAAAACGAAGCAAATAATAATTATTATTATTACTAAATGCGGAAACATTAATGAAGTCATATAGTAAATGTTTAGACATATACTAACAATAATACATGCAAATTGTAGCAAAAGTATTTCTTAAAACTAAATAATGCTCATTTAAAAGACATGTACTATTAGTATTACACCAGACCCGAAAGGGTTAATAAAAAAACATCTTCTGAACATGACTTCCCCCCCCCCCCAAGGCAAGTAAATTATTGTTGTATACAAATGTGCTTTTCAAAAACGATTCATTCTTCTATTGTCCCATTATATTACTCCATCTTACCATAAAAATCTGACAAATGCAGTGAAAGAAGACATTGGCAGACGAAAATATTAAAGTTTGGGTAAATGTCACTGAATTTTAAAAACATAATAATTCCATAATAAAATACTTAATAGAAACGCAACTTTTATGGAAAATCAAATGGAGTGATTAGAAAAGTGTAAGATTTAATTTATGGTACAATTTGATTCAATATTTTTGAGGTTAGCTTTCTAGTTTATATGTTTAAACAACGATAAATGTAGAAATGTTATATGAGGTATTCATAGTAAAATTAGGAAAAGCCTATTTTTTAAAAAAAGTTGCATTTTATGTTAATTTGTAATAAATTTAGCTTTATTTTTTTACTCCATTCACAGTAAATATCTTTTAATATCAGCATAAATTTGTTATTAGTAATTTATTGGGTCAAAGATATTTGAAATGCGCGAGGGAAGGGCGCTTTGAACAGAATTATTTTTTATGTTGCATAATATTAACCTTTTAATGCATGA
Source organism: Maratus speculifer (assembly GCA_964019185.1). Taxonomy (NCBI): domain Eukaryota; kingdom Metazoa; phylum Arthropoda; class Arachnida; order Araneae; family Salticidae; genus Maratus; species Maratus speculifer. Next base: position 50,598,353 of record OZ025299.1, read on the forward strand.
TTTTTTATTTTGATCTGAATAAGAAACATTTGAGTGCATTTTTGTTAATTATACACTAGAAGAATAGTGATAAAAATTATTAATGTTGGTCATGTTGGACATAAACTATGCATTATAAAAATTCGCTCACATAAATAATAATTTTAAAACTTTCACGCTGGCGCGTACCACCGGTTGCCCGCAAAAAGGCTTAAGAATCCCTATTTACCCCTCATCAGTAAAATTTTACTGAAAAATTTACCTTTTTTAATCAGAGCATTTTCTCGATATAACCCTTTCGGGTCTGGTGTACTATTAATAGCACATGGCTTTTGATGGCGTATTATTTTGTTTTAAGAAATACATTTGCTACTATTTACATGTAGTAATGTTAGCATATGTTTATGCATTTACTATACGACTTCATTTATGTTTAGGCATTTAGCAATAATAATAATTTTTATTATTTTTTTTAAATTATCTTTGTGCCGTTTGCGATTCTTTTATTTTAAACATATATTTCAATCTTTAAATTTAAAATAAAAGTTACTTTTTCTGAAAGAACAATATGTAATAAAGGACAAAAAGTATTAGAAAGTTGTATTATAAGTTAAACCTTATTGTAAAAACATATTTTCTAAACATCTCCAAAAATTCTTCCTTAGCCTATTGTCATATGAATATTAATTGAATAGTACACAAAACAGTTCGCTATAATTCAGACAATGAAATATTTGTTAAACACTAATTAATCCATTTGCACAGCTAGTATTGATGTTATTAATGTAAAAGTATTTTTTTCTAAAAATAGAAAAAAAAAATCGGACCCGAAAGGGTTAATAAGGCACAAATTTCTGATTTTAAAAACTGGTGGTAAAACATCAAAAATTCCGTAAAAGAGTCCCGTCGCGAATGTGTTAAATTAAATACTTTAATTTATTAATAAATCACAATAACCTATGTTTATTGATGAAAGGAATTTTATAACGCTTTTGATAGTTTGCAGAATTAATGACTACTAGGGTGGGCCGAAAAAAAATGCAAAAATTGTTTTTCAAGTTGTAATACCGCGGAAAAGTTGCAAATTCGGAAGACAAAATTTTTGATTCAAAAAAAAAAAAATAATAATAACAAATAAAAATAAAATCAGTCTAAATCTTCCTGTCGGGCATGTGCTGAAAATGTGCCGAAATATGGAAAAAATCACAATATTAAAAATATAATAATAATTAGACTCTTTACGAGTGTAATAGTTGAAATTCTTATGTATTCGAATAATAAAACATAGTGTTGAAATATTAGTTAAATCCACCAACATCTTTCTTTCGCACCTGTGTTATAAAGTTGTAAAGTTCTATTACATTTAATATTGACAAGTTAAGGCGAAACACTAGTCACAGAAACAGACCCGGATGATAATGTAAAGTCTATGGGAGCGTTTTTTTCAAATGTCTCTCAAATTTTTATATTTTTACAAGAATTTTTTTTTTTTTGCATAGGATAGCTGAGGACGATCTACAACCGGCCTAGTTTTTACTTTTTAGATTTTGGTTACATTTTTTTAATATTACCGCAGTTTCAGTTTCTCAACCGGTTTAAACCGGTTCTGAAAATTAAAGTATTTTATTTAATTGGAAACCAAAACCAAAAAGATAAAAACTAGGCCGGTTGTAGATCGTCCTCAGCTATCCTATGCAAAAAAAAAAAAAAAAAAAAAAAAAATCAAGTAAAAATATTAAAATTTGAGGGAGACATTTGAAAAGAACTCTCCCATAGATTTTACATTATCATCCGGGTCTTTTTCCGTGCCTAGTGTTGTGCCTTAAGTAAGATTTTGACAAGCTACTATGAGACAAGCTAAGTAAGATAAAAGATTGTCTTAAAAATGTGATTCTTGCCAAACTTTAGAGCCCATGCGCGACCAGAAAATGTTAGTGGATTTAAATAATATTTCAATATTATGATTTGTTATTCTAGTACATAAGAATTTCAACTATTACATTCGTGAAGACTAATTAAAAAAAAAAAAAAATGTAATAAAGTGAATTTTTCCACATTTCATCAAACTTTACACACTGTAAAAAATCCGTTAAATTTACGGCAAAAACTGCTGGCAACATTGCTGCCAGCAGTTTTTGCCGTAAATTTAACAGATTTTTTTTACAGTGTAGAAATTTCTTTTAGTTGGCCGCTTCACGAATATAATAGCTGAAGTCCTTATATATTAGAATGATAAAACATAATGTGGAAATATTATTTAAACCTATCACATTTTCTGGTCGCGCATGTGCTCTAAAATTGTAAAGATCTAATACATTTAAATACAGTAAAACCCCGATAATTCGGATCAATTAGTACCAGACCCAATCCAGATTATCAAAAATTCGGATTATCCAGAGAATTAGAAAAAAAATGAAATAAAATAAAACATTCTTACAGAAAATCACCTTTATGTTAAACTCATTGAATATTTATAGACAATAAAAATGTTAACTTAGTTTAATTCTTCCGAAAAGATTTTAGAAAAAGTTTTTTTTTATTCAGAATACGACGATGAAACAAGGTAATGTTATGGAAATTAGCCAATCGCTTCTCAAACTTGAAAAAACGATCCGGATTAACGGGGTCCGAATTACCGGGGTTCTACTGTATTGACAACCTAAGTAAGATAAAAGATTATCGTAAAAATGTGATTCCTGCCAAACTTTAAAGCAATTGGACGATCGGAAAACGTTAGGGGATTTAAATACTAATTCAACATTATGTCTTGTTACTCTAATACATGAGAATTTCGGATATTACATTCACAAAGAGGCTAATTTAAAATATTATGAAATGATGTAAATTTTCTTCCACATTTCGGCAAACTTTACAGCACATGTGCATCCGGAAGATATAAACTGATTTTATTTCCTTTTTTATCAAATTTTTAGTTTACTGAATTCTCAAAGTTCTGTAGTATTACAACTTCAAAAACAATTTTTGCGTTTTTTCGACCCACCCTAATAGATATCCTATAAAAGATAGAAAAAAAAAGTCCATCGGCACACATTGCAAGCAGTATCAACAAGTAATGCTATAAACATCTTGTGAAAGCAAATAGAGCAAAAACAGACTTTATGAACATAAATGTACAGTGCTGGAAAAAATTATAAAGCCGATAGAAAAATTTACAAAAGTCAAAAAATGATGAAATTGTTGATAACGCAAACTCTATTTTCATTTGCATGATGGATATCGAAGTATAAACTTTGTTTAGAAAAACTGAAAGGAGAACAAAGTATGCAATTTTTTTTACAACCAATGAAAAACTACTTAGAAAAAATTATAAAACCAATATGTCTTGCATTATTTGGCACAATGCGGGACTTGAGAAAGCGGGTCACCAGGAAAGTTTAGGCAAATGCAAACGGGTTACACGCCTTCAGTTTATATTTGGTGTGTTTAAAGCAATGGCAATAGGAAATAAGTTAACCGTTGGTGAACAAATTAAAATATTAATTTTAAATGAAGCTGGAATGTCTGGTTCTAACTTAGCAAGAAAAATATCGGAACGTCCAAGGCTGCAGTAAACAGTTTTCTTAGAATTCTAAAATATTACGGCAATAAGTGCAAAGGAAGACAGAAATCCTTAACTGTAAGGCAATCAAGTAAAATCAGGAAGCTAGCTTGCGGACAAAAAGTGTCGTCTTCGCAAATTCAAAAATACGGTTACAATTACCATGTACAAGCTAAACGATAAGAAAGATTTCAAGTAACAATCCCATTGTTCAATTTAAAAAAAAATCAAAGGAAAACCTCTTTTCTAAGCACAACAAAAATGCTCGCTTAGACTTTTCACGAAAACATTTAACAGAAAGCATAAATTGGAGAGATGTCTTTTCCAATGAAAAGAAATTTAAGGACCCAACGGCTATAAATCCTTTTAGCATGATTTACGACAGGAACCTCATATTTTTTCAAAGCGTCAATTTGGAGGTGGCTCGGTAATGGTTTGGGAATCGCTGTTTTCTGCCTGTGGAATCGCTCCAATTGTTATCATGCATAACAAAAGTAATTCAGAAATGCATCACGATGTGCTAGGAGATAATTTGTTACCCACTGCTTCTCTTATAATTTCAGGAGACTGGACGTTTCAGCAGGACAATGCTTCCGCGTTCAAGTTCTGAAATCAACTAAATTTTGGCTGGAAGCTAATCAAGTAAACTCCTCCAATGGCCAGCTCGTAGCCCCGATCTGAATGTAACAGAAAATATTTCGGAAATTTTAGCCCGAAATTTTTACAAAAATGGACGACAACTCAATACAAAGTTAGATTTGATTAATTTTATTAAAAACTGCTAGAACAATATTAATGCAAATACTTATTACTATGTGGTCTGACAGATTCAATGAACAAGGAACTAGTCAAAGTCATCGAAAAAAAAAAGGTCTTGCACATCGACTATTGATGAAATACCTGTATCGACTTTATAATTATTTCCAAGTTTCTTTGTACAGAAAATTTTCTCAAATCTATTAACCTTTTATTAATGTAGTTATTAATGAATTCATTTTTTTCTTTACTTCCTTGAAGCATCTAACATATATGTATGAAATTTCATAATTGTTTCATCCTTTGTTTTTTATTTCTATCATATTATCAAGTGGCTTTATAATTTTTTCCATCACTGTTTTATTAATACCAAAATACCCATAGAAAGCGCTAAATGGCAAAACAAACCCATAAAATTATTAAATTATTCAATGCATTTAAGCACTGTTGCCAGATTAAGGACAAAAAATCCCCAGATTGTTTGGTTGTCACCGCTTTTTTGAAATAGAAATATTCGACCAATATAAAAATTGTTGAAAATAAGGCGAATTATACAATAATAGAAAAGTGGTGACAGTTAAATAGTATGAATTAAAAAAGTTCCCAATCTGGCAACACTAAATTCAATAATGAACAAGTATGATCAGAATTTCATCATAAATATTTTAAAAATATTTATTATCCCAATATTGTCATACAACTTATTACTGATTATTTTTTCTTATATTTTTCACATAAAATTAAATTTCTCTTTTTGTTTTATGACTGTAATTTTTGTAAAAAAAGAGTAAAATTTTGAAGTAAAAGAAATGAGTAAATAAAATCAAATGCAGTTTTTATTATTCTACCTGTATTCCATTAAAAGAAAATAAATAAGTAAATAAAGTAAAATGTCATTTCTTTCTGTTATTCTAATTATATTCCATTAAAAGATAATCAACTTTTTTAGCAATCATTGCTTTTAAAAGAGTTGAAAGTCATATTTTTTAGCTAACATGGATAACCATTACTGCACATTAACCCTTTCGGGTCTGAATTTTTTTTTTCAATTTTTAGAAAAAATTACTTTTAGGTTAATAACATTAACACTAGCTATCCAAATAGATTAATTAGTATTTAACGAATATTTCTTGTCTCAAAGATAATGAATGTTGTTGCTTTGTGTATTATTCAATCAATATTCATATGACAATAGGCTAAGGAAGAATTTTTGGAGATGTTTAGAAAATATTCTATTACAATGAGATTTAGCTTATATTGCAGCTTTCTAATACTTTTTGCGCTTCATTACACATGATTCTTTCAGAAAATAATTTTTATTTAAAATTTAAAGAGTGAAGTGTATGTTTAAAATAAAAGAATCGCAAACGGTGCAAAGAGAAAAAAGTAAATAATAATAATTATTATTATTACTAAATGCCTAAACATAAACGAACTCATATAGTAAATGAATAGACATATACTAACATTATTACATGTAAATAGTGACAAAATTATTTCTTAAAATAAAATAATACTCCATTAAAAGACATGTACTATTAATAGTACACCAGAACCGAAAAGGTTAAATTTATATGAATTATAACCCTGAAAATATAAAATTCACCTACTTTTTACGAGTACTTTAATAACCATTGGATATAAAGCTAAAACATAGACTTGCCGCAAGTTCAGAATCAACGACTGAGATTTTTAGCGTATGATACTGGAAAAAAGGTTAGAATAAATAATGAAAAGAACTATTAGGATAAACGGTACATGCAAATTTAATAACACGTGTAAAGAGATTTAATTAACCCTTTCGGGTCTGGTGTACTATTAAAAGTACATGTCTTTTAATGGAGTATTATTTTGATTTAAGCAATATGTTTGCTACTATTTACATATAGCAAAGTTAGTATATGACTATGCATTTACTATATGGCTTCATTTATGTTTAGGCATTTAGTAATAATAATAATTATTAGCTTAATTCTGTTTGAGCCGTTTGCGATTCTTTTCTTTTAAACATATATTTCCAATTTCAAATTTAGAATTAAAGTTACTTTTCTGAAAGAATCATGTGTAATAACGCGTAAAAAGTATTAGAAAGTTGTTAGATAAATTAATTTTTGTAGCAATACAATATTTTCTAAACATTTCCAAAAAGTCTTCCTCAGCCTATTTTTATATGAATATTAATTGAAGAGTATGCAAAACAACAACATTTGTTATCTTTCAGACCATGAAATCTTCATTAAATACTAGTTAATTTATTTGGATAGCTAGTGTTAATATTATCAACGTAAAAGTAATTTTTCCTAAAAAATGAAAAAAATTTTGGACTCGAAAGGGTTAAATGTTAAAAGTGAAAATAAATGCCCTTATCGACATGCATTTCTAAATAAAATTTTTAAACGAGGCTGTTATTTTTACAATACTAACATTATATTGTGGTATATAATAGCACATAAAGAGCTCGGAAAAATGATTTATTCCATTTTTCATTATACTATTTTATATGTCATGTAAATTTCAAAAATGCAATGAAGTATGGAGAGCGGATGTGAATATGAACACTTAGTTAAATGTCACTGAATTTTAAACAGAATAACCGCAAAATTAAATGCTTAAAAGAGATGCAACTTTTATAGGAAAAACGCTGGAAATTCGATTGGGATATTTTAAGTTTCAAATATGTTTCTTTCTAAGTATTCCGCAAATAAATCAGAGAAATAATATCTTTAACCCTTTCGGGTCCGAAATTTTTTTCAGTTTTTAGAAAATATTACTTTTTTGTTAATAACTTTAACACTAGCTATCCATATGATGGATTAATTAGTGTTCAACGAATATTTCATTGTCTGAAAGATAACTTATGTTGCTGTTTTGCATACTATTGTATTAATATTCATATGACAATAGGCTAAGGAAGAATTTTCGGAGATGTTTAGAAAATATTGTATCACAATAAGTTTCAACTTATATTAACACTTTCTAATACTTTTTGCGCTTTATTACACACTATTCTTTCAGGAAAGTAACTTTTATTTTAAATTTAATCAGTGAAATATATGTTTAAAATAAAAGAATTGCAAACGGCGCAAAGAGAATTCGAAAAATAATAATAATTATTATTATTACTAAATGCTGAAACATAAATGAAGTCATTTAGTAAATGCATAGACATATACTAACATTACTACATGTAAAAAGTAGCAAAAGTATTTTTTAGAACAAAATAATACTCCATTAAAAGACATGTACTATTAATAGTACACCAGACCCGAAAGGGTTAATATAAACAATATTGGTGTAAAGAATTTTTTTTATGAATGAATAATCAGTTATTGCACTTAATATATATATATTATATATATATATATATATGTAGTTGAAAAGCCTAAAATCTCTTTTAAACACAAAGAGTGATTTTCTACAATAGGGAAATATTATGATAAAAAGTCAAGTTAATTAAATCCAATAGACTTTTTAAATCACCAGATTTTAAAAGATTCACCTTTTTTATAAACATTTTAATAAAAATTTTATTTTACTTAAGAAAGGTGTTATAATAATAAAAAATAAATAAAATTGACATGTTTCGGATCCGTCTAATAAGATCCATAATCATAATAAAAATAAAAATTATATTTCAAAACATTTCACGGTCAATTTTTTACAATAGAGCGCGTGATTTTTGTTTTTTGTTGTTTATATCTCATTGTCGCGTGTCATTTGTATTGACCGTGAAATGTTTTGAAATTTAATTTTTATTTTTATTATGATTATGGATCTAATTAGACGGATCCGAAGCATGCCGATGCCATTTATTTTTAATTATTATAACACCTTTCTTAAGTAAAATAAAATTTTTATTAAAAGGGAAATATTATGGCATAGAGATGAGTTTCTGAATTTAATGAATTAATCTTCAACTGTCCCATTTTATTTTACTGTGCATATTTCAGAAACGTAGTGAAAGAGAACACTAGTGGATGTAAATATCAACGTATAGTCAAATCTCAATGAATTTTAAACAGAAGAATCACATAATTAAATATATAAAAGAGACACAGCTTTGATAGGAAGGTAAATAGACTGATTAACAAGATAAAAAGTTTCAATGAACTGAAAAACTCGATTGGAAAATTGAGTTTCAAATGGGATTTTTTTTATGTATTTCGCAAAAATATTTAAAGAAATAATGTAATATTTATATTATAAAAAATATTGATGTAGTATTTTCCATTAGAACAGTTATTTCTCAAAGAGTAAATACACATTAAAAAGTACTTCCTAGGAAGAAGAGATTGAACTAAAATATAAATTTGTTGAAAAAAATAATATAAAGAACTTCTTTTCATGAATCAGTAATCAATAGTAATATTAGAGTATTACACTTTTTAAATTATATAGTTTAGATGTTTACAATCAAATTTAAACAATGTGTTTTTTCTTCCCAATCTGAAGATATTATGGCATCGAGAAGAGTTTCTCAATTTAATGACATGTTCAATGATTTATTGTGTACAGGGCCGTAGCTAGAAGTGATCTATAGTGGGGGGGGGGGGGGGGGCTCAAGAGATTGTAGGGGGGGGGTCATAATTTTTTTTCTCTTTCTGTGACACAGAAAGCTAAATTAGCGCGCATTTACACTGTTATGTATTATGTTTCTTATTAAGCTGTTGTAATAACTTCATTTTATACTAAGAAAAGTATATGATGAAAATTTTGAGTGTATAACTGGTGCAAAATTAAACATCATGCTAGCTTCATATGTACAAATAGGATAAGGGAGTGTTGAATTACTTATTTTATATACAATTTAGTGATTCTTCAAAACATTAAAAGGATCTCAAAACAAAATTAGATTTTTGAACATAATTTCATTTGAATTTTCGGAACAGAAATTCATTTAGTGACCTTGGAATATTTTCCATGGGGGGGAGGTCAAAATATTTTAGGGGAGCTGAGCTGCCCATAGCGCCCTTTTAGTTACTGATAAGGGCGAAAAATGGCCCTTATCAGCCCACTTCCTTTGTGAAAGTTGCGTTGTTATGCGCAAATTAACAACAACAACAAAAAAGCAACAAGGATTATTCTTCAAGGTAGGGACCATCATAATCCATTACTTTTTGCCATCGTTCACCCAGATTGCGGATTGGCTGGAAGTACAGTAAAACCCTGATAATTCGGATTAATTGGGACCGGACCCAATCCAGATTACCCAGAGAATTAGAAAAAAATGAAATAAAATAAAACATACTTACAGAAAATCACCTTTATATTAAATTTATTGAATGTTTACAGACAGTAAAATGTTTACTTTGCTTAATTCTTTTGAAAAGATTTCAGAAAAAGTTTTTTTTATTCAAAATACGACGATGGAACAAACTAATGTTATAAAAATTAAACAATCGCTTCCCCAACTTGAAAAAAAAAATGACCAAACCGATCCGGATTAACGGGGTTAGAATTACCGGGGTTCCACTGTACCATGGCGACTCTTTCAAATAAAACAGTTCTTTATTTGCATCTTCAACGTCTTTAAAACATTCAAAACGACGGCCCTTGAAAAAGAGTTGCATTGATTGGACGAGGTCATAGTCGCATGGAGCCACGGTTAGACCTGAACTCATATAGATATACCACTAATATCCCTACATGCATTACAAATTCTCTACAAATTCGGTTACTAACAGATTGAAAATTTCCGAGAACTTTTTCCTCAACCTAATATAAAGTATATTGTCTTTTCTTTGAATTAATTGGTTCGAATAAAGTAAATAAACATTAGCCATTTATAGCCTGATGGTACTTTTTAGATCATCAAAGAAAATACAGTGTAAAATATATTTAATGTATCTACTACTGAAAGTTTATTGCAATGTACTGTTGTTGTAAGAATTGTGCAATTTCTAAACCGTAATTTTTGTTTGTCTAATTATACTTGAAAATATTTCACAAAAACAGATCTAATTACCGATTTATTAAATTAATTTTAATTAAAAAATATCTAAAAATCAAATTACCATTATATAAGTTGTTCTTTATATCTTAGACATTAATGTAAATAATGTTTCAGATGAAGCAATTTTTGCATTTATAATCCAGGATATAAATAATTAAAAGTATTTTCTTGAAAGAAGAGACAAAACTAAAGAATAAATTTGTTAAAAAATATAACGTAAAGAACTGCGTTTCATAAATGAATATGCATTTATTACCCTTTTAAAAATGTATAGTTTAGAAGCCTACAATCACTTTTAAACATAACGATGCTTCTTCTCCAATTGGGAAATATTATAATATAGACAAGAGTTTCTCAACTTAATGACCTGTTCCGTGATTTATTCTTGTATTGTCTCATTTCATTTTACCATTGCAAATCAAACAAATGCAGTGAAAGACGACACTAGCGGGCGTGAATATGAACGTTTAGTTAAATGTCACTGAATTTTAAACAGAACAATCACATTATTAAATGTTTAAAAGAAACGAAGCTTTCACAGGAAGAAACTGGACGCGATAAAATAATTCAATGAACTGATAAATTTAAGTTTCAAATATGCATTTTTATGTGTTTCGAAAAACAGTTAAGAAGTTACCTTATATTTTTAATGTAAATATATATATATATATATATATATATATTAATTATTTATATTTATAAACAATTTTAGAATTAAAGACAAAATTAAAATTCGCTGAAAAATATAATGTAAAGATCTTTTCATAAATATTCAAATATTACACATTAAAAAATATGTAGTTAAAAATAACTTTTAAACATAACGGTTCTTTTTTCTCCTATTGGAAAATATTATAGTATAGAGAAGAGTTTTTCAACTTAATGGGTTATTCCATTATTTATTCTTGTATTGCCTCATTTCATTTTACCAATGCAAATCTAATAAATGAAATGAAATAAGACACTAGCGGGGGCGAATGTGAGCGTTTAGATAAATGTCACTGAATTTTAAAGCAAATAATCATATAATTAAATGCTTAAAAGAGAAGCAGATTCAATAGGAATACACTAATTTGATTAACGGGATCAAATACTACCTCTGACAACAAAGTTCAATGAATGAATTGACAACAAAGTTCAGAGAAGTAATATACTATTTTTAATATAAGAAAAAATGATGCAATTTTTTTTATAGGAGTAATTGGTTCTAAAAAAGTAAAAACACATTTAAAAGTATTTTTTTTGGAAAGGGAGAAGAAACTAAAACATAAATTTGCTGAAATATATAATGTAAATATCTTTTCATAAATGAATATTTAAATATTACACTTTAAAAATGCATAAGTGAGAAATCACTTTTAAACATTTTCTAACTAACTTTTCTTTAAAACACACAACTTATTCTCCTACTCAAAAATATTATAGAGAAGAGTTTCAACTTAATGACTTGTTCCATGATTTATTCTTGTATTGTCTCATTTCATTTTACCAATGCAGATCTAACAAATGCAATAAAAGACAACACCAGTCAGCGTAATTATAAACGTTTAGTTAAATGTCACTGAATTTTAAACAGAACAACCATATAATTAAATGCTTAGAAGAGATGCAGCTTCTATAGGAAGAAGATACTGGACTGATTAATACGATAAGCAAATTCAATGAACTGAAAATTTTATTGGAAAATTTTAAGTTTCTAATTTTTTTTAATGTATTTCGCAAAACAATTGAGAGAAGTAACATAATATTTTTAATATAAGAAAACATGATGCATTTTTTTTTTCGTTAAAATAGTTGGTTCCAACAAATTATAAAGCATTTTTTTTTCTAAAGCAAGACGAAACTAAAACATAAATTTGCTGAAAAATAATTTAAAGATCTTTTTTTCATAAATGGTGTTGGTGTTAATTTTGACGGCCAATTATCTACACGATAGATATAGGCTCTAGGGGCAGTGTTCTCCGTGTGGGGGTGTATCTAAGGGAACCTAACCCGTATTTACGCAAATCTAGAAGAAATCCACGGAAAACTTCGAAAGTTTAAGCCGACGGGCGCAATTTGGTCTTTTAATAAATTGATATTTAAATATTACACTTTTAAAAATGTATAGTTGAGAAATTACTTTTAAACATAACGGTGTTTTTACCGCAATCGGAAAATATTATGGTACATAGAAAAGTATCTCAATGACATGCTCAGTGATTTATTCTTTTTTTTTTTTTCATTTTACTTTACCATGCAAATATGACAAATGGTGTGAAAGATGATTGAAGCAGACGTGAATATGGATGTTTAGTCAAACAAGAACATTTAGTTAAATATCACTGAATTTTAAACAAAATACTCGCGTAATTAAATGCTTAAATAATACGCAGCTTTTATAGGATGACACTTGATTTATTAACGTGATGAAATAGCTCAATGAGCTCGAAAATTCTATTGGAAAATTTTGGTTTTCAAATAGCCTTTTCTTATGAGTTTCGCAAAAAAATTCTAGGAAAAAAAATCAATAAAAATATTGACATAATTCCTTTCCAGGGGAAGAATAGGTTCTAATAAAGTAAATACACATTGAAAAGTATTTTATTTGAAGAAGAGACAAAACTAAAACATTAATTTGTTGAAAAAATAACTTAAAATCTTATTTTTGTAAATTAATGTCCATTTATTACACTTTAAAAACATATATTAGTTTAAATGACTATACTGTCTAAAAAAAGAAAAGAAAATCTTTAATGGTACCAAGATTTGAATAGTAAACTGTAATGCCTAAAACTGTTTACGTAATTGTAAAAAAAAAAATCATATAACAGATTCACGGTTACACTGTTAAAAAACTAAGGTATCTAAGAAACTAGGAAACTTAGATTCCTAAAATTTTTCACGTAACTGGAAAAAAAAAATGTAATTATCCCCAGATACGCATAAAATTTGAGTAAGTGTACAAATTTCTGTAGCTGTTACTATACAAAAATAGTTTTTAGATGTACTATACAGTGATTATACGATGTCTTCTATACAGTGAAGAGATAAAATTTTTAATAGTATAAAGATTTCTGTAGCTTTTAAATAATAAGTTTTTGTAAATCCTCATCTTTTTTTATAGCGTACAATCCCTTTTCAATGCAACGGCACTTTTTTCCAATCGGATGACTTCCCGTAAGGCATGGTGACGTCACTGCGACGTCGTTGTGAAGTCACATTGTGACTTTGTGACCATCGATTGTCGATGTGACGTCACGTGACGTCGATGTGAAGTCACAGTGACTAAAATGTGAAGTCGTTATGGCCGTTTTAGAGCTGGTTTGTGACGTCACACTGTGACCAATTTGTGAAATCACAGTGATTAAAATGTGAAGTCGTTATGGCCGTTTTACAGCTTTTTTCTAACGTCACATTGTGACCACTTTGTGAAGTTACGGTGTGAAAAATTTGTGAAAAAATGTGTCATTTGTGATTACTTTGACATTAGCATTCTGACGAAACTGTGACAAAAGCGACGATATTTAAATTGCCAGAAACATGTTTTTAAAAGTAAATAACATGTTTTGAAAAATATTTGTAATTTTCTAAAAATTTTTAAGAAAGTCACATCTCAGTCAGAATGTGACGTCACTGAGTGGTGGCAGTTTGGTCACAGATGTGATGTGACTAAAGTGACTCACAGTGACGTCATTGTGATGTCACTGTGACCATGCATGCTATGAGGGCTGTTGAATTGTTTATTATTGTGCTGTTTCTTTTTGTTTTACCATAGAAATTTGACAATTGCAGTGAAAGCTGACACTAGCGGACTTGAATATTAATGTTTAGTCATATTTTATGCATATCATATCATGCCACTGAATTTAAACAGAATAGTCGCATAACAAAATACGTAACAGAAATGTAGCATTTATAAAAAGCCAATCGACTCATAAAAAAGGTGAAATAATTCACTTACTGCAAAATTCGATTAAAACATTCTATCAATACAGTACAAGCATATTAATATGATGCTTTTTTGGGATAAGAGATATAAATATCCAAACATAAATTTACCGAACGAGAAAATGTAAATGTTAAAAATAAATTAAAAAAAATATTTAATTTTTTACTAAAGGGTTAATCACTTCTGATTCTTTTAAAACACCAAAAATATGTAATTTAGCTTCACAGCGTTAAAATGCATTCCATATAGCATTCTAGGGATTCCCCGTTCCAATTTCGTGATCACGGTCCCCGGGGGTCTATGGCATAAATCACAGTAGGAACCTGAAGCGGAAACTTAAGAGTTTAGTTAGAAACCTCAGAGATTGCACTAATTCTCACTCTCTTTATACTAAAACTAGCAAAAGCCGTGCTTTGTTTGGATTCGCGAAGCATTTTTTCATAAGATAAATATTTAAAAGTAACATTATTTTTTAATATTTTTTTGTATCTTTATTAAACAAAAACGTTATTTTATGTTTTGGCGCATTTTAACTCTACAAATGTAAGTTCAGCCAAATAACTATCAATTTCCAAGGAATTTTTTATTAAATGATGTAAGACTGGAATAAAGAAATATTTTCGAAGCAAACTTTTACAAAATATTTTTAAATTTTCAACTAAAAATTCTTTTAAAGATTTTTTTACAATTTCTAGTAGCCACTGGTGTTTTTTAAAGTTGTTTGAAATATGCATGTTTCCAATCTTTGTAATTAACATCAAATAATCTTTGATAGCTATTTTAGAATAATATATTTGAAGAGAGCTTGAAGAAAGTTACTTCTTCAAAATCCTATTTTCCGGAAAAGCATTTGAAATCTGTTTTCGTCGATACTATGAATTTTTAACTGTAAAACTTTTTATTCTAATTTCTTCGTTTTTATACATGTTAGCGCATGAGAATTTTTGATATTGTAGAATTTTTCGTAAGGAAAATTTCTATTGAAGTCTTAATTTTGAAGGATTTTCACTCTTGACAACGTTACGTACGTTTTTAATCCAACTGGTGCCTATATATCCTCAATATCTACAACTGCTTCATCTAATGTTAAACCTTGGGATTTATGAATTGTAACAGCAAAAGCTAACTGCAGAAGAAATTCTTTCCTTGAACAATTTATGCTTCCATTTTTCCAGAATTCAATTATTGGGGGAATTGGTACGCACCAATTCTTATAAGTTAAATTACTGTAGTATTCAAATTTATCCATGATTATTCGCGATATCTGGTCTGGTGGCTTGTGATTTTCTTTAATATGTGCAACAAAGTCTAAAGTTCCGTTCACTAAACCTTTTTCGGCCCACAAATAAGAACGTAACATTACTTTCGATACAAATGATAAAGTAAGAAATGGTTGAAGTCCATTTGTCATTTCTGAATCGGCCAACTTTGCTTTAGTACATTTATAAAGAGCTTGAATCGAGGCAACAAGTCCACGCAATTCTTTAAATTTTTCATTTATATAGCAAATTTAACAATTAATTTTATTTGTTTACAATTCTTTTGTTGCCACTTTACAAAAAAAAAAATCCATAATACAATTCTTTTAAAATATTTAAGTGTCATCTGTGCAAAACGATTTTGCTGAATAATGAAAACATATTTTATTTATTAAATTGATCATGATTCTATCTACAATTACTACTTACTCCATGATTTATATATTTTTTTTCTGAAAATATTCGCGTTTCATTTTTTATTCATTTGCTAAAATGCGTCTGTATTGGAAATGCATGTAAAATAAATTAATTAAAATAATATTTTTTTAACGTTTTACTGTAAAAAAAAATTATATTCTGCAAATCTACAGATCACATTTTATTTTTGTGTTTAATTTGAAGTTAAAATATTGAATAGTTTTTTTGTAAAGTGTACGACAAAGTGTAATTTGAGTGGCCTAGTAGAGGATTCGCTTCGCTCATCCTAATTAAATATCTTAAAGCCACAGAGCTTTTAAAATTTTCATTATTGTTACAGCTTTACTTAAGGGTGTATTCCAACCCAAACTGCTTCTTTTTCGATTTATTTTTTAAATTGATTTTTGCTCTGAAAAGCATCAAACTGGCAAATTCTCTTATTCGGAAACTACAAAAATGTGCCATGCTTGGCGATTTTTTGATAAATACCGAAAATATTGCAAAAAAAAATGCTGTCAATACGGGCAATTTGAACAGAATTTTACGGAGCGGGCGATCTGGGAACGAAAAAAAAATGGTCATGCTGCGAAAATAATTGTTTATAAATCGAATTCCAATGAAATGAGCGAAAAATGAAATCACTCCAGCAAGTTTCAAGTTTCTGCTAAAAGCAGAATTATGAGTATGAATCTGAAAATGTATATGAAAACTTCAAGCTATTGAGGGTGGAAAAGTATTTTTTCGGATACACCGTTAACTATCAGCTTTCCCGTACCTCATGTTTACATAAAATTTTATATAATAAAAGTGAAATATAAAGGAAAATTTTAGAAATCACAAGAGTGCTTTCATTTAACTCCGACATACTAATCGGATCTTATAGTCTTCTAATTTTATAGTCACCCATTCCTTTTAAACGACTTAAAATTCGTAGATACATACAAAAAATTCAATTGTTAAAACAGAAGATATTAATGAATTTTTAAAATTATTTCATTAAAACAATAAATCAACTGTAAGCTTTATTTCTTTGAATACTTATCTACTTAATATCCATTCTGTATTATTGAAGAATGCTTTTAATTGAATTCGTTGAAAAAAAAATCAATCTGATCTGAAAATTAAAAAAAAATATTTCTGATAGTAATGTTTAAATTTTTTTTAATTATTATATAATTTGAGAGCTGGAATAGATTCTGAACACAGGATAAAATTTTAGATAAAAGTTTGCTAACTGTAACATTGCTTTAATTAAAATAAGATGCAATTAAGCTCAATTTTAAAGTTTATATAGAAATAAAAATCAGTGAAATATCAGAATATCAACCATTAAGTTATGTATTTACTGGGTCATAGAATGACAAATTAATCTTCATGTTACCTTAAATACATGTTACTTGAAGGGAGTTGTAGGTTAATACTATATTATTCAACAGGGTTTTAAAAAAAGCAGGCTTTTAAGGTAAAAATAAGTTAAAAATTTATTTTTGAATATTTTTATTTTTAATTTTCATATATATAGTGGGAGTAGAGGACTAACAGTGATTTTGTAATATTATTTTTACCAAACTTTTCGAATTATAATTTAATTTTGATTTTCTTTAATGTATACTTGATCATTTAGAGCAAGTTAAAGGTAACCCAAATGAAATTTATATATAGAAGTAATTTAAGCGTATAGAAATAAAAGTAAAATTAAATACTTCTGATTCTAGATTTTAAAAGATACACACAATTAATTTCCTAACTATGATTATGCAAATATTATTTTCTAATTCTAACTTTAAAATGAAATTATTTAACTTTAAAAATCCCAATCGATATGTATTTAGTTTGCAGATTACTTAGAAGATATACAGATTTTTCGAACTTAGAAAATGACATACATTCATTGTCATAGTAAAACAGAAAAAGTCATTTCTAAATTATTCTAAAAGTAAACAGTAAAATAAATAAATAAATTAAATAAATATTCATAAAATATCAATGAAAATTCTATGCAAAAAGATTTTAACACTTTAGTTAAGATATTAATTATCTCTAAGATTCAATCACTTTTTTCGGACTTCAAAGAAGTTTTTGGAGACGCTAATTTGGTCTTTTTTTTCCAGTTTTAATGATTAAAAGGTCAAATAACAATTTTTAGTTAAATGCTATACTTTCCTTAAACATCTGCGCATAAGGTATAAAAATAAGAACATTAACCCTGATCTCAGAGATATGATAGCAATGATTTAATTTACTTATAGGTTCGTGATAGAGTATTAATTTAATACCGAGATATAATGCTGCAAATTTAATCATAAAATTCAAAATTTGAAAACATTTTCAAAAATATGCCACCCTCCGTAAAATAAAAATTATAAAGATATTAGAATAAGCACATTATATAACAGATTATATATTTCCTGTGTGAATATTATTTGAAATAATTAGTAATACGTATATAATATGTATATATTTTAAATGATTTGCTATGATATAAGATTTTAACGCATTATTGAACGAACAACTGATTAAATAAATAAATAAATAAAGTGTGTGAAGTTATTCAAGATATTAATTATTTTACTTTTACCTACATTTTGTTCGGACACACCTCATTTTATTACCTCCTCCTTCCCCCATATCCGTTTAACTTCATTTAAATATTTCAAAACATTTATTGAGCGTAATCGAAAATCAATAAGCATCTCTCGCATAAAGAGACCCTAGAGAAGAACATTAGACATAAAATGTGAAAATCGATGATTTTTAAGTTTGAGAATTTAGAAGACGTAATAGTTGAAATTTTGAAAAGCTAAGAGTATCTCATAATTAATGTTTTCTAAGTAGCAGTTACAGTCTACTCCCGTTTATTGGAATATTTTACAAGCTCAAGAAATATCTCAATTAATGCGATATGTTACCAATATAACAAAAGATTATAATTTGCTATTCTGGTGGATATGCTATGTAGTGTTCACTCTAGAAATAAAAAGGGCATAGTGATGTTTACTAAAAAGGGCACTACCGCAGCAGAAAAGGGCACATTTGCAAGAAAAAATTTATTATTGCCTTTAGAAGGGAAAAAAAGAAAGCGAGAAAATACATAATTTTTAAATATGATAAATCAAGCAACATTAAATTCGAATGATTTTACGATATAAAAATTAAAAATACAATTATATTAAAACATGATTGAATAGTTTCTTGTTCTTTTTCTTAAAGAAATAAAAAAAATCAATCACTTTTGGGCACATAAATTTAGAAATACTACGGAATAGAAAAAATATTTTTTCAAAATCTCTGGGTAAAACCAGTGGTGCATTTTACTACTTTTAAAAAGGGCAGGGTGCATTTTGTAAATTTGAAAAAGGGCAGGGTTCTGCACCTTTCAAAAATGGCCTAGAATGAACGCTAATGTTATGTATTTTCAACAAGTTGAGTGCCAACTTTATTTTGTCTGTCTCTTTTCGTTTAGGCTGTGAAGTAAAATTCCCATTATACAGTCAGTCTCTCTTTATCTAAACTGTAAAAGTCTCTACAGTGCGACGGTATTGTAAACAATGCTACAAAGAAAAAAAAATGCAGCACAATTTGGTAGAGGACTGATCAGATAATTAACTAAGCAAGTTGCCACAATTTGTGATACTTGCAAAAGACGACCTTTTTCATATTTACTGTATTTTAATAAAATCCATTATTATTATTTTTTTTTGTAAGAAATATTTAGTACATTCATGATACAATCTTGAAATTATTTAAAATTTATTTAGAATATACCTTTCTAAATTATATATGGTATTTTATACAGTCAGTCACTGATGACTGCTATTTTCTGCATTTATCAAAAAATCCACAAGCACGGTACATTGTGTAGTTTCAGAATAAGAGGATTTGCAGGTTTGATGCTTTTTAGAGGAAAAATGAATTTAAAAATAAATCGGAAAAAAAGCAGTTTGGGTTGGAATAAACCCTTATCACTATTGTTTTATTCTATTGCCAAAGACGATGTGGTGTTTGAAATTAATTAGAGATAGTACCAGATCGGTATAACAAACCTGTATCAATAGCTATAGGTTAATCTTTGGATAAGATCCGTGTTTATATTAACCCTTTACCTACCGAATTATGAATTCATGAAAATTTTACATTCTAAAGCATTTTACATAAATTGTTTAAACTAAGTTAAAGATATACATAATCATTTAATACATTTTTGAAGGATTTTAGAAGGTTTGAAGGATTTAGAAGGATTAATTAAATTTGAATTTCCTTGGATTTTGCGGAATATTTATAATCCCACTCAAATATTTTATTTAAAATTGTTGTCTTATTTTTTTGTAGAATTATAAATTGTACAAATATTATGTTCTTACAAAATAAATATAGAAATATTTTCGCTTTGAAAAATTCCCATCTCACTCCCTCAGCGCCAAGAAAGCTGAAAAGATACAAAGGCAAAATAAATCATCCTTTTAGAAATATTTTTGTATTTTGTGTAACCAATAATGCTTTTGGAACAAAATAAAGTAATGTACCTGTAACTCATTCTAAACAGTATTACAACTAATTGATGTATTAAAAGAATTTTATAATAAGTAATTTTAATGGTACTAAGTACCATCAGTAGATAAAGGCTTAAAAGAGAAATATTTTATTATAACATTACAAAACAACTTTATAAACAGCCTTAAATTGACATGATATCTTTAAAAATTACTGATTTGATTCCAATTTCTAGCACTTCCATATATGTAGCTTTTACTTTGCAAGCCAATCTGTTTAACCCTTTGCGGAGCAGGGCAAATTCATTGCTTAAGTATTGAAATTAATGACTGACACCGGAATTTGAAAACAACTTTATTTGTAAATAAGAAAACGCTATACTTCACGCATTCAATAAACCGTAATTTTTTTTAAACAAAATTCCGGTGCGGATGAGGCGTTTGGGAATAAAAATTAAGTGGTATCTCTATGAAACCACCGCCCCTCAAGGGGTTAATATTAAAAATCTAGAGCGATCTAAAGACTTGAAGAAATAAACTCAATTGTAGAGTCCCGACAATAAAGCCATCTAGTGATACGTTGGTGTAAGCGCCATTCTGTGAACATGGAATGTACAATATGTTGCGTATTTTTTATTGCAGCAAAAATTTTTAAAATACATTTTCCTTTATATTTAAAAAAAATATTTGATTAAAAAATATAACGTTTTACACTCAGATTTAAAAATTAAAATATGGTCATAATTTACAAGAAAAATTCTTCACAGCTATACATATTAACACAGTATTTTTAAATCTCATAGGACAGCTATATTTTACATTAATAAGTCTTAAAATGCAAATGCTTAAAAATAAATGCATAGGTGCCAACCTGACATAAACCTTTCGTAATATGTGTGTTAATTTGACCATGGTTTAATGAATTTTGAACCAGAATTTTTTCAAAGAAATGAAACTAAATATGTTCCATTTAGAAACCTAAAATTAAACAAATGAAGTTTCAAGAAATAAATTTTCTGCTTCGAAATTAAGTTAACCTGGATCAAACTAATCCAGGTATTACGGAAGTTTAGTTGAATGTTGGCAGCTATGTAAATGTATTGTGAAAGAAAAACATTGTTTCATACACTGATTCTTGTTATTAAAGTTTTTTTCTTGATATGATAATCTTTCATCAATCAGCCATTCCTTTAAATTATGTATTTCTGATCTGATGTATGTGACGCAGCATATGTACATAAAATAAAAAAAAAATATTTTTAATATCAGTAAATATATTTACTTAACTAATAAAAAACTTTAGTTAAAACTTTCGTTTAAAATAAATAAGGTTAAAGAATTGGAAGTTTTTAATTTAAAATGTCTGGTTTATAAAGCCTAATTTCTCCCATTTTAATTCAAGTTTCTGTGCTGTAATGGAAATTGGATTTTATGCTTATTCAATAAGAAGACTGGTGCGCTATATTAATGTTTAATGAAAGTTTTCTAGAAAGCCCCCAAAGTAAGTTTACAAATTAAAATAAATTTATATATTTAACTCAAAGTTTTGTTTAATTTTCTCAGTTTTGTGAACTAAGAAATATTATCGATTTCATTGCATTATTTACATTTCATCCGCTATAGAAAATATGACCCAAGTTGAGAAAATTTTGATATAATGAATAAGGTATTGGATTACACAAAGATTTTACAACTTTAGAATAGTTGTAAAAGAGTTTTTTCCAACAAAAGATTTATAATTTATTTTCTCTCGATTTTAGTATTATTTCTTATTTTGAGGGTAATTTACAGAAAAATTGATAAGGATGTTTCAAGATCCTAAAGAGCATGTTTCAACACGCCAATGCAACACCAGAGCTGAGTCATTCCATGGTCACTTACATTACATTTATAACTATTTTCAATAATTTTAGTAATATAACTCACACAAAAAAAAAAAAGATTCAAAATGCAAATTTGACATGGTTTGCTAATTAAACTTTTCAAAGCCTAATTTAGATGAAAATTACCTAATTTTAGTGTTATTTCTCAAATTTTAATAGTTGTATTTATTAAGGTAACATATTACTGAAAAAGGAATGTAATTTATCATATAAAATGCAACTTTTATTATTTTTTTAAATCCAAATTGACCCTTAGATAGGTATCATTTATAAATCATGTTAATTTAACATTTGAAAATTTTTTGGTGTCATATTACTAAAATTACGGCAGTAAATTGTTCTAAATGTAACGTAAGTTATCATGAAATGACCCAGCTTTTATTGGGTATTTCTCTAACCTTTAGTACGATACTTTATTCTATCTGTGAAATATTAAGTTTAACTGCAGTTTTAATTATACTACTCTCATGTTTCTTCTTATGGTCAGCAATTTTGCACTGATTACCATACAGGAAGTTCTTTTTTTCGGTTTTCAACAAACCAGCATTAAGGGAGGTCTGACATACATTTTAAAATAATTTTTATTTATCGAGTTATAATTTTTTAATAGTTTGCGATGCTTAACCAAACCATTTGTAAACATAATCACATGATAAAATTTCTCATATTTTTTTTTCTTTAAAAAATAAAAATTGTTAAAAAAGTGGGATAGTTTAAAATCGAGATAACTTGAAATATTATTTATAGAATTTCAATTTATTTTCATTTAAATAAACAGAAATGTACAATCTTTAATTCTAATATAGCATTTTTAAAATATTAATTTAAATAAAAATTTTTGAATTAAAAATTTGAAAAAGTAAAAAGGGTGCAACTTTTATTAAACAATCAAATTTATAATTTTTTGTTAAATTTGCTTTGTCAAAAGTGAAGTAAAATAATTGAAAAATACAAGTTTCAAGTTCGAACCAATTATCCTTAACGGTTTTTGACTTATATCAATTTAAATAGCAGAAATGGTGAAAAAATCCATCAAGAAGGAAAACGCATTTCCAAGAAGTCGTTTTGCGTAAAAACCATTGCTTAAAAGCTGAAATTTGGGGAAAAAAAAAAAAAACATAAAAAATTACATTTTTTGTTCCAATTAAGGTAGAAACATGATTTAAATGTTATTTTAAGCTGAAAAAAAACTTTTAATGCAATTTTTTTTTTAAATGAAAATTAAAAAAATTTTGTGTCCCGGATTCCTTTAAGAAATCTACAACCAACAAGCTATACAGTAAAAAATAACTTTCAACACACAAGATGATAGTGAAAGTTAAAATGTTATATCATTCTAATCAGGTATTTGAATAAGATTTCGTTTATCTATATTATAAAGGACAAACGTATCTGTGCGTAACGCTGACGTCATTCTGCAAATGGCAACATTTCACGATAAAATTTCCGTTTTTCAATTTTTGCTACTACAATCTATATTATAAAAGCCAAACGTTGCGTACCACATACGTCAATTTGCGAATGGCAACACTTTGAAATTTGAAATGAAATTTTGGTTTTGCATTTTTTGATACCAGAAATTTTTAAACTTCTAAGCACCGCACATGTTCAATTTTTACACCATCGAATAGATAAAAAAAATGCATTTTAAATTTGTCTGAAAATTGTATCTTAATTTGTTTTTTAGATTTTAATTTTTTGTAGTTTTTAATACCATTTTTGTAATTGTGGCAACAGAGATACACAATTTCTATTGAAAATAAAGGAAAAAAATTAAAAAGCTGAAGAAATACTATGTCTTTATGTTGATATTTTCTGATAAGAAGTGTAAAACTTCGAAATTAAAATACGTGAGATGTTAAAAATATCATCTCTTATAAAACCAGGTAAATTTTGATTTTATTTCATTTTTATTTAGCAATTAAATGAGTTTTAGTCTATTACAAACTCACTTTACCGGCCATTTTTAATATAACGTCAAGTCTGTTACCAAATGTCAAGTTTGTTATCGTACGGTTTTTTAATGATTATCGTTTTTTCAGCACTGTACTTTTATTCTTTATTCAACTAAAAAACAAATATGCAGTTTCCTTAAAATGTAATACTTTACATGAATAGATACTGTAATTATTTGAAAAAGCTCTTGTATAATTTCTATGTGATCAAAATCTTGTGGCTAAAACTGTATCTCATTTCAATTTAATTTAGGTATTATTGATAAATATCATGTTTTGAAATTTAGGGGCATAAGTCACTTTAAAGTAAGTTGATTTTAGGAAATTTAATAAATTAAAGCTGAGTATTTTCCATAATTTTGTATGGTAACGGACTTGGCAATTTGCCTTACAAGCCTACTTTAAATAGCATTTACGTATTATATTAAAGGGAAAAGTGCACAACCAATTTTTTTTAATGCACTTTAAACATTTACTTTAACAACCTTCTCCATTTTTTTAAAAAAATTTAAGTTTGAAAAAGAACGAATATCTTTTGGATAATTCTGTCAAAACTAATGTAGAAAAAGCGTTCAAACTGTAGATTATAATTAAGTGGCTTATTGTAATGAACTGTATTCATTTTTATGCGGACAGCATGCATGCATACTCGTAGAGAATTTAAGGTTTTTATAATAACAGTCCTAAATTTTTCCAAGTTTTTTGCGTATAATTTGTGGCGTTCTTGATATAAAATAATGTTCTTTTCCAAATTTATTACAAACAGCATTGTGCACAATAGTTTTCAATCAGAATTGAAAAATAATAAAAATTGTTTGAAAAATCAGCAGATTTACTAAAAATTTTTTATTGCGCATGCGTGAAGTTAACAAAATTTCATTTGCATATTGTGTTAACTAAATGTATAGAGCAACTTTAGTAAAAGCCTTAAAAACATGGCTTGAAAATTATGAAAATCGTCATCGATAGAATAAGATCAAAATCCGTTCATTCTAAAAGGAAGCAAAAAGATGAGGGGTTGTATCCAAATATAATAGTACGTGCTATGTTGTGTATTCTATATTGGCACTAACCAATTGATAAATGGATACAGCCCTACATCTTTTTGCTTCATTTTGGGGATAACGGATTTTGAGCTTATTCTATTGGCGATCACTTTCAGAATTTTCAAGCTATGTTTTTGAGACTTTCACAAAAATTGCTCTATACATTTAGCTAACACAATATGCAAATGAAATTTTGATAGACTTCACGAACGTGAAATGAAAAATTACTTAGTAAACTTGTTCATTTTTCATACAATTTTTATTATTTTTTTATTCTAATTACAGAATGTTGTGTATAATTTTTATTGTCATATTTTTGGAAAAAAAAAACAACATTATTTTACATTAAGAACTTCACAAATTATAAGCAAAAAACTTCAAAAAATTTTACACTGTTTTTGTAAAAGCCTTAATTTCTCTACGAGTATACATGCTATCCGCATAAAAATGAACACATTTCATTACAATAAGTTACTTAATCAAAAACGAGCGTTTGAACGCCTTTGCTACATTAGTTTTGACAGGGTTATCCAAAGGATATTCGTTCTTTTTGAAATTTTTGAAGGTCCCTTATGCAGTTGAGAAAAAATTTTCACGGAAGTGTATGACCTGAACTATTATGCTTACACACTTAGAGTTTCAAGACAATTCCTCATGTAATTTTCTAGATATTCACATAAATGTCTAAAATCGCAAGTGGCCGGCCGCCTTTTGTCATATAGTGTATATATTTCTTTTCTATACAAAGCCTATCCAAAACATTATAGATGTTTATCCTAAAGAACTGTTTGTAAAAATATATTCTTATCTTCGCCAGTCGTGCAAATAAATTTCCAAATCATTTGAATCATCTAAATTAAACACTTTTTCTTCACTAAGTATTATATTTTCCCAGTCTTCTTTCATTCTTGCGCAAATTATAATCCATTTTCTTACTTGTTTGTTATTCACAAATGACTTTCCTCTTTTTATACCAGGGCCGTAGCTAAGGGGGGCGCTATGGGCGGCTCAGCCCCCCCCCCAAATATTTTGACCCCTCTCCTGGAAAAGATTCCAAGGTCACAAAATGAGTTTGTGCTTCGAAATTTCAAATGAAATTCTCTTCAAAAATCTAATTTAGCTTTGAGACCCTTTCACAATTTTGCAGAATTACTAAATTGCATCTAAAATAAGTAATTCAACACTCCCTCATCCTATTTGAACATACCGGGTGTCCCAAAAATGACTGATGGATTTTAAAATTCAATAATTTGCAAACGGTGACATCTATTTAAAAAATTTTTGCAGGAGGGTTATGTATAATGTCAGGAGTTTTTTTTTACCGTAATTCTTTTATTTTAGTTCGCATATCAAACAATAGGTGGCGATGACGGCGATTGCAGTCCAGGTGATCAATGCTGAGTGAAGCGTCGACCTGGCCTTCAATCGCCGTCACCGCCACCTACTGTTTGTTATGTGAACTAAAATAAAAAGTTACGGTTAAAAAACGCCTGACATTGTACATAACCCTGCTGCAAAATTTTTTTAAATAGCTGTCACCGTTTGCAAGTTATTGAATTTTAAAATCCATCAGTCGTTTTTGGGACACTCGGTATGAAAATAACATAATATTTAATCTTGCACCAGTTATGCACTCAAAAATTTCATCATCATGTTCTTTTCTTAGCATAAAATGAGGTCATTACAACAGTTTAATAAGAAGCATAGTATCTACAATGTGAATATTTATCCTTCTGTGTCCGAATGAGAAAAAAAATATTATGAGCCCCCCCCCCCCCCCTATAGATCACTTCTGGCTACGGCCCTGTTTTGTACTTAAAAAATGTAATCCAAGTTTCTATCCGTGTGAGCGTCTTGCAAATGGGTAAAATTTTAATGTTTTCAGAAAATATGATTCTTTCAACATTATGAAAAAAATTAAATAAAAATATGAATGTAATCCTAGAGAGTATTAATCATTCTAAAATGTAGCAAAAATTTATTAAATCTATAGAAATATATTATTTTAAATATGGCTTACATTGCTGTGAAATCTGGAGCTGAGTGAATGGAATATTACGTTACAAACATTTAGAGGGCTAGATAAAACGGGCTGAGAGTGAATTGAGTAATTTCTCCCTGCTAAGGATACCGTAGAAGTTAAGCTAGAATTAACCTCCTTTGCGATTGTTTTCATTTGACGGCCATATCTTTTCTTGACCTTTCATGTAAATTTCGAAACTTAGAATACACTTTTATTCACAAAACTTGTTCCCACGTTTATCTGGCCGTTTTAAAATGAGTGTTATTTCTTCAATTAGATTTACTACATTTCTTAAAAGTCGAGATATTCCTTTTCGTCTTTAAAATAAGTTGAATTATTTGACACATTTCATATGTAGTTTAAAATTTGCTATTGAGTGATGAAAGCTACGTGTATAATTGTGTTTTAAATTCGAGGTAATTGAAGAACCATGAATGACTTTCAAAAAAATAAAAAAATTATGTAACTCACGGAAATCCATGCTTGAAGTTTTAAAAAAAAAATCTAAAAATGAAAAGCGGACGTTTTGCAATACCAAATAAAGAAAAAAAAATCTTAAAAATTCCACATTTTTAAATGTTTTATTAAAGTTGGCCTATCATCAAGCAATGCATTGTTCACACAATGCATTGCTTGTGTTAAATACGCATTGTAAAATGGAAGTATTATTTAAAACAATTGTTTCCCCTTTTCTTTCCATAGCCCCAATATTTGTTAATGCAGATAGAAGACAATGGCGCAGTAAAGAAATGAGATGAAAAATATAAAAAATAATTTTGAATTGGTGAGAAATATGAAGTTTTTATTAATCATAACTTATTTTCTTATAAAGCCACTTAATTAGAAAGGAAAATATTAGGATTCTTTGTAAATAATCCTTTGTAAATACTGTTGATAATGAAGAACTAAAATTTATAAATATGGTAAACGAATACTTGAAAGGTTAGTAGTGAAAAATTTAAATTTGCTAAACAACTACTTTTGATTTGTTATTTCAATTAAAATTCTTTTAAATGTTTCAATAGTTTTTGCATGTGAAGAGTTTGCACATAAAATAAAAATCAATAATTCTGCAAATAATTTAATAATTTATTAGTCGTTTGAAAATTTTAATTTATTAATTCCCTATTCCTGTCAGATTACCATAACACAGGTCTGCAATGGTTTTCCTCTTTGAAATCTGAGTAACGTTTTCTATAGTTTCTGATGTGCTGATAACGAGAAAAATAATAAAAAAATTCCATCACGTCAGGATTTTTTAATATTGAATATTTAAGATTTTGCCGAAAAATGTCTGAGCATCTACATTTTAAAATTTATAAAACGTCAATAAATTACTTCAGCTTAATTTTTATTGCATTTAATTAGTGCAAGGTGACATAGAAATTACTTCAAAACAGTAATTTGTTAATTACTACATAATGAGTATAAGTAATTCACATTAACCATGTTGAAAACGGGTCATTTTGGCTTAATTTAGTAATGAGCTCATAAATACATAATGATTAGGTAATATAACCTAATTGTTGTAAATATTAGTCGAAAAGGGTGTAATAAAGATAAACCAAAGGGTTTTTGTATAAGTACCCGCAGTGATTTAGAAAATTAACAGTTGAAGTGCGCATCTTGCAACATAGCCTTTAAAATGTCATCGCGAAGCTGTTTAAATTCTCCGAATTGTTTTTGTTATATTTGCGGGAAATTTATGGTGAAAAAACAACAAAACAGCATTACAGACTTTGTAAAAAATATTTATAAAAGTTATTTTGGATACGTTTTAAGTAACCAAGACAAAACTTGGACACCTCATAAAATTTGTACGACTTGTTTATTAGAGCTTCGCAAGTGGTCAAAAGGACAGAAAAATAGCTTCAAAATCGTTTCGCGTATGCTAAGGAGAGAGCCTAAAGACCATGTTAAAGATTGCTACTTTTGTTGTTGTGACATAACTGGATACAATTCTAAAAATAAAAGGGACATAAACTACCCAAACGTCTCTTCAGTTACGCCTGCAATTTTCGGCGATTCAAAAATGGTGCAGCCCCCGTTTCCGACTATACAAATTGAAGATGATTCCGACTATACGAATTGAAACTGACTGTGATACAGATAAACAGGATGTATACCAATCTGATCCTGAATTTCAAGTAGATTCTAACGAGTGTCAGCTCTTTTCCCAGTCACATTTAAACGACTTGGCAAGAGATTTGAATCTCCCCAAAGATGCAGCGGAACTTCTCGGATCACGATCAAAAGAAAGAAATATGCTTGCACTCGGTACTTCATTTTCATGGTACCGTCACAGAGAAAAAGATTTTATTCCATTCTTCGCTGAAGATCAAGATTTAGTGTACTGTAAAGATATTCCAGGCTTGACGAAAGTGTACGACATTGAATACCATCCTAATGAGTGGAGATTGTTACTTCCAAGAAAATCTAGGAGCCGTTAGCGAAGAACAAGACGAAAGATTTCACCAAGATTTGAAAGAGCTAGAAGTCCGGTATCAAGGAAGATGGAATACTAGCATGGTGGCGGACTATTGCTGGTTGTTGAAGCGCGACGGTCCAAACCGGAAATTTAAGCGAAAATCGTACAACCGAAGCTTCCAGGAAAAAAGGACCACGTTCCACAAATAAAATTTACATGTAATTTAGATCAGTAATAAGTTATTATTATATTTTAGTTGTTTTTTATGTTAAAAGTAATGTAATTTTTTAAAATATATATTTTTTTATGTGAAAACTTGTGTTTTTTTCTATTTTCTATCTGTATCTTTTTTTGAAAAATCTGAAGGTGATGGAAAAAAACTAAGTACATATTCGTAATCAGCGCACTAAAATACCCTAGAATCAGCTCTCAAATTCTAGAGAGGAAGTTATGACTCTCAATTTGCAGACCTGTGTAATTTATACACTTCAGGTACATTTAAACTTCACCTTTAATGATTTTTTATTTTTATATCCTTCTGAACGATTAATTAAAAATAACAGCCAAAACTCTGAATAAGGGACACCTCTATTTAAGAACCGAAAGTTTCGGTCCCAAGGGTGCCCTTATTTGGAGGTTTCAGTATATCTTTATTTTTAAGTAAAATACATGATTTTAAATACTACCTCTGACAAAAAAGTTCGGTGAATGAATTCAGAACGGCCGATCTGGCAAGACTGGGGAAACAAAACGCTGCACCTGCATAGAAGCAAGTGTTGACCATCTTCCCTCAGCGTTGTTCAGTTGAGCGTCGTTTATGCGCTGTGTTAGACGTGCTTTACTAAATGCTTGTTCAATGTGTTGGTTCTTAACAGAGAACTGGAAAATGAACGAACAAAAGATGAGTTTAAAGTTTGGTTTTAAGCTTTGCAAGACAGAAAAAGAAATTCATGAGGGGTAGTGCAAATTGAACATTAACCGTATTCGCCGAATCTCAATCTTCGAGACTTCATCCTATTTTCACCACTCAATCTCTCTTTGAAAGAGATTTGGCCATATTGCTGACATCCAATGAAACATGACGAAGCTTTTGAACTTCATCCCAAAAGAAGACTTCTTTCGAATTTTCCAGGGCATGTATAGCAGTTTTCAGCGGTACATATTTAAGGGAGGTGACTATTTCAAAGGATGGTATAGTAACCTTCGTTAATATTTCATCTACATTAATATTACAGGACTATTCACCGAACTTTATTGTCAGAGGTAGTATTTCGCAAAAACAGCTTCATTAGTCCAGATTTTCCTCCATGAGCCATTAAAGAATTCTTAGATATGAGAATGCCTTTTCGACACTAAGAATTGACGAAAAAATGCGATTAAGAGCATATTTAATGTGATAGAAGTAGAAGATAGAATTTAACACGAAATAATTATAATCAAACATATCACCAATGGTTATAAAAGTAGCAGACAGTCCAAGGGTTCTCCATTATTTGATTACATTAAGCCTTTTTCTACCGAATTATGAATTCATGAAAATTTTACATTCTAAAGCATTTTACCTAAATTGTTTAAACTAAATTAAAAAATTTACACAATCATTTAATAAATTTTTGAAGGATTTTAGAAGGATTGAGAAGGTTTAATTAAATTTGAATTTACAGGGATTCTGTGCAAGATTTATAACTCTACTCAGCTCTTTTATTTTAAATTGTTTTCTTAGTATTTTGTAGAATTATAAATTGTACAAATATAATGTTCTTACAATATAAATATAGAATTATTCCCGAATTGAAAAATCCCACTACCCCTCAATCAGCACCAATAAGCTGAAAAGATAAAAAGGCAAAAGAAATCAGCCTTTAAAAAATATTTTTGTTTTGTGTAACCAACAATGCTTTTGGAATAAAATTAAGTAATTTATTTATAACTCATTCTAAACAGTATTACAACTAATTGACGTATTAAAAGAATTTTATAATAAGTAATTGAATGGTATTTATAAGTACCGTCAGTAGATAAAGGGCTAAATGATCTGTAAGAAAATTCGATGATGAACGAGATCTCCAAGAACAAAAAAAGAATTTGGAAACGTAATTGAAAATAAAAATCTGATAGTGTGCCTCTTAATAGATGGCTTAAATATATTGACCGGTATGCTTGGAATTTTATACCGATAATGAAATTACAAATATCAAGGGATTGCTGCAAATATTTTTGCAGCAAGCATTGTCGGTATCGAAATTCCATACTGATACTGACAACGAAATGATAAATATAGAGTGATTTCTACAA
Organism: Maratus speculifer; assembly: GCA_964019185.1. Taxonomy (NCBI): domain Eukaryota; kingdom Metazoa; phylum Arthropoda; class Arachnida; order Araneae; family Salticidae; genus Maratus; species Maratus speculifer. The sequence continues at coordinate 50,630,327 of OZ025299.1, forward strand.
ATGTTACATATATTCAATTGTCTACATGGGGAAAATCCTTCTTTATGATTTCCACTACTTCCAGTGATATAAAAACAATAATTTAGAAGCAAGCATTACTGGTGTGCAAATACCACCCCCCCCTTTCCCCGTAAAAAAGATCATAAAATTTTTAGTTTTAGGTAGCTTTCATTACAAAAAGTAAAAAGCTACCTATTTAAAATCTTGTCCTCTTCCTTTGTAACTATATATGTATATATAATAGTATTTTTCTGAATAAAATATGTTATATTTAATTTCTTTTATATATCATTAAATTTTATCTTTTGCTTCAAATATAGCGTATGATTTTGGATGAGTGGTTAAAACTACACATATACATTACTCATGTATGATCATACTTTAACAACCGAGTTCTTAATCCAAAGGGAATGTTAAATAATTGCACAGATCTAGAAAATAATAAAATACAGTCGAGTCTCTGTATAACGAAATCAATCGTTCAGACAAAAAATTCGTTATATAGAAAAATTCATTGAATAGAGAACGGCAAAATTTTTTCATTTAATGTTAAAATTTTGAAACAGAATTGTTTTTGAGGTGTTTAAGTTTGTGAAATATTTAACGGAATTTTTTTCAGAATCTCAATCATTTTCGCCACTTCCTTTTTTTCCCCCAGTGTCTTATTGATTACTTTCAAAATTATTACTTTATCAGAGAGAGTTGTGTTTAAACCAGAAGCGACTTTATGCAAATGCATTTGAAGATAACATTAGCAAAAATGACATTTAGTAACAATTCTTAAATCAAATGATTTCTCACAAGAAAAAAATGCTCCGAGTCGCCACAAACAACAAACATCCTCTTTAAACTCTAAAAATAATGAGAGTTAATTTAGGTAGATGAAAATCTGCTGAAAAACGACCTTTTCTGCAATTTCCTCTTATTCCATCCTTTTCTTGGGGGGGGGGGGGGGGGGTTGAATGCTTTTTTGGACATGAGGAATAAGATAGAGGAATGTAGCTATGAAATTTAAACCAGAAATCAACGAAAAAAAAATATTCTACAAGAAATTTAAATGTGTTTTCTGAACTTATGATAGAACATTTTCGAAAAAATTCGTTAAATGGAGATATATATTTCGCTATATGGAGATTATTTTTAATGAAATAATGAAAAAAATTAACCGTTCCTATAAAAAATTCGTTAAATAGAGAATTTCGTTGGATGGAGTTTCGTTATAGAGAGAATCGACAGTAGCTTAAATAATAATCTACAGATGGCAGCTAATATTTGTTTAAAGGACGACTGTTTATAATTTCCGCTAACTTACAACCAGATAAAAACAATACTTTTCAAGAAAACATTATTGGTGTGCAAATTTCCCGAGAAAAAATTCGTAAAATCTGCAGTCACATTATCATCTTCATGTCTACCAATAAAAGCAAGGATATATATATTTTTAATAATTTGTTGGTATAATTTGCTTTCCAATAGTTTCGGCAACTTTTAATGGTTATAATTCATTTCATTTATATATTTTTATACTTAAACGTAAACCGCTACTAAAACTAAACATAAACTTACACATAAACCGATATTTACGAAAAACTGTCTTCCTTGAACACGGAATTTCGCAATTAAATAAGGTGAAAATTAATTTTTGGAAATATAAGAATTTAAAAATAAGCATCCATCAGACTTAAAACTAATATCGTAGACAACATGTGAAATTTTTCAAACATAACTTCTGAGTCATTTTAGAAAGATTAATATGGTGAAACAAAAAAGTTCCCATTCGTAGATGGACTATTATAGCAGCTTTAACAATACAGCTCTTTTTGAAAGTTTTAATGCATTAAGTAGAAATTTCGAAGTGTTAAAACAAGATTAATTACATAGAGAACGATAACTTTTTTTTCTACCAGATGATAGATGGAATGTGTCTGGATTTTCATTTTCAACAAAATTTTAAACCATATTTTGAAAAGTGCGCTTATGATAAGCCATTTGCATGCACTTGCAATTGTTGTAAATAAAAAAAGTAAGTGATCTAAGTGCAAAATGTTAATAAAATTCAAATTTTCTGGCATCGTATTGGTGCATTAAGTGCAAGAGCACTTTAAATAAGTACTTCAAAACATGCAATAATTTTAGATGTTATTAAGCAAATTCAGAAAGTCGTTCAAAAACCATTATTTCATGCTTTATCTTTTAAAGAGCTACAATACCTGGGACTATGATCTTCATCATGTTTTACTTTTCTAAATACACTGTAGGAGAAAAATAACATTTAGTTCTTATTTAGTATAGAACATATGTAAAACATACACATAAAATAATTTACCTTTTCGGAATCAATTTATGCATTGGACAAGGTGAAGGATTATACAATTTATTTTTTCACAGGCCTGAACGCTATTTACGAAAACTTGACTGCAATTTTTGGTACTACTCTGTTATCCCGTCGACCGATTTCGCCAAATTATATAAATCGCCAAACTAATAGCCAAATTGTACATATTGACGTAATTTTTATTTTAAATAATATAAAAACAAACAATTAGTAGAATATTAATAAAAATACAAATAAAAAATCGAAATAAAAATCACGTAATGACTTTTTAAACACGTGTATCGTATTTAATGCCATTGAATTGACATTCACGATCATCCATTATTGGCATTTAATATTATAATTTGGCGATAGTATTTTGGTCGACGGGATAACAGAGTAGTATCCAATTTTTCTCTTTTCTGTCAGTTAAAAATGGGATATTTCCGTTTGCCTATTTTAGTACACCTTTTCCGTGTTTAACAGCCAGTGTGAAGGGGTAAAAAGAAATTATAGGCTTATTCCAACAAAATTGGCAATTTTCAAACAAATTAAAATTTTTATGAAGATAGAAATTTTACATAACATGTTCATATATATAAACGAAAAATTTGGACAGCGATCCTAAAAAGTCTTCTAGTGTAAAACGAGATATCTCGTCAATAATAGTCAAAGGGTAAAACAACCGTCTGGTATCACATTCGGGAAACATGCGAAATCACATATTATTTTGAGTTATTTTGTTTTATTATACATCCCTTATATATTTCATTGATTGAATATTGTCTTAATTAAATGATAGAAAAAATATTTTTTTTCTATGTTGAAAACGCACCATGAAAAGTTTAATTATTACACCGGCATATGAATTGTATAGCTTTTTCACAGATAAAAGTTAACAGATTTTCTTTTTCTTTTAGACTAGTGGCGAAATGTAGACTCTCCTTGCCTAAATAATTTTGTCTATCTATTCTTCTTTCACGGGCTTGTCAAAATTATTGAGTTATATATTTATTTGACAGATGTTCAGACATACTAATTTATGTGTATGCATATGCAGGGTGTTTCAAAAATGACCGGAATATTTGAAAAATCAATAAAAATTAAACGGGCAGCGATAGAAATACAACGTTTGTTGCAATATGCTTGGGACAACAGTAAATTTTGAGGCTGATAAACTTTCGAAATTAGTTACAATTTTCGACAACAGATGGCGCTGCAGGCGTTTTTATTCCTGTTATATTATTGCTGCGCATGGTGGATATGTGGAAAATATAGTATTTTAGATTTTTTCAGACTGCATCGCCATCTGTTGTTGAAAATTTTAACTAATTTCGTAAGATTGTCTGCCTGAAAATTTACTGTTGTCCCAAACATATTGCAACAAACGGTGTATTTCTATCGCTGCCCGTTTAAATTTTATTGATTTTTTCAAATATACCGGTCATTTTTGAAACACCCTGTATTTAAAATTACCCATATGCAACTATTAACGGATATTTAATGATTCGTGTTTTCTTGCCAAATTCAGTGTATTAAAAAATGAAATGAAGAATTTGCGGCTGTGATTTTCAATCATTCCTTCACTGACCTTCTTGCAATTCACTGTGTGAAATAGTTCCAACCCCTAAAAATTTTGCATGGATACTTACACTAGATGTAAACTAAAAAATGCTTAGAAGCCCACACTACTGAGTGAAGAAGAGCCGGATGATAATGTTAAGTGTATATGTGTGCTAGAGATGGGCATTATTTAACATAACAGGATGAATATTCGTAATATTAACCTAAAATTTATTATTCAGTAATACATTAACAAAAAGTCCCTGTTAATTTTGGAGCGCCTTGTATGCGCATTAAAAAAAGAAATAGGAAAATTATTTTACAAGTGCATATTTATACAGTAATTAAAATTAAATTATCGAAAACCTGTTTCTTAACTTGTAAATCTCATCTGAATCGACGATAAAGAAATTCTATTACTGCAGAAAAGAAAATTCTTCAACAGCATTAAAACGAATTTGAGGCACTCAGAGAGAAAAAAGCACACGAACAAAGAAAAAAACTGTTCTTTTTGCGCATCCCTGCCCATCTATGATTCTAAGACATTAAAAATCCGTTTGGTCTAACCAAGTGAGCCAATCACAACAATAGTTCTCCGCTCGCTATTGAAAAGATCAGCTGATAACATCTCTCAAACCGATTGGTTGTTCGCAAACAGAACGGATATTGGATAGATATTTAAAAACACCTGGCTTCGATCTTGTCAGAAATTATTTTATTTTTTGAATGTTTTGTAACGCTCACAGTTAGAAAGATTAAAACATCAGAAAAAAAATTCTAGAATAATAAAAACCACATTTATTTGAAAAGATGAAAAGAATAATAAAAACTGTATTTATTGAACTAAGTGGATAGAATATTAGAAATGAAATGGGGAAAAAACGTATTTTACGCGAAGTAAGTGAATGTTGCTGCCGCTGCTAGATTATAAAAAAGCAAGGTGATAATGTCAGCCATGTTTGGTCACAATTTTAATGGGAAAGAATCTGTGTTTGAAGAGTGGGCTTTACGGATTAAATTGTTGATAAAAAAAGATGTTTTTTTTTTCGCACGGCATATAATCTTAGGCTCGTATATCTAGATGGGTAAAAAAATGACAATTCTTTGAATTTGAATTTTTAAAAAGGGTATTATTATGTAATCTTGGTATTTGGGAGAGGCGGTGGGGGTATTCTGGCTTTGTAATTTTTGTTTTATTGATCACTTGTTTACTTTTTTTTGTCATTATTGCGTTAGAAAATGAGAGCTGGAAAATATTATTTTTGTAAAAGTATTTTATTGAAAAAAAGAAAACAAATGTAGCTTCGTGACGGCACTTAATTTTAATGCAATTGTAATTAATTTGTAAAATATACTTTTACATATGAAATTGATAAAAAGTGTACAAATAATTTTCGTGCTGTTATATCGTGTATCGTCTTTCGCTCGATAAGCTTTGAATATGCGTTGATAGGTACGGCTTCGGGGAAATCAGACTTCAAGTCAAGGCATTAAGGGAATGAAAATTAACTTTCTTTTATTAACAAATTGCTTTGCGCGTTGTTAAAACGGTGTTAATTTTTATAGAGGAAATTTCTTATCGTTAAAAAAAAAAAAAAAAAAAAAAAGAAAAAAGAAAAAAAAATCGAAACCGTTAGATTTAGATGCATAGTACCAAAAGCAAAAATATTTTTAATTTTCTTCTGCATCTTATAAAAATCAATTTACATTAAAATAATTATTTTTTTAAATAGTTAAGAAATTACATGTTTTATACAATGTTTTATAAGTTAAAAATTTTTCTATAACTTTTATTTAGAAAAAAATTCTATGTGTTTTAGCAAGTAAAACAGCAAAAAAGTTCTTTTATGGGCAAAACTTACTGAGTTATGATATTCCGCACCTTGCGAAAAGGGGAACGAAGAGGGAGGTCGCCCCGGTGCAGAGATTTAGGGGACGCCAAGTTTATACTACCAACATAATTTTGGCGTTTCAGAAGAAAAAGTTGTGAAAGGAGGGGGACTAAATTCTAACTTTGGTCCGGGCGCTATTTTCTTTTCGCAAGCGCCTGATGATATTTGTGAATTTTTAACGGAGGAAAAATGCCTTTTTAGTGCAAGAAGACTAATAATGCGTGAATTGCAAAGTATCACAACTAAGTAAGTTTTTGTCTTGCAAAAATTAAATTTTTAACTCCAAGCTAATTTTAATGGTGTAGATTTATTTGAACTAAAACAGCGTTTGTATTTATGTCTCGAAATTATTCAAAATATCTTAAAGTCTTTTTAATTATAAGTCTGTTGACAGCACACTCATCGATAAGTTATACGTTACAAAAATAACAGGTTGCTAAAACCTGTTACCTGTACAAGTGCGGAACGATGTAACCTGTTAACCAAAAATAACTATATTTCCCATGTCTAATGTATGCGTTCTTTTCAAATATCTCGCTCAAACTTAAACATTTTTACATGTTTTCTTTTTTTTTTTTTTTTTGCATAGGATAACTGAGGACGATCTACAACCAGGCTAATTTTTAATTTTTCGAATTTGGTTATATATTTTTAATATTGTAATAGTTTCAATTTCAAAACCGGATCAAACCGGTTTCGAAAGTTAAAGTATTTTTTTTTAAATCTAAAACCAAAATTGAAAAAGTAAAAACCAGCCCGGTTGTAGGTTGTCTTCAGCTATCTATGCGAAAAAAAAATCATGTAAAAATATTAAAATTTGAGCGAGATATTTTATAAGAACGCCCCCATAGACTTAACATTATCATCCGGGGCTTTTTCACTCAGTAGTGTGAGCTCTTAATAAAATTATATTAACGAAAATCCTCATACAAGATTACTTTTGGGGACCGTGGATTATTTTCACTTTTATTGCATCGTAAAAAGAAATTGACTTATATCGCCTGCGACGTGATAAAAACATCACTATACTTGGAATGAGAATTAATTGTATCTTCTAATGTGTTTATTATCATTATATTAAGGCATGGTAATCTTTATCAATTTAAATACAAGTGATTCATATTATTAGTGTAACGTTCAATAAGATTATATGTATAATCTCATACTAAAAAATAAAGTTTTTATGATGATTTAAGAAAATTAATTGCCTATTTCATTTTTCTGCTTTAAAATCAATATAAAGCAAATAAATTTCTTAATGTTAGTTATAAAAATTGGAAGAAACAAAGATTGAAAACAAATAAAAAGGAAGCTGTGGGGCAATCCTAGGTGTATTTTAAACTGCTGTTATTTCTTCTAACAAATATAAAATATTAGTATTACTGCAAAAATTTCGGCCGTAAGAGGTCCGGCTTGTTTGATAGATAGGTTTCCTTTTGCTAACCCATCCCGCGGACCGGCATCGGATTTTATTTTCTTTCAAGACACACGGGTCGTTCAGGACTGGACTTAACTTCACTCTTTTCGGTCCGGATCCAGAGCTTATTTTTTTTTCTGAAAGCTAGATAGGACCTGAATTAATGTATTTTTTCCCTTACCAACCGGAACTGTCTTTGTTCTTCCTAGGTATGCACGGAGTGATATTTTCATTCTCGGTCGTATTAAAAACAACTCGTATTAAAAACATTGTCTCTGAGTGACCTGACTCGAGGAAAAATCAGTAAAATTTGACTTATGGCAAAAATTTTTAGAAAAATTGTGTCTATTTTTAAATTGCAATTATTTTTCAATTCAACTTTAAAAATTGTATTCTTTAAAGGAAGTAGAATTTTAGACAGTAAAACTAAAATACAATAAAATCCGTGACAGAAATCTGTCTATGACTGAATCCTGTCTTTGCGATAAAATGTGTTCATAAATGTAAAATTAATATAATAATACCTGAAAGTAGAATAGAATACATTTACACCTACTATGGACAGAAGTTGTCTATAACCCATTTTTCTTCTTTTTTATGTGACTCCGTTGCCGAAGTTTTTACTGTACAGCACTTTTCTAGTTCTTCAATAAGTGGAATATGGACTAATGGTATTAGTTATAATCGAGATCTATCTATACATATAGAGATTCACGAAAAAAAAAAAATCACAGCCTAGATAGTTTCTTTGAAAATTAAAATTATAAGTGTTAAAGGAAAACAAAAGGCTAAAGTAGGTATTCTTGGTTAGAAGTCCTCGTACGAAACAATTTTTAGCATATTGACGTAAAAAACTATGTTTTGTAGAAATTCAGTCACTCGGGATTTCAACTTTTTCCAGGTTGGGCTGAACTCTTTTTTTTTTTTTTTTCTATGGGTCGATCAAAGTCTGGTTATTTCAATCCGTGCAAACCACTAATGCCGACCTCCAGCATACTTTGCAAGCAAATTTAATATAAATTCTATACGCTGCTATTTTATGTCCAAAGGAGAGGCATTATCATAAATCGATTTTTAATAAACTACAATTTATGGATGATCACTATCTTGCATTGAAAATATGCCAATAATTCGCCGTTCAGAGACATGGTTAAGTGGTGTAAGTCATGAATTTTGAATTTTAGTATCTCGGTGAAATTCGTAGATATCGAGATAAAATTTGTGTTTAATTCAGGTATGGATAAGAAAAAGTTTCCTAATTGGGAATTTTTTCAAACAGAACCACCCCTCCCCCCACAGAGTTAAAAATAATGTCATATTTTGAACCTTTTTTAATAAAATCATTTAAAATCATTTTTTAATAAAATTTTTAATCACTGTCTTGCATTGAAAATATGCCAATAATTCGTCGTTCAGAGGCATGGTTAAGTGGTGTAAGTCATGAATTTTGAATTTTAGTATCTCTATGAAATTTGTAAGATATCGAGATAAAATTTGTATTTAATTCAGGTATGAATAAGAAAAAGTTTCCTAATTGGGAATTTTGCAATTAGGGGGTCGTATAAAAATTTAATTTTTCTATTTTTTCAAACAGAACCACCCCCTTCCCCCACAGAGTTACAAATAATGTCATATTTTGAACCTTTTTTAAATAAAACTTTGCAATTCGAAGTTTGGATCTAGGGGTAATATTCAACGGAATAGCATATTGTTCATTTAACGGAATAGTATATTGTTTCAATATTTATGAATCACACTGTATATTCAAAAAATCTAAGTGCTTCGCTCTCATTTCTTTTTAATTTCTATCCGATGTTAGTTCTATAATTTTCAGCCGACTGAATTGAAACTTTTAGTGAATTTTTATCCAAAATAATAACATAGGTATTCTGTTATGAACAGAAATAAACATACTTGTATCATGTTTACACCGATTTTTCAAACTCGAAAAAAGAACTCTTTATTTCATGACATATTTTATAAATCTTATCGATTTCAAAATTTTAAAAATACTTTTTAAATGTTTAGTTACATATTACTTTTATAAGAAAATATATATTATCGGATTATTTGATCAGGAATAATGGATTCTATTCATCTGTTAATGCCAAGTAAAATATATACAGATATATTATTATTATTGTTTTTTAAATATATATATATATATATTCCCTTAAAAATTTAAATACAAGAAAAAATATTTCCCATGATGTTAACTTACCGTTTATAATTTTCTCAAAATAAAATGATAAAAAAATAAAAATAGTTTAACATTTCAAACCAGCATATAAATTTTCTTTCGCCAAGTTTTTAACATTTCGAAATTGTTGTTTTTCATTAAATCTATGATCTCAAACTGTAAATTTCAGCTTGAGTTCATGCAATTATATGTAGATTGGTGTGAAATCCAAATCAATATGCGATAATATCAGATTCTTTCGACGAAAAACTGCAAACAGAAAAACCTTACACATAAATTTAATGGTTTGATATCATGTGCTTAAACAGCTGAATGTAGAAATATCATCATTTAGCTTCTTTAGCCAGCCAGAACGGCAGTTGTAATAAAGTCAGTATCACGGAACGGTATTTCCTAGAATTACGTTTGTGAGCATTTAGATAAAATGACAAAAACACTTTTCATACTTTAAGATAAACCGATATATTTTTTCGAAGTATGACATTCAAAATACCTCAGAATTCGGTTATCCATAGGCAAAGCGTGCCAGCAACTTTGATATATTTAAGATGCTGTCGAAAATAAAAGTTTTCTGTTAGATGATTTTTCCTATGAAAGTCTCATAAATTTTCGGATCGTATAGGCAGTAGTTGTTTATTTTTGTACTTTCAAGTCTTTGTCTGAAGTTATCGTAATGCCTTGTCATAAAACATCAAATTTAACTAAAAATGAGAGATTTCTTTTGTTATTTGATTCGATATATCATCCAGTTCCATTTACGTAAAAGGCTTTTGTGAAATATCTACATTATTATAAATTCTACAGTCTAATCGAATTCTCTCAAACTAACATTACAAAAATAAATTAAAAGAGCAAATAAATTTTACTCAAGAATGAAATTTTTTAAAAAGTGACAACTTAAAATATCTTTGAGGGCATGAAATAACTTTTTAATAAAAACTAATATTTCCTGAACTATTATCAAATTTTAAATTTCCTTTAAAAACTCTTCAATTATAAACAAAACAAAAATTTTAGCAAGTTTTACGTTTTCAAGATTATGGATGTGAAGCGTTCAGTTTATTTTGTTCGTTCAGATATGTTCAATAGTTTTGTCTAGTATTTTTGAAATTCCTAATAATTTTAAATAAATATTAAAATATTTAATTAGGAAACACTAGACAGACTTTAATACAATTATTAAAAAAAATACACAAAACAATTAAAATGAGAACAAACGTTTCGCAAAACAATGAGCATATACCGGAGTCCGGTATATGCACATTGTTTTTGTTGTGAGTTGATATGAATACCGATGAGGCTATGCGGTGCATAGCGAAACGTTTGTTCTCATTTTAATTGTTTTGTGTATTTTTTTTTAAATAATTGTATTAAAGTCTGTCTAGTGTTTCCTAATTGAATATTTTAGATTCAGATGTTAAAATGTATGTATATCTTAGAAATATTAAAATATGTTTAAAATATGTTGCTCTTTAAACCCTCTTTCATGTATATGTATGATGAGATGAGATAATAAAGTTAGTGTGTGAAAAAAAAAAGATTTAATGATTAAAGATAATGATAAATGATTGAAGATAAGCAATAACTCTCTACTGTCTGCAAAATAACTATTAGGATAAAGCTAATAATTACAACATATTTTAATTGATACAGGAGGCATTGAGACAATAAAAAAAATTGTAATTTTATGTAATTAAAGTGGTAAAAAAGGCTTTTTTTTTTTTTTTAAATAATGAGGAATTTTGTTTTACCACTTTTATCATCTAAGCGCTTTTATATGTCAAATAGCTACAGTCTATCATCCGTTTTTAATGAATCTAAGTTAAAAAAGGACTGGTTGCAATATATTATAATTTTTATTTAAAAACTGTATTCATTTTGCAATAGGTTAACAAAGGCTTAGAAACGCTGTATGCTATTAGAAATACTTCCAATTACGCAATTATTACCGCCTGAAGCCGAGATTGTACATGAAAACTAATAGTAAAATTTTAATATATTGTATTTTCAAATAATTTTTTAACATAAAGCTTTCAAGATACTGGTGTTGAAACTGAAATATTTAGCAAGTGTTATGGAAGGAAGTTACAAAATAATCTTTATTACTTCAGGTCTTAGAAAAATACAATCGTAGCTAAATTACTAAAAAAAATTAAGCACTTTGATCTCACACGAATAACTTAAGTACAAAACTACCCTCTTTAGTCTAAATACATGTAAAACTAAAGAAATTAATCTTGTTTTAGTTCTCTTTATTTTGATACCATTGAGCTTACTTTATTTGAAAATTGATAATTTGAAAACAAAAATTAAATAAACTTGCTAAAAATGTGCGTTTAATAAGTTTAAGATGTCACAAAATGGAAAAGATGTTATTACAGATAAAAACAGTTTTAAAAATGTCAAATATCATACGCCGAGCGTTCTCGATGAAAACTTGTTCATCCTCAGGCAGTGTTCTCGCTGACATTTGACCAACATTAGTAATTTGGCTAATTAAAACTAAAAAACATTCGCCAAATGAAAAAAGTATTAGCCAAATAGATTCGCCGTGTAGCATAAAAAATTATCTTTAACCCTTTAATGTGCCCACTTTTTTTCAATATATTTTAAAATAACTTAAGTTTTTATAAATGTAACAAAAATTGTTATTAATCTAATTTGAACTATTCGCTACAAATATATTAAAAAAATGTTATGCATGCATATGTATGAAAAACGAAAAAGAAAAGAAAGAAAAAGCAAAAATTGAGCGTTAGCAATTTGGCGAATCTAATCGCTTGTTTACTCGCCAAATGAAGAATTTAGTCGCAATTTGGCGCAATGGCGAGCGACAGCGAGAACACTGTCTTCAGGGCTCAGGGCTGCTTTGATTACGTACTGAAACCCCTCTCCCTAGCCCGTCTTTGGCTGGATCTCCAGATGAGTTTAATTTTACTGAGGACGGAAGAGAGGGAAATAATTAACCTCTCCCTGAGGATGCTCAAGTTCTGTTCGAAAGTGCTCGGCTTATGATATTTCAAGCTTTAAGTTTTTAAAACAGTATTTGTGTATGTAGTAAAATCTTTTATATTTTGTGATATCTTTAAAATATTAAATTCATCTGTTTAGCAAGTTTATTTAATTTTTGTTTTGATTTTATCCAAGGGGAATACGACATTCTAATAGTATATAATTCAGAAATGCATTTTGTGTTAGATAATTTGTTTTAAGCTTTCAGCAGTAACATATTTCTCATTTCTTTTCTATATATTTATTTTCGCTCTGTTTTGTTATAGCGTTTGTTCATTAAATTAAACTAGGCTCTATTTCTTGAACGACTTTACCTATTACACACATAAACTATTAACATGTTCGCTGCCAAAGCTGAGATAGTGTATCTGGTTACAGATGTCAAAGTCAAATCTCCGATATTATGCTTTAAAGTTAAAGTGCTTTAAAAGTCAGATATAATGTTTTAATTTATTGTTTTAAAACTTATACGCAATTTTGTTTCAATATACAGCGCTCAGCAAAAGTTTAGACACTGGTGTTTTTTAACCTTTAAATAAGAAATATGAGCACTGGAGTTTTACAAATGGCTATGCATACTTTTAAGTATATTTTAATCAATGTAAGATAAGAATAATGGTTATAATATAATATTTCTTTTAACTGAAAAAAAGTAAAATTTGCATATTGCAAAAGTTTAGACACTTTTTTGTTTTTTTTGCCAACTGTTCCTGGAAAAATGCAAATTTTTAAGTTATGATGTCACATGTCTGAAGTATTTAATTATACCTCGATGTAGCATCAGTTAGTGAAGATGTGGCGAGCTAAAAATGTTCAATTAAATGAGGTAATTGAAGTAGAAAGGCTGAAATGGAAAGGGAAGGTTGTTGCAGAAATTTCAGCAGCATTGAAATGTCCAAAGTGGTCTGTCTATGAAGTATAGTCTAAGGATGACTCCTTCGAAACAAAACATAAATCTGGAAGACCTTGTGTGACGAGAAAATGAGATGACAAAAGGATCCATCAACTGACACATACATAAATGATGATTGCTAAACACATCTAAAGTAAATCAGGACTTTCTATGTCGGCGGACATGATTCGTAGATGAATTAAAGAAACAGGTAAATCAATTTACATGAAAATAATAAAACAATCAGCTTTAAAATCTCTCCACAAATTGGCGAGAATGCAATGAACTTGCAAACATATATCATACGGATCCAAATGGTACGCTATGATATTCAGTAACGAAAAAATTGTGGAATTTGAATGGCCGAAACGGGTAGGCATACAATTGGCACGACTTGCGTAAAGAGCCTGGGACTTTTTTAAGTCGACAACAAGGAGGTAACTTTTTAATTATTTGGTCCTCACTTTGCTTTAATGCTCGAATATCTCTGGAGTTATTCAGTGGTTGCCAAACAACACAAGACTACGTACATACGCTGGGAGATTAATTTTTAGTCATTTGGGGAACTTTTAGCTGATCCAAAGTACCGATTTTAGCAAGATAATGCGTCTATTGATGTTGCATACAAAAGAAGAACTTCGTTTAACTTTAAAAATACTACTGATCTCAATTGGCTGGCGTGTAGCTCTGATTGGACCCAATCGAAACCTTTCTAACATCAAGTGTCGTAAGGTTTATGCAAATTTTTGCTATTATTTTCTGTTAATGAGCTTCGAGCTGCTGTTGAGCATGTTTGGTATAAAATATACCCCCAAGTGACGCAGCATTTAGTTTCTTCGATGAAAAGTCACATTCTTGCACTAACTACAGACAATGTGGGTGCAACTCGATTTTAATTTGCAGTTATTTTTCTGTAAATATACAAATTGTCTATACTTTTGCCACAATGTTAATTTCTTTTTTTTTTGTCGTTATATATTATGTAAAAGGTAAAATTCAAAAATTATTGTTTGTGAATAGAAGGTAAGTCACAAGTACTGTATGACAAATGAATTACAAAAATTCGGTACATACTTTTGAATATAGAAGAGTAATCGGTCATTGTCTAAACTTTTGCTGGGCACTGTACCTATTAAAATTTCAACATAATATAAAAGAAATAACTTTTATTCATAGTATTCTCCAAAACATATCGTGAAAAGATACGTTTTTCCGTTGTAAATATTTAGTTATTTTTCTAGGTTTTGATCCATTTCAGTACGCGAAATGTGTTATTTAGTCTCTTTCTGTGTGCCAAACGCCTAAACAATGCATGCGTTTTCTACGGCAATACTCGTAATCGGCGATTTAGATAAGGATATCTATCAGTAGCGAGGTATCTCGTAGCTGGCAATGAAATCCAGTTTATCAACTACGAGTATTCTCGTAGTTGGCAGCGAATGTGTTAATCTGGAAATGTTACACATAATTACAAGGATAGAAAGCTAAATTTTGATAAACTTACTCGCTACCAATGGACGAGTGTCTCGAAATAGGAGAAAGTTCAAGGTCGTTTTCCGGCTTATAAAGAAAGGATTCACGACGTTGAGGTAACGCCGGGAGGACAAGCCCTGGTCCTGCCTCAGATGGTGATTTCTTTTCCCCTGCTTCATCTTGGGTATCAAACCTGAAAAAAAGAATGAAAATACCTGATGAGTAACACAAATGTATTTCTTTTTAATCTGTAAAGCTGCTATCAGATTCACAAACTTTACGAGCGACAAACTTTTCAGCCGTTTTTAACTCCAACTTTTTCCCGTTCAAAGAGTTACAATTGTCTTGGTAAAAGTTGGAGGAAAAGCAGGGAAACCAGTACTACTATTACTAGCCGTTAATATTTATCGCCTTTTCATACCAATCGCTTATCTCTGATTCGTTGAAATGTTCGATGTTGGATGAAAAGTCTCGGCTTGTGGAGATTTTTTTGGAACTGCAGAAAAAAGTTGTGGGACATTGCTGCTGGCTATCACACTGTGTGTTGTGAGGATATTTCGCGAAAAGCTGGAGGAAATCAACCGTTGGCTCAAAAGTTTCTCGGAATGTTGGTGAATCTGATAGCAGCTTAAGGGCAGATGGTTTAGTTTTTGGAAAAATATTGCAAGGTTACAAAAATTAAAAATAGCAAAAATTAACTGAATTGTAAAAATTAAGGTTTACTAAAACCTAAAAAATATCAGTAGGTATTATGCATACTATTAATATGATTTTCAATTATGAAAGAATTTTTTAAGACGTGTGAAAAGTTATTACTGCTACAACAAAATTAAATACTGTATACATACATATTTTTCGTACGGACAAGCAGCACTATTTTCGAATTTAAAAATTGAAACAGAGTTTGAAACATAAGTTACAGCAACAATCAATATACACAGCTTAGTCCTTTGCTTAAATTTTAGTTGTTTACTGGTTTTTTAAAGTATAAAATTTTCTGTAATTGAATCGTGATAATGCTGTGATTAAGTAAGATAAACTTCACATTTAAAAATATCTGGTGGGAATAATGAAGGATTCTGAGGACCTTAAGTGTCACGTACATCGGTCACTCGTTAAAATCTGCAACATAAAGGATGTTACAATAATAAATACCCGTAAAGCATGGTGACGTCGTTGCGACGTCGTTGTAAAGTCACATTGTGACTGTTTTGAACTAATATTTCATAATGAAATGAAAACTTTATCAATAAATAAAATGAAAAAATGAATATAAATAAAATCCAAATTTAAGAGATTTGTAATTGAACCACGCGCTTAAAACATCTAAGTTATCAGAATCAAAAAGGCTGCAGTAAGTAGGAAAAAGTTTATTTTCGACTCCCAGTTCTTGACATACTTTTTATACAAGTGTTTTTTTTAATGAATTTCAAAATTTTATTTTAATGCATTATCGATATTTCTCATATTAAAACGTGTTCTTGGTGCTGCTAGTTGGCAATCTGCATAAATATTAAATACCCAGGCCCTGATTACCGAACAGGCACGAGAAGCGCGTGCTACCTTTAGAAAATTTTGAAGGGACCCAAAATTTAAAATACAAGGGGCTTAAAATATTATATTGAATTAATTCCATTCCAAAACTCTAATTTCTTTCATTTTAACTTATATATACCTATATATTAAAGTGTTTCATAAAAATGTCTTCCATAAAAGATTAATTTTCAGTTTCAAACACCTGATCACAATCCTTCACTTTGTCCATTATTTTAGATATATGTTTATTTTACATATTGAATTTGGCTTGTATGCATAACATATAATAAGTGAAACAATTTCCAGAGTTGAAAAACTTTCAAAATATTGATATTTTATGTTGGTGCTTACATGCTGAATTCAAACTTTTTATCTAACTTATATATTTATGCTAATACTTTACATGTTTTTATTCTGTTACAGTATGAACTCAATTAAGCCACTCTTTGATATAACAGTGGCACAGTGGCGCAGTCAAGGGGGTGGTTTTGGGGTTAAAACCTCTCCCAGAGCTAAGAAAGTTCACTATAATTGCCGCTTATATAAATCAAAACCAAACTTAATACTTTAATGTTTGGGCGCATTTCGGAATCTGACGCTTTATTGAATCAGATTTCATTTTAAAAAAATGATTCAATTAAATAGCGAAAATTCTACTTAAAATTGAGAAAGTGCATATTACATGAATTAGTTAAGTAAAAATTGGTTATTTGAATTAAATCACTTTTCTGAGACGCATTATGCTAAAAAAATAATAATTTCCTGCCACACAAATGCTCTTTGAGTTTACGTATTATACAGTGAATATTCTACTAAGTACTGATTCTATTAACCGGCGATTCAAATAACCAGAAATCACCTTCATCAAAAACTCAACCCCCCCACCCCCTAAAACCTAATTTTGGCTGCGCCACTGGCCAGATATGTCATTTAGAAAAATATTTTCGACAGAAAGAGGGGCCCCGAAATGGCATTGTGCTTCCCATAGCTTCAAAGCTTAATCAGGCCCTGTAAATACCAAATACCTATTAAAGTTCGCAATAAAAAGAATAATGTTTTCATTGATATTTTGTAACACGGAATACCGTATTGGTTCCTCAGTCACTGTAATGATAAATTCATGCTTTATTAGCAGTACGAAAAAAAAGAAAGGGTAATATTTTTGTAATTTGATGTCAATATTTAACTTTTACAAAGTACTAGGCTTATTTAATTGTTAATATTAACCTCTTCAGGGCTGAAGTACACAAATGTGTAACTCCATTCTTTTCCTTATAAAAACTAAACTTTTTGAATTTTTTGCAATATTACTTTATTTCTATACAACTTAATGTTTTTCGCTTTAAAACAAAGTCAATAAATGGCAGCACTGATGAATATTACCTCATTAAATAAATATTATTTTCACCCGAGTTTCGAAAATACCTTCAAGACATTATGGCGAAGAAAGTAAGAAATATTCATGATTATTTAACTTAAATGCTTTATAATAAAAAAATTATTATTTGATGATCATTTACTTGTTTAAAGAACTTAATTTTGTTATTGCGTAAATTTATATTACTGATAGTTAAACTGATTTTTAAGGGGATTAGTACTTTTATATCCATATTTGTAAACCTAAATTACCAGTTCCCTAAAGTACTAATTTCATAAAAATGACTCTTTGTGTCATCTATGGCGTCATTTCGATTATGCAAAAGCAATAAATATGTATTTGTACATACGAATTGAATAATTTCCAACTGAGCGAAAAATTGCCCAGGCCGGGAGTCGAACCCGGATACTTGGCTTACAAGGCCAATGCTTTACCTGTTAAGCTACCGGGGTGACAGCTCCGGGGTGACATTTTTCGCTCAGTTGGAAATTATTCAATTCGTATGATTACTTTACCAATCAGTTAGATTGTGTTGAAAATAATAGTATATCTACGTACCCATCGTTATATGGAGGTCCATTACCTGCGGTCTATTCTGTTGAACTGTCTAAATGACAGACCAGATGCTATGACCAATAAGGTTATCTGAGCGAAAAATCCCAGCCGGCTGTCACCCCGGTAGCTTAACAGGTAAAGCATTGGCCTTGTAAGCCAAGTATCCGGGTTCGACTCCCGGCCTGGGCAATTTTTCGCTCAGTTGGAAATTATTCAATTCGTATGATTACTTTACCAATCAGTTAGATTGTGTTGAAAATAATAGTATGTATTTGTACAGTTATTTTATAATCAGGTATGAAGAGGTTATTAGCAGTATGTCAAAAAAGAAAGGGTAATATTTTTGTAGTTTGATGTCAATACTTAACTTTTACAAAGTACTAGGCTTATTTAATTGTTAATATTAAACTGCTGTACATGCTTTAAATTTCTTGCATTTAAAATAGTTATACATAAATACGAAAAATGGCATTAAAATGATACTAGACTACAAACATTATTATTTTTTTAACGCAAACTTTGACTTAATTGTGAAAATATTCTTTTTTTAAAGAAGATAAGCTGCAATTTTGCTTTTCATTCACATTGAAATAATATATTTTTAAGACAGGAAGGAGGAGAGGATACATGTTCACATGTGCAGTACATTTTTCACTCAATAAATCTGAAGTGCAAAAATTTAAAAGATAGCAGCACTGGTACAATCTTTTGACGGAATTTTCAGAAGAATCAGCCATTTATATTTCTGATTTCAGTAATTTGTTTCTTTTAAAAGGTGTTAAGTAAAAAAATAAAGTTATTGTAGCAAGAATTCATTCAAGAAATTTTTTAAAGTAGAATAATAGCAATACATTCTACACTGGCAATAATTAGGTAAGTCTACAAAAAAAAAAATGTTACCTAATTTCAATTTAAAATGTCTTTTTTTCATAAGCTGGGCGTAAATTGGTAGAGTGAATTGAACATATGGAGGCTAGATGTGAAAAGTTCAAAAGTGTATTTTTTAATTCTGTGAATGCATTTTTTTAATTTAAATTTCAATTACCCTTGTCAAACATTAAGCTATAAATTTTAGGATTCCATCATAGTTTTAATTTACTGTAAGTTAGATAACAATTAAAAGTGGTGGTTTTCTGTAAAAATTGATTTGTTTATTTGTTATTCTTTACTGATTTCCAGTTTTAAACGCATTTATTTTTTTAGCCAATATTAAAGTATTTGTAAAATATTTTATTTTATGAAAGTAAAATTTAGTTGCCCCCAAAAAGTGATAAAATGTACTGTGATAATTACCAATTGTTTTTAATCACAATATCATCAATTTTTAGGATGAGCGAAGCGAATCCTCTACTAGGCCACTCAAATGACACTTTGTCGTACACTTTACAAAAAAAAACTATGCAATATTTTGACTTGGAATTAAACACAAATATAAATTATGATCTGTAGATTTGCAGAATATTATTTTTTTACAGAAATACTTTCAAAAAATTATTTTAATTAATTTATTTTACATGTTTTTCCATTATGAACGCATTTTTTTTCAAATAAAAAGTAAAACACGTAAGTTTTCAGAAGAAAAACTGAAATCATGGGGTCAGTAATTATAGCTGGAATCATCATTAAATAAATGAAATATATTTTTATTACTCTGACAAAATATCTCAAAAACTGCTTTCCGATTTTCAAACTATGCTCACTCCTTTTAATTATGTATAATTTCATGATTTCTTTTATAAAATTTATAAAATACTTTTTTTAGAAAAATTATAGCATATTTTTAATGAATTAAAATTTGTGAAAATTCTCTTATTAACATTCAATTATAAAAGTATTTTTCTGTGTTAGGAATTCAAATACACAATTTATTCTTATTTTGTGAAATCATTTAAGCAGACGATATTTATGAATTTTAAAAGAATTACATTATATTTTTGTGAAGTGGCAATAAAAGAATTGTAAACAAATAAAATTAATATTTTGTATAATTATACTTCGAAAATGTTTTTATTTATACCAGTCTTATATCATAAATAAACAATCTGAGGAAATTCTTAGTTATTTGGTTAAAGTACATTTTAAAATTAAAATGCGCCGAAACATAAAATTACATTTTTGCTTAATAAAAATGCAAAAGTAATTTTAAAAATATATTATTACTTTCAAATATTTATCTTATAGTATAATACTTCGCGAATCCAAACAAAGCATGGCTTTTGTTAGTTAAAATTATTATGCACAATTTTGTGATAAACATTGCATAACTTCAGAAAAAGATAAACAAAAAATCAGAATTATTTCATAACTTACATAAAAGTAACGCAGTTTTGCTAAACTTGACTCAAAAAGAGTTGGTATATTAAGGTATAATTTTACGAATAATTTCTTGTATCCATGTTGAACATTTATCGATTTATTCACAAAACTAGAAAGAGGGCATTTAATTTTTATCACAGCTTTTATTCACGATTTTTTTGTCTCATTTATGCATGCGTTCGCATGTGCTCCAGGTATGTTCACAACTACCTCCCTCCCCCCCCCACCACCAAAGCACATATGAACAAATATACGCAATTTTTAGAATGTTGACATAAGTTAGAAATTCTTGATAAATGCATTCAAAACATTATAAAAACGGGCGATTTTACGGAAATACTACTGGTAATCTACGACGGACGCTAGTACAATTTATTGTTTTTAACGGTAAAATTCCCGTAAATTTCAGGAAAATATGAAAAATTTTCTAGAATTTACGGAAAATTTTTCGTTAAAAAACGGTTAATTGTAATGACTTGGCGTCCAGATTAGCAATAGTACTTCCGTAAAATCGTCCTTTTTTACAGTGAAGTTTTACCAGAAGAACAAACAAAGTATAAATACTCATATAAATCAATTTTAGTTTACATGTGCCCCCCTCTCCCCTAGACCATTTCTTTGTCGTCGTGTAAAACAGGCGATGGCAGAATTAACGTTACTGTAGTTTAAAATAAATCATTTCTAATGTAACGTATTTACTAAAAGGGGTATAATTTTAAATTTAAAAAAAAAAGTAAAAAATAAATAAACTACATAACTAAAATTTTAGGCACATTAAAATTAATTTTTTTCCTCATCAAAGATTTGGCTGTCCTTTTACGCATATTTTCCTTCAAAATTTACCGCATCATTAATTACTTAATAAAGAGACTCACTTTCCATAAAAGATAGAGCTACATTATGAGATTCATTCCATTAAAATAAATGAACCTATTTGTATCACTGAGCAATGTTAACAAACGCGCATTCATGCAGAAATGATTATTATGCACATTAACATATGTATAAAATGACGTTAATGAGGTACATGTATAATGTCATTGGAAAGTTTCATGAATTCGTACAGGATACTTATTTGAAGAACTTAATAAAATTTGAAGAATTAATTCAAATGTTTAATTGATGAAAAGCATTTATATTGTAAATCAAAATCTTAAATCTTCTAGGTAGGTATTTGTAAGTGGCTTAAGCTGGTCAGAGACACAAAAATCTTCAAATTTTCTAAAAATCATTAAAATTTTCTCTGTTTTTTGTATGTTTAAAATGATGTTTGAAGATGATTTGATGTTAGTTTGATGTTATTTGATGTTATTTTTCGTTTTGATGTTAGAAGAGGAAATATTATTTTTTTAGTTTTGGATTGTTTTCAAAATCTAGCATTCAAGCAATGATTGTTATAAAAATGACTTGTAGAAATAAGTTTTTCTTCATGATGGATTTTTTTTTTACATTTTCTCGTATTTGAATCGTTATAATCCAAAAACTCTAAACCCTTTCAGATCCGAATTTTTTTAGTCTTCAGAAAAAAATGTTTTCACGTTAATAACATTAACACAAGCTATCTAAGTAGATTTATTAATATTTAACGAATATTCCATTGTCTCAAAGATAACGGAAGAAGTTGTTTTGCGTACTATTCAATTCATTTTCATATGACAATAGACTAAGGAAGAATTTTTGGTGATATTTAGAAAATATTGTATAACAAAAAGATTAAAAAAAAATTATGTTACAGCTTTCTGATAATTTTTGCTATTTATTATAAATGATTCTTTCAGAAAGTAACATTTATTTTAAATTTAAAGAGTGAAATATATGATTAAAATAAGGGAATCGCGAACGGCGGAAAGAGAATTAAGCAAATAATAATTATTATTAATATTGTTACAAAATGCTAAACATAAATGAAGTCATATAGTATATGCATAGCTATATACTTACAATACTACATAAAAACAGTAGCAAAAGCATTTCTTAAAAGAAAATAATACGCCATTAAAAGACATGTACTATTATTAGTACACCAGACCCAAAAGGGGTTAAAAATAAATACTTCAAAATTGGAACATGTCTTTTTTGATTGTTTTACTTTAATTTTGATCCAGCAAATTTGGAAAAGTATTTACTTTTGAAAATTTGATTTTTTTTTAAAATAAAAGTCACATCATTTTTTAATTTTTAATTTAAATATTCAATTTTTTTAATTATTATTTTTATAAATGCTGAAACGAAATTAAAATTTAGATATTTCTGTTTATTTAAATGTAAAAAAATGAGATTCTACAAATATATTTTTTAAGTTAAAACTATTTTAAATTATCTCACTTTTTAAAATAAATTTTTATTTAAAAATGCTTTGTAAAAAATTATGAAATCGTGCGATTTACAAATGATATGGTTAACCATCACAAAAAAAATTCAACATTTTCTCTCGATAAATAAAAATTATTTTGAAATGTAAGCCGGACCTTTTTAATATTCTACCGCTAGTTTTTTTTTTTTTTTTTTTTTGGGGGGGGGGGGATCTATCTTGCTTAACCCTGTATCTACCGCATTATGAATTGATGAAAATTTTACATTCTAAAGCAATATTCATAAACCCCACTCAAATCTTTTATTTTTAATTATTTTCTTAGTATTTTATAGAATTATAAAATATACGAATATAATGTTCTTACAATATAAATATAGAAATATTTCCGCACTGAAAAATTCCCATCCCCCTCCCTCAGCGCCAAGAAAGCTGAAAAGATGCAAAGGCAAAAGAAATCATCCTTTTAAAAATATTTTTGTTTTGTGTAACCAATAATGCTTTTGGAACAAGATACAGTAATGTATATGTAACTCATTCTAAACAGTATTACAACTAACTGATGTATTAAAAGAATTTTATAAGTTTTTTTAATGGTACTTATAAATACCGTCGATAGATAAAGGGTTAAAGAAATCATTGGAAAACCGAAAAAATTGCAAAAACGGATTTTTGTAAAAATTACTTTTGTTGAAACTGGAACGGTCGGAAATTCGTACTTTTATGAAGAATTAATTCTTACGTGGAACTGCGGCATCACAGGCGTTAACTCACTAAGGATGAAAAACCGGTATACGTGCTACTCAAAGTGTTCAGAATCCTTCATTATTCGCTCCAGTTATTTTTTATTATAAAGTTTACCTACTTTAATCAAAGCATTTTCACGATTCAAGTACACAAAAAAAAATCTGTTTGGAAGGACAAATGGTAATAGATATAAAATTAAGCAAATTGTTCTCGTCGCAAAAGGGTTGACGGTGTATTTGGCTCTAGTGTTACTACGCAGCTGACTGTAGCGAATTGCTTCGCGAAATTTCGTATGGGCAACTTTGACATCAGCGGTTGAGAAGATTCAAAGGTCAATAAGCTTACTAAAGGTCACTGCTGAATCTGACCCATCTCACAGAACTTTTGAATTAAGGGTGTAATATGATTCAAACTGCTTATTTTCCGATTTAATTTTAAAATCATATTTGCTCTCAAATCCATCTAACTGGCAAATTGTCCTATTTAGAAAGTACAATAAGTGCAGTGATTGTCGATTCTCCGATAAAGGCAGAAAATATTACAAAAAACGCAATCAAAAATGGCATTTTGAACTGATTTTTCAGGAGCGCGAAATCTAGGAACGAAAAAAAGGGTGTTACTGAGGACATAATTGTTTATAAATCAAATTCTAATGAATAAAGCTACATCTTACGGCACCTGATACATCACTTCAAAAACCACCTCAGCCAGTTTCACGTTTCTACTTTTAAAAATGAGTCTGAAAATGTATCGGAAAATTTCGACCTGTTGAGGGTGAAAAAGTATTTTTCCGAGTACACCCTAGGCCCAAACAGACTACTTCTTGCGGTTACTCGTCGGTTCGTTTGTTGTGGTGACACGGCGTTTTTGATCTTTAATGAGTTTTGCAGGAAAGGGACGGTTGTCTGGTAAAAGAAAAATCTCTCCGTCAAGTAGAGTTGAACTGCTTACCTCCCGATTCTTTGTTCTCTTCTCTTCTTTCTATTATGAAGAAACCGCAAATGGGTCCTATGCAAACGGCATTACGGCACCTTTTCCAAGAGTTCAGTTTACGGGAAGAGTATTTCAATTTGCACGCAGCCTTAGGGTTAAAATCTATTTTGGTAGAGATCCATTAGGGTAGGGTTTTAGGGTACAAATTCAACGCCTAAAGATTATTTTTGTGCCTAAATTTTCCACAGTACTTATATGAAATATTTATTTTAGAAAAATATTTTAGACAAATTTTTGTCGATATTAGATTAAATCAGAATAGAATTTTTTTTTTCGTGACTCTCTATACATTTTTTACATGTTGATGCATGTTGAATTAACACATATGTATGGATAACTGTATAGTTATATTAATTAAATCCATTAATTTAATTATTAATGTCAAAGATTAATTTGAATCTAACTTTTAACAACTTGGATAGTACCTAAAATTTCATTTCCAAGTATTTCAATTTGCACGCAGCCTTACAGTCAATCAGGGTAACTTGGTTCCACCTTTACGAAACTTTGATCCATTTCTGTCATAGTGGATTCTTGACGAATTATTTCAATAAGCTGCCAAACTCACACTAGTGCTGCTATCTTTATTTTGAGACTAGAAAGTTGCCGTTAAGGCCCCACACTAGGCACAGAAAAAGACCCGGATGATAATATAAAGTCTGTGGGGACGTTCTTTTTAAATATCTTGCTCAAATTTTAATATTTTTACATGATTTTGTTTGCATAGGATAGCTGAGGACGATCCACAACCGGCCTAGTTTTTACTTTTGATTTTAGTTTCAGATTTTTTTAAATTACTTTAAATTTCAAAACCGGTTTAAACCGGTTCTGAAATGGAAACTATCGTAATATAAAAAATATATAAGCAAAATCTAAAAAGTAAAAACTAGGCCGGTTTAGATCGTCCTCAGCTATCCTATGCAAAAATCATGTAAAAATATTAAAATTTGAACGAGATATTTGAAAAGATCTCTCCCATAGACTTTGCATTATCATCCGGGTCTTTTTCTGTGCCTAGTGTGGGGCCTTAACTCAAGTAATGTAGCAAATTTAATATTCCTTTCTCTCTTGGTTCAAAGTTACCCTGTATCGTTGAATTTTGGTTAAAAATTCCTAATATTCAAAGTTATCAATTAACTTTGCAATTTTCTCTACAAATTTCATCCTTGACAATATATATATTATGTTACGCGAACATAAGATAAAATTAAAAATTGTTAAATCTTCAACAGTATGCGTACAATATTTTTATGAAGAAGTACTTAAAAGAAGTATTAAAAAGAGGATTTTTGAAAAATGCCTACTTTATTAGGAATTTATATTTTCATGAAGACCATGTTATAAAGTAACTTAAACATATAATATAAGAAAAAAAATTTCACAGCCGGAAGCATCAAAATTCAAAATTTATTTTGACAGGAGCCACATAGTTTGAATTTTGCTTTTAAGCAGCGAGTTTAAGAAATAGTTTCGATAAAAATATAAATCAAGATATATCAAATATCTCCAGAGGATATTTTTAAAAATATCAGTATTATAGATAAGGTTTAACGTTAGTGACTGTGCAGTAACAGGATTTACCGCGGATTTAACCGAATAATATAGAAAAGAAACTGGAAAAATGCGCTTCTAAAAGTAAATATTTTTATTTGCACAAGAGAATATTTAATGTAAGTAAAGGTACGCAAATTTCTATTTCCATAAGTAAGTTTCTTTAAAAATAGTAATATTTGCATGTAAATATTTTTATCATTTAACTCTCAGCGATTTTACTTTAAGAAATAACATGAGAGATTTCATTTACAATGTTTAAAAATAATAAGGGAAAAACGAAGATTTATTAACCAGAATTAAATATTGACTACTCTTCCCTCTTCTCCTGATTGCAAACGCATCTATGCTGAAATGGAAGGATGCTTAAAAAGTAAAAAAAAAAAGCAACCTACATGTTGTTATATCCTGCGAGTCACTCCTTTTCAAAATTTCATTATGGAAAGCATAATAGTTCCTGAATCATCATAGAATCATCATAGTTCTACTTGTTTTAGTTCAATTTTATAAATATGAATATTAACAAATTACTGGACATTAGACTTTTTCATATTTAACTTTAAAAAAGCTTTTAGAATCATTTTTTAAATAATGTTCCATATTTAAAATCAGATGCAAGAGGAATTTTCAGAATTTATCTTTCCACTTTTTTCCTCAAGAAGAGTAGTTAAAGAAAGGGGGGGGGGGACATTAAGTATATTTCAGAATATATGATGCTCTTTGTAATAAAATTTTGAGGTAACTCGCAGGATATAAAACAGGTACGATGATTTTTTTTTCTTTTTAAACAATCTTCCATTTCAGCGTAGATGTGTTTTCACTTTGGGGGGAGGGGAAAAGAGAAGTGTGCGTAGAAGTCATCTTAAAATCTCTCGTGGCTATCGTAATAAAATTTTAAGATGTTTTAAATGTCAAAATATGAATATAATGTAGGGACGATTTCGGTTTTCGGAAAAATGAACAATGTTTCATTTTAGGCAGGTTTCCGTCTTAGCAGCTGGTTATGCATGTTACTTTATCGGTCGAAATCAATATTTTTTTACGTTTAAAGCAGGATTTGTTATAAACAGATTCCTTCATTCTCAGGTTTATTATATTTTTATGTGTCGATTTATAGGCACTGCCCTGCTTTTGACCGAGAACTTGCCCCAACACTATTTCCGTACCACTGTTTTAATCACTTAACTCATTTCACTGCACGACGTTGGCAAGAAGAGTTTGCTTGATCCATCACTTAAAGCTTTTTAACACCACTAATTTGTTTAAATACAATTTCATACTATTTAATGAAAGAAATGTTTAGATTAAATATTAAGATTTTTTTAACTTAAAAAAGCGGTGTTTATCCCATATTTTCAATTTTTTGTACGTAAAAAGAGATTCAGTTAATCGGTTACAAAAACAGTTTTTGAATACAATTTACTCATGGTAAATGTGTAAAAAGTCCAGGCTTATTATAAAATTATGTTTTTTTAATTAAGTATAACAGGCATTAGTCAATCATAAATATTATTATAAATCTCTTTCCATCCAACAAACTATTTCTGCAAGTGAGCGGAGAATCGATTCAACATGTCGACTGAGATTCGACGCTGCGAAATGAGCCAAAAAGCTCATGCCTATGAAAACTAAAGTGATGTCTAAATTTCGTCAGCCTGATGCCGCCGCCATCGCCATCTATTGGCCAAAATTCGAACTATTTTAAGAAAGCGCATATCTAAAAATTTACTGATTTTCTGATAACAATGCAGAAAATTTTTATCTCAAACCACTTTTTTTGTTATTTACATTCAAAATGGGTCAGTCATTTACTGGACATGTAATTTTACTTCTAAATTTGATGTTTTTTGAGAAATTCATTGGGCTATTTTCCTTCATTAAAGGAATGAAATTTGTAGATATTTCAATAAACTGAATACTGTTTTTCTAAATTTTTACTGCTTTTTTCCGCAAGTATAATGCATTTCAGATTGTAATGTTAGTCTTTTAACATTCAAGTACGAGAGAAAAGTATATTCATGCGAATTATTTTGTAGAAACAAACACCGAAAACAGTTGTAAAGAAGACTTTTAAATTGTTACATTATTTACTTAATAAATACATACAAGCATGATTATTTTCTCTAAAAAAGAATACACATTTTAAAAATTAAAAATTATTTTTTTATCCCAAAAATGTATTTGTATGTATAATATTTTTCTTTTATTAAACATTTTTGAACGTAACATAATGCAAATTTCCTTGCAAACGTAATCTCAGCTTTTCTTAAACGATAACAGGATCGTTGGAGTGGCTATTCGGTTGGCATAGTTCCAAGAAAAAAATGCAAGTTTTCTATGGCTTTGCGAGAAAGAAATCTCCATGATTATGGATTTATTTATAGATAAATTGGTAAAAAGTTAAAATTAAACTATTGGTCATTCCATGGTAGCTTACGTTACATTTAGAACAATTTACTGTAATAATTTTAGTAATACAACACTAAAAAATATTGAAATGTAAAATTAACATAATGTGCCAATGAAACCTAGCTAAGGGTTCGTTGAAAGTTACCTAAAAAATGATAATGAAAATGACACTTTATCATTGTGCGCGCGGCAGCGCGCAACAATAATATGATTGAGCGATAATGCACACGGATTTTTCAATTTTTCTTTTTGCAATAACTAACTAAATACTTATCCAATTTTGATGATTTTTTTTAAAATGTTCGTCTGACCAAGAAGCACAACATAGCACAAAAATTATTTTTTTTTTATGGCATACTGTAGGTGTACTGTAGAGTATTCTGAAAATCGGACAAAAATTTTGTGTCACAGCACTTTTCTCGAAAACTACTAAAGATAAAAACTTAATTTTTTTTTAAACAAAAGACAAACTTTTTATCCCGAGGTAGTCATCGAGAAAACGTTATTTTGCTGGACGGTTTTTCTGAAATTATGTATTTTCCAAACTTGGTCATAAATGGGTATATCTAACGTTCTATTGCAGATAAAATGTTGCGGTAAAGTTTATTTTAAAGATTTTGCGATGCTAATTAATCCTGCAAAAATTCATAGCTTTACGTTAAACAGTTTTTTTACAAGATGAAATAAAAGAATAGCAGTCATCAATCTAAGGTACTTGTGATCATCGGAGAGAAAAACCAGTTACACCATTCGATTAAGCATAAAAAAATGCAGAATGCTTTTTTTTCTCTTATTTTTAACTTAATTTTTTAACGAATTATGAATTTTTTTGAAATTTTTGACATGCTGATTTTTGTCATTTTTTAACGCTAGAACGGCCGGTTGGAGTCGATTCCACTCCAATCATGTAACTAAATTTCAATTCGAACCAGAAAAATTTTCTTGAAATAATTTAAATCTAATCCACGCAAATTTACGTTAAATAAATCAATTAAATAATTTTGAATAAAAATTCTGGTGAGAAATATTATTTTCAAACTTGAGTAGAATTTCCGGGCGTTCTAGTGTTAATGAATCATTTATTGAATAATTATGCACGGTGTCTAGCCCTGGTGGCTGTCAAATTTGATTTTTAAATTTAAATTAGGCAATTTTTTGCACCATGCCAAATTTATATTTTATCTATTTTTTTTCATTTATTTATATTTTGTTTTTAGCACAATGGCATCAATGGCAAAAATGCCTGGCATACCTGTCAAATATTGGGGCCCTGTATTTTAACAAAGTGTATTTATTATAAGTATATACCGTATTTATTCTAATAGAATGCGCCCT
Source organism: Maratus speculifer (assembly GCA_964019185.1). Taxonomy (NCBI): domain Eukaryota; kingdom Metazoa; phylum Arthropoda; class Arachnida; order Araneae; family Salticidae; genus Maratus; species Maratus speculifer. The sequence goes on from OZ025299.1 coordinate 50,660,221, forward strand.
CTAATAGAGCGCGTCTTCTAATAAAGTGCGCACCTTGGTGCTGATTGAAAAAATAAATATACGGAAACGATATAGTAGATAAGTAGAAAACGATTACTTAAATGCATTATCGAGGATTCTCATCGATCAAAATAGAGATATTCCATCAAAGCGATGCAGTGGCGATGCAACAAAAGTTTCAAATTTTGAACAATGTACCATTCCTGTAAACTATAGCGCCAAGGATATGCACACTGTTAAAAATCTGCTGCATTTTGCTGCAACGTACTCCCCTGCTTGTATAGAAAACGGTTATTTGGCCGTGAAATGGCGCTTTCTCATTGGTTGGAATAGAGATACTATATACAAGTGGTGGAGGGCGTTGCAGCAAAATGCAGCAGATTTTTAACAGTGCACTGTTAAAAATTTGATCCATTTGTTGCAGAGTCACTCCACAGCTTTTATAGAATGTCTCTTTATGGCCAATGAGAATGCTCCATAACACAGTAAAGCAATCGTTTCCTATAAAAGCGGTGGAGTACGTTTTTAATAAGTCCGTAATAAATACGGATTAAGAAAAAAAAGAAGCATGGTTTTTGTATCAAACTTTACTCTTGCATAAAAAAAGTTCCTGTTTTTGGCAAAAATAATTGATATTTGAATGAAAAATCTATTCTTTGAAAGGATTTATTATTTTATCCACTTTAGTAAAAAACTGATTTTTTTTTTTTTGAAAACCACCGTAGAATTTTGGTATAGAAAAACCTGTTTAAATTTTTTTTTTTAATTTGTAACACCAGAGTATTAGAGTATGTAGCATTTTTTAATTTCAATACAAATAAGATTTTGTTTTCTATATATAAAATACAAAACAAGTTGTGCAGTATCCCTATGGAATATGGAAAAATAGAAGGACTAGTGAAAAATGCTTCAAAGAGCAGTGCAAAAGCAGAACATGATTTTAATTGAGCATTAAAAAGTAATGGACAAGTGCTTCTGTTAATTACTGAGCATGAGGAAGGATAAGGGATCCCTTCTTGGCTACAACTCACTTCAATGCCAACTTTGAAAAAATCATATTTGCGCTTTTTCCGTGAAAACAAATCAGTCGCAGTTACTATAAAAATGTATAGTGTAAAGACGCAACCAGTAAAGATGCAGCTTAATTAGACATAAATGTAAAGGAAGGCGACATAATGCCAGATACCTAGTTCCTGCAGGTATCACATTCATGCACTGCCACCAAGCATACCCTAAGTGTATAATTGCACAGAAAATTGATTTGTAGTATAGTGCAGTTAACATCAGAGATGTAGTACAGGCTATACGCCGTACACCTTCTGGACTTTTTAATAGAACACCATATACCCTCTGTTTTTCAAGAAAGCTTATAGTATACACATTTTAGAATATCCCTCTGCTTAGAGCATATATCTTATGTTATTTTTATGACTACACCCCTGGTTAACATCTAAATTAGGCTTTGAATAAGTTTAATTAGACAACCATGTTAAATTTACATTTTGAATATTTTTTTGTGAGTGTTATATTACAACATTACTGAAAATAGTTCAAAATGTAACATAAGTTACCATGGAATGGCCTCTATTCTAATCTTTGTTATGTAGTAAATAAAAGAAAAAGTCTTGTTATCTAAACTTTTACTATTTTCCTGTTTACTACCTCAAAAAAGTCTCAAACACATAGCTTGAAAATTCTGAAAATTATTATTGATAGAATAAGCTCAAAATCCGTTCCCAAAAATAAGCAAAACGATGAGGGATTGCATCCAAATATAGTAGTATTTGCTCTGCATGCTATATAGACACTAATCAATGGATCTATGCATACAAACCCTCATCTTTTTGCTTCATTTTGGGAATAACGAATTTTGAGCTTATTCTACTGACAATAATTTCCAAATATTTCAAACTATGTTTTTGAGATTTTTACAAAAGTTGCTCTATATACTTAGCTAACGCATTATGCAAATTATATTTTGATTGCGTTCACGCACGCGCAGTAGAACATTATTTAGTAAACCTATTCATTTTTCATACATCTTTATTATTTTTAAATTCTGACACAGAGTATAATGTACAATGTTGTTTGTCATATATTTTGAAACGAACATTTTTTTTTTACATTAAGAACTCTGCAAACTGTAAGCAAAAAACTTGGCATAATTTGGGACTGTTTTTATAAAAAAAAATCTTACTTTCTTTACGATTATACATGCTATCATCATAAAAATGAACACTATATATAACAATAAGCCACTTAATCATAATCTGCAATTGGAACGCTTTTGCCTGATTGGTCTGGATTCGAAGTATCTTTGGTGTTTAATTTGTTGACGGTTCTTTGTAGAATTTCGGGAAAAAAATCTTCGCGGGAATATATTACGTTTAAAAATTTTGAGTTTCAGAACAATTTTTTTTTTTTTTTTTTTTTTTCTAAACGTCTAAAATCGCAAGTGGCCAGTCTCCTTCGGCCATATAGTGTGTATGCATGAAAGAATAAAGGTAAAACCTTAAAAATTAAAATACCAACTCTTCTTTTTCCAACATTTTACATCTTATAACAAAAAATCTTGTAATCAATATTTCTTTATTTTGAATATTTCATATATTTTGAGTTATCGTGTCTAATATGCAACATACTTTTGTGTTACAAACACTAATTTTTTCTTTTTATATTTTATACATCAATATCGAATGAGATATTAAATATGTTTATTTGTTTAAAATTATGTTCTGCATTTTACATTCTTCTTTCACACTTGGATTTGTGTTTTTTTATTTTATATTTATTAGTAATAACCATGAAGCATGTTTTGTTTGATTAAATTATTTTACATTTGATATGACAGTCTTTCTTTCTTTCTTTTATATTATATATATATAAAACCATTAATTGTAAAACAATATATGTCAACAGAAAATGAAAAAATGAATTAGAAGGATTATTTGGAATTTGCAGAACTATAGTAGACTCGTCGGACCCCAAAGACTACACTGTAACAAAGAAACGGACGATTTTACGAAAACGCTATTGGTAATCTGGACGCCAGTACATTTTACTGTTTTTTTAACGGAAAAATTCCCGCAAATTCTAGGAAAAGGCGCAAAATTTTCTAGAATTTACGGAAATGTTTCCGTTAAAAAACAGTAACTTGTACTGGCATCCAAATTAACAGTAATACTTCCGTAAAATCGTCCGTTTTTAAATAAATATAAAATATACGACGGAATGAAATTTTCGCCTTGCTTTTAACATAGAATGAATAATGCTAACTTAAAAGGCGATTAAATAAACAATTGCCGATGTTAAAAGTTAATTTTATTTAAAAATCTTAGTACTTTCACACCTTTTCCAAACAGGTTCTTCCTCAGTTTTTTTTTTTTTTTTTTTTTTTTTTTTTTTTTTTTTATTATTATATAAATTTTATATTTGTATTTATATAAAAAAAATTCTCTGAGGAAGAACCTGTTTGGAAAAGGTTTGAAAGTACTAAGATTTTTAAATAAAATTAACTTTTAACATCGATAATTGTTTATTTAATCGCCTTTTAAGTAAGCATTATTCATTCGTCCGTTTTTTACAGAGTATAGTAGTACAAATAAAGTGTGCGGCTTCATCTTCGCATGAGCCATGAAAAGAAAAATACGAATTTGGGGTTACCAACACACTTAAAACCAAAATGAAATTGAGAAAAAAAAAATTAAAATAAATCATAATAACATTATTAAAATGGATAGATAGGGAAAAAACGTACCAGACACTAAAGTCTAGATATGTAAAATGAAGATAAAAATGTAAACAGAAGGGGAAAAAATAATAAAAATAAAATCTGAAAATAATTTAATTTGACAATACTATCCTAAACTCAGTATCTTAATGTAAGATAAAAGAAGAAATAAAATAGATAATTAATGCATGCGTTTTATACACTTAGAAATAATATTTTAGGTATTGTCCAAATTGTTGAAAGTTAGATTCAAGTAAATCTTTAATATTACGTATTAAATTATATTAATAGATTTAATAAATACAACTATACAATTATTCATGCATATGTGTTAATTCAACATCCTGTTTTAAATGTATCATTGCAATTTAGTAGATGCCTCTCCCCCTCAGTTTTTAATATCAACCTATAGATCAAGTACAAATAGGTTCAAAAGGATTGAAATGCATATTTGGCTATGGAAGGTAACAGCTGAAATCAGATTTTCAAAGGGTTTCTCTTTTTTCTAAAATAGCTATTTTATTTACCTTATTTCCGTAAAGAACGAAGTTTTGTTAAAGATTTCATGAACTGTTGGAAAGAGTTTCATAATCAATGCATAACACATGAATTTTATTTCTTGTTTTTATTATAATATCAGTTTCCACTAATTGGCTTGTTATTTGCATCTGTTTTTACTACTTTTTTTTACCACTTTAGCTAAATAATAATCTATCACAAATATATTTTTCAGAAAGTAATAGAAAAAACATAAAAAGTAGCAGCTAGTTACCAATAAAAGTTGTTAAAACCATTCATGTTTCCAATAAAATATAAAGCTTACGTGATTTTATATGAAACTAAGAAAATAAAGTTATCCAAGGGGGGCGGGGTGGGGGGGGGGAGATAAAACGAACAATAATTTTGTTGAATTTTAGTTTTGTAATTCCACCTAAACAAAGTTTCCATTTGTATTCTAGATTATACATTGAAAATAAATTTGGCGTCTAACATTATGTAGCATTTTTAGTTGCGTTGTATTGTTTAACTGAAAATTTCGTCTTGAAATCCCTATTTACGGCATTTACAAGAAAATGTTTTCATTAGAATATTAAGGCTGATTTTATTATTTTATTAAAGCAGATTTTTCGACATGTTTTTTGGTTGTTTCATGCGTTTAAGACTACTTTTCACATAGCCAATCAAAATGATTTTGAAAGTAAATAAATATTTCAAAAAAATTATAATGGGTAAGGACAAAAATTCTTAAAAAGATTGTATTCGTTTGAAACTAAAAGTGTTTGAAAAAATTATGTGACAAAGAGAAAACGCAAACACGTAAGGCTTTGTAGAGGATTATTTAAAAAAAAACATTATATCCTCTGTTTTTTCTGTTTCTTCAAATTAATCTTATTATTTATGATATGATTCGCAAAGAATATGTTGATAAGAATTTATATATAAATATAATAAAGAAACTAATATGTTTAGCAAACGCTCACAATTGTTCTATTTTTAAAATGAAGTTTTCAGAAATCTTTATTTATTGTTGTATTTCCTATTACATTGTAGCTAAATTAAAATTAATAGAACAGACAGTCGATGTAACATCAGTAACATCCTAAATATTCGTAAAGAATGGTGACGTCACTGCAACGTCGTTGTGAAGTCACATTGTGATTTTGTGACCATCGATCGTCGATGTGAAGTCACGGTGACTAAAATGTGAAGTCGTTATGGCCGTTTTAGAGCCCGTTTGTGACATCACTTTGTGAAGTCACGGTGTGACAAACTTGTGACAAATGTGTCATTTGTGACTACTTTGACATTAACATTGTGACGAAACTGTGACAAAAGCGACGATATTTAAATTGCCAGAAACATATTTTATAAAGTAAATAACATGTTTTGAAGACTTTTTGTAATTTTCTAAAGATTTTTAAGAAAGTCGCATCTCAGTCACAATGTGACGTCACTGAGTGGTGGCATTTTGGTCACAGATGTGATGTGACCAAAGTAACTCACAGTGACGTCATTGTGACCATCCATGTTATGAGGGTATCCACGTCACGTGAGAATAATTTTGAAAATACAAGATCAATGTGCCATGGTTCTTATTGTTAGTGTAATACATCAATGGAATTCAAGAAACGTGCAGTTTTCGTTTAGTTACAGGAATTTTAATTTTTACTTTCAGTAAATGCGATTGAGGATAATAAGGATAGATATAATTTCTTTTACCACAACAGAAACTTAATTTTTAATATTAATCTTTTAATTGTAATTTCATACTCCTATCCTTAGTCCAGTAGAAATAGACAAAAAAAAAAAAAAACCTTGCCTTGCAAAAATTTGGGTAACTCTGATTTTTTTTAAAAAACTTTATAGGTTGGCCCTCTAATTTAAAAAAAAAAAAGTTTTCGAGCTTCTAGACCTTGTGCGTTTTTTATTGTAGCCAGAAAACCAAAATTTTTTGGCACTTCTTTCGATTTTTCTTGAATAACTCGGTTTAAGTGCATTTTACAGAAAAAATTCCAATTACAATATTAAAGAAGATAAAATTTCCAACAACATTCACTATTCATGTTTGTAGATTGCGCACAGGAAAAGAGATAAAAAGCCGGGTAAATTAGGTAAAATTTGGAAAAAGTGAAAAAATAAACAAATGGCGTGAATTTTTCGTAATAATACATTTCTACTTAATTTTTTGCGTTATAGAGACAAAAGTTTCATAATAAACTTTTAAAACCATGATATCGTATACAAGTTTCATTCATAAGGTAATTAATTACTTGTAACTTGAACTTTGAAAATAACAGCAACAAGATTTTGGGTGAAAACAGGAAAATACCGCCTGGCAAGTCACTAATTTAAAAACGAGTTTTTATTTTTGATAATGAATAAACCGTGTAATTTATTATAGTAATAGCAATAAAAAGTAACTAGGGAATAGTTGAGAAGGGTGGAAGAAAAGTTAACTAAAAAACCTTGTCGGTAGGTCAGGCGCGGTCCAGAGGATGGGCCAAGAATCGAAAGTTGAAAGTAGACTTACGTGCTGGAAATAAGATAAAAAAAAATAATTCAAACATAAATAAAATATAATCTAGAAATTTAAAAGGAAAATGGTGCTTCCTGAGCCAAAACTAAATTAAAACAAGCATACCTGCTAAGACGGAAACTTGTATAAATATAATTCTTTTTGGGATTTAAAATTTTAAAATAAAGCAATGGATATTTAAAACTTATGAAATTCTCTTAATAAATTTATTTTGCGGAGGAGAGAATGGATTTAAAATGCTTGTTTACTCCTGAATGAAAAAAAAAATCTTGTTTCCCCTGGGAATATTGATTAACTAGTTGGATGTGCCAATCCCGAAACTTTCTTCTATCTCATACGTACATTTTAATATTTAAAAAAATAGTTGCTTATTTTAATGCTTTAATAATTTTAATTCAATACGATACCAACTTTGGTTTTCATCTGAAATTTCTGCTTCAGTCAGTTAATCGGAGTAAAAACGAATTTCCGTCTCTGCACGAGCCGATGGACAATAGAATGATAGGCATATTTTTTTTTCAATTTCAGGGAGAACCTACTTGCCATACCAAAAAATAATCATACACAAAAATTTTAGTTCAGTTCTAGGCCTAACTTCATACACTTTTAGGTGGTGCAATATTGAAAATGGCATAAAAATCGCGATTGCAGCGCCCCCTTCCGGCGTATTTTTTTCAAATTCAAGGAGGACCAACTAGCCATAGCCATACACTTACACAAAAAATTTGGTTGAATTCGATGCATAACTTCATACACTTTTGATCGGTAGAATATTGAAAATGGCACAAAAATCTTGATTGCAGCGCCCCCTTCCGGCGGATTTTTTTCAAATTCAGGGAGGACCAACTAGCCATAGCCATGCACTTACACAAAAAATTTGGTTCAATTCGATGCATAACTTCATATACTTTTGGTTGGTACAATATTGAAAATGGCACAAAAATCGCGATTGCAGCGCCCCCTTCTGGTGGAATATTTCAAAATTGAAAGAGGACCTGCTTGCCATAGCCAAAAACATTCACATAAAATTTGGTTCAATTGTATGCATATCTTTACACATTTTGATGTTAGAATGGCGACATACACACAGACACACGGACAGACAGACAGACATTTTGTAAAAACATTTTTTTTAATCTCTGACCCCTAAAACGTGTAAATCCGTCGAAAATCGGAAGTCGAAAAAAATTTCGATTACAATACTTTCTTCTATTGAAGATAGAAGAAAGTAAAAATAACTGCTAAAAATGAGATCGGCAAGTCAAAAATGTATGATTCTATATGTTTAAAATAACATCAAAAGAAATATTGATAACACTAATTTATACAGTTTCATACCCCAGCTGGATGTTGTTAATTTATTGTTTATTTAGATAGAGTTATCCAGAAAAAATAATACAAAAATTCTGTCACGTCTGGTTTAAGAAATATTTATTTACTTAACTGGATTACATAATTTTGGTATTAATATTAAAAAAATCAAAAATGTCTAATTTTTGCCTGTTCTTTATAGTTATTTGGACCAGATTCTCTTATAATGAACCAACAGTAATCCCCTAGCATGTTTTCATCCCAAAATCACTGATTTCGTTTTTCAAAAACCTTTAAATTTTGGCAAAAACGTTCCCCTTGTTCGTCACGCATACTTCTTAAGTTTCCAGGGAAAAACTCAGATGCGAATGCAGGAAATGAATTTTTAATGACATGTTTACTCCCATGTGTTGAAAATTTTTCAATAAATCGGCAATGATTTCTTTGTAATTTTCACTTTTTTTATCTCCCAAAAATTCTTCCACAACCATTTTGAATGACTTCAAAGTACATTTTTCATTAACAAATAAAAGGCTTTCAAACTGAGAATCTTTTATAATTTTACGGATCTGTGAGCCAAAAAATATCCCTTCTTTCAGTTTTGCCTCTGTAATGTTTGGAAAGTTTTTTGTAAATACCGGAAAGCATCACTGTTTTTGTCAAACGCCTTCACAAAGTCCCGTCCCAGAGTCCCAATTTGATGTGTAAAGGGGGTAATGTTATTTAGATCTACAATTGCTCGCGTTTGATGTTCATTTTCCCCGAAATATACTCGTTCCGAATTGGCCATTCTTTTCTTACATAATGATGTTGTTTTGCTCGGCTGTCCCACAAACAAAGGAAACGAGTATTTTGTGTAACCACCCTGCAATCCCAATAACAAACCGATGACTTTGAGGTCACCTCACACGTTCCATTGGTGTTCTTTATACTTTATTAAATTAATTAAAGTACACATCGTTTCATACCTCTCTTTACAATTCACAGTGTGTCCTATTAGTATAAACGGATTCTTATTTCCATTATGTAATTGTTTTATATGTAACTTATATATATTACAATAATATTAGGACATTATTTTAATCCAGAAATGCCTTCATAGTGCAAAAGAACCTTTCTATATCGATAAGTCAATTTTTTCAAAAACACAGATAGAACCTTCTTATTCTCAGGTGACGATTTGTCATACCACTTGATAAGATTTAAAAAAGCTCTCTGGGCTTTGCATACGGAATAAGCGTTTAACGGCTTATCTGTATGCAAAGCCCTGACCTTTTCCTGGAGGGCTTTTTGCAGCTTATCAAGTTGCATGACAAATGCCTCAACGAGCTTTGTACTCATGTTGACAAATAACGTTGTGTCGTATATTTCATGGCTCTTTATATTGTTTGACTTTCATACAAACCTCTGTCCACGAACGCCAGGGGGAACTTATTTTCAGATTCCCCCTCGTAAATTTGCTGCAATGGTTTAAATTGCTTTATGTATTTTCAGTTTGTCATTATGACAGCTATATGTCATTGCGAACATTAGTGGCTTTCTTAAAGTCCGCGACCCTCTGACCAGATGGAGAAAATCTTTTTTTCAAGCAATGAGCGGCCCCAACCAGTGGTCGCGAGGTTCTGACTTCCAATCTGGTAGACGGTAGGTGCTGGGTTCGAACCCAATCGCGACCATCGGCCTAACCGGTCGGAGTTTTCCGTGGTTTTCTTCGAACCTTGGGTAATTACGGGTTAGGTACCCTTAGAAAGACCCCCCACGAAGGGGGTCCCATCCCTTAGGGCCTATATCCCACAGTGTAGATAATTGGCCGACATAAATACAAACAAATCAAGCAATGAGCGAAAACCATTTAAACATTTATACGGTTAACCACTGGGGTAAATCCCGTATATTACTAATAACAAGTTTGGCCGTATGATGTATAACCAAAATCTCTACCCGTGTAATACGAATTTCTACATAAACTTATATAAATGCTTAATAAGGAGCACTACTTTACCTGAGAAACGGTGAATACGGAGTCTCTAAAAAAAAGTTATAACCCTCATAGCCTGCATCGTCACAGTGACGTCACTGTGAGTCACTGTGGTCACATCACATCTGTGACCAAAATGCCACCATTCAGAGACGTCAGATTGTGACTGAGATGCGACTTTCTTAAAAATCTTTAGAAAATTACAAATATTCTTCAAAACATGTTATTTACTTTAAAAAACACGTTTCTGGCAATTTAAATATCGTCGCTTTTATCACAGTTTCGTCACAATGTTAATGTCAAAGTGGTCACAAATGACACATTTTTCACAAATTTGTCACACCGTGACTTCACAAAGTGGTCACAATGTGACGTCACAAACGAGCTCTAAAACGGCCATAACGACTTCACATTTTAGTCACTGTGACTTCACATCGACGTCATGTGACGTCACATCGACAATCGATGGTCACAAAGTCAGAATGTGACTTCACAACGACGCCGCAGTGACTTCACCATGCCTTACGGGAAGGTCTATATTCTCCCCATCAACCACCGGGGGAGGGGTGGGGGGAGTAATTAGACTCAATAATAGGTTTATCAAAAATAGAAACGTTTTATTTCAGAAAGAAATACGATGTTACGCTTGATGTTAAAAAATTTAAATATTAAGAAATATGATTAAAATTTTCTTCTGTAAAATCCTCTAACAGTCAGATTCTGAATTTCTTTAACTACATTTAAACCATTTTGCTTCTTCTTAGCCCAGAATGGGAAAGAATAAAAATTTTCTTCTTTTAGCCTTTTTCACGAAAACTCTAAATTATTTGTAAACGTTATGGGAATAACAACATATGCTTTTTTAGAAGATGAAATCAAAATTTCCTTCTATGTTGTAAAAAAAAAAAAATAAATAAAAAAACGAAAAAGCAAAAATGAGAACAATTTCGAAAATTTTTGCTACGGTTTGGATAAGAGTATTTTCCTCGCTTTATGACTTATTTCATAGCTTTATATTGAAATCAAAGCTTATGTGAAATTATTGAAAGTTGGAAAATCTTAAGATTGAAAAATAAATACAGTAGATTCCAATTATTTGTTGTACTGTTTAATTGGAAGACTTTTCATAGGAATGAAATGTCAGAACAAAATATAAAAAATATTTTATTGAATTCTGATAGTCCGGACAACCGATTTGTCGGAACAAATCGTAGAGAGTCCATGTGTCTCAGATATCTATTTTTTAATCAAAATCAAACAAATCAAACAATAAACAAAATCATGCGTTAAGTATAGATTATGAAACACTTTTCAACACTTCCTGAAATGTTTAACAAAACTCCGTTATATAGGGGAATAAGGTGTTACTGTCCACAGTCAAATATGTACTGCAGTAGTTTTGAACAGCCCTGTATTTGATCTGCATATAGATGTACATACTAAATAATGGGAAATTTAGTTTAGCAAAAAAAAATGCATAACGGATTGAAGTCAACGGATTGAACGGACTTTCAGCAGTTTATACTAATAATCTAAATATACATGTATACTTGTGTTTCACCCTGTAGTTTAAACATTTTTATTACACGCCAGTATTTAACTAAATTTAGTTCAAACACTCTTTAATCTACCGAAATCACATTTCCAAAAATTATCATCCATAGATGGCCATGTATCCAATTCTTTGTGTTGCCCTATACATACTTTTATCGACATTCTGCTAACATTTCTTAGTAAACCGAGCGCAGTTCCGCATAAAAATACATAACCCATTTAAAAACCATTTTTAAGTAAATTACGCTCATACTCAGTAACCTTTACGAAGTCTTGTGTCGCCCTATATAGGTACGATAGCATTTACACGTACCATATAATTTGCATTAATACTCAGAAACTTAAAAGCTCATGCCATAATTAAAAAATGTATTACCAACCATCATCGCGCATATACAGTATTTCGGAACGAATGTACTTCTTGAAATCTTGTGTGCCTCAGGGTCATTCCATGGTAACTTACGTTACATTTAGAAATATTTTCAGTAATTTTAATAATATAACACATACAAAAAGAATCATTCATGATGTAAATTTGACTTAGTTTGCAAATTAAACTTATTCAAAGCCCAATTTAGATGAAAATTATCTAATTTTAGTGTTATATCTGAAAATTTGGTAGTTATATTAATTATAGTAACTGGAATTACGGAAAAAGGAATGCAAGTTATCATATAATTTTCATTATTATTTTTTAGGCAATTTTCATCCTAATTGACCCTTAGATAGGCTTCATTGACAAATCATGTTAATTTTACATTTGGATATTTTTTAGTGTTATATTACTAAAATTACTGCAGTAAAATGTTCTAAATGTAGCGTAAGTTATTATGGAATGACCCCTCTGTAAATACTATGCACTTCGTATTATGCATGAAATAAACTTATATTAAGCCTCAGAGACTTAATTTCATTGTACTAGATATAGTTTAATATTATTAAAAAACGCAGCAATCCCCCCCCCCCCCCCTCCCATATACGATCGTATAATGGAATTCTCTTGTGTGGTACTGCAAATGAATAATAAAGGTTTAAAAAGTTTAAAATTCATTTAAAACGATTTTTCCCATTGGCCGTAATGTAACAATATATTTTTAACTGTCCCTGTAAAAACTACATATACTGGAAAGTTCATTTGAAATAAGATTCGTACTAGGATAAACGTCAATAACTTCCAAAAATTTCAGGTCAATCCAAATATACTACCTCTCACAAAAAAGTTCGGTGAATGAATTCAAAATGACCGATCTGGCAACACTGGGGAAACAAAACGCTGTACCTGGATAGAGGCAAGTGTTGACCGTCTTCCCCCACCATTGTTCGGTTGAGCTTCGTTTATATTCTGTGTAATACCCTGTTCGCACTGAGAAAGTTAAGTCACTTAACTTGAAGTTTTTTGAAGCGGTCGTACCCGGAATCAAGATTCTCACTTAAGCAAATTTCTGAAACTTGCTCAAGTGAGCTTGCTCTCTTAACTATGAATTGAGTGGAAATCTGCCTTCTGAATATTTAATTATTATTTCTGAATTTTAGAATATTTAATTCTGATTAATAAATTAATGAATTTGAGTCCTACAAATAATTATAAACTATTTCAAGCTGTTATTTGTTTACTCCAGTTGCTCAACACGTGTGTTTGTGGAGTGTTTTTGTAATCAAAGGCCGAAAATGGAAAACGTGGAACCTTTTATTTCCTCCCACAAAAGAAATTAATTTTTTAATTGAAATAAGGCAGGATAATTACTGTGTAAATAAAAAAGTTAAAAGTTGCAGTTATAAATTTCAGAACTTATGCACATGCTCAGATGCCAGTTTGGCCAAGTTAAGTCACAATGTTTAGTAAATGCGAACAGGTGAAGCCTAATTCCGGGTATCCCGCTTCAAAAAATTTAAGTGACTTAACTATCCCACTGCGAACAGGGTATAAGACGTGTTTTAATAAGTGCTTGTTCAGTGTGTTAGTTCTTAACTGAGAACAGGAAAATGAACGAATAAAAGATCAGTTTAATGTTTGGTTTTAAGCTTTGCAAGATACCGAAAGAAATTCATGAGGGGTGGTGCAAATTGAAATCTTCCATACACGTCAGATGTCAATCCTACAGAGTTCTTCCTATTTTCACGACTCAAACTCTCTTTGAAAAGTTTTTGACCATATTGCTGACACCCAACAAAACGTGACGAAGCTCTTGAACTCCATCCCAAAAGAAGACTTCTTGCGAATTTCCCAGGACATGTATAACAGATCTCATCGGTGCATAGTTATAGGAGATGAATATTTCGAAGGATGGTATGGTAACTTTCGTTAATATTTCATCGACACTAATGTTACAGAACTATTCACCGAACTTTATTGTCAGAAGTAGTATTTACGATAGAGAGCGTGGCCAGACGGAGAGACAAAACGAAGTTAAAGACTTTTCAACTTTGTTGGTAAGAAGAAATTTTTTTCTTCGAATGGAGAAATTTTTGATTACAAAAAGAAGCAAAATGTAAGGGAAAAAATAGGAATATAATTTTCTTGTACAAAATCTTCCCATCGTTGGATAACGTCTTAAGATTTTGATTTTCTTTTACCGTACTCAAACTATTTTAATTCCTTTCAACCTTGAATATCAGACGAGAATTTTCCCGAACATTTTAACAAAAATTCTAAATTATTTTAAAATTTTTCAAGAATAAAAAGCATATGTTGTTTTCACAGATGAAACTGCTATTTCATTCCACGTCATAAAAATATTGTTTTCGACAAAAAGGAAAAAAGAAAGACTAATTTCTTTTTCATATTCAAGACATGTCGAAATAGTATATGAAAGTATATTCGTGACTTTATAACTTGTACTTATACCTTTGTATTCAATTTATTGCTGATGTACAATTATTGAAAACTAGTGAGGCGTAATTACATAAAAAAATAAATATAGTAAAAAATAAAGGATATTTTTTTTAATGGAAATGTTTAATCTTACACAATGTAATAAATGTTATTATTTTTTTTTCTTTTTCCTTTTCTTTTGCTTTCTCACCTTTTTTTTACATAAAACTATGATAACTAGATGACGTTTTAAAATTTTGATTTTGTTTCAATATACTTAAACTATTTCAATTCCTCTCAACCAAGAATAAATGCGAGTAAAAAGCCTCCTAATTAACCCTTTCTGGTCCTATTTGTTTTTCCATTTTTAGAAAAAGTAGCTTTTATGTGAATAGATATCCAAATAAATTAAGGTAGAAACAATATTTCATTGAAAGAAACATAACTTGTTTGTTTGTTTGTATGTATGTCGGCCGATTATCTACGCTGTGGGATATAGGCCCTAATGGGTGGGATGCCCTTCGTGGGGGGTCTTTCTAAGGGAACCTAACCCGTATTTACGCAAGGTTCGAAGAAAACCACGGAAAACTCCGAACGGTTAGGCCGACGGTCGCGACTGGGTTCGAACCCAGCACCTACCGTCTACCAGTTTGAGGTCAGAACCTCTCGGCCACTGGGAAAGAAAACATAACAAATGTTACTGTTTAGCGTACTATTTAATTCATATTCATAGGACAATAGGCTAAGGAAGAGTTTTTGGAGATGTTTAGAAAATTTTATATCACAATAAGATTTAACTGATATTACAACTTTCTAATACTTTTTGTGCTTTATTATACATGCTTCTTTCAGGAAAGTAACCTTTATTTTAAATTTAAAGAGAGAAATATGTGTTTAAAATAAAAGAATCGCAAACGGCGCAAAGAGAATTAAGCAAACAAGTTGAATGTAGATACTGCCATTGCAGAATTCAGTTTCGCCTCCGATTAGAAAAAAAAAATTAATAGAGGTTTTTTAGAAGGGCGACCCCGTTTAGAATGCAATGAACTAACCTCATTTTTCTTGTGTTTATCAATATAATAGCAAACAGAATGGCGTGAAATACCTAAGTGATTAGCAATTTCTCTCTGAGACATTGGAATTGCGGAATAATAAAGAGATACAATTTGACGTGCTACTTCTTCATTGACTAGATTCATCAAAAACGGATTTTTTCTTTAGTTTAAGAGATTTTTTATAGACTCTGGGGAAAAGGAAGTGCATTTAACAATAAAACGAGTGGAATCCCGTCGAATTCGACGAATGAAATGTTTAAAAGACCCGATCGATTTGGTTTTAAAAAAAGGCAAAAGTAATTACATTATTGAATCAATATATAATAAATATATTTCCATACTTAATGTCAAGTTTGCCAGTTACAATTTTGCATGCAAATATTCGCACACCTTCAGTTAAAATTGTAATCTGAGTGCCGGCGAAATCCAGAAAATTTATTTTATATGCACTACAAAAAAAAGAAAAAGAAAGAAAAAAACTAATTTAATTTTCACTGTGAAATTATTTTCACTAACTGAAGTCATCTGAAAGTAAAATCTCAATCTCAGTGTCCATAATAAAAAGAAATATTGAAATGTAATATCGTTATGAGTAAAAATGCAATGTTTTAAATACTGACGTCATTTTCTCTTCAAATGTTTTTTAAAAATTACTGTTATTAGTAATGTGAAAAAGGCGTCCGTAATAATATTGTAAATCCCATTTATCTGGTGCTGAATGACATCATTTTCCACATTTGAAATATTTCTTACTTTGCTTTAGACATTAATTTTTATCATAAATTATTTTCTGTTATTTTATTTACATTATTAATATTATTTCTCAATAAATATATTTTTTTACTTCAATTAGTGCATAATTATATGCAATCATTTTATTGTGGTTAAATTTTACGAAAACAATTAACTTTTTTCTTTTAAATGCGAGGACATGTTCACTGATGAAATAAAGTTTCTGACTTGTGGAAAGTAACAAAGGAAAATAAATTTTTATTATCGAGAAAAAAGCGAAACTAAGTTGCCACCATTTTGATGAAATATCGTAAAAAAGCATTTAAAATTAAAAATAAAATATAAAAATGGAAATAAATTAAAAAATAGTTAAAATGGGCGCAACTACAAATAAATAGTTTTCATTTAAAAAAATAATTATCAAAATCGGTTGAATAGAAAATTCAGGGCTGATGACACGACATTTTTAGCTTGTCTGAAAGAAATAGCATCGGAGGCTAATATTCATTATTAGTAGTATTTCTAAAAGCCTAAACATTAATGAAGTCATATAGTAAAAGCATACACACATACTAACATTACTACATGCAAACAATAACAAAAGTATTTGTTAAAATAATACTCAATTAAAAAGACATGTGCTATTAATAGTACACCAGGACCGAAAGGGTTAATATTTTCAAGAAAATTTTAAATTAGTATAAGAGTTCGGGGGATTTTTTAGCTGAAGCCAGAATTTCTTTTCGCGATATAAAACACGCTTTTGTTTTAACCCTTTATCTACCGACGGTACTTATAAGTATCATTAAATTAACTTATAAATTTCTTTTAATATGTCAGTTAGTGGAATATTGTTTAGAATGAGTTATAGATTCATTATTTTGTTTTGTTCCAAAACCATTATTGGTTACACAAAACAAAAATATTTTTAAAAGGATGATTTCTTTTGTCTTTGCATCTTTTCAGCTTTCTTGGTGCTGAGGGAAGGAGATGTGGCTTTTTCATTAAGGAAATATTTCTATATTTATATTGTAAGAGCATCATATTTGCACATTTTATAATTCTACAAAATACCAAGAAAATTATTAAAAATAAAAGGTTTGAGTGGGATTATAAAAATTGCACAAAATCCCTGTAAATTCAAATTTAATTAATCCTTCTAAATTCTCCAATGCTTCTAAATTCCTTCAAATATTTATTAAATGATTATGTAAATCTTTTAATTTAGTTTAAACAATTTGCGTAAAATGCTTTAGAATGTAAAATTTTCATGAATTCATAATGCGGTAGATGAAGGGTTAAGGGAGTGCGGGACACATGTTAAAGTGAATTTTTATTGACCGAGTTAAAGTTTTGATTTTTTTTTTGTGATGGTTATTCATATCATTTGTAAACGAAATCACATGATAAAACTTCTCATATTTTTTTTAATTTAAATTTTAAAATTTGTTTAAAAATGGGGCGTAAATAAAAACCGTTATTACTCGAAAACATTAATAGTAGATTTTTTTTTTAATAAATAGAAATATATCAGTTTTAATTTGGATTCAACATTTTTAAAAACATTAATTTAAATAAGAAATTAAAAATATTTAAATAAAAACTTTAAAAAAGAAAATTATGTAACTTCAATTTTAAAGAATCATATTTTAAAAAATCAATATATATTTTTAATTTTCTGAACCAAGTAAAAAGTAAAACAACTGAAAAAGACATGCTCCAAGTTTGAACCATTTATTACTCATGGTTCATGGCTTATAACAATTTAAATACGATAAATGGTGAGAAAATCCATCTTGAAGAAAAACGCATTGTCTCAAAAAATCGTTTCCATTGTTTAAAAGCTAGATTTTGAGGGGAAAAAAATGAAAATATTATTTCCTGTTCCAAACAGAAACTAGTCGATGGGGGCCACTGTAATACGTACCCATCATGGATATGTCTAATATAAAATATTTAAATAAAACATGTGTTAACTATTTCTAAAATGCATTACAAAATAAAATTTAAACTTAAACACATAGTAATTAATGCTTTATTATCGAATAGCTGATAAACCAATTTCGACAAATTTTACAAAACACCAAACTACTCAAGTAGCAATGAATTGCGTAAAAGAAACAACCGTATAAGTCCTAAAATGACAATCATCTTAACTAACTATATATTTATAACTATTTTTGGATTAAGCTCCTTATTTCCCATTAAAATATATATTTGAATTGAGAGCTGAATGAAATACAGGGTCATGAATAATCGAAGAGTGCGGAAAATGTAATTACAAATACGTCGATAACTAATTATCCGATCATCTTCATTCTTTATGCAAAATTTATGATTTTTTATTGTCTTTTACGTACACTACCTAAAATAAAAAATATCGAAAATTTTTTACACCTTTCATCAGAACGAATATTTGGGGAGTCCGAAATAATAGTTCCGGATAATCGATGTTACACATATTCTATAGTGTTCTTTCCATTATTAAGTACACACCAAATTTTAAGTCTGTATCACAATATTTTCGGTAGACAAAGCGTTTACAGACATACAGACAGCAATTTTTTTAAAAGTATGTTTTTCGGACTCTCCAGTGTCTGAAACATGTAAATGCGTCATATTTTTTTTTTTTTTTTTTTTTTCAATTTGAAAAAGATTGCAAAACTTTCCCTACATTACATATGATGGGTAAGTAAAAAAGAAAATTTTTACAATGTAATAATTTTTTTTTTTTTTTTTTTTTTTTTTACAAAATTTCAAGATTTTTGTGAATTTTTTTTGTAAAATTTATGTTAAAATATTTGGATGAAAATTATCTCCAGTTTCCTTTTATCGTTATGCAGAAGATAAATGTTACTTTCAGATAATGATCTAAGAGAATTAAACAAACAAAGATGGGTATAAACATGGGTTGAAAGATGTTATAGATGATTGATAGATTATGGAGATAATAGATTTTACTTTCAGACTACATATTAGAGAATTAAACAGAAGATGGGCATAAAATGATCATACTTGCTCTCCAGCACCTTCCGATATTGTAAATAAAGTCATCTTTCTAGGATTTTTCCATTGTTTTAATCTAATTTATTACGTGTTAAGGCATTAATTAAAGGATCATACGATGGCTTCCCGGTTTATTGAATGTATGTTTTGCTGCTTATAATACTTTTTTTTAATATGAACAAATATTTTTTCACACTTAATGCATGTTTTTAAAGCCCAACACCATCCCCGAAAACCATTTTTATATTATTACGTGTTCAAATAATGTTTTGAAATATATTAAAAGCGATATTTTAAAGTCATCTTTCTACGATTTTTCTATTGTTTTAATCTAATTTATTACGTGTTAAGGCATTAATTAAAGGATCATACGATGGCTTCCCGGTTCATTGAATATAAGTTTTGCTGCTTATAATATTTTTTTTAATATGAACAAATATTTTTTCACACTTAATACATGTTTTTAAAGCCCAACAACATCCCCAAAAACCATTTTTATATTATTACGTGTTCAAATAATGTTCTGAAATATATTAAAAGCGATATTTTCGTAATAGCTGCATGCCACATATTAACAGCTGAAGAAATATCCTGAAAGGTTTCGTTACTTACAGCAGACTTCTTGATTCTGAAAATTTCAGGGGTTTAAGCGTGCAGTTTAATTACATATTTGTTAAATTTCTGAATTAATTTAATATTTTATTTATTTATTGATGAAATTCATTTCTGTTCTGTAATATTAGTGTGAAACAAATACTAAAAGATTCACATTGTTTTATGTGCAACGGAGTTATTTTTATTTATTTATTTATTTATTGTAACTGGGCTGCATGCGATAGAAATAAGAAAAATCATGCTTAAAAATTATTTTAAAAACTATATCCAAACATAAATATGTCCGGGGGTTATGCTGACATCACATTCACGGTGGCAACGCCAAAGTATTAATTTTCATTCTTATTGCAATTTTTAAAAACATCTAAACGCAGCAAAATTTAATTTTTTTTATAAAACTAATTGAAAGAAGAATGTTCTTTTGAATGCAATTCGTTTATTAGCTGTATCTAATTTATCGATTTTTCATTGTTTATAAAATAAATTTTTTTAATGCTACGTATGTTTATCGCGTACAGTCCAATTATGAAAGATTAACTTTTTCGTGTTGTTAGGGGCTAATTTAAAAATATTTAGCAAATTAAAAAAAAAAAAAATCTACTATAATTTTTAATCAAACAAACAAAAATTAGTTTCACACCTACACTATATGGCCAATGACCGGCCACTTGCGATTTTAGCCATTTTAATAAATATCTAGAAAAATACACGAGGAATTATCCTGAAACTAAGTGTGTAAACATAATAGTACAGGTCACATATTTCTGTGAGATTTTTTTTCCCGAAACTCTGTATGGGATCCTCAACAAACTGAAAAAGACTAATATCTTTTGGATAACCCTGTCAAAACTAATGTAGCAAAAGCGCTCAAACTGTAGATTATGATTAAGTGGATTATTCTAATAAACTGTGTTAATTTGTATGTGGATGCACGTATACTAGTAGAGAAATTAAGGTTTTTATAAAAATAGTCCCAAATTTTTCGATGTTTTTTGCTTATAATTTGCACAGTTTTTAATATAAATGTTCTTTTTTGAAAATATGACAAACAATATTGTACATAATACCCTGCCATCAGAATTAAAAATAATAAAAATTGTATGTAAAATGATCATATTTAGTAAATAATTTTTCATTGCGCATGCATAAACGATATCAAAATTTCATTTGCATATTGTGTTAGCTAAATGTAAAGAGCAACTACTGTAAAAGTTTCAAAAACATAGTTTTCTGACATACATTCTGAAAGTGATCGTCTATATAATCAACTCAAAATCCGTTATTCCCAAAATGGAGCAAAAAAATCAGGGGTTGTATCCTAATATAGTAGTACGTGCCATATTGTGTATTGTATATTGCCATTAATCGATGGATATATGGATACAACCCCTCATCCTTTTGCCTCACTTTGGGAAGAACGGATTTTGAGCTTATTCTATAGACGATCACCTTCAGAATTTTCAAGCTATATTTTTGATATATTTACAGAAGTTGCTCTATACATTTAGCTAATACAATATGAAAATGAAATTTTGATATCGTTGACGCGTGCGTAATGATAAATTATTTAGTTAACCTGCTCATTTTTCATACAATTTTTATTATTTTTTAATTTTGATGACAGTGTATTATGTACAATATTGTCTGTCATATTTTTAGAAAAGAATATTTTATATTAAGAACTCTGCAAATTATAAGCAAAATAAAAAGAATATTGCCCAGTTAAACTGATGGCATTGAGCTCACAGGCTACGCATACTAATTGTACATTACAGCCTTGTATTTTCGTTAATTCCGTTCGAAAAAAAAATTAAGAAGGGGAAACAGCTCTCCCCTTTCTCCTTTTCTTATACTTAATCATTGAACTTCCTAAACTATCAAGTACATGCTTTATCATATTAAAAAATCTATATCCAAAATTTAGAGCAAATCGGATAATTCTTAATAAAAACCCATTTAGCATTTATATAATTTAAGAGAAGTTGTTCCCCTCTTTTATACTTAACCACTAAACTTCCAAAACTATTCAGAGATTTGAACAAAATCTGACAATTCTGATTAAAAAATCCATTTATGCAAGTTAAGGGGAGGGGCATTAGAACCCCCGTTCCCCCTGTTTATACTTATTCAATGAACACCTAATAACAGCCACGGACTCGCCTCATCAGAATGATCCTATATTTAAATTTTGGACAAAAACTGTTAATTCTGCATGAAAAACCCTTTATATCCATTAAGGGGAGGGGCATGAGCCCCCCGTTTCCCCTCTTATACATATCGAATGAACTCCAAAAACTAATCAGGGAAGCGCCTTATCAGGATATACCTATATACAAAATTTCAAGTGGATCCGATATTTTTATCATGAGTTATCGCGTTACGCACATACATACAGAACGGACGGGCACATAAGCTCTCAGGCTATGATAGCCTGTGAGCTAAAAATTGGAAAATTTTGGGACTCTTTTTATAAGAACCTTAATTTCTCTACGAGTATGCATGCCATCCACATAAAAATTAACACAGTATATTACAATAAGCCACTTAATCATGATCTACAGTTATAGCGCTTTTGCTACATTAGTTTTGACAGGGTTATCCAAAAGTGTTTCTTTTTTTAAAATTTGTTGACGGTCCCCTATAGAGGTTTGGGAGAAAATGTTCACGGAAACGTATGACCTGTACTATTATATTTACACGCTTAGAGTTTCAGTATAATTCCTTATGTATATTTCTAGATATTTAACAAAATGTCTAAAAGCGCTAGTGGCCGGTCATTTGGCCATATAGTGTATATTCTGTAACGAGGGAAACTGGGATTTTATAGACATATCTATAAATTCTAATTTCTGACTGTCACTATTTTGAAATTACAATTTTCGACTTATTCAATCGCGAATCTCTGTCATTGAATAAAATAAATATTATTTTCCGAAAATAGCGTGAAGAATCATATATATATATATATATATATATATACTGAAGAGGGGATTAAATGAACTAATGTTTGCTTTTTTAATAAATAAATAAGTAAATAATAAATAATATTTTCTTTCGATATTTAACGATCTCTTAATTGGTGTTTCCTTTTCTTTTGCCCCATTATTTTATTTTGGTTCATACTTCAATATGAAAGAGTAATGAAGCACAAAATTGACAGACAAACTACACCAATAGAAAAGCCGCATTTCATTTCGTATGTACAGTAGAACCCCGCCAATTCGGACCCCGTTAATCCGGATCGGTTTGGTCATTTTTTTTTTTTCAAGTTTGAGAAGCGTCTGGCTAATTTCCATAACATTAACTTGTTTCATCGTCGTATTCTGAATAAAAAAATCTTTTTCTGAAATCTTTTCGGAAGAATTAAAGAAAGTAAACATTTTTAATTGTCTATAAATATTCAATAAGGTTAACATAAAGGTGATTTTCTTTAAGAATATTTTATTTTATTTCATTGTTTTTCAAATTCTCAGGATAATAATGATTTTCGATAACCCGGACTGGGTCTGGTCCCAATTAATCCGAATCATCGGGGTTCTATTGTACTTTTAAAAATGATTCGAAACGTTTCCGAGAATACAACATATGTCATTTTCACAAATTAAATCAAAACTTTATTTCGCATCTTCAAAAAATCCTTTTCCCACGAAGATGAACTTTTAAAACAATTTGACATGCTCACGACAGGCATATGTTAAGACTTACTATTTTGTATTTAAATGAATGCAAATGTAAAACAATTGACTGCTAGTTAAGCGCAATTAGACGCAAAAGAAAGTTTATTCAAAATAAATGACGTATTACAACAAAGAATAAGTCTAACGTTACATCCAATGTTTAAAAGAATGAGAGTTAAACAAATGAAATTAAAAGAGATTTTTAACCTTTAGATAGATTATTTTTTTCGTTACTGCTTTTCAAGCTCTCCAGTTTAACTAATTTGCTTTGTTACAGTCTTTAATGCGAAACAGAGGAATCGCGTTTAATTATGTAAACATTTCTAATTGAATTAATACAGGTGCAGAATTAGACAACTGACGAAGCGCAATTAGACTCCAAAACGACTAAATTGAAAATGAGATAAATAGCACATTAAAAGAATAAGCAAATAATATAAAATATTCTGAATCTTTTCGTAGATAATGTTTTTGTTTGTTTATGGGAAACTATGTTCAATATTTCACCATAAAATTGGTTTACAGAAAAATAAAACAAAAAATTTGAAGCATGGTTCAAACTTTTACTGTCAAATAATACCTGCTATAGGAGCTGCGACAGTGCAATTATATAATTACTATGGAGAATATAGGTAATTTGTTTCTAGCAAGATTTGAATTCAAAAGCTACATAAATATATTTTATAAGATTATTGCAGGACTGGCATACCATTTTTGGCTTAGTATTCTGTAATCGAATCTCCAGGCTTTTGTCATTCTTTAAGTGTTATATCTCTAACGTCATGCAGATGATTGCTTTGTATTTCTCTTGTCTCGCTGATAGCCCACCTTTACAGACAAATAGACAGACACACGTACAGACAGACATATATTTTTTTGCCCTTTATTTTAATAAAAGTCATCTATATCTAACAAGGAGAGGGCCAACTTTGATAACTTTGATTGATTTTATGTTGATTAATTTAAAATATGTTGTAGGACAGTTACGAAGATAGATATATAGATAGAATAAATACAGATACGAAGTTAAAGATTTTTGTGTTTTTTCACCCCTCTTTTTGTTTTCGTTTTTATTTTATTTATTTATTTGTTTTCTTTTTGGTAAAAAATAGTCCTATCAAAAACTTGTACTTATAAAAGTTTTAGATAATTTTGAGAACATTTATAAAAAAAATTTAGTTGGATTTGATAACTTCAGAATTAACGAAGTTATGAATTTGTTTCTCCGAAAAATCCTGTTTTTTTGTCCCTTGAGGCCATTTTTTAATTTATCAAAAATCTGTCATGCATAAACTTTTGGCCCATTTTTCAGAAGTAATATAAACTTTAAAGCGATTCGATGTCTATTTTAACTAAGAAATTACGGCGTTTTTTTTCGGTTTTCACAACCGGAACGGTTTTTAAACCCTCCCTATTTCCACCCCCTTTGTCCGATTTTGCCCATTAACGAACTTGACCGAGATTTTATACCCCTTGATTTTATGTATCAGTTTGAAAGAGACTGGAGCGGTATTATAGAAGTTATCGTGCCCAGAAGAAAGTGATACATATATTTATATATTTAGATAAATAGATGTATAAACTTTTTAACTGTTGGTAAGTTTGGGGTCTAAAAAGTCAATCTGTGTAGATCTGCTAAAAAGTTTCAGAAATTCCAACATAGAAGCGACCGCAATAGGTAGTATTTCATACGAAATCTATCTGAAAACTTTTGGAAATTAGACTGATATCGAAGACAAAGCAAATTCTTATTTTTTCATCTGGTAATTAAAATATTCTTCCCTTCAGCATTAGTAAATAGCTTTGTTTTGCCTTCAAGAGACATTTTGCATGGCTTCGTCAACGGTAAAAATTGGCAAGTAATCGGTTAATGCGCTCTAGCAATAATTTATAGCAATTTATAAACAAAAACAAAATCTTAAAACATTACCTAAATATCAAAAATGTTTTTCTTCAACATAAAGTATTTGTTTTATTTTTTTTTCAGAGAAAAAAAATATTTTGAATTGCATCTATACTCATCAAAATTTTACACTGCAGTACATGAAATGTTGTACTGTCATCAAATTGAGCTTAAATTTATTGTAAAATTAAATATAAATACCTTTAATTATTTTTATTAAAGACTGTAGCAAAACAGATGTAGTCTCGTAACGATAATTTAAGTTTAGTTATCAAAGATAATAGAAGTAATTTTCCATGTATTTCATTATAAAATATGGATTTTTTATTTGTTTAAATTTTGTACATGTATAAATTTAATTAAATATTTCATACAAAAATAAATGCGGAACTACTTTTTTTCATTATTACACATTGAAAGACATAAATAAACAATAGTACAGAAAAAACAAAAAATTAAAAAGGAATCTATGAAAGATATCTCCTTTTAATATGAAAAAATCTTACATTTCTTCCTTAAGGCGGTTCTTTAATAACCTTCTCAACAACAGGAAATTTTCTGACTCATTTTAAACCTTAAAGGCATAAAATTGGCAGACTTAATTATTGAAAAGATTTGGAACAGAAAAATTAAAAGGTCTGCTTTTTTTTAACACTTTGCATTGAATATAATCGGAACTATAGACAAAGTACATTAGTACTATATATTTTGCACTTTATATACTAACAATTTTTTACATGCTCTTAATACTAATATTAAAAAAATTCTGCAAAATTTATTTTTTATTTTTTGTATTAAATACAAATTTTTCTTTTCGTCCTTATAGCTTTGAATATTTCGAGTCGTTTCCATTAACGTTAAAAAAGAATAAAAAAGAAAAATACATCGATTTTTATTTTTTTAACACTAGAACCGCAGGGGATTTCTTTCAAATTTTATAAAAATATTTCTCACAGGAATTTTCATTTAAAACTGTTTAATTTACTGAAATTATTTTTTGCTCAGCTTATATTTAGCTTATTTTATAAAGAGTTTTCTGGTTCGAATTGAGATCTCTGCGTATGATACGGGTCAAAATGACCCGTCGCCGCGGTTCTAGTGTTAAATCACGTAAAATGAAAAGCGAATATTTTATCTAACACGTTGAATGCCACGTCAGTAACCGATGACTGACGTTGAACTTTCAGTTGAGGTCGCGCCTGTCGCCTGTGTCTGACAGTCTAAAATACGATATAAAACTAAAATGTATGTATTGTTTTAAGTAATAACTGAAAATTTATTTAAAATTTACTTAACTTCTAATTATTGCAGGGTTATACTTTCTTAACCCCTTAACTGCCTTCGAAATCTGAAGAAAACATCATTGCCTTATTTAATAATATAATTCTGCAATGAAATAAGACGGCGATTGGTTTTCTAACAACAAAAAGAAAACTCACATGTTATAAATTTGCTGAACTATGGTGGAAATTTGCCTGTTTCCCCGACAGTTTCACATTTTCATAATTTCCAGAGATATTTTCTAAAATGCGGATTTATACGCCAGCGGCAGTTGAAGGGTTAATAATTAGTTTAAAAATATAATTTTTTTAAGTTTTATATCATATTATACACTGTATGCGGCCTAAACGGTTTATTATTATTATTTGGTTTATTTTTTGTCGGCCGATTATCTACACTAGCCCAGGAGGGGAGTGCCCTTCGTGGGGATCTTTTTAAGGGAACCTAACCCGTATTTACTCAAGGTTCGAAGAAAACCACGAAAACTCCGAACGGTTAGGCCGACAGCCGCGATTGGGTTCGAACCCAGCACCTGTCGTCTACCACTTGAGAGGTCAGAACCTCTCGGCCACTGGTGGGGCTGAGGCCTAAACGGAAACTTCGGTGTTAATCACTGTGGCATTCAACATTGGGGACGAGCGACACGTATACGTGCCGCACAAAAAGGGCTTAAGAAACCTCGTTTATACCCACTGAAATTTTGCTGTAAAATTTGCCTTATTTAATCGGAGAATTTTCTCGTTTTAATAAGCTACAGCTTTCTGTTCTCAAAATCCGGTGACAAGAGATTAAAAATTTCGTAAAAGGCTCCTGTCCAGAAGGGGTTAACCCTTTCCGGCACGGGCAAAATTTGTTAGTAAAATAAGAAATTACCGATTGACACCGGAATTCACAAATGAATTTTTTAGACATTTTGAAATCCTTAATTTAAGCTTTTACTGTAAAAGCAAAATTTTACTGAAATATATTATTGGTGTCGTTTGCAAGTTTGGAATTAAAATTAGGTATCCCAAACCGGGCACAGCGTGCCGGAAAGGACTAAAGAATATAGCATATGAAAATATACTGCATTGTTACTGGGAATATGAGACATCATCAAAAGTCAATAAAAAGTATTATGAGCGCTGCTTTAATGTAATGAATGCTGAAGAATTATCAAAACACATGAAAATTTTGCATTTATCAAAATAAATGTAACATAATTTAGAATCTTTTCATTTATTACAATCATCTCAAAGCAAAACAAAATGTGCACATTTCTCATTTTGCATGATTTACCGAGTTATTTATGTTAACAAAATTTCAAATTATTTACACACTGCATATAGTAATAACTTCGATTGTTTGTATTAATTTAATAAAAACTCACGCAAAATTAAATGTTAATAGTTTTCATTCTTTCAGTTAAAAAAAAAATTACGTTAATCTTCCACATTAAAGATTGTAGCAACTATAAATAATATACATTCTAAAGGCAAATTTTGAATTTCGTCAGCTGTCAAAAATTTCCACTTGCATTGATATTAAATTCGTTCAAAATTAAAATCTAATCTGGTTTATTCTTTTAATTTAAAAGAAAAACAATAATCGTATTTTATTGTGAATGATTAACGTACTTTATTTACAAAATATTTTTTTTTATTCTTTCACATTAAAGATTGTAGCTAATATACATAACCCATACTATCACTGCAAATTTTGCATTTCGTCAGATGTCAAAAAATTTCCAGGTGAATTAAATTAATGATAATAATAAATTCGTGCAGAATAAAAAGTTAATCTTGCTTATTAATTCACTTTAAAAAACAAAGCAAAATAAAAATAATCATATTTTATTTTGCACGATTAACGAACTTCATTTAACATTTTTTATATTATTATTCTTTCACATAAAAAATGTAGCAAGTATAAATAATCCACATTTCCATTGGAAATTTTGTATTTCGTCAGCTGTCAAAAAGCGACATGAATTAAATTAATTATTATAATAAATTCGTACATAATTAAAAATAAGCTTTTTTATTCTTTCACTTTAACCCTTTCCGGTCTGGTGTACTATTAATAGTACATGTCTTTTGATGGAGTATTATTTTGTTTTGAGAAATATTTTTGCTACTATTTACATGTGTAGTAATGTTAGTATATGGCTAGCATTTACTATATGACTTGATTTACGTTTAGGCATTTAGTAGTAATAATAATTATTATTATTATTATTTGCTTAATTCTCTTTGCGCCGTTTGCGATTCTTTATATTTTAAACATATATTTCAAATTTTAAATTTATAATTAACTTTCCTGAAAGAATCATGTATAATAATGCATAAAAAGTATTAGAAAGTTGTAATATAGATTAAATCTTGTTGTGATGAAATGTTTTCTAAACATCTCCAAAAACTTTTCCTTAGCCTATTGTCATGTGATTATGTATTGAAAAGGAAGCAAAACAATCATCTTTCAGACAATGAAATGCTCGTTAAACACTAATTAATTTATTTGGATAGCTAGTGCTAGTATTATTAACGTAAAACTAATTTTTCCTAAAAATTGAAAAAAAGATCGGACCCCAAAGGGTTAATAAAGAAAGCAAAATAGAAATTATCATATTTTATTTTGCACGATTAACGTATTTCATTTAACAAAATGTTTTTTTCTTCATTCTTTCACATAAAAAATTGTAGCAAATATAAATAAACACATAGCCATTGCAAATTTTGCATTTCACCAGGCGTAAAAAAAATCCTACGTGCTTTAAAATTAACAATAACAATAAATTCCTACAAAATTAAAATCAGATATTTTTTATTCTTACCTATGAAGAAGCATTAAAAGCAAAATAAAATGCATGAATATTCATTTTGAGCGATTTATAGATTTCATTAAAAAATAATAAATAATATATTTTTTAAATAAAATATATATCAATATAAATATTTTTAATTTGTTTT
The DNA here is from genome assembly GCA_964019185.1 of Maratus speculifer. Taxonomy (NCBI): domain Eukaryota; kingdom Metazoa; phylum Arthropoda; class Arachnida; order Araneae; family Salticidae; genus Maratus; species Maratus speculifer. The sequence continues at coordinate 50,689,860 of OZ025299.1, forward strand.
ACATAAAAAATTGCAGAAATATAAATACATTTCCAAGTAAAATATGCATTTCTTTGTTTACGAACCTCACTTAACAAAAAACTTATTATTATTATTATTATTTCACATAAAAAATTGCAACAAATTTAAACAATCCACATTAATATGCAAATATTGCATTTCGCCAACTGTCAAAAAAATCCCCCGCGCATTAAATTAATAATAATAAATTCGTGCAAAAATAAAAGTTATCACTGCTATTTTATAAAGCATTAAAAGCAAAATAAAATGCACGCATATTTAATTTTGCGTGATTATCGGAATTACTCCTCTTAAAAAAGTTAGAAACTTTAATTTCCCACCTGCATTAAATCAACAATAATAATAAATTAATGCAAAATCAAAAGCTATCACTGCTTATTTTCAAAAGCATTCAAAGCAAAATAAAATGCACGCATATTTCATTTTGCGTAATTAACGGAATTATTCCACTAAACAATTATTATTATTAGCATTTTACACAAAAAAATTGCAGCAAATATAAATAATCCACATTAATATGCAAATATTGCATTTCACCAGCTGTCAAAACATTTCCACGTGCATTAAACTAACAATAATGATAAATTCGTGCAACATTAAGAGATTTATTTTCCAAAAGCATTCAAAGCAAAAAGGCACGCATATTTCATTTCGCGTGATTAACGGAATTTAACAAAGTTTTGAAAAGTGTTTACCTGGTGCACGTAGTAGCAGAATAACGTCGCTTGTTTAGTAATCCAGTCGGTAACGAGAGGCGCGTTAGTCTTTTCGGCACGGGCAGGGGCGTGTGGGTATCTTCCTCCTTCGGAGCCGAAATTTTAAACAGCGGCACACTATTCATTGTTTAGAAAAGGAGACGCGTACGTCACCTGCAAAGCCTTTTAAGTGCGCACTCTTGGGCCGTATTTTAACAGTCTCTCTACACAAGTCGTCACGCACATCCGTCCCCGAATCTGAACAACCCGTACGGCCGCATCCCAGGGTCGTTTTAATCGTATCGTCACGCGCGAGGTTAGACTTGCTTATACTGAAATCGAATGCGGTTTACGATACTCGCCATTGTGCTTGGGGCCGGTTTCAGTTTCAGATTCGTTGTCCCTGGTGAAGGAGATAGTTTTTCTATAGAATTGAAGAGAATCTGATTTGTTTTTGTATCGCTTCCTTGAAGACTGACAGGCTTGTCAGGAAAGAAAAGAGATAAACGCTGTCATAAATAGCTTAAATTATACGATTAATAAGCCATTATGTGCATGTAGAATGGTTCACATGTGGAAGGCATGAAATACATTAAAATATATAATTACGTGCACTTAAAACCTGTATTTGGAAAAAAAAAATCACAGGCTATCAGGAAAGAAAAGAGATAAACAATGTCTTAAATAGCTTAAATTATACGATTAATAAGCCATTATGGGCATGTAAAATGGTTCACATGTGAGTTTGTGTAGAAGGCATGAAATACATTAAAATATGCAATTACGTGCACTCAAGACATTGGGTCAGTGTATTAAGATTTTTATATATGTATCTGAATTGAAGGCAATAATGAAATTAGGCACACACAAAACCTGTATTTAAAAAAAAAAAAAAAAAAAAATCACAGGCTGTCAGAAAAGAAAAGAGAAACACTGTCATAAATAGCTTAAATTATTCGATTAATAAGCCATTATGTGCATGTAGAATGGTTCACATGTGCATTTGCGTTTGAAGGCATGAAATACATTAAAATATGTAATTATGTGCATTCAAGACATTGGGTCGGGGTATGAAGGTTTTTATATTTGTATATCTGAACTGAAGGAATAATAAAATCAGGCACACACAAAACCTGTATTTAAAAAAAAAATCGTCTATCACAGCTGTCATCTTCAGAATTTTTTTCACAGCCAGAATCACGTTTTTAAAAATAATCAAATGTGTACTCTGTCTGGCGCTGATTTGTGATGTATTTGATTTGATTTCCTAACCTCTTCAGACCTGAGCATAAAATGACTCTACAAATATATATTTATTGCTTTTGCATAATCGAAATGACACCGCAGATGAAAGAAAGAGTCATTTTTATGAAATCAGTACTTTAGGGGACTGGTAATTTAGGTTTACAAATATGGATAAAAAAGTACTAATCCCCTTAAAACACCAGTTTAACAATCAGTAATATAAATTTACGCAATAACAAAATTAAGGTGTTTAAACAAGCAAATGTTCATCAAATCCTCAATTTTTTTTATTGTAAAGCATTTAAGTTAAATAATCAAGAATATTTCTTACTTTCTTGGTCACAATGTCTTGAAGGTATTTTCGAAACTGGGATGAAAATAATAATTGTTTCATGTGGTAATATTCACCAGTGCTGACATTTATTGGTTTTGTTTTAAAGCAAAAAAACATTCAGCTGTATGGAAGTAAAGTAAAAATGCAAAAAGTTTGAGCAGTTTATTTTTTATGAGGATGAGGAAAAGAATCGAGGTACACATTGTACCTCAGGTCTGAAGAGGCTAATATTAAGCAAAATCTCGATTTTGAAATATTTTTATTTGACTTTGATACTTGTAAGGGGGGCACCTATGAATTATAAACAAAATAGATAAAAATAGTCATAAATTGCTTTAAATTATACGATTAATGTATACGATTAACGTGTTATATCTCATTATGTGTATATGTGAAGTTTTATCCATATACACTTACACTGAAGACATGAAATAAACCCAGAATCTCTCAATAATTATACATATAAAACATCTTGAAAAAAATTTTCTTTTTCTGTGAATAAAACACAAAAAACAGGCAATACTTTAATATACATCATTAGCATAAGAATAAGTCATTATGAAGATTTACAAATTCATCTGCTCTAAATGTAAAAAAAAGTAGACGTAATAGTAATAATTAAGTGCCTTCAACAGCTATATGTAGCAAATAAAAAATATATATATAGCCTATGAATAGAGTAAATCAAACAGGCATAAATATAATAAATTATACGATTAATGATAAGCCATTATGGGGATATATGGAGATTTATATTTGTATCTGTACCGAAGGCATGAAATACATCCAAATAACGTATAATTATGAGCATTCAATAACTATGCATCATAAACATTTAGGAGAGAACTTATTTGATATACAAATAAAGTAGACAAAAATAGTCGTAAATGGCTTACATTATATGATTTTTGATAGACGCACGTATAATAACTTACATGGCCATTCTTTTTTAAATTCATGAAATATATCCAAATATGCAATTGCGTACATTCAATACCTATAAGTAGGAGAAGTTTTTGAAACTAATCCTTTTTTATTATAATGATCATAAAATAACAAGCATATACATACAGGAATCGATTATCTCGTGTATGACATGAAAATCATGAAACCGTGCCAATGCAACATTTATAATATTAGAAAAAAGTTAGCAATATTTTGAACATTAATTTTTTACTCTTTAATTTATTCATTCTTTTTATTTTTGCTTCATGATTAAAGATAATTGACGAACTATATCAACAAATAAGCATAAAGGCATAAAATCTGTTTCTTTAATATTTTAAATTTATATGAAAAAGCATGTAACTGCATGCATTCAATCTAATGTTGAATGTCTTCAAATTTTTTAAATTTTAGAAAATTTACAAAGATAATTTTAGCAATAAGGATACGAAACTGATCAAATGCTAAATAAAACTTTGGCAATGGTTATATATTTCAACATCGCTCATTTTTGACATTTCTATGAAGAATTTAAATTAACTATTGTGGCGAGAGATAGCAGGAATAAAGAAAATTATTTTTTTAAGGCGTACTTTATACGTAAGAATGACTTTTAGGTATGTTGTAAGTATACAACGCGGGGATGGAAATAGTTAAATATAACATTCAAAGAAAATAATGTGACTTACTGATTTTTCGACATTTTTAGTCCCAAGAAAATACAAGTCCCTTTTTTTAAGGTGTTTCAAAAAAAAATATTTAGAATTTTTTTATGATATCAAAAATTTTGAGAGATATAAGATTTTTTCTATGATATATTAAACTCTTCTAGATCGAAATAAACGACGCGAGGTACATATTTACTCAAAATCTGAGTCTAAAGGTCCTTTTAAAGACGTGTCATCTGGAGATGACAATGGACATTGGGTTGTTATAGTAAATAAGCTGTTATATAAATGTATCATTTCCCGACACATTCTAAATAATAATAATAATAAAAAAAGATTTGTTTTCATGCTTGAAACGTTTTTAGTCTTTTCTGAAAAACTTTACCTTTTTTTTTGGTTACGTCTTTTTGGAAGTAATTGTGCAATAAGTAACGGCTATAGAATGCTGTAACTGTGTGCATACAATGCTCAAAATATTTGAAAAAAGGCTTGGAAAATGTTATGCAAACCAACTATTTTCATGCTTCGAAAGAAAAGTATAATATATCTGTGCAATTGGTAGCGCATACACATAATACATGTGTATATGCATTTAAGGTACAAAATAAAAATAAATGCGAATTTGTGTGGATACAAAAATGTTTCCAATATTAGGAAAATTGGGGTTTCGTGTTGCTTCTAAGAATTAAAATTTGCACATTATGGAAGGACATCATTTAAAACATCACCTGTTTCCCGCACAAACAAGCTTAATTATGAATACTCAGATGGAATATAATGTAACGTAACAAAAGTTAAATTTCTAGAAAATTTAATTGGAATTTTTATAGTTTTATTTTATTTTAAAAAGTAAATGATTTAAATGTTAATGAAAAGTACAAATTTCTCTTGGAAAAACTCATTAACTATCCAAAGCCCATAAAAGTAAATATATATATATGAGAGGTTCACAACTATAGTAAGCCAAGTCCATTTTAGAAAAAAAAATGAGATACTCCATTTAGAGAGTTGTACAAAATCTCTTGTATCCATTTCCATAGTAAACAAAGTCTAAATAAATGACATATGTGAGAATGTATGTGAAAACAGACTTGGTTCACTGTTGGAGTGTATAAAATAGATTTTATGCAGTTTCAAAATGGACTGTCACTTTTTTCTTTTTCAAAATGAACTTAGTCTACAATGGATGTGAACCCTTCATATATTTTTCAAATTCATAGGTTGCATTGTATTGTATTGTTTTCAATAAAGCTAGTCGTTGGAGGCCCCCGTAATACTTATCCATAATGGATAAGCATGATATAAAATATGAAAATAAAAGAGTAAACTACTTGTAAAATTCATCGCTGTTCAAAAATAAAATTTAAACGCATATTTAAATAGTTTTAACAAATAGTAATGCTCTATTAATGGATTGCTGGTGAACCAATTTCGACAAATTATATAAAACACCAAACTACTTAAGTAGTATCGAATTGCATAAAAGAAACATGCTTATAACTCCAAAAATAATAATTACATTAACTAACAATTTAATGCGTTTCGTACCCAATTAAAATATATTTTTAAATTGAAATTTGAATGGAATACAGGGTTATGAAAAATCGAAAATTGTGGAAAATAGGACTACAAGTATCTCGGCAACTAATTATCAGATTGATTTTATTTTTTTATGCAAATTTTGTGTTATTTTCTTTTTTTTTTTTTTTTACATCCACACCTTAAAATAAAAAATATCGAAAAAATTTATGTACCTTTCGTCAGAACAAATATTTGAGGAGTCCAAAAAATAGTTCCGGCTAATCAAGGTTACTGACATTAAATAGACTTCTTTCTATTATTACATACTAAGTACACAGAAAATTTCAAGTCTCTGTCTCAATTTGTTCGGGAAATAGAGCGTTTACAGGCAGACAGACAGACAGGCGGACGGCAAATTTTTTTGCTAAAAATATGTTTTTCGGAAACTGCAGTGTCTGAAACATGTAAATCCGTCAAATTTTTTTTTTCAATTTTCAAAATGATTGCAAGACTTACCTTATAAGGTATAAATAAATGTACAATAAATGTAGAATAGTAAATAAATAAATGTATCTTTATGTATATTAGGATTAAAATTTCTCTTTAAATGCACTGTTTTTCAAGCTCCATTTATCATCTATATACTTCAACGCATTGAAATGCACATACCAAAGTAACATGTAGAAAAAAAAAAGAAATTCTTCTAGATTTTTAAATAAACAAAATAAAATTTTTACATTTCAATTGATTCAAGTTTTTATATAATATGAGCTTCAGTTTTATGAGAAAGTTAATGAAAGAAAAAAAATTGAAGCAATAGCAGCAATGTTAGACCATACGTAAAACTAATACACTGTTCATCAACTCTATTTTTTTCCCATTCCGAAGATTGAAACATATGGTCTTTTATATAAAAAAAAAAAAAAAAAAATTGAAACACATAAATACGGAATTCTTTTTTATGCTTGTTTATACATCTCATTACATCAGTTTTTATGGTTAAGGGTGTATTCGAAAAAATGCTTTTGCACCTTCAACAGCTCGAAATTTTCCGATACAATTTCGGAAACATTTTTAAAAGTAGAAACATGAAACTTGCTGAGGGGATTTTTGAAGAGACGTACAAGGTGCCGTGTGATGTCATTTTACGCTCAAGCTTTTAGAATTTGATTTATAAACAATTATCTTCTCAGTATGACCCTTTTTTATCATTCACAGATCTCCCGCTTCGGAAAAATCGGTTCAAAATTCCGTTTTTGATTGCTTTTATTGCAATATTTTTTGCATTTATCAAAGAATCGACAATCACATCACCTTGTGTACTTTCTAAATAAGACAATTTGCTAGTTTGATGCATGTGAGAGCAAAAATGAATTTAAAAATAAATAGGAAAATAAGCAGTTTGAATCGAAATACACCCTTATTGTAAGTAATAAACGCGTTATCTTACGAAATTGTTCATTTTATAAGTAACAATGATTCCCAAGATGAGGATCGGAGATGCGCCACAGTTAAAAGGTAAAAGCTAAGCAGTATACCAAAAAACAAGAAACATTGTAACCAGTTAGGAAAAGAAGACTACGTTTCAACGTGAAAGCGTTACATAATTTTAGTTTTTCGACGATCTTTTCATGAGAACGGCATCAAATCGCACTCAAAAATACACAGCACATCTATATTAGATATCTATTGTAACCGGTTTTCATTTACCAACGTTATCGCGTTTCATTGGATTTCCGATCATTTTCCCCCCTATGCAATAACACTGTTTTATTTAACGCAATTTGACATGATGCAGAACGTAATATATATTTGATGAATTCAGATATTTATAATGAAATAAATCTTTTAATAAATGCTTTTATAATCAGGGCCGATTAATATTAGAAGCTAGGCGAAGTACAATAGCATTTTTGGGTTTTATTATTCGAGAAAAGTTTTCTAAATTCTCAATACATGGAAATTCATCAATACAACACACATTATTCCCGAGTGTGACTTAGCCGCGTTCACATACACTGACAAAAAAAAAAAAAAATAAAAATAAAAATAAAAAAAATAAAAAAAAAATAAAAAAAAATAAATAAAAAATAAATAAATAAAAAAAAAAAAATCCATATGACATTTATTTTTACAAAATAAAACTTTAAATTACAATAAAATCAATTCAACACACAAGACGCATTTCGAGCCAGAAAATATAAAAGCCCATCATCAGATAAAGTGAAGCCGTTATGCTGATGACTAGCTGCTATATTTTCACGCTCGAAACGCGTCTTGTAAGATCGACACGCTGTTCCGAATCTATGGTGGTTATGCAATGTTTTATTATTTTAAGTGTGTTTTATCGCGGTTTTTCAATGCTTTTTCAACTAGCAAAGAAAGCATGACAATAAAAATTTCAAGTTAACCAGCCACGAAAAGAAAACAAAGTTTTTTCCTACTGTATCATAATATAAATTTTGGCGATCATTTTTACCATAGGACAATTTGATAGCCCAGTTTTAAATTTATTTAAAATAACTATATTTGAAGGAGATAGTTTGCTTAAGACGCAGCACTAGTCCCAGCAACACACCCGGATGATAATGTAAAGTCTATTGGGGCGTTCTTTTTAAATATCTCGATCAAATTTTAATACTTTCACATGATTTTTTTTCTTTTGCATAGGATAGCTGAGGACGATACACAATTGGGCTAGTTTTTACTTTTTCAATTTTGGCTTCAGATAAAAAAAAAAATACTTTAACTTTCGAAACCGGTTTGAGAACCAGTTCTTAAAATGAAACTATCCTAATATAAAAAAAAGTATAACCAAAATTGAAAAAGAAAAAACTAGCCCGGTTGTAGATCGTTCTCAGCTATCCTATGCAAAAAAATCATGTAAAAATATTAAAATTTGAGCAAGATATTGGAAAAGAACGCCCCCATAGACTTTAAATTATCATCCGGGTATTTTTCTTTGACTAGTGTGGCACCTTAATAGATGAAAGTAAATTGAAATGAAATGACTTCACTATAGAAACAAGACACACTTGAATAAACTCTCCGATTCAATGTATGTTTTTTTGTCTAAAAACCCCTTGAGGCTTGAAAATATTATGAAACAGCTTTCATTTCACTTTTCTCGAAATTTAATTTTCGTTGTGTAATCAATCTTGCCAAATCTGAAGGGACTTTTAACCAGAGATTCCAAATTCATACCAAAAAATTTTGGATTGCCCTTCTATTTTATTCACAGAATATCTCATTACATAAAACAAAAATAATTATTAAAACTTTTCGGTGAGAATTTCTGAATAAAAAAAAGTCTGAGTATATCATCTTATTCCTGTCGTATCTTCAAGATATCACTGATGATATCAAGCTGCACTCAAACATTAATAACTGCATATATTTAACCCTTAAACGGTAACGTGTTTTTCGGCACCTTTAAACGGTAATCATGGGTCACTCGTGCTTAGAGCTGTAAAAAGTGGTTTAAAGTGCTTTAAAAATTCTAAAAAAATTCATGATATAACATCAACTACCCTTGAACAAGAATCAGTCACAATATTGCTGATTTATTAATTTGTTTAAACAATATGTTTAAATAAACAAATAAAAATGTGAAAAATGCACATTTTCTTTAAAAAATCATAACTTTGGATAGAATTGACATTTTTGGCTGTTTCAAACGGGAAATTGAAGATCAAGAATGGTACTTAAAAAAAAAAAATAGCCGGTATAAATTTAAAAAATGCTTAAGTTTTGAGCATAAAAATTACGTTTTTAACACGCTTTTATTAACTTCACCTGTATGTGAGTTTGTGGGTTTGTAACTCTCCTTATTATCTAAAGATTTTCCTTATTATCTAAAAATCTTTTCAAGCAATTTTGTCTAAAAATTGCATTCTATGGTTTTCGGGCACGAGAAAATCATTGGGTAGGTTACATGTTCGAGAAAAAATTTTAATGGGTCATATTGGGTCATTAAGGGTCTGGGTCAAGCTATTTATATTTAAAGAACGGCGTGATCGATTATAACGAAATCTTGTATGTAACAGTTTTTTGGCATGAGAAAACTATCGGGCTGGGTCACATGTTCGAAAAATTTCGATTAGTGGGTCATTTTTGGGTCATTATGGGTCAAGCCATTTTTATCTAAAAAAGGCTCTAACGATTTTGACCAAATTTTATATTTTATCGTTTTGGATTACAAGAAGACCATTGGGTTAGGTAACATGTTCAAGAAAATTCGGTTAGTGGGTCATTTTTGGGGTCATTGTGGGTCATGCTAATTTTATCTAAAGATTTTCTCACGCAGTTTTGACTAAAAATTGCATTCTATGGTTTTCGGGCACGAGAAAAATATTGGGCTAGGTTACATGTTCGAGAAAAAATTTTAATGGGTCATATTGGGTTATTAAGGGTCTGGGTCAAGCTATTTATATTTAAAGAACGGCGTGATCGATTATAACGAAATTTTGTATGAACAGCTTTTTGACACGAGGAAACTAATGGGCTAAATCACATGTTTGAGAGATTTCGACTATAATGATCATTTGTGGGTCATGATGGGCCATAATGGATCATGTCAAGCTACATCTAAAGAACAGGTGGATCGATTTTAACGGAATTTTGTATATAATATTTTTTTGGCAGAAGAAAATTATTGGGCTAGGTCACACTTTCGAGAAATTTCGATTAATGGGTCATAAAGGGTCTGGGTCAAGCTATTTATATTTAAAGAACGGCTGGATCGTTTTTAACGATATTTTGTATGTAACAATTTTTAGACACGAGGAAACTAATGGGCTAAATCACATGTTCGAGAGATTTCGATTATAAGAGTCATTTGTGGGTCATTGATGGGTCATGCTAATTTTATGTAGAAAAAGTCTCTCACCATTTTTTACTATATTTTGTATTATGATATTCTTGGGCAAGAGAAAACCATTGGACCAGGACACATGCTCGCGAAAATTCGATTAATGGGTCATTTTGGGTCATAATGGGTTAGGGTTATTCTAATTATATATAACAACGATTCAATCAATTTTACCTAAATTTTGTAACGAAACGTCTTTTGTCACGAGAAGACTACTGGGCAGAGTCGCAAGTTAAACAAAATTATATTAGTGGACCATTTCGCTTTATCGATGAATGCTGTCAAGCTAATTTTATCTAAGAAACGGCATAAACGATTTTGATTCAACTTTATATTCTACTGTTTTTGATTACCTGGAGACCTTTGAGCTAAGTCACATGTTTGATCAAATTTGATTAGTGGGTCATTTTGGGTAATACGGGTCAGGGTCATGAGAAAATGGCAGCAACCAATAAGCTGGCAATATTTCACAAAATATTGGCGACATTTGGCCGAAAAATTGACTATTAAGATTACGAAAGCCACAACACGTATTTAGTGCCAAATGAAAGAATGTCACCAAATTTGACTATAGCTGGCAAAAAATGTTGTCTTTCATAATGTGAAGAATTTTTTTTTATACATTCTTAATAGGATTCGAGATGCATGGTTAAATTAACCAGAGTCGACCAAAAAAAGTGATTTGGATCGATGTCCTTTCAATGTAAATTTTAAAATAAATATAGTTTTAAAAAAAACTAAAAACCACGCTTTTAAAATAATCAAACTAAAAAGGGAAAAATAAATATAGTTTAAAAAAACTAAAAACCACGCTTTTTAAGTATATCAAACTAAAAAGTGAAAAATAATTCGTACTATAAGCTGAAAACAAAAATAGATGAAAAATACTATATTACTATAAAATCATTGTTATTATAAGAATCAATTAATAAGCAATAAATAAAATTATCGTGGAAAAAAAGCGTGGGGTGCTCCATCTACCATGCTCCATCTATCAGTTCTTAAGAAGCACCCCACGCTTTTTTTCCACGATAATTTTATTTATTGCTTATTAATTGATTCTTATAATAACAATGATTTTATAGTAATATAGTATTTTTCATCTATTTTTGTTTTCAGCTTATAGTACGAATTATTTTTCACTTTTTAGTTTGATATACTTAAAAAGCGTGTTTTTTAGTTTTTTTAAACTATATTTATTTTAACTTATAAATAGGTACAATTTATAATGAAATAGAATTTTTATTAGTTTTTAATCAATTTTATTTATGAAAATTATGTTAATTATCAAACTTTATTTAATTAAACAAAAAATATAATAATGAAAAATTACAGCAACACTGATATCATCATTTATAAACAATCGAAACAGATTTGATGTCTGTGTTCCTCGCACACAGGTCTGTGACACTTGCTGCAGCAAATAAATGTTTTTTTTGTCCTTCGGAAACCCAAGTGAGTGTAATGTATCGATTTTTTATGAAAAAAACATCAATTCCTAACCAAACAAATTTTTTCTTACCTTACACTTTTCGTCAACGTAAATGGTAACCCTGGGTCACTCGTGCCTTTTCGAAATTTTGACTGGCTCTTACGTCGGCTGTGAACGCACTAAAACATCGGCGTTTCAGGAGCTAATAGCCTACTAGTGTACTATTTTTTTCAGGGTAGTTTAGTTCCGCTCCCCACTCTCTCCTCTAAGCTAGCAAGGAAAGAAAATTTGAGCGAGGCACTAGTGACCCATGGTTACCGCTTAAGGGTTAAAATTAATTAATCTAATATTACTATTATTTTAACGCAATGAAACCCGTTGGTAAAGTTACTATACGAATTGAATATTTCCAACTCAGCGAAAAATTATCCAGGTCGGGAATGGAACCCAGATCCTTGTCTTACAGGGCCAGTGTTCCCTGTAAGCCAAGTATCTAGGTTCGATCCTCGGCTCGGACAATTAGGTGTGTCCGGTCTGGATACACCTAATTTTAATTCCAAACTTGCAATTGGCACCAATAATATTTTAATAAAATCTTGCTTTTACGATAAAAGCTTAAATTAAGGAGTTCTTGATTTCTTAAAAAGTAGTTTACAAATTCCAGTGTCAGTCGATAATTTCTCGTTTTTCTAACAGAATTTGGCCGCGCGGAAAGGGTTAACACGTTCGCTGCCAACTACGGGAAGACTCGTAGTTGGTAAATAGAATTTCCTTGTCATCTACGAGATAACTCGTTATTGATACCCGTATCTAAATCGCCGATTACGAGTGTTGCGTAGAAAACCCATGCATTGTTTAGGTGTTTGGTACACAGAAAGAGACTGTATAATACGCTGAAATGGAACATTTATTTCTCAAAACCTAGATACAATAACTAAATATTCACAACAGAAAAACGTATCTTTCCACGATATGTTTTGGAGAATACTATTAATTAAAGTTATTTGCTTTGCATTATGTTGAAATTTTAATAGGTCTTTGAAACAAAATTATGTATTATAAGTTTTAAAATAATAAATTAAAACATTATATCGGACTTTTAAAGCACTTTGACTTTAAAGCATAATATCGGAGATACGACTTGGCCATCTGTGAACATATGCACTATCTCAGCTTTGGCAGCGAACGTGTTAATAAAATCGATCCACTCTTTTCCATTTTACCTACAAAAATAATAACAATAATTATCCAATGTCAAAAATATTACCCATCCTTTTTTTATTTCCGAGCATTCGGGTAAAAATATACATTAAATTTTATTAACACTTTTATAAGTGAGTGTATATGAAAGTTTTAAAAAGGAATAGATAACAAGACGTTTTTCTTTCATCTCAAATTCTTTATCCCATATACACCGTAATAAAATTATTTTGCATTTCACGTAACTTTTAATTTGAAGATACGACGTTTAACGCTACAATAATTTTGCTATTTAAAAAGAACAACTATTGCATATATTCTGTATACTTGTTATTCTTTTTATGATAAATGCAATTAATAATCTTACCATTAATGCATCATTACATAAGATTTTTTATCTAGCATTTGCAACTAACTGCTTTCACATTCGTATACAATTTAAATTTCAACAATTTGAAAACACTTACATAGACTTATCCTATTTTTTATACAAAACTAAGAATAAAAAAATGTTAAAAGTGATGACAATATCTTTCATCTAAAGTTCTTTATTCGATAGACACCATAAGTAAAATAATTTAGTCGTTCGCCTGAAGCAGTTAGCAAAAGAAAATATAAACGGAAGAGGTAATAGGGAAGAAAGTTTGAAAATAACTAGTTACTTGAACTTTAGCATAAAAGAAATTACCCAAATTTTTTATATGTTAATAGCAGAAAACTGAATTAAATAAATGACTTGAAATTCTCCAAGAAAGAAAATGTTTTTAGTTGAAAATTTCATAGTTCAGGCAAAATTTTTCGATCATCATCAATAGAAAAAAAAAATAATGAAACACATTTAAAGTAATTTTAGAAAAAATGAAATTTATTATATATGCATGCTTCATCTCCAATCTTTTTCCAGAATAAAATAGTAATTATAATAATAAAAACTGGATAAAAGATGTTGCTATTTAAGGCAAAAATTAAAAGGTCATTTGTCTGGCCTATTTCAAAGGCGTAAAAAAATATTTTCATTGTGCAGTATTTTTTACTGTAAAATTCCATCAAACGAAGTTTGCAGAGAGAGAAAGTAACATAGTTTTATGACTTATAGAATAGCACAATATTACCCATAAAGCATGGTGACATCACTGCGATGTGTTTGTGAAGTGACTTTGTGACCGTCGATATGACGTCACGTGACGTCGATGTGAAGTCACAGTGACTAAAATGTGAAGTCGTTATGGCCGTTTTAGAGCTCTTTTGTGACGTCACATTGTGACCAGTTTGTGAAGTCACGGTGTGACAAATTTGTGAAGTCATGGTGTGACAAATTTGTGAAAAATGTGTCATTTGTGACTACTTTGACATTAACATTGTGGCGAAACTGTGACAAAAGCGACGATATTTAAATTGCCAGAAACATGTTTTTTAAAGTAAATAACATGTTTTGAAGAATGTTCGTAATTTTCTAAAGATTTTTAAGAAAGTCACATCTCAATCACAATGTGACGTCACTGAGTGGTGGCATTTTGGTCATAGATGTGATGTGACCATGCATGCTATGAGGGTATGAAGACTTATTTCTTTATGTATGAAGATGTGCTTATCCCCTCGGTTCTTTTGAATTGCATGCGAAATTTCTCGGTTTTGTGCGGTCAGCTCTTGGACTATACAGGGTGTCCACCTTCAACGGTTGCCAATGGCTATTTTCTAAACCGTTAGTCATAGACATGTGGTTCCAGTTGCAAAAATGTTTTAAAAAATGTAAAAAGAATTTTTTTAAACGATTTAGGTCAAAAAATTTTTCATTAAAAAACTTTTATACGGTCTACTTTTTATACGGTCTACAACTACTTTTTATACGGACCGCCGGTTTTATAAGTGATACGTATTTAGTAAAAAATTTTCGTCAACCTATGAAGCAATATAAAAAAGATTCCATTCATCTAACATTAAAATTGACCGAGTTATGAAACTTTAAATTTCATGACTTAAACCACTTTTCAGTAGCTCAAAACGGATGAGCTGGACTAAGTTTTCAGGGAACATACACTAACTGCTTAAATTCTTATAAAGGGCGTCCATTTCTAACGCTGTCCAATAGCTAATTCCTAAACCATGTCACAGACATACAGTTCCACTTACAAAAATGTTTTTAATGAGATAAATAAATACTTTTAAGAGATTTAACTGAAGGTGTTGCCACCGTATAAGTCTTACGGTAATGATAGTTTTTACTAATTAACTTCTAGATTGGTTAAAATTGTTTAAGATTCGAGTTTTAAAATTCTCTTTATCGAGAGAATCAAATTGTGGAAAATCGCGATTTTATTTTAAAAAGGTGTGTTATTTTGATAAGCTTTTATTTTGCTTAAAACGTTCGTATATATGTTTTCCTAGTTCAAAATTTGTATTCAAATTTTAACTCTCTTCCAAACATCCGAGTGAGATTTAATTTGCACACTTATTTATATCCAATGAGAATGTAATATTAATGTAATTTTAGGTGCATACCATTTATTTATTTTATAGGACTATACCAAATTCTGTTAGGTTAAGTAATCTAATAGAATTTTAATTTATGTGTAATTTTGTAACGAATTGTGATTGTCGCTTTTCATAATTTAATTTAACAAAAACTTTGTTATTTTTTCACTTATAATTTTATTACAAATTTTGCTTTAATATGTAAACATCAACTTAAATGTAAAAATAATATTGTAAAAAATTATTTTACTCTCAATGTTTAATGTTAAATTTGTCTGGCGTTTATTTTTTTATTTCTAGTAAATTTGTGACTTACCCCCAATTTGCAGCAAAAAAAAAAGATGCTTCAACTTTAAACAGCTATTACTCGGTCAGTTTTAATCGCAGAGGAATGGGACATTTTTGTATTACTTCTTAGAGGAGTGGTAAAAATTTACTAATTATCACTTATAGGACTTGGGGACCATATAAAAATTTAATTTTCGAAATTTTTTAATAAAGTTTTTTTGATCCAAATCTCTTGAAAAACAATTATTTACCTTTTTTTAAGCATTTTTGCAATTGAAACGATCTGTCTATAACTAACGGTTTAGAAATTAGCTTTTGGGCACCGTTGAGAGTGGACACCCTGTATAAGTGTATAATTTCGTACTAAACATAATTCATTCATTTTTACGATGAGTGTGACATTCAAGTGAAATTACGCTTATTTTTTATATTAAAAAAATTCTTATTGTTTCGTAGAATCTAAAATATTTTTTTTTTGTTTTCTTGACACTATTTTCAAATAATGCATAAGGGAAAATAAATATATAAACAAAAATATTTTGCTGAAACAAAGTTATTTTACTTTAAATAAATGCATGCATGTTTAAAAAAGAAATATATAATTCGCTTTATTCAAGTTTTCTTTTGAACTATGAAAAAGTAAAGTGTAAATGAAAAGAACAAAAATATTTTTATTTACGTCCAGGTTTGAAAAGTTTAGATTTTTTTTCTTTTTAATTTTTTTCTAAATTTTTCAAATGTGCTTATTAAGTTTGCGTTATCTATCTTTAGTCAAAATAGTAAACTTTGCTATTCTTTCGTTTGTGATATTCTTTATTTAAAAAAAGCATTAAGATGGAGATAAAAAAAATGCATTAACGAATCACGAAAACATATTGGAAGTGGTTAATTTTAAAAACCATTAGATTTAACTGTATTTAAATTCAACAATTTCTTTTTGTATATTTTTTCATCAACATAAGAAAATGTGGATTGTGTTTGAAAAACAAAATACAGTAAAACCCCGATAATTCGGATTAATTGGGACCGGACTCAATCCGGATTATCAAAAAACCAGAGAATTAGAAAAAAATGAAATAAAATAAAACATATTTACAGAAAATCACCTTTATGTGAAATTACTGAATATTTACAAACAGTAAAAATGTTTACTTTGCTTAATTCTTCTGAAAAAATTTCAGAAAATGTTTTTTTTTTAAATTCAGAATACGACGATGAAACAAGTTAATGTTACTAAAATTAGACAATCGCTTCTAAAACTTAAAAAAAAAAAAAAAAAAAAAAAAAAATGAGCAAACCGATCCAAATTATCCGGAGATTCGGATTAGCGGGGTTCTACTGTATATACCTGCCAAGAGCGAGTGTTACTTGCGTACAGAGGATTCCCCACAATAAAAAAATCAATATCTGGATATTGAATTATACCAATACATCATTAAAAGCTGTTTTCTAGGCTTTAACACTTTATCTACTGAATTATTTATCAAGAAATTGATCCACCTCAATAATTATCTTCTTTAATATCTGAAAGTATGCAGGAATTCTTAGATAATACTAATGGGGTATTTAGATATGTTTTTTTCCATTAAAGCTGATTAAATATATCGGTAGTTATAATTTTTTGTGAAATATTTACAAAAATAATCAGATTAATTCATCAAAATTACTCTCTTGAAAATATCACAAATCTTAAAAAAGCAATGAATTTAAATGCATCATGATCCTCTCTATAAATGGAAACGCTTTTGCAGTTGAACATGTGTCATATAATTTTATTTAAAGAAAGAAAAGAAATACTACCTATAAAAATGAATAATAAAACTACCACTTTTTGAAAATATTTCACTTCGACTGTTTCTCTATTCTATCTAAATTTGATAGAGAAGAGTGTTTTGTGTGGAACGAATAAAAAACTTTTATTAACAGACAGAATAAATAAGTTTTACATAAAGTTTTCTTCAATGGTACTTTAAAGTACCGTCAGTGCGTAAAGGAATTAAAACCAATGGCGTATACAGTACGCCATCTGTGTCTTTAATCATAGATGCCAATATCTCTTAATTATTCCGGATCTGAAACAAGATTTGTATGCTCCAACCGGAAAATATACATAAGAAAATGTGTCTTCTTGATATGACCCGTAAGGCATGGTGACGTCACTGCGACGGCGTTGTGAAGTCACATTGTGACTTTGTGACCATCGATTGTCGATGTGACGTCACGTGACGTCGATGTGAAGTCACAGTGACTAAAATGTGAAGTCGTTATGGCCGTTTTAGAGCTCGTTTGCGATGTCACATTATGACCACTTTGTGAAGTCACGGTGTGACAAATTTGTGAAACGTGTCATTTGTGATTACTTTGACACTGACATTGTGACGAAACTGTGACAAAAGCGACGATATTTAAATTGCCAGAAACATGTTTTTAAAAGTAAATAACATATTTTGAAGAATATTTGTAATTTTCTAAAGATTTTTAAGAATGTCACATCTCAGTCACAATGTGACGTCACTGAGTGGTGGCATTTTGGTCACAAATGTGATGCGACCAAAGTGACTCACGGTGACGTCATTGTGACGTCACTGTGACCATGCATGCTATGAGGGGAGGTACATTTTCGATGAGGGGAGGACATTTTCATTTAGAAATCTTTGGCTAAATTAAATTTCCGGTTGAAAATATGTTCATCTTGGACTCCAGAATAATTAAAAGATGATAGCATCTATGTTTTAATGTATGTACAAAATTCATATGTCTTAAAAGATTAATATCTCGGCTAATTATTGCACACAATTTTGTTCGAAAATTTTTATCAAATTTTTTTTTTACTTCTGCCACGATAGGTTACAGTCGTGGGAAAAAAAAAAAGAAACATCCCCTGATAACTCCTCAACAATTTATAGTATGAGAAAGTTGCTAGCACAGAACGATTGGGAATAAAGTCTACTTTTAAATGATGTATATAAAATTTGCTGAGGGGACCATCCACATATTAACATGAACCCTAAAATTGTTTACTCCAATAGCAGTACTTAATTTTGACAGCATAAATGAACTTTAAACCCTTCAATTAGCCTGGAAAAAAAATTGCATGCAATTCGTACAAGTTTCCGAGAATTTAATTATTTTAAAACGAGCATATTTTAAGAGACATATCCAAACTGAAGTTTGGTACTCGATTGTTGAACAAGGCAACGTAGGTGCCATTCAAGAGTCATTGAAGACGGGACGGCTAGATTACAGGATAGCGTAAGAAGATTCAAAATATCTTAATCACTTCTATCGTAGTCGATCCCTTAAACAACCATTTTGCCCTTTTTAAAGCATAATTTGAAAATAACTTGGAAGAAAAAATTGAAATTTTGGACAAATCTAAGGACATGTATCTAAATCCATCAAAAAGAAAAAAAAACTTTAGGTTCTAATTCATATTTTTTTCGAATATTAATTTCATAATTCATTTTAAAAATCCAAAAAATTGCAATTTCAAAGTATTTATGTTTGGGTATTTTAGTATTATTACTACATAAAAAAATTAGCAGATTAGGAGTATAATTTCAGGAGATATTAATAAAAATATGAAAATGTAACTTAAAATCAGAAGTACTCAATTTTGAATGTTTCTAATTTAAAAACGTATCATTCAAATGGCTTGAAATTTAATGTCTAGTTCATAGTTTCAATCGAAGATTTTAAATGTCGTGTTAAAATTGGTTAATGCTATTGAAAAAACAAACTTTAAGTTCATTTTAATATGTAGATGACCCCCTAAGCAAATTTATATTTATTATTTAAAAGTAGACTTTATGTTACATCGTTTGGTGCTAGAAACTTTCTTCTACGATTATTTGTTGATTAGTCAGTAAGGGATGTTTACTTTTTTTTTCCAAGACTAAACCTTTCCGGCACACTGTGCAAGCCTGGGATACCTAATTTTAATTCCAAACTTGCAAACGACACCAATAATATTTTAGTCAGATTTTGCTTTTACAATAACATCTTAAATTAGGGGTTTCAAAATATCTAAAAAATTCTTTTTCTGAATTCCGGTGTCAGTCGATAACACCTCATTCTACTAACAGATTTTGCTCGTACCGGAAAGGGTAACGCCTTTGCTGACGGCCAAAAATTAAATGTGTGTGTTCCGAAAAAATTTGATTTTCCTAAAAACTATGTGACATAGGCTTATCGCTGTAGTTTTCTTGTAAGGTTTAAATTAACTTCTACTATAACTAATGTTTTCATAATTTTAGCTTCAGTGGATTCAGAAATAGAGAAGAGGTGCACATATTTGTTCCATTACATTTTCGATGATATCTCTGAAAATATATCTGAACTTAAAGAAATGTATTTTTGAGTTCGGCACAATCAAGGCTTTCACACAATACCCCCAAATGATATATATATATTTTTTCTTCCAATAATTAGCCCCTCTAAATTTCTTCTAAATATATTTACGAATGATTAAATATCTTTAAATGTGTGGGTCAATTCAATGATATTAATTTTTCAATCAGTTTGAATTTTCTATGTTCCATAGTTTACAAGTGAAATGACTATGACAGACGGACAGTCACAGGAGGGATCTTATAATGATTCCGTTTTTACTTTTTAAATACAGAACCTTAAATATTGAAAAGAAAATTGTCTATCCAGTAATAAACATAGCGCTTTAGATTTTATATCTAAGATATCAAACTTGTGGAAAGTTTAACTATTTACCTAAATATTACCAAGTCACCTCACACATATGATTACCCCAAATAAGTCATTACCATATCATTATATGGTCAGAAATTTCTTTTAAAATTGCAAATAAAGCTTTTGTGCAAAAATGTTTAAAGATAGAAACCAACGATTATAAATGCACAAATAAAGTTTGAAAAGGGAGCAAACAACTGTTTCGAAACTACTAACGAGGTTCTTCATCAGTGCAAAAACTCAGCGAGCTAGACAAAGCAAAACTGAGCAAAGAGACAGAGAGACGCAGGCTTATGTACCCGCTACGGGAACGATCCCGCCTAAAGAAAAGCAACCAATGAAAAGAAAGCAGCCTGAACAACTGGGTGGACAAGTAGCGACATCTACCGGAGAACAAACAAAACATCCCCTGTTTGCTCCCTTTTCATACTTTATTTGTGCATTTATAATCTTTGGTTTTCTATCTTCAAAAAGAAATTTTTATTTTGTTTAACAGAGTATATATTGATACATTTTGGTTTTAATCTTATGTAATAAACAGTTGCGATTTTTATCTTATTCTATTTTACTCAGAATGTGAGAATAAAATTATTACATAGAAATATACTATAATAATTGTCTTAGAAATAAATAAATCGCTTAACTTGTAGTAATCGTTTACCATTTTTTGCATCAAGAAATGGTAAAAAATTAACTAATAAAAAAACACAGGAAAACTATTGATAGAATATTTTATGCCTTCTTGTACTCATTAATAGTACATAATAATTAATTATAAATTTAACTTTAAAGTTATTAAAGTTATTTAAAGTTAAGTAAAGTTAACTTTAAACCATGGATTATTGTAAAAAGAAAAATTTTATTCGAAGTTTTTATGAACACTACACGCTTTCTTTTCTCTATGTATGTAATTTTTTATTGCAGAGAACTACGCGCTAACTTTTCAAAAGATTTATGTAGCAATAAATGGAGAGAGAAAAAGATGCTATTTGTCTGGCAAATTTCGAAGAAGGAAAATGCAATTTCCTTGTTTATTCATTTTTTATGTATTTCGTCTAAAAGAACATTTGAAGAACAAATGTGAATTATGTACTTGTCATACAGTAGTAAAATACCGGAAAGACTTATGTGTCTATGGAAGTATGTGCTTAAATCCTAATAAGATAGGAAAACTTATTTTAATTTAAAATATGACATAACATATCAATTTCTTAAAATCCTTAAAATCGCAATTAAAAGTTTAAAAAATGTAAATACGAAATAGCACTTAAATTACTCAAAAGGTGTTTATTATTCACAATAAGGTACATTAAAAACCTAGTACTTTCATGTATATTTATGCTCATCATCAGGTATAAAAAACACCAAAGTTGTTTTATATTTACAATAAGAATATTTATGCTCATCATCAGGGATTTTTAGCTTGATGAGCATAAATATTTTTCAAAGTTCTAGGTTTTAAATGTATCTTATTGTGAATAAAAAACACCTTTAAATATTTTAAGTAGTATTTTTGTGTTTACGAATTTTTTAAGCTTATTTTATTTTATATTTTTAGTAAAAAAAGGAAGAAAAAGTTAGGAATTTATTATAAAAAAATCATGCTTGTACATATCTAAAAAGTAAACTTTAATTTCGAAACAATCAACGTGAATTTTTTAATCATTAAGATTCATTAAAGCGATAAATTTTCACTTAATTCTGCAGATGCGGTTGAATACATATGCACTAGATTCAAGAGTAATTATTTTATGCCTCCTTCCCTTAGGCAAAGTTTACGTGCAATTGCTGTAAGAAACATCTGTCTGATAGTCTTTTTATATTACAGTGAACGTCCCGCTTGAAGATAAATATTTTTTTAGTCATTCCATACCACCGAAGAGGCATCTTAAATCCAGATTTTCTCTATTCTCCAAACAGCATCTGTAAGTGTAATGTGCAGGAGCCTTATCAAAAAAGTCAATTAGTTAAACAACCGGTAAAGCCGAGAAATCAGCAAAATAATAGGCTCTGCAATTAGAACGGCCGGGAGGTTTGTCTACTGGATGGCCGCCATGCAGCGATCAAGCGGCCAACTGCTCCGATACAAGCCGTTCATTCCCAAATTGGCTCAGTCCAAAATTTTATGTATTATTTAGAAAAGTGGACAAATCTGCATTCTTTAACATTGGAATATAGTAAAATCTCTGTAAAGCATAAACATAATAGAACAGATTCCTGTATATGATCCGGTTGTTCTTAATTTGTTTTAGCACCGGTTTGAATCTACTTCACATCCTTCAGTTTTAGCCAATCAGATTGCTGAGCTCGGCTGAGCCAATTTGGAAATTAACGGCTCGTTGCTCCAATGCCAGACATGTAACCTCGTTCTGTTTGGGATATCTGGCAGCCAGAAGTCTGCTAGGCAGCCGATGCATGCTAATGACGCCTGGTTTATGTAAAATCTATCGTGGGTGCAAAGTCCTCTAAGTTACTCGTGAATTATAACTCTGGAGGTATCTTGCCTGGTGAAAGTCTCACCACCTGACCAAAGTTCTAATGTAAGAGTTCGACTTGAGGATTAAAGTGCTAAGTAACCGGATTAACAAAGTTCACAACTAAGCAGTAGGCACTGCCGATAGGATGAAGATCTAGGCGCTTGCCAAATTTATTGACGCTACGCTGCAATTAGGCGGTCACCTGCTTCAATACCAGGTGTGAAATCCGCTTAGCTGGGGTGACCCGGCAGATTAAGACCTGGTCAATGGTTAGAAAAAACGATGCTCTATTTCATATAGAGACTATTTGTTTTATATATGAAATTATTAGAATAAGTCATTTCATTTGTAACTTGAATAGTATTTCAATGCAGTACATTTGAGACAAGTCTGAAATTATACATCAAATATGACAAATAAGATGCGTTCGTACTACGACTGGTTTTAAATATATTAAAATCTTAGTACAATTGCTGTTGCACTCATATGTAATAAAAAGAATATTGCCCAGTTAAACTCATGGCATTAAACTCACAGGCTACGCATACTAATTGTACATTACAGCCTTGTATTTTCGTTAATTCTGTTCGAAAAAAAATTTAAGAAGGGGAAACAGCTCTCCCCTTTCTCCCTTTTTATACTTAATCATTGAACCTCCTAAACTATCAAGTACATGCTTTATCATATTAAAAAATCTATATCCAAAATTCAGAGCAAATCGTATAATTCTTAATAAAAACCCATTTAGCATTTATATAATTTAAGAGGAGTTATTCCCCTCTTTTATACTTAACCATTAAACTTCCAAAACTATTCAGAGATTTGAACGAAATCTGGCAGTTCTGATTGAAAAATCCATTTATACAAGTTAAGGGGAGGGGCATTAGAACCCCCATTCCCCCTGTTTATACTTATTCAATGAACACCTAATAACAGCCACGGACTCGCCTCATCAAATGATCCTATATCTAAATTTTGAACGAAAACTGTTAATACTGCATGAAAATCCCGTTTATATCAATTAAGGGGAGGGGCATAAGCCCCCCGTTCCCCCTGTTTATACTTATTCAATGAACGTCTAATAACAGCCACGGTATCGCCTCATCAGAATGATCCTATATGTAAATTTTGAACGAAAACTGTTAATACTGCATGAAAATCCTGTTTATATCAATTAAGGGGGGGGGGGCATGAGTCCCCCGTTCCACCTCTTATACATATCGAATGAACTCCAAAAACTAATCAGGGAAGCGCCTTATCAGGATATACCTATATACAAAATTTCAAGTGGATCCGATATTTTTATCATGAGTTATCGCGTTACGCACGAACGTACGAACGAACGTACATACAGAACGGGCGGGCACATAAGCTCTCAGGCTATGATAGCCTGTGAGCTAAAAATGCATGAACATGAAACTTATTGCGATTATACTACATTAAATTCAGTAATACGAAAATATTGACTCCATTATACACATGACATAATAATAGCATAGAATACATACCAAATTTCAAATCATTTGGTTGGGTAGTTTTTGCCCTGTTACGTGCAGACAGACGGACGGACCAGACAATTACTATATTCGCTTCGTATTTATGTAAGTACGAACGCACCTAGAATGACATTGTTAATAACACAAGTTGTTGTATACATCTTCAAGATATCGTGAATTAAGACACGTAATTTGATTCATTTTTCATTTTTTTTTTTTTTTTTTTTGTTCAAAATTACTTCTTCGTAACTACTAAAATGAGCTATTACTTTTCACTAAGTATTTAAATATTTTAATTCAAAAGACAAATTAATTTAAAAGCTTACAATAAAATTTATGGATCAAAAACTATTATGATTTTATAAATATGAAGAATATTTTTGTCATTTCTATCCAAATTAAACAACCAGTTTTCATAAACTTAAAGAGCAGAGGAAAAATAGGTTCTTAAACATATATTTAACACTAGAACTACAAAGACCTTCATTTTGACGGTTTTCAAATTTCATGATTAAAAATCTGATATACAGTATTTTATGTATTGTTCTAGAATTTAATGACAGGACTTTTGATGAAATATAAGTATAGTTAAATATTCCTATTCAATGTCCAGTCATACATTTTAAGTTCCAAAATCTGTATGATTTATACCTATTTATACCAGAGTCCGTCAAAATGACGGCTTTCGCAATTAATAAAGGGCCCCACCAGTGGCCGCGAGGTTCTGACCTCCAAACTGGTAAACGGTAGGTGCTGGGTTCGAACCCAATCGCGACCGCCGGCATAACCATTCGGAATTTTCCGTGGTTTTCTCCGAACTTTGCGTAAATACGGGTTAGGTTCCCTTAGAAAGACCCCAACAGAGGGCATCCCACCCCATAGGGCCTATGTCCCATAGTATAGATAATTGGCCGACATAAATACAAACAAACAACAATTAATAAACTCAACCCGAGGTAGTACGGACTTCCCCGTTTTCGACATGAACTAGACCTTTTCGCCCATGCGTAGTTCACTCCAGATTTCTATCAAACGTGATTTAACAGTTATTAGTAAATGTGATCAGAACGCAATCTTTTTCAGTTGTACTTCTAACGTGATAAAATTCTTGGTGTAAAGTACAGTCTGTGAAAATTGCAATCTCGAAAAATAGTAAAGAACATATTTTATAAAAAGATAAAATTTATTTGTGCAAATTCTGGACAACAATGAAACTATTTCCAGGTAGAAAAAATTATTCGGTGAATTAAAAAAACCTCATTAGTATAAATGAAGACTGTTCGGGCACTAATTCAAGTAATGATTATTTGGACATATCTTGCGTGGAAAATAAAACTTATTTTTCAGACTCTGGAGGAGCTGAAGATGAAATTCAAGTACGAGATATTGAAGAAAGGGAAGATTCAGGGAGTGAATGCGAAACTCCTCAAAGGAGCCACAAACGCAGAAAGCGATTGCGAATATGTTCAGGTATGTTCAGAACTGGATAGCCAAACATAAACCGAAAAAAGTCAGAAGAAAGACATTGCTCTCGACGGTACTGAATGGAAAGAATTAGGGAATAGTTGTGTTGGTAGATTCCCATCACATACTACATTCAAGAATACTTCAGACCCAACTGGTTGGACGATTGGAAAATTACTATTGAAGAATTATATGCGTTTCTAAGCCATTTTCTATACTCGAGAACCCTAAGAAGCGAAAAATTTGAAATGATGTTATTTGTGCTGTAAAAAAAGGGGACCTTTTTTTATATAAAATTATGAGTCGAAACAGATTTTCAGAAATTATGAGATTCATTCGTTTCGACAAAAAAAGGCGAGGGGAATGTTTGCTTACGAACTGAGAAATTTGGAAGTCTTATTGATAACAGCCAAGTTCTTGTTACAAACCATATGAGTATATAAGCGTAGATGAACAATTGTTTTCCATGAAAGCAAGATGCAGACTTCTGAAATATATGCCCAATAAACCGGACAAATTAGGAATTTGTCCGGTTTTGGTTAGTTGTAGACGTGGGAAGTAAATATCTCATAAATGGCTTTCTTTATTTAGGCAACGATGAACTTAGACTATCAGGAGTACATTTGAATGAATTTGTAGTTTTGAATCTTGTAAAAAAGTATGTAAAATGTGGAAGAAATATAACAGCGGATATTTTTTCAAGTATACAACTCGCAAAGAAGGTACTTGCCAAAAAAAAAAAAGTCTAGTTGGAGCTATGCGAGTAAATAAACAAGCGAATTGCCGAAAATAACTAAAGTTAGAAAAGATAACATGGCTCTTTTCTCCACAAAACTCTAAATCAAATGATATTGTGTTAACAATTTACATAAACCTCATAAAAAGTACTACTTCTTAGCTCAAAACATGAATCCTGAAATGTTGCTTCTAATCGAAAACAAATTCCTGTAACTGTGTAGTTTCACAAGTTTTGTTTCACAAGTTTTGTTTTGTCACTAAGTTTGGAGTAAATATAGTTGACTAAATGTCCCGCAAATATAGCATAAAAGCGGGGTCACGTAGATGGCCTTTACAGGTAATTTTATAATATGTTGGACTTGTCAGCAATCAATGCGTAGATTTTATATAAAGAGACTTGCGATGAAAATACAGCGAGAAAACAATTTTTATTTCAATTGTCCGACGAAATCTCGAGTGAATATAGGTGCTGCAGAAAAAAGTCTCCTCCCATAAACAATAAAGAATACTGCCCAGTTAAACTCATGGCATTGAGCTCACAGGCTACAAATACTAATTGTACATTAAAGCCTTATATTTTCAAGGGTTAATTCCGTTCGAAAAAAAATTAAGAAGGGGAAACAGCTCTCCCCTTTCCTCTTTTTTTATACTTAATCATTGAACCTCCTATACTATCAAAGACATGCTTTATCATATAAAAAATCTATATCCAAAATTCAGAGCAAATGAGATAATTCTGAATAAAAACCCATTTAACATTTATATAATTTAAAAGGAGTTATCCCCCTCTTTTACTTAACCATTAAACTTCCAAAACTATTCAGAGATTTGAACGAAATCTGAAAATTCTGGTTGAAAAACTCATTTATATAAATTAAGGGGGGGGGGCATTAGAACCCCTGTTCCCCCTATTTATACTTATTCAATGAACACCTAATAGCAGTCACGGAATCGCCACATCAGAATGATCCTAATCTAAATTTTGAACGAACACTTAATTCTGCATAAAAATCCCATTTATATCAACTAAGGGGAGGGGCATGAGCCCCCCGCTCCCCCTCTTATACATATCGAATGAACTACAAAAACTAATCAGGGAAGCGCCTTGTCAGGATATACCTACATACAACATTTCAAGTGAATCGGATATTTTTATCACGAGTTATAGCGTTACGCACGAACGAACATACAGAACGGACGGGCACATAAGCTCCCAGGCTATGATAGCCTGTGAGCTAAAAACGGAAAGCAATAGATTGTAATCCAAAAAATAAAAAGGCCTTATGAAGGCCAATCTTGCCAAATTCAACGGTGCAACAAAGACAGAAATATTAATGCCTGCAATGTATGCAACAAATATGTTTGTGGCAAGTGTTCTCTAAAATAAAATGTACTTGTAAAGTGTGACTCATAATTAATTCATACATATTAAATGTGTTATACTATAAATGCAAATAGAACAGCTTTTGTTTGATTTTTTATTAATAATTAATGAATTATTATATTAAATGTTATTTCTTAAAATTATATTGTTTTACTTACATTAACTAAGTCAGAAGTTACATTAAAAGACAAGATCAAAAATTCTTTAATTTGACGGGTGCTGTAAAACTAGGTAAATATTTAACATCAGTAGTTCTAATGCTAATACCATTTTCTTTTTATAAAAACGTATGTATTGATCATCTTTTTCAAAAAAGAAGAACTTTATCCCTCTTACTCTATATTTCCTTAACATAACTTCTAACGATTTAAAAAAAAAATAAATTAAAAAAAAATAAGCTAACATTTTAAATTTATGTTTGAATAAATCTTTGTTTCATTTATACATAAATTTTCAATTGAATTATGATAAAAGAAATAGAGACTAAAACTAAATAATAACTATACTTTCATTTAAAATAAAATTGGAAGTTGAGTCAGAAATGTTTTTTTTAAAAAATAACATTTCAAGTAATACAAAACTTCAAAGTAATTCTTATGAATTCATGAAATGAGGTTAACATTTCAGAAATAGTTCAAAAGAATTTATAGAAAAATAAGATTCTTCTTTAGTCGTTTTTGATGTTGCATATTTGACATTTTTCGTTCTTAAAACAGGGCATGTGAAAAGGACAAAATACAGATTTGAGGGTAAACTCTCAGGAGCAAAACAATGATTGTTTTTTAACCCTATAATTCTCATGTCCGTGACTTTCAAGGCAAGCGTAAGGCTAGGTTTAAATTTAAGATGTTTGATACCTACAATTTTTTAAAGATAATGTAATTGGTTTTATCCTCGCATTACTTTATGTGCCATTAATGAAGGTGAATATTTATACTTAAAAAGTATGGTGGCAATAAAAGCAATCTGAATAAAAAAATAGCTTACACTAATCTTGCGCGACGGGGATTAAAAAGAATTAAATTGGGAAAACGGTTCAAAAAGGGAAAAAATGACTATATGATTCTTATATAAATATATTTTTAGAGGTAAAAAAACCCAACATGCATGTGATAAAACTAAGAAAATGAAAATTAAATCACTATTTTAAATGAAGCAGAATGCAATATCCGAAATGACTTTTTAAAACATTAAACGCAAAGTAATTCCTAAAAATTCATGAAAATATTTTACAATTAAAGATACAGGTAAAAGTATTAACCGATCGAAAAGATGGTGTTCACAAGGTGATAATCAAACCATAGTGCTGTTTGGTTCTTTTGACGAGATCCTTCTTTTGATACCATACTCCTTCAAATTCACAACTTACACCTGGAAAAGTTCCCTAGTGTAAAAAACACCTTATTGAAATATACGGTGAATTCAACATTGGTCCATAGTCTTCCAGTAGGAAATCAAATTTTGGAAATATTTGGCCGTTTCTGACAAAAAATGTGTTTTATACCTAACACTAAACATAATATTTTTATTTGAATATTAGTGCACCTGTTATCACGTTGTCAGCTGCCATAAAAGAAGCCATTTTACGAAATCTTTTTATTAGAAAATGTAAATTTTTAGTTTTTGATTACGGGGAGACAATTACGGTAAGTTAAAATAATCCACTTCCAGCTACCCTATTTCAACTAATATTTTTATAAGAATTATTGTTAATAACATCTCAAGGATGACATTTTTAAGATTAATTTTTAGATTTTCAATTGATTTCTTTCACCCGATCAACCACTGGAAAAAAGGAAAAAAATTATTTCGCATTTTGTTGCTGTTTAATTTCAGCGGATTTCATTTCTGTCCATTATAGAACATTCATTAAACCTTTCGTGTTCGATTTTTTCTCCAATTTTTAGAAGAAATAAATTGTACGTTAATAACATTAACACTAGCTATATAAATAGATTAATTAGAGTTTAACGAATATTTCACTGTCTGAAACATAACGAATGCTGCTGTTTTGCGTATTATTCAATTCATATGACAATAGGCTAAGGAAGAATTTTTGGAAATGTTTAAAAAATATTGTATTACAATAATATTTCACTTTTTTTGCAACTTTCTAATACTTTCTACGCTTATTACACAGGATTCTTTCAGGAAAGTAACTTTTATTATAAATTTAAAGAGTGAAATACATGTTTACAAGGAAAGAATCGCAAACGGTGCAAGGAGAATTAAGTAAAAAATAATATTTACTATTATTACTAAATTATTATTACATATTATTATTAATTATTACTATTATTATTAATTATTATTACTATTATTACTATTATTACATATTCATATGACAACCGGCCAAACAATTTTTTTTGAGATGTTTAGAAAATATTGTATTAAAATAAGATTTACCTAATATTACAACTTTTTAATATTTTTTACGCTTTATTACCCACGATTCTTTTAGGAAAGTTATTTTATTTCAAAGAGTAAAATAGATGTTTAAAATAAAAGAATCGTAAACGGTGCAAATAGAATTAAGTAAATATTTATTATTATTATTGCTAAATGCCTAAAGATCAATGAAGTCATATAGTAAAGGCATAATCACATACTAATATTACTACCTCTAAACAGTAAGAAAAATATCTGTTAAAATAAAATAATATCTAGTTAAAAGACATGTACTATTAACAGTTCACCAGACCCAAAAGGGTTAAGGGTTGTAGGTATCATGTTAGTTTACTTATAAAACTCTAAAGGAAGGAAATGTTATGTAAAACCCGTAGCCCTGACTTTATCTGATCAACTACAGGTTGGGTCAACCAACTCTTTCTCGAAGTTTCTAAACGCCTTTTATTACATAAAGAATATTTTTGTAAGCCATGAAAATATTTGTTAAAAACTATTTTGATTTTACAAATTTGAAGATTATTTTCTTATTATGTTTAAAGTAAATAAATGTTTTCTTAAACTTAATAAAATGTAGTAAAGTAAAACTGTTTTAAACGTAAATATTTTATAACATTTTCTCTAAAAAAAGTAAAATAGGGTATGTGCGAATCAGATTTTCGGAACAACTATTGGAATTTTATGTTCCCTTATAAAAGAACTGCTATATCTGTTAAATATTTTTATTTATTTAGTTCTGGAAACTTAAATTTACAAGATAAGATAACACTTGGATGTTTTTACAGAATTTTTGCTTTCGTTTTTCAGTAAGCTCTCAACTGAATTACGATAAATATAATTAAAAAAAAAAACGAATAAAAAGAAATGACGTCTACTTTCCATTTCAAATAAAATAGAGAATAAAATCAGGAAGTTTTTATTAAAAAAACTTTTAAATAATAGAAAACATCAAAGTAGTTCTTATAAATTCATGAAAGCATTTTAAGATTAGAAAAACAGTTCGTCAGAATTGACATTTGGCATTTGGCATTTTTCATTGTTAAAACAGAACACATGAATAAGATAAAAGTTGGATGTGAATGCGTAAATGACAGCTTTTGGGAATAAAATAATAAATTAGAAAAGTAATGGATAAAGCATCTATTTATATTATAATATTTAGAAGTACTCGTACAGTTATCTGTTACAGATTCTATGATTTTGAACAAAATATTATTTCATTTTTATTTAATTTTCATAAATTAAAGACGACTTTGAATGCAAGAAAATCTAGTAAAAACAATAATTCTCAATCAAACTTTTGTATGGTTGACGATCTTCCGAGTCTTTTCATCTCAAACATATTTTTGAACCAGAAAAATAATATAATAAAATGGATGTTGTTTAACCCTTTGCGGCGCAGAGCAAATTCATTGCTTAAGTATTGAAATTAATGACTGACACCGGAGTTTGAAAACAACTTTATTTGTAAATAAGAAAACGCTATATTTCACGCATTAAGTAAACCGTAATTATTTTAAACAAAATTCTGGTGCCAATGTGGCGTTTGGGAATTACAATTAAGTGGTATATCTATGAAACCAGCGCGCCGCAAGAGGTTAAACCATGCAATCACAAATTTAACAGCTCTAAGCAAGTAAATAATCTACAAATCCTTAAAAAAATAATAAATAAATAAATAAATAAAAATTAAAATTAAATACTTATGAAAATTTATTACTTTCTTGATCACACTGTCTTTTGGGCATTTTTTTAGGCATTTTGCAAATTCTGATGAAAAAAACATTTGCTTTATGAGAGATTCCCCTTAGATGCAGCCATTTATTCGATTGCTTTCAACGCAAATAAATATTCAGCTATTAAAAAAAGATGAAAAAATAAATTAAAAAAAACCAGACACTTTAATTACTATACGGAAAAGAACAGAGGTTCCCGAGTGGGGACCCAGGGACCGGAAGGTTTAAAGAACATTTCTAAATTTCATTAATTTAGTGAAGTAAAATTAACATAAAAATTCAAAATCCTTACATTTAAAATAATAGTTGGGTATTTATATTTTATTCACAATGGATTCAAACTTTTTTTCTTTATATGTTGAATATTCAATATTAAATTGCTCTATGAAACTAAACTACCTGAAGATACAGTGAAAGCTTAGCAAAGAAGAAAGTTCGTGTCAAAATTTATAATAAAATGTACTCAAATAAAATGATAACGTTAAGAAAAAAAAATACATTCAAAAGGTATAATTTTCGCTAAACAGTAAAAAAGAAAACTTATAAACTCTCTCATTTTGCTCTTCCACTGCAACATAAAATATGATTAAATTTTTCTTCCTTTACTGCTTTGCATATAAGTATTTCTTTATAATCAAGTTTTCAGTTTAAATTCTCGAAAAATATTCATTTTTTGAAAAATTAGATTACCAAATCCTTTTATAAAAGAAGAATATGATACTGAAGGCATTTTCTTCGACAATTTTCAAACTAAACTAAAGCTCGAATTACAAATGATTGCATACATTTTTTATGAATATTAATTTACACGTGTAAAAATAAAACTTAATTGGATTCTTTCTTCAGACATTTGTTCAATTACTTTTTTTTCATATCAGATAAAAGAAACTGAAGAACATACGTTTATTTTAAGCACGTAAAATACGCATTTTTTAATCATTTGAAATTAAAACATCCGACGCGACGTCCTTTTTCCTCCTTACAGATAGAGAATGATTTCATTCTTTCATGTAAAATAGATTATAAAATCAATTCAATATATAAGATACTCAGGGATGGCACATAAAAAACTGCCTCCTCTAAACTCTAAAAATAAATATGTAAAAGTCAGATTCATTAAAAAAAATGCTACTATTATAAATTCGAATAATGAATAAACAAAATCAAATACGGAATAAATAGAGACGTACCTAAATGAAAAAAATTATATGTATTGTGCTTCTTTCGAGAATCGATCACTGGGTTTAACGTCAATTAAAGTTGTTCTCAACTGCTCCGCTAAACAAGCGTAAAACGTTTTGACACATTTATAAATTCATTTTTTAACAGAAAGATATAAAATTGGAATGCCTGACTATGGAAGCGATTTCGAATCGAACTTAGTTTTCCATTTTTTGACAATTAAATTACCTATCCAGTTCTAAGTTATTTCGATCACATGACCACCCGTTTTTCTCCTGCTTTTCTGCTTTCATTAGGAAATTTGCTCAAAAACGTCCCCTTTGAAAGCTTGTTATGAAAGATCTATTGTGTTTTTTTTTAAAAACGAACAAAAATAAACGCTTTTCCGAACAAAAATAAATTAAAGCCTATGTCACAAAGTTGCCCTTTTTGATTTAAGAACAACCTTAAGTGTAGTTCACTTTTGAGAGTGTGGACAGCAGAGTATTAGGTAAAAAAAAATTGTTTTGAACTTGGCGTTTACGGTAAGCGAACGGAGCGCATTTGATTTTTTCCACCTGATCTACACTTTTATCATGAATATAATATTGCAGACCTAAACCGGTTTCAGGATCATCTCTGCAGATTCAGAGTAAGAATGATATCTCATGCCCATGACTCTCTCCGTCTTCCAATACCGCAGTATAATACAATGAATCTAGCATGGAGAAGATCAATTTTGATTATCACAGAATTTGATTAATTTAATATGTTGTAGGAAAGAGACCCCTTAGCCTCATTCCAATGGATTTTATACAACGCTCCTTAGATTTTGAGAAACAGGGGTTCTAATATTGTGACAAAATTTAAATACCAACTTTGAAAAACCCTCATAGCATGCATGATCACAGTGACGTCACTGTGAATCACTTTGGTCACATCACATCTGTGACCAAAATGCCACCACTCAGTGTGACTGAGATGCAACTTTCTTAATTTTTTTTAGAAAATTACAAATATTCTTCAAAACATGTTATTTACTTTAAAAACATGTTTCTGGGAATTTAAATATCGTCGCTTTTGTCACAGTTTCGTCACAATGTTAATGTCAAAGTAGTCACAAATGACACATTTTTCGCAAATTTGTCACACCGTGACTTCACAAAGTGGTCACAATGTGACGTCACAAACGAGCTCTAAAACGGCCATAACGACTTCACATTTTAGTCACTGTGACTTCACATCGACATCACAGACGTCACGTCGACAATCGATAGTCACAAAGTCACAATGTGACTTCACAACGACGTCGATGTGACGTCACCATGCCTTACGGGAAGAAAGGTCATGGTTGATCGTAGCTACGTTGGTATAACGTGATATCGCTGATCTGAAGTCCCGGGATCTATACCCGGTCGCGCTGCATTTGTTTTTCTCATTTTTTGTTTCATTATTTATATTTTAATAATATCAATTAAAAATCTTGATATCGTACCTTAACTATAATGTTAGCATATTTAAAAATTAATTTAACATTTTTGATTTTTAAACCATTATTTCTCACCATTAAAGGAGTTATTTTTATTTTAATTCAATCTGTTATTGAATAATAAAAATTCCAATATCAGTTGTGGTGTCATCTATTTATAATAAAATAAAACATATTAAAGTAAAATAATAAAAAAAAACAGGAAGAAAATCAATGTTAGTGGTCAATTAAGGTTATATGTTTCGTTGACAGACAGACGGACATCTATGCTGGAGTATAAGAATTCCGCTTTCTCCTTTTTAGGTGCGGAATCCTAAAATTTCATTGAAATCGCTTCAGTATTTCCGTAAAAAATATTACGTCACCGTAAACTGATGGCTTTTTAAAAGTTAATAAAAGTTTTTATAGCTCTTATTTGCACTGATATCAGCTATTTTGTGTAAAATAACATTGTCTGAAACAAACATCGCTTTAGTAATTACTAATTTCTATTGATTAAATAAATATTTTTAATTAACTGTTATATTTATTTTATACATTTACTATCTCCCTCTAATCTCTTTCAGTAATACACAGATCAAACGTAATAAACTTACGTAATCTGGTAATTTTAATCAATTTCCTGGTAAAAACCCCAGAAAAAGATGATATTGCATTACATAAAAATTTTGAGTAAACTTCAATTAAAAGATATCCATTGTTTGTAAGCAATTTCCTTAAATATAACAATAGGAATTTATCAGAAGTGTTGAAATATAAAATAATAAAAGAAGTAATTTCCTGCTGAACACGTAAACAATGAGTAAAAGCTAAAGAAAAATTCTATCATCATGTGAATAAACCTAATTTATTCGCTAGTAGAATCAAATTCTTCAAAATACACAATTTCAAAATAAACGTATTTCCGCAGTAATAACTATTATTTCATAAGCAGGTTTATTAATATAATTGTTAATTTTGTTTTTGCTATAGTTTTCAAACATATATATCGGGGTGCAAAATGATAAGAACGATCATGTTATTTCTTAAAAAAAATATAATCGTATAAAACCTCATATAAATTATATAAATTTATTGTATCACACTAAATACTCAACATAAACATAACTAAAACATTCAAAAACAATTGTTGTAAATATAATACATTGCATTTTTACTCGACATGCACTGGGAGCAAAATAATAAGAACGAAACACATTTTCTAAATTATAGGAATACTAGCTGTCAATTCGGCTTTTGTGTTTAATAATTCCAATGCAACATTCTAACACGGATTTTACATAGTTTTGAATTTGTTGAAGGGACAAAACGCATATCTTCCAAACTTCAAGTTTTAATTCTACTTTCAAGTGACACGATTTAACCATCTTTCATTATATATCTGTGGCTTCCGTAATAACCAGGTAAGGCACATTTTTGAAAAAAGTGAGATAATTTGGGAAAATGTAGCTTTAAAAGAGTACTTTCATCTGACATAGTACTGAAAAATGAAAATCGAATACTTCACGTCATAGGACGACTATAATTTTTCATTTAAAAATTGAAAAAACAGTAATAACCGGGTAAATGCATAAAGTAACGGTAATAACCAGATAAGATTTCTATTTTTTTTTTTAATCGTCTATAATTATAGAAAAAGCATAAAAATGGCTTGCATAACTTATAAATATCGCTGAATAATTAAATTAACCTCAATAAACTATAAAAATTACCTATCTGTGGCGGGAAACTGCACCCAGCTAGTGGATAAATTTGCAAAATAATCACAGGAAGTAAATGATCTGATTAATGCTATGTATTCTTTTAATATAATATAAATAAACAATTATAATAATAAAAGTTGATAAAAATGAAAATTTATCATAATTAGAACAGAAATTATAAATTTAAATTAAATTTTAATTTAATAAAAAATTGACAATATATTTAATTGTTGTGAAATTATTGTTTAAAATGTAAATAAATATTACATTTTGTTTACATATATTAAAAATATCTAACTATATCTGGTTATTACCGTTTTACACTTATCAAAAATAAATGTAAAACGGTAATAACCAGATAAAGTTACATTTTTTAATTGGTTCTCAATTAATAAAAACCATTTTTATATTACTATTTTGACAAAAAAGAGGTTCTTATATCCTAATTGAATGTAGTGAAAATTATTAAGTTCTAATCTGTTTTATAAAAGTAATGATAAAGGAACTTTTTTGAAAACTTTAAACGTTAATTACTCAAAATATTAAAAATGTGCCTTACCTGGTTATTACCGGAAGCCACACATATTATATCCTATAATATCACAAATGTTATTCATGGAATGTAGGTTTCTACCATTGGCTAGCCAATCAAATTTGAGAGTCTTATTTATCTTCAAAACTACTTTTTTGTTTCATTTTCCTAGTGAATTTACATATTCTCTTGTTGAAAATTTCGTAAAAGTCGGTAATTTTTTTCACTCATGTTCAACAAATGTCATTCTAACACGCGAATATAAGTATGTCTATTTTATTTATTCATCTAGAAAAGCAATTATAAATTTACCTATCGAGGAAAATGTAGCCCAAACCATTAAAGTGAGCATCCACCTAATTGGCGCGTAGAAAGTATGTCTAGTTCATTTTGAAGGCCATGCAAATATGCATGAATACCTCCTAGAATACAAAATTAAATTTCTTTTCAGCACTGAAGATAATTTTAGACCAATTCATTTCCTGCTTCCAGTGTTTATCTACAAACTGAAAGTGGTTTTTTTTTTCACTGCCAGATGTTAAACTCTAACGTCGACATGGATTTATAATTTTAAGAACTGCAGACGTTTTTATTATGGATCGTACGGTAGATACTGATATTGGCTTCATAATCTGGCTTCCAAATACCTTTGCTGTCATTATTTTACTTGGAATTGTCTGAATAATCAAACTTCTGAATAGTTTTGAAATAATTTTTGGCCTCCCTGTAGACTTTGTAGCAACATTAATAGCTGGATTCTCCAAAAAATTAAAAATGAGTCTTTGAAAGTTTAATTTCATTAGAAATTCTTTGAAATTACATTCTGATATATTGTTAAAAGCTATAATTTGCTCTTTCTTCGAAGTAACAAAGTATTTTGATTCACCCTGTAATCTGTTTTGCGAACTATATAAATGGGCTCAGAATGTCTTTTAAATGTGTTTTGAAATGATTTGCGAAAATATGCACCAATCAGGTTACGCGGTTTTAGAAATATCGAACGCGTTCTTATCATTTTTCTCCTTCGTAAATTTAGCAAAATACATATTTTTAAAAATATTAAAAAATTATGCCCAATTTTTGTCAACTATTACTTCAATATTAATTGGAATACCATGCATTCAATTTTAACACAAAGGTTAAGCATTTTCTTAGCAAACGTGAATTAATTTCCTTGTTTTTGTATCGTTCCTATCTTTTTGTACACCGTTATATAAACTAGTAGAAATTTGTCGTCGTCCACAAAATGTTCCTATCCAGCTTCTTTATTTTGTTGGACGTCTTCAAAAGGTAAGTATAAAACTTTATCTCAGAATTTGACCTTAATTTTCAGTTTAAAAAAATTTAATCTATTTAATTTTTTTTCGAAACAGCTTCTGGGTTCGCACAACTGTACCACTAAATTTTTACAGTATTTTCAATGTATTTCATTGCAGAAAAAAGTTGCAACATTTGCGAGTCGAAGCGGTGGTTACGAATTCTGATTCTTAAAAATTAAATACAAATTTTCTTATCATTAATAGTGGTGCCAGAGTCCTTAAAAAATATAAGGAGTGTGCGAAACTCGAGCTTGTTTACGATGGTTAAATAAACATTAATTTTACGATGGTTAAATAAACATTAATTCTACGATGGTTAAATAAACATTAATTTTACGATGGTAAAATTAATGTAACTTGAATAAGTTACATTTTATGCACATATAAGTATATATGACAAAACTACAGTTATTAAAAAGTATTTATTTAAGTTAAACTTACTTAAACTAACTTCCTTTAGAGAGATGAAAAAGTTTTTCTTAAAGAAAAATGCCATAGTATCAATAAATATTTTATTGTGTCGCCAACCGAGCGTTGAATCGCAAAGAAAAACAAATTGTCATTACCTTTTTACGAATGCTAAATCGAAGTTCTGCCATTTTTACTTTCTTCTGTCTTCAATAGAAGAAAGTAATGTAATCAAACTTTTTTCGACTTCCGGTTTTCGACGGATTTACACGTTTTAAAGGTCAGAGATTCCAAAAAACATGTTTTTACAAAATGTCTGTGTCCGTGTGTGTCCGTATGTCGCCATTCTACCATCAAATAATGTATGAGGTACTATTACTTAAATAAGATATTAAAAGCGAAAAATGGTCAAAAACGTCATTTTGGTTGTATTTTGTGACAACATAACAATGTAAAATAACAATACCCCATGGAAACAACTAAATTTTAAACAGCAGGTAGTGTTATACTAACAATTCATTCTATGAAAATTTTGGGATGTTGTTGCTTGCCAGAGATGAAGCACTCCAAACGTACTAACATTTCGCTTTTCATGAAAAATGGCATTCGCAGCCTTGAACTTTGACATTTTCTATAGGAAAGAGGAAATTTTTTCAGGGCTTCTAAATGACACATTAATAATTAAATATGATCTATTTCAACATAAAAATTGTCAAACATATCAAAAAATACAAAAATCTCACTTTGTCTGATTTTCAAAATAATGGCCTTTAAGTAGCTAAAAAACTCCATAATCTTATATGCATTACCTTGAATAAACACACGTTCTTTAAAAGTTCATACTTATTTTTCTTTGTGACATTACGTTAAAAACCTATTTGTTCGATAATTTATGCCCTATCCAACGTACTTATTTTTATAGAAAATGCAGTAATTTTATTTTTAATACACTTTGAATAAAACTAAGAAAAAATTTAAATTTTCATATTATATACATAAATACTGGGTGTTTCAAAAGTTCGTTGCAAAAATAAAGCGTGAGGAAAAAATATCTATATGGGTTTTAAATACATGTGGTTTGCAGATAAATATTCAGCGTGATATAGGATTTTGTATACAACAATAAAAATTTTCGTCAGAAACTCAACAACAGAGGGCGCTACTAGAGATAATTCCATAGAATAATTCTATATTGCTCACACAACGCAAGATTTATGTACAAAAACATAAAAGAATACTGCCTGTACATCTTTTTTTTTTTATCGTATTTATGTGCGAACAATATGGAATTAGTCCATGTAATAACCTGGAATAGCGCTCTCTATTGTCGAGTTTTTAAAATATTTTTTTCGTGATATACGAATTCCCGTGCTATGTTGAATGTAACCGCATCTCAAAAATAATTTTTTACCGTATTTTATTTTCACATCGAATTTTTGTAACAGCCGATGTATAAAAATTATACTTTAAAAAAAAACCCTCTTTAATTTATTTCAATTATTTATGTTTCTACAACTGTAGTTATTTATAACTTATTACATTCGATAAGAAAGCATATACTGCAGTTTCCACTTTCTATGTTTAAAGAAGAATGTAATAAATATCGTATGGATTGGGAGAAGTAATTTCTCGTGAGAATAAAAGTTTCTCTGTATTTCTCTGTTCTGTAATCGAAAAACTTTTCCTATTCACCTTATAATTTAACATTGTTTCAATCGTTGTTAATCTTTTAACATGTCAAAGCTCGAAACATAGGAAATGAAGAACAAAATTTTAGACTAAAATTGTACACCAAACTAATCAATAAATACAAGGTGTTTATAAAGTCCTGGACCCATTTTGATGTTTAATAACTCATAAAATAATAATAAAGATATATTAAAATTAATAACATAAATGGTTAGATAGACACAAGAAGTTTCATGACCCTTGTCAATGAACTTCCACGTGTGCTCCCTTCGTCGCACAGACAATATCATGTCGATAGTCAATTTCACGTCAGGTATCGGCAAGCATGTCGACATCCACAGACTATCGACTTGATATTCTCCGTGCGACGAAGAGGGCACACGTGGAAGTTCATTGACAAGGTTCATGAAACTTTTTGAATCTATCTAACCATTTATATTATTAATTTTAATCTTTATTATTTTATGAGTTATTAAACATCAAAATGGTTATGGGACTTTATAAACATCCTATATTTACGATATTTAGACTTTTTGACATCCAAGCTAATGCAGCATGAATGTCTAAACCTATTTTTTTTTTATAGAAATTAAATATTTGTGCATTTATCTGAAAAAAAACTACCTTTCTAGTTCGTTTGAAATCTAGACATATAAAAAATAGTTTGCCCTGACTAACTGGTAATCAACACCAAGCGCAAATTAATAAAAATAAAAGCATGAAAATTAGGGAAAATGACGTAAGCGCGCACAAAGACGGGAATTTTGAAAATTCCCTCCTAAAGGTGGTAAACGGAGAATCGGAAACATCTTACTAAAGCTCAATAGCCGTTTACGGTAGGAGTGTGAAATTCCAGAAAATAAATCTAGTTTATTTTAAAACTAGAAATCGCCTGTGTCAACTAATTATTGTACTTCTCGTTTGACACACAAATCTTCTATAAAAATTATTGGTAACAATAAGTATCGTATTATAAAAAGAATATCGCCCAGTTAAACTGATGTCATTGAGCTCACAGGCTGCGCATACTAATTGTATATTAGGGTGATTCTCAAAATAGGAGACTTTTTCAAAAGTGAAATATTAAAAAAAAAATTACTGTTAGCAAAATTTCTGAAAAAAAAAAATAGGTGTTGTTAATAAAGTATTAGGTATACTTTACATGTAGTCAGCAGAGCTAAATATTTAAAAAATAACTTTAAAAAATAATTAGTATTTTTTGAGCCATGCTAATGACTAAACAAATGGCATAGAATAAATATATTAAGAAATTTTTATTTTCTTCCTGTTTAAATATTTTTTAGCTCACAGGCTATCATAGCCTGAGAGCTTATGTGCCCGTCCGTTCTGTATGTACGTTCCTACGTGCGTAACGCGATAACTCATGATAAAAATATCGGATCCACTTGAAATTTTGTATATAGGTATATTCTGATAAGGCGCTTCCCTGATTAGTTTTTGGAGTTCATTCGATATG
The DNA here is from genome assembly GCA_964019185.1 of Maratus speculifer. NCBI lineage: Eukaryota > Metazoa > Arthropoda > Arachnida > Araneae > Salticidae > Maratus > Maratus speculifer. Next base: position 50,731,734 of record OZ025299.1, read on the forward strand.
TATAAGAGGGGGAACGGGGGGCTCATGCCCCTCCCCTTAATTGATATAAACGAGATTTTCATGCAGAATTTACAGTTTTCGTTCAAAATTTAGATATAAGATCATTCTGATGAGGCGAGTCCGTGGCAGTTATTAGGTGTTCATTGAATAAATATAAACAGGGGGAACGGGGGTTCTAATGCCCCTCCCCTTAACTTGTATAAATGGATTTTTCAAGCAGAATTGTCAGATTTCGTTCAAATCTCTGAATAGTTTTGGAAGTTTAATGGTTAAGTATAAAAGAGGGGAATAACTCCTTAAATTATGTAAATGCTAAATGGGTTTTTATTAAGAATTATCCGATTTTCTCTGAATTTTGGATATAGATTTTTTTATGATAAAGCTTTTCCTTGATAGTTTAAGAGGTTCAATGATTAAGTATAAAAAAGGAGAAAGGGGAGAGCTGTTCCCCCTACTTAATTTGTTTTTCGAACAGAATTAACCCTTGAAAATATAAGGCTGTAATGTACAATTAGTATGCGTAGCCTGTGAACTCAATGCCATCAGTTTAAATGGGCAATATTCTTTTTATTTCTATATTTATTAGCCTTCCTTTTCAGCAAATGGACATTACATTTAACCTTTTTGTTTTAGTTCATTTCACTGGTTTAAGCTCGTATGCATTAATTCTATGTGTTAAAATCGTGATTTATTAATATTTTGTTGTTTTGTTTATTGATTGATAAATGTTTTATATATGATATGGAATATAAGCTGGAAACAAATGCAGATCTATTTCTATAATTTGAAGAGCAGACAGATATTTTTTCCTACTCGTCATCACGCGATAGTGATAGATTTGAGAAAAAAGAATGTTTAAAAATTATTTTAAAAATAAGAAGAATTGAGTAAAATGCAATGTGGTCTTAAAGCAAACTGCCATTTCAAACAAATTGCATTTTAAAGTACATGTTTTCCCTATTTAACGGTATATAATTCGAAAATGTACGGTATACAGAAGTTAAAAAAAATACAATAAAAGTTAAATTTAATCAACAGCTGTTGCCACCGTCAAAATGACGTCATCGTTACGCATAGACATGTTTGCCTTTTGTTATACAGATGGATTAAAGAAATAAACTTCATACATTCATTTTTTGAAAAAGAAAAAAAAAAGACATATTGAAATGAGAACGTCTGAAAATCGCCAATTTTATAAATTTTATATAAAAGATATTCGTATACGTGCATGTGTAAGAGATTTTTTTTCTTATTCATGTACGTGTCAAAGAAAAGGAAATTTCTTCAAAAGTACACTCTTCGAATATATTTTCAAAATATCATGCCTCCGAGGAAAATAACTAAAATAAAATAAAAATATCTTATTATCCATTGGAAGCACTAGAAGTAGAAAAGAATAATTCTAGGATCATAGGTTGATATATTTTTCGTTGTCATTTATGAACTATTTCTTATTTGAAGATTTTTATAATTTTCAAATTCTATGAGTGAGCATAATCCAATGCATAAACGGAAAAAGAAAGAAAGTCTAGAAGAATGTTCCTAATAAATTCAAAGAACTCTTTACGAGCTGATTTCAATAAAATTTAGGAGATATACGGATAGGAGTCGATTTAAGGACAAAAGTTTAAAAATGTCATAAAAGAAATATTGATCGAATTCCATTAAATCTAACATAAATCTTTCTCAAGTACTAAATATATTAACTTATGTAATGGAATCGGTCTTTTTAAATTCCGGTAAAAACAAACAAATAAAAAATGTGGGATAGAGGATGTAAGTCGCAGATTTTTATTCAGTTTTCGGACTCTATTAGTACAATTTTTATAGTTTTTTTAAAAGACTTTCCAAAATATTTGTAATATGCGGCATTCAAAAGTTTTAAGAATTGCAATAAAAGTTAAATTTAATCGTTTGCTGTTGCCATCATCAAAATGACGTCATCCTTACGCACAGACATGTTTGGCTTTTATAATAAAGTTAGATAAATTACACAAATAAACTTCAATTATTTGTTTTTGGAAAAAATGATTTATTGAAATGGGGTTTTCCAAAACTTGCAAATACTTTATTTGTCTGTAAATTTTATGTAAAAGATATTCAAATACGCGCATGTTTAAAATATTTTTTTTCTTATTCATGTACGCGTCAAAGAAAAGGAAATTTCTTCAAAAGTACCCTCTTCGAATATATTTTCAAAATATCATCCCGCCGAGAAAAATAACTAAAATGAAATAGAAAAATTTTATTATCCATTGGAAGCACTAGAAGTAGAAAAGAATAATTCTAGGATCATAGGTTGATATATTTTTCGTTGTCATTTATGAACTATTTTATATTTGAAGATTTTGTATACTATTCAAATTCTATGAGTGAGCATAATTCAATGCATGAACGGAGAAAGAAAGTTTAGAAGAATGTTCCTAATAAATTCACAGAATTCTTTACGAGCTGATTTCAATTAAATTTAGGAGATGTATGGGTTGGAGTCGATTTAAGGACAAAAGTTTTAAAATGTCATAAAAGAAATATTGATCGAATCCCATTAAATCTAACATGAATCTTTCTCCAGTACTGAGTATATTAATTTACGTAATGGAATTGCTCTTTTTAAATTCAGGTAAAAACAAACAGATAAAAAATATGCGATAGAGAATGTAAGTCGCAGTTTTTATTCATTTTTCGGAACCCTAACTGTATTATTTTTATAGCTTTTTTAAAACACTTTTCAAAATATTTGATATATGCGGCATTCAGATGTTTCAAAAATTGCAATAAAGTTAAATTTAATCGTCTGCTGTTGACACCGTCAAAATGACATCATCGTGTCAAAGAAATAACGTGTCAAAGAAAAGGAAATTCCTACAAAAGTACTCTCTTTGAAGATATTTTCAAGAAATCATAACACCGAGGAAAATAGCTAATATAAAATAGATTTTTTTTATTATCCATCGGAAAAACCAGAAGCAGAAAAGAATAATTCTATGATCATAGGTTGATTTATTTTTCATTGTCATTTATGAACTATTTTTTATTTGAAGATTTTCTATATACTATTCAAATGCTAAAAATGAGCAAAATCCAATGCATGAACTGCGAAAGAATGTATGGAAGAATAATCCTAATAAATTCACAGAAGTCTTTAAGAGCTGATATCAATAAAATTTAGGAGATATACAGGTAGACGTCAATTTAAGGACGGAAGTTTAAAAATGTCATAAAAGAAATATTGATCAAATCCCATTAAATCTAACATAAGTCTTTCTCCAGTACTAAATGTATTAACTTATGTAATGGAAGTGTCTTTTCAACCCTTCACTATACGATTTTTTATGTTTTTATGAAAAAAATAATTAAATCTATACATTACTCTAATCATGGGAAAAATAGTAAAATTAGTTTAATTTCAAATTTTCATCTAAAATTTGATATACTATGGTATGTACCCCATGTACACATTTGGAGTTTTGAAATATTTTATTGCTATATTTTACAGCTAAATGGACTTAAATTAGTTAAATTTATCTGATTTACAGTCTGCAACTTGCTTTATATTAATATTGGCAAGTATTCAGCAAATATAATAAAAATAAATTTTGCCGAAATTGCTTGTTCGAAAACTTTTTTTCGAACAAGCTTCCGAAAAAAGTTTTCGGACGATTTCGAAGAGCATATTCTGATTTTATTGTCAAATGCAGCCGTCTGACATGGAAGAAAAAAAAATCTAAGTAAAAGTTAAAGTATTACTGTTAAAGTATTTTTTAGTATTTTTTCTTTTTTCTGTATGTCCTTATAGTAAAATTCTTGACTTTATTTTTTTCAAAAAATACTTCAAAATACACATATTAAGTGTCAAAATTGCATTCACAATGGACGGCTTTACTAGGATTTCAACACGTGGAATATAAAATAAAACATATACTGTAAAATGTAGGGCATAACGCGCACCTATGATTTGAGACTGTATTTTTCTACTTTAGGTATATTCATCGTATATATTTCGTCATATATGCGCCATTTTCTTTAGAAAGAAACCTGAAGTGTACGTAGATATGCAATGCTTTTACCTTTTGAAGTCATTCTTCCAAGGATTTTCATACGCTTTCGATTTTGAACAATCGTATACTGAAGTGACAAGCAATAAGGGGAACAACATTTTCATCACAAGCACTTTTTATTTATAATATGAGAGAGAAAAAAAAACATACTTTCCAATTACCTGCTAAATTTTAATTGAATCAATTTATTAAATTAAAATTATAGAAGCTGTTAGTGTTTATATTTTATGTACAGTTGTAATATACTTTTAACAAGGTTCAGCTAGGTGGGGAAGACTACCAGTTGGCTTGAGCTCAACAAGCCCCATCTAATATATATAAGTACAATCCTTGGCACAAAGTTTCCGATCCTTACACCAACACTGCCATTTTTTGTATGAAAGGATTATTTATTTTCACTGCATAAAATTAAACAATTATTAGCGATAATACATTTGTATTTTACATAATGAACAAAATATGTCATAAAGAAAAATCATTATACATCAATTTATAAGCAGAAAAATCGCGATTGAAATTTAAACACCAAAGGAAAATTATCCAATCATGCTTTGAGTTGGAAAAAAAATATCCGATCACTAATCAAACTCAAAAGTATAATAAAGAGTGAAATTTAGATTCTAACCATTAAAAATGTAGCATAGGAAGACTGAAAGAAGGGGCTAAGCCTAAGAAATAATGGAACTTCAAACAAAATAAATTTTTCAATTCAACGGAAGCAGATTAATAAACACCAACATGATGCATTTAATTCTATTTTTAGCTTTCACTAGAAGTTTTACTAGGGCATTATGGTAGTAAAACTATTTTTATACATTTATCGATGTAATATTATGAGCCATAAAATTCAAATGTGCAAGTTTTAAAGAAAAAATAAGGGAAATTTGGAATAAAAATAATAATTTGACATCAGGTACTTTATTAATAAGAAAATTAATGTGGTTAAGAACTATTTCCACAAGTTCCGAATTTACCCTTTTACAGACCAAATTCCGATCCAGGCATATTTTAAATTATTTTTGTTGCACATTATGACTTCTAATGCTTTAGTTAAAGGATTTTAGTCATTAAAATGGTGGAATAAAAATTTTATGTACAATTTTCAGAATGTCCCCAATTGGGAACATTGATCACTTCCGGTAGTTATTTTTCAGTGGTCATTTTTATGATTTTCTGTACATTTTTTCATTAATGATAAGAATGTGATTTCTATTTTAAAAAATCAAGTGATAATTTTAGTACTTCTGCTAATTTTTTCAAGTCAATTTTGATTAAATTAAATTTTTAATAATTTTTTAAACTTATGTTCCGAATTGGGAACATTGGCCTGTAAAAGGTTAAGTGAGCAGTTACGCCTTTTTTTTAACTTCAAAATTGATCTGAAAAATGAGTTCATTTTGTTATATTAATGACAAAATTCCTTCAATCATTGTATGTATTAACTTCAATATTCATTCCTCCATTGATTAACGTAGTATATAACCCATATTATAATAACATGGAAAAAAGTAATTACTTTTTTTGTCGATGTTAAACGTAAAAATTTACATTTTTGATGAATTTTTTTTTCTTTATTTGTGAATGGTGAAAATATTTTATTGCAGTCGGACATTATTTTAAAATTAAAAGAATGTACAACTAAAATGTTCGGTTAAATGTATTTATTTGAACATATGCTATCACTAACAGAAATAAAGTTTAGATAACTGAAAAGAGTTTTTGTTATTAAAATTCAATAATGTGCTATAAAAAAAATAAAAAATATTGCCCAGTTCAACTGATGGCATTGAGCTCACAGGCTACGCATACTAATTGTACATTACAGCTTTATATTTTCAAGGTTTAATTACTTTCGAAAAACAAAATAAGGAAGGGGGGACAGCTCCCTCCATTTCCCCGTTTTATACTTAATCATTGAACCCGTTAAACTAATCAGGGATATAATTTATCAAGTAATAATTTTGAACAAAAACTGATAATTCTGGATGAAAAACTCATTTATATCAATTAAGGGGAGGGGCATTAGCCCCCTGTTATACATTTCGAATGAACTTCAAAAACTAATCAGGGAAGTGCCTTATCAGAATATACATATCTTCTGAATTTCAAGTGAATCGGATATTTTTATCATCAGTTATCGCGTTACACACATACGCACATACAGAACGGACGGGCACATAAGCTCCCAGGCCTTGATAGCCAGTGAGCTAATAAAGAGTTTTTTTTTTTTTTTTTTTTTTTTTTTTTTTTTTTTTTTTTTTTTTGCAAATAATTAAACATATAACATAATAAGTTTTAAGGATCAAAATATGGTAGGTTACTTACATTTTTTTTTTATTCTTAAAACACAATGAAATTAAAAATTTGTAAAACTGAGAATATAAAGTTATGATAATATAACTTTCTCATTTTCTCAGAAATTATTCGCAACATAATAGAGAATAAAATTCAGTTTCTAAGCATTAAAAATGTAGCATAAGAAGACTCTGAAAAGTCTTAAGAGATAATAGAACTTCAAATAAAGTACTTATTTCATTTCTTCGAAAACAGATTTATGTATACCAACACGATTCATTTAACACTATTTTTAACTTGCACTAGAAAAGTTTTAGGAAATTTTTATTTGAATAGTATTGGCAGTAAAACGATTTTTATATATTTATTGAAGTAATATTATGCGCCGTATAACTCAAATGTGCATGTAAAAATAAAACAAGTTGGAAATTGTACGTCAAACGTGGCAAATGAGGTCCGTGCGTACCGTAATTCATTTTATAAGTATTCACATCTTGGTGCAATAGCTGTTGCACTCTTATGCAAAAATACATTAATACAGAATTTATTACGGTTCTATAAGTTAAATTCCGTAGTACGATATAATATGGCTTCATCTTAAAAAGGGCATAATCACCACGACAACCCATAATCATTACCTACCATGCGACATTATTAGATTTATTATGTATGAGAGAATTTAGCAAAATGATTGCAAATGATCAACAGTATTTCGTTTATGGTGCATTATCCGAAATCCTTTGTGTGTCCCTGTAAATATTATGTATTGTCTATCGAACTCAAATTTAAACGAAAAGTTACACCCTTTTGCATTCATAATGATTTGAAACAAGGGTTCATTTTGTTACATTAATTACTTTTCTTTAGAAACATTTCTTCAATCATTATATTTATTAATTTAGTACAGTTATTCTTCCGTGCATTAACGTAGTATATAACCCATATTTTAATAGCACAAAGAAAAAAAATGACTATTCTAGCCAAAAAAAATTGCTGTTCCAGACTAGTTAAACATTAAATATAAATAAAAAGATCGGACGCAATACATAGGAATTTACGTTTGTGATAGATTTTTGTGATGGAGGAAATATTTAATTGCAGTCTGACCTTCTTTTAAAAATTAAAAGAATGAACAACTAAACCATTGAACTAAAAGTAATTATTTTAACATATGCTACCATTATCAAAGATAAAGTTTGGAAACGGGAAATGAGTTTTTATTTTTAAAATTCAGTAAGTACAACAAAATCAATGCAACAGACAAAAAAAATAAAAAAATATATTTCTTGAAGTTTCATAACAGTTAGTAATATGAAGTTTCACAATAGTTATTGTAGTTTTCATTAGAAAATTTAAAAAGTCGAAAGGCCCCGCTACGAGGACACCACACGTGTTTCCCATAATTAACGAAAAACCTCAATGCAAGGACATTTCATTAATTAGAGTAGATAGCACTAGAACAAAAAAACAAAATATTACAGGAAGTAAATATTATAACCCTTTCGGGTCCGAATTTTTTTTCAATTTTTAGAAAAAATTACTTTTACGCGTTTAAAATATAAGTGAAAAGCTCGGATGTTAAACGTAAATATTTACATTTTTGATGATTTTTTTTCTTTTCTTTATTTGCGAATGGTGAAAATATTTTATTGCAGTCGGACATTTTTTTTTTAAATTAAAAGAATGTACAATTAAAACGTTGGGTTAAATGTATTTATTTGAACATATGCTATCATTAACAGAAATAAAGTTTAGATAACTGAAAGGAGTTTTTGTTATTAAAATTCAATAATGTGCAATAACATAGTTTTTTTTTTTTTTTTTTTTTTTGCACATAATTAACCCTTTGAGCTCTGGAGTGTAAATTTCTTCAAAATTCTAAATGTCACATTGGCACCAGTGTTTTGAAAAAAAAAAAAAAAAAAAAAAAAAAAAAAAAAAAAAAAAAGCGGTTAACGATAAACACGAAAAAATGCATTAAACCTCTTTGAAGTAAATTTGGTCAAATATTCTAGTGTCATTGTGACATTTTGGAATTAAAATTATGTGGTAGAAAATTCTACCAGCAGAGCTCAAGGGGTTTTAATCATATAACATAATAAGTTTTAAGGATCGAAATATGGTAGGTTACTTATATTTTTTATTCTTAAAACATAATGAAATTAAAAAAAATTGTAAAACTGAGAATATAAATTTTAAACTTTCTCATTCTCAGAAATTACTCGCAATTTTAACTTGTGTTTTAAATAACAACACTAGCTATCCAAATAGATTAATTAGTGTTTAACGAATATTTCATTGTCTGGAAGATAACGAAAGTTGTTGTTTTTCGTACTATTGAATGCATATTCATATGATAATAGGCTAAGGAAGAATTATTGGAGATGTTTGGAAAATATTACATTACAATAAGATTTAACTTATAGTACAACTTTCTAATACTTTTTGCACTTCATTACACATGGTTCTTTCAGAAAAGTAACTTTTATTTTAAATTTATAGAGTGAAATATATGTTTAAAATAAAAGAATCGCAAACGAGCAAAGATAATGAAGCAAATAATAATAATTATTATTGTTACTAAATGCCTAAATATAAATGAAGTCATAGTAAATGCATAAACATATACCAATATTACTGGTACATAAATGGTAGGAAAAGTATTTCTTAAAACACGGGCACGATTTTCGTTGATTTTTCATTGCATAATACCAAAAATCAAAGATTAAATTCATTATCTTAATTACAAGATACTGTTGACGCATAGAATAAAAATTTTTTTTTCAATAATTTGAAAAGTTTAAAACTAAACTTTAGTTAAAAATAATATTTGTTTCAAAAGTTATGCTGGCTAAAATAAATTACATTAATTATTTCATTTATATTTGTGATTTTTTTTATAAATACAGTCGGTTCATTTATGCATTTTCATTCGTCGAATTCGACGGGTCACAACTCGTTCATATTAAAAGAGATTTTCATAAGCTCTCATTTAAGTGATAAACTTTGTTTCTAATATCAAATAATACACCGATTATTACATACTTTAATTTACTGTAATAGTTACATTGATTCGTTCGTTCATTAACAGTATTTTTTTTATGTTGATTGATCTGTAAATGTTCGCAATATTTACAGGTGTTCTTAAATACTAAACACTTCACTAATAAGAACATTGACGTGGTTCAGAAAATTTTCCATTAATTCAGATGAGAAATTACACACTCGCTTGAAAAGTGATGCAAAACATTGTCTAATTTTGTTACATTAAGTAAGTTACATTCATTAACAATGTATATTAATTTGTAACTTGAACAGATGTACAGAAAAAGAGTTTTTTTAAGTCAATAGGAACGTAACAGTTATTAACAGAAACATTCATGTTTACAGAAATTTTCTTAAGTTACACAAATATTTACATGTTTACAGAAATTTTCTTAAGTTATGCAAAGTTTTTATTAGTTAATGTTTTATTACATTAATTAATTTTTACAATAATTCATATGTAAATAAATGAAGTATTTGCTGCCGTGTTTAAATTTAAAGTCTGTAAATTCTTACAGAAAGAATCACGCAATCATTTTTATCTGATTCTCACGTAGGTTTCCGATTTTCTAATACAAGTTACTATATCAAAAAGAAAATATTCCTTCGGTACTTCTAGGTTATTTCGTCGACCAAAAAATTATAGACAAACTATAACATTAAATGCCGATAATGGATGATCGTGAATGTCACATTCAATGACATCAAATGTGATTCACGTGTTTAAAATGTCATTGATTTTTATTTAGACTTTTTATTAATATTTTTATTAATATTCTACTAATTATATGTTTTTTCGTTATTCAAAATAAAAATTACGTCAACATGTATAATTTGGCTATTAGTTTGGCGATTTGTATAATTTGGCGAAATTGGTCGACGGGATAACCTAGAAGTACCATTTCTTCTAATATAAAACTGAAAATAATGTCTAAATGAGCATTTTTAAGGATTTCTGGGAATGCGACAATCACGATTTTGATCACTAGGAGGATCATTAGGTATAGCAATCGACATAATTAAAAATTTGTAACACTCATAAGAAAATAAAAAATATATTTTTTTGGACTGGAAGAAACATGCTTTATATTTCTTACACAAGCAGAAATGAAAACAATTTTTTCATTGCGTCTTGAAAATTTTCCTCTTAAAACAAGAAAAACAAAAAACGATGGTCATACATTATTATCGGGCTTTCCTACATTCGTGATTTATTTACCTGAAAACATGTTTGTTTATTTTTATATCGGCCAATTATCTACACTTGGGATATACGCTCTAAAGGGGGAGGGTGCTCTCCGAGAAGGTCTTTCTAAGAAAATCCAACCAGTATTTAAGCAAGGAAATCAAACGTTTGAAGAAAACCACGGTTAACTCCGAACGGTTAGGCCCACGGCCGCGATTAGGTTCGAACCCGGCACCTGCCGTCTAACAGTTTCGGAGGCAGAACCTCTCGGCCATTGGTGGGGCTTATCAGAAAACAAGACAAAAAAAATTGTTGCATATTCGTAAGGCACAACTCAAAAATTATTTTTTATAAAACAAAATAAGTTAAGTAATTTCCATATAGGCGCATTTTGTCGAAGGCAGAATCTGGAGACTAAACTCAATTTCTCGCCATTCTGTTTCAATATGTTACGTACTACGAACGACTGCCATGTAGAAACTACGCAACTATATACATAACTTTTTGATAAATGTGATAAATACTTGATTTATATCTTTTGTTGTATTTTTGTGAATATGTAATGTAGTGTTATTATAAAAGCTTTGAACAATACTTTATGAATGTGATATTTTATTTGCCATGATCGTTAGTCAAAAGTTATCAGTTAATTCCTTCATGACGGCAGCCTTTTATAAAGAGATATCTGTGATTACAGATTATTAAATAGACAGATTAGACAGATAAACATATCATTAAATCGAGAAAATGCATAGATTAAATGAGGCAAAGTTTACAGTAAAATTTTACTGGTGGAGAAAAACAAAGATCCTCAACCTTTTCTGTGGCACGTATACGTGTCGCTCGTTCACAAAGGGTTAAGGAAGTTCCCACAACAATTTATGAACATGTTTATCTTGAACCACGTTTAAGCCTTACCAGCAAAATAGAAAGCAGCAAACGTTATATATAAAAATATTTTACTTTCATCTTTCTCTTGCATTTTGTATAACATTGAAGTGATAAAATAACTTTCGGAATCTATCTAAGCAGTCCCGTTAGAGTGTAAACAAAGAAAAAGTTTAACTCTAGAGAGGTCGTATTCGTTAAATTTCACAAAGGTTTAGAGTCAAAATTAGATTCGAATCTATGATCGCTTGGATGATTTTTAAAGAAAATATTTTTTTTGCCTCTGTCTCTTCGAAATTTTTGGAGGGCAAAGTTTCCCCGAGCATACCATAAAACAAAATGCAAAAATTATTCAAAAAATTTATTTTAGTAAAAAACATTTTTATTAGTAAATTTTTTACGACTTTTGTTTATGATTTCAGAAGTTGTCATGCATTTTCATTAAAAAACATTAAAAAAATACCCGCAAAAATGTTTTCTCTTTAAATAAAATATGGTAATCCAAAACTTCGCGATTCAGAGAGTGTGTGGATTATTGATTTTCTTCCATTTTTTATGCTTAGTTTTTTCTTATATTTCCTCAAACACACAGTTGTACAATTGAAGAAGAAATATGAAAAATAAGCGTCAAAAAGCAAAAAAAATAGCCATAGTTAATTTAAAACATTTCAAAATTCTGAAAAATGTAATTCATTGTGTTAATATATAGTAAACTGTAAAATGCTTCTTCAAAGAATAGTTTGTTAAATAAAAAAGACGTGTGGCACTCGGGGACTGCCGCGGTAAAGCTATTGCATAGCATTTTTTATCAACTTATGCAATCATAATTATTTATTTACTTTTTATTTATGCAGTTTTTTTTTGTCTTTGATATTAATTCAAGTTATACTTTTTGAGCGTGATGACCGATAACAAAATACAGTCACCGCCAAAAAAATCTTGACACTTTCGATTTTTGATGTTTTGTTAAATATCTAGAAATATACACAAGGAATTATTCTGAAACTCCTGGTGTGTAAACAAAATAGTACACGTCATATATTTTGACAAAGATTTTCCCCCGCAATCTAACAGGGGACCGTCAATAAATTGAAAAAGAACGAAGATCTTTTGGATCACCCTGTCAAAACTAATGAAGAAAAACAGTTTAAACTGCAGATAATGATTAAGTGGCTTATTGTGATAAGTTGTGTTGATTTTTATGAATATAGCATGAAAACTCGTAGAGAAATTAAAGTTTTTATAAAAACGGTCCAAAATTTTTCCAAGTTTTTTGCTTATGATTTTCAGAGCTCTACATAAAACACAATCATCTTTTCAGAAAATATGACAAACAACATTGCACATAACACCCTGTAATCAGAATTAAAAAATAAAAAATGTATGAAAAATGAACGGGTTTACTAAATAATTTTTTACTGCGCATGCGTCAACGCTATTAAAATTTCATTTGCATCTTATGTTAGTTAAATGTATAGAGCAACTTTTGTGAAAATCTCAAAAACATAGCTTGAAAACTCTGAAAATTATCGTTAATAGAATATTGTCAAAATCCATTATTCGCAAAATGAAGCAAAAAGATGAGGGGCTGTATCCATATTCGATTGATTAGTACCTACACAATAGTGCACGTACTACTATATTTGGATACAACTCCTTATCTTTTTGCTTTATTTTGGAAATAACGGATTTTGACCATATTCTATTGACGATAATTTTTAGAGTTTTTAAGCTATGTTTTTGAAACTTTCACAAAAGTTGCTCTATACATTTAACTAACATAATATGCAAATGAAATTTTAATAGCGTTGACGCATGCGCAGTAAAAAATTATTTAGTAAACCCGTTCATTTTTCATACATTTTTTATTATTTTTTAATTCTGATTACAGGGTGTTGTGTGAAATGTTGTTGGTCATATTTTCTGAAAAGATTATTGTGTTTTATGAAGAGCTCTGAAAATCATAAACAAAAAACTTGGAAAAATTTTGGACCATTTTTATAAAAACTTTAATTTCTCTACGAGTTTTCAAGCTATATTCATAAAAATCGACACAACTTATCAAAATAAGCCACTTAATCATTATCTGCAGTTTAAACTGTTTTGCTTCATTAGTTTTGACAGGGTGATCCAAAAGATCTTCGTTTTTTTTTTCAATTTATTGACGATCCCCTGTTAGATTTCGGGGAAAAATCTTTGTCAAAATATATGACGTGTACTATTTTGTTTACACACCAGTAGTTTCAGAATGATTCCTTGTGTATATTTCTAGATATTTAACAAAACATCAAAAATTGAAAGTGTCAAGATTTTTTTGGCGGTGACTATTTTTTTTCTTTTATTGAATAAATGAGAAATTAATATCGTTTAAAATATTTTTATTATCTTACAATACATGTAGGTTAATCAGGAATTTTTATCATTGAAACTATACGTTTATGGTAGCTGAAATAAAAAACATAAGTTTGAGACTTGATATTCTCAAAATATCTGAAAAATACCGCTTTAATGTCTGCCGAAGTCTACCGAAGGATACCGTGCCGAAGTCTGCCAAACTAAAGCGACGTTAGCCGGAGTGTTAGGTTTTTTTCTCGTTACGGAATTTCTAGATTCTTTCGCCGCGCTCAAAGCCCGCGATAAAAGCTATGCAATACCTTAATAAATTACCAAGCAAAATTTGGCCGCACTACGAAAATTAGATCGCGAGTTATAAGCATTCTAAATTTTCCGATCCTCACCGTGGGGGTCTCCTGTCACCAAAAATTAACATTGTCTCATTAAAAATTACCAAACGAAATTTGGCCGCGCTACGAAAATTAGATCGCGAGTTATAAGCATTTTAAATTTTGCGACCTTCACCGTGGGGGGGGGGGTCTCCTGTCACCAAAAGTAACACTTTCTCATAATAAATTACCAAACAAAATTTGGCCGCGCTACGAAAATTAGATCGCGAGTTATAAGCATTTTAAATTTTTCGACCCTCACCATGGGGGCCTGTCACCAAAAATTAACACTGTCTCATAATAAATTACCAAACAAAATTTGGCCGCACTACGAAAATTAGATCGCAAGTTATAAGCATTTTAAATTTTTCGACCCTCACCGTGGGGGGTCTCCTGTCACCTAAAGTAACACTGTCTCATAATACATTACCAAACAAAATTTGGCCGCACTACGAAAATAAGATCGCGAGTTATAAGCATTTTAACTTTTTCGACCCTCACCGTGGGGGGTCTCCTGTCACCAAAAATTAACACTGTCTCATAATAAATTACCAAACAAAATTTAGCCGCGCTACGAAAATTAGATCGCGAGTTATAAGCATTTTAAATTTTTCGATCCTCACCATTGGGCGGGACTCCAATCACCAAAAGCTACACTATCCTACCTTATTTTATCTTAAGACGATTTTTTTCTATACACATTCTATCAGGAATTTTTATCATTGAAACTATAGATTTATGGTAACTGAAATAAGAAACATAAGTTTGAGATTTGATATCCTCTAAATATCTGAAAAACACCGCGTCAATGTCTGCCGAAGTCTACCGAAGGATACCATGCCGAAGTCTGCCGAGCTGAAACGATGTTAGCCGAGTGTTAGTTTTTTTCGTTACGGATGTGTTAGGATTTTCCGCGTTACGGAATTTTTGGATTCGGTCGCCGCGCTCAAAGCCCGCGATAAAAGCTATGCAATAGCTTAAAAATTAAATTATAATATGCTCATGGGTAAATTAAGCTCGAAATACAAAAGCATTGTTAATTAATAGTTATTTGAAATTTTTGGCTAAACTTCTTAATTGTACGGGCTTTTTTGCATTAATCTGGAACAAATTATTTGAATAAAGTAAAAAACTCCTTAGTTGTTACAACCTGAATTTTAATTATGAACCCCTATATTTCCAAATATCCTTTAGGTTTATCAACTTTATCAAATGCTCAAATTATCCTACATTTCTGATACAATACTTAATGTCTTTAACAGTTTCGTTCAGTTTAATAGGTTCGTTTTAATAGCCTTTAATAGCCTATAAAAGTGTACGACAAAATGTAATCTGTGTGGCCTAGTAGAGGATTCGCTTCGTTCATCCTAATAATTAAAAATATTTTTTTTTTCATCAATTCTAATCTTTAAATATGCAACGCATTCGGAAATTTTGAACGAGGAAATCTATTTCAAGGATGTATATGATATCTCACATTAAATTATTTAGATTGTAATGTATTCCAGTAATTGAAATTGCACTAATCCATAAGTTCCACATGTAATCACTAATTATATTAATGAAAATTTTAGTATACACGTCATGCGATGTCTTGGTGTCTTAATACTGTTTAAATACAAACAGTTCTGATTTTAAACAGTACATAACGTTTCTATGCATTTTAAAGTGAAAACCTTTTCTAATTTGCTTAAATTATAATAATTAAAGACGTATTTTTTCATGACAAAATAAAATTTATTTATTTATTTATTTATTTTGCTCCGTCTTCAATGAGTTCGACGTCATAAAACGGAACGGAAATCATATCTGAAGAATTATGTACATGTGTCAAAATCTATCAAATTTTTAATACCAATATTTCCGAACATTAACCTTTGTCCTGTTTAATCGCAATTTTCCGTCATTTAAACAAAGAGTGCATTTTCTTTTCGGAAATAGTAATGCGCAAAACTATGATGGATTAGCAGCTCTGATAATGTGTGAAAATATTCAGATTTCTATTTATTCGAGCTTAACAATAAAGGAAAATAAAGTACACATAAAGAAGCAATTTCGGTATGGGAATGTGAGGTTGGAAATAAAAATTGTTTCATAAAAACAAGAAATGAGGAAAAAATTAAAATAAGCACTTTACCGAAATAATTCCGGTAAGTGATCCAATGTGATGCCACCAACATCGACATATCGTCACCTCAAAATAATACTGTTCTGTGTTTTTGAAATAAATGACTTATCGATATAAAAAGTTTTTTTTTTTTTTTTTTTTTTTTTTTTTTTGTATCGATGAAGGCATTTCTGAATGAAAATAATGTCATAATATAATTGTAATGTTATGTAAATTATATATAACAATATTTTGATGCAAAAATGCCCTCATAGATACAAATAGAACCTTTTTATATGGACAAGTCATTTTTTTTTCAAAAAAAACAGATAGAACCTTATTATTCTCAGGTGACCATATGTCTGGCAACGTCCAGCAAGTGATTGGCTTACCCTTTCGAAGGTTCCAAATGTCTCATCTTAGAGACACCAATTGACTCTAATGAGGGCCTCATAGCAAGATTTTCAGTCGTTGCTGAAAAGGTTCGTGAAATACAGTCGACTCTCGTTAATTCGAAATCCTATAATTCGAATCTTCGCTTAATTTGAACTAAACATGAAGTCCCGAAATTTTCAACGGCAGAATAACGTTAATTTTTTTTTAAATTCGAAAACATTTTCTCTACTTCGTTTAATTCGAACTAACAATAATTCCGATTTTTCATTTTTTTTCTTTCTCACGGATTTCAGATCATTTGAATAAATTTCTTTGATTTTTGTGAAAATTGTTCCGAACGAGTATACATATAATCCAATGCATTTGATATCCACTTTTTTAGTGCTCCGTCTGTCCATTAGTGACGCTTTAAATTTTTCTTCCATTGTGCTTGTTTCTAATCTTTTAATTAGTTTATGTATTTATACATTCTAATTTAATATAAAGTCATATTCTAATGATAACAGACGAAATAAATTAAAAAAACACTGTAACATTAATTTTTTTGTAATAGTACCATATTAAGCATGTTTCATTTCATAATTTCCATAATTCGAAATTCGGATAATTCGAACATTTCTTGTGGTCCCGACGAGTTCGAATTAACGATAGCCGACTGTAGGGGAAAGTTGGATAAAACCGGGTAGGTGGATAAAACAGGAAACCAGGCTTTATGGCTTTATTTGCAGCGGTATCTAGCTAAAACTTTTAGAGTTACTTTTAGGTGAGCGGCATGCCAGCTCCCAGTAACCAGAAGTCGAGTAAACAAACTCATTTCGCAGTGGTGATTTTTTAAAGATTTCACGTGTAAATGTTAAAAATTCACCGTCTGCAATATTACGTTACCAATCCTAAATGTCAAAAGATTTAGATTAGGTAAGTATAACATATGATAGTTTATTATTTACTCGTTGTTTTAACGTTTTGTATTGGTGTCTACCAGTTATCTGAACAACGCTAGAGTAACATTTCATCAAAATCGCGTGGTCGGACGAAACCGGGAAGTTTCCGGGATTGGACAACTCATTTATTTGCGTTATTGAAATAGTATTAACTTGTTTATGCATTGTTTGACGACCTATAAATATTTAAAAACTATTCAAAAATATTATTTAAATTAAGTTGTTATATAGAAGAAAGTTTTTAGTCATTTCTATTGCAATATCTATCCTGATTTCAAGCCTCTAAAAATTAGAACTCGAACAAGAAGAAAAAAAAAAAGAAGGAAAAACAAGACAAGAACTACTTAACCCTTAAGCGAAGCTTTCCATAATAACAGAAGGGAAAAGTGGAAAAACTGATGCGAAAAAGAAAAGTCCTAAGAAAAAAAAACCCTCGACATCATATAAGGAGAAAGATGAAAGTGAAAAATGCATTTTTAGCAACGGCTTACATGAACAATCTAAACCTAAGGGAAGTTGGATACAGTGCCTTCATTGCAGAGGGTGGGCACATAAAGCATGCAGCAATGCAAATGAAGAAGATCGAACTTTCATTTGTGATGTTTGTGCCTAACAATTTTAACTCATAAAGCATAACTTAACTGATTTTGATTTTATGTAGATTTGATATAGATTCACATTCAATAAGCATAATATGTCAATTTTCCTTTAATAAATTGCATTATTGAAAAATTACAGTGTGCTTTTAAATATTTTTTCCAGTTCCCGGTTTTATCCGACATTGCACTCTTCTAAAAAAGTGTTGTTATAATCTCAATTTCTGTTGTTCATGACTCAATGAATACTTTTTTCTTCCTAAGGAATCGATTTATCATTTTAATACAAATTTTGACTGTTGTTTACATACTGCAGAATAATAAAAACTTTAGGGTCCCGGTTTTATCCGACTTTCCCCTATTTGTAATCTGCTAAAAGATACGCCAATCATTTGCTAGAAGCTACCAGTGACACATTTGCGCACTTACTGTAAGTTATATGTCAATAAAACGCTCGTATCCACTTCCTTTACATTTTTTGTTTTTCGCCAAAATTCTTCATTTCCTATCCAACATTGCTATACAAAATTTCTTCTTTATGTGTACTTTAACTTCCTTTACTTGAATTAGGGGACACTGTATACTGATGATACTGAACTATAGAATCTTACGTGATTTAACTGTTTAATCACCAATGTTCCCAAATGGGAACATTGCATTATTTGTTTTGCAAAACATATATTTTCAAACATAATTACGATGTCCTTATTTTTCCTATAAAATATAAGGATGATTTCAACTTTTGAAAAAAAAATGTTTATGTTTAAGCATTTATCACAGGTATAAGGAATATGTAAATTCATTATTTTGCATAAAAAATGCATTATTTGCTTTTATCTTTTTCTCTATATTACTTACATTTGACCGCTAGGAATCTAAATATGTTTGGAATTCGAGAAAAATACTCAAGAATAATATGCAATAGCATATAGCAGAAAATAATTTGTTATATTTTCATAGGTTGTCAATTAATAATCATGTTCCAAAATGCGAACACTGAAATGAAAACAGCCAAAAAACTGCAGAAATATATTTTTTTCTTATTATCTAAATTTGTATGCCTAAATTGAGACATTTTGAAGCTGTAATATAGGAAAAAATAAAATAATTACATTGTGATATTAATTCGGCGTGTAAACGATTAAATTTCACGTCTTTATCTTTGTAAGCATTTATATGTATATGTAGTGGGTTAAAAAATAAAATTTCAAATTACTGTTATTTTGTGTGTTAAGATATTTTGTGGGAATATTTAATAATTACAGTTTCTAGAATTTATCTGTTTAGGCGCATCATTTGTCATTGCTATTAAAACTGTTAATGAGATTTAAACAAGACAGTTTTAATTGCTTACCTGCTAAACAATTACGTAATTAAGCGGTTTAATTTTACGTGACTAATACCTTTGTGTATTAGATGGACTCGGATTTTTGGCTCTATTTTCCGAATAAAAAGTAAGTGTTAACCTGCCTGAGTTAAAGATAAAAAAGAGGGAACTAAAAAATAAAATAGTGCGACAAAACAATTAATTTTCACGTTTGCTGAGAGTACAAATTTAAACTCTTAGATCAAACTAATGAGCCAGTGCCAAAGCCTTTGTCTTGTTAGACAAGTCCATGTTTATTTTACCGATCGGGTTGTATAAACAAGATTTTGTTATCAAAGATTTAATTACCGGGTAATTAGAAGTTATTTTCTCATTTTAGAATATGTTATAGGGTGATAAGTATGCGCATATTTTTTAAATCAATTTTTTTCTCGAAGATGCTTATTCTAAATTAATTTTTACTAAATTAATGTTTACTCTTTTATACTTGTTAAAGAAAGAAAATTTCCCTAAATGTAACTTATAATGTACAGGCACCGTATCAAGATTATATTCATAACTTAAAAAATGTATATATTTACCTAAAGCATTCAAGAATAACTGAAAAAATAATGTTTCTAAATTTTACCGTCAATGCGGTGAAACGTCTAGAGGTGTTTATAGCGGAGATTAACAAGTGTATTTTTAATAAAAACTTTGTTCCTTGTCAGTTTTTAGTACTTTTAAAATAACTACCTGCCCGATTAAAGAATGGATATAGTTTTTTAATAAAGTAGGCTAAAGTAATATTGTAAAAAAAAAGAGCAAAATTCTTCAAAATTATTGTATTTTGAAGAATAAAACATGCAACATTATAAACTATTAACTGCATTGTTCTTTTTTTTAATCTACAGTAAATCGCTTTTTTTTCAATAATTGACTGCAGTCATGGTACATAATTAAAGAGCCGACCGCACAAAACCCTAAGTCATCGAGCACAAGAAAAATTCCTTTTTTTTTATGGAAGAGTAGTAATAGCGGAATCTAATGATCCGTGTCTGCTGGAGTAAAGTGGTGCATAATCCAAAAAGTGATACCACTAGTGGTTGACTCATAGACTTAGCATTATGTTTTCCTGCAGCCAATTTTCCATGTTTTCATACTTTTAATTGTACGGCAAACACAATGTTAAACGTACGAGTGAACCACTAGTGGTATCAATTTTTGGCTTATGGACCACTTCGCTTCCGGAAGACATGGATCATTCGATTCTCCGATTACTACTCTTCCATAAAATAAAGGAAATTTTCTTGTGCTCGATGACTTAGGGTTTTGTGCGGTCGGCTCCTGAACTAACACGACATTTCTTTCCCAAGTTTCTAGTTGGAACAACCAACAGCGAGAAAAAAAATAAAAACTTTACATCCCACTTATTTGGTAATTTTTTTCAGAAAGTTTCACGATTTTCGCCCTTCCAGATCTAGTGAATATTGAATAAGCAAAAAATCTTTATTTCATGATCCTCACAAACCCAATAAACTTAGTCTCATGAAAACGCCTTTAACCATGTAATGAATTAAGTTTGAAAAGAACACCTGTGTCTTTATTCTGAATTGAGGCTACTCCCGCAGAAGAAAATGAAAACATATCGAAGACTTTATTATGAATTTCTTCACACAAAAAACACGATTATGGCTGCGGGCAAACAGCACTATTTTCAGTTACACTAAAAGAGCGATAAATCCATCTTTGTTTCCGAACAAAACAAAGGTTGATAGTTTTGGAACATCTTTAATTGTTTTTTGGGGTAAGAATCGTATCGAATTTATAAAGGAAGGTAAAGCTGTCAACTGATTTCGAGTTCTATTTCTCTCTTGAAGTTCAGATTCAGTGCACTGAAAAAGCAATTTTACATCAAAGCGCCGACACGAAAGATCAAAAATAGCGAAGCCTGACCACAAGAAGTTAGTGCTATGTTCCCGGTCCTGAAGGCTGTGTGCACATGGAAATACTCTTCCCGTCAACTGAGTTCTTGGAAAAGGTGCTGTATGATTTTTGTATAGGACACGTTTGCGGTTTCTTCATAATAGAACGTAGGGGAATGAACAAAAGAATCGGGAGATAAGCAGATCCATCCAACTTGAGGGAAAGATTCCTCATTTACCTGACAACCTACCCTTTCCTCCAAAATTCATTAAAGATCAAAAGCACCGCTTCGCCTCAACAAACACGCCGACGAGTAAGCACAATAAGTGACCAGGTCTGTTTGGGCCTTATGTCTACTAAAACAGCGGTTTTTAAAATACGTGATTATGGTTGTACATGAGATTTAGAAAGGTAAGTACAGGGCTTTGAACAGCAGTTAGACAGGATGACAGACAAGGGTGAAATAAATGCATTTTTAAATATAATTACTTCGACAGAATATGTAATAATATTTCTTAATTTATATAAAAGAAAAGCAAAATAAACAAATAGATTTAACATGTTCATGCCAGCATGCATCACCAGTGGAATCATGCTTCGCTGTCTCATCAGGTGGCGTGCATTACCTGTGAAATTTCTTTTATAGTTACTTTTGAGTTCAGTTCAGTAATATGATAAAGGTGTCACCACATACAGTGTCTGGGTTAAGGCCCCACATTAGGCACGGATAAAGACCCGGATGGTAATGTAAAGTCTATGGGAGTGTTCTTTTCAAATATCTCGCTCAAATTTTAATATGTTTACTTTTTTTTTGGCACAAGATAGTTGAGGACGATCCACAACCGGCCTAGTTTTTACTTTTTCGATTTTGCTTATATATATTTTTTTATATTACGACAGTTTCAATTTCAGAACCGTTTTAAACTGGTTTCGAAAAGTAAAGTAATTTTTTTAAAAAAAATCTGAAACCAAAACTGAAAAATAAAAAACTAAGCCGGTTGTGGATCGTCCTCAGCTATCTTGTGCAAAAAAATGTAAAAATATTAAAATTTAGGCGAAATATTTGAAAAGAACGCCCCCATAGACTTTACATTATCATCCGGGTCTTTCTCCATGCCTAGTGTTGCGCCTTAAGGCCCCACGCTAGGCTCAGGAAAACACCCGGATGATAATGTAAAGTCTACGGGAGCTTTCTTTTCAAATATCTCGCTCAAATTTTAATATTTTGACGTGATGTTTTTGCATAGGATAGCTGAGGATGATCCACAACCGGCCTAGTTTTTACTTTTTTGATTTTGCTTATATATTTTTTATATTACGAAAGTTTCAATTTCAGAACCGGTTTAAACTGGTTTTGAAAGTTAAATTTAAAAAAATCTAAAACCAAAATCTAAAAAGTAAAAACTAGGCCAATTGTGGATCATCCTCAGCTACCTTGTGCAAAAAAATTATGTAAAAATATTAAAATTTGGGCGAAATATTTGAAAAGAACGCCCCCATAGACTTATCATCCGAGTCTTTTTCTGTGCCTAGTGTTGCACCTTAAGCAAAAGTACAGGGCCTCCAGTTAGCGAAACAGAAATTCGAGTGCCAACTCACAGCAAAAAAATATGAATATCGGCGTCGTTGTGAACGTATTATAGCAGCTTCTAAAATAATGTAAAATTAAGGCCGGATTTATTAATGTGCTTTCGAAACAATTTTTTGAAAGATTAAAATTGCTAATTATTTAAAATTCAACACAGATGTGACATAAATATGCAAATAAGTAATTCGATTTCTTGTAAACTTTTATTTAAAAAAAATAATTTTAAATTAATCGAATTTTTTTTTAAATGTATTTAAATATACAATTACTAAATATAAATAAATTTTATGAATTCCATAATAAATACAATAATGTTATACATGAACTAGACTATTTATACGACAATAAAATAAATATGTAAAAAATATAGGTATGAAAAGTCAGCGAAAAGTATCATAGACTGAACATGTACTTTGAACCTACATACTTTTTAGTTCCATCTATTGAATTTGTATACAACTAATCAATGTAGTTTTGTGACATGCCATTAGATGCGATTTCATAAGTCTCTTCAATGTAGCCAGCTCATGTTAAATCGCTTATTAAAAAGTGAATTTTTTAAAGCTGTAACTTTTCATTACATCTCGTTACCAAGAGTCATTTGTTTTAAGTTAAAAGTTATCCATAAAGATTATGTTTTGTGCATTATGAACACGAGTTTGAAATATTGTTAAGCGTAACTATAGAAATAGTATATGTAGTATATAGTAGTATTTGCCCTCGTATCATTAATGAAAGAAATTCAAAATTCAACTCTATGTATGTACTAGAGGTTGTAACGGACTGATACATAGAAAAAGTTCGGTAGTGCCCAATATAAAAGTTAACAGTTCGGCCCGACCGGTATAAAAGTTATAATATCAGCCCAAACCTGGCCATTTGTCTACTGCACTGAAAAAACAGAAAAACGTAAAAGAAAATAATTTAAAAATAATAATAATAATAAAAGATAAGAAATTCTCAGAAAAACTTGAAACAAATATAAACATTGAAATATATACCTTTTTTAATTACTTTTCCAAATAACATTGAAACATTAAAATGTTCATGTAAATTAAATATCTTATAAAATAAAGAAAAGAAAAAAAGAGCATTTTTCCCCTTTTATTTCCATACCCTTTTCCTTATTATATTTTTAGCAAAATAATTAAAGAATAATTTTAGAAAGCATTAAAAAAATTACTTTAAATTTTAAAACCGTTTTAAACCGGTTCTGAAATTGAAACTATCATAATATAAAAAATATATAAGCAAAATCGAAAAAGTAAAAACTAGGACGGTTGTAGATCGTTCTCAGCTATTCTATGCAAAAAAAAAAAAAATCATGTAAAAATATTAAAATTAGAGCGAGATATTTGAAAAGAACGCTCCCATAGACTTTACATTATCATCCGGGTCTTTGCTGTCCCTAGTGCGGGGCCTTAAGAAGCAATGAACGACGTGAAAGTATTTCAAATTTTTATACACTGGACGTATGAAAACTTGAAAATCTTACTCAGGCAGAGCACAGAATCAAACTTGTGATTTTAAAATCCGAGTAATTGTTAAAGAGATCTCTGAAGAGATCAGTAAGTACCCAGAAAATAATTTTACTTATATTGTCCTATATATTGCATACATTATGTCTCATGATAAAATTACCGTAAAAGTCGGCGTATAAAGCACACTTTTAATGCTAAAAATAAGATCAAAATTTACGGGTGCGCATTATGCACCAAATATAAAAATGAATATTTAAATATAAAGAAAAGGTGAAGACAAAAAAGAGATTTCTACGTGTACCGTAAGTACTATTTATTTAAAAGAAATGATATTTCCTTATGAACTATGATATTTCCTTATGGTGCAGGAGATAAATTGCCAAAATCTGTTACCATACCCTATCCATGTCGCACCCTTTTTATTTAAGGGGACAGAGTACCTTGAAATTGATCAGACTATCGGTTTTCTTTCTTTTTTTAATACACATTAACCCTTTCCGGAACACTGTGCCCAGTCTGGGATACGTATTTTTTTTTCCAAACTTGCAAACGGCACCAATAATATTTTAATAAAATTTTTCTTTTACAATTAAAGCTGAAATTAAGGAGTTCACAATATCTAAAAAAGTCGTTTGCAAATTCCAGTGGCAGTCGATAATTACTCATTTTACTACAGAATTTGCCTGTGCCGGAAAATGTTAACTGAAAGAGTTCTTTAATTGTGAATATTTTGACGCTAATTTTTACCTACACGACCATTATATCGCGAAATATTGTAAATTTTGTTAATAGATCCAGCGTAGTTACCCGTACAAATGAAATTTTTAAAAAGGATTTTTTTCTTTTCATATTTTTATAACTTGCTTGTTTGAATACTAAGGCCTTTTTTGCTAATTTAGATTGAGGATTGAATTTTTTTCCCTGTTCTACATGGTACATTTAAAATTTTTGTGCATGGATTGAACATTCAAATTTATAATTATTTTTTAAAAATATTTAAATAGAGAGTTTGGTGAATTTCTTTCATGTTTTAATGTACACGAGAGAAAAAAAAATCACATTGAATGTAAAGTCTGATAAATAAAAAAAAATCCATTGCACAGTTTTATACAGTATATTCTAATGAATGTGAAAAAAAAATTGAATAACTATTTTTGGAAAGTGCCTTATATTTTATGCCTATTGCATGATTCTTTTATTTTATTTTCATTTATTTTATTTTCACGCTATAACATATGCAAAAATTGACAAAATCGTAACGAAATTTGAATACGCTCAGGCATTATATTCCGAATTCGTTCTAAAAATAGTTGCTTTTGTTTTAAATTACAGGTACACGTGGACCTTCACACAAGACCTTCTTTTTATTCGAATGGCAACAGCCAAAAAATGCAAAATGAATTTATCTAACAGAGTTTCAAAAAAACTATTTTGCAATACCACGCTTATTAAAGTACGCCTACTATCGTGGAATGTATTATAGATGCATAAAGATGTTAACTATGCAAAAATATTTTTTTTAATTCCTTCAACTATTTTCCCTTAAAAATTACTTGTTCATATATATATATAGTGTATTTATTTTTCACTGCAATCTTTACTAGTGCATTTTTATCAAATAACAAATAGAAAATACTTTGAAATAAAATGTTAAAAATTCTGTATTCTTTTGTAAATTCTGCAAAAAATGTAAAATATGAGAAAGAAAGTTTCAATATTTTTTAAGATTACATTTCCATATTTTTTGTCTTCAAAATCACAAAAAATGTATCAAATTACATAGATAAAAATGTGTCAGGTTACGTGGAAATACATTCCATACAATTTATCCAACTCTATATTTTGTTTATATTTCATTACTTTAAAAGTAGTATATAGGGTACGTCGGATTTTCGGGCGTCGAATAAAATTGGATATAGTTGCTTAAAAAGGTTTCAGAAATTCTTGTAGCTATTTATAGTAAGAGAAGAATTTCCAAATGTAGTTTTATGCAAGCAATCCAATTTTGTTTAAGATATATACTACCTCTGACAATAAAGTTCGGTGAATAATCCTGTAACATTAATGTAGATGAAATACTAATGAAAATTACCGTACCATCCTTCGAAATAGTCATCTCCCATCTGCTATACATGTCCTGGGAAATTCGCAAGAAGTCTTCTTTTGGGATGGAGTTCAAAAGCTTCGTCTCATTTTGTTGGATGTCAGCAATATGGTCAAATCTCTTTCAAAGAGATTGAGTCGGGAAAATAGGAATAAGTCTGGAGGATTGAGATCTGGCGAGTATGGTGGATGTTCAATTTGCACAACCCCTCATGAATTTCTTTCGTTGTCTTGCAAAACTTAAAACCAAACTTTAAACTGATCTTTTGTTCGTTCATTTTCCTGTTCTCAGTTAAGAACCAACACATTTAACAAGCACTTAGTAAAGCACGTCTTACACAGGACATAAACAACGCTCAACTGA
Source organism: Maratus speculifer (assembly GCA_964019185.1). Taxonomy (NCBI): domain Eukaryota; kingdom Metazoa; phylum Arthropoda; class Arachnida; order Araneae; family Salticidae; genus Maratus; species Maratus speculifer. The sequence continues at coordinate 50,758,737 of OZ025299.1, forward strand.
ACAACGGTGGGGGAAGATGGTCAACCATTGCCTCTATGCAGGTGCAACGTTTTGTTTTCCCAGTGTTGCCAGATCGGTCGTTCTGAATTCATTCACCGAACTTTATTGTCAAAGGTATTTTTTTAAATGCAACAATCTGTGTAGAATATTAAAAGTTGCGATGCGTATATATTTTTCAAGAGTCCACATTGAATACGAAAACACAACGAAGATGTTATGGGATGTATATAATCGAATTTTATTTGAAGTTATTCATTTTTTATGAGGCAATAATCAGTGTTAAATATTAAAGCCCCCTGGGAGTATATTTTTTTAAAAGTTCCCGTAAAATAATACTAAATTCAATATATGAAAATAAAATGCAGAACTCATATTAAAATGTTTGAAGGAAAAAGTATATAAATCGTTAGATTTTTATTTCAGAAAACTTTATATGTAAATTAGACATTCGCTGTCAAATAAATTCTTTCTTGAAAGAGAAAAATGTATTTATTTTGCAAGTGAATAGCATTTTTTTTAATACAATGTTTATTGCATGAGATATTTAAAAGTAATATTTAGCATAGATGATAATGTTTCTCGAGTTTTCTATATAAATAATAAATATTGAAATAAATGCTTCGATTTTCTTGATGAAATATAAATTAATTTTAAAGTAAGTATATTGTATTTTTTTTTTTTTGACAAAAAGACTATTCTAAATAAATCATTAGATTTTAATTTCAGAATATTTTTTTTCATAATTACTTTAGGACAAAGAATGCTTCTTTTAAAGACAAATTCTTCATTATTGTGCAAAGGAATTCATTGATTATTCGCTTACTCGAGTTTTTCCCTGTTTTTTCAAAGAATATTTTATACAGTAAGAAAGTGACAAATTGTGAATATCATAGACAGAAACATTCTCTATCATCTCCTGGCACATTCATTGTTAGTAATGGAAAATATTTCTGAGTCTATTTTTTAGACATATACATTTCGTTTATTTTTGGCAATGTGTCATATAAATAGTCCAATGAATATATAAAAAGTTTTTTTTTCTAAAAATTTCATAGAGTCACTCTGGTCCTATCAAAAACTTGTAATTTCAAAAGTATTAGATAATATTAAGAACATTTATAAAAATTTTAACTGGATTTGATATCTTGAGAATTGCGAATTTTTTCACCCAAAACCCCTATTTTTGACGCCCTTTGAGCCCATTTTTAATTTCATCAGAAATCTGTCATGCATAAACTTTTCGCCCATTTTTTAGAAGTAATAAAAACTTTAAACTGATTCAATATCTAATTTAATTAAGAAGTTATGAGGTTTTTTCTGTTTTTACAAAAATCCACTCTATTTCTACCCCCTTGGTCTGATGCCAAGCCTGCTTCTTATAAGGAGGCCGGTGAATGCAATTTATAATATTTTGTATTTTGCTACTATCAATGCTTGGGTTTTATGTAATTCTGTCACCGGAAAATCTATTAGTATACATCAATCTATTCAAGACTTAGGTGAAAGCGTACAATAACAGTTTGTTATTTCTCGCTCCCCCCCCCCCCCAAAAAAAAAAAAAACTTGTTATTTGGGCAAGAAGAAACACTAAAAACGATGAAAAACACTAACTAAGCATAAAAGAGTTTATGACAATTTAAAAAATGAAAATAAAATTAAAGATAATTGCTCAAAATATAACATGCAAAATCTTTAGCCATATTTTCAAGCAATGCACATAATAAATTGGATATGATTTATCAGTAAAACAAGTCAGTAACTTGTATTTTTTTAAAATTATTTTTAGACTTTATATCTTTATATTGAATGGGATTATCTATTTATTTATTAATAAATATTAAGTCCAATTTTATTTATTTTTAAAATATATGTTCAATATTTGTAGAACATATTTTCATCATACTTAATGAAATGCAATTGTGAATAATAACATTTTCTGAAATATTGGTAATTTTTGTTGATTTTATGCGTAGAATATCACGTAGATACTAAAAAATATTGATTATTATCAGAAAATATAATATTTTAATTAACCAAATTAAGTATTTGGGCATATTTATATATCCTTTTCCATCTCGGATGAAATTGACCAGCTCCGCGGCTCTAGTATTAAAAAAGCAATTTAAAACTACATTTTCCCACAATATTGAACATTTTGCAGCTAAGTTAGTTTTATACTTTTCTTATAAGTGTACTGTGTAATTGTACGTACTAGATTTCCTAAAATGTATCCAGTTTTAAAATATATATCTGTCACCAGTAAAATGTTTCTTTAAATGTTTCTTCTCATTTAAAAAATAATAAAAAGCTATATCACTACAATACCGTTCCATAATTTAATGAAACGCACTATAATAAACATCAGGATCGTCTAGAATGAATCAACTCCATAATGAAAATATTAGTTTGACTTTTAAGCATTTTGATTATTCTGTTATGTTGGATGAGAAAAGTAAATATAAAGATTACAATTCTGAAACGTTTAAAAAATAATAGATCCATTAAAATACATAATTTTATTTATTAAATCTTTGCAAAAAGTACAGGGTGTTTTATTTTTTAAACTGACGCTATTCAGAACCGCCGGTAGCTCGTTTTAATAACTGGAATGACAAAATTTTATAAATGGGCTAATAAAATCATGGGAAATAAAAGATTCCAACAAATAAATAAATAAAAATAGTTCCAATGAGAGCCGATAGTGGGAAATTTGGCGCTGTACACGGAAAGAAAATATCAGAAACAGACAAAATTAATAATTTGGATGAAGTATCATGTTTTATTCATTATATTCACTTTCCCGATGAGGAATTCGATCAAAGAATTGACCATTCATTCAAAGTGACCACCGTTTTCTTGCATCACACCTAGCATTCTTTGTAAACCATTTTCGAATGCCCAGCATAACATGTGATTGGAACTATTTTATTTTTTTTTTCTTGGAATCTTTTTTCCCCTTAGTTTCTTTAGTCCCTTTATAAAGTTTAAAGCAATTCCGGTTATTAAAATTAGCTACAGAGAGTTCTAAATAGCATCAGTTTTTAAAAAAAGCACGCTGTATTATTTAAAATTTTAAAATTCAGAAATTTTATTGCAAAAATCCCTTTTCCACAGCAATAATGATGGAAACATCATTAATTATTTCTAATTCAAATCCATTACGTCTTCTAAATATTTTTTAGGGGAAACATATGATACCAGTAAAAATGTCAGTGAAGTGTACGACTTTTTTCTACATAAAACATAATAAAGAGGAAATAAATCTCAGAATACAATATAAGTACACACATATTCAATTCGCAGTTCCTTCTCATTAACTAAACTCAATTTTTATGTTTTCAAAAATTGTGTTCTGTATAGAAATATCAAACAAATGCAGAAAGAAAGAGAGACTACGAAAATATTGAGTCAATGTATTTTTTATTGGGATAGCAGCGAACTTATAATTTGGTAGGATATATATATATATATACATATACAAACTTCTGTAACATTAGTGCTGAATCATACTTCTTCTTAATTAGATTTGAATTCCTATCATTCTATACAAATATACTAGTTACGAGCTATTGATGATGCAAGCAATTATATATATACATAAATAAATAAATATATATATATATATATTTGTGTGCATGTAGTTAATTATATGAATTGTTTTCAAATGTTTTGGCACAGGACTTTTTCAAATGAGGAGTATTAAAAGACTAATAATTTATAAATGTAATTGAATATACTAATGATTCCTTTGATTTTATATAAAAAAATGTTTTAAATAAAAATATTTAATGGCTTATTAATCAATGAAAAAGTTAGGAAATAGAGAGTTATGTCATTAACATAGAAGAAAAAATATAAAACTGTGTTCAAAGGATAGTATATTACTTATATATATATATACCGGGTGATTATAAAATAAGTATCCCTATTTGGAGCTGTTTGTAGCTTGAAGGAATAACCTGAATGAAGCCAAAATTTGTACACATACTATTTGAGAAGGGGGAAGAAAACTGGAACAAAAACAATAACTGCAATAATCGCCGACAGATGGCGCTTTTGTGTTTGAAATGCAATGTGCAATACAAGAACAAAGAATTAAAGCACAAAACCGGTTTGCATACTTAATTTATTGAAAATTTTCACAGTCAATGGGGTTAAGATTTTGCATGGTGGTGTCGATCAAGTTCAGGTTCCACATGACCATTGTGCTGCAAAACACAATCCAGGTGGTGGACGACGTGCTCAACTGCAGAATGCAACGCATCAGGAGTGATGTTTCGCACATGTTGTGATATACGATATTTTAAGTCATTGAGGTTTGCGACATCTCCACGGTACACAATAGCCCAGCTAAAAATGAACTGTAGTTTTTTTGAAGAAGTAAAGTATTTTTGAGGTTTTTTTAAAGTTAACTATAAATTCTCTACATTGAAATCTCAACTATAAAATCACTATAGTTATTTTAAAGTTAATTTGAGGCGATTTTGCAGTAATTTATTTTAAATATACTGTGAGCTGTTAACTTTAAAAACACTGTAGTTCTTATGAAGTCATTTTATAATTATAAATAAAAAAATATATGAGACTTTATAACCTCAGAAATACTGCAGTAAATTTGAAGTTTTTATCCAACCATTAATTTAGAAATACATTTTCTGATTTATTTCCAGTATAACTTATCGTCCGGTAAATTCATAGATTTTAATCGAAGAAAAATAAACTCAGTTATGTTTCAAAATCGAAGGAGAGATTTTTCATCGCATCCACCCACTTCCTTAGTGAAAAATTTATTAGTTCCTACTTTATTTCGTTACTCAAAAAATACAAATACAAAAAAAAATCATTTTTAAAAAATTTAGGCATGAGCGTATCTCACCTCCCACCCAACTGACATTTTTCAGTCCCTCTTTAAGTAACTTTCAAAATCTAAGAAATGCAATCACTACCCTCCCCCCCCCCCCAATTTTAGCGGGAAATTTTTGATTCCTTAATTTTGAAGATACTCGCAAGTAATAAATTTTTCTATGCTTTTCAAAACAGAAGAAAAATAAAATTGTGTAACTTAACTTGAAAAATCTAGGAGAGGGGGGGGGGCAGAGATGACTTCCCATAATCTCCCCCCCCCCTCATTTTTAACAAAAACTTCTTTCTTTCTTTTCTTTTTTTTTCCTTTTTTTTTTTTCTTTTAGCCACTCGCAAAGAATGAATTTTATTATGTTTTCAAAACTTAGGGAGGAATAATTACTCTCCCATGTCCCCCCTTCTCTCCTTATCGAAAATTTCTCGTTTCCTTTTTTTGAAATTTCCGTAAAAAAAAAAAAAAAAAAAAAAAAAAGTCGTTTGATGGACATCGGAACCCACTTTCCGCAGAAATGACTTCCAGTTTTTATGAAAATTACTTTTACTTCATAAAAACAAATAAAAAAAACAATAATTCTCATTAAATAGTTCATTTTAAATTTACATTTTAAAATTTTATTATTATTTACCTGATTTGAAGCTGATTTCTAACTTTCGTGGTTAGCGAAACGAGGTCGACCAATCAAAACCCTGCAGTTTTACCAAGAACTAAGAGATCATGAAGATACAGGCCTCTGATTGGCCAATCTCGTTTCACTAAACAACGAAAAAGCTCTCTGTTTTCCCACGATTATAGAAGACATAAAACTACTCAACTTACGATCTCTTGGTAGCTTATGTTTACATGATTAGCACATGTGACACTCGCGTCTCGCCTTTTTCCGTTCTGATTCGGCTTTCTTTAATTATTATTTTCATATACTTTCTCTTTAATTACTATTTGAATAGAATCACGTTTAGATACAATTGTAAATTTATGCCCTAAGCTTGATTTATCGGCGCATTAATAGTATTACTGGCGTTCGTATAGTATTTATTGTTCATAATCCGTTTGATGTGTAAACTTCTTTGATTTTTTTTTTTTTTTTTTTTAGAATGTGTATCTATATATGTAGCCGTAAGTAAAATTATGCACCGAGCTACATCTGTCTTTTTGTTTGTATTTCCTGATATTTTGTTTGTATTTCCATATTTTTAAATGATTGTTTATGCTAGCTGAAGTCAATCTACGAGGCTCATTTTTTACTTTTTCCACTTTGTTTGCAGGATTTTTTTTTTTTTTTTCTGTCTGAAAATAAGTATAACTACCTCATTTTTAAAAAAATCGATAAAGTATAAGAAGAAGCTATTGTAGAGATCAGTTACCCAATGGAAACAAAATCATTTAAATTTCTGGAATTGCAAATGAGATATTTAAAAAAAATTCTCCTAGATTAAGGTTAGCAAGTGGGTGTCTTTGCATAGGTGAAATAGCAAAGTGGATTTCACTATTTTGAAAATGGTAGGGGTGCCAATTTAAAGAAGGGTAGGCACTGCATATGGTAAAAAATATTCTAGAGGGAACACTATACATTAAATAATAAAACATATTTTTTATTTAAGAAGCATTATAGCTTGATATAAAATTGGATTACCATTTCACCAGTAAGTAATTTATTTTCTTTTTTCTCTATTGTTTAAATCAAAATAAATATGTGGTGTTTACAATATGCGAGTCAAAAAATATTTCCTTTATTTATAAGTAATTTGCTTAATATGAAACTAAAGTTTCTCTCTTTTTTTTAATTTTTTTTTTGAAAACCTATGTATACTAAGAGCTGTTTCAATGATTATATTTTTGATAAATATGTTAATACCTTAAAATAACTTTATGTAATTGACAAATTTCACAATACTTTAAGAATTGTGAAGACAGCTCTGTTTATTACTATTTACAAATTGAAGTGATAGAGTTAATTTCAAAACAAAAAAGGTTGTACATACACAGAGTTGTATAATATTGACGCACGCCCAGTGCAGAAAATTTTATGAAGTTTGCAAAATAATTTTAAGAAACAATTTTTATTTTTGTATTTTTTCTTTTTAGTACCAAAAAATATTCCCTCAATTTTATGAACAAATTATTTACTGTTAACGCAAATGTCATCAAAAAATTGTGAATTTTAATGAAGAATTTTGAAAACATGCATTTCGACAAATAACTTAATAAAAAACGTGTATCTCAACAAAGAATCGTTTAGAAAAACCAATATTTCGACAAAATACCATGCAAAGAACGGGAATTTCGTCCAAAGGCTGAGTAAAAAATGTGAATTTTGTTCAAAGACTGCGTTAAAAAAGAAAGTTTCATCCATGAATCGCATAAAAAATACGAATTATGTTTATGAATCGCATAAAACATGCCAATTACATGCATGAATCGCGTAAAGAACGCAAACTACATCCATGATTCGCTCAAAAAATGTGATTTGCATCCATGAATCGTGTAAAAAACGCAAATTATATCCACAAATCGCTCAAAAAATGAATTACGTCCATAAAACATGTAAAAAAAAGTGAGAATTAAGTTCATAAATTGTATGAAAAATGCAAATTACGTCTATGAATCGTGCAGTAAAACTTGAGTTATGTTCATATATCACTCAAAAAAATGAATTTCGTCGGCAGAAAGCTGAAACGCAAACTATGTCTTTAAATTGCTTAAAAATAGCGAATTGCATTCATAAATTGCAAAATAAAAGTATAATAAAAGCGAATTGCGTTCATGAATCGCTCAAAAAATGCAAATTATGTCCATGAATCACATAAAAATGCGCAACGTCCATAAATTGCTCAAAAAATACAAATTACGCCCAAGAATTGTGTAAAAAAGTTAATTACGTTCAAAATATGTAAATTACATCAATAAATCGATCAAAAATTGCGAATTTCATCGACAGGAAGCTCTAAAAATGCTTATGAATCCATGAATCGCATAATAGCAAATTACGTCCATAAATCGCTCTAAAAACACAAATTACATTCATAAATCACATAAAAAATGCAAATCACGACTATGAATTACACAAAAAATGTGAATTACACCCAACATGAAATTTGCAGAAAGTTTTTGACCCAATATTATGTGCACAGAAAGTTTTTGGTTTTACACAAGTCTGTAATCACATACTGTTGTAAAGAAAAAAAAAAAAGATGCTGATGGAGTGCATGTTGAGGAATGTAACTAAACTTTCTCTAACTTAGTGGTGCACAACCTTTTCAAGAGAATTACCAATTACAAATATGTCAGGGGGGACGAGGACCACATCAATAACACAGAGAGAATTCAATTTCGAATCTGTGCCTGTAATCGGATAAAAATATGGCTTCAGAGGAGTGTGTGCGAGATGAGGAGGACGATTTTTAAAGAAGCTTGTCTGCAAAATTTGTGATTTTCATAACGCTGGTCTACGAAATTGAAGATTTTTACAAATCTGATCGACAAGATTTGTGATTTTTACAAAGCTAATCGACAAAATTCAATATTTTTCAGAGCTTGATCAACAAAATTTGTGAATTTTCCAGGCCTTGATCAATAATATTTGATTTACAAAAAGGTGATTGAGAAAATTCATGTTTTTTCCATGCCTAAACAACGAAATTTGTAATTTATACTTAGCTGATTGGCAAAATTCACTATTTTTCGGCTTCTCATAATAAAAATCGCAATTTTTGTGAAGCCAATTGAGAAAATTCACAATTTTTGTGAAGCTGATTAAGAAAATCCTCTATCTTTCAGTGTCTGATCAACAAAACTCACAATTTTACGAACTCGATTGATAAAGGGTAAAATTAGCACTAGCCACCGGCCACAGGGCCAGTAAACGAGAAAAAGTGGCTAGTGAAAAATTAACTATCAGCGGCCACCTCCCGGCCACTTTTTCATATACTGAGAATAAAATTTTCTTGCATTTCATCAAGGATTCTTTTTTTTGTTCCAATATATTTATATTTACATATTTATTTGGGCTATTCAGTTTTAGATTAATACTTATAAAATTTTTACTGTTTATTATTTTTAAATAAAAAAGTGGCCACTAGATTAAAGAAAGTGGCCACTTAAAAAACTAGTCCTACCGGCCAGTGGCTGCTAATGAAATTACCCAATTTTGCCCTATATCGATTGAGAAAATTTGCGATTTTTTATAAAGCTGGTCGAAAAAGTTCATAATTTTTAAGATGCCAATTGAAAAACTTCATGATTTTTATGAAGCCAATGAACAAAATCTACAATATTTCTACGTGTGATAAACTAAATTGACAATTTTTGCAAAACTGATTGAGAAAATTCATTATTTTTACAAAACTAGTAAAGAAAATCCACAATCTTTCTGCATGTGAGAAGCAAAATTGACAATTTTTGGTAGACCGATTTTCCTGTTTGTTCTTTTTCCAAAGTTTTTTGGCAAAATTTGCACTTGATCTCTATTTTGCCATACCTGATGAATGAAGATTGCGATTTTTCTGAACCTCATCGAAAAAATTCATTTATTTTGTGCACTTGATCAATGAAATTCACAATTTCACCTTGCCTGATCAACGGAATTTAAGATTCTTGAATGAGTGACAAAATTTTATATTTTCCTGCAGTAAACTGACGAAATTTTATATTTTTTCCCGTGGCATATGTACAAAAATTGCAATTTTTTCCAGTTGAAAATTGATGAAACCCGTGGGCAGAGTTGTATAATATAGACGCATGCCATGCACAAAAAGTTTTATGAAGTTTGCAGAAAGTTTAAAGAAAAAAAACAGTTTTTATTTTTGTATTTCTTTTTTTAGTACCAAAAAATAAAAATATTCCCTCAATTTTATGAACAAATTGTTTACTGTTATCGTGAATGTCGTGAAAAAATTGTGAATTTTAATAAAGAATCACATAAAAACATGTATTTCGACAAATAATTGTGTAAAAAAACATCCCAACAAAGAATCGTTTAAAAAAAACCAATATTTCAACAAAATACTGCGCGGAAAACGTGAATTTCGTCCAAAGACTGCATTAAAAACGTTAATTCCATCAATGAATCACGTAAAAAATACGAATTTCGTGCATGAATCGTGTAAAAAATGCAAACTACACCCATGACTCGCTCAAAAAGCACAAATTGCATCCATGAATCGTGCAAAAACCGCAAATTTTGTCCACAAAACGTGAATTAGGTCCATGAATTGTGTAAAAAAGCGAGAACTACGCAATTGTATGAAAAACGAAAATTGCGTCTATGAATCGTGTAGTAAAACGCGAATTATGTTCATAATTCGCTCAAAAAATGCAAATTTCATCAGCAGTAAGCTGAAACGCTAATTATGTCTATAAATCGCATAAAAATAGCGAATTGCGTTCATAAATCGCATAATTAATGCGAATAGCATTCATGAACTGCATGAAAAATGCGAATTACGCTCATGAATCGCTCAAAAACGGAAGTTACGTCCATGAATCGTGCAAAAATGCTAATTACATCCATAAATCGCTCAAAAACACAAATAACATTCATAAATTGCAAAAAAAAGCGAATTACGTTCAAGAATCGTGTTAAAAAAAGCGTTTTGTGTTCATAAATTGCATAAAAATGCTAATTACGTTAATAAATCGATCAAAAAACGGGAATTTCGTCGACAGAAAGCTCAAAAAATGCAAATTAAGTCCATGAATCGCATAAAATTAGCAAATTATATCCATAAATCTGTAAAATGGGAATTACATTCATTAATCGCATAAAAAACACGAATTATGTCCATAAATCGCTCTAAAACTGCAAATTACATTCATAAATCACATTAAAAACGTGAATCACGACCATGAATTGCGCAAAAAATGCGAATTACACCCAACATTAAATTAATTTGCCGAAAGTTTTAAGAAAAAAGTTTTTTTTTTTTTTTTTTACTACCAAAAAATAAAAATATTCCCTCAATTTTATGAACAAATTATTTACTGTTAACGCGAATGCAATAAAAAAATTGTGAATTTTAATAAAGAATCGCATAAAAACATGCATTTCGACAAATAATTGTGTAAAAAAAAAACATCCCAACGAAGAATCGTTTAAAAAAAACCCAACATTTCGACAAAATACCACACGAAAAACGTGAATTTCGTCCAAAGACTGCATTTAAAACATTAATTCCATCCATGAATCGTGTAAAAAAATAAGAATTTCGTGCATGAATCGCATAAAAAATGCAAACTACATCCATGACTCGCTCAAAAGGCACGAATTGCGTCCATGAATCACGCAAAAAACGCAAATTTTGTCCACAAATCGCTCAAAACGTGAATTATGTCCATGAATTGTGTAAAAAAAAGCGAGAACTACGCAATTGTATGAAAAATGGGAATTGCGTGTACGAATCGTGTAGTAAAACGCAAATTATGTTCATAAATCACTCAAAAAACGCGAATTACGTTCATAAATCGCTCAAAAAACGCATATTTCGTCGGCAGAAAGCTGAAACGCAAATTATGTCTATAAATCACATAAAAATAGCGAATTGCGTTCATAAATCGCATAATAAATGCGAATTTCGCTCATGAATCGTTCAGAAAACGCAAGTTACGTCCATGAATCGTGCAAAAACGCTAATTACGTCCATAAATCGCTCAAAAACACAAATAACGTTCATAAATTGTAAAAAAAAAACCGAATTATGTTCAAGAATCATATTAAAAAGCGTATTGTGTTCATTAGGGCTGGGCGATATCAGAATTTTAATATCGTGACATATCGCTGACCAAATATCGATAATTTTCGATATATCGATATATTTCAATTCATATGTCACTCCATTATAGGGTTATAAAGGTAACTGTCCTCTGTATAAAATACTACAAACACATAATAGTGTATATATATGTATGTGTGTGTGTGTATGTTAATTATCAAGAAAAAACAAAAATATCAATATCTTAACATATTCCAAGGAACATAAATTTTTATTTTTATGTATTGATTCAAAATATGAAAATCCTTTACCAGCAAATCTGATCTAAAATATGTGTTATTGAAAACTCTTAGAAAGTTAAACATTATAAATCATTAAAATGAAACAAGAAAATGTATATAAGACAATAAATAGACATTAGATATATTGAAAGAAAATACTTTAATTACCTATAAACTTAGAATTTTTTTTATTACAATACAAAAAAAAAAAAAAAAAAAAAAAAAAAAAAAAAAAATTGCATTTCTGCAATTTTGGGCAGTAAGGAACACCTTCTTTTCGTTGTTATCATAAATCTATTATTAGTCAGAATACAAATGAAAGCATTAGAATAATCAAATAATTTTAAGAAAACACGAAATTTCTTTAATAGAGTACAAAGTCCCAAGTCAGGACGTTTTGCTAACTACCGTTTCTTTTCCTTCTTTTAATAATAATGCTGAATTAATCTCTATAATGATCTTTTATTTTTTCGATTTTGTTTACAGATTTTTTTTTCTAGGATGCTTTTACTTTCGAAACCAGTTTCAAAAATGAAAAAAAAAAAAAAAAAACTTGAAAACAAATATTAAAAAAAGGCTTTTGTTGAAAAAGATCAACCTCAGACGTGCAATGCAAAAACAAAAAATAAATAAATAAACAAAAATATGGAAATGCAAACGAGGTATAAAAAAAATAAGATTGACATTGAGCGGATGTTTTTGCATTTGTGAACTCTTGAAATAAAAAGGAGCCATGATATTCAAAATCAAAACTATCCTCATTCTTTTATGAGAGATAAACTGTGTGTGTTTTTTTTTTTTTAACTTATAAAAAGGGTTTTGTGAAAGTATCAACTAGTTTCAGTTGTTTAAGTGCGCGAAAAACACATTCAACGGGACATACAAACGAAAAGGGGGGGGGGGAGGAAGAAAAACAAAACCTTTTATTCTTTACCATTAAAAGGGGAAAAAATTCATAACTCGTAAGTTAATTTACCGATTTTTTTCAAATTTTCAGCAATTTGCAATAATAGTAAATTAGGCTGTGTGACAAATTTTTATTAAAATATAATAAGTTATTACAAAATTTGAGCATCTTTTAAAAGTGTCCAGTACAAAAGAACCTCAAAGAAAACGTAGGAAACTATCCATCGTTTGTTTTTGTTTATCGAACTCAGCGAAATCGAAACTTGAATGTTTATACAATAATCATACTGTCATCTGCTGTGGATGGGTAATATGTTTTGCCAAGCAGAAAGACACCATCCATAGAGTTTTAGCGATCTTTCAAAATGAAAAGTATTTTCCTACCTAATTTGAGAAAGATTTTCCTTTTTTTGGGGGGGGGGGGGCGGGGAGGGTTTTTTTTAAAAACCCATACGCAAAATGGGTAAAAATACTAGTATCCAATAAACTCTAAAACTAAGGTGAATCACAATGAAAAAAGAAAAAACTTCCGCTTTAAGTAAAATTTCTGCTTAAAATAAATGACATAATAGAATTACCATACATGTAAATTATTAATGTTATTAATAAAAGATGTAAAATAATATGTGATTTAATATAATTATTTATTAATGCTATTAATGAATAAAAAACAAACATACAAGAAATATCGATTAATTGTGCTCACATTCTTGAAAATATGGCAATCAATTCTGCATTCCGGCAGCAATAACTGTGCACAAGCTCACAGGAAAACAACAGTCAGCCATCGATATGGAGTCAACAAGTGATTGTAGAGGAAATGCTCGATCCTCGGACGAGTGTTTCAACTTCGATTCTCGAACGAACTCCGATAAATAAAGCAGTACATCAGAATAGTAGACTGTTCGGCAGTGGCGTAGCTAGGATGGGTGACACCCGGGGCGGATGTAAATGGTGTCACCCCCCCCCCAATCCATTATTTTTCTTCAATCACAATTTTACGTTATTATAACAAATGAGTATATCATTCCTTAATTACCTTTCGTCTTTCTAAATTAAAAAAAAAAAAAAAAAAAAAAAAAAAAGGAGCGATTTATTATTTATTCCATAGCCTGCATAAGTCGATGCAGTGTCTATATGTCGAAGAAAAGTCTTTCTTTTAAAATTTGCTTTTCGCTACCCATTCGTTGGATAGGTTGTTTTTTGTTCCTTGTTTCACATGCTATTTAGACACCCCATTTTCTATAAAATTTCACATTCTCAAAGAAAAGAAAATTAACTCTGATGCGTCGTGTGCTAGAAATTTAATTTTTTTTTTCAGAATTTTATACCCAAATTTTATAATAATATGTGTATACATTTGCAACCCGGGGCGGACCGCCCCCTTCGCCCCCCGCTGGCTACGCCACTGCTTTTTGGCCATATTCCGGTAAGTGCGCGACACCAGTACAAAAAGTAGACGGTTCGCCCATATTCCGGTATGTGCGCAACACCAGCGCAAAAAGTAGACTGTTCGCCCATATTCCGGTGTGTGCGCGACACCGGCTCAAAACCGGAAGTATCACGCAAGTGCCGATTACAGCGCGAACATTTGCAAAAAAAAAACTTTTGCGCCGACAGAGGTAGATTCGAAATTCCGTAACTCCGTAATTCCGAAAGTAGGATGAAATACCGTTTGAAACGATATATCGGAAGGATTGAAATCTCAATATCTTTACCGCGGTCTTAAAGAAATATCGATATATAACGATATTACGGTATATCGCCCAGCCCTAGTGTTCATAAATCGCGTAATAACGCTAATTATGTCAATAAATCGATCAAAAAACACGAATTTCGTTGACAGAAAACTCAAAAAACGCAAATTAAGTCCATGAATCGTATAAAAATAGCAAATTACGTCCATAAATCCTTAAAATGAAAATTACATTCATTATCGCATAAAAAACACAAATTACATCCATAAATCGCTCTAAAACTGCAAATTACATTCATAAATCACATTAAAAAATGCAAATCACGACCATGAATTGCACAAAAAATGCGAATTACACCCAACATTAATTTGCAGAAAGTTTTTGACCCAATATTACGTGCACAGAAAGTTTTTGGTTTTATACAAGTCTGCCCGTGGGCCACAGGTTGTGTATACCTACTTTAAATTTTAAATGAGAGTGTTTGTTAAACTAAAATTAAAATGACAGAAAGTTAGGTATCGAATTTGACAAATAAGTTTAATTTTGTGGTCAGAATTGCTATAATTTAGCTGTATTTAACAGGGTTGCCGAGTTGGATTTGCTAGCAATCCGACTCCTACAGCATTTTTTTTGTTAGACCGTTTGAAGTGAATTTAAACCTATTTGATGTAATTTTAAATCCATAAAAGGAATTATAATTATTTTTAACTATATAGGCTATCCAAGTTAAAGATTCCCAATATACTGACCAGGGTTGGGTTTCTGACGTCAGAAACTGGTTTTTGACATGACAAGCATCAAAAACTGGTTTAAACTGTCAAAAACTGATTTAAACTGTCAAAAACTGGCTTAAACCGTCAAAAACATGTAATGTGTTTTAAAATATTTTAAGAGCAAGAAGGAAACATTAAATAAAATAATGATTTAAGTATTTTTTTATTTAACATTAATTATTGTAATTTAATAATTACAAAAAAATTAAATTAATTGCAATAAAACATTTCTGTTTTTTAGAATGTTCAAACAGAAGAAAATGATTTTGTACAGTTATTAATATGGTTCAATTTTACCCCTCAGCAATTTAGCACATTTATTTACACCCAAATGATTTCTAAGTTTAGCTTGTACGAAAACAAAGTTAGAAAATACTCTCTCAATTTATACTGAGCTAGCAGGGCTTGATAGCACAGAAGCATTGCTAGTTGAGCTAATTTGGAAGCAGGCAAAATTTTCGGATTTATGACAGTTTTTTTTTTTTTTTTTTTTTTTTTTTTTTCTTTTTCAGAAATGATAATATATGATACAGTAATAGTGAATTTTTAATATTACATCTAATGTTTAATATGTGTGACAGATATTTAATGTTAAATTTTACAGATCTGTGCAGGGCTGCTGGCTTTTAGCTGGGCCGGTTTAAACTGGCTGGCTTTTTCTGGTTTAAACCGCTTGAAAAAGGCCGGCTTTTTTAAGAAAAAGCTAGCTTTTACTAAAACATTTTTTTTTTCTTTTACAAAAACTATTCTTAAAATGAAATGTATTATTAATTAGTAACTGTTTAATTACTGTTGTCATAAAAATGAACTATCTAATAAATTGCCAATCAAAATATAGTAAATTGATTGTAAAAATGTTCTTGTGATCAACAGATGAGAAGAATATTTATTAGAAAATTTGTGCAATATATATATTTTTTTAATAATTTAAATGATTTTTACCAAATATAATACCAATCACTTAACTTACATTTTAAATATCAGTACTACACTGATCTTGTTCCAAACAAAACCATTTGTTGAAATTTTATTTTAAATTCCCTCTCTTTATTTTAAATTTTACACTGTATGAATTCACAAGGACTTGAAAAACCTTTTCGATTAGGACAAATTTCCATCTTACTCAGTCTGCCTTACAGAGAATTTACTGTACTTAGAAAGATAAATAAATATAAAAGCTATGACAAAATTATTTATATTTTCTTATTTTTAAAGTGGAATGCTGCCTTGTAAACTTCTTACATAAACAAGTGACCATTTTTATTCATAATACTAACACATTCACATATGTCAGGAGCCATTGTTCAAGTAAAGTACTATTTTATAAACAGTATCATTTGTATATTATTTATTTGAATACAATTTTTAACCATAATAACATGAAAATAACTTAACTAAGCATAGGAATGCCACTGAATCTATAGTATAAATGTCTGTTAATAATATTGGCTATTTATGAGGTTTTTGTGATATATTATTTACTGGCTATAAAAGTGGACATCTAAAATATGATTTTAAATGAATTTCATGAGATTTTAGTTTTAATTTATATAAAATAGTATATAATTGTAAGATAAATTAACAAAAGTAGTTATTAAAAATTAATAGTGATATATGAACTGGAAAAAAGCCAGCTGGCCTGGTCTTTTCTAGAAAAAGCCGGCTTTTTTGCAGCCCTGGATCAGTGTAGTATTTGAGGTTTCTGACAAGGTTTTTCACATGACAGTTTAAACCGGATAAAACCACACATTGTCAAAAACTTGCCAACCCTGATACTGACCAGCTTATGCAGTAGATAAAAATCGTTTCTAATTGGAAACTGTAATAGATCCCAAATTATTTCCAAACTAGTAAATTTTCAATTATATATAATATAGATATTTTTTTTTTTACTTTTCATCAAAATTTCCTCTTTTCTATAAAACAGATCCGAAATAGTAAAATTCATGTTTTGTTTTCTTCTTTAGTTTTCGATTGTTGGAGATGTGAAATTGAAAAAAAATACTGTTTAACAAAACTTTTTTGAAAGTGCATTCTGCATTAAAGAATCTCAGAATGTGGTCAAAGGATCACGAAAAAATGTGATTTTTGTCGAAATATAGGAAAAAACACAAATTTCATGAAAGGATCACAAAAAAGCTTTATATGTGGAAAAAATTAAATTTACATGAAAAGATTGCAGAAAAAAACTGATTTAAGTCAAAAAATTTCTTAAAAACACAATTTTTGTCAAAGGATGAGATTTACTTCAAAAGATCACAAAAAGACGAGAATTTCAGCAACACATTATTGAAAAAAAGCAAATTTCGCAGAAAGATCTAGAAGAATACTCAAATTAATTCTAGCACGAAAATAGCTACAATTTTTTCGCTACTTTTTGGTGTTTTTCCTGATCTTTCTATGAAATTCGCATTTTTTCAATGATGTGTTGCTGAAAATTCTCGTCTTTTTGTGATCTTTTGGAGTAAATCTCATCCAACATAAATTGTGTTTTTAAGAAATTTTTTTGTCCTGGCAATATTTCAGGTTGTTCTTACATTATCATATGGTTGTCAAGTTAACCAAAATATTTTTTGGTTTAGAAAACAATTCCAAGAAAACCGTTGACATGAAAAAGAAAGGAACCAATTAAGATTGATTTTGTAAACCGTAAAAGTATTTAGCTTTTAATAGAAACAAAAAAGTTTTCTTCCAGAAAGCCTTGCTAGAAATGAACTGCAGAAAAAATTGCAAAAAAAAAAAAAAAACTGCAGTTGGAAGACTACAGTGAATTGGCCATTTCCACTGCGGAATTTTTGAGATTGATGCAACTACAAAAAAACTGCAGTATTTTTTAGGTCGATACAACCACTAAATTACTGTAGTAATTTTGAAGTCAATACAACCACGAAATTACTGCAGTTTACAAACTAGAGTAATTTTGTAGTTGTATCAACCGCAAAAATTCTATAGTGGAAATGGCCAATTCACCGCAGTCTTCCAACTGTAGTTTTTTTGTTAAATTTCTGCAGTTCATTTTTAGCTGGGAGACTAAGTGCCCCCAAAGCCAAATATCACATGGCGTCAGATCAGGGGATCGTAGCGCCATCTGTTGCCGATTATTGTAACTATTTTTTTATTGTCCCATTCTTCTTCCCCCTTCTTGAATAGTATGTGTACCGATTTTCGTTTCATTCGGATTATTCCTTCAAGCTACAGACAGCTCCAAATATCGATACTTATTTTCTAACCATCCTGTATATTATATATATACACACACACACTACATGGGGTGAATCCCGGGATTCCTCGCTAGAGGGCAGCGTCAATCAAATATGCATATTATGTTTTATTATAACGAACTTTCGAATGAGTTATGTCAAAGTTAAATTATAAGTCGGCCTTTTTTATTACGAGTCGTGGCCATGTAAATGATTTTAAGAGCTGTTTCACCAAACAATGCACCGGCTCACACATCAATGAAAACGATTGAAAAATTGAATGAATTAAATTATGATTTACTTTCTCATCACACTTATTCTTCAGATCTGACCCCCAGCGACTATTATTTGTTTTTTAACTTGAAAAGAAGGATCCAGGTGAAAAGATTTTCATCATATAAGGGTCTCATTGCGAATCTGATGCATATTTTGAAGGCCTTGACAAATCTTACTATGAGTATTTCCATGAGCACATGTCGTGTAAGTCGCATACTAAGATTCTGGAAACTAGTATTTTAGAAAGGAAAATTGTGACTTCTTTTTTCAGAGGTATTTCATTAATTGTATAAGGCCATGCCAACCTTTCAAAAATAACGGTGGTCAAAAAATTAGCTGTTACTAATAATGTGACTTACATGACAAGTGCTCATGGAAATACCCCTATATGAAAGGTATTGAAAAGTTAGAAGATCGCTGGAAGAAATGCATCGCTCTGGAACAAAACTACGTTGAAGAATAAAATCAATTTTTGACAAAGAAAACGTTTTTTCATTGTTAGTCCCTTGACTTTTCATCCAATGTAACCCATATCATATGCGTAAGAGGATCGTAAAGTTTTAATTAAAGAGGACTATTTTTATATTTTTCATATTCTATTCTCACCACTTTTTAAAAAAATATATATTTTGTAGAATATTTCTCTTGTAAATGTTTTCAAAGCGCATGTTAAAGATTAAAGATTTTTGTTTTGAAAAAGTGATATGAGATAGCATTACCCTCATAGCATGCATGGTCACAATGACGTCACTATGAGTCACTCTGGTCACATCACATCTTTGACCAAAATGCCACCATTCAGTGACATCACATTGTGACTGAGATGTGACTTTCTTAAAAATCTTTAGAAAATTACAAATATTCTTCAAAACATTATTTACTTTAAAAAACAAGTTTCACGTCACGTGACGTCACATGGAAATCGATGGTCACAAAGTCACAATGTGACTTCACAACGACGTCGCAGTGACGTGACCATGCCTTACGGGTAAAAAATTGCTGGCTGTAATTGAAGCTTTATGATACCCCCATGTATATCTACTCATTTATATACTATATAGTTTTTTTTATTTTTTTATTTTAACTGTATGGACATTTTTTGAATAAACGAGTTCTGAATAAACACAGGCCAAGTTTGTTTAGGGTAAATTTTGGTCTGAATGCAAGATTCTGACCCACATTCAAATTAAATGAAGCGGCATTGCTCGTAAAGTTCATTTTGATGAAAAATAGATAATGATCTATTAAAAATTTTGAGTCGTACATGAAATATATACATATATATACGCGGTACGAAGATTCTTTTAAAAACGTGAAGTAGTAATGTGTGCCTTAATACCATGGTAAAAATTCTTGACGAATTTTTACTTAAGCTAAAATCTATATTGATCGTTAGACAAGAAATATAAATTAAAAAAAGCAATAATTAATGTTGTTAAAAAATTACTTTCCTTTCTATTTCACATATGAATGTATAATAGGAGTTACGATGGTTGTATGAACACTTTATATATATGAGAATTTTTACATAAAACATCGAAATATTAATTTTTTAAATGAAGCTGCGTTTTGAATCTTGCATGACAAAAGAAAAAAGAAGAATGTTAAAAAAATCCGAAAAGTTATATTAAAAAAAATCAAAACGTCTCTTAGAATTTTGTTTCTGTTTTTATTTCTTTTAGTCTTTCGGGAGGGAAGAAAAAATCAGTTTATTTAGTGATTTCATTTCGGCTCTGAGTTGATTGTACCTAAACCCGATCCGCCATTTCTTAATGTTGGATTCAATTTGTTTTCACCATGTGCCGGGTCACTCCTACGAGGGGGAGTCCGAAAATAAGTTGGACAGAAGTGTGCATGAAAGTCAAACAATATAATAAGACATGAAAGTTAGGGCACAATTTTATTAGTCAACATTTGTACTAAACACGTTGAGACCTTACCGCTTGATAAGCTGTAAAAAGTCCTCCAGGAAAACATCAGGGTTTTGCATACGAACAAGCCGTTAAGGTTGTTCTTAAATCAAAAAGGCAACTTTGTGACATATGCTTTAATTTATTTTTAATCGGAAAAGCATGAAAATAACAGGTGTTAATATTCAGAAACTCTCTAATTGCACTCAATTTTCTGTTTTTTTTTTAAACAATATATCTTTCATTACAAGCCTTTAAAGTGGACGTTTTTGAGCACATTTCCCAATGAAAGCAGAAAAGCAGGAGAAAAACGGGTGAACATGTGATCGAAATAGCTTAGAACTGGATAGGTAATTTAATTGTCATAAAATGGAAAATTAGTTCGATTGGAATTCGCTTCCATAGTCAGACATTCCAATTTTATATTTTTCTGTTAAAAAATGAATTTGTAAATGTGTCAAAACGTTTTGCGCTTGTTCATCGGAGCAGTTGAGAACAACTTTAAACGCTTCCTCCGTATGCAAAAGGACTTTTTAAGGCTTATCAAGTGGCTTGACAAATGTTTCATTGTACTCGATAATTATGAGAAAAAATGAAGTTATGTCTTATTTTTCATGTCTTATTATACTGTTTCATACACACCTCTGTGAACCGACAATAGGGGAAACTTATTTTTGGATTCCCTCTCGTATTTTTTCGCTACCATTTGAGACCGGGTCGTGTGTACTTTCTTGTGTTTTTGAATCGGTTTTAACACTTAAGCATCGGCTTCGAGTTGAGTTGATTTTTTGCAGGTAAATCCAAATTATTTTTTCATATGAAAAAATATTCTAATAAAACCTCCGCAACGAGCGCGTCCGAATAGCAGACACCACTACGTAGCGAAAATAATTTTGATCCCAAAGCACCCATACACTTGTATTTTTTTATTTCTGTATAGTGAACAGATTCTATGGTCCCGAGGTGACCTTATTAAAAGATTTTAATAAATTTTAAACATCATTGACTATGCATACAAAAAATCCTCTTATTAACAGAAAACAAACGTCAAATTTTAGCGCTAGTGATAGACTTTCATTTACAGAAAATATTTTTACTTTTTCATTAAAATAGTTTATTTCTGTTAAAAAATAAATTATTTTCTGTAAAAATTACAAAATTCAGTTTTGTTTTACAGAAAAGTTTTACTTACTTATTATTTTTTTTAAAGATGAATTTTTTCTGCAAAAATTACAGATTTTCTTAAACAATATATGACCATTTTCCTAAATAAAAAGATAAAATTAATATTAGATATAATTTCAGATTGTTTTCATAATTTCTTTAAAGCATGGAATTATTTTCAGTCATTTGAAGTTGGTTTCAGGTCAGTAGGGTGGAAAAATGGAGCTTTCGGTTATTGACGAATATCTGACCCGAGTATAGGTGTGAATACGCCTTAAAAATTCGGAATAGGTTATGAATATTTTCCCCTACAGTTTAAGAGACGCGAGGCTTAACCCTTTCAGGCTCACTGTGCCCGGTCTGGGATACCTAATTTTAATTCCAAACTTGCAAACCGCACCAATATTATTTTAGCAAAATTTTGCTGTTATAATGAAGGCTTAAATTAAGGATTTCAAAATATCAAAAAATTCGTTTGTGAATTCCGGTGTCAGTCGAAAATTTCTCATTTTACTAACAGATTTTGCCCGTGCCGGAAAGGGTTAAAAGCAAATACTTTTACACGCATATATTTTTACCTACTCTTATTTTTAAATACATAAAGAAATATTACACATTTTCAAAAATTTAAATGGAAATACAGCTCATATTCAAAATATTAGAATAATTACCTTTTTTTTAGAAATTGAAAATATCGTTTGGTAATTTAATGTCTTTTAATGAAAATATGCAAACGATATTTTTATTAAGAACTTATTGTTGATTAAACTTACTTGTTATCTTAAATTTAATATCATTTTTGAAAAGATTAATTGAAAAAAAATTATTTTGAAAAGTCAAAATATTAGAATATTTATTCAAGTGGTTCAAAATATTAGAATATTTCACATTAATTCTCCTTTAATTATTACCAATTCTTAACTGGTGGCATCATTGATTAAATTCAGACTATTTTATTTAAAATCAGTATTCTTTTTTGCAGTTTGTTTCTTTTTCGTCTTAAAATGGGCCGTGTGAGTGATATTCCTGAATCTACTAAACTTCGTATGGTTGATTTGTATCGGCACGGTAAAAATCAATGTTTTATAGCGAATTATTTACATTGTTCGCAATCGAGCATTAGTAAAATACTAACACAATATTCAAAAATTGGAAAATTTCAAAATAATCGCCGAAATGGTGGCCGAAAACCAAAAACATCTGCTAGAGATGACAGGAAACTGAAGCGTATAGTTAAGAAAAACCGTTTTAAAAGTGTGCGATTCTTGCACCGAAAATGGAAAGAAGAAGGAGTTGAAGTTTCTACATCGACAACATTAAGACGTCTTCATAAATTTAAATTTGAATCTCGTGTACCGAAAACAAAACCTCTCATGACTGCAAGACAAAAGCGTATAAGATTGAATTGGTGTAAATCAAGACGTTTATGGAGCAATGAAGATTGGAAAAATATATTATTTAGTGATGAAAGTATGTTTTGTGTTTCATATGGTAATCAAGGTATTCGAGTTTGGAGAATGAAGCAAGAAGCATTTGATAAAGAATGCCTTAAACGTTCCGTAAAATTTGCTGCTAGTGTCATGGTTTGGGGTTGTATGAGTGCAGAAGGACCTGGAAAGTTATGCATCGTCTACGAAAAGGTTAACTCTCTGATATATCAAGAAATTTTAGAATATTACACGATTCCATCATCAGAAGATTTATTTGAAGATGATTTCATCTTTCAACAAGATTTAGCGTCCCCGCATACCTCGGTGTCAACTAAGAATTGGTTCCGCCAACGCAACATTAAGGTACTTCCTTGGCCACCAAATTCACCAGATCTTAATCCCATCGAAAACTTATGGTGTATAATGAAGAAAAAACTTCAAGAAAATCGTCCTTCAAGTAAAACTGAGTTAGTGTCACGTATAAAGTCTATTTGGGCTAATATTGATAGAAATGTTTGTAAACACCTTGTATATAGTATGCAAGATCGATTGTACGCTGTTATGAAAGCTAAAGGGGATGCTACAAAATATTAACTACCATTTACTTCATATTCATAAGGTAATATTGTTGCGTAAAATAAAATATTCTAATATTTTGAATCAATCTAAATTTTATTCTAATATTCTGGTGTGTTAAGCTGTATACCTAATTTATTGTGCTGTATTTTATATTTTATAAATGTTAAAATCTTATCTAAACATTCCAGATTTAATTTATAAGAAATTTAATTGCATTTACTTAGTATAAAAAATAAATAAATGACAAATAATTTTTTCTTATTACTTTTTCTCAATTATTCTAATATTTTGAATATGAGCTGTACTCTATGAATAATATTTAATTTTTTTATTATTATTTTTCACTTCAACAAATTTATTATTGTAGAACACTAAGAAATATCATTTTCAAGAAATTCATCTGATGATTCGATTATAAAAAATCAAGTATTCTCTTCTTCCATAATAAATGATGAAAGCATGATTTTTTAACGATGGCTATTAAATATTCAACAGTCTTTTGTCGGCATACAAATAATAAAAATCGTGTTCTTTGATCACATTTGTTCACAACGTAAAATTAGATACTTGTGCATAGGTGTTCATGCCGCTGATATCAACTTACCGATTTAGATGTTGTTTTGTAACTTTCCTTCGAAAACAATACCTTTTGTTTAAAAAGTCATAGAAAAATATTCTATTTGTATGGTTCTAATACAGTTCTGACGCAAAATGTGTAGTCACGTTTATATCCTGTTCTATTATTGCCACAACGAGAAAAATCGTATCCGTGTTGCATTATATTAGATTTATAAAATTTATTTCTTTGAAATGCAGTAATACTTAAAATGGAAATATTTGTTTTAGAATTATTTCCTCATTCCATTTTAAAAGGGTAATATTTAAATATAGCTTTATCTTTTTTGTTATTGTTTTATTTTATAACACTCAAAGCACCTTCTATCAAAAAACGTTACCGCTGTCTATTATACACGTGCGATTCCTCCGTTTGTAAAATTTTTATGTGTCAGAATATGAGAGTTATTAATTTTTTTTTATTAAAGATAATATTGTTAAGCATACTTAAAAACACAGATGTAGTTGGACCGATTTTGTACTAAGTTTAAAACCCAATAATATTATGTCTGCATTTTGCAAAAAAATAAACAACAGAAAGACAATTAGGAAAACATTCAGCTGTTTAACCCTTAGCCCTTTCATGGGTAGAAGATTTATATTAAATAAATGATAAAATAATTGACTGACACCAGAATATTCAAACGAATTTCTTATAAAATAAAAACACGCTATTTAGCACTTTCAATTACAAAAAACAGATTTTTATTAAAATTTTCTTGCGGCATTTTTCATTTTTGGAACTAGAAATTTAGATGGCTAGAGCTTCTAACCACTGCCCTTGAAAGGGTATCAGGGGCATATCAGTAAACTTCACACATTTTTTTTTATTGGATGACTCCCAATATATCAAAGTAATAAAAGAAAAGTAATATTTCGATATTAAATAACGGTTCTTCATATTTCAATTTTTTTATATTGAATTATCAATAGGTAACGCATGAATTCTGCATTTCTTTTGAAAGAAATAAAAGTACTTTTTCTAAACAGATTTTTCGTGGACTTTTTTTTTACTTTTTGCAATAATACCAGAATAACTTTTTTTATATATTTTTTTATTTTATTTTATTTTTTGCGTATTGAGTGCAACTTGTTTTTTTGGCTCAGTAGATTTCAAAAAACGACCTTTTTAAAATATGTCCAGTACATTTACCGAAACCTTAGCAACCCTTCATTGCAGAAAACTCTCTGTGTCTCTTCGAGTTGTTTGAAGAAATTGCCTACGGTTTGATAAAAATCTATGCTTTAGTTAAATTATGATACTTTTCCATTCTTTTAATTGGAGTTTTAATTAATAAATCAACTAATTATTAGAAACTTAACCCTTTCGGGACCGATTTTTTTTCAATTTTGAGAAAAAATTACTTTAATAACATTAAGACTAGCTATCCATATATATTAATTAGTGGTTAAAGAATATTTCTTTGCCTGAGAGATAACGGATGTCTGTGTTTTGCGTACTATTCAATTAATATTCATATGAAAATAGGCTAAGGAAGAATTTTTGGAGATGTTTAGAAAATATTATATTACAATAAGATTAGACTTATATTACAACTTTCTAATATTTTTTGCACTTTATTACACATAACTCTTTCAAAAAACGCACTTTATTTTACATTTAAAGCGTGCAACGTATATTTAAAATAAAAGAATCGCAAACGGTGCAAACAGAACTAAGCAAATAATTTTTGTTATTATTAAATGCCTAAACATAAATGAAGTCATTTAGTAAATGCATAGACATAATACCAACATTATTATTTTTAAATAGTAGCAAAAGTATTTCTTAAAACAAAATAAAACCCCATTTAAAGACGTGTACTATTAATAGTACACCAGACCCGAAAGGGTTAAAATTCCGAGTCTCAGGTGCATCAGGAGAGGACTTCGAATGTCTTCTTAAAACTTTTGAGCCGCGTAGGTGCCGTAGATTTCGCTAGCCATCGCAGACACACACGCAGGCAGAATGAAACTTTTATCAGTATAGATTATCCCGTTTATCTAATTCATTGAACTTAAGGGTGTATTTTGATTCAAACTGCTTATTTTTCGATTTATTTTTTAATTCATTTTTGCTCTCATATGCATCAAACTGGCAAATTGTCTTATTTAGAAAGTACACAAGGTGCCATGATTGTCATTTCATTGATAAATGCAGAAAATATTGCAAAAAAAAAAAGCACTCAAAAACAGCATTTTGAACGAATTTTTCTGAAGCGGGAGATTTGGAAACGAAAAAAAGGGTCATTCTGAGAAGGTAACTGTTTATAAATCAAATTCTAATGAATTGAGCGTAAAATGACATCACACGGCACCTTATGTGTCTCTTCAAAATTCACCTCGGCAAGTTTCACATTTCTACTTTTAAAAATGTGTCTGAAATATGTCTGTATCGGGAAGTTTCGAGCTGTTGAAGATGGAAAAGCGCTTTTTCGAATACACCCTTAAGGAGAAGAGAAAATAAATCAGATTTTTTTTTATAAAAATGTTTAGAAAGAAAGTATCAGTTTAAAATCTCCTTAAAATAAGAAACATTGCGTGATTTCTATAATGCATTTTGTGTTATGCTTTTAATATTTATAAATTCAGAAAAGGAAAGTGGTGGAATGAGAAATACTTTAGCATGAGTCTTCTATATTTCTGTGACAATTAAGTTAAACATCTTTAAGATAAACAAAGTAAGGAAGTGGTAATTTTTTCCAGACCTTATTCGTGTTAATCAGAAGAAAAATATATCGTGTGAAAGTGACAATAAAACAGTTTAGTAGAAATATATAATTTCTTATTCAACACCGTTTAAAATAAATAAATGGTAAGTAGGATTTCTACAAAATTTGCTGTAGCATTTCACCTGAAATATGAATTTAGAATTTTAAGAACTATTGTAATTTAACAAATTACAACGACTACTTGGAAAATGATATTTTCAAAGAAAATTTTTAAGACTTATAAATAAATTCTATATTTAAATTAATAATAATAAGAATGATAAACATCATTTTTATGATGATCAAAACGTGGTTCACGTAATAATAACAGAGTCCTCTATTACGTACGTCACGGATTAAAAATTAATACTCCTGTACCCATCATACACAAATTTTTAATGAAATTTTAGTTTTACAATTTCCGGTTCTGCAAATTTTGAAACTTCTAAACATCACAGTTTTTAAATTTTTACAACCACGTATAGAGTAAAAAAATGTACTTTTAAATGCAATTTGTTTGAAAGTTGTGTCTGAATTTGTTTTTAAATTATTAATTTTTTTTGCAGTTTATTACTTTTTTTTTGTCATCGTGGCAACAAAAGTATTTCATTTTTGGACATTAAAAACATGGACCTATTAGAAAACGAATAAAATAAAAAACAGAAGTATTCCATTTTTAAACATTAAACAAGGGCCAATCAGAAAACGAATAAAATAAGGTG
Source organism: Maratus speculifer (assembly GCA_964019185.1). NCBI lineage: Eukaryota > Metazoa > Arthropoda > Arachnida > Araneae > Salticidae > Maratus > Maratus speculifer. The sequence continues at coordinate 50,786,569 of OZ025299.1, forward strand.
CGGAATTCAACCAATAAAATGATTCAGATATACTTCAGATTTCCCAATTATCTATCGAGGACAATAACTATTTCCAAATAGTCAAAAAAATCTAATGGCGTGTTCTACTGAAATATTTTTATACCGAAATTAACTGAAACTATAATCTATTCCTTATCAATTAACCTTAGTTGATGTAGTAATTTCCTTTAAGAAAGACAAAATGCGGGTATATTTTTCCCTTTTTTTCCTCATTCACTTGAAATAAAAATGATGGAAAAATCGCAATGAAAATGTTTAAAGAGAAATAATTTCTTATAATTTTTCTTTTTCAAAATAAATAAATGGTAAACGAAATTTCCACAGCATTTGTTGCAGCACTTCTTCAGATTTATGAATTTAGAACTAAAAATTGAGTCTTTTCAATTGAAATTATTCTATTCTGAAATTAACTGAAACAACTCAATAAGACACTCTTTAACCTCTGTCATCAGTCTAACGTTCCCAGGTGTAAGTTGTGGATTTAGACGAGTGTGGTATCAAACAGATCTCATCACATACGTTAAAAAATGCATTGGAACTACCCGTCCGAATCCAACTATTTTCGAGATATCAGCACTTGAAACGTGAATGAATAAATAAATTGAAAGGCAGATATATGAATTGTTCGCAAGTTAAAAAATTCTTCGCATTGTTATTAATCCTCCTTCCAATAATTTTCCCGAGCTACAAGCAAAATCCTTTAACCTACACGTTGCCAGTTGTTTCCCTTCTTCTAGACAAGCACTTCGCATACTACGAAGTTTTCACGTACGGCTGCATTAGAATAGTTTTTCCATGTGTTTTTGTTATTTCCAGTACCTTATTCTATGTATATTTTTCGGCAAATGTGCAGCGTGACACAATGGATAAACTACATTATCTAGTACCAATAAGTGTTTGAAAAATTTCGATTTTTGACATTTTCTCAAATATTTAGAAATATACTTGTCGGATTCTTTTGAAACTTCAGGATTATGAAGATTATGTCTGACCTTATATTTATCAACATCCATTTGATAAGCAGGGCAATTAGGCGGCCGACAAAAAAAAATTAAAGAATAACAGAAATATTTGGGATCACCCTGTACATGAAAATGCACGAAACGATTTATAAAACGCTGCAGAATACAAATATGTGGATACTGCACAACATGTACACTGATTTTTGTAAGAATAGCATGTATATTCATGGAGAAAGAGTGAGTGTTTTTTTTAAATAAAAAAATTCTGGTATGTTTTTTGTTTATATCATGCAGGGTTTTTGACCAAATTTAACGCAAATTTCAGAAATATTGGCAAAATTTATTAGAAAAAATACAGCGTAATTGGAATATAAATATATTAAATATTTTATGAAATATGAGTAGTTTTATGAAATAATTTTTATCTGCACATGCGCGAACAATAAAAATGATTCTTTTACATCATTTAATAGTCAATTCTATAAAGTAACTTATAAAAAAATCCAATCAAATATCATGAAAATTGAAAATGATATCATTATTATAAGTAAGCTGTTTTTACATTGCTCTCTAAAAACGGCTGAATTATAAGGGATTCTCCACAAATTGACATTTTTTATTAACTGACTTTTAGGAAAAAATGGGTACTATTTAATGAATACAATATCTAATACAATATTGCTGCTAATAAGTATCTTGAAACCTGTGATAGAAAAGGAAAAGAACTTTTTTTCTTTTCTATCACAGATGTCAAGATACTTATTAACAGAAATATTGTATTAGATATCGTATACATTAAATACTAATTTTAATTATTAAATTGAATAAAAATACTAAGTCAATCACACACGACTCGCAACCGCAAAAAACAAATGAAGTCAACCGGATCCGAAAATGACACTCAACGTAAAGAATTAGCAGCAGTCTGATCAAAGACGAATTGAACTGCAAGCGGGGACAGGCAAAATTTCCATACTGGAGCGCAGTGGCGTAACTAGAATGGGTGACACCAGGGCGGATGTAAATAGTGTCACCCCCTCCCCCCCCCCCATCCGTCAATTTTTTTTTCAATCACAATTCTACGTTATTACAAAAAATAATCACACCATTTCTTATTTACCTTTTGTCCTCTTGCATAAAAAACAACAGGAGCGACTCTTCACCCAATCCTTAATCCATAAGTCAATACGGTGTCTATATGTAGAAGATAAGTTTTTCTTTTAAAGTTTACTTTGCTACCCATTCGTTGGATAGGTTGTTTTTTGTTCTTTGGTGCATATCTTATTTAAAAAAATTTCACATTCTAAAAAAAATTACTTTGTTGCACCGTGAGCTAAAATTTTCATTTTATTTCAGAATTCTTTTTTTTTAATCTCATAAGATTATATATATATATACTAGCGGACCCGACAGACGTTGTCCTGGCACCGACTCCAAAAAATCAAATAAATGTACATAAATATAATAATACGTATGATAAATACTACGCTCTTAATTTAATTTCTTATTAAAATTATATAAGGAAATTATTTTTCACTTTGCAGTAGTTTTTGAAGTCTATTCATTTTCTGATAGAAAAGTTTATTTTACTCATTTTAGTAAAAGTTAACGATTTTCGGAAGCCGGTTAATTAAAATTATAATACAGGAAAAATGATAGCAAATCATACACCCCCGGTGTCACCCCCTAGAGGGTGACACCCGGGGTGGACCGCCCCTTCCGCCCTCCGCTTGGAACGGATTTAGGAATAAGTAGAAGATAATTGTAAAGTATTCTTCTATAATATATAACGCACAACTTCTCGAATGTAAAATTTTAACACATTAATTCATTTTTATATCCTTATTTTAGAACTTTTTAATGATATAAAAAATACTATAATAACAAATGCTTTTGAAATATAATAAATGATTTGTGTCGAGGTATATTTGGACCTCTTTTAAAAAGCATACTTAACAATATGTAGAATGATCAATATAAAACAATCAGTTATAATCCGGATAAGGAATGCAGTATAAAGATACTGCGATATATTTTGATATGTTGCAGGCATATTTTTTTCATTATTTATGAGGTAAATTTTATGGCATGTGAATGTGATCTGTATAACGCAAAATTCTATGTGATGCACAACCTTACGTTTTTAGGTTTGCGTTATATAGTATAGATCTTCTACTGAATAAGGCGACGAACAAACGAGGAGTGAACCTATTTTCACTATTACAGCCGACCCTCGTTAATTCGAAATCGGATAATTCGAATCTTCGCTTAATTCGAACCAAACATGAAGTCCTAAAATTTTCAATGGTAGAATAACGTTAAAAATTTGCATTAATTCGAACTCATTTTCTCTTGACTTAGTTTAATTCGAACTAACTAGAATTCCGATTTTTCACTTATCTTTCTCACGGATTTCAGACCATTTGAAAAACTTTCTTTGATTTTTGTGAAAATTGTTTCGAATGAGTATACATATAATCCAATGCATTTGATATCCACTTAGTGCCCTGTCTGTCCATCAGTGACGCTTTTAATTTTTCTTCCATCGTGCTTGTTTCTAATCTTTTAATTAGTTTATGTATTTACAAATTCTAATTTAAGTCATATTCTAATGATAATAGACGAAATAAATTAAAAAAACATTATAACATTAATTCCTTTGTAATAGTACCATATTAAGCATGTTTTCATTTCATATTTTCCATAATTCGAACATTTCTTGTGGTCTCGACGAGTTCGAATTAACGAGAGCCGACTGTATCTCCAAATAGCATTTTTTTTTTTTTTTTTTTATTTAAATGACAAAAATTGTTAACAATTGTAAGTAAGTCAAAGATTAGTATTCGAAAATCATGATAAATATCATGCCTTTGGAATACGGTTTTTCAACTACTGACGTCCAATAAAATTTTAACTGCAATTCTGAAAAATGGTAAAGATCTATTGATTTTCAAAAATGTGAAAGAGAACATATGAAAGTTTTACATATGGAGTTTACAACTTAACATTCAACATGCTACGTTAATTCGGTCGGAGTTCAAATAATATTCCACCCGAAAAGTTTAAAAACAATTGAAAAATCATTTTAGAAAAAGTTTGTTTTCCCATGTTAAGTAGTTTAAGCGTTTTGTTTGCATTCATAGATGGCGCTACTTTACGCATTTTCAAAAGTTATAGCAAATTGCCGTCAATATAATAGATGATTTTTATAAATTCATTTTTTCGAAATCTATGCTTATCAAAATGAAAGAAAAAAGAAAAAAAAAAAAAAAGTCAAACATTTGTGAGATTTTTTGTTTGGAAAAGAAAATGTTTTAATCGTATTTATAATAAAGGTTCGAATAAACTAATTTTAAAAGATAAAAATTCGTGTAATTTAAACCTTTGAATCCAGACCATTTGGGGCTGTACATATATATGTGGCTTCTGGTTAATAACCAGGTAAGGCATATTTTTGGAAAAATTGAGATAATTTGGGAAAATGTAGCTTTCAAAGAGTACCTTCATCTGCCATAGTACTGAAAAATGAAAATCGATAGCTTCCCGTCAGAGGGCGACTATAAATTTTCATTTAAAAATTGAACAAGGGCGGCGCCATAATTTGCCCGACGGGGGGCACTTTATCCCCGACAGGGGGGGGGGGGCAAGTTCATAATATATATTAAAGGTCAACGCGTACTGGACTGAGGCCTAAAAAACTGCGTGGGCAAAAATTTCAGGGCCGAGCCCGACCCAGTTCGTGAAAAATAAATTAATGGTCCGATCGGAGAGAAAATTAAAAAAATCGACCTGATTATGCGGTCTAGCAAGTACAATATATATACACACATATATTAGGCCGGCCAAAAATAAATAAATAAAAGTTAAAATCTTGGCCCGACCCGACTCTATATTTCTACAAAACATGAAATTTTAATTCGATGTAGCTATTTGCATGTAAATGGTTTAGTTATTGTTAATCCTTATTTCATGTATTTGAGACTTTAAAATCAGAAAAAAAATGCCACACATAAAATCTTTAAGACAGAATTCCATAGGAATGAAAAAAAAAAAAAAAATGCGTTATAGTTTATTAAAAAAAGTTACTTTAACTTTCGGAATCGGCTTTGGAACTGAAAGTGCTTTTTATATTACTATATTCTACTCTTTAATATTTGCAACCAAAATCGAAAAAGTAAAAAATAGTCGTATTGAAGATTGAGCTCAGTTATCCCATTCAAAAAACGTTTAAAAATATTAAAATAAAACGAGAAATTCGAAAACAACCTGTCCATTGGTTTAACATTATGGAGCAGGTATTTTGAAGTGAGTGAAGAGGCCCCCTAAGACAGCAATGCGTCATAGGCAGGTTCTATTTCACAGATTTTTCTGTATTTAAATTTTATTCAGAAAATTTACTATTCTTTATAAATAATATATTTTAAATTTTAATTGTAGAATAATGGTGAGTTAAACTTATAAAAATATATACATTCTTCCTAAAAATATTTGGAACGGGTCAAATTTTACTGACTTTTACTCGGACCAGGTCGTTCCGAGAAAGTGATTTTCATACGGATCGAAACCGGGACTGAAAATTTCTTCCCGCGTGGTTCCAGCTCAATATCGAAAGAGTTAGTTAAGCCATTAAAAGAGTAAAAACCAGGCATGAATCGGCCCAAGTACCGTAAAAGAAAACAGGCCCGAACCTGGCCAATGCAAACATCTATCGCGGCTTATCCAGAAGAAGGAGCTCGGTGAAATTTTCTTTCCTTAAACTCGAATCGAGCTTAATTTTATCTGAAGACTGGGACTAAATTTTATTTTTTGAAAGTTCTGCCGGCCCTGAAATTTATTATTCTTAAAACAGGTATTATAGCACATTTTTCTATAACTTTTGGCTGAACCAGACTTTTTTTTTCCTTTTTTCTTTCATTTTTTTCCGTTTTCTAATAAAGAGTGAAATATGCTTGGAAAGATTTTTTTGACAGACGTCTGTGAATAACAGTATTTCCAGATCTAATGCAGTACAAAAAGAGGAAGAGGGAGAAAAAGCATGACACTGATCACGTCTCCAAGGGGTATAATAAGACTTCCCAGCTACACAAGATTTTTTAGGTCTGATTTGGGAATACTAATTTTCGATTGCAGTGCTTTTTGAAATAATGAATATGAAATTTAAAGTACAGTAGAGATTATCTGGACTCCGATTAAGCGTATTGTCCAATTAACCGGATCGATCAAGGACAATAATTTTTTTTTTTTTTTTTTGCTATTTTTTTCAAAATTTTTAAAGTCAAATTTCTTCAGGCAGGGTAAGGTAAATTTGACAAGAAGGCATGGAATTTAACTGTTTAATAACTAATTTCTAATCCTGCAATAATAAAATCACCAACAAATACAAAGACAGCAATGCATAAAACTATTTTTTTTTTCTAGAACCTTAGAAGTTTCCCTTCTAACGCACGAGAGTCTCACGTCGACAAAAGAATGGCCTCTATGAACCAGAAGACTATCAAGAATTTCTTTTCCCTATCACGAGGATTTTTAAAAATGTATATACTGTACAGTGTATGTATATAATTTCTATATACAACTTTGTTACCAATTTTGCAGAAAATAAAATTTTAATTAAAAAAAAATACTTCTAAACACGCCATTTTCAATATGCTAAAATGTGCATTACCACAATTGCCAGTCCGAAACCTGGAAAAATGTGAAGAGAAGTTGCCTAACAACATTGCCCTATGCGTTTATAAAGTTTCCCAATTATCCGGATTTTTCATTAACTGGATTATCCTCGATACCGACCGGTCCGGATAATCGGCGTTCTACTGTGTGTATTACTAAATGGAAAAATACAAATGAAAAACTTACATAATTAAGACAAATTAAATTATTATTATCAACAAAAGTACGAATTCTGCGTATAAAGCAGTTTTAAAATTAAAACACTCGGGTAAAAATATCAAATCACATACAAACACAAAGAAATAAGAAATCATTTGGACTTACTCGTATGAAAGTCTTGAAACTTTTTATATACAGCTGAAAAATATTAACGTTCGAGTTCGTACTTTCGTAAAAAGAAGGAACTCATAAAATATTTATAATTAGTAGAAATAATAATTTTAATGCAAAATTTGCAAAGTCGTAAACTCTATTTTTTCATTGTCAAAGTTTTTCTTTAAAAGTTCAATAGTTTCATTGTTTTTACGGTTTCTGATTAATTATAAACTTTTGTAAAGAAAAAAAAAGCAATAAACAGAAGAATTAAAAAAAAAACCTTATTTCCATATTTTAAAATAAAAATATTAAATCAGGAAAATAATTAACTCCTGTTATCTGTGGTCAATGGACAATTGTCGATAATAGAGTACTGCATCTAGGTAACTCTGAAATATCCTTCCAGTCTATCTCAACAGGTGTTTTTCTTGTAATTCCCATAGCAACAATAAAAAATATAAATATTATTTTTGCAACCAATCAGCAGGAATAAGTTTGCTGATGCTAAACAACGTACTCATCAACCTCTTTATCATTCCATTACTCGAAAAGTTTGTTTCATATTAAGTTGCAGAACAGAATTTGAAAACTAGTCAAAACAGACAGACATATATTTTCTTTTACTGAATCGCAGCTGTTCTCTGCGGCTTAAACATGGTAAATTCAAATCTAAATAAGAATAAATGTATAAAGAAACAGCATACTTGCTAAGAACGATATCCTGAACACGTTACTGTACTAAATATTAATTTATTTTATTTGAATTCAATGTATTTGCATGGTGTGAAATTAATTAGTTGAACTACAGTTTTTGAAATGCGTAACTTATGACTCTATAAATATCACGTTTTACTTTTTTCATAATTTTAATCAAAGCAGATTTTTTTTAGCTATAGCTGTAACAATAAAAACAATGGGAAAGACATCTTCAATTTCCATTTTGTTTTAGAATGTATATCAATGGAATGAAGAAAGCGTGATATTCCAAATTTTGATTCAAATCTGAAACAAAGAGCTTAAATACAATATTTCGAAAAGAAATATAAATGAAGTGAAAACTTGTGAAATAGTTGGGAATCTTAAAGTGCATTATTTTAATAACAGCGAAAAGCGACCTGCAATTAAAAATATATCACTGATCAGAACCGCGAGTTATGCAGGAGGTCTGGCTGTGGTCAGCGTGGGCCAAAATTTCTCGCCGAGTCCGTCTCGACAATGCTGAAATGTCCCTGTGATTTGAAGAGGTTTTCTGTTATTTTAAACAATTTCTTTCTTCTGACTAGAGATTTTTTGAAAATTTTGATCTTCGGTTTCTGATTTTTACGTATTTTTAGATAAAATGAATTCATAAATTACTTTTCTAAATACGAAAAAGTACTAAGCAGCACAGCTGCCAGAACATGCGTGTAATTTGGTGAACATGCTGCTTTAGGTGCAAGTATTTTAGGTAATTGGTGTTTTTTACTATATTTTTTAAGAGGGGGAATAGAAATGGAAACGTTAAAGTGCAATTTTTTGTTTTTATGGAATATAATCAAGGGAAAAAGAAGTTGAATCCACGGATTATTTTTCGAGCATAGAGTCCTCCACAGTTTGGGTTATACCCGACTTAAACTAGTTAATTCTATATCCATTTCAACCTGAACCAGTTTTTAAACATTAGATGTCCCGAACTTAACAAACTCCGACCTAAAACAAACAGTATTCTATCCGAACCCAATCCCAACTCGAAATAAAAAACAAACTTCCATCTTGTAAAGCAACAATGGAAAAGTAGCCTACAATAATACCACTAGTATAAATTATATTTTGTATGTAGAAAAATCAATATGTCTGTATACAATGGCGGATCTAAGGGGGGGAGATCACCCCCCCCCCCCCTTGAGCCCAATAACGGATCTGCAGAACGACATTAGATGTCCGCACGAAAAAGTTGTTGGTCCTAAACTCGAGACCGGCGCGACCCGACCCGGGTAGCCCCAACTTTATTTTATTACACTGGGACTGGGTCAGGTCTTCACACTTTCGGAACCGGGTCGGGTTGAGTCGCGCCAACTTTAATTTATTATACTGGGACTGGGTCAGGTCTCACACTTTTGAAACCGGGTCGGGTCTTATTTTTTTCTGCAGAGCTGGATCGAGCCACATTGTTTTTTCCAGGTCGTGTCTGGCGTAGAATTTCTTCCTACTAGAGGTATACACGGGCCAAAATTTTCAAGCCCAGGCCCCGTCCGGTTAATGACTAAACGCTCGATCTGGGATCGACACAGTTCGTATTCTGTGGCAGTTCTAAGGAGCGGGGGGAGGGGGCAAATTTCCCTCCCCTTGGGCTAATAGAGGGTTTTCAAAGTGATATTATGCATCCTCACGAGAAATAACATGGGGCAAAGCTCGAACCCGTCACGGCCTGGCACGGGTCGCGCCAGTGTGAGTCCACGAGACTTGGACTGGGTAAGGCTTTCTCTCCTTTTTAATCGGGTCGTGTCTTGATCTTGCTATTTTTGGTGATTCGGGTGGGGACAGGCTTTTTCTTACAGACCAATCTTGGTCTCGATTTCATTTTTCCTAGAAGTTTGCATTGGACAAAATTTCCAGGTCGTGGCTCGGCCCGGAATAAAAGCTAAATAATCGATCTAGATAATATGATAAACATTGGCTCGACCGCAACCCGTGCAGCTAAACGTTCAGTATGTCTCTGATCTGAATTTCTTCGAAGTATGACGTTCACGCATGGAACGAATTTCATTAAAGGATCGCTGAAAAACATAAATTTCGTCAAAGGATCGCGATCAAAACTGGGTCAACCATTTTCGCAAGCAAGGGCGTGCGAAGAGAAAACTGCGCCAGTGACAAAGTTTCAATTTGGCGCCTCCTCCCCGAACTTTTTCTTGTTTCAGGCCAAAAATGACGTTGGTAGTATAAAATTGGCGCCCCCTAAATTTCTGCGCCCGAGGCGACCGCCCCCTTCGCCCTCCCCCTTTCGCTCGGCTCTGCTCGCAAGAGTAAAAACCGAATCTGTAACTGATTCAAATCCGAAATGTATGAGAATCTACCTCAATGCGCTAAGCACTGCTAAAATTTAAAAGTCAACCCGACCAATAGCAAAATATAGTTGTTAAATGGATCCAGACCCGACCCGAAGCAAAAAATCAGAAATTAACTTGACCCACAGCAAACAGTAGAAGTTAACCAGCTAGAAATGCGCCCCACAACAAAAAGTAAAAATTAACCCGACCAGCAGCAAAAAATAGAAGCGAATCGGACATAAAATTTCGTGAAATGATCACGGAGAAAACACGAATTTCTCCAAAGGATCGTGAAGCAGATACTTATTTTGTCCAAAAATTGCGTAAAAGAACGAAAATTTTATCAAAGGACTCACCCCAATCAATTCGGGTCAATCTGAACCCTTATCGCAAAAGTAAAAACCAAATCCTAAACTGCTCCAAGTCAGAATTGCATGTCAAACTACCCCGAATGCGCTAAGCACAGCTAAAAAGTAAAAGTGAACTCGACCATCAACAAAATGTAGTAGTCGACCGGACCCAAAAGCAAAAAATCAGAAATTCACTTGAACCACAGCAAAGAGTAGAAGTCAACCGGACCCAAACACGACCCAAGTAGAAATTAACTCGACCAGGAGCAAAAAAATGGAAGCCAACCGGACCCAAACCTGACACACAGCAAAAATATGGAAACCAATTGGACCCAAACCCGACCCACAGCAAAAAAATAAACGAAATACGACCCGCCTTAAAAAAATGAGCACCGACCCGTGCATCAGACTGGAGTTTCCAAATTTCTAAAATCGCCCTTCCCTTGAGGACTCTCCAGATCCGCCCTTGTCTGTATATGCACTCATTGACACCCGGATAATATAATTTTTCATTTAAAAATATGTTTCGGGGATACTTTTGAGAAATCAGGTAGAATCGAACCTATATGCTAAAACAATTAAAATCAATCCGACTCGAAAAATAGAAGTCAATCCGAAAAAATATTAACTTTAGCCAGATCCGACTCAAACTGCCTGTCGAGTTGGGTTTAGTTTCCCGAGGTGAATGCAGAACTCTACCAGAAACTCGAGCCCAACATCATCACATTTTGACCTGAACGCCTGAACCCAAAATATTTCAACATCAATCAGACTCCAACCGTAACGGACGAAAAAATATTTCCATATTGTAATGCAGTTATGTAAAAAATTTGTATCTTCAGTATCAGTTTTACTTTTAAGTTAAAAATCAGTACAGATAAACTCATTAACATTCATATATATAGTTTTTCATTGTAAAATAAATTTTGTAAATTCTTATGAGAGTTGGATTCATCTCGAATCAAGAACCATAAGTGCCATCCAACTTGAACCTGAAACTATTAAAGTTAACCAAACTGGAATCCGACTCACAACGACAAAAGATTGGGCTCAACCCGATCCGGTCCAGACTGCGAGTCGGGTCAGATTCAGTTTGCCCGATCCGATGCAGTATTCTACTTGTCATCCAAGACAACCCCGACAAAATAATTTTCGTTCGCATTCTCTTAACCGAACCAAAAATTCTTCATGTCAAACCGACCGTAAATCCACAAGCAGCGGAAATTCATCCACAATTTAATGTAGCTAAAAAATAATAATACATGATTATAACTACAGTATAAGTCTTATCTTTTTTTGTTGAAATATAAGCATGTACAGAGTCATTCGTGTATCATCCTGTGTAGTAATCCATGTAGATTTTCAATTTAAGAAACTATGATTTAAAAAAAAAAAAAAAAAAAAAAAAAAAAAAATCGGGTTTATCTGAATTCAAATTTCAGTCAGAAACCGACTCATATCCAAAAGAATTAGTTTACTCAATCCAACTTTGAAAAAAAAAAAAAAAAAAAAAAAAAAAGCTTTATATTTCGATTTAACCCGACTGGGCTGAAATTCAAACGTCAAAATATTTTCCTCGACGACATTGAATTTTGGCCCCGATGGGGGGGCCAGGTATGCCCGATGGGGGGGCATATGCCCCCCCCCCGGTCCCCCCTCTGGCGCCGCCCTTGAAATTGAAAAAAATTTAATTGGTTCTCAATTAATAAAAACCATTTTTATGTAATTATTTTGGCAAAAAAACCCAGGTTTTTATAACCTGATTGAATGTAATGGAAATTATTATGTTCTATTCTATTTTATAAAAGTAATGTTAAAAAGACATTTGAAAATTTAAACGTTAATTACTCAAAATATTAAAAATGTGCCTTACCTAGTTATTACCGGAAGCAACAGATATAACGTTATCAAAATTTTGGTAATTTTGGACCCCCTCCACCTCATTCGATATCATACGTTATTCTTCGACCCTCCCGGTAATGATAAACGATATAGTCAACAAAACAATAATATAATAATCACTTTATATCATATAACACTTAAAAGAAATTGTTATTATTTAAAAGTATTTTATAATAACTTCTTGTTAGATAACGCATTCACAAGTAATAATGTTAATGATGTCTTGTTGCACATGCCCCGCACGCGAGAGGGGGGGGGGGGCACGGTGGAGAAATTTTCATCAACAAAGCAAGTGGACAACATTCTTTCTCTTTTTCTATTATTTATTAATAAAGACAAGCTTCATTTCAAATATACTTCACGTAGAATTTCTAACACAGCCATTGTAAATGCATTCATATATGAAAAAGAAAACGAATGTCAAATATTGAAACTGAAAAACGATAACATACTATTTTGAACCAAAAACCATGTTAAAAATAAAAAAAATAAAATTTCGCATGGATCAAAAATGATATCAAAAGAAATTCCCCCTTCCCCCTAACGATATCATTTTCCAGACCCCCTAAAATGATAACGTTATATTCGCAAAGCCCCTTATTTTACTTAAAAAGATTTTTCTAAGCCTTCCGACATGATGGGTCCATTTTTGAATTGCAGATTGCGGAATCTTCCGGAAGAAGGCTTCGATTAACTTCCAAGTGCTTAAATGTGTAAGTAAATAAGGGAAAAGAAAGAATAATCATGTATGAACATTTGTTGCCTATTTTAAATATTATAAATTGATCCTACCTTAAAATATCTTTTTTTCTTTACATCAATTGGTACTCGATAGGCCACGTGAAATTTCTCTATTTTTTGTACCAGACAACATTCATTATAAATTTCTTATAGAAATTTACGATGAAAGTTAAAACATTGAAAACAGTTCTAGGAGAAATAAAGACATACACACACCTTCCACTATTATAAGGGTACACATGATCTGTACCATTTTCAGTCTATGCGTAAAAGGATACATTATTGGATCATAGCAATTTAAACTCTTTTTATAAAAATAGGCCCCACCAGTGTCGCTGCTGTCGGCCTAACCGTTCGGAGTTTTCGTGGTTTTCTTCAAAAGTTGCGTAAATACGGGTTAGGTTCCCTTAGAAAGGCCCCCACGAAGGGCACAACCCCTTGGGCCTATATCCTTAACGTAGGAAATCGGACGACAAAACCAAACCAAACCAAACCAAACTTTATAAAAATAAATGAGGGAAAGTAGCTCATAAACAAAGATCGTGCATCAGTTACGAATTATGTTTTCTAATTTAATTTGTATTATTAGCTCATATATTCTTCCATTTCAGTAATTTCTTTATTCAAAAATTTCCAAAGAAGAAATTTTACTTTATGTAATCAGTAATCGGTCAGTAGCGAGTATTACTTTTGTACAGAGGGTCGTACAATAAATATACTAATTGACTTTGTTAAAAGCTAAAACTTGGTATTGTGCTAAGCGCGCTTGGAAAAGAGATCGCAAAGTTCAAACACCACCACGGTCAATACTGAGTCTTTGAAGATACTTTTTACCTAAACTGAGTGTTTAGAGTGTCACTCAATGCATACTATTCGCGAATATCCAAATCATTTCATGATTAAATCTAACATAATTAGTCTATTGTGTGTTACTTTTATTCAAATACTAGGCATTGCATTATAGAAATATATCATTAAAAGTTGTTATTTGGACTTGAAAAGCCGATGGCACATACAGCACGTAGTCAGTGTTTTTTATTTATGTCCAAACCATCTATGTCTTCAGAAGTTATTATCTCCACTAGTTTTCTGTACTTCTTTTTAAAATCATTATCAATAATTATCTAAAACTTTCACTACGATAGGTAGTCGATCACCATACAATTCTTTGCTGAGAGCTCGCAAAGTGAAATTTGTGTCTAACAGAAATATGCGATTTTCTCAAAACCTATGTGACATAGGTAATTGCTATAATTTGCCAGCAGTGTTTAAATATACTTCTTATACCCCTAATTTCTAGATAATTTTAGTTTATATAGATTCGTAAAAAAAAGGAGGGAATGCGTACTTGCATTATATTTTCGAAAGTTATGTTTATAGTACCAAGAAATAAAACAAATGTATTTTTCAGTTCGGCATTACGAAGCTTTCACGTGATACTCCTACATTATATACAAAAAAAGTTTTCTATATTTAAATAACATCTATTCCCACTATATTTTCGTAAATATATTTGTTAATGATTAGTTATCTAAAAATATGTGGCTGAATAGCATTTATTACTTGTGACAAATTTAAACTTTTTAACGTTCCTTACTTTACGACTGATCTTATAATGGTAATGGTTTTGCTTTTACTGATGTTTAAGTACGGAGCCATACAAAACGTGTTTTAAAAAAGCCAAAATTAGTGTTCATAAAATTGGAAAGTAAAAAAAATGCTTTAAAATTCTTTGGGGTTCTTAAATCAAAAAGGGCAACTTTGTGACACATGTTTTAATTTATTTTTGTTCGGAAATGCATGAAAATAAGCAGGTGTTATTCAGAAACTGTCTAATTGCATTCAATTTTTTGTTTTTTTTAAAACACAATAGATTTTCCATAACAAGCCTTCAAAGATGACGTTTTAGAGCACATTTCCCGACGAAAGCAGAAAAACCGGTCGAAAAGCAGGAGAAAAACAGGCGACACCGTGATCGAAATAGTTTAGAACTGGATAGGTAATTTAATGATCATAAAATGGAAAATTCAGTTCGATTCGAAATCGCTTCAATAGTCAATCATTCCAATTTTATATCTTCTCCGATGAAAAATGAATTTGTAAATGTGTCAAAACGTTTTGCGCTTGTTGAGCGGAGCAGTTGAGAACACCCTTAAGGGATCAAAGAGGTAAAAAAATGGCGGCTGTGCGATAACATTTATTATGATTTCAAGAATTATTGCCTGGTGTATTTCCTGATTCCAGAAATTTTCCAAAGTAGTGATCACTGACTGTTAAAAAAAATGTGATGGAAATTAACAATTAATCTTTAATAATTTAATGATATTTATAATCAGTGGTGCCAACTTTTGAAAAATACTGGGATGGCTCAAAAATATTGGACGGTCTGAAATATTTTTCTAAAAGGATGTAACCAGTTTCTTTTTTCTTTCAAGGGATGACAGATGGTGAAAGATGAGGATTTTAAGTCAAGCTATTATGTTTTAATAACATTGCAATTTTATTAAATCATATTCTTATACTTTCACCTTGTAAAGTCACTTATGGGTATTTCCATGAGAAAATGTCGTGTAAGTCACGTACTACGATTTTGGATACCAGTATTTTAGAACGGAAAAATGTGACTTATTTTATCAGAGATGTATCATTAATTGATTAAAACCGTGCAAACCTTTCGATAATAACGGTGGCTAACAACTTAGCAGTTAATAATTAAGTGACTTACACGACAAGTGCTCATGGAAATACCCTTATATTTATTGTAATATCATAATAAAATAAACTTGACAATAAATTAAATTAGCAGAAAGTTAAACAAGGAGCAAAACATTTCAGTCATTTGGGATTTATGGGTATCAGTGGGAGAATTAAAATACATAGTTATTGGCACAAATAAATTTGATTACGAATAGAAAGCTGAGTAATCAAATGATAATGAAATAAATAACTTGAACAATGAAAACTGGGCATGCTTTGAGTCAAAATTATTGAGTGGACTCGGGCCTCACGGGCCCATATACATTGGAGCCACTGTTTGTAGTAAAGAAAGTCCTCAAAACTATGTACAGTTTAAAATGCATAATATCTGATTTATCATGGCCTTACTGGTATAATTAATTAAAAATTAATGATCGGACCTAGATTAACCTATGCAAATAGGGAAATTATTTAAGTATCAAAGTGACAGGAATACTAATACAATATCACGGGAAATTTCAGATAGATCAACCCATGCGATTTAACCCCTTGAAGGGCGGTGGTATAAAATATATACCACTTAATTTTAATTGAAAAATGCCACATTGGCACCAGAATTTTGAAATGAAAATTTTAATTTTATCAAGTACGCGAAGATAAGTATTTATCTATTTTGAAATAATATATATATATTTTTTAATTCTGGTGTCACTCGATCATTTCAGCATTTAATAAATAGAAGTACTTTGCCTCTCAAAGGGTTAAAATTAAATGGACGAAAGAAAAGCATGAAAGGAATTTGAACTGTTCAGGATGACAGTAGTCAAAGCTACAGAATACCAAACACTTCAGCGAGTTTCAATATCGAAGGAAGAGTTTCACTTTATCGTGAAACACAAAAAAGTTCTTTAACCCTTTACTGCACCGTGTGCCACATCTGACATATACAGGGTGTCCAGTAAATGACTGACCCATTTCGAATCTAAATTAAAAAAAAAAAAAAAAAAAAAAACGGTAAAAAAAAAAATGCGCGGTTTACTGTATTATTAGAATTTCAGTAAATTTTAAAACATGCAGTTTGTTAATATGATATAATAATATTTAAAATAATATCTCAGTCTCAGGATTGTGGAGGTTAGTTATAATAGACATTAATCAATAAATATTATTTCAAATTTGTTTCCAACCAACATACCCTATTTCTGAAGCTGAGTTGAGAGTCGATTCAACATATAGATTCAGATTCAGCCGAAAAACTCATACCTATGAAAACTAGATTCATATCTGTATTCAAACAGCCTGTAGCTATACTTTTGCGAAATTCGAACTATGTTAACAAAGTGCATGTTTAAAAATTTATATATTTTCAAATAACAATGCAGCAAACCACGCATTTCTATCTCAAACTTTTTTTTTTTTGTTATTTACATTAAAAATGGGTCAGTTATTTACTGGACACCCTGTACCTAAAAACACAATAATTCACATTATGCGCCATAAATTTGGTCATGCGATGTCTATCTCTGATCAAGAACAGACCAAGAAGTCAGATAATACACATTTTGCCAATGTAAGATGGCTGCATTTGACAAAAAATTGAAATTTAATCTTCAGAAGAAACAATCGATCAAGCTAGAAAGGCAAAATTTACTTTCATTGTTTTTATTGAATACGTAAAAAATATTAATATACAGAAATTAAGGGTGTTCTTAAATCAAAAAGGGCAACTTAGTGACACATACTTTAATTTATTTTCGTTCGGAAATGCTTGAAAATAGCAGATGTTGTTATTCAGAAACTGTCGAATTTCACTCAATTTTCTGTTATTTTTTTAAACACAATAGATCTCTCATAACAAGCCTTCAAAGTTGACGTTTTTGAGCACATTTCCCGACGAAAGCAGAAAAACTGGTCGAAAATCAGGAGAAAAATGGTTGATCACGTGATCGAAATAGCTTAGAACTGGATAGGTAATTTAATTATCATAAAATGAAAAACTAAGTTCGAGTCGAAATCGCTTCCATAGTCAGGCATTCCAATTTTATATCTTTCCATTAAAAAATGAATTTGTAAATGGGTCAAAACGTTTTGCGTTTGTTGAGCGGAGCAGTTGAGAACACCCTTAATACAAAAATGTTACAGACTGCTAAACAGACAAAATCGATTAATATCATTTAGTTGCAAAATATAACGATACAGTATTTAAAAACAATAAATGTGTCCATAGGGTAAACGCCATAAAATATAAAAATTTAGCTAAAAATTTGATTTTTTACCTTTTTTTTGTTATTGGACCAATAGATTTCAATTTTTTTTTTCATAAAAATAGGAAAAATCATGTAGTGTAGGGTTAAGACAATGAAATCGTAGCACTGGTGTTTTAATAACATTGCAATTTTAGTAAATCATATTCTCATACATTCACCTTGTAAAATCACTTATATTTATTGTAATATCAATCCATATATCAATCTATATACCTATATATCAATACCACAGCAAATCAAATCCCCATTTTAAAACATTGTAAATGGAAATATTGTATTTCAGCAGTGGTACATGTTATCACTGAAGATGATTTGGAGCAAAAAAAAAAACAATTTTGCAAACGGCGCGCGTGCGTCATTCTTTTTCGAACACCTTGTAATATATATTTTCAATATATTTTATGAATTTATCATTTTAATTTAATCAAATCTTCCACGTTTATTCTTCGTTCATAGTATGGCAGGATTTTCTTTTAGTATGATTGAAAGAAAAAGAACTAAAATAGCGAAGTTTATGTGCAATAACTCACTTAAAAAGAGGAATAACGAACAGAAGTTTCGTTCACTAAATTCGTGAACTTTGCATTAATCAAAAACTTTTACATGTAATCGACACAGAATGTACTAAAAAAAAGCGTAATGCAAAAATGAAATTTTACATGTTTTGCTGCATATGATTGACTCGATTTAAAGAAACATGAACGCATATACAGTGGTACATCGATTCATTTACACAGTTCTTTCCGAAGAATTGTTAGCAAAGAAAAATCTTGAATCAAATCAAATTTTACGAAAACAATTATCCCTTTCAGGTCTGGTGTACTACTAATAGTACATGTATTTTAAATGAGTATTATTTTGTTTTAAAAAATACTTTTGTTACTATTTGCATGTAAAAATGTTTGTATATGTCTAAGCATTTACTATATGATTTCATTTATGTTTAGGCATTTAGTAATAATAATAATTATTACTATTTGTTTCGCTCTCTTTGCACGCATGCGATTCTTTTATTTTAAACATATATTTCACTCTTTAAATTTAAAATAAAAGTTACTTTCCTGAAAGAATCCTGTGTAACAAAGCGTAAAAAATATTGAAAAGTTGCAACATAAGTTAAATCTGATTGTAATACAATGTTTACCAAACATCTCTAAAAATTCTCCCTTAGCGTATTGTCATATGAATATTACTTGAATAGTACGCGAAACAACAACATTCAAGCCAATGAAACATTCGTTAAACACTAATTAATCTATTTGGATAGCTAGTGTTAATGTTATTAACGTAAAAGTAATTTTTCCTAAAAACTGAAAAAAAAATCGGACCCGAGGGCATAAATTACCACATCGATTGGTTCCCACTTGAGAAGCTGCTCCGTTTCAAATACACTGTAAAGATATGAAGAGTAAAACCGAATATTTCACTTTGAGTTTTAGCAGCCATATCTTGCGGGCAATGGTTAAAAGAATTCTGAATGCAAGAAAGATACATTATGGTATCTTCATACTGGTATTTATTTAGCTTCTGTGTTTGAAAGTTTATTTCATCATTTTTATTTTATTGTTCGGCAATTAAAAAAAAATTCTGTTATTTGGAATTTTTTAGAGTTATTGAAATCTTTTTATATTATTGCGTGTAGTATCTTTAATGCGAATTTATTTTCCATAAAAAAAATAGCCATTATCTACAGTTATAATTTTACATTCTGATTTTTTTAAAGTATACAGAAGAGTTAAATAAAACAATTCAATTGACTCAACACCCTTCCTTCAAATGGTAATTTGAATTTCGGAAAAAGCCACACGAGGCCTTAACACGCAAATGCAATACTTGATTGATGATATTCATTGTGGTTTTTGGCCAAAACCTCTTGCACAACGGACACTTTTTGTGATGGTACAAATTCAACTCGAAATTTATTTTGAAATACAACATTTAAGAAATGTCTTTATTCAACTAAATTCTCTACTATAAAAAATCATGGAACGCTGAAAAGTAATGACCGAAAAGCAGCTGCTATCAAAAACCCAAGCCACAAAAGGCGGTCAAAATATGTTTTATAACTCAGTATAATAGTGCCCCTTTGCAGGGCCGGGGCTAGACATTTCGCCGCCTGAGGCGAGCCTCATTTTTCCGCCCCAAAGACAAAAAAAAAAAAAAAAAAAAAAAAAAAAATTAATTATTACTCAATTTTTTTTAAATAAGTAAATTAATATAATAACTATATTTTTTGCATAAATATAAAATGCATTATAAGATGTATTTATATTTAAGGAATCTAAAATAGTCAAAGTACGTAATTTATTTTATTTTTTAAACTTTTTAAAAGTAACAACAGCTAACTTGTAATTAAATTAAGATCACATTGTACTAGTATTAGAAAAAAGCCAGAAAGTCTCATATAAAGAGTAACAGCACACTTTTGCCTTGTTTTTCATTTCGAAAAATTACGCAAGGTATGAGTATTAGCAAAAATTTCTGTTACAACAGGTAAAGAATATTTTTAAAATAAATGTTACTGAGATACAATATGTCAAACATTTAAAATCAATCATGTTGCGTATAACATTTGGATATGAATTTCAAATAGAAAAATAATGATATAGTATAACAAGTTATTTATCTTTTTAAAATCGTATATACAACACAAAATCGCATATTGGTAATATTAATAAGAAAATATCAACTAAAAATAAGACAAAAGTTCAAGAAGCGAATAATTTCTCTTGATTTAGTTTTGGCGAAGTCACACATTATAATGTCAAAATCAATATTATAAAGTATAAAAATAAATAAATAAATAAACTTAGAGCAAACTTCGCAATATATTATTGACATTACATAGAAAAATTATGACATGCAGAGAAAATTACATTACCATTTCAAATTTAATTTGACACATTTAACATAAAGATTTAATTTTACACTAAAAATATTATTTTTTTAAAAACACAACTATCAACAATGAAATATTTAATTCAATAATAAATTCAGCTTAAATTTTGTATATAAAAATCATTTTCTATATTTTTATAATCAATATAGAAAACAATTACATTTTTAATTTGCTAAAATAATTTAATTTACTGACACAGCAAACCTGGTAGTTCGCTGCGTTTCCGGGTCTCATCATAACATTGCACAAAATGCGAAATCGCAATAAAAATAGCGAAATATTAAAAAAAAAGTTCCATGAATTCTTATTTAACTTTATAGCAAAAAAACAAAATGCACTATATTGGACTGGAAGATTAGAACTGGATTTCTTTAACTAATGCGGAAAAATAACAGCGAATCGCTAAAGAAAAAAAAAAGGTGGGTGGAGCACTAAGAATGGTATATTAAGAATCGTTAGTATTTCAAAAATTGTAATAGTAAAATTTATTTAAGATTAAAAAAGAATTTCTTTTGTAAAGTAAAAAAAAACATCACAGAGCGAAGGAAAAAAAAAAAAAGATCATTAAAAAATTTACAAAAATGCGAAGATTTTTAAGCGAATTTCGAATAAACTTAACTTAAAAGAAGACAAATTTCAGTACATTGCGTTAAAAGATTAAATCCCGTTTTTTTTTTTTTTTTTTTTTAAATAATGTCGAAAAATTGCTTCGAAACTAAAAAAGTAAAGGTCGCTAAAGATTAAAAAGTTGCAGAAAGACAAAATTTATTACAGCGGTTTAAACTATTCTAAAAGGAATTTTTTCACAAATAAATTCACAATTGAAGCTAATAACAAAATTCCTTTTACGAATGTCAAAAACTCATGTTGAAAATTACATTAAAAGGTCTTGAGAAATCCAAAAATCGCGAAGAAATAAATGTAATGTATTACGCTGAAAATTGTAATAAAGTTTGACAACATTTACAACAGTTTGCTTAACCTTACTAATATACATAACAGAAATTCATTTCTGAAGTAAAGAAGAAAAAAAAAATCACGAAAGCATAAAAGAAACTTAAAAACCGCATTGGAAATATCTAGGGTTTGGGATTAAATGTTTGGAGCCGATTATATTTTATTAACTTCAAAAAATTGTCGCGAAAGCAAAAGAATGATAAAAATTGCATTGAAAATCGCATTAAAATCGCAAAACATTGAAAATCACATATGATAAAGTGTACTTCGATTAGGCTAAAATTTTCAACCTGAATTATTTTTTACAAATGTATGTATATATATATATATAAAAAAAAAGCAGTATACAAAAACATGCTAAGAATAACGTTGAAAATAACTTTAAAAATCCATAAAAATTAAAAAGGAAATTCTCTGAACAAAACTTACAATATTAGTGAAAAGTTTGAAAACGAATCTACGAATACGAATGTTAAAAATCGCCGCGAAATGAAGAAAAAAGTTATCGCAGAGGGCAAAATTTACTCTAGTGTGCTAAAACATTTGTAATCCGAATTACCAAAGATTCAAAAAATGAGGAAGTCAAAAATTTGTTGAATTATGCTAAAATGTTTAAACCTGAATTATTTACGAATCTAAGAAAAAAAAAAAATTAATTGCCGCGAAGCAGTAGAAAATCCAAAAATCACTAGAAGAATTTAAAAACAGCTTGTGGACTTTAAATAAAATTTATTGAAAAAAGGACAATATTTACTATATTGGGCTAAAATATAAAAAATTGTTTTATTATATTAATATATGGAAAAATCGCCAGAAACCCAATAATCGTCAAATATCGCCGAGGACCAACTTTACTACAGAGGGATAAAATATTCTAATAGGAATTATTTCCTGGATATAAAAGAAATTGGCGCGAAACACAAAAATGAAAAAAAAATATATAAATAAGATAAAATAATTAAAAATTGTGGAAGATAAAATATAAGGTGTCCTGGAGTAATAAGGTCAAGTTCTAACGTGTAATTATGAAGGAATCTGGGAGATGGCACCTCCGGGTTCTGAGCAGAAAGACTATAAGTCATCTGAATTACAAACAACCGCTAAAAGATATTAAATTTGTAAACCTTATCACTGAAAAGAGTACATAACAGTCAACACCCGATCTAAAATTTGCGAAGTAAGTTTTTTGATATGAAGACTGTGCAATTTATTAGGAGATACTTTGTTTATTACATATATTTGTTGTAGATTTCCCGTACTTTCAAAATGTCGTGTAAAATTTTGGATGTGTTTGCGAGGTAGTTTGACGTTTAAAATATACCTAGCAATAAGTATACTGGATTAATAATGTTGTCCACTGACATTATTACTTTAGTTGATTCTTTTAAGTACTACGAAGAGGGTTTACTTTTTTATTGTGTGCACGAGAGAGCATTTTTGTCTTTGTGAAAAGCAAAAAGGATAAAGAGAAATTTATAAATCTTAAGTTCTGCTAATTTTCTCATGTCAGATGAATGAAATATCAAATGATTATTACTGCACCCTAATATCGCAATTAATGTTAAGTAAGAGATATTTGTCAATTTCTAGGACGGTAGAGTTTGCATCTTTCGAATTGTATAATTTACATGTGATTATTCTATCTATTTTATAGTTCGTTTGCATGTAATAACGTCAAATAGCATTGGTCAAGAAATCATGGCAATACATTTTATGAATACAAATCTGCTAAAATATTATTCCTTGTATACATAGTCAATAAGCTTATATATCAAATCACATATTTGTTTGGAAAAAAAAAGGGAGGTCAATTAAGCTGTATAAATTGGTAGAACTTTAACGTGGTGTTATTACCCGAGGGCACTTTAATATAACATTAGGCTAAATATTTGAAAAATAATCCCCTTTATAAACGTCAAAAGATCACGGATCGTAAAAATATATTAGACATCGCATTGAAAATCGTTATCAATTCAAAAATTGTGGAGCACAAAATTTCCTACATTTAGGCTAAAATTTAAAAAGAAAAAGAAAAAAGAAAAAAAGAAAAAGAAAGAAAAAAACTGTGTGCCAAAAACTCGCAGCAGAACGCAAAAGAAAAAAAAATAATAATAGCTAACAATCGTATTGAAAACGACATTTAAAATAACTAAATATTCAAAAATCGCGGAAAAGAAATTTTAAAATGGTTAGATAAATTTTTTACATAGAATTCCTTCCAAGAAAGTCAAAAAATCGACGTAAAACTGGGAAAAACGATAAAAATCATTTAAAAGTAGTTTATAAAAAATACAGAACAAAATTGAATACATTTTCCTAGAAGACAGTAACCGGAATTCTTTCTCAAATGTCAAAAAATTGCTCCGAAAAGAACGCGAAAAAATGCTATTCAATGCTATTATGCATATGCTAAATCATTATTTTTTTAAATAGCAGCTGATAAAATTCTCTATATTTGACTAAAAGTTTGAAACTGAACAAATCTTACAAAAGAAAAAAAATCTGCGAAATGACAGAAAAATTCTAAAAATCGCTCTATGTAATTAAACTTTAATGAAAAGAAATTTTTTATATTAATCTTAAATATTAGAATACATTTTCTTTTACAAATGTCGAAAAATCAAGAAAGGAAATAAAAAACCTTTCAAAAATCGCAGTGGACAAAATTTATTACAATGAAAGCTATAACATTCTAACGGAAATTTTCTTCCGAATATTAAAGAAAAAAAAATCGGCACGAAAAGCGAAATTATGCAATAAACCACTTTGAAAACTGCAGGAGACAAGATTTAATATGTTAGTCTGAAACAGAATCCCTTTGTGAATGTCAAAATATCACTGCAAAACGCAAAAAAGGTAAAAGCTGCAAAAATTTCTAAAATCGTGATGTATACATTAGACTATAACTTAGAAACATTTTTTACGATTATAAAAAACTGCAGCAGAATGAAAAAAATGTATTGAAAATACTGAAAATCTCACTAAAAATCGGTAAAAATAAAAAAAAATAAAAAACGTCGAGAACAACTTTTACTATACCAGTTTAAAAGTTTAAAACCTATTCTATAATGGATTATATCTTCAGTATATATTACAGGTAAAATAGTTTTTTTTTTCTTTTAAGCAGTTGATGGCCAATTACCAAAATTTGGAAAGAACTTTATTTTGGCACTAGAAATTAAAATACGAAAAATATCCCCCCCCCCCCCCCAAAAAAAAAAGAAAAGTTTATTATATTTTAAGAAGCAAAAGGAGAGATTTTTTTAATGCTGGGAGGAGAGGAATCAACATTTTTTAATTAGGTCAAATGGTATATCGTTTCGTATGAATTTTATTTCTTCTAAATCGAATGACACCATCTACAAGACGATATGATAATTTTTTTTCAAAGTTACGGCACGTTCGACGAATAAAATGGCAAAAATTATATTTTATTCAGATCAAATAGGTTTTTATAGTGACAACTGATGGCCATTCACAAAAATTAAGGAAAGAACATCGTTTTGTCACTAGACATGAAAATCCGATGAGTCCCACAAAAATAAAGCTTTAACTTGGTATTTTTTGTTGGGGGGGGGGGGGGGTTACATCGAGGGATAAGATACTTGAACATTTTAAAATTAGGGGAAATGGGTATCATTTGTTATGTATTTTCAAATTCTTGATCAAATAAGATCATTCGCAAGTCTATACGATCATTCTTTATAAAAGTTATGGCAGTTTTATAAATGCACAATGCTGAAAGTTAAGTTTTATTATTGAGCACAGCTTTTCTTATTTTACATCCAAAACTTGTTCTTTAAATCATATTAAATAATATCAATTTTTTAAATGTCCTCAAAACAGCAATAATCGAAATCAGCATTGTCAAATTTCTTCAAGGTTAGTAAAGTTGTCAAAATATCCGTGTATTCATAATTTTTTATTGATAAAACCATTCATGACTTTGCATTCATAAAACCTGTCTAACTGTAATGTAAAACCGTATCGACTTGCGGAAGTGTCATTTGATTTCGAATTAAAAAATACATAGCAAACAATTCTACACTTTAGCTGAAAAAAAAAAAAAAAAAAAAAAAAATTGAATTTTCCACCACTGTAAAAATGCGGCCTCTCCCCTTCTCCCCAAAACATGGTAAAACAGATTTTTTTGGTGTGTGTGTGTGTGTGGGGGGGGGGGGGGTCATCGGATTTTCATTTTTATTATCAAAACAAAACTTTTTTCAAATTTTTGTGAATAGCCATCAGTTTTTATTTACTCATATTTTGGTCTGTTTTATCTATACAAATATGCCAGACAAATGCCGCCCTTTTATGGTTCGCCCTGAGGCGGTCGCCTCACTTGCCTCACCTCTGACGCCGGCCCTGCCCCTTTGCACGGAAAAAATTGGGATATCTTTAATGGCTATGTTTTAAAGAACATATTCTGGATACACAGAATATACGATTTCCTCTGCAGCCTACATTCTCTTGAGTTAAAATTATGTGGGAATAAAAATGAGATTTTAAAATAATAATTGCAGATCCTAATAAACAAATTTCAAAGAAATAGCAGCCAAACATACATGAAACAGGGATGTTTATGATTTTTATAACGCTAATAAAGAAGTGGAATTTCTCAAATTGTAATGCAGATTGTTTACATTTTGCCTTTAAATTTTAAATCATTACATCTAGAATTGAAATACTATTAGTTTAGTTCCTTAAGTAAACGTGTAGAATAAAATATACTGATTAATTATATTTATTGTTTTTTATTGTTTTTTTTTTTTTTTTGGTACTGCTCTGTTGTCCCGTCGACCGATTTCGCCAAATTATACAAATCGCCAAACTAATAGCCAAATTATACATATTGATTATACATTTTTATTTTAAATAATAAAAAGACAAACTAGTAGAATATTAATAAAAATACAAATAAAAAGTCGAAATAAAAATTGCTTAATGACATTTTAAACACGTGTATCGTATTTAATGTCATTGAATTGACATTCACGATCATCTATTATTGGCATTTAATCGTATAATTTGGCGATAGTATTTTGGTCGATGGGATAACAGGTACCGTTTTTTTTTAAATCACCAATAACTTAACTCACTGTTTTCTTTTCTTTCAACATGCATGAAATGCGTTACCAGTGTGATCATTATATCGGATATTCGTATGCTTTGCGCCCATTACACAGAAGTGCCCTCATAGCATGCATGGTCACTGTGAGTCACTTTGGTCACATCACATCTGTGACCAAAATGCCACCACTCAGTGACGTCACATTGTGACTAAGATGTGACCTTTCTTAAAAATTTTTAGAAAATTACAAATATTCTTCAAAACATGTTATTTACTTTAAAAAACATGTTTCTGGCAATTTAAATATCGTCGCTTTTGTCACAGTTTCGTCACAATGTTAATGTCAAAGTAGTCACAAATGACACATTTTTCACAAATTTGTCACACCGGGACGTCACAAAAAAGCTCTAAAACAGCCATAACGACTTCACATTTTAGTCACTGTGACTTCACATCGACGTCACGTGACGTCACATCAACAATCGATGGTCACAAAGTTACCATGTGACTTCGCAACGACGTCGCAGTGACATCACCATGCCTTCCGGGTGGGTAAGTGTGATCGCAGATTTCACAGAGGGTTTCATTTATTATTTCTTTCGAAACAAATTTCCCTTCAATTGATAAATCCAAATTTTTAATTTATAATTATTAAACCCTTATATAAAAGATAGTACCAATAAATTTTATTTTAAGATAATTATAGAAGAAAGTTATTAATTTTAATCTTATTAAATTATTTAAATATAATCCAAAAAACTCCAATTTTTTTTTAAACCTGAAATTAAAAAAAAACAGCAGAAATATAAACTTTAAAAAACGAAAACAATTTTTTAAACGAAATTTAAAATGCCAAATCATCAATACAACGCAATAGTTTTTAGAATAAAAAAGAAAATTCCGAAAAACATCATGTTTGTCAGTGATTAAAAAATATAAACACATAAATACCTACTGACGAAAAATATGAAATTTCTTTTAATTAAATCCATCTTAGCATGAAACTGTCAAATTCCGGCACCGGGGTTCGAACAAAGAACCTTCAGTTTACTAGCGAGTTTTGGTTTGGTTTTTGTTTATGCCGGCCAATTATCTACGCTTGGGATATAGGCCCTATGGGGTAGGATACCCTCCGTGGGGATCTTTCGAAGGGAACCTAACCCGTATTTACGCAAGGATCGAAGAAAACCAAGGAAAACTCCAAACGGTTAGGTGGACGGTCGCGACTGGGTTCGAACCCAGCACCTACCGTCTACCAGTTTCGAGGTCAGAACCTCGCGGCCACTGGTGGGGCGTTTACAAGTGAGATGCTTCATTTCAAAGCTATGATGTCTACATGAAAAACGTTGAAATGAAGGCTCTCTTATATAATTTAAATCGCAAAAATTAATGGATGACATTGATAAAATCGATTTAATTAAAACAATGTGCTTTTTCAAAATTTTATGATTTGTCGTGTGACAAGATGTATTCAGATATAAGTTCAGAAAGCTTGAAGTCTCTGACTTAGGCAGTTTTTGTGTACACTGTCAGAAAAATTCGTCAATATACACTAAGTTATCCTCATTTTTTCACAAATAATTTCCATACTCCCAGAAAACGTATTTGATCTGTGAATTCATTCCGAACGTCGAAAAAATGAGGGAGAGATTCCGTCTATTTCTAGCACGCATGCGTATTGGGTCTGTTAGTAATAAATTCTAATTTGTTTTTAAACTGAAAAACAAAATATTCTATAGATTATAATGTCTAATTTAGTTTTAAAAAGACAAAAATGTTTTCGAATTTAAAAACAAATAACAATTACTTTCTTTATTTATTCAAAAATTCTCACAATTTGTTATTCAAAGTTGGATAAGTTGAATAAAGTTGAATATACTAAGTTATTTATATAATAAATACTCGCATTTAAAATATACTTTAAGTGAACACATTTAAAAGATATTTTAATTAAAAAATAAAATGAAAAAAAAATAATATTAAAAAAAAATCTTATCGAATAAAAAAATAATACCCATACTTTTAATTTAGCAATCTACGTAATATATTTAAAATTTACATTTTTATAGAACATTAATACTAAACGTAAAAAAAAATCCCAGCCACAGTTTCATTAAAGATGAAATCTTTCCGAAATTAACTTCAAAATTAAAAGCTGTGTAACGAAAAACACAAATCACACCCATATGAAATGAGTGGTTCTACTTTAAAGCACTTCCTGAATGTACAACGGTGGCGTCGAGGTAGCGCGTTTGTCTTCCAATGCTGGGATCGAGAGTTCGATCCTCAGGCGTGCCGGATTGATCTTTTCAAGATATTTTTTTCAAATGACGGATAATTTACCTCTTTTGACGGAGCAAAAAATAAACGGATAATCGTCAATCTACAGACAATTACTGGTAGCAGTGCTGCCAGTACTTTTTCTGTAAAAAGACGGAAGTTTTTTTGAGAGTGTACGGACTCTGCGACGGACAGACGGAGGGCAGAGACGAATAAGGTTTCGTCAGACGAACGATATCCTAAAAAAAGAAAAAGTAAGAAAAATAAATGAAATTCAGTGGATGCATCTACTTCGAAGTACAGGATTCTCTAAATCCAGAAATTTCGTTAAGGCCCCACACTAGGCACAGAAAAAGACCCGGATGATAATGCTAAGTCTATGGGGACGTTCTGTTCAAATATCTCGCTCATATTTTAATATTTTTACATGATTTTTTTGCATAGGATAGCTGACGACAATCTACAACCGGCCTAGTTCTTACTTTTTCAGTTTTGGGTCCAGATTAAAAAAAAAAAAAAAAAAAAAAAAAAAAAAATACTTTAACTTTCAAAACCGGTTTAAACCGGTTTTGAAATTTAAACTGTTATAATATAAAAAATATATAAGCAAAATTGAAAAAGTAAAAACTAAGCCGTTTGTAGATCATCCTCAGCTATCCTATGCCAAAAGATCATCTTAAAATATTAAAATTTGAGCAAAATATTTGAAAAGAACGCCCCCATAGACTTTACATTATCATCCGGGTCTTTTTCTGTGCCTAGTGTTGCGCCTTAATGCTGCTATCACGGTACCGCACGGTATCGTTTAAAACAAACAAAATGTTCCTTTTCCAATTCGGCCGAATTGATAACTGTCTAAAAACAAAATTTCTTTTATGCAACAGAATTAACTTTTGGATAAATTTTTTTGTTCGGAAACAAAAGATTGTTCAAATAACTGGGGTGTTCAAATATAGAGTCTTTTTTGTAGTTTTGTAAAATTATTACTATAAAACTGCCCATCATTGCAAGATATACTACAAGATTTAAAATATTGATGAAATTTTTGATTTATTCATTCATTTTTTATTTTTACAAAATATTGATAATCTGAATAGATGATCAATCTTTCTTAGAATAGAAATACGTTGGAACTCAATTTTTTTCATTTTTTAGCAGTATGATCCATGTATAGTACTATCTGTTTATTTGTATAAATCATGTAAAGAAATTAGAACGCTAATATTTTATAATGAGATAAAGCGCAACTAATCTCTGGTGTAATTTTTTTTTATACGCTAAGAAATGCATGCAAGCTACTCACTTTTTAATGCTGGAGAATAATATACATTGTTTTATTTATTTATTTAGTCTGATATTTTTATTTATTTAGTCTTATATTTTAGGTGAACACTATATTAATTCGCTGTTCTTGAATCTGAAAATATATGAAATTCGCTACCACCGCAATCACTAAATTGTATGCAGATGTAAATCGTGTTCTTAAAAATACAAAAAGAAAAAAAAAAAAGGATAGAAAAATCTGAATTCAACCTCGCAGAACAGGAAATGTAAAAAATTTTCACAAAATGTAAAAATTGTTAATGTTACTGTAATTCATCTATGAGCGCTATTTAATCGTCCAAAAGCAAAAATAAAAATAAATATTACGTTTGTCATTTACTCAACACGGCGATAATAGTCGGAAAAACGAATCAAGTAGTATATCTTTACACTGGTCATCGAAATTAAAGAATAATGAGAAAAAATGTACTCACTAAATTGATATTGCAACCAACGCTCAATGCTGCATTTATTTATGTTAATTAAATACTACTGAATACAAAATCGCACTACTGCGCTTACATTAGCACGGGGAATATGCAAATTATGTAATTAACAATGTGATGGGCAATGGACGTACGTTAGAATTCTGGTCGGTAGTTTTGTTTAAAGCGAATGTGTTGCCTGAGAGTGACCAGTATTCATTAGTTATGGCTCAAAGACATCATTTCAGTGAAGGATGAAAGTTACGAAGCATTGTTAGCATCGCGTATGGTCAAGTATAATTGGAGATCACCCAGTATTTGAATATCCCTCAAAGTGTCATATCAAGAGCTTTGAGTTGCTTTTTAGGTGCGTTCGTAATTATTTAAATACGTAGCACCTATAGTTGCCGTTCAATCCGTCCGTCTGTCTGTCCGTCCGTCCGTCTGTCTGTCCGTCTGTCCGCATATAACAACGCAAAAACTACCCAACCGAATCTTTTGAAATTTAAAATATATAATTATTACATAATTTTGTCGAGTCATTTCAAATTTTATGAGAATCGGATGGATAGATCAATTACAGGGACGATCAAAATATTCCGTTACATTACGGTCAATGGGGAAAAATGTTGCAAATGCATTTTAATCGTTTGAAATTTAAATTACATACTTATTACATAATTTTGTCAAGTCATTTAAATTTTTTTGAAAATAGAATGCATAGATCAAATACAGGGACAATCAAAAGTACTCCTTTACATTACAGTCAATGGAAAAAAAAAGTTTCAAATGCATATTAATAATATTACACTCATTCGAACATAATAGTATTGATATGCATCATAAAGTACATATTATAATATAGATTTTGCATAATCTGTTGTGCAAAGAGCTTTTGTTATTGATTTACAAGGCCACACAAAAGTATTCCATTACATAATTAGTATAGAGAGAACATTGTTGCGCATTTTACTTGTAATTAGCTATTTACAATTTTATGAGATTGATATATGAGAGTTATATTTTTAAAACTTCGTTATCGTACGAACGCACCTCATTTGCTACGCTTCACGTGCAATTTCCAATTTGTTAAGAACTAGATCCGTTGATAGACATTCTGGTTAAGGGATAATATGAGCAACAACTGCATTCGAAGAACATTTTCTGTCCCTTTCAGCTCGAAGAAACCGCAAAGCGACTACAACATATTTCGTTTAAAATCTCCAGGCTGCCACAGGAACTCAACAGTTCTACCGCTTCACGAGGCTTAACCCTTTAACGTTCATTGGTTTCGCCAGGAAACCACAAAATTTTAATTTCGATACGCAACACTGACACCGGTATTTTTATGTAAAAATATCCCTTTTATTTTGCATGTGAAAAATCACGCTTTCTTATTTAGAAATATATTTGTTCTTAATTACCGGTGTGATTCATTTATTTCGACATCTTAGCAATGAAAATACTATGATCGTTAAAGGGTTAACAAGGGTGGACTGTGTGTGAAAACACCAATAGTTTGTGATCGTTTGAACTGTAGTTGTCGTCATATTCTATTAAGCCAAGAAGATTGAATTCGAGTAATGTTTACAGAGGAGTCCAGTATAGTATGAACACTCATTGAAGACGTGTTTGATTTGGAGAGTGAAAGGAACATGCAACTCATCTTCCCTTGTCTGTGAAACATCCCTTTTCAGCACAGTCTTCTCAGCTCCATTGAACATGACGATGTCAACAATTAAAACGGGCTCCTTTGGAAGTTGGAATTAGGTTTTTTTTTCTCGCATACAATCCACCCTATTTAAGTTTTCGTGCAGCAGTAGAACAGTTAATTAGAGTTCTTGAAGCAGAATGAAGATCTCAAACTAAATCTCACGTAGTTAGTATGCGGTTTCTTTGAGCCGAAAATGACAGAAAATGGTCTTTGGATGTAGTTGTTGCTCTTAATCACCCTTAAACAGGCTGTCTATCTAGTGCTTAAAAAGCGGCTCGAAGCTCTTTATATGACACTTGGCGGAATATTCAATTCTTGGGCGACCTCCATTTGCGTTTGACCTCCACAGATTCTGCAAATTATTTGTCTCATTTCACATCCACTTACATGAAATCTTTTTATCATAACTCATGAATACTGATCACTCTCAGATACCGTATTCACTTTAAACAAATTACAGAACCACAATTCCAACATACATCCGTTGTGCATCACATAATTTGCATATTTACAATGTTAACGTTTGCGCAGAAGTGCAATGTTGTATTCAGTTGTATTTAATTAAACACAAATAACTGATGCACTGGGCATTGGTTGCAACATTAACTGGTTGAGTATATTTTTATTCATTATCCTTTAATTTTGATGACCTGTGTAAAACTGAATCAAATTCAGCTCATTTTATTTGTTCGAAAGCAGATTTTTTTTTTTTTTTTTTCTTTTTGTATTTTTATTTATAACTTTAATACTACCTCGCTTTAAAATGTATAAGTTGAAATCTAAGAATAATTTATGATTTTAAATGCTATTGGATTGTTTGATTTATTCATTCGTTAATTTATTACAAGAAATTGGTAAGATAAAATAATTCATGATGATTAGAAAAATGAGGAGGAAAAAAACCCCACCGAAAATGAAAACAAAAAAAGATATTTTACTTTTTGGTAATGTTTTGTTATTTTATTTTTCAGTTTCAAATTTTACAAATAAAAAGTATATCCTGAAAACAAAGACATCTAGTTATTTAAGTCCAGAAACATTTTGTTCCACTCAAAAAATACGATTGAAAATGACGTGTCATTTGAAACGAGTAACCGGTCTTTAATAAGAATATTTTGCTTTTTTTGTTAAAAGTATAATCTTCTAACCCAAAGAGTATATCAAAGAAATAAAGACATCTTGTCATTAAAAAAAAAAAAAAAAAAAAAAAAAAAAAAAAAAAAAAATGCGAAAAATAGTTTACTACGCTCAGAAACTGCAACTGAAAATGAAGTGCCATCACAGATGACAAATCGTTCTTTTAATAGTATGTCGAAAACTCAAAATTTAACAGTTTTTAGCAGCATGAAACAAATGTTGTTTTACCAAATTATTTTAGATAAATCAAGTGATAAAAATAGAATGCTTTTAATATTATAAAATACAAAAGGTTAACATTAAATATTGATGTAAGTTTTATTGATATCTAAAGAAATTTAAGAAAGCCAATCAGCTAAATGCATCTAATCGTTCTCATTACGACAAGTATGGTGATCTTTAAAGAAAGCAAAGATTTTTTTTTTCGGTTTGGGTGTGACCATAGCTATTCCTGGGAATCGAATTCGGGACACCCACTTAGTAGACGTGAGTTTTACTATAGTGAAATTGTACTTACCCACCTAGAAAAAGTTTTCATTTTTATAGTAAAAAATAGTAGATAACCAGTTTATTTCAGAAAAATCATGTGATAAAAATCATGTTGTACACAATTTGTGCATAAAATATGAATTTTTAAACATTTCAAAAATCTGCACTTTTTGTGCAAATTATTTTTCTTTTTTATACATAACAAATAAGTACATAATTATTTTCTAAAAAACGGTGCACATTTTTTGCATCAACCAAGTGCATATTTTATGTTTAGAAAAATTAAGCATTTTTAAGAACAACAACAACAAAAAATCTATACAACCTCTCTCTCCTCTGAACGACGAACACTTTGGTAGCTCAGAATTTGTTCGCTATTAGGAGGTGTTCTCTATACAAAGCTAATAATGTACAATTATATAGATGTTGAGAATTGAAAAATAGAGTATTCGCTTAATGTTGTTGCTGTTCAGAAGTAATCCTTATGAAGATTTTATTGTAAACTAGAATTCTGTAACATGTAAAAAATAACTTCAATAATAATTTTAAAAATATAACAGCGTTTAAATTCTGTGAGGGGTTTAATAGCAATCAATGAGTGGTTTCTAGAAGTAATATTTATCATTTTTCTTTTTCCAAGTATTTAAATATTTTAACTTTCTTCAAAATAAAATTGAATGTAGTATGTCTTTAAAAAACGGAGAAAAAAGAATATTGAAATCATTAAAATTTAAAATCCAAAAGGGCAAGATGTTACTACCTGAATTATTCTATCTTAAACAACACATTTGAGATTAGTTTTAAACATACAAAGATGAAAAGAAACAGAAGTAAAAACTCCCGTAGCGAATTCAGAGGAATAAATCCACCCCCCCCCCCCTCAACGGAAAAATTTTAACTGATCTTCCTATTAATGTTAAATTAATTTAACTTACTTGAAAAATATTAACTTACTATGTCTTTAAAAAGTGGAGAAAAATAAAATTGTATTTATTAAGTTTCGGAAATTTTGGAGGTGTGTGTGTGTGTGTGCAGAAGACCTATATCACAGCAACTTGAATTAAACATTGCCCCATGAACTCATTTGAGTTAATTATTTAAAACAAACTGAAAATGAAAAATTAATAATTGTGGATTTAAAAGGGAGAAGTCCCCCCCCCCCTACCTCTTTACATTCATTCGTTACAAATTCTGATGTTGTAACATGGTTTTATTGACAGGACTGTGAACTACAAATCTTTGGACTTGCTTCTGTTGTGTGACATAGTATATAAATTTGACCCTCAGCTGAAACTATATTGAACTTTTCTGATTTTTACTTAATTTTTTTTTGTTAGGCTTAGTTTTATATTAGTTTTATTATATTTTTAGTTTTTTTTGGGAAGAACATGTATCATTGTTCTTACATCTTACTTTATTGTGTATGTGTCTTGTTATATAAGTTTGTTAATTATTTTTTTTTGTTCCGACAGTCAGACGTTTGTCAAATTTTTAACAGGTGTTTTTCATTTTTATCGTTTTGTGTATTTAATGCCATGACACATTACTGCTGTATATTTTATTTATGTTAACGAATGGCCCGTTGTTTGTGATTTGGCTGGTTGGTAGTGGAATACAGTCGAACTTCGATTTAACGAAATGATTGGGACCCACAAATCCGTTCGTTAAATCGAAGCAATTCGTTAAATCAAATATCAATTTTTGTAAAGAGTATAGTTTAAAATATCAATGCAAAATACCCATAGATATACAGATTTTAAAAAAAAAATGAGCATTGTTTACTACGAGCTTAAAAATTATAAGTTAATAGATCAACTTTTAAATTATCTGATTTCTTTAATGTTATTTGTTTTTGAAACTTACTACATTATACATACATAGTTATTGTCACTTTGGAAAGAAATCCTTGATAGTGCTTTGTTTCGATTTTCCAAAGTTCTTTGTCAATATTTTCTAACTCAGTAAGAACAACACCATTAACCTCGTGAGACAAAAAAATGATTTTTTAAAGTGTTCAGGCTGCAAATTGATTCTTGAAATGTCACCTTTTTTAATTTAATTTCCGTTTCATCATCATTTTGACTACTTTCAGAATTTTTATTCTCTTTCTGTTCAATATCGCAGATACTTTGCTCTACATATTTGTTTACATCTTTGTCATGTTTCTAGTTGAAAAAGGGAAAAGACTCTCTTTGAATCCACCAGAAATGAGAAAAAAATGTGACACTTGGATTTGGATGTAAAAGATTCAAAGTTTTAATTTTATCTGCGAATGCGAATTTTTTTCAGCGATTATGTTCGTTAAATCAAAGCTAAAAATTCGTTAAATCAGAACATTTTAGCATCCTTTTTGTCGGGACAGAAAAAATATTTGTTAAATCGGAGAATTCGTTAAATCAAAGTACGTTAAATCGAGGTTCGACTGTATTTCCTCCGGGGATTAAACACCTATGCCAAGCTTTTGGTGAGTGACCCGGGTGGGTGATCTCCCCTACCGCTCCCAGTTGGATGAAAATTGTTAGCTGCAATTCCTGTTAGTGCCCTTTTTATTCACAACTCAGTTTGCAATTTTTATGCAAACATCCGTTTGCACTTTTTATGCTCAATCAGAGGTGCGAAATACGTTTAGATTTTGTGCATTTTTTGTAGACTTTTTCAAACTGGGTAACCACTTTCGCCACAGCCTTCCTCAATGCGCATTGCTCGAGTTTTTTGCAATGTGTACTCGGTGATGCCTCTTTGCAACTCACTGAGATTGTTTAGCAGACGTTCCTTAATTATTTTTACTTAATCGAAACTATTAACCCTTTCGGGTCTTGTGTACTATTAATAGTACATGTCTTTTAATGGAGTGTTATTTTGTTCTAAGAAATACTTTTGCTAATATTTACATGTAGTAATGTTAATATATGTCTATGTATTTATTATATGACTTCATGTATGTTTAAGCATTTAGTAATAATAATTATTATTATTTGCTTTATTCACTTTGCGCGTTTGCGATTCTTTTATTTTAAACATATATTTCACTCTATAAACTTAAAATAAAAGTTACTTTCCTGAAAGAATCCTGTGTAATAAAGCGTAAAAAGTATTAAAAAGTTGCAACATAAGTTAAATCATATTATAATACAATATTTTATAAACATCTCCAAAAATTCTTCCTTTGCCTATTGTCATATAAATATTACTTAAATAGTATGCAAAACAACAACATTCGTCATCTTCCAGACAATGAAATATTCATTAAACACTAATCTATTTGGATAGCTAGCGTTAATGTTATAAACGTAAAAGTAATTTTTTCTAAAGACTGAAAAAAATTCCGACCCGAAAGGGTTAAGTTAATCGAAACTATCAAATTTACTGTGCTTATTAAAATGAAGAAAATTTAACAAACTAATGCTTTTATCATTTTAAAATAAGATAAAAAAATTAGTTTGCTAAATTTCTAAATCGAAAGGTGATAGATTTCCTTTTCCGGCTACTACAACGAAATTTCAATGCTGCCTTCATCCACCAGTATTTTTTTTTTTTTAACACGAATATAAAAACTGAAAATTAATTTCCATGAAGGATTTTTGTTAAAAAGCCCCCCCCCCCTCTTTTTGTAAAATTCTTAGATCTACATTCTTTTAGTGTTTATTGTAAGTTATTAAAAAAATAGTATCCTTTAAAAATTAGTCAAAAAGAAAATTTTGTTATATTTCAAAATTTCAGGAGCTTTTTTTTTAATTTAAAATTATATTCATAACAATCGAATTGAAAATATATACAATTGATTCCACTTCCTCCGATAAACACAAAATATTAAAATTATTCCCCAAATAAAATTGATAAATTATAGCAAAAATAGTTTTAAGAAATGTTTATTTCTCTGCAACACATAATTTAGACCATATTCAAATAATTCATTAATCAAAGAAAGGTTCAGCAATAAATTATATTAATCAAGCCATTTTTTAATTATCTATTAACGATAGAAAAATCCTAATAATAAATTAATGTTATTCGTTGAAATTTAGAAGAATTATTACTGCATCGACTAATTCACCTTTTGTCTGATAAAATTATTAAAGGTGTTCTTAAATCAAAAAGGGCGACTTTGTGACACATGCTTTAATTTATTTTTGTTCGGAAATGCAGGAAAAAAAAGGTTTTGTTATTCAGAAACTGTCTAATTGCACTCAATTTTTTGTTTAAAAAAAAAAACAATAGATTTTTCATAGAAGCTGACGTTTTTGAACACATTTCCTGACGAAAGCAGAAAAATCGGTCGAAAAGCAGTATTAAAACGTTTGATCGCGTGATCGAAATAGCTTAGAACTCGATAGGTAATTTAATAATCATAAAATGGAAAATTCAGTTCAATTCGAAATCACTTCCACAGTCAGGCATTCAAATTTTATACCTTTTTGTTAAAAAATGAATTTGTAAACGTGTCAAAACGTTTTGCGCTTGTTGAGCGGAGCAGTTGAGAACAACCTTAACACACAGCAGAATCGGTTTCAATCACTCATTAGGTGGATTTAAAATGGTTTACTAACTCGGTCCCACTAGCAATGTAGGTAAAACGCGCACTTCACTGTACTCAGGTAGTGAATTCTATCATCAAGGGGGAAAAAAAAAACTCCGGCATAATTCTCCCCAAACGATAAATCAGAACAGAATTCAAATGAATTAAGCAAAGTGATGACGTAAGTAGTTAAGAGAACTTAATGTGATCTCAATACAATGTTAGAGTAGTTTCGAAGTAATCGGTGAATTTACATAAAACATGCATACACGTCGACTTGAGAATTCGCTCTTTTTATTCGGGGGGGGGGGGGGAGTCGAGCTACTCGAAGCCGATTACATATTTTAGTTCAAAAACTCGATTAAAAACGCAATTCGCTTCAAAACAACTAGTGTTTGGTATTTTGGAATGTAACTCTTTGGATGTATTATGTGCCGGTGTTGCTACACACTGTGAAAAAAATACAAATGTTAATAATCTACGAAAATATAATGTAATCCTTAACGAAAATAATTATTTTCTGAGCCCCCCCTCCCTCTATCTTGATTCCCAAAGGCTAATTCCATGGGCTCTGTAGTGTAAGTCACATAACTTATTAATTGCTATGCTTGTTAGCCACCGTTATTTTCGAAAAGTCTGCTTGGCCTTATTCAATTAATGAGAATGCGCCAATAAAATTAATCACATTTTTTTTGTTCTATAATACTGGTAGCCAAAAATCGTAGCCTGTGACTTACACTACAAGTACTCATGGAAATAGCCCAAAAACATTTTTTGTAGTTTAAACTAGTGATGGGCGATTCTGGAAATTTTGAGAATCGATTAAAATCGATATTGTATAAAACGACATCGATCATAATAAGAATCGATTTCTCAGTTCTAGAATCGATACTAGAATCGATATTTCGATATTCAGGTTCACACAGAGTAGATCCAAATTACTAATTCCAAAACTTAGACAATCAGCAGGACCGTAATTACTGCCTCCCCCCCCATTCCCATTTAGGGAGGCATAAAATTAAGCTATTGCAGATTTTAGAGTCGGATAATAAGAATTTTAAATTTTAAAATGATTGTCACTTACACAAAAACTTGACAAATTTGAGAGACATAACTCAACTAATAGCAACACTGAGTAACTTGGCATTAAACCGAGGATAAAGAGTGCCAAGAGCTTGTAACTAGGATGGGGAACAAGGAGTATAGACAAAAAAAAACTTTTTTTGCTTCTAATGCCAATCAAAGGTTACACGAGATAGTTTGGAAGAACAAAAAATATGCCCCATTCCCAAGGGGGCAAGTAAACCCCACTCTTGACGGAAGGGCGAACATAACCCAAATGTATCTTTTGTCGAAGTTTCAAAATGAGGATTTACAATAAAATAGAACGAGAATTGGACATTTTAAAAATTGCATGCATACTTTGAACGGCCCATTTAGTAAAGATTGGCGAGGAAGGGGGGGGGGGGAGAAGCGAGGGATTAGAACGGACGAACTTGGGGGAAAAAAAAAGCATAATTAACTAATAACCCAAATAACTGAGCTTCTAAACAAAATATAGTGTTTAACTTAGTGTTGAATTCATGGGGTGGCCCGCGGGGAGCATGCACTCTTTGAAACTATAAAAAGTGCCAAGAGCATGTAACTAGGTGGAGAGAGGGGTAGTAACAGAAAAAAAAACGAGGAAATAAAAGCTTTATAACGATATGTTACATGAGATGGTGTGGAAGAAACAAAAAATATGCCCCTCCACCCAGAGGGGCAAGATAAATCCCAAACGGACAGAAGGGCGACCCCGGCCCAAATATATCTTTTGTTGAGGTTTCAAAATATGAATTTATAATAAAATAGAACGAGGATTAGACTTTTTTAAAATCGCAGTCATAATTTGAACGAACCTGTAAGTTAAGATTGTTGAGGAAGGGGGGGGGGCGGTAGGACGGGCGAACATGAAAAAAAAAATAGTGGCACTTTGAGAGTGCCGATAGAAGTGAAACCTTGAACAATTACGTGTGTTATTTTTTGAATCGTTAGGATACATAATTTTGAATCGTCAGGAAATACTTTTAAATGAATAAAAAAAGGTTCTATAATATTAAAGAACATATTAATATCTATAAAAAAAAACCCGCGATACCATATGTCCAGCTATTGTAGTTAACTCACTATAACTACTTTCTTACATTTTAAAACGTGATAAATACACCAACCAAAATTAGACCATACTATCGATACCTTAATCCTTATCCAAATAAATCATTTTGTATTCATGCCTGTTACAATATCTGTAGACTACTTTTTGAAATATTCAAATCGGACATTCCATTCAAAAGATATTACGAATTTAAAGATGACAATCTAAAGAAATAATAACGCTGCTGAGTACTCGGTGGCCAATAAGCTTAGGGATTACGTATGAAATCAAACGATTGCAGGTTCGAACCCCAGTTTCGCTGATATGTATCAATGTTTTTCTTTTTCTTTTTCGAAGAAGTTTGAAAAATTAAAATTTTAACACTTTATGGGTCCGTAACGTGACCTGAAATGATGGGAGAAAATTTCTTATGCTAGATTTGTAATGTATGAAGCATAAGCTTTCAATAGACATATTGCATCAAGAAATGAGAAAAAACCCCTTTGCCCCCCCCCCCAAAAAAAAAGGTCCTATAGGGAAAACCGGGAAACTGGAATAGCAAAAAGAACGGCGAGAAATGGTTAGCTATGCTAGAATTTTTCTCATCACTGTAACTCCTATAGAAGCAAAGTTATAGCCTTTTAGAGATTGAAATGAAGTAAAGAAATTAGCAAAATTAGGTGAGTGATCGACAGGGGAGGGGGAGGGGTCCACAGCTCTGGGGGGTGCCATGTAGCTTAAACTTTTAACTTAAAAATGGTACCTAGAGAATTAAAGGAGCGAAATTTTAAGGTGTATATTGGGGGAGAGTGCAAGCCCCACCCTCTATTTTTTTTTTTTTTGTTTCTTTTGAAGAAACAAAAAACTATGCCCCAAACGGGCGTAAGGACGACCCTTTATTTATCTTTTGCCAAGGATTTAAAATGTGGATCTAAAATAAAATAGACCGAGAATTGGACATTTTTAAAACTGTATGCATATTTCGAACGGCCCTGTAAGTTAAAACTGACGCGGAAGTGGGGGGGGGGATTAGAAGAGACGAGCGTGAAAAATAAAACATAATTAACTAATACTTCAAATAACTGGACTTCTAAACAAAAATATAACGATTTAACCTAGTGTCGAATTAAAGGGGTGGCTCGCAGGGGATTACCCTCCCTCCCAGAAGTTATGAGATTTTATGCTTTTTAATGCACATATTGCGATTCCCTCTCTCTTACAGAGCTGTAAAACATGATGTCTCCCTCCGGAGTCGCAGAAAAATACCTGCATTCAACATTGATTTAGCCTAGAACAAAAGAAAAAAAATCGAAATCGAATCTAAAGATCGACATCGAATCTAAAGATCGACATCGAATCTAAAGACCGATCTTACGGGCAGAATCGATTTTACATTTTTACTTTCTTTTGTAACTTTACAAGAAGAGAGTATTAGATTCGTGAAAAATTTTGACTTCCCGTTTTCGATGGATTTATATATTTTAGAAGGTTTTTAACACGATTTCATGGTTTTTAAGAAATATCTGTGTGTGTCTGTCACCCTGTGAGTCTGTATATGACAAAAATTTCTAACCGTTCTATCTCAAGAACAAATGCACGGAATTCCACAAAACTTTAAATTTAGTTTGACCTTGATATAAACTGAATCTAATTAATTTTTGGTGTGTATAGCCTAACAGGTGGCGCTGCTATGCTGCATTTTTTTAGCTTTGCGCAACAGCTGTATCTAAATAACGAATGAACGGATTTTCATCACATTTTAGATCCAGTTAGTCCTTGACATGAATTGATGTTTTTTGCATTTTGATGTATATAGCTTCTCAGATGGCGCTGCTATACTGAATTTTTCACAATTTCCACTCAGCGCCATGTGAAAGGGGGGGGGGGCGAAAGGAAGCGGTCGTTTCGAGCACGGAAATTTAGGGGGCGCCAAATGTTTACTACTAACATCATTTCTAGCCTATCACAAGTTAATAGGGGGGGGGGCTAAATTG
The DNA here is from genome assembly GCA_964019185.1 of Maratus speculifer. Lineage (NCBI taxonomy): Eukaryota > Metazoa > Arthropoda > Arachnida > Araneae > Salticidae > Maratus > Maratus speculifer. The sequence continues at coordinate 50,829,459 of OZ025299.1, forward strand.
GAACTTTGAACAGGGCGCAGTTCTCTTTTCGCACGCCCCTGTTTCCATTTTAGCTTTATCTCAAGAACTAAGCACGGATTTTCATAAAAATTTAGATTCAATTATTCCTTGATATTATTTGATGCTAATTACATTTTGGTAGAAATCGCTTAAGAGATGGCGCTGCTATACTGCATTATTCATGATTAACGCAATAGCGCTATCTCAAGAACGAATTTTCATCAAAATTCAGATTCAGTAAATCTCTGACATAGATTAGTGTTATTTAGTTCTTGCTGTAAATTGCCCTACAGGTGGCGCTGATATGCTGCATTTTTTATGATTTCGCAATAGCTGTATCTCGCGCTTTCATGGATTTTCATCAAAATTCAGATTCAGCTGGTACTTAATAAAAATTGATCCTGATCAATTTTTGGTGTACATCACTCAACAAAAAACGCTATTTTGCACGGGAGGGGGGTTCTGAGGTTTCTTTAATTCTTCTATCTTAGAAACTAATACACTGAAATTTTGGAATTGGCACATCCGTCTATTTTATCTTCGACTTTTGGAGAAAAATTAAAATTATATTACCTTCAGAGAAATCGATTAAAAATTTTAAAGTTTCGATTAAATCGAGTTGGCCATAGTATCGATTAAATCAATTTAAAAAATCGAAATCGCCCATCACTAGTTTAAACCCACCTAAAAACACTATTGCTACATTTACGGAAATATTTTATAAAAAATGGGTATTTTATCTCCATTGATTTTTCGAAACATTTACATAATAACGTTTCTAGAATATTTGTGTTATAGATGTTATCTTTAATAAATTTTTTATAAAAAACTATTTGTTGAACATGTTGAACATAAACGGATTTATTTGAGAATAGATTGCATTCGAAAAATTTAGATTCCTGGTTGAGAAAACAGATTAATTCTCTTTAGAAACTACTTCGAAAAGTTTCCGAAAAACAGACAGCTTAGAAACTGTTTTTTAAATGTTTCTTTAAATATAGAAATTATATTGGTTTCTGAAGTTTATTAAGATAAACAACGTTTTTCGGAATAGTGTGCATCTCGATTGTACATTTTCGTTCATTTTTATATTTCCATAGATTGAAACACCTTTTTTTTTTACAATCTACATTTCGAAAGTTTTTGTGATGTCATATTTTACACACAAAAAAATTGCATCTTAAAAATATTGTTGCATTAACAATATTAATGATAAATTTATTAACAAAATGTAATTTCGATTTACATATACCATTTATAAAATTCAACATTCTTACTGATAATTACCTACATTATGATAAATAGCTTAAAAAATATATAATATTAATACATTTTATTTGGCATTGCTACTCAGAAGCAACATGTATTTTCAAAGGCTCTAATGGACGATATGCATCTTCAAATGATTGCTACTTGGCACAGTCGGCTGATTTACTTAATTTGATATTGAGAAAAAGCAACAGGGCCAAGTAGAAAGTATTTTAAGTTCCAGTTTTGCTATTAGAACTTTATTAAAACGTTACACTTGTTGCTTTTAACTCTTTCGCCTCGGATTTTTTTTTTTTTTTTTTTTTTTTTTTTTTTTAATGGAAAAAAAAAATAACTCTAGGTTTGAAATTAAATTAGCTACCCAAATAGTAAAATACAAGTTATTTATCGATTATATAAATACCAAATTATAACAAATTTAGTTATTTTACATGTTGTTAAACCACGCAAAACATACTGGCGCAATTTGCGATTCTAAAACTCCAAATGCTCGTAACTTTAATTACAATAGATAGATAACAAGGTACGGAATGCTGCCGGAAAGTCCCCATACTTGATAGAAAAACAGGTTTATTTAGAACTAAACTAATTTTGGCTGCATCTGCTTTAAAATAGTTACCTTGTGAACGTACACTGTTAAAAATTAAGGTGACAAACCGGTGCCATTTGGGACCCGGAGGTGAAAAGGCGGTGCCATTTGGAACCCTAGGGTGTCATAGAAGCTTGAATATGCGGTTGGGGTGACGACAGATCTGTTACTGGATGATGGGAGCTAAATAAGGTGCCATGCACTTCGTAACCACCTCATCGGGTGACTGGCAACTTGCGCATGCGCTATGACACGTGTCTTTCTGCTCTCGGTGTCGGCAAGTAAAGTTTACGGGTGTGAGCAAATCAAAACATGGCAGTGTGTAAATTGGCGATATTAATTGAGGACTAACCACTGAGCTACAATGAAACAACAATGAGCACTTAATGATCCGATTTGTGCGACCAGTGAACCGGGCAAAGTCTGATTAAAGGTAAGATTTAACTTTATTTTATTTTATTTTATTGTTACGTTAATTTATTGTACATCCCTATAAGTAATGTCATAAAAAAAAACAGTAAATTAGATTTACTTGTTAGTATGATTGATTGTTAAGTTTATTATGTGAAGCTACAAGCTACACTCTCATCAAAATACCCGCTTGCTAATGTTAAACCTATGAGGTAGTTATTTTACAATTTCTCGTTTACATGTCAATATTTTTAAATGATTTATTGAGGCCTTAGCTACCGAGGAGCAATTGGAGCAAACTGCTCTAAAAACGGGAATCCTAAAGGCGCACAATTAGAAAGAGCGAAATGAAAGATTGTAAAAATATTTACACATTTTTCATTACAAATCAGTTATTATAGAAGAATCTTGTTGCAATCGGAATATTCTATGACCATGTTACCTTGTGTTTAAACTCAACTGTTTAGATTTAACCCTTAACTGCTGTTAGTGTTCTCAGACACCGTGAGTTTTTCAAGTTTCACAGTTTAACTTGTAATTTTTAGTTTAACTATGGATACTGGTCAAATTTTTTTAGTTTGGAGTCTTATTACTACCTCTAAATACTTTTGAATAGCTGAATTTGATTTATAATATTCTTGTACATAAAATTTAATACATAAATAGTATTCTGAGAGTTAATGTAACATTTTATTCATCTTCAGATTAAACGGTCTGACAGACAGCTCACAGTAGTTATGTGACAATTTTTTTCACAGCAGTTAAGGTTAAAATATGTGTTTGCGTCTATATACAGTTAAAAGCAATTAATTTTATTCGCGAAGTTTTAATTTTAACCTTTACACGGGATCTCGGACAGCATCTGGCTGGCTTTGCATATATTGTCAGATAAGATGCTATCCGAACCCCTCCTGTAAAGGATAATTCACACCATATTGCAGCCTCGCGTAACTTCTCTAATATTGTTTCAGTATACCTGATTCGTCTTTATTTGAGAGGGGGGGGGTAACTTTTTTATTTAAGACAATTGAATACTTGCAAATCTTAAAGTAATCAAAACTTATTTACAGGGTTTTCATTATTAATATTTCCCTTATTAACCACCATTATTTCCAAAATAATCTTCATAATAAGATTAGATCGGGAGGCGGTAGCACGGACAATCATTTAGTCTCATTTAAGGATAAAAATCACGGATAAAACCTCGATTTGCATATTAAAACGTTATTAGTCAGCCAAGTCATACCTTGGTGGGAAATGCCTAAAAACCCGAATTTAGCGGTATCTTGGGTTTACCATTATGTTTTCTTACTCCCAATTCTTCACATTTTCATACTTTTAGTTTCATTTTCTTTCAAAAAGGTGAGAAAATGTTAGGGTATTGAATTGAATAAACCTTATGATCTGATTATCGGCTATGCAGATTTACACTCATTTTTTTTTTTTTTTTTTCGAAAGTATTCTTTCGCATTAAACCTTATTTAGTAGCAGAATTTTATGGTTAAATAAAATAAAATATATTTTTTTCAATAATAGTAATTTAAGTTTGATTAGACCGTAATCAGTCCCCCCCCCCCTTTCTCAATCATCAGCATCATCCGATATGACAAATTTGTAGTCATGAACATTCAAATTAAAGGGAAATTCAAAGGGAATCAAAAGGAAAACAATCTGTATTTACTCCACTGAACTTTCAGAATAGTTTACAGAAATAGTGTGTGTTCAAAAAATATAACAATGAATAAAATCTTATATCGTAATTTTACACAAATGTGAAAATTTTCCGCAGGTGATGAAAATCTCGTGTTTTAAAGGTGATTTTTGCACTGTCATTTATAAATCTTAAACATTTTTCTTATGACATAATGTTTAACAATCTTTCATTCCACCCGTTCTGAAACAAGACCAATAAACAGGGTTGGCTTTTTATCGGTAAAAACCTGGGGAGAATGTGGTAAAAACCTAAGGATATACAATAAACTGTTAGCCCTTAAACTGTATTTTAATACTATTGATAAAAATTCTATTTTCATGTAATTGGTGTATTAATATATAATATCTATATAGGGGAGAGTGGGGTGGTGTGGGACTTTTTTTACAAACGATTTTATATATATATATATACTAGCGCACCCGACAGACGTTGTCCTTCTTGGCACCGACTCCAGAAAATCAAATAAATGTACGTAAATCTGGTAATACGCAGAATAAACACTACGCTCTTAATTTAATTTCTTATTACAATTATGTAAGGAAATTATTTTTTACTCTTCATTAGTTTTTGAAGTCGGTTCAATTTTTTATAGAAAAGTTTATTTTTCTCTTTTTAGTTAAAAGTTAACGATTGTCTGAAGTCGGTTAATCAAAATTATAATACAGGAAATATTATTGTAAAGCATACACGTTTGTCAGCAGTGGGGTTCGAACACGCGATCTCTTTCTTCAAGAAGCAGAGCTTAAATCTGACACCTTAGACCGCTCCGACATTCCGTCCGCACTCCATTCATCGAACTTATTCAACACTTTTAATTAGCGAAAAATCACTAACTATTAGTTTTTGCCTAATTACTAAAAAAGTACTGAATCAATTTCGACGAAATGTGAATCTAAACCATTCTCGAATCAACTGGAACGCACACACAAAATTTCATCAAAATCGGTCCAGTCGTTTAGGAGGAGTTCAATTACATACACACGCACAGAAGATTTTTATATATAAAGATATATATATATATATATATATATATATAAAGAAAAAATTCAATTTATAGCATGCAAGATAAAACTCTTTTTAATCCCTCTGAACAATATAGAAACATAACGTGCAAATACTATTTTATTTTAAAGAGAACGTAAGTTTCAAAATGTGTCTCATACCACCTCATTAAGAGTTATGGGACAGCAATAATAAAAAAAGCTCTAAGGCACAAAATAACCTATAGTGTCGGTAAGATAAACAATCAAACAAAGGTTGCAAGTTGATAATGTATATGCCACAATATAAAATTCCAGTATCTTCATGACTGGAATGGAAATTCAGGATTCTCTGTCATAGGTGTCATTAAGGCCCCACACTAGACTCAGAATGTAAAGATGTTAATGTAAAAGTCTATAGGAGCGTTCTTTTGAAATACCTAACTCAAATTTTAATATTTTTACATGATTCTTTTGAACAAGACAGCTGAGGATGATCCATAACCGTCCTAGTTTTTATTTTTTCGATTTTGCTTTTATATTTTTTGTATAACGATAGTTTCAATTTCAGAACCGGTTTAAACCAATTTCGTAAGTTAAAGTAATTTAAAAAAAAAAAAGAAATCTGAAACCAAAACTGAAAAAGTAAAAACTACACCGGTTGCGAATCGCCCTCAGCAATATTGTGCAAAACAATCACGTAAAAATATTAAAATTTCGGCGAGCTATTTGAAAAGAACGCCTCCATAGACTTTGCATTATCATCCGGGTCTTTTTCTGTGCCTAGCGTTGCGCCTTAAATAATCATCAATTTATTTACATTTTGAAGGATGAATGCATATATTATCAATGTTATAATTAATATATTATCCTCTAAAAAATTTGCATGTTAGCAATTCGCATTATTATTAATTAAAAAAAGGAACTGGGCGCGTCCCATTCATCCCTTTTCTGGCATGTCCCATTCCTCGCCACTTCCTTGTTTGTGTTAAACTTCTTGTTCAAACAAAAATGCTGCTTTAGACTTAGTTTAAATTATGGATAATATACAGTATAATGTTCCATAAATAGGGGAAACTATTACATTTATACATAAACAAGCCTTTAATATATTGAGAGCAAATAAATCAAATTTAAATTGGATTTTTGAAATAATTTTTTCTTTTATACATTTGCAAGCCTATGCATATAAATATTATTTGTAAACTGAAGAATGGATTACCATTGCTTCATCTTGTCTGCGATCGATGAAATGTTTAGAATAATGCACAAAGAGAAAAACCTAAAGTCCCATTCCACCCAACTTTCCTTCATATAGCAAAAAGGGAAATAAAGAATTAGCCAGTTTCCTAAAGCTCCTGATATACACTATATGGCCAGAGATGACCGTCCACTTGCGATTTTAGACATTTTGTTAAATATCTAGAAAAATGTATGAGGAATTATCCTGAAAATCTTAGTGTATAAATATAATACACTACCTGGCCATTGATTATCGTCCACTTGCGATTTTAGACATTTTGCAAAATATCTAGAAAAATACATAAGGAATTATCCTGAAACTCTCAGTGTATAAACAATATAGTACAGGTCATCTATTTCCGTGAAGATTTTTTCCAGAAACTTTATAGGGGACCGCCAAGAAACTAAAAAATGTATGAATATCTTTTGGATAACCCTGTCAAAACTAATGCATCAAAAGCGCTCAAACTGTAGATTGTGATTAAGTGGCTTATTGTTATAAACTGTGTTTATTTTTATGTCGATGGCATGTATACTCGTAGAGAAATGAAGGTTTTTATAAAAATACTCCCAAATTTTTCCAAGATTTTTGCTTATAATTTGCAGAGTTCTTAATATAAAATAATAATATTTTCTGAAAATGTGACAAACAACATTGCACATAATACCCTGTAATCAGAATAAAAAAATAAGAAAAATTGTATGAAAAATGAGTAGGTTTACTAAATAATTTTTCACTGCGCATGCGTGAACGATATCAAAATTTCATTTGCATATTATGTTAGCTAAATGTATAGAGCAACTTTTGTGAAAGTTGCAAAATCATAGCTTGAAAATTCTGAAAATAATCGTCAATAGAATCACTTAAAAATCCGTTATTTTCAAAATGAAGCAAAAACAAGAAGGGTTGTATCCATATATTCATTGATTAGTGTCAATATAGAATACACAATACGCAACTTACATTTACACTATTATTTACATTATTAGTACATTTGGATACAATCCCTCATTTTTTTTGCTTCATTTTGGGAACAATGGATTTTCGACTTATTATATTGGCGATTATTTTTTAGAATTTTCAAGCTATGATTTTGCGACTTTCACAAAAGTTGCTCTATACATTTAACTAACGTAATATGCAAATGAAATTTTGATATTGTTGACGCATGCGCAGTGAAAAATTATTTAGTAAACCTACTCATCTTTCATACAATTTTTATTATTTTTTAATTTTGATTACAGGGTATTATGTGCAATGTTGTTTGTCAGATTTTCAGAAAATATTATTATTTTATATTAAGAACTCTGCAAATTATAAGCAAACATCTTGGAAAAATTTGGGAGTATTTTTATAAAAACCTTAATTTCTCTACGAGTATACATGCTATCGACATAAAAATGAACACAGTTTATAACAATAAGCCACTTAATCACAATCTACAGTTTGAGCGCTTCTGCTGCATTAGTTTTGACAGGGTTATCCAAACGATATTCATCATTTTTTAATTTGTTGACGGTCTCCTATAAGGTTTCTGGAAAAAATCTTCACGGAAATATATGACCTGTACTATTATGTGTATACACTGAGAGTTTCAGGATAATTCCTCATGTATTTTTCTAGATATTTAACAAAATGTCTAAAATCGCAAGTGGACGATAATCAATGGCCAGGTAGTGTAGTACAAGTCATATATTTCCCTGAAGGTTTTATTCCGAAACTCCAATAGGGGACCGTCAACAAATTAAAAAAGAATGAATACCTTTTGGATAACCCTGTCAAAACTAATGTAGCAAAAGTGCTCAAACTGTAGATTATGATTAAGTGGCTTATTGTAATAAACTGTGTTAATTTTTATGTCGATAGCATGTATACTCGTAGAAAAATTAAGGTTTTCTACGAATCCGAAAAACAGTCTCAAGTTTACCCAAGATTTTTGCTTATAATTTGAAGGAGTTCTTAATGTAAAGTAACATTCTTTTCAGAAAATGTGACAAACAACATTGCACACAATACCCTGTAATCAGAATTAAAAAATAATAAAAATTGTATGAAAAATGAGTATGTTTAGTAAATAATTTTTCACTGCGCATGCGTCAAAGATATCAAAATTTCATTTGCATATTATGTTAGCCAAATGTATAGAGCAACTTTTGTGAAAGTCGCAAAATCACATCTTGAAAATTTTGAAAATAATCGTCAATAGAATACGTTGAAAATTCGTTATTCCCAAAATTAAGGAAAAACACGAGGGGTTGTATCCATATATTCATTGATTAGTGTCAATATAGGATACATAATAGGGGCGTACTAATAAATTTGAATAAAATTCCTCATTTTTTTTATTATTATTACTGGTATGGAATACCTGTACATGATAGGGAAATTCGTTGCTAATCTGGAATAGACACTTTGTTGCAAGATATGTTTTGTAAATATGGTTAATAATGTAAATAGTTTGTAATTCTTAATGATAATACAGGAAAAGAATATCTGAATGACAAGTATGAGTTGGTCATGTAATTTTCTCATGCTGTCCGAAAATAGGCAATAAAGAGAAAAGTGCCCAGTTAAACTGATGGCATTGAGCTCGCAGGCTATACATACAACTGTATATTATACTCTTATTTCAAAGAATAATGCCCTTCCAAAAATAAAAGAAATCAACAGTAAGTTATTGGACAGTGGATTAACTGCCATCCCTCTTTATACTTAACCAATGAGCTCCTAAAACTAATCAGGGCAGTGCCTTATTAGAGTGAACCTATTAACAAAATTTGAAGAAAGTGTGATAATTCTGCATGATTTCTGCATATTTATATAAATTAAGGAGGGTAGCACTCTCTTCTCCCCCCCTTCATATTTAACAAATGAACCTCCAATGCTAATCAGTGAAGAACCTTATCAGAATGAACCTACATATAAAATTTGAAGCAAATCTGATATTTATATAAAGAGTTATCACGTTACATACAGAACCTGCGGGCACTTTAGCTGTCAGGCTTTGATAGCCTTGTGAGCTATAATTTAAATTTTATTTAAATTTTATTCTTTCTTTTTTTTGTTCATCTACCATTTTTGCTGTACTTTGATGATACATTTTAATTGGACTGTCTTGTTGTGTGCTTTCCTTAATGTGTTATTATTATTTCAGATAGTGAACTTACATTTATAGTACTTACATTACCATGCTTGATACAAGAAAAGTTTCCGACTCTTTATCATGAAGAAGGTGCAGAAATTTCTGTGTATCAACCTGTTACTGTGCTCCGCAACTCAAGCAACTTGCTAAATTACTCATGCTATGTATTGATTTTATATAAACAGTTAATTACAAAACTAATTTTATAAGCCTAGTTACTTTGTGGTATGCATTATTTTGGTTGTTTAACGTTAACTATAGCAAAAGCCAATTTAAATTTTTATCATTTTTATTAGATACTTATGTCTTCAAAATTTTCTCAGTGGCATCAGTTCCACACAGTGTTACGTCTTTGTTTAATAATATTTATTACATACTTGGTGTTTACAATAAAAGGATTATTTGAACTAAAAGGTTGTTTTTTTAATTCAGTGTTTTATTCCTTTCATTATAATTACTCTTTGGATTAAAATTTCAGATGCAATAAGTCAAAACACAAAAACAATTTGGCAGAAAGTGTTTTGATGTAAATACAGGACTAGAAATCAGCAGTCGTTAGTCGTCAAATGAAACTAAATTATAGAAAAATTATTCCTAGTCGTCAAATCTTGATAGCTAGCTTTCTTTAACTTTAATTTTTGTTTAGCAAATGTTTTCATTTTTATTTAAGCATACATCCCCCCCCCTCTGCACCATGACATCAGCACGTGTCTTAAGAATTTTGAAACTTTCAATAACCTCTAAGTTAACTTCACTTTCACCAATGACTGATAAAACTGGTCCTTGGATATTACACCCCTGTAAACAAGATTTTTTTTATTATGAGATATTTCTGCATCCTTATATGTTCCTAAAATAAGAAACTGTATTAAAATTGTTTTAAAATTTTTGTATTCCCTTCCTCAAACAAACAAAAAAAATATGTGTGATTTGGAAATGTTTTAAATGCCACACCATAATTGGCAACCAAAGATTCATTTATTTGCTAACTTTTTATTTTCTGATGTACTGTTAGTCTCAGATTTTTTAAAAATTAGCTTATCCCTAGTTATATCTAAAGCTCATATTTTCTCTCTGTGGACATATTTGCTTGATTATCTGTTTTGTATGCATATTAGCTTTATAAAAAGAATAAGTTTTACCAGAATCCAAATATTGTAGTTTAATAAGATTCCATACTTATGGAGAGTCAGTTTTTATTTTGTTTAGTAAGAAAAAGTGTTTAATATATAAAGTTTCCTCCCCACTTCCCTTCAATACATTAAAATTAAATATGCAATGCAATAATATTACTATTAACATGGTTGTGAAAAGAAATAAGAAAATATGAAATGCAGTTGGCACATCGAAAAAAAATTGTAGGCATTATTTTGACACCTTACATACAGTTCTTAATTTCTAATCCTGTGTGAATATATGCTACAAAATATGGATTTGCATAAGTTCACTATAAAGGTAAGTACTACATATATTGTAAAAATGATTTTTTTTACTCAAATTCATCTGGGATTTTACCACAACTATAAAATGAACTTATTTTCTATAATTAATTTCATAGCTTGATGGCTAGCTTTCTGGAAGAATTTTAAAGAATATGAAGTATTCTTACTAATTTAAAAGTTACACAGCATTTATTACATATTCTTTTCTAATTTGTGTTTTACATTTTTTTAATTAGATACAGCAGGGTAGCTAAAAAAATATTGGTGTGTTGTTTGACATTGATATTTCACAACTAAAATCTGAGAAATGCTTATTTTAAAATTTTGTAGCATTTCTTCTATTATATGAAAATCTTAATCCTCCGAAAAGTTCACAACCGTCAAAATGATCAGCAACTAATATGTTCAACGAAGTGTTCGCCTCATGGAAGCACAATAATTTTAATGGAACTTCCAGCAGTATTGGGGCCTTCACATGGAGCAAAAACAACATTGACCTCCAACACCCATCTGCGTGGATATTTAATAACAGGTGTATTGCCTTCGAACAATCAGATCTTAACTCACTTGACTTCTGTAGAAAAGCTAGAAATAGAAAATCCCCAGTTTGCATTGTATGTGATGCGAAATTATCAAGGCATAGAATGATTTAAAGCAGAATTATCTGCAGCGGACTGTCAATTCTGTGATCTTTCGTTTTAAAACTTTTATAAAAAATAAATATCATGCCAGTGAAAAATTTGTTAAAATATTGTTATTTCTTTTATTTTTTTTATTATTAAATTATGGCATATATTTTACAGGATATAGCATTTTTCTTTGTCCCCATACTTTTCAGTTGCCCTGTATATAAAATAATGAAAATACATGTCAAGCAATATACTATGTGTCAAAAAAGATGGTTACGGATTACTTCTGAAATTATAAGAAAATTATAAAAATATTCATATGAAGATAGATAATTCAATTTGTACTTTCTCTTATTTTGGAGTCAAAAAACATCAAATTTTTATAATGTTCCTGCATCTAAAAATGCCCAATCACAAAAATAGTTACTGGCCCTTTCTTAAACATACCCAAAAAGTTTGATCCAAACATATGAGTTAGAGACAGCCAAAAATCATGATTTTACAAGAACTTCAAAACATAAAATTTAAAATCAGGCTTCAAATTGCATGACAAAGTCACAATATTTGACTCTAACTCAGTGATTTTCAGAGGCAGAAAATAGGTGTAGATGTTGTGTAAATTTTGCGATTTATTCTAACAAAACCTTTTGGGTATGACTAACAATGCAATAGTGATGACTTATGATTGGTGATTTTGAAATGCAAAGGCTGTATAAAAGTTAAAATTTTGAATTTTTCTTAAAATACTCTCCATGTAAATGAAAGTACAATTTGAATTCTCTGCCTTTCTATGATTATTTTTGTAGTTTCTTTTTATCCCCTCTATTATATTATCCCTCTCTGAGTTACAAAAATATGCTACAATATTTCTTTGGACACCTGATAGAGTTTAAAAATATAATATTCCATCAATCTAAAAGAAAAAGAAAAGACTCAAAATATTGACTGATCATGATAATTTTCTCTGCAGAATTCAATTTAAAAATGGGTAAACACTTTGTATTTCATGATTCAAACCAATACAATTTCTTGACAAGCAGGGTGGGGGGAGGTGGGTTGCAACTGTGGGCCATAGATTGTGAGTGCTATTTCTTGTAGGATGCCACAGGGCACACTGGATTAGTGTTTCATCCGTTCACCCTCTAAGGCACCCTGGATAAGTGATATCATTATTTTCCCCTGAGATGCCATTCTTTCACCCCTTAAGGTACCTTGGATGAGGGGTGCAATTAATCTCCCCTCAGATGCGATCCTTTCACCCTCTGGGGCACCCTGGATAAGGGGTGCCATAACTCTCCCCTGAGGCGCCATCTTTTCACCCCCTGGGGCACCCTGGTTAAGGGGTGCTATTATTCTCCCTTGAGATGCCATCCTTTCACCTCCTGGGACACCCTGGATAAGGAGTGAGATTATTCTCCCCTGTGGTGCCATCGTTTCACCCTATTGAACACTGTGGATAAGGGGTGCCATTATTCTTCCCTGAGGTGCCGTCCTTTCACCCCTTGAAACACCCTGGATTAGGGGTACCATCTTTTCACCCTAGTTAAAGGTGCCATTTTAGCTCCTCTAGGGGTGTCACCAGCGAGACAAGCCTTTCACCCCTAAAAGGTGCAATGTGTCACCATTAGTTTTAACAGTGTACAGACCGATTCCATCGTGTTCTCAGGAATGCTTTGCGAAAACATATCAGAAGAATTTCTATCGAATGTTGTCATGGACAAGCTACGAGATTCTAGTTGAAAAAATGACTCAGTTTCAAATGTGTCCCTGTTGGTTTTATTTTCAATTTAAAGAATAATGCAATATCACAGGGACTAGGTCCGGTGAATAGGGCGGGTGAACAACAAAAAACATGTTATGAGCTAAAACTGTGTGTCTTTTGGGATCTTTTGTCGAGCCTTGGAAATATCTTTGCAGCAACGCGTCGTATATCCAAGTTCTGTCAAAATTTATTGGCAAATTCCATATCCGATTCTTACTTTGTCTGTATGCTCTTGGATAGTCAGGCGAGTCTTTTCGTATGAGTTTTCCAATTTGTTTAACATTTTCATGTTTGGTTGCCTTGAACGCTTGTCATCCTTAGATGAATGACGAAATGCTTTGAAACGCGGGTGCCATTCAAAACCGTGCTCCGATTTAACCCCATGGGGCCGAGCGACACGTATACGTGCCGCAAAAAGGCTTAAGAATCCTTGTTTAACCCCACCAGTAAAATTTTACTGTAAAATTTGCCTTATTTTATCGGAGCATTTTTTTCGATTTAATAAGGCACTAATTTCTGTTTTTAAAAGCCGGTGACAAAACATTAAAAATTTCATAAAAGGTTCCCGTCGCGAAGGGGTTAAAGCTTCATCCCTAAAAGCCGTACAAAATATTCTAAAATTTTCTGTTGCAGGTTTACTGAGCTTGTCACAAAATTGTATACACATACCATTGCTGAATCGCAAAATGTTCAAAAACTAAGTTGAAAAAAAAAAAAACCGTAGCAGCAAACTATGGGCTCACACATGGAAGTTAAGAAGTGTCATCAGAAGAGGAGGCTAGGGCATCTTGACATGCTTTTGCTTCACTTTCACCGAGTTGAGGGTGTTCTTGAATCAAAAAGGGTAACTTTGAGACACATGCTTTAACTCATTTTTGTTCGGAAATGCATGAAAATAGCAGATGTTATTCAGAAACTTTCTAATTACACTCAAATTTATGTTTTTTAAAAAACACAATAGATTTTTCATAACAAGCCTTCAAAATTGACACTTTTGGACACATTTCCCGACGAAAGCAGAAAAACCGGTCGGAAAGCAGGAGAAAAACGGGTGATCGAGAGATCGAAATAGCTTAGAACTGGATAGGTAATTTAATTATCATAAAATGGAAAAATAAGTTCGATTCGAAATCGCTTCAATAGTCAGGCATTCCAATTTTATATATTTCTGTTAAAAAATGAATTTGTAAATGTGTCAAAAGTTTTGCGCTTGTTGAGTGGAGCACTTAAGATCACCCTTAATCGCAGTAACAGCAGCCCGGGAACTTTTCAATTGCACCTTGTCTAACACATGATTCCAATATGAAATTAGACGTGGTATAATATTTATTGTTTATCGAAAATTTAATTTCGTTTATGAAAAATGTAAATTAGGGAAAGCATGTTTTGTAAAAACGATGATGATTATTATTTCAATTGATGGAAATAGGTACTAGTTATAAGTGCAAATCCCCAAAATTATTTAATGAGTCTGATGCTCCTATAGTCAAATAATCCACTTGCCACATAAAGATAGAAATCCATAAAAGCAATCGCGTTTATATTGAGGGAAAAATTGGTAATTCAAAGTGAAAAATAAGGTATAGAAGGTGTTCAGTAAAAGTGTTTTCCAAAGTTTATAAAAGCAAAAATTCATTCACATTTTTTAACCCGGGAAGACGCGCACCGGGTCTAATAGACCCAGAGTGCGCACGGTTTTTGCAATTGTAACCATTATTTTTTAACAGTTTATCTTCAATTTATTTTATCGCAGAATTTTAAAAAATTGTCAGCCACTAAACAAAGTAACGATTTGTATTTGTATTTACTGGTGATAAACTAAAAACCGTACGTACACTGAATATGCGCGCGTTCTCCCGGGTTAAAGTACAATATACTCTATAGTGGTATCAATTAAAGGTATTAATTGAAGTACAGTGGTATTAATTAAAGTAAATTACACTCTACAGTGGTATTAAAGTAAATTACACTCTACAGTGGTATTAATTAGGTAAGTCTACAAAAAGTTTTGCCTACTTATTTTCATTAAAAATATCTTATGTTTAACATATGAGGGCAGATGTGAACAGTTTCCAAGTGTATTTTGAAAGTCTTTAAGTGCATTTATTTTCAGTTTAAAATTTAATTACCCTTGTCAAACACAGAGTTATAAATTCAAATTTTAGGATTTCTTCTGAGTTTTAATTTATTGGAAGTTCGATAATAGTTGAAAGTTGTGGCTTTCTGTAGAAACCAGTATGCTTTTATTTATTTATTTTTGTTACTCTTTAATGATTTTCAGTTTTAAATGCATTTTTTTTCTTAGCCTATACTAAAGAATTTGTAAGATAATTTATTTTATGTCTGTAAAATTTAGTTGTCGAAAAAAAGTGATAACACTCTGTGATAATCACCAATTTTTTATGCACAATTTTACCAATTTTTAAAATCCTAATGTACAAATTTTTGACACACATTGCATAATATTTAGAAAATAGTAAAATTACAATAAACGAATTATCCAGTAACTTATATAAAAGTAACACAGTTTTGCTATGCTTGACACAGAAGTAGGTGTATCACTGCATAATTTTATGAATAATTTCTTGCATCCATGATGAAAAATTTATCGATTAATTCACACAAGTGACAAGTAGAAAGACTACATTTAATTAGTTTTTATCACAATTTTTATTCACAATAAATATATTTTCGTCTTACTTATGCTTATGTTCACATGTACTCCAGGTGCGTTCACAATTAATTCTCCAGCGGGGCACATGTGAACAAATTTAGACAATTATTAGAATAATAATTTAGAAATTCCTTATAAATACATTCAAAAGTTTCACCAAAAGAACAAATAAAGTATAAATATTCATTGAAATACTTCTTTTCAATAGCTCATAAAGATTTAGAGAAATAATCAAAAATGTAAAAACTGTTCATATGTACCCCCCCCCCCCCCGCGTTTTCTGCAATTTTATTTTTTTTAAAGGCAAATTTCTTCGAAAGGTTTGCAAAAATAATCATAAATTTCGTCAAAGAATTGCGACTTTCGTCAAAATATCGAGAAAAAACGCAAATTTCGTCAAAGGATTGCAGAAAAAAAACGTAAATTTTATCAAATGATAGCGAAAAACTACAAATTTTCTCAAAGTATCTTGAAAAATGTTAATTTCGGTAAAACATCGCGAAAAAACTATTAATTTCATAAAATGATAGCGGAACAAACACGATTTTTGGCAGAGGATGGCGGGAAAATCGCGAAATTCGTCTAAGGGTTAGGCACGAAAAACCAGTCGTCACGAGGCTACTGCCGACCGTGGATCTGCCCCTATAATTCAAATGTTGAATTCATGAGTTAATGTGACAACAAGCTACTGCAAAACATTTAAAAACCTTTGAAAAATGTATTAAAACAGGGTAAAATGGACATAACTTAAATGCATTTTCTTTCTTTTTTTAGCGTGAGTTATTAATACGAACAAGCAGCCATAATATTAATTTAAAGAATGATATACATATTTGAAATAAAAGACTCAGCAACAACGGATGATACTTTAAGGATTTTTCCTTTATTATTATTATTAAAAGTTAAAACATGAATAAAGTGATAAAATAATTGAAGAAATCTTATTGCTATATGGAAAAAATAAAAGTACTTGAAATGGGAAGATAAGTGAATATTAAGACACTTCCAGTTACTAGTATGCTAGACCCAAAAGCGTTAAATAAAATAAAAAAATAAACAGTTAAACATACTAGAAATTAGTATATTTAAGTATGAAGATAAAATTAATAATGGAATAAGTCCTATAACATTTTTTTTATTTTATAAAATAATAACATACTTCAAATTTTATTCACTAAATATTATACAATTATATTTCAGTAAAACATCACATGAAAACCCTCACTTACCATCATTAAAATAAATCGTTTACTTTCTGTTGCCACAAAATGTTAAAAAAAAATATCTATGATGTATAAAAAAGTTGTATGTGAAGAAAAGATATCTCATTACAAACATTCTCAACGAAAAAAAAATTCTGTAATCAAAATTAAATTACCTGTGAAAGGCACTTAAAAAAAAAGTAAAATCATATTTATGACAAAGTAAAAGGAAACACATAATACATTCATGTTTTTGTTAAAGCATTATAAATATGAGAAGACACTCTTCTTTAATTTCGTTCATTCACATCACATTTAAAATATAAAACCGCTTTTCATGAACAGCACTTTAAAAAAATTGTCTAAATTTCTTTTTCAAAAATAAGCAAAATCTTAAATGTATACATTAAAATGAAACAAATGGACATAAAAATTCTCTAAAAAGAAGAAAGAATCACGTATAGGATAACAAAGCCAATAAGCAGTTTGAGTTATGAAATAGTAAGTTTTAGCCAAGGAAAAAAATTCTTTGTTGAATAAGATTTGTTTTGTTGGAAGATCAATTTATTCTGTAAATGCTAGTTATCCCACTATTTTCAAGACAAATAAATGTATTTTGTGCAAGAAATTCCTGAATAAAGGTACTATAATAGGTAATAAAGTACTATATATAAACAAAACACTTTTTATTAAATAATTTTTTTAGTTAAAATGTGTTTATTTCATTTGAAAGTAACAGAAAGACTGAAAATAAACCATTTACAATGTTGAACAAACATCGTTTAACAGCATTTTAAAGCAGAAGTTAAACATTCAGGGCTCAAAATATTAGTTTTCAAAACAATACACACATACATATATTTCAATGCTGCAAAAATATACTCTATTAATTCTCTCTATTAATTTAGACTTATTTTCAAAACTGAAATTTCAGAAAATATTTTTATCAATGTATAACATGAATTCTAATTATAATTTTAAAATGGGTGAATTAGTCCCCCAGATTCGTCCGGAATGTTTCAATTGGTAGAGCATTGGTGGCTTCAGCCAAGGTATCCCTGGTTGGATTTTTTTCATCTACTTGGAAATTTAAATCTGTTAGCTTGATCATTGTCACATTTCTATTACATTTCAATTATCTAATATCAGAATATTCTGAAGTGATGATTTTACTGCACTGTATTTTGAAAGTCAAGTTTTATTTCGAATTTGTACAGGATATGCACATTGATAAATCTCAAATGAAAACTTTGAAGTTAGAGGAAATGAATTTCTAGCGGCATCTAGAAGTATATATATATGCAGCTCGGCAAAAATAATCCAACATTATAATACAGGCAAACCGTGCGTCTGTATGCAAATTTTATTTTAAAAAGGGCTCTAACGATTCTGACTAGATTTATTATCCTACCGTTTCGGGATGTAAAGACCACTGTATTAGGCCGTGTTCAAGAAAGTCGATTAGTGGGTAATGTCAGAGTCACTACGGTTACAGTCATTGCTTTTCAATGGGAATGAAGCTCAAACACTTAAGATGTTGAACTGTTGGCTACAGTTCCCCAAATTTGGAAAAATATCTGAGACATTGGAATAACTTGGCGAGAAAATATACTAAATACTACGAATGCAAAAACACATGCTTGGCACCAAATGAAAGAATGCCACCGTACTTGGCTATATTTGCCGAAAATTTCGCGACATTAAATAAAAAAATTGGCTCTTACGATCTAAAGGAATTTCCAATTAAAAATAGGAGAATAAATACATGATTCCAACAATCAGAGTCTATATAAAATTTTCGAAAACATAATTTAATAAATCAGGGTGCACAGAACATTCTCAAAACATGTTTGGCGGAAATGAAAAAATATCGGTAAATTTGTCAAAAAATAGGGTTTTAGAATCCGGAATTTTCTAGACTTTTCTAGACTTACAAAATAAAAGGATTTTTTAGCAATAATACAGCGAGAATTTATTGATATATCGAGTTAAACACAACACTAATTTTAACCAAGCGTAAATCCCTACTGTTAATGATAAAAAAAAATTCTGCGTCAAATTACAGAATAAAAATGAGATAGATACCTATCGAATAGTAAAAACATTTATTATTAATGCTATATTTAATTATACTTAAAAAGTCGTCTACATATATTAATTGTATCAAAACTTGAAAATCTGCAATATTAACGCCTAATTTTGACACTACATTAATATTATCCTAGAAATTTTATCTTCAGCTATTGTAGAGAAATATTCGGTTAAATTCTTGTGAGAAGTGAAGGAAAAGTTTAAGCATAGGCCAGTTTTCAACACTGCTCTAGAAATAATGCGTTCAGGGAAAAGTTTTTAAATGCTTATCACATTAAAAAAACGATTAAACATCTTGCACAGCTATACCACAAAAATCACTCGTTGCTATGGAACATTCGAACATAAGCCCAAGCATCACATTTTGTGGTGAACATGATTAGATTTAGATTTGCATTTAAATTTTTTAGAAACCTATTTCTGCTAGTATATATAGAGAGATGTTCATAACTCTAATTGCATTTAAATCAATTTCAAGATAAAATATTTTAGAAGCTAATTTTTGAAAAATATATGAATTTTAACCGATACAACCCATCAATTCGGAAAATTTTCAAGCGTAGAAATCCAAAATTAAAGACATTGAATTTTTGCAGTAATTTTTGAGTTTTGTATAGGGAGTTTCGAAATTTTAACAAATATAATTCTTCAAATACTTGATCGACTGATTTCCTGTTTGGTATTCGAAAATAAAAGTTGTCGAAATACCCAAATGTGATGTCAAAATTAGGAAATAATATTGAATACCTTAAATTTTATACATTTCGATGATCAATATAACAAAACCAAATTTCTTTTTGTACAAAATTAGTTTGTTAGATATTATTACTTAACGGCTGGTACCACCACACATTCATACAATCATTTAGGTCAGAATTAATTGGGGTTAGTGTTTTCCCTTCCAGGAATCTACATATACTAAAGGCAATTTGTACACATAATATAAGTGTACCTGTAATGGTCCATTCATTAAATATGTATATTCGTATCAAACATTAACAAGCATCTAACGCGACATATGACTGATTGACTTTTTGTCCAATAACCTGTGATTTTATTTGATTACGAGTGTGGTATATTAATATTTTTGCTTTAATTTGTTAAAGTGGGTGGTTTTAGCAATAACGGATAAAATCACTACTGTGTCTTTCTGCCTGTCGCAGCCATTTTACTCATAAAGTGTGAAACATGGAAAGTTCGAATTGGGGGAAGTAATAAATACCTTTGACCCACATGTTTACAAATTATCAAACATTTACAGATATACTTAAAAAATATATATATATAGGAGGTAATTACCTTACTTGAAAAGAAAATCTTTTTGTTGTATATCGTGTGGGGTATAGTGTAAAAGCTTTCGTAAAGCTGAAATCAAAATAACAATTTTTTTAAGTATTACACTTTCAGATATTAAAAGGTAGGTAGAGGTAGATAA
The DNA here is from genome assembly GCA_964019185.1 of Maratus speculifer. Taxonomy (NCBI): domain Eukaryota; kingdom Metazoa; phylum Arthropoda; class Arachnida; order Araneae; family Salticidae; genus Maratus; species Maratus speculifer. Next base: position 50,850,042 of record OZ025299.1, read on the forward strand.
AGAGGTAGTAGACGTTAATTTAATCTTTGCAAGAAAACTGTAGTGAATACGCTAAGCACATAGATTCTGGAAAAGCGAATTTTTCTGTTGCACACAAATTTCGATTTCCGGGAGTTCAAAAACGGAGTAAAGTAGAGCTCCATGTTACTATAGCAGTAAAAATATAAAAGCAATGTTCATAATGATTTTAGAAAAAAAATCATCGGTAATTAGCCGAGATAATAACCCTTAAAGATACTGACGGTTTGGAGGTAAATAATGTGAAGAGCGGCTTCTTCTACGTACCAACGAATATTAAAGCCCATATAACAGCATTCAATGATATACTTGTGTAATGCAATGCCTAGTTGGGGCATAAAAGCAAAAGACATTAAATTCTTAAAACAGACTAATTATAATTAATTGGATAAAAACTATCAGATTCGCTAGTAATTTGCATTCAGTAGATCTCTCAGTATGCCTCCTGTGACTTTAAAAGTTAGTTAAAAACCCATTTGGAAAAACGCAGCACGGACCAAGGCGGCACTGCTTAACTGTGACCTTCTTTCGAAAGGCACTTAGCACATTGCTAAGTTTAAACTTTTAATAACGGTTTTATTTGAAGAATGTAAAAAAGATAATATTAATACGTTGATCTTAGATTTTTGCAATGCCAAATGAAGCCTTATTATGCACTTCTTTTATTGTCAGTACAAAATTATGTTGATCTTAAAAATTTAGAATAAGACTAAAAAAATACACAGAATAGAAATGTTTGTTGTATTATTTAGGCTTCATATCTCTTTGAATTTTTATGATCTATCAATTGACAATTTAACAGTACATACAGCTATATCCAACCCCACGTTGTATATATATTTTTAAATTCTTATTATTGTTTTAGCAACAATTTATTCTAATTATAATGCTAATAACTCATATATTTATTGTACCGAACTCTCTGAACGCCAGTAATATTCTTAGTTGAATGTTTCTTTAAAAAGAATTTCTACGTGAGATTCTGTTCCAATTTAAATATTCGTAATACAGCTCATATTCAAAATATTAGAATAATTACCTTTTTTTTAGAAATTGAAAATATCGTTTGGTAATTTAATGTCTTTTAATGAAAATATGCAAACGATATTTTTATTAAGGACTTATTGTTGATTAAACTTACTTGTTATCTCAAATTTAATATCATTTTTGAAAAGATTAATTGCAAAAAAAATTATTTTGAAAAGTCAAAATATTAGAATATTTATTCAAGTGGTTCAAAATATTAGAATATTTCACATTAATTCTCCTTTAATTATTACCAATTCTTAACTGGTGGCATCATTGATTAAATTCAGACTATTTTATTTAAAATCAGTATTCTTTTTTGCAGTTTGTTTCTTTTTCGTCTTAAAATGGGCCGTGTGAGTGATATTCCTGAATCTACTAAACTTCGTATGGTTAATTTGTATCGGCACGGTAAAAATCAATGTTTTATAGCGAATTATTTACATTGTTCGCAATCGAGCGTTAGTAAAATACTAACACAATATACAAAAATTGGAAAATTTCAAAATAATCGCCGAAATGGTGACCGAAAACCAAAAACATCTACTGGAGATGACAGGAAACTGAAGCGTATAGTTAAGAAAAACCGTTTTAAAAGTGTGCGATTCTTGCACCGAAAATGGAAAGAAGAAGGAGTTGAAGTTTCTACATCGACAACATTAAGACGTCTCCATAAATTTAAATTTGAATCTCGTGTACCGAAATCAAAACCTCTCATGACTGCAAGACAAAAGCGTATAAGATTGAATTGGTGTAAATCAAGGCGTTTATGGAGCAATGAAGATTGGAAAAATATATTATTTAGTGATGAAAGTATGTTTTGTGTTTCATATGGTAATCAAGGTATTCGAGTTTGGAGAATGAAGCAAGAAGCATTTGATAAAGAATGCCTTAAACGTTCAGTAAAATTTGCTGCTAGTGTCATGGTTTGGGGTTGTATGAGTGCAGAAGGACCTGGAAAGTTATGCATCGTCTACGAAAAGGTTAACTCTCTGATATATCAAGAAATTTTAGAATATTACATGATTCCATCATCAGAAGATTTATTTGAAGATGATTTCATCTTTCAACAAGATTTAGCGTCCCCGCATACCTCGGTGTCAACTAAGAATTGGTTCCGCCAACGCAACATTAAGGTACTTCCTTGGCCACCAAATTCACCAGATCTTAATCCCATCGAAAACTTATGGTGTATAATGAAGAAAAAACTTCAAGAAAATCCTCCTTCAAGTAAAACTGAGTTAGTGGCACGTATAAAGTCTATTTGGGCTAATATTGATAGAAATGTTTGTAAACACCTTGTATATAGTATGCAAGATCGATTGTACGCTGTTATGAAAGCTAAAGGGATAAAACTACATAAGGGATATATAATAACTACTAAAGGGATAAACTACAAAATATTAACTATCATTTACTTCATATTCATAAGGTAATATTGTTGCGTAAAATAAAGTATTCTAATATTTTGAACCAATCTAAATTTTATTCTAATATTTTGGTGTGTTTAAGGAAGCTGTATACCTAATTTATTGTGCTGTATTTTATATTTTATAAATGTTAAAATCTTATCTAAACATTCCAGATTTAATTTATAAGAAATTTAATTGCATTTACTTAGTATAAAAAATAAATAAATGATAAATAATTTTTTCTTATTACTTTTTCTCAATTATTCTAATATTTTGAATATGAGCTGTATTGTGGAAATTACATTTTCCTCTTCCTAATAACTCCACATTGCCAGCATTATGTCGATATTTTATCATCTGATCAGTTTTACGGCCTAAACAGTATTATTACCCCCATATTAGGCATTAAATCAATATTTGAACTTACTAACACGAGGATTAATATCTTCTAAAATTATAAATCTAATATGATAAGTGTGTGCGGTTATAATACTTAAAACCAAAACAAATACATTGAAAGTGCAATTTTTAAAAAGTTATGAGAGTTATGAAATTAATGTTTGAAAAAATTATGAATCGATTCCTACATTTTTTGCGTTATATTTATATTTATTACATCTTCTTTTATAAGAATTCTCAAAATCAGATTTTTCTTCCTAATAATTTTCATATTATGATTAAAAAATTTTAAAATCATGGCTTAAATGGCCATCTATGATGTGTAGAACATCATAATTTAAAAAGATATTTTATTCATTTTATTGAAAGGTTTGGCTGACAATATCAAAACATATTAACCTCTTCAGACCTGAGCCTAAAATAACTCTACAAATATATATTTGTTACTTTTGCATAATCTAAATGACATCATAGATGACAGAAAGAGTCATTTTTATGAAATCAGTACTTTAGAGGATTGGTAATCTAGGTTTACAAATATGGATATAAAAGTACTAATTTCCATAAAAACATCAGTTTAACTATCAGTAATGTAAATTTACGCAATAACAAAACTAAGATCATTAAAGAAGTAAATGATCAGAAAATCCTCAATTTGTTTTACTGTAAAGCATTTAAGTTAAATAATCATGAATATTTCTTACTTTCTTGGCCACAATGTCTTAAAGGTATTTTCAAAACTCGGATGTAAATAATATTCATTTTCATCAGTGCTTATTATTCATCAGTGCTGACAGTTATTGGTTTTGTTTTAAAGCAAAAAACATTCAGCTGTATAGAAGCAAAGTAAAAATGCAAAACAATCGAACAGTTTAGTTTTTATGAAGAAAAGAATGGAGGTGCACTTTTGTGTACCTCAGGTCTGAAGAGGTTAAGAGATTGAAATGGTCATATTTGCAAGAAATAATATAGTAATAGATGTTACAATCATTCTGTAGTATTTCTATAATCGAATGCCAAACTTTAATTTGGATACAGCCTCTAAAACATGCTCATTTTAAAATAATTTCACTGAAACTATTTCACGAAAATTTGTCTTGGGGTTAATTGAAGGGTTTAAAATTTACTTATGGTATCAAACTGTGCACTGTAAAAAACGGACGATTTTACGGAAATACTACTGATAATCTAGACGCTAGTACAATTTACTACTTTTTAATGGAAAAATTTCCGTAAATTCCAGAAAAACTTCCGTATTTTCCTGGAATTTACGGGAATTTTTCCGTTAAAAAACAGTAAACCCTCATAGCATGCATGATCACTTTGGTCACATCACGTCTGTGACCAAAATGCCACCACTCAGTGACATCACATTGTGCCTGAGATGCGACTTTCTTAAAAAATTTTAGAAAATTACAAATATTCTTCAACACATGTTATTTACTTTTAAAAACATGTTTCTAGCAATTTAAATATCGTTGCTTTTGTCACAGTGTCGTCACAATGTTTATGTCAAAGTAGTCACAAATGACGCAAATTTGTCACACCGTGATTTCACAAAGTTGTCACAATGTTACGTCACAAACGAGCTCTAAAACGGCCATAACGACTTCACATTTTAGACTCTGTGACTTCACATCGACAATCAACGGTCACAAAGTCACGATGTGACTTCACAACAACGTCGCAGTGACGTCACCATGCCTTACGGGAATTGTACTGGCGTTCAGATTACCAGTAGTATTCCCGTAAAATCGTCTTTTTTTTTTTTTACAGTGTGGTACTTGGCTATTTAAGGAATAGCAAAGTTACTGTTCATTGTAATATGTACATGACCCTTTAAGCGAATTTTATACACGTAATTTAAAAATAGACTTTATTTTGAATAGTTTGATACCAATAACTTTCTCTTAAAATAATATGTTTTAGAGTTAGTAGGGTGTGTTTAATTTTTTTCTACTACTGTACACTGCATATTCCTCAGACTACATGTTTGCAGAAAGTATTCAATTTTTGAAAAAAAAAATAGGCCGTTAATACTTTATTTATATCACTCTATACTTAAAATGACCTTTATTACATTCTAGCAATTTATTTTTCAAGTTTTGTTGTTGCAATGAAAGGGTATTAAAATCAAAACTTTCTGAAAGTACAGGGTGTTTATAAAGTCTAAGACCCATTTCGATGTTTAATAACCCATAAAATAATAAAGATAGATTAAAATTAATAACATAAATGGTTAGATAGACTCAAAAAGTTTCATGACCCTTGTCAATGAACTTCCACGTGTGCCCCCTTCGTCGCACGGAAAATATCAAGTCGATAGTCAATTTCATGCCAGGTAGCGGCAAGCATGTCGACATCCATAGACTATCGACTTGATATTCTCCGTGCGACGAAGGGGGCACACGTGGAAATTCATTGACAAGGGTCATAAAACTTTGAGTCTATCTAACCATTTATGATATTAATTTTAATCTATCTTTATTATTTTATGAGTAATTAAACATCAAAATGGGCCCGAGACTTTATAAACACCCTGTATATTAAATTTTTAGGTTTTTGTTTTTCCAAAATTTAATTCCCTTTTCTTTTCTGGAGACTCAAAAGAAAGATTTCTTTTTCAACCGAAACCTTCTTAAAACTCTAAGAACAAAAATGACAACCTTGATATTTGATTAATTACCAGAATATGTGATGACTTTAAGACAATTTATTTTGGGAAACTTAAAAGTGAATAATGTTTCTAAGCAATTTTGCCTTTGAAATGCTTAAAAGATGTTTTTATTTATTTACAGAAGTTTAGTAACTTAGTTTTGTAGTGTATTCTCAGAAAGAAAAAAAATACATATAATGTTGCTCTTTATGAAATATAGTTTTTTAAAATATTTTCAAAAATGTCAACAAAATGAACGAAACCTGTTAAAGCGATTTGCGTCAATGAAAATCTTTTTAAATATTACGAAATTTAAAATTTTATACGGTTGGCTTCTCTTATAAGTGATATTCAGAAAATATTTTCTGTTACACTAGTATAAAAGAAGACCAGAAAAAAAAGTTCCGTTTATCTAACACGAAAATTGACCCAGTTGTTAAACATTGATATACATGACTTATACCCTTTTTATTATCTAAACACAGATGAGTTCGGCCATTCTTAGACGGGTCGTATACCAAGTGCTTAAGTATTCGTAGAATTAATTTTATATGTATCAACTCTATGAATGAAAGTGCTTAGAAAAAAATCGTGCAAGAATTACCATTGAGTTAACTTTTATTAAGATGACTCGTTACCCTATATTCGGCGAAAAGTGACGGAAATATCGATTTTCCAATTTTTTGCTTAAATTATACTTTGTTTAAACCTATACATTTGAATGAAGTGTCGTAAAAATCCGAATATTATAAATACAATTTAAAGAGATTTTATAACTTCGCTGTTCCTTTAAATTCAACAATACACTTCATTTAAAAGTGAATTTTCTCACCTTGTATTTTTTAGATAAATAGCCATGTTGCAAGTGATAAAACTTTTAGGTATATTGTTCAATTGACTCGATTTTTAAGCACATAAAAATCAAATATCAAAAGTTAAAAACACAAAAATCAAATTTATTTTAAACTATCAAATTTTCGTTACTTTTTGCTTTTTTTAACTTTAAAATTTACGATTTTTCTAAAAATCTGTATGTGAAAAATAAATAGTAAAAATGAAGATAAATTTGAGTTCAGCGCTACAGAATACACAAGAAACAATTATCATAAGCAAAAAATTATATAACCTACTTTTAACGGCTAGTTTAATCTAATAATAATTTAAAATATGTATTGAAAGGAATTGATGCTGTTACTTATCAACATTTTAAATTTAAAAAAAAAAATCTTAATTTTTTCTTTTTATGTGTTCGGGTTAGTCAGAATATATTATATGTTTAGATGTTAGAATGATTAAAGATATCAGATATGTATTGTAGTGTTAATTTTACTCTAAACAATTTTTAGGTGCGTTCGTAATTATGTAAATTAGTAGCACCTATAGTTGTTCAGTCAATCCGTCCGTCTGTCTTCATACAACAACGCAAAAACTACCCAATCGAATCGTTTGAAATTTAAAATACATAATAATTACTTAATTTTGTCGAGTCATTTCAAATTTTATGAAAATCGGATGCATAGATCAATTACAGGGACAATCAAAAGGATTTCGTTAATTACAGTCAATGGGGAAAAAAGTTCAAATGCATTTTAATCGTTTGAAATTTAAAACATTGTTACATAATTTTGTCGAGTCATTTAAAATTTTATGAAAATCGGATGCATAAGTCAATTACAGGGACAATCAAAAGTATCCCGTTACATTACGGTCAATGGGAATTTTTTTTTCAAATGCATTTTAATGGTGTTACACTCATTCGAACATAATAAAATTGACACGAACCTATGAAGTATATCTATTCTAAAATATACATTCCGTACAATCTGTGATGCAAAGAATATTTATTATTAAATTACAGGGCCACACAAAGGATTCCACTACATAATGCTATACAGGGAAACAATGTTTGGGGCGTGTTTTTTACATATTAAACTATTTCCCATTTTATGAATATGATATACGTTACTGAGGTGTAATAAAAATTACTTTTTGTATATTTACAGGAACACCAAGATTTCGACAACTATACTGTATCCGAAGTACTGTCTGCTATATCAGCAAAATCTGAATATTTTTAAAACTTCGTTATCGTACGAACGCACCTTATTTGCTACGTTTCACGTGCAATTTCTAACTTGTTTATATATATCTGACGAATTTATTTTTTTTTTTACTAAATTTGTGAATGACCCCTATTTCGCAGCAAGATATGCACCAACGTTGCAGTTATTATTCGGTCAATTTTAGTCGTTGAATAATAAGGCTTTTATTAACTAAGTTGTCAGCGCAAATGGAAAATTTTACTAAATATAACTTAAAGGACCAAAGGACAATATAAAAATTTCCGTTACTTTTGAAGAAATATTTTTTTTTCTTTTCACCCAAATTACTTTTAAAATACTTCTTTTCCTTATTTAAAATAAAAATTTGCAAGCGGGACTATATGTTTATGACTAACGGTTTACGAAATAGACATTGGACGTCGTTGAGAGTGGACACCCTGTATATTTATAAGAGTAATACAAACATACACACATATATATATAATTGAGCACGTGTGATTTTTAAACTGCGCATATGACTGAAAGATAAATAAATATGAGCAAAATAAATATTTAAAAAAAAAATTTATTGCATAAAATAAGTTTAAAAAATGAAGGTCAGAGATTATGAAAGAATAGTAAATGCTGTCGCAATTTAAAAAATATTGCAATATACAACTATTGTTAATGCACAAATCTACTCAATACACTCAGTTTTTTTTTTCATCTATTTCTTTGATACTTGCATTTTCTCATGTACAATCATTCTTCTGTCGAAATATTTGAATTAAAATTTTAATGACTGATTGCGATTTCACAATGATTACGGAAAATGCAAAGCGAGTGTGAAAACAATGCATTTAACAGCTACTAAAGTTGATTGCGAGTAAATGTAATGTTTGTATGTGGACTATAAAAGAAAAATTTGGAGGCAAGCATTGTTCAGATAAAAGAAAAGAAGAAAATACCCTAGATTAAAGAATAGGTGACATGTATAAAAATTTTACACGGGAAAAAATAATCATTATTATCATATAAACGCAAAATAATAGGTTATCGTAGCACATTTCACATATCCTTGATGGTTTAAACTTATATATAAATGTTTAACGTCATGCAAGAAACGCGTGTATATATTTTTGTATAAGTTCTTCTTGCGAGTACCAACTACATACATTAAGAGGTTACTTCAATTAAGCAAAAACACCCGTTCTATTAAGTTAACTCTATGGACGAAATTTATAAAGATATCTTGGTTGTATTTCAATATTTAAAAAAAAATTGCGTTGGGCAGCTGAGATCAATCTGTACAAAACCCTTTTATATTTTTTCGATTTTGTATGCAGATATTTTTTAATGAGGATGCTTTCCTTTTCGGAACCAGTTTCGAAAGTGAAAGCATCCTAAGTAAAAAAAAAAAAAATCTGTAATAAAAATCGAAAAAGAAAAAACTGGCCCGCAAACAGATTGATCTCAGCTATCCGATGCAAAAAATTAAAATCATTGGAATTCAACCGAGATATCTTTATAAATCTCTTCCATAGGATTAGCGTTAGTGAACGAGCCTTTTAGCTAAACTGAAGTAGCCTCTTAAAATAAATTGTTTGCAATTTTAATTTTTAGTTGCAATTTAATTATTAATATTTAAAGAAGAATGTGCATAAACGTTTTTTTTTTTCAAATTTAAGTATTTTAAGAAATTCTGTAAATCTTCAAATTTCTGCTTATGGAAAGATTTCAAGTTTTATATTTAAAATGTTTCTAATTGAAGTAGCTATTTTTAAAAAACGCATTACATCGAAGTCTGGTGTTCACTTTATTATGCTGAAATAATATTTCAATAGTTATTGTAAGAAATGAGTAATCACCTAATTAATTTGTACAGTTAATATGGGATTCCGTGATTGGAAAATAACGATGATACGCCATTTAAGGTTTCTGATGACAGCGTGTGGCAACAGACCATACATATTATCATAATATTAGCCTATAGTGGCCACAGATCTTCTCGGAGCATCTTACTTACCCGACCATGTGGCAAAAATACTGCTTACACACAAAAATCTTTGACAAAATTTTTAAAAGAATCACGCAATAGCTATTTAGGCGAACAAATATGGGTGAATGATTTATTTATGTTGCAAATGAGTTTTTGTAAATATGTGGTACCAACATTTTGTTTTTATATTTTAAAATTCCTTATACTCCCAATGTAAACATAAATGAAACTGATACTTTCCTGCACCCATTCTTAAAAAAATGGAAAAAAATGTAAAAATAAAAAAAACAAGTAAAAAAAAAAATGAAAATTATCCAACTATGTCAATTTTAGTGAATTAAAATGTGATATATTAATGAATAAGATATGGGTTTTTTTTTTAAACACACACACACACACACATATATATATATATACACACACACATACAGGGTGACTCTAAATTAATGTTACGTACTTAAAGGGTGATAGCACACATCAAAACAAAATATACTGAATGGGAAACTAAGGGTTGCAATCGTCTTCCAAAGGAAATAGGCGCCATTAAAGTTTAGGTTCCCAAATTTCAAGTAATTATAAAAAAGGAAAAATTGGTCGATTCAATTGCGGTTTTCGCTAAAACTATTCCTTATGTCAGTATTTTCTTGAAAATAAATTTTAAAGACAGTTTTAAAAAATCCGTTAGAGGGCGCTTCATACTTAGGAGTAACTGACAACTATTTTTTAATGTTATTTTTGCTTAGATTTAAACTTAAATTTTGCAATATGAATCGTTAAGAAAGGTTAAGTAGTGCAAACTGAACTGCGTTCAGAAGGAGGGGGGGGGGGGGATCATATTTCAACACCTAAACATAGTTCAGTTTGCGCTACTTAACCACTCTCAACGATTCAGATTTTGAGCTCAAAATTTAAGTCTAAAATTTTGAAGGCATTTAACGAGCCACAGAAATAACCATAAAAAATTGTTCTTCGTTACTCCAAAGTCTAAAACGCTCTGTATCAGTATTTTTAAAACTTATTTTCAAGGAAATACTGACATAAAAAATAGTTTTAGTGAAAACTGGAAATGAATCGCCCAATTTTTCCTGTTTTCTTATAATCACTTGAAATTTTAGACCTCAAACTTTAATTGCGCCTATCTCTTTCGGAAGACGTTTGGGACCCTTAATTTCCTATTTAATATTTTTTTTGTCGTGATGTGTACTATCACCTCTTAAAGTTTGTACCATTAATTTAGAATCTCTCTGCACTACATACATATATGCGAAATATATATATATATATATATATTCTCACCTACTGAAGAGACCACTGTTATATGGTAAGGATACCAGTAATTTATTTCTTTTTATTTTAATTTGACCAAAAAAATTATTCATTAACTTAGTCTGTGTAAATTTTATTATTTCTTACAAAGGCATACACAAATAATGATCACTTTAGATTGTTACGAATTTGCTATTTGATTCCAAGTTCATATAGTTTTTTTCCACATAAGCATTAAATGTGTATGCATCCTACATTCAAATACTTAGTTTTAAAAGGAGAGAAAATAAACGTCAATGAGCAGGGGAGACAGGGACTAGCAATGACATTTTCTTATATTAGCCGTAAGATTTGAACTAAAGCGAAACATTTAGTTTATCATATCATTAGAGTGAGTCTTACGTAACATTATTTATAAAACTACTGTTAACATTATTAACGTTTTTTATAACATAAAATGAATTCTGCGTAACCTCGAAATCTGCCCCTATTAATCCCCGGTACGGGCCAAGTTGTGACATGCTTGGAGCACATTATGACACATAAATGGCACATACAAGTACATTGTAACATATACAAATTATGTAAGAAAGGCGATTAAATGGGATATGTTAAATCAAGAATGAGAAATTTATTCATTTATTCTTAACACAATAAAACACTTTCATGTTTTAATAATATTGTAAAGCAAATGAAAATAAAATAGTTAAATTGTTAACACTTGTAAACTCTTAATCCTATAAGAGATAAATATAATAAGGTTCCTTTTTGATGCATTTGACATGCACCCATCTTTTACGTGTCATGCATTGCACCCAGTCTTCTCCGGGTTTAAAAAGTTTACATTGCTCCAAGCAAACTAGAGTTAGTAGAATAAGCAATTTTCGTTATCTTCAGAGGTATCCTATACTTGCTTCTCCCTTTTTTTCAATAACCTAGGTATAATTTTTTTTTATGCACTGCTTGGCTTTTCCATACAGTTTCTTTTTTGTTTTTTCTTCTTCAATTTGGTTTCTGCATTCTTTTGCTTTTTGTTCTGCTAGAAATTTTCTCTTTTACAGGTGTGCTTGTTAGAATGGCAGATTTTAAACATTTACGAATAGATCGCTAACCTTTTCGAGGCTGCATTATTAAGTGGTCTTACTTCTGTAAGACTTACTGACACATTGCTATTATCAGTTGTCATAGAATCATCCAATTCAATGAGATTTCTTACTTCTAAAGATGGTAATGCAATCTCACCACCATTGATTAAAGTAATTGCTGAAGTGCTTGGTTTATTAACAGTTACACATTTACTAACTTTTTTATTGTCATTCTGATCTTTAACGTTCTTATCTCCGATGGATAATGGTCGATCAGTTACTGAGGAACATAGGAAGTCTTCATCGTTAAAAATGTTCGCATTAAATTCCCAAATTCCACTACAACGAAATCCTGCTTGAATGTGTTTTGGAGTGGCAGCACTAGAAAGGGCTATTTTGAGAATACCTGATATACCGTAGATCGACACAGTGCTTCCAGCATGCGATTTCAACCATCCACATACAGCCTGATTGTAGAATTTTTTGAACGTCCCGTATGCTGACACATCAAGACCTTGTAATCTGACTCATGTGAGGTTGAAATGATAACAAAATCACTCCGTTGTTCGTCCAATAATCCAAAATATCAATATTTCGATGAGAACTATGGTTATCAAGCAATACGAAGGCTGGCGACTCTTTCGAGCACCTTATATATTTTTTAAAATGTTTCGTGAAAAGTAAAAAGTCAGGGCCTGTAATTCATCCACCTGAATTTGATGTTCTGCAACAGCCTGTGGGGCCGTCACGAATACAGCGAGTTTTAAAAAACTTATGTGGAAATACAAACATCAATGGGACTGAATTTCCCAGAGGGTTAACGCCATTAACCATAGTTACGTTTGTTCCCTTTTCTGCAGAGGTCATTCCCCCAACTCTTTTATTACCCTTTTTTCTGCAGTTATTCTTATAGGATTCTGCACTGCTTCAACTCCTGTCTCATCAATATACCATATGTCATTTGAATTAAATTTATTAGCTTCAAATACAGACGCTAAGTTATTAAAAATAGTTCTACATTATGTTTATTAAAATTTGTATTTCTACTTAAACTTGTTGCTTCAAGAACTCGAAAGGAAATTGCAGAATGACGTTCTTATTTCCTTAAAAATCATATCCCATTTCAGAATTATTTATGAAAGTTGCTTTTTATTATTTTATCTGCAGTTTCTATAAATAGTCTCCTGTTAAAAAATTGAAAATCTGTAACATTCATAATTCGAAAAAAACTTATAAAATAAATACATTTTCAAAATAAATATTACAGATGCTTTTTTTTTCCTTTTACGTCCGGGAGTATTAATAAAATACTCGCTACACCTCAATAATTATCTTTGTTAATGTTTGCAGATATCCAAAGCAACTTACATAATAATAATCTGATTTTTAAATAATTTTAAATTGAAACTGATTTAATAAAGTTATTAGTTGGGGCTATTTTTGTAAAATATTACAAAAATATTTAGATTAATTAACAATAAATACTGTTATGGTAATCCAAAAATTCTTATGAACGAATTAAATAAATGCATTGAAATCTTATCTGTAACGGAGAAGTATTTTGTAGTTACAAATCTATTGTACAGCACTTTTTAATAGGAAAAAAGCTACACCAATGTAAATGGTTGAGAAAATAACTACATTAAAAATTATTTAGCTTAAACTGTTTTGCTGACTTTTGAGATGCGATCCGACAAAGATGTTTATAAAATGCGCAATTTGCTTTTATTAGTAAACAAATTAAGTAAATATTATATCTTTAATAATATTTCATCTTTAATAATACTTAAAAGTACCGTCAGAGTATAAAAGGTTAAGCACATAAAACAGAGCTTGAAAAGCTTCAACTATCCACAATCGTAGATCCTTCTGCAAAGTTCTTATTGAGTCATGCTTTATAAAGTATATGTATTGCAATATGTTTTGCAACTATTTAAATTTAACCTTACGAGTTACAAACTTTAAACTTTCATATTTCCTAAACTATTTTACAGAATACGAATTTTTGTTAGGTGAACGAAAAATATCAAATATTCTGTTAAATTTGGGCATTCTTATTAAAAATTTGAGTTTGGTACAAATTAAGTGTGAAGATGCACCTCTAAGCATATTTATCTCGAAACAGACATTGAAAGAAGACTTAGTTTTTAATGAAGTTTTTTTTTTCGTTTTTCCTACGACAATTTCACGTTTAAATTTTATCAGACTATCCTTTTTTCTCCCTCATATAAAATAAAACAGACTTTAAAAGATCAATTTAAAGATTATGAGAAATTCAATATCGTAACAAAGATCACGAGTGTTTAAAGAATATTAATGAATAAAATTAATATACTCATTTTTATTAAATTATCCCAAGTAATCCTTTGAATGACAAAATTAATGTTGATTTAAATTAAGCGATTCACGAATAAATTTATTTAGTCAATATTAACTTTTGAATTAGCGAAAAATGTTCGACGGAGAAAATGTTTGATAAAATCTTTTTAATGTCAAAACTCTATTATTAAACATATTGAATTAATACAAGAAAAAAAATCCACTTTTATAAATTCCTTATTATAGGAAAAATTAACTAGATTATTTTAAAAGTATGTGGAATTAAAAAAAATATTTTAGTTAAATTTGAAAATTTCATGAGAGGATAAAACTTTACAGTTGTTGATTTTTTTAATATCACTTACAATTTCTATGTGATGTTCAAAATTATTTCACATACATACGATTACTTAATAAACAAATAAAAAATATAACTGTAATTTAAATAATAACATGGAACTGTTGCCAATGTATCATGCAACAGTAGCTGGCAAAAATATTTTGACGATATGTTTCTGTATGCTAACTTTTTTCTGTAGGCAAAATTTATTTCCAGCTGTAAATTAGTTATTTGCAACTTTAGACATCCTACATTCTGGACAACTAATGATATTTGTGAAAATTGCTAATTTAAAAAATATCAAATGTGAATTTGAAAGTTTGAATCAGAAGTTTTGAGACGATGTGATAAAATTCAAGTTCGGCTCTATATATAAATCATGAAATAACCCGGCACTTTAGCCGGGTTATATGCGAAAATCATTTTTTTAATCAGAATAGCATTAGAAATTGATTTCATACGAGAAAATCTTAATGCTTGTATCTATATCCGTTTCAGTATGAAGACTGGAAAAAATACTCCTTTGGCAGTTCATCTTTTATTTATTAAAGGAGTGAGGAAAGAATTTCATATTATATAGAAGGAAGTTGGGAATTCGAAAATAAACTGTTGTTAACCTCCTGACTGCCGCTGGCTGATTTTTTCGCACACTAACCTGGAGGTTTCACTGCAGCATAAGCAATATTTAAATTACTATAATTCTACAAATAAAACCCAGTTTTGAAAAATTAAGTTAGGATTAATACTCTCAAAGATTATACACCTACACATAATAACATATTTTTATCAGGTTGGAAAAAAAATCTTTTTTAAATCTTTTTAATAAATTACAGAGAAAACAACATTACAATTTTACCCTTTTGCCGGGCAGTCAGGGGTTAAATAGTAAAGAAGTGGAATTATGATAAAGGAGTGCACGATCTTCATAGATTAAGAGCATCAAGAAAAACAACTCAGCGTCTAGACGGGTTGATATGAAGAAGGTTTGTCACTAACCCAACTTTCTGATATCTTTGCTGTGCGTGGCTGAGCATTATCCTGCTGAAAATGCTAGCTAAAAGCCCTGCAACGAGTGGCAAGAAATGTTGCTCAAGATTGTCCCGAACGTACCACCGGGTTGGCAATGTGTCATCGATCAATATTAGAAGTGAATGAATATCATATGTAATAGTATCCCACACCATCACACCAGATACCACACACATCAATGTGCCACTGAAAAAAGAAAGATCAAGTCGTTCACCATGGGGACTCCACACTTGAATACAATTCTTATCACTACATAAATTGAGTCGGTATTTGTCGCTAAAGACGACCTGGTTCCATTCGGTTGCGGTCCAATCACGTCGAGCACATTACCACTCCAAACATAGGCGACGGTGGGCACGTGTCATTGATAGCACGCGTAATTGCGGGGACGCCGTAATACCAAATGTCCTTTAGCAAGGCGCCTTGGAACAGTACAGACAGACTTGGACAGACAAAAGATTCTGTAGTGAAGGAGCTACCTGTCTTCGGACAGTAGAACTTGATGAAGTGGGCACTATACGTGGGTGTCGGATGGTATGATATTCTTCTCTGTTATTAGTCTGGTGAGAGTATCCTGAGTCTGGACAACGTGCGACCTTTCTCTTATCCAATGGTCTCGAAATTTCTTCACAGAGGAGTGAGAATTGTCTGCGCGGCTTTCTGCTTGCCAGGTAACAACCCAGCTTCCGTCATCCCAGTGATTCTGCCGCTCCCTAACTGACAGCCGATTGTATTGTATTAGATTAGGTGGCATTGTAGTGGCATCCTTGATGAAAAAGTACGCCTCTACAAAAAAGTAAGTACAGCCGTATATCTAAAGTGTGCTCTTTTTATACTCTGAAGTGAACAGACCTTTAGTAGCACTACGTAATGCACATATACGTTATATTGTTTATCATTTGCATATCTACCAGATACGTACCCAATCGTCAAGTTTTGTTATGATACGACTAGTAATTTTTGGTGCACCAATTTCTATGGCAATGAGTATACACGACATACTCTATCTTTCAGAAAATGCAACATACTTCCGTTCTTGCATATTTACATATGGCATACATCGACATATATACAATAAATACAACACGCTTGCTTGTTTATACACCAGATAAATTACAATACATGCATATAAAGACATGAGATTCAAAACTAGCATTATCAAAAATTTAAAAATCTTGTTTTCTCTAACAATGTACTCTGCTGGTAAACATGAACAAAAAACACTACAATCAGCAATAAAAACTAGTTTTATATTTCACGTTGTAAAATATTAATTTACAAAGAAACCAATGGACGCAGTTAGAGGTTTTTGAGATTTTCACAAAATTTGATTTTCTGTATAAGGCATCCTCACGTTTATATGTATTTTAAAATGTACATAACATGCATACTACACGCAAGACTTTTTCAACAATTAGAAGTAATAGTGATGACTGTTGCTAGTGAGCAAAATTCCATAATCGTAATGTTCCATAAATTTTTATGGCAACGCGCTTTTTCACTAAACTAAGTTAGCTACTCTCTTATTAAAAAATCTTTAATTTTTGTTTGATTAACTTATACATTTAAAGCATATCCGTGTTGTTCTAGTTAACGTGACATTTCAGCTTGCCAGATTCTAAATTTTTTTAGAATTAACTTTTAAATGCTCTACAAAGCAACATTTACGTAGTTTTTTTTAATATCTTTTCATTCAGCGCGAATTAGAAACCCAAATAAAAAAATCTAAGCGCAAGTTCTATGTACCCCTTAATGGTCGCAGTAAATTACGGTTTAAAAATTCAAATTCACCACCACTTGCCACACAAGTTGCCACCACTTTTTTGAAAAAAAAATTCATCGTATTTAACCGTTTAAACGCCAATGTTACCAAATAGGAACATTGCATTATTTGTAATACAAAACATATATTTTCCAAAATAATGACGATGTCCTTATTTTTCCTATAAAATATAAGGTTGATTTCGACTTTTGAAAAAGAAATATTTATGTTTAAGCATTTATCGCAGGTATAAAAAATATGTAAATTCATTAATTTGCAAAAAATATATACAGGGTGATTCATAAAAGATGGGCAGAACTTTAAGGGGTTATAGTACACTTAAAGACAAATAATATTAAATAGGAGACTAAGGGTCCCAGACGTATTCCCAAGGAGATAGGGGGCATTAAAGTTTAGGGTCCGAAATTTCAAATGATTATAAAAAATGGAAAAAATGGTCGATTCGTTTGCGGTTTTTGCAAAAAATTTTCTTTATGCCAGTATTTTCTTGAAATAAAATTTTAAAGTTCAATTTCAAAAAATGCCGATAGGGGGCGCTTTAGACTTTGGAGTAACAAACAACTATTTTTTAACGTTATTTTTTGTATTTCTTTAAATGATTTCGAAAGCTTAGACTTAAACTTAAATTTTGATCTAAAAATCTGAGTCCTAACGAGTAGTTAAGTAGCGTAAACTGAAATTTGAAATTTGAAACCCTTCTCCCCCCAGAACAAAAATCAGT
Organism: Maratus speculifer; assembly: GCA_964019185.1. Lineage (NCBI taxonomy): Eukaryota > Metazoa > Arthropoda > Arachnida > Araneae > Salticidae > Maratus > Maratus speculifer. The sequence continues at coordinate 50,868,137 of OZ025299.1, forward strand.
TATTCCCGATCTTTGTGTCGTAGATTAGGCTCTAACTACTGCCGCGTTTTGCTAAAATTATTCTTTATGTCAGTATTTTCTTGAAAATAAATTTTAAAGAAAATTTTCAAAAAATTCCGATAGAGGGCGCTTTAGACTTTGGAGTAACGAACAACTATTTTATACCGTTATTTTTTGTGTCTCATTAAATGCTTTCTAAAGCTTAACTTAAACTTAAATTTTCAGCTCAAAATCTGAATCGCTGAGCGTGGTTCAGTAGCGAGGGGAGGGGGTTCAAATTTCAACTTCTGAACATAGCTCAGTTTGCACTACTTAACCATGCCCAACGATTCTGTGCTGTGATACGAGGCAAAAATACAACTTTCGTCAAGGACTGCATTGTCGGAATTCACTCATAAAGGCACTGGCACAGTTGGGAACGTCGCTCATGCAAACGTTAAAGCTCCATTCCTGACGCTAGTCACCGGGTGAAGAAGGAGACAGAAAGTATGCAAATGTCAAATGGGGAAGAAGAAGAACACGTATGCAAAATTTCGACACGATTCAGGCATAAAAACCACTGAACGGTGAGTCAAGTGTAAGTCGCTGTAGTAATGAATCGGAAGATGGTGCCCTTCACGAATAAGGAAAAGGCTGAGATGCATTTAATTTACGGAGCGGCAGATGGAAATGGTGAAGAGGCACAACGAATGTATGGAGAGCGATTTCCCAACAGGCGGTTGCCTAACCGCAAAACTTTCGAGCGCTTGCACAGACAGTTGTGTGAGACGGGATCATTTCTCGCTTCCCGGTCGAATGCAGGTCGTGCAAAAAAGGACGAATCAGTAGTTGTTGCAGAAGCCATTCTGGATGTAGTAGCGGCGCAGCCAAATACAAGTACACGAACAGTGGCTAGGCAGGTGGATACCTCACAGTCCCTAACTTGGAGGGTACTGAAGGATGAACATTTGCTCCCGTTTCATGTGCAACGAGTCCAGAAACTGTCTCCAGGGGATTATCCAAATCGTATTGAATTCGCCCGCTGGTTTCTGCAGCAGAACGCGCTAAATCCACATTTTGGACGAACTGTGCTTTTCACCGATGAATGTACCTTCACACGTGAAGGTACATTTAACACACACAATGCACATGTATGGGCGGATGTCAATCCACATGCTACGTATCCACATGCTCATCAGAGACGCTTTTCCATCAATGTTTGGGCAGGAATCATCGGAGACCACCTAATCGGACCGTACCTTCTTCCTAAACGCCTCAACGGTAAAACATACCTCACATTTCTGCAACATGTGCTGCCAGACCTGTTAAACGTTGTTCCTCCACGCATCCGGCGGGTCATGTGGTTCCAGCACGATGGAGCGCCAGCTCATTACATACGAGACGTCCGCAACTATCTGGACATCACATTTCCGAACAGATGGATTGGTCGAGGTGGTCCTGTTGCTTGGCCTGCTCGCTCGCCAGATCTTTCACCCCTCGATTTCTTTTTTTGGGGACAATTGAAGGCTCTTATGTATGAGACACCCATTGAATGCCCCGAGAAACTGGTCGCCAGACTTTCCGCCGCTGTAGGGGAAGTGCTCGAAAAGCCTGATGTTTTCGCGAATGTTCGCCGTTCCATTCTTCGCCGTTGTTCTGCGTGCATAACCTCTGGTGGTCACAATTTTGAACATTTATTGTAATTACATGTTAATAAATATGCTTTGGTAACATAATCCTAATTTGTGTCTTTTTACCTCGTATCACAGCACACAATGTGTGGACATGGTAAACTGAACTGTGCTCAGGAGTAGAAATTTCAAACCCCTCTCCCCAGAAACTTAACCACGTCTAACGATTCAGATTTTGGGCTGAAAATTTAAGTCTAAGCTTTAGAAAGCATTTAATGAGACACAAAAAATAACGGTATAAAATAGTTGTTCGTTACTCCAAAATCTAAAGCGCCCTCTATCGGAATTTTTTGAAAATTTTCTTTAAAATTTATTTTCAAGAAAATACTGACATAAAGAATAATTTTAGCAAAACGCGGCAGTAGTTAGAGCCTAATCTACGACACAAAGATCGGGAATAACTGATTTTTGTTCTGGGGGGAGAAGGGTTTCAAATTTCAAATTTCAGTTTACGCTACTTAACTACTCGTTAGGACTCAGATTTTTAGATCAAAATTTAAGTTTAAGTCTAAGCTTTCGAAATCATTTAAAGAAATACAAAAAATAACGTTAAAAAATAGTTGTTTGTTACTCCAAAGTCTAAAGCGCCCCCTATCGGCATTTTTTGAAATTGAACTTTAAAATTTTATTTCAAGAAAATACTGGCATAAAGAAAATTTTTTGCAAAAACCGCAAACGAATCGACCAATTTTTCCATTTTTTGTAATCATTTGAAACTTCGGACCCTAAACTTTAATGCCCCCTATCTCCTTGGGAATACGTCTGGGACCCTTAGTCTCCTATTTAATATTATTTGTCTTTAAGTGTACTATAACCCCTTAAAGTTCTGCCCATCTTTTATGAATCACCCTGTATTATTTGCTTTTATCGTATTCTCTATATTACTTACATTTGACCGCTAGGAATTTAAATGTTTTTGAAATTCGAGGAAATACTCAAGAACAATATACAATAGCATATAGCGGAAAATATTTTGTTGTATTTGCATAGGTTGCCAAGCAATAATTTTGTTCCAAAATGCGAACACTGAAATGAAAACAGCCAAAAAAACTGCAGAAATATTTTTTTTTTTGTTATTTTCTAAATTTGTATGCATAGATTAAAACATTTGAAGCTGTAATATAAAAAAACAAAATTACAATTACATTGCGATATTAATTCGGCGTGTAAACGGTTAATGACAAATAAAATTATACCAGAATAAAACCAATTACACTTTTTTTATAAAACTGGTGGGAATCAATTTTGAATAAAAGCCGTGAAAGCTTGCAGCCCTTGAATGTCTCGGGCGAAACGATTAAGTGGTTAAACTATATTCTCTTGGAGAATCGGAGAGACATTTATGTCGCAGCCTCCCTCTTCATTTCATAAACACATCTTTGAATTTTGAAAAAAACAAAGATGAAAAGACATTTGGAAAACGCCTGGAATCCTTTTTACCACCAACAATGACATTTTTTAAGTTGAGGGACGCACACATTTAAGGCCCCGCACTAGGCACAGAAAAAGACCCGGATGATAATGTAAAGTCTATGGGGGCGTTTTTTTCAAATATCTCGCTCAAATTTTAATATTTTTACCAGATTTTTTTTACACGGGGTAGCTGAGGACGTTCCACAACCGGCCTAGTTTTTATTTTTCCAATTTTGGTTTCAGATTTTTTTTTAAATTACTTTAAATTTCAAAACCGGCTTAAACCGGTTCTAAAATTGAAACTATCATAATATAAAAAAATATATAAGCAAAATGTAAAAAGGAAAAATTTGGCCGGTTGTAGATCGTCCTTAGCTACCCTATGCAAAAAAAATCAGGTAAAAATATTAAAATTTGAGCGAGATATTTGAAAAGAACGCCCCCATAGACTTTACATTATTATCCGGGTCTTTTTCTATGTCTAGAGTAGGGCCTTAATGTCAAATTTCGAATCACATTTTTCAACGTACCTATAGACCTAAAACATTCATCTTGTGATTATCTGAAATGAAACAAAACTGTATTGAATAGCATTTTGCACCAATTATCTGACAGTAGATTTATGTGTGCAGCCTGAGTGACTATTTCGCACAACTGAATATTTATTTCATTCATACAGGAGTCCCAAAGAGATTGGGACGCGCTTTATATTTTTACCTGTTGAAAGTACAGTAAAACCCCGATAATCCGGATTAATTGGGACCGGACCCAATCCGGATTGTCGAAAATCCGGATTATCCGAAGAATTAGAAAAAAAAGTGAAATAAAACAAAAAATACTTACAGAAAATAACCTTTATGTTAAACTTATTGAATATTTACAGGCAGTAAAAATGTTCACTTAGTTTAATTCTTCCAAAAAGATTTCAGAAAAAGTTTTTTTTTATTCAGAATACGACGATGAAACAAGTTAATGTTATGGAAATTAGCCAATCGCTTCTCAAACTTGGAAAAAAATGACCAAACCGATCCGAATTATCCGGAGAACCGGATTAACAGGGTCCGAATTAGCGGAGTTCTACTGTATGTAGTAAATGTAAAAGCTTTATAAATAAAGTAGGAATTAAGATATGTTGGGGTTTCCCGAAAATTCTTGTTTTGAGAAGCACAACAGCAACAATTCCATTAACACAGTTTCATTCTTTTAACCTTTAGCCGGGGGCGCAAATTTTCATCACGTGAGCGGCCGCGCATTGTAAATTGTACAAGAGGCGAAAAACAATCAATTATTGCTGCTTTATTTTAATTTTACAAATAATTTAACTCACAAATATCACATAAATTATCTCTGATCACAATTTATGAAAGTATTCCACAATACACTTTGTTATAGCATATTAAAGCAGAAGTTGAGATGTATAAAAGCTACTTTCTACTACATTCATAAATAATAAAAATTAATAATGAATTAATAAGCAATAATTAAGTAATTTCGGATTTACAGAATTAGTCCTATATTTCATCTATATTAGTCGCTTCCCATAGCAAGCATAAGATTTGCTTTTTTGAAGGCTGTTTACAGGCAAACCTTGTGCATTTCATACACTATTAACAGATTAAAATGACAGGTGCAGCTAACTGCGCAATCTGAAATACAAATAACTTTCAGAAACTGGACAAAGAAATCCGATAAACGAATAGAAACGGTTATTAACACCCACTACTGCTTGAATTTTATGTGAAAGAAAAAAGAAAGTGAATGTTGTACTTTTTACAACGTCGCGCCCGACGGAAGGTTAAAAATTCCATTCTTCTAAGATCAAAATAAACCTATTTTAGATAGTTTAGATTTTATGAATTTTTGAAGCCTTGTGACTTAAAAAAATTCGACGTGCCGGAAAATTTCGAAATTTCATAAAATTTTAATTATTATATCTTTATTGAGATTGGTGTTAAAAGAATAGAATTTTTACTGCTCCAAAGCATGTTACTATTATCAAAGCATTAATTTACTCTTATCAAAGCATCAATCTACCCTTACCAAACCACTGAGAAAATATTTCTAAATTTAACTTATAGGTCTTTGAGATAGTATCCAAATTTAATAGGTAACTTTTTTGAAAATTAATGGTAGGAACTTTCAACAACATTGCCTTAAATATTAGCTGTTTTGATAACTTTTGTAATTTATATTCCATATGTATCTCCAACATGTAAAACAATACAGGGCATTTTTTGAGACATCCTGTATAGATATAGTATAGAACTAACACTTACATATTTGTTTAATAAATAAACAATTTTTATGTTGATTTACGGCAACGTAAGATAAAAAATGAGATATTTTAGTTGATTTTAAAAATGAATAATCGAAAATACCAGACGTTAATAAAAATATGAACAATGGCATAAAAATTACTTTTTATTAAAGGGAGAAAAAACGGAAAAGAAACATTCCAATTCGTTCTTAATTTTTTTTAATATTATTTTGCCATGAGGGGTCATCAAAATATTGAAATTAAACTTAACATTTAAAATTTTAACTAATATCAATTTTTCAATTAATTATCAGCAGTGATATTACGCTTGAAATTATTGAATCTTAAATATGTGACTATTACATTGCTAACAAGTCGTAGAACCAACATAGTGAAAAATGTCCAAGCCGGGTATCGAACCCGGAACCCTTAGAATAGCGCACCAAGTACTCTACCATTTAACCCTTTCAGCTCTGGTGGGCAAATTTCTTCAAAATTCCAAATGTGACATTGACACCAGTATTTTTCAAAGTAAAAATCCGCTTAAAGATATACAAGAAAAAATGCATTAAACCTTTTTCAAATAAATCTGGTCGAATTTTCTGGTGTCGCTGTGACATTTCAAAATTAAAATTATGTGGTAGAAAATTCTACCATCAGAGCTCAAAGAGTTCAGCTTCGAGGACAATGCTCAGCTTGCCATTTCTCACTTATATTTTGTTGGTTTGTGTGCTCATGTAAACGTTATCTTGTGCTGCAGTTGCAGCCTTACCAACAAAATATAAGTGAGAAATGGCAAACTGGGCATGGCATAGTCCTCGTGGTTTTAACGTTAGAGCACTTGGAGCGTTATTTCAAAGTTTCCGGGTTCGATCCCTGGCTTGGACATTTTTCACTATGTTGGTTCTACGACTTATTAGCAATGTGATAATCACACATTAAAGATTTAATATTTAAAAGTTCACTAATGATGCCCAATAGTAGTTCCACTGATTCGATAAAATACTCAAGCACTTAAACTCTAAAGCGAAAGCTGGGTTCCAAAACACTCATCCCTGCCAAGAAATGTCTAAATATAAAATTATTCATAAATTTTGAGAAGTAATTATTAAAAATGAATGAATGTTAGAGAAACATCTATTATTATCAGAACGAAACATATTTGGAGTATTTTATTTGTTTATTTTTTCTGCTTGTTTAATGGGAAAAATTTATTTGGGCATTGTAACATAATGTGTAAATATACACTTTGGATTTTCAATTTTGGATTGAATTAAAAAATATATATATTGACAAGTTCAGTATCTTGCGCTGTGTATTGATTATGACTTATGTGTCAGTCAAGGCAAACTCTTTTATAGATAGATAGATCACGAGAGATTTTCCGGATGTTACCCCACAAATCTTTCAACGTTTGCAGACTTTTGAATTTTACAAGTACTTTAAAGTTAATATTAAAACTACCAAATATTGAAATTAAAGTACACTTTTATAATTGAAAAACTGTAATATTTTGTTGTTTAAAAAACTGGTAATAAAATAAATTTTTCGCACGTATCTGTTGATGACAGCTACGGAAATTTACCTCAGGCAGAGGTATGCAAATTTAGAAAAAGCATGAATGCACATAAGACTCGGATATTTCTTTTTTAATATGGTATAGTTTATTTAAAAATATATAAATGCTTACTATTGCAAAAACTATATTTTCGAGAAGTAGTTTTCATGTTTTCCGACGTTTTATATTTGAAATTGCTGTTCACGTAGAGTAGATATAAAAATAATAACATAACATTTATATCGAATTCCTTTATACTCTAAACGGAATTTTTTTTTAAATGTGAATATTTAATATTTCAAAAAATATTTTCTGTACGACTCCATCATACGAGCAGCAGATATGAAATACAAACACTTACAATAAGATTTTTTTAATGCAATTAACACAAAAAAAACCTATAATTAAAAAAACCCTACATTAAAGCCTATAAATTAACGCCTGAAATTATTCAAATGTACACTATTTAACGATTTATTTCAGATACACGCAATTAATACAATAAGACCAACACGAGGAAAAAATAGATAATATGCATGTATGTCAACAAACTGGCTTGTTGCGTAACAACTCAATTTGCTGTAGATAAATCTTCGAATTGAATGATTTAAAAATTGCTCGAAATTACGCTATAGTCCTTCCGGCAGTGCCGGGAGGAAGAGGTAGCTTTCATATACTTTTATATTTATTTATTTATTTTAAATTAAGTTATAATATTCAAAAATACTAAGCTCAAAAATTAGTAGAACCTGATTATGAGCTTGGTCGAAATCTTAATTCAGGTGCACATGCACACTCATATTGAAATCGATTAATATATATATATGCGATAACTCAGCCATTTTTTAAGATACAGACGAAACAAAAAAGTCTCTGGAATCTTTGCATAAAATCTTCAATTTCTCACTTTCTTGTACCTAATTTTAAATTTTAAAATTTATAAAAAATTTTAAATGGCCTCCATTTTGAAATAAGATGGCGGATGGAACTGAGTATCGAACTCGATTCAGGCCTCAGTATATACTATGTACACACCAAGCTACATCCAAATCGATTCATAAATACGCGTGTTATCACGTGACAAAAATCAGATCGTTTCAAAATGTCAGGCATAAGAAAAATTCAAAGTGCTATAAGGGTCATTCCATGTCAATTCAACCAGACCTTGTAACCCGACCCACAGGGATTTTGATGAAACTTTGTGTACACACTAATTCTATCATGAAATGATTCCATCAGAAATTTTTTCTTCCTAGACCTCATACTTTGTGAGATATGGGGGGTCCAATTCTTGGGGGTTTCTCAAATCGCACACCTCCGAGTCTGTATTTTGAAATTGCAGTTCCATCTTCAAAAAATTGTTTCTCAGGATCTAAAACGTGAATCATCTAAAAAATATCACCGTAAGAATATAAAAAGATGCAGATTTTAATAAAAAAAATATTTAAAAAATTTACTTGTAATATTTAGGATAAAAAAAATTAGCCAAAGTTGAGAGTTATGATTATTTTTCCAAATTTTTGTGACTTCACCAAAAAGGCTGTACACAAAAAGGCAAATTAAATTTCCAATTTCTTTTTGTTTTAAATAAAAGTTTACACTTTGGGCTTTCTATCTATGAAATAAAAATGATGTGTTTCGCATGGCTTATGCAAAAATTTTGGGTACTTTCCAATTAGTCGGACACATGTTTTATTTTTACATATTACATATGCAAACAAAAAGGCAAATGGAATTTCCAATTTCTTTTTGTTTTAAATAAAAGTTCACACTTTAGGCTTTTTATTTGTGAAATAAAAATGATGTGTTTCCCATGGCTTATGCAAAAATTTTGGGTTCTTTCCAATTAGTCGGACACATGTTTTATTTTTACATATTACATATGCACACAAAAAGGCAAATGAAATTTCCAATTTCTTTTTGTTTTAAATAAAAGTTTACACTTTGGGCTTTCTATCTGTGAAATAAAAATGATGTCTTTCGCATGGCTTATGCAAAAATTTTGGGTACTTTCCAATTAGCCGGATGCGTGTTTTATTTTTACATATGTATAGATCTATATGAATGCAGACGCATTATGCATATACATATGTATGTATATATACAGTATATTGATATATATATGTATAACACTGGCGCCCGTCTAACCGAAAAGTACCAAATTTTGCCTTGTTTTGAGAATCTGCACCAATTAAGAGGAAAAAAAATCTGACTAAGTTTAGCTGTGGTACTTAAATAATTACTAGAATTTCTATGAGTTATTGAATTTAATGTTATTTGATGCATGTTTTTTTTAATTTGCAGAGTAAAATTTAGGTTTTGTTTTTTCTGATTAAAAAAAATCTGACTGTAATATGTTTCCCCATTAAATTTAGTGAATGGTACATACATTTCATTTAGTTATTTAATAATGGGCATTTTTTGCTAATCTAAAGACTCTCTTACTTTTATTTTCAATAATTAAACTCAAAACAGATTTTTTTTTCGTACAGTATAAAATAGATAATTTTTTCCCCTCACATTTTCATTCTTCTTTTCGAATGCTTAAATATTAAATATTTGTGTTTAAAAAATGTTCAAAACTTTGTATTTCCTGTCCTTGGTTAGTTTTAATCAGTTTAAATATTTATATTGGCAAGTTTAAATACACAAATGTTTAACAGAACTTAAATTTGTTTCTATAGTCTGAAAGATTTAATAGCACCTGCCTTGTATAAGCACCTTCTGATAAAGGCAGGGTAATGTTCGTTAGTATGAAAACAGATGTTTTGAAATGAATTTAATAAAATAATTGTCATTCTGTAGTTTCTTATCATAGAAGGATGATCTAACTTTTACTGTGCTACTAAAAATATAATCTGATTGTTACATACTTCATAGTTTATGATATGTATAAATATTTTTTTACTTTATTGTTTTAATATGGAGCCTGATATTAAACCTTCTACTGGTCTTCAGGCTTGTAGTACTGTAATATTAACTGGTTCAGAATGTCACAAAACTAGCTATAGAAATAACAGAGAAATAGGCTACATTGATAATCTCTGTGATTCAGAAAAAGAACTTTTATTAGTTAGGACTATTGCATTTATAAAACAAAAATTAAGTGAAAACCGTTTGATTAATATATGTGAGCATCACAGAATTTCGCTCTTAATGAAATATGAATTATGTAAATCTGGAGATCCATTTAAGCGGCATAAAAAGCAAGTGAAAAAAGCAATTAGGGCAGTTAAAAGAGATTTATATACGGCCGAAAAAGTAAACCGAAGTTGAAAGTTATGATTATTTTTCCGAAATTTTGTGACTTTATGAAAAAGTCTCCACACAAAAAGGCAAATGAAATTTCCAATTTGTTTTTGTATCAAATAACATTAAATTCAGTAACTCATAGAAACTCCAGTAATTATTTAAGTACCACAGCAGAACTAAGTCAGATTTTTTTCCCCCTTAATTAGAGCAGATTTTCAAAACAACGTAAAATTTGGTACTTCTCGGTTAGACGGGCACCAGTGTTATACATATATATATCAATATACTGTATATATACATACATATGTACATGTATAATACATCTGTGCTTATATAAATCTATACATATGTACATATGTAATAATAAAACACGCATCCGGCTAATTGGAAAGTACCCAAAATTTTTGTATAAGCCATGCGAAAGACATCATTTTTATTTCATAGATAGAAAGCCCAAAGTGTAAACTTTTATTTAAAACAAAAAGAAATGGGAAATTTCATTTGCTTTTTTGTGTGCATATGTAATATATAAAAATAAAGCACTTATCCGGCTAATTGGAAAGTACCCAAAATTTTTGCATAAGCCATGCGAAACACATCATTTTTATTTCATAGATAGAAAGCCCAAAGCGTAAACTTTTATTTAAAACAAAAAGAAATTGGAAATTTAATTTGCCTTTTTGTGTACAGCCTTTTTCGTGAAGTCACAAAAATTTGGAAAAATAACCATAACTCTCAACTTTGGCTGACTTTTTTTATCCTAAATATTACAAATAAAATTTTTAAATATTTTTTATTAAAATATGCATCTTTTTATCTTCTTACAGTGATATTTTTAGGATGATTCATGTTTTAGATCCTGAGAAACAATTTTTTGAAGATGGAACTGCAATCTCAAAATACAGACTCAGAAATGTGAGATTTGAGAAACCCCCAAGAATTGGACCCCCCATATCTCACAAACCATGAGGTCTAGGAAGGAAAAATTTCTGATGGAATCATTTCATGATAGAATTAGTGTGTACACAAAGTTTCATCCAAATCCCTGTCGGTCGGGTTACAAATGGGGGAAAAACTGGTTGAATTGACATGGAATGACCCATAACTCAATCATTTTTTAAGATATAGACAAAATAAAAAGTGTTCTGGAATCGTTGTTTTAGGTTCTAACACGTAAATGAAAAATACATTTCAACTTTTAATTTTTTTGCATTTAATTTTAAATTTTAAATTTTTTAAAAAATTTAAAATGGCCGCCATTTTGAAACAAAATGGCGGCCATTGATGGCGATGATGCTGGCCAACGAACTCGGTCGAGACATTTAAATGTACTATATACATACCAAGTTTCATTCAAATCGGTTCATAAATACGTTAGTTATCGCATGACAAAAATCAGATATATATATATATGGTTATATATATATATATATGTCAACATTTGAACGGAGGGTGGTTTTGGGGTCTGGGGGTCATGATCGGTGAAAATATACCAAAATTTTCCGGAAGTGCTTTCCTCCGGACGGCTGCAATAGGTAGCTTTTTACTTTTTGTAATGAAAGCTACCTAAAAATGCTCGTAATTTTCAGTTAGTTATAATGTATTGTATTATATGTAGGAAATAATATATGACATAATTACTAACCTTACGAGCAATGTTACTTTCTGCCTACAACAAGTTTAGAAGCAAGTCTTTTTCCGGCTGCATGACGTCATAAGCAGATTATCTATTAGTCCGAGGAAGAATCGAACGTTGGTGCGTCGCGTATCGACTGTTTTCTCAAACTACTAAACTACCCTGGCTGGTATACTAGTCGGAAATGTCTCACTTTTAAGGGTGTATTTCGATTCAAACTGCTTAATTTCCGATTTATTTCGAAATTCATTTTTGCTCTCGAATGCATCAAACTGGCAAATTGTCTTATTTAGAAAGTACACCAGGTGCCGTGATTGTCGATTCTTTGATAAATGTGGAAAATATTGCAAAAGAAAAAAAAGCAATCAAAAACGGCAATTTCAACCGAATTTTCCGAAGCGGGAGATCTGGGAACGAAAAAAGGGTCATACTAAGAAGGTAATTGTTTATAAATCAAATTCTAATGAATTGAGCGTAAAAAGACATCACACGGCACCTTATACGTTTCTTCAAAAATCCTCTCAGAAAGTTTCATGTTTCTACTTTTAAAAATGTATCTGAAATTGTATCGGAAAATTTCGAGCTGTTGAAGGTGGAAAAGCGTTTTTTCGAATACACCCTTAAAGTCTTTTGTGGAACGTTATCGTTCAGCAATAGAACAGCCCTCCATGACGAGATTATGATAAATAAATTACTATTCCATGGATACACAAAATATACATTAGAGCACATAATATAAAAGCCTGAAATTATGAAAAGTTTTAAAAAGTGAAGAATTAACTGGTTAGTATTTCTGCCAGGTTAGCATAATGGTTAGGGCAGCAGCACGGTACACTCTTGTACCAGGTTCGATACCTAATTTTCCATTCATGTTGGGTTTACTGTATCAGTTGCATTTATCAGAAATAAATTCTTCTTTAAGTGTATCCTGCAACTTTATTCATCATTCCTAAATGTAAAAATAAAACTTTAAATATGCTTCTATATCAAGATGACCTCCCCAACCCATTTTAAATTAATACAAGTTGAACAAATTAATTTTTAAAAAAAAGGAAAAAATCAATGGGAGGAATTTTGAAAATATTCCTTTTAAAAAAAAAACTACATAAGCGTTTAATAGTTACAAAACGACAAACGTTAAAAATTATAATTACATTTGACATTTTAAATGTTGCAAGACCAATGAAATGTAACTGTGTTTTTATAACTTTTGAAAGTAACCGCATTCTGATGTTGGCAACATTTTCCAATAAAGACTTTCAAAACTAGGACAGCAAATGGCACACTCCTTTAGAAATTTCATATAAATCACATGTAATGGGAAATTAAGGCATGCTTAGATAATGAACTTAAAAAAAAAACTACTGAATTAATTCCAATATGGCAAACAGCTTGGTTGCTGTCAGGTGCAAAAAGTATTTGGAATCCGTCCATAACAGCTGTTTCAGATGGTAGGATATTTTTCTTCAAACGTTTGAGACACAACTCAAATCATGCTTTTAAAAGGGATTAAGAATTCATCATAATTCACGCTTTCTATTAAAAATTTTATATATTTATGTTCAGTTACTGAATCTAAAGTTTAATTTCCTACAGAACAAAAAAAGAAGAAATTTAATTAATATTTAAATTAACCGAAATTAATCCTGATAATTATTGATCATCTACATCCAGAAAAAAGTTTTGTTGAATCAACAAAAATTTGTTTGGTCCAAGAAATCTTTTCTTTTAAATATGGGTCAATAGAAATTTTGTTTGAATAAACAAACAAATGTTGTTTATTTTATTTTTGCACTTTCCCGTCCACCATTTTCATCCGAAATGCATAATAACGTAATAATAACGTTATTAATCCGTCTCAATTTGAAAAGTTTGTATTATCCAAAAATTATGTTAATTCTTAAATAGCTACATAAGTCAATCAAACAAAATTACGTGAAAGAGTTATGGTTACTGCACAACAATTTAAATTTTGCAAAAACAAAAAATTTTTTTTTGGAATTTTAAATTGAAAATACTGGACTTTAGTAAGACTCAAATAAAATTGATGAAATTATGTTAAATTTTTATAAGAGTGTTAACAATATTTTTTTGTCTGAGCAACAAAACCGATTTTTTTACTTTAACTAAAAAAATCGCTTAAAACAACCAAAATGTACTCAAAAAAACATGTTTTGTAGTTTTATTCAATTCTTTTTTCTGGGTGTAGATCATCTTACATTTTATCAGGGCTGTAATATTAAGTTCTTGATACAAAACATCAAGAAGAAAATAATTGATTTTTATGCTCAACAGGCTATTTCAATACATTTTGAATTTCAATTTGACTTCGCTTAGTACTTTTTTGTAAAATTATAATTGACGGTAACGAAATTTTTAAAATTTATACATATGTATGTATTTAAAATTTCTCTTTCAATTCAAGTAACAATTTTTCTAATATGACATTTATTTAAATTTATAACGTACATTAAATTCATAACATACACTAAATCAAATGACTTCTGAAGGGGTGAAATTACTCCCATAAAATATTTTATTACACAAGGGGGGGGGGGGTGTAATCAATTAAGAAAAAATAATTCAAAATAAAATACGTATATCTTTTGTTTTTGATTAGTTTTATTATTAACCCTGATTATTATTTTATAAAAACGCGTGTAATTTCAGATATTCCTTGCAACAAGGAAAAAAAGTCTAGTTCCGCAGAGGAAAAATAACTAAAAAACTTAAGTAAAAAAAAAAGTAATTATCATAACGTTCTTAAAATAATATTTCTTACTACGAAACTGACATCAAACTTAATATTAGAAATATTCTTTTTTTTATTTTTACTTTTACTAATAACAGAAAAAAAATTCACTTCTTGAAAAAATAATTTGAAATGCAATTTGAAAAAATTTTAAAAGAAATGTTAGCATTTTTTCTTTTATTAAAAATGCCACTGAAGAAAGAAGTTTTTAAATTAACATTCAAAAAAAGAAACTTCGTGATAGATTTTTGCATAATATTTTTGTTTCTTTTAGCCCCTACCAACATCTGTCATTAATATTCATTAAACGTTGGTGAATACAGAAAAATGCTAGATCCGTATTTACACATGAATAACTGAAAATGTAATTTTTCCAAACTAGGCAAAAAAATAAAAAATAAAATAAAAATAAAAAATAAATAAAAAATTTGCACAAGCCTCTGTTCGATACGGGGATCTTTGAATAACTATAAACAGGGTGTTTGTGTATGTTTAGTTCCAGTGGCAAATGAAAATCGCAGAATACAGGGGAAGACCCGAAATCAACCATTTTTTTTTAAATCAGGGGTGTAGTAGCAAAAATAACAGAGGATATACGCTCTAAGCAATAGGTATACGCTCAAGGCAGAAGGTATACCCTAGAGTGTGCATACTATAGCTTCCTTCAGAAACAATACGGTGTTCCCTTAAAAATCCAGAAGGTATACGTCTATACCCCCGTATAAAAATATAAAACCCTGTTAAAAATATAAATCTGCTAAAAGTTATATGAATACATATCCTCCGCCCCCCACTGCACTATATAAGGGCAGGATTACTTTGTTCCTCCTTCTCATTAAATAATTTGATAGATCGTTATGTACTTAATTTTTTTTTAAGTTTTAAGAGACAACTGGATTTTAAAAAATGCATAGACATACTCTGAGTGATTACGGTTTGTACATTTGTCACGTCGGTTTAAGAAATTAAATTTTATCGCAGATTTTGTAGTGATCTTCTGAACAAATATTTGAAAGTGTGTGCTAAAAAATATAACCGTATGCACCCAAGATACGTGATATTTCTTTTATTACCATAGTATGTTATAACCGAAGAAAACTTGAAAAAAAAAATGCTTTAAATTTTTATTCAAGTTCCAGGTTCAAATATGTTCAAATGATATATTTTTCACATTTTCGTAAGTTTTGAGAAACTTTATAGCATATTTTCTTTTAACATATATTTAAAATTATTACGTGCATTCATTCCTCTAAAAGATATGTATTCAAGTAGACAGGTGATTTAATGTCACCGTGGCATCTCAGTCATAGAAAATTACCATAGTCTCACAATGAGAACGAGACGTCGCCATTTTATTTCGCCTCATTGCGATTCTCAAGTGACCCTCAATTCATGACCTCAGTGTGATGGGACAAATTTTTGAGTAACTTGTTTTTGAGAGCCCAGCATCACAAAAGTGAGACTGTTGGTTTTACATTTACATGGTACAACTCATTTTTCATGTGATTATAATGTATGCAGTAAGAGTTACCTATCTGTCACAGTGTTGTGACATTTGACTTTAAGGGGATATTACGATATTTTTCCTAGAAGATATGATCCCTCCTTATACATACGATAACTAGTGAAAAATGCTAAAAGGAGCAGTGCAAAAGCAGAATATGATTTTAATTGAGCATTAAAAAGTAATGGACAAGTGCTTCTGTTAATTACTGAGCATGAGGAAGGATAAGGGATCCCTTCTTGGCTACAACTCACTTCAATGCCAACTTTGAAAAAATCATATTTGCGCTTTTTCCATATAAAAGAAATTTGCGGTTCTTTAGTAGAATTTTCCACCGTGCTTTAGATGTTAACCAGGGGTGTAGTCATAAAAATAACATAAGATATATGCTCTAAGCAGAGGGATATTCTAGAATGTGTATACTATAAGCTTTCTTGAAAAACAGAGGGTATATGGTGTTCTATTAAAAAGTCCAGAAGGTGTGCGGCGTATAGCCTGTACTACATCTCTGATGTTAACTGCACTGTTCACTCTGCACTATACTACAAATCAATTTTCTGTGCAATTATACACTTAGGGTATGCTTGGTGGCAGTGCATGAATGTGATACCTGCAGGAACTAGGTATCTGGCATTATGTCGCCTTCCTTTACATTTATGTCTAATTAAGCTGCATCTTTAATGGTTACGTCTTTACACTATACATTTTTATAGTAACTGCGACTGATTTGTTTTCACGAAAAAAGCGCAAATATGATTTTTTCAAAGTTGGCATTGAAGTGAGTTGTAGCCAAGAAGGGATCCCTTATCCTTCCTCATGCTCAGTAATTAACAGAAGCACTTGTCCATTACTTTTTAATGCTCAATTAAAATCATATTCTGCTTTTGCACTGCTCCTTGGAGCATTTTTCACTAGTCCTTCTATTTTTCCATATTCCATAGGGATACTGCACAACTTGTTTTGTATTTTATATATAGAAAACAAAATCTTATTTGTATTGAAAATAAAAAAGGCTACATACTCTAATACTCTGGTGTTACAAATTAAAAAAAAATTTTAAACAGGTTTTTCTATACCAAAATTCTACGGTGGTTTTCAAAAAAAAAAAAATCAGATTTTTACTAAAGTGAATAAAATAATAAATTCTTTCAAAGAATAGATTTTTCATTCAAATATCCATTATTTTTGCCAAAAACAGGAACTTTTTTTATGCAAGAGTAAAGTTTGATACAAAAACCATGCTTCTTTGTTTTCTTAATCCGTATTTATTACGGACTTATTAAAAACGTACTCCACCGCTTTTATAGGAAACGATTGCTTTACTGTGTTATGGAGCATTCACATTGGCCATAAAGAGACATTCTATAAAAGCTGTGGAGTGACTCTGCAACAAATGGGTCAAATTTTTAACAGTGCACTGTTAAAAATCTGCTGCATTTTGCTGCAACGTCCTCCACCACTTGTATATATCTCTATTCCAACCAATGAGAAAGCGCCATTTCACGGCCAAGTAACCGTTTTCTATACAAGCAGGGGAGTGCGTTGCAGCAAAATGCAGCAGATTTTTAACAGTGTGCATATCCTTGGCGCTACAGTTTACAGGAGTGGTACATTGTTCAAAATTTGAAACTTTTGCTGCATCGCCACTCCATCGCTTTGATAGAATAACTATTTTGATCGATGAGAATCCTCGATAATGCATTTAAGTAATCGTTTTCTACTTATCTACTATATCGTTTCCGTATATTTATTTTTTCAATCAGCACCAAGGTGCGCACTTTATTAGAAGACGCGCTCTATTAGAGGGCGCATTCTATTAGAATAAATACGGTATATACTTATAGTAAATACACTTTGTTAAAGTACAGGGCCCCAATATTTGACAGGTATGCCAGGCATTTTTGCCATTGATGCCATTGTGCTAAAAACAAAATATAAATAAATGAAAAAAATGGATAAAATATAAATTTGGTATGGTGCAAAAAATTGCCTAATTTAAAATTAAAAATCAAATTTAACAGCCACCAGGGCTAGACACCGTGCATAATTATTCAGTAAATGATTCATTAACACTAGAACGCCCGGAAATTCTACTCAAGTTTGAAAATAATATTTCTCACCAGAATTTTTATTCAAAATTATTTAATTGATTTATTTAACGTAAATTTGCGTGGATTAGATTTAAATTATTTCAAGAAAATTTTTCTGGTTCGAATTGAAATTTAGTTACATGATTGGAGTCGAATCGACTCCATTCGGGCGTTCTAGTGTTAAAAAATGACAAAAATCAGCATGTCAAAAATTTCAAAAAAATTCATAATTCGTTAAAAAATTAAGTTAAAAATAAAAGAAAAAAAAGCATTCTGTATTTTTTTATGCTTAATCGAATGGTGTAACTGGTTTTTCTCTCCGATGATCACAAGTACCTTAGATTGATGACTGCCATTCTTTTATTTCATCTTGTAAAAAAACTGTTTAACGTAAAGCTATGAATTTTTGCAGGATTAAGTAGCATCGCAAAATCTTTAAAATAAACTTTACCGCAACATTCTATCTGCAATAGAACGTTAGATATACCCATTTATGACCAAGTTTGGAAAATACGCAATTTCAGAAAAACCGCCCAGCGAAATAACGTTCTCTCGATGACTACCCCGGGATAAAAAGTTTGTCTTTTGTTTAACCTTCCGTCTACCAGACAAAACACCCATTTATCTACATTAAATATTGCTGTCGGGTCCAATGGACCCGTCTGGTAGACGGAAGGTTAAAAAAAAAATTAAGTTTTTATCTTTAGTAGTTTTCGAGAAAAGTGCTGTGACACAAAATTTTTGTCCGATTTTCAGAATACTCTACAGTACACCTACAGTATGCCATAAAAAAAAAATAATTTTTGTGCTATGTTGTGCTTCTTGGTCAGACGAATATTTAAAAAAAAAAATCATCAAAATTGGATAAGTATTTAGTTAGTTATTGCAAAAAGAAAAATTGAAAAATCCGTGTGCACCATCGCTCAATCATATTATTGTAGCGCGCTGCCGCGCGCACAATGATTCTGCCTCATTCGTTGCTTCTTGGTTGCTAAAGAATCATCTGAACTAATACGTTCACTTAAATTTAGAAATTTTTTTAAGTGATTAAATTTTTAAATTAAAGTTTGTAAGCCTTATGCCAAAAAATGTATAGTATATTAATCCAAATAGAAATATCGAAAAACGAATGTAAAATGTCAAGTGAGTTAAAAGAAAGAAACTAATAAGGATCACGATAAGAATAATTACGGATAAGAATTTATTATTTAAAAACAGAAGAAAATATTACTCATAAATACTCAACATTGTCATGTGTTAATGATAATACCAGACTAGAAGTAAAACATTCTGAATTAAAACAATTCATAATTCGAACAATTCTGAAATACCAGCGAACGAAAAACTTGAGGCAAAGTTGTTAACAAAACATGACACAAGTTATCTACCAACGCCTTAGAAAATTTGTTAAAAAGAAGACCCTTTATATGTTTTATATTCCCATCAAATGTAAATATTTGTTCGATCAAAGAAAAAAGTTTTAATGCTTTTCTTATTGTTTACAATAACAGCTATTCCTATTTTTCTAGTATTTCAAAACATTTAAGTATTATTCTGAAGTTATATTGTAAAAGGAAAACATTTATTACATAAAAGTAGGTTTATCATTTAGAATATAGTTAAAATTAGTGAAGGCTTACTTTGGAGACACGAAATTTTTTGGTTTCTGTCTGTCTGTCTGTCTGTCAGTCTGTCTGTACCGCGATAACTAACGCAAAAAACATCCGATTGGCTTGAAATTAAGTGGGTATGTTAGTGAGGCACTGGGATTAAGCTGTATAGTTTTTTGTTA
Source organism: Maratus speculifer (assembly GCA_964019185.1). Taxonomy (NCBI): domain Eukaryota; kingdom Metazoa; phylum Arthropoda; class Arachnida; order Araneae; family Salticidae; genus Maratus; species Maratus speculifer. Next base: position 50,888,061 of record OZ025299.1, read on the forward strand.
GATTTGATTCATTCGTTCGCAAAATATAGAATATTTTATTTTGCTCAATAATGCTTTTCTATGGCAAATCCAGTGATTTTCAATTTTTTTTCCTTGAGAGAAAATGACGCATTTCATTAATGGAATTCAATGATAAATGGACACTGAAATTTACCAGTTAAATTATTCGTATTGTTTTGAAATTTTGTGTATGCATTTGTCAGATTTTTAAAGTTATTACTGTAAATTTGAGATTTTTTATAAATGTGTTCCAATAATATAAACTAATTTGTTTTAGAGATTTACTTATTTAAAATGTATTTATTTCATTTTCTTTATTCTCTCTTAATGGTTGCTAAGCAGCCATTCATCCTAATCCCTATTATATTTTAATACTATAAATTTGAAAGCGTATACGAAAATTTAAATGAAGTCAAAGTCAAAACTGATGAATTAATTAACGCATTTGTATCTTTGCTGATAAATATAACATAGCCCAGAAAAGAATATAGGCTATGTTTTATTAATTTTATTCAAATATTTTCCTTAATAACTCAAAATTTTCTTCTTTTTATACAGAATCAAGAGCGATTTTTTAGATAAAATTTAACCAATTTCCTTTATAGTTGCCAAAAAAAAAAAAAAAAAAAAATCTGGAATAATTTTTTAACAGCAATAAGTTTCAATTGCGCAATTTCCATTCGAAAAATTAAACTAAGAAAAAATAAATATGACGTCAGAATTAAAATAAAAATAAAAATAATACTTTGTTAAATATTAAACACGGAAATTTGTTTCGTTAATAAGAATTTTTCTGACAAAAATGGGGGCATAATTAGAAGTAAAAGAAATAAAAAATAATTATATTTTTAACAAATATTTCAATTGGTAAAATTTGACGTCATAATTGAAAAAAAACAGGTATTTTATAGTTGTCGTTAAAAATACAAGAAACATGGTCAGCAATAACTCATAAATAATGACGTCATTGCCGAAACTTCAGTGAAAGCTTATTTTGGCGACGCAAAATTTATTGTTTTCCATCTCTCAGTCTGTTCTTCTGTCTATCTGTTCGTCCCCGATAACTGCCACAAAATGCAATCAAAACTTCTTGTTTTCGTAAACAAAATTGTAAAACCCTAGATTACTGAGTTTACACTTTCAAAAGTTCCTGATACAGCAGATTTAGGTGTTTTTGGTGGGCAGGTATCTAGAAGTATGAGGATAATGAAAAATGCTTATTAAAACTGTCGCTTATCCTTATAAATCAAAATCTAGAAAGAAATACAAGATATACGATAACCATTAGCAGATTGATAGAAAGTTAGAAATTTAAATTTAATGAGACTACGGGGGGTTCAGGGGGGAGGACCCCCCTGAAGAAATCTCATGTGGTATAATAAAAAAACAAAAATAATAAATCATGAATTTTCCAGAATATCCTAACATAACTAAATCTTTAATTTAACTGCTTTTGATGGCTTCAAATTTCTTATTCTTATTTTATTCTTATAAATAATTACGTAATTCGAAAATTTTAAATTACAGTTTCCAGGAAGTTGAATATTACGCTAAGTGTGTTTAAAAAAAAAGATGTGAAAAGCTGACGTTGAGGCTCTTGATCTGCAGATTTACTAGTTAAATTAAAATATATATAGGGGAAGATGGGGATACTTGAGCCATTTTTTGAATTTTAATTTTTTTAAATTTTTTATAATTTCTTATAATAAAATAAAATGTTGGAAATGAAAATTTGATATTTTTTCTTCAACTGAAAACCACTTTCAATTAATTTTGAACTATTTTTCTATGTATAAAAAATGTTTATTTTTTGTTTTACATGATGGCTCAAGTATCCCCATGGGAGGGATACTTGAGCCATGGTGAAGGGATACTTGAGCCACTACGGAAAAATACCTACAAAAGTAATTTTTTTCGCTTTATTTTTGGACAAACATTTTACAAAATGATAAATTATGAAACAAAGTCCTTCCAAACCAATTGAGAAAACAAAGTTAGTAATACGATCATTTTTTGTCGTTAGAACTGGTTGTCAAATGATAATTTCAACTTGAGTTATAACGACGGTAGAAACACCCTCAGTTCAGAGCCATTTAAATTTGGAATCTGCTATTCTTCGGACAAATTTCATTTTCAAAATATTAAGTGCTTATCCAACAAATATTTTTAGTTTTCTTTCTGGCATATTTTATTAGTAACCAACCATCAATAGAAGATTTTCTTTTCACATCATCACCATCATTGGCAGAATTTTCCTCTAATGATAATGTCGAACTCATGCTTTTAATTTAGTAGCTGTCGGAATTTAAGCCAGATGTATCATTCTACTATTTCAAACACTTTTTTGATTTCACAGGAAAAGATTTTGTCTTCCTCTTTGGCTCCATGCAGGTAAGTTTGAACTGGGATTTTTGCTGCTTTTCTTGTTTTTTGTGCGCTCTTTTTACCAATTTTTCTTCAATTTTCTTAGTTAAAAAAAATTACAGCAACAGAGGTTACGATTTCAATATAAGATATTAATCTTAATATGTTATATTAAAAAATAAATATTTTAATATGTTGGACCTAACTAATTAAAGTATTAGAGATTATAGCCTGTAAAACAGTTTTAAAAAGTTATTTTAATTTAATAAAAGTTAAATTAAAAACTATGTTTACATTTATCTAGACAGGCTATTTTGCTAGTCAAAATGAAAATTAAAATGGATATTTTCATTTTAAAAATATACATTTTTAAACATTTTTAAGTCGTTATTTTTTTAAGAAAAATAAAATAAAATGAAAAATTATTCTCTCTTTTATCCAGAAAAAAATCTATTAGTGAATATAAGGAAGGAATTTTATTTTTTGTTTGTTTCTCCTATGTTAAACTTCTAGTGGGGAGGGTTGAGACATGGCTCAAGTATCCCCACTCTCGCTGGCTCAAGTATCCCCACTACCACTAGTTTTGTTTCCCAGAGTTTTACTAAATAAAGCATGCAGCTATTAGAACTATTTTAGATTCAAAATACAATTGAAATTATGCTTATTAAATTTATGTATATAGTTGCAACTTTAAACAAAACTTTGATTACAAAAAAACAAAAAAACCATGTACCCAAAAATTTACTTCAGATAGGGAAAAGACAACTATTGATCACTATACTTCCAAAATGGTACCAAGATGTGTGATTTCTTTTTTACATGTTCAGAACTATAAATGTGTTAACATATTGGCAGTTTTAGAAAGAAAAATTAACTAACTGTCGAGATAATAGGGGTGGCTCAAGTATCCCCTATGCTCAAGTATCCCCACTCTCCCCTACTATGGGGCTTAGATTTTGAGTTTAGTTTAGAAGTATATAGAATGATGTGAAATCATCCATTTTCTCAGAATGTAAAACATTAAAACTTGAAAATTTTTACATAAAGTCTCTAAATTTTTATGAGCAGCAGATTCACAAATGATTTTATACAGGGTGAGACATAAATATCGAAGCAATAGGCTATCTTCTTAAATATTACTCTTAGACCCATACTTCCAACTGCAAAAATTCATTAAATAAAAAGGTGAAATTTTTGATAAGATAAATTGCGACTCCATGGGGGGGGGGGGGGTCTAGTTGAAAAAATATGAAAATTAAATTTTTATACGGCCATCGTAGAATAAAAATTCCAATTAATAGAACTTTCCTTACTCAGTCCTGAATAAGACACAAAAAGTTGCATCTTCATATCTCCAAAACTCTTAAAGTTACAACCGTTTAAAAAATTCATCAGATTTTAAGGGATTAGACACAAATTGAAATGGGCGCAATTCAAGAAACAATGTTATTTTAACAATACTAGGAAACGCGTAAAAAATCTGTTTTTTTTTTTTTTTTTGCGTTAGAACTTCGATTTTTCTTCTTTTATTTTGTGATGGTTAGCCTTATAATTTGCTAAGAAAATCACATCCTAAAATCTCTCATAAAATTTATAAAAGTTTCATGCGGTTAGTACTGGTTTAAATGGGATAATTAAAAATCGTAATAACTCGTAACATTATTTATCGGATTTCAATTTTTTTCCATTTAATTAAGGATGAAAATCTGATTTTAGTTTTATTCCAGGGTTTTTGTTTTTCAATATTAATTTAAAAAATATTGAAAATATTTATTGAAAAAAAAAATATAACTTTAAAAAAAATCATATTTTTTAAAGTAAATATTTTTTTCAAATTTGTCGAAACAAAACTAATGTAAAAAAATGAAAATTGACGCATTTCAAGTTCTTTTTTTCTTTAAAAATTCTTCACATTTAATAAATTAACCCTTTCTGGCACACTGTGCCCGGTCTGGGATACCTAATTTTAATTCAAAACTTGCAAACGGCACCAGTAATATTTTAGTAAAATTTTGCTTTTACAATAAAAGCTTAAATTAAGGGATTCAGAATATTTAAAAAATTCGTTTGTGAATTCCGGTGTCCGTCGATAATTTCTCATTTAAGTACAGATTTTGCCCGTGCCGGAAAGGGTTAAAGACAAGAAATACTGGGGAAAAATTTATTATGCAGAAAAACGAAGTGTACTGTATGTCCTTCAGTTATTTAGAAAAATGCTTTTTCTAAGATGTAGATTAAGTCTTTTTTTTTTTTAGCTTTGACAACTTCAGGCTTTTTATCATCCTGGAGAGGCTGTTAAAAAATGTGTGATCTGGGCCCAGGCAGGACCAGGACCGAGACGTGACTTTTTTCTGAAGATTCGCCAGGACGGACCTAACGTACTTTTCATAAAGGAGGGGACTGCTTCCTTCTTCCTAGGTGTACACGGGACGAAATTTTCAATCCCGGTCTCGACAAAACCCGTATTAAAATCACTGTGACTGGCTTAATACGTGCATAAAATAAATAAACTTCGGCTCAATCGAAATTTTTACAAAAAACACATAGATTTTGAAGTCTTTATTATTATTGTTTTAAGTAACAAAAATAAAATAAAATAAAATAAAAACCTTTAAAATTCATTTTTTAAAGAATAGTACATTCACAGGCTAAAAATTAAATACAATAAAAATAGTGAAAAAAATCTGCCTATGACGGAATTCTGTCTTAAACGGAAAATATGTTGATCCATGCAAAATTAATACAATGGTACCTGAGGAAAAAAACTCCAATTAAACCTACTAGGGGGAAGGGGGGCATCTCTCAGTAACGTATTTTTTCTTTCCTATGTGATTTACGTCTTAAAAGGTTTTACTGTATAACATTTTTCAAAATCTCCAACATATGGGATATGGATTAACGATATTAAAATGCTAGTGAAACATTCACATATAAATAGAGATTCATTGATAAAAAATATATATATTACAGCCTTTGACGCTTCTTTAATAATAAAAAGTATAAATATAAAAAATGAAAAGCTATGAAAGGAATTTTTGGTCAGAATTCTTCCATACGAAACAGTTTTTTCCCACACCGAAGTAAAACACTGTGTAGCAATTTGCGGCTGAACCGGGGTATAATTTAAACTATTTTCCAGACCGATCCGGGTTATGATTTTAGCATTTTTACAGGCCTGGCCGAACCTTTTCCCCTATCGGTCAGTTTGGGACTGGACCTAGATATTTCGATCCATGCAGACCTCCAGTGCAAACTACCAACATATTTTGAAAACAAGTTTAGATTTAATTCAGTACGCTGCTTTATTATGCCTAATGAGAGGCACCGTCTTAAATCGACATTTAATAATGAACAATTTGTGGACGATCCCTCACTTGCTTTGAAAATGAGCGAAAAACTTTTCGTTTACAGTCATGGTAAAAGTGGTGTAAGTCACGAATTTTGGAGAATTTCTTATTTTAATATCTCTGTCAGGTTTTTAGATATTTAGAGGAATTTTTTATTCAATTTAGGAATGAATGAGGAATAATTTTCTAATTGGGAATTTTGCCCGACGGGGGCCGTATACAAATTTAATTTTCGTATTTTTTTCAAATAGACCACTCATGAAGTTATAACTTATGAGAAATTTCACCTTTTTATTAATTTTTGCAATTGGAAGTATGTGTCTAGGGGCAATATTTAAGGAAATAGCCTATTGTTTCGATGTTTATGACTCACCCTGTATACCGATTACGAAATTATATACAGTTGCATGAATTTTGATACAAATATTTGGTGAGAAAAGAAATATTGACGGCATTATAGCTGTTAACTCTGATATTCATGACGTACATCATTGCGTTATAGTACAACTACAGCAATTATTTGCAATAATTAATTTTGTTGTTGCGAAATTTTTTTTTAAATGGAATACTTTCTATATTTCTGCTAGTTAAAACTGACATACTTTATACAAATATGAATTGCAGCTAAACTATGATTCTTTTAAAATCTGAAATAATTTCTAGAAGTTTCAATTATGCGAATAAAAAGTCCAGTACATATCGACAAATAGTTTCTGAGTTAATTTGAATTATTAATATAGAAAAAAAGTAAGGCATTCATACCTTCCAAATGTACGCGTAAAAAAAACTATAAACATTTTAAATAAAAAAATACACTTTATAAAAAAGTTTGCTGCTTTTATTTCTTGAAATGTCTTACATATTTTATTTTAATTATTTAAGAAAACTTTTTACTTAAAATATATTTATTTACCTTAAAAAAGTGTGGAATAAGGCAACAACGGTTGTTGACAAATCTGTCATAATTATTCTCGGACTCTAGCAGAACGTGACACAATTATGCAAATGATTTTAAAAATATACCAAATAAAGTATGATGGTTAATTACATAATTTGAGGGAAGTGGGATTCCTTCCGATTAATTTAACATACATGTAAAGTAATTTAAAGTGTCTAAATACTCCTTTAAAATAGTTTTTGATACTACCAAATGGTTAAGTCGAATTTGGAGCAAAAATTTTGTTTAATAAATGAAATCACTTTGAAATGGAATGACAATCAAATAAAAAGAAGACATTTAATTAAAAAAAATGAGATTCAATTTACGTTTGTTTGATTTTAAAAAAAGGGAAATGTTGTCAGGTATGTATTTATATACAATTGATTGCCTACAATTTAAGTGAAGATGCGAGTGAGTAATGGAGTACCGATGTAAATATTTGAGAATTACCCTAGATTTTATAGGATTTTTTTTTACAAATATGTTTAGAAAATATAAACAATCAAAGGGAATATTGGAATGGATACCAGAAGCTTTTAAACTACGGCTTTGATTGTAATTCACTACATTAATAATAGATTGAAATGGTATGTTAATTAAAAAAAAAAAAGGTTTTTATCGCCAGTACGTTTCTAGTAAAGTTAAAAAAACATTAATTTTCAAATATTTAATTTTTTTAAATTCTTAAAAGTTGTATTCTTTTTTAGCAATGTAAAATTTTGCAATATTACTGAAAGCAAGAAGGGAGAAATTTTCTACAAAAGAAATTCCAAGAATTATACACATAAATTTTCCTTAAATTTTTTCTAAAGGCATGTAAATAATTTAATAAATGAAATAGACTTCTTATAAACTAATTTGTGATAAAATATCAATAATGTACTCTTTTTTGATATTTTTTAATACCAAATGTTTTAAAAAATACAAACATTCGTATCAAATGTAGTGGAATAGCTAATTGGTTATGAACAATAATGTAAATCACCGTATGAATGAACAAATAATTAAAAAATTTTACATTGGTAGAACCATCATATATTTGATTTAATAAATGTACTGAACATTTATCATGTTTCACTACAAAATAAAAAATATACATTTTTATAAACTTCTAGTAACATAAAAAACATCTCTTACCCTGATACTGTGTAAGAAACTTCTTTTTCTTGTCTGGTTGAAACAATTGTTCTTGTAATTTTTATAGAACGTCTGGTATAGGACATTACGTGCTTAAATATTACTCAAATCAACAGATCATCAAACGCAATAATTCCTTTACAGACAACTTTTTCCAGGCCAGTTATATCAACGCACGTAACAGAAATTCATCGAAGTAACACACATACAAAGAATTTAATCAATCAAAATTTTGGCAAGAGAATAGAATATTGCATATTATTTCACATGAAACAGTTTGTTAGACGCACATCTACCTGAGTTGTCGTTTTTTGTTGTTATGAGCTGAACAGAAGTCTCTTATTATGAATGTGCTAGTAGTGTGTCATTAGCGAGTCTTCAAGGAAATTTCTTGGCAAGGTAAACTGTTCTTAATGACTCTTACAAATGTTTACACCGTTGGAATCTAGTGGTTAAAACATTCGGAAAAATTAACAAAGGTGTGTTTATATGCAATACTCATATATATATGTATGTATAAATACTTTTATAAATATAACCAAAATAATTCAGATATTACCGTACAATAAACCAAGATTGGCATAAATTAACTTTATTTAAATATATATATGTATTTATATGCTTGCTGTGTGGCAACACGATGTGCTACATTTACAGAGTGCAGGGAGAAGCTTCGATTTCTTGACGGAGGAAGAAATAAAATATTATTGTAAATTTGGAAAAAAATATATAACACTAATTTTATTAATTACTTTATTATAAGTAAAAAAAAAATGTCATTTAAAGTGTAGTAACAAATGTTGTTAAAAACCTTCTCAAGGGCTAAGAATTTTCATTGCTAAAATGTTGAAATAAATGAATGAATGGCACCAGAATTTACGAACAGATTTATTTGTAAATAAGAATAACGCTCTATTTCACATACATATTAAATAGAAAGGCATTTACAAAAATTCTGGTACCACTGTGGAATTTGGAAATTCAAATATTATCAAAAGTAATCTGCACCTAATTTTCTCAAAACTATCCGGGCTATTGCTCAAATGAAGCATTCTAAATGGAATTTCATGAAATTTTGACTGAAGATCCTTATAAATATACAAAAGGACATACTATTATATTCATAAAGTAAAAAAGAGATATGATTTTTATTTTTTAAAATTAATTTTGAGCTTCTTTGTTCATTTTTTTTTTTCGCAAGAACATATTCTTTTTGATGAATCGTAACATTCTATACAGCATATTCACATGCGCACATAAAATACACTTGCTCCATATCACGGTATTTTTCTATTTAAAACATGAAAAAATGTTTCGATATCTCGAAGTTATTAAAGATACAACTTCAGGAGTCATGGGAAATAAACTTTATAAATAACTTAAACATTTATTTATTTATTTATCTATTACTGATCAGGTAAAACTGATTCAAGATCTGAAATTTTCATTTTTTTAACATTCGACTTACAGGTTCATTAGTAGTTCTTTGCGGTGAAATAATTACCAGGTTTTTTCTCACATTCATACATAGCATCAAATATCTAAAGAAAAACTGTTTGTGAGAAATGCCGCTTTCAAACGTCTTTAATAAAAACACTGCAAACAAAATAGAAAAAGACCGACTAATTTTTACTTAAATTCAAACACTTTTCCTTATTCGAATCTCAAAATTACAATTTGGGGAGAAAAGCGGCCGACTTTCATGTTGCCAGAAAGGTTAGGGAAAATATTCCGGTTCAGTTAGTTTGAATAAGAAATAAAAAACCGATGACGTCAAGGTCGGACTAATAAGAATATGTCCTGGAGTGATTCCAAATTAGTAAAATAAAAGTAAAAACAGGACAGTAAATTTATCCTCTTTTTTTCTGCACCTGAAATTATGTTTTCTTAAAACAGCTCAGCTCAAACACGATGTGTCGAAAATCCGCAACTGTCAACAGTATGAATGCGGTAACTGCACATAACTAATGTAAAGTTGGAATGAATTTTTGGCGCTTCATTTCATCTAGAGAGAATACGTAGATCTGCTGTTTTATTAATAATTCATCAAATTTAGTATAAATTAAGAAACTTATTTACGCTCGAATTAACTTCTTTTAATTTTTCTTTTAGTACAATTTTGTTTTGAAAAAGTTAAAAGAATGAAAAAAAAATCCCTGTCGAATTCGCCTATAGGCGAGGGAAGATTTCGAAGAGTACTCATTTTAACAACAAAAAATATGATTAGAGATAAACACAGTTTAACAATCTTTTTTATATAAATATATTCAGCCTTTATCCAAAAACTGACCAATACGGCATATTATACACTTCTTAAATAAGAGAACCTGTTAACTAGATGCGTTTGAGAACAAAACGGAATTTTAAAATGAGTCAGAAAAAAATGCAATTTGTTATTTGAATTTCTCAATTTTTCAATCACGATCGCTTTGGGAAATTCTGTTCAAAATGCCCATTTTGGCAGTCTTTTCTGAAATATATTCTGCCTTTATCAAAAAACTGGCCAATTCGTCACATTATATACACTTTTAAACCGAAAGAGCTGATTTGGCTTCTCAGGAAAGAGTTGTATTTTTTTCGATCATAAAAGAGTTGTTTTTCAAACGATTGAATCTTCTTGATTTAAATTGGTTTTTTAAATAACTCAAGTTCATTTAAATTGGTTAAAAACAGCTCCTATTTCAACTCTTTTCGAGAACCTGCCTTTCAAAATTGAGATGAGTGGATTTCAGCTCAACTTGAGTTATTCTGTGGCTGACTTTTTAAGAGAGTAGTTCCTAAATAAGAAGACCTGTAAATTGAATGTGTTTGAGAGCAAAAATAGATTTAACCCTTCCCTGCACGGTGTGCCATATATGGAACATGCCGATAAAATCCTTTTATTTTCCTTATGATCTTAAATTTAGGTTATCTGAGCTTTGTACCATATCTAGAACATTTAAACAAAGAGTTTTGTACTAGTTTTTCTTACATGATGGCAGTACCTCAATAGCTATTAAATTTTTATTTAAAGAAAAAAAATCCTCTCTGCATTGTATACAACAGTTGAATTTGCTTCAAATTTTTTACTAAAAAATATTGAAAGTACCGTAAGATAAAATTTTAGACGGTGGAGTATATCAGATATTTGTAATTAAGGTTGCTTAAAACTAAAATATTTCTGTACATCAGCTTGAAATCTTGTTTTTGTGTTTGTGCCAGATATGGAACATAGAGCATAAAGCTCATAAAACATTCTGATGAAAAATGGTGCGCAAAGGGCTAACGCAAGATTACATGAATGGAATATTATTTGCATCTGATAATGATTATCAGTTTCTTGGAGTTTCTGATGATACCTGGGAAGATTCAACATACATTACAGCTAAAAATAGAACTCAAAATCCTATTTCTTCATATGAATCAGATATTGACTGCACGATAATAATAGATATGATCCAAAAATTGGATTCAAATGCCACAGGAGATACGTTTTTATGTTAAATATTTTAGAAATTTTAAATTTCACTAGAAGTACTATATAAATATTAAAATGAACAAGTGAAATTCAACACTATTGAAGTCAGACATTTTTCCTCAGGAGAGACATTGCTATGTGCGCCAGGAGTGTGTGTATAGGGAGAGCACTGAATTTGTAGACTATGCAAAATTTCAAATTATCTGCGTAGATCATGTAAATGTTCTTGGCGAATGCCCGTCCACATCTCCCTCGGACACTCTAAATTCAACACTGGAAAATATACAGGGTATCCCTAAACTCATGGTATATACGCTACGAGATGATAGACACATCAAGACGAGTAATAATAAATAGGAAACCAAGGGTCCCAAACGTTTTCCAAAGGAGATAGCCACCATTAAATTTTGGGGTCCAAAATTTAAAATACACATAAAAAACGGAAAAATTGGTCGATTGATTTGCGGTTTATTCTTCAAGTTGGTATTTTCTTGAATATAAATTATAAAGATAAATTTCGAAAAATGCCCATAGAGGGCGCTTTAGACTGAAGTAATGAAAAACTATTTTTTGCCGTGATTTTTTGCATCTCATTAAATGGTTTAGTAAGCTTAGACTTAAACTTAAATTTTGAGCTCAAAATCTGTGAAGTTGGGAGTGGTTAAGTAGCTCAAACTTAACTGTGTTCAGAGTGTTTAAATTTCAAATGATTATAAAAAACGGAAAAAATGGTCGATTGATTTGCGGTTTTCACTAAAACTATTCTTTATGTCGGTATTTTATTGAAAATGAATTATAAAGATAAATTTCAAAAGATTCCGTTAGAGGGCACCTTAAACTTCAGAGTAACCAACAACTAATTTTAACCGTTATTTTTTGTATCTAATTAAATGCTTTCCAAAACTTATTAAATGTTTTCGAAATCTCAGATTTGAACTTAAACTTTGAACTCAAATTCTGACTCGTTGGGAGGGGTTAAGAAGCGCAAACTGAAGTGTGTTCAGGAGTTGAAATTTAACCCCCTCCCCCTCGAACATAGTTCACTTTTGCGCTACATAAACACTCGCAACGATTCAGAATTTGATCTCAAAATTTAAATCTAAGCATTTTAAAGCATTTAATGAGATTTAAAAAATAACTGTTAAAAATAGTTGTACGCTACTCCAATGTCTAAGGCGCCCTCTATCGGCATTTCGTGAAATTTATCTTTAAAGTTTATTTTCAAGAAAACACTGATTTAAAGAGTGGTTTTAGCAAAAACCGCAAACGAATCGACTAATTTTTCCGTTTTTCATAATCGTTTGAAATTTAAACCCTCTGAACACAGTTCAGTTTGTGCTACTTAACCACTCCCAACTATTCAGATTTTGAGCTCAAAATTTAAGTCTAAGTTTACGAAAACATTTAATCAGATGCAAAAAATAACGTAAAAAAATAGTTGTTCGTTACTCCAAAATCTAAAGCGCCCTCTATCGGCATTTTTTTAAATTTATCTTTATAATTCATTTTCAAAATAATACCAACATAAAGAATAGTTTTAGTGAAAACCGCAAATCAATCGACTTATTTTTTCGTTTTTTATGTGTATTTGAAATTTTGGACCCCAAACTTTAATGGCGGCTATCTTTTTTGGAAAACGTTTGGGACCCTTGATTTCCTATTTCCTATTACTCGTCTTGATGTGTTCTATCCCCCCCCCTAGTGTATATACCATGAGTTTAGGGACACCCTGTATACTGAGAAGCATCAATTTAGAGAAAGCCTTTTCATTCTTTCAGATGCTGCAGATATACCTGCTAGACCTAGTGTTGATAGAAAAAAGTCACAGAAGAAAGACAAATTCCTGAAGTGCAAATAAAATATAGAGAAAGCAATTCCTTAAGTGCTGAAATTATGGCTCTGGAGACTCCCTATTATTTTCCCCTTTTTCTGAAACCTGAAATTTTGAATTTTATTTCAAAAGAGACATGTAGATACAGTATACAAAAGGATCTTTCTCAACCTTTACAAGTTTTCATTACAGATATTACTGGAGTGATGTTTTAGGTAACTGAACAGTTAAAAAGACCATGTCTGTCAAAGAATTTGAAAAAAAAAATCAAACAATTTTCACAATTTAATGACAATATTAAAGAAATTCCTAAAGGCATGAAGGGCCATGATACACTTTTTGAATTAAGGTTTCTAACAGAGTGTATCAGGGCAGTGGGATATATTATATACCACTTGATTTGAATCAAGATTCACAGCGGAAGCTTTTAATTAATATTTATAGTTCTAACTTTGTAGAAAAAAAAGTTTCAAAATTGATTTCTTTATTTTAAAATAACTTATTTCGAATATTCCGGTGTGAATTTACATTACAGAAAAATAATTGCTTGCCTTTCAAAGGGTTAAATACCTGCAATAAAATTTTAATATATTTTATACTCATTTTGTATACATAATACACCAGTATTTTGAGCTTCAGGCCAAATTAGGCATAAAAATGTAAATATCTCATTGTGTGCTTTGTGTCACATATGGCACATACCACAAAAATACACATTTAAAAAAAAGTATATGGAGTCAGAATTTTTTTTTTTCCTGCATTTGTGACTACTTAAAGTAATCAAAATAATTTTTCACAAAGAAAAGAAAAATCGTGCAATGAAGGGTTAAAAATGAGACAGAAAAAACGCAATTTGTTATTTGAATACTTCCTCAATTTTTCAATCACGATCCCTTCGGAAAATTCTGTTCAAAATACCCTTTTGGCAGCCCTTTTTGAAATATACTTTGCCTTTATCAAAAAGCTGGCCAATACTTCACATTGTGTAGTTTCTAAATAAGAGGATCTGCCGTTTGGATGCGTTTATAATCAAAAATGAATATATAAATGAGTCAGAATATAAGAAGTTTGGATTTGAGGCTTTTTCTCCAACTCCTATTTTTGTTTAATTTATTTTTGCTATCAAAAATGGTCGTATGAAAAACTTCTTAATATAAAAGTTGAAGATATTATTGAGAAAATGTAAAATAAATTTAATTAGATTTGATAGCTTAAGAATTGACTAAGTTACGGTTTTTTTTTCTTTTTCCACCACCTTTTTTTCTTTTCGTTTTTAATTTTTTTTCATCGGTAAAAGTTGGTCCTATCAAAAACGCGTAAATACAAAAAGGTTTAGATAATTTTGAGAAAAATTATAAAAAATTTAGATGGATTTGATATCTTGAGAATTGACGAAGTTATAAATTTTTTTTTTCCCCAAAACCCTGTTTCCCCCCCCCCATCTTCAGCCCATTTTTTAGTTTATCAAAAATCTATCAAGCATAAACTTTTGGCCCATTTTTTAGAAGTAATATAAACTTTGAACTGATTCAATATCAATGTTAATTAAGAAGTTATGGCGTTTTATCGATTTTCACAAAAACCATCCCTTTTTCTACCCTCTAGGTCCGATTTTGCACTTTAACGAACTCGACCGAGATTCTATACTCCTACATTTTATGTATCAGTTTCGAGGTTCAGAATTAGAGAAGTTGTCGTGTCCAGAAGAAAATAATATATATATATATATATATATACAGGGTGTCCCAAAAATGACCAATGGATTTTAAAATTCAATAACTTGCAAACGGTGACAGCTATTTAAAAAAAATTTGGCGCTGACGGCGATTGAAGGCCAGGTCGACGCTTCACTCAGCACTGATCACCTGGCCTTCAATCGCCGTCAGTGCCACCTATTATTGGATATGCGAACTAAAATAAAAAAAATACGGTAAAAAAAAAAAACTCCTGACATTATACAAAACCTTCCGGCAAAAATTTTTTAAATAGCTGTCACCGTTTGCAAGTTATTGAATTTTAAAATACATCAGTCATTTTTGGGACACCCGGTATATACACAACTTCTTACCGATGCTAGTTTTGGGATCTAGAGGTCATGATCGACGTTGATATGCAAAAATTTCTCAGAAATTTCAACATAGGAGCTACCACAATAGGTAGTATTTCATACGAAATCTACCTAAGATGAGTCAGAATATAAGCAGTTAGAATTAGAGGTTATTTTTTCTCCAACTCCTAATATTGTTTAATTAGTTTTTGCTACAAGAATTGGTCCTAAGAAAAGCTTTTCAGTATAAAAGTTGTAGATATTATTGAGAAGATGTAAAATAAATTTAATTGGATTTGATAGTTTAAGAATTGACGAATTTATGGATTTTTGTCTTTTTTCAATTCCCCTTTTTGTTTTCGTTTTTAATTTTTTTTATCGGTAAGAAATAATCCTATTAAAAACTTGTAAAGACAAAAGTTTTAGATAATTTTGAGAACATTTATAAAAAAATTATTTGAATTTGCTATCTTGAGGATTGACGAAGTTATGATTTTTTTCTCCCAAAAACGCTGTTTTTTTTCGATCCTTGAGCCCATTTTTAACTTTATTAAAAATCTGCCATGTATAAACTTTTGGCCCATTTTTTAGAAGTAATATAAACTTTAAACTGATTCGATAGATATTTTAATTAAGAAGATATGGCATTTTCTCGGTTCTCACAAAAACCCTCACTATTTCCACCCCCTTGGTCCGATTTTGCCTATTAACGAACTTGACCGTGATTTTATACTCTTTCGTTTAATGTATGAATTTGGAGGAGATTGGAGCAAAATTATAGAAGTTATCATGTCCAGAAGAAAGTGATATATACACTATATTGCCATTGATTATTGGACACTTGCGATTTTAGACATTTTACTAAATATCTAGAAAAATACATGAGGAATCATCTCGAAACTCGTAGTGTATAAATATAATAGTATAAGTCATACATCTCCGTGAAGATTTTATCCCGAAACTCCAAAGGGGACCGTCAACAAATTAAAAAAATGAATATCTTTTGAATAACCCTGTCAAAACTAATGTAGCAAAAGCGCTCAAACTCTAGATTGTGATTGAATGCCTTATTGTAATAAGCCTTGTTCATTTTTATGCAAATAGCATGCATACTCGCAGAGTAATTAAGGTTTTTATAAAAATGGTCCCAAATTTTGCCAAGTTTTTTCCTTATAATTTTCAGAGTTCTTAATATAAAATATTATTTTTTTCAGAAAATATGACAAACAACATTGCACACAGTACCCTGTAATCAGAATTAAAAAATAATGAAAATTGTATAAAAAATGAGTTGGTCTACTAAATAATTTTTTACTGCGCATGCGTCAACGATATCAAAATTTCATTTGCATATTATGTTAGCTAAATGTATAGAGCAACTTTTGTGAAAGTCACAAAATCATAACTTGAAAATTCTGACAATAATCGTCAATTGAATAAGTCGAAAATCCGTTATTCTCAAAATGAAGCAAAAACAAGAGGGGTTGTATCCATATATTCATTGATTAGTGTCAATATAGAATACACAATATGGGATGTACTACTTCATTTGGATAAAATCCCTCATTTTTTTGCTTCATTTTGGAAACAACGTATTTTGTCCTTTTTCTATAGACGATTACTTTCAGAATTTTCAAGCTATGATTATCTAAATACCATATTATCTAAATACCATGTGTCTAGTACCATCTAGGAAAAATGTACATTAGTAAAGATGGAGAATAAAACAAGTACTCAAAATTTCAGGAAAAAAATAAAATGTACAAAATTTCAACTTTGGCTCAATTGATGACGATACATGTTCTGTCTTAATAATCCTAATAACTCGGCAAGTGTAGCGTTTTGGTGCGGAAAGCAAAATATGTTTTCGATATAAAACAAGTAAGTTTTGCTATTGCCTGTCTTTTTTCTCCAAAAATATAATATTATATTATATTTAGCATTATAATATTTATGTTATTTAACACTATAAAGTACATGCGAATAGCAGTATATTTTGTTAACTCAAATACTGTCACCCATGCATGAACGCAATTTTAATTTCGCTAGGTGGGTAATGAGTTGAAACAAACGGTAACTGAGGGGGTTGAAAGGGATGCATCCCTTTTAACCCCTCACTGTTATCACTATTTCAAGAAAATATTTTTGTTCCATAAAATTTATATTCTGCTTTTTTGAGTTTTTTTTAATGTGGAAAAAATGAATGCATTATTACGTAGAACAAAATCCTGCAGATATTGCACTAACATTTTCCTACTATTCAGGCATTTTTTTCTTTTTAAAAACTATAAAAAGTCAATATTCTTCGAAAATAAAAAAGGAAAAGTGAGGAAAAATGAAAATACTTAAAAAGAAATAAGTACTGCAAAATCCTATTTAGGAAAAAAAATTCTAAAATTTTAAAATGCTAAAGCAGACGAATTTGAATAAGTCTATTTAATGAAAGAATTTTTTTTATTGAAGCTCAATTAAAAAGATGTTTGCTTCATATTTGCTTCAAGCATCTCATATTAATTATGGTTTGAAAATTATGC
This sequence comes from Maratus speculifer, assembly GCA_964019185.1. Classification (NCBI taxonomy): domain Eukaryota; kingdom Metazoa; phylum Arthropoda; class Arachnida; order Araneae; family Salticidae; genus Maratus; species Maratus speculifer. The sequence continues at coordinate 50,905,718 of OZ025299.1, forward strand.
CGTATGATTATTTAAATTGCTTTAAACTCTACAAAAATATGTCCATTTCAAGATATTAACCCTTTATCTACCGATGGTACTTGTAAGTACCATAAAAATTACTTATTATAAAATACTTTTAATACGTCAATTAGTTGTAATACTGTTTAGAATGATTTACAGATGCATTATTTTATATATTGGTTCAAAAGCATTATAAGTTACACAAAACAAAAATTATTTTCAAAAGGATGATTTATAAATATAAATAAATATAAAATACATGACGGAATGAAAATTTCGCCTTGCTTTTAACATAAAATGAATAATATGAACTGTAAAAAGAGAACCTGGAAGAACCTGTTAGAAAAACGTTTGAAAGTACTAAGATTTTTAAATAAAATTAACTTTTAACATCTATAGTTGATTATTTAATCGCCTTTTAAGTAAGCATGAACATTTTAAAGTTCATATTATTCATTTAGGTTGATTTATTTTGGCCTTTGCATCTTTTCAGGTTTCTTGCCGCTAAGGGAGGGGGATGAGGATTTTCAATTCGGAAATATTTCTATATTTATATTGTAAGAACATCATATTTGTACATTTTATAATTCTACATCTGAATCTATAGAAATCTACAGAACCTACAGAAATCTGATAAAATAAGACATAAATGATAGTTTCTGATATCTGAGGCGTAACATGAAAATTTTCTATTTTCAAAAGGTAAGTAATTCAGAAATTAATGATGGAAAAATTCTGAAGCGATACTTATGCATATAATTATGTATAATTCACCCATTTTTTTTTTATTAAATCAACATTAGCAGAAAGATATATCCATTACCATGGCATAAAAATCGGACAGATAAAACACTTTCGTTTAACAGTAAATGCACGTTCTTTTATTGAATTGTGATTCTAGTATTGCAACAGTTTTCCTTCTTTTTACGTAAAAAATATTGAATTTTACGCACATAAAATATGAAATAAATGGGGAGAATTTTTGAAAAAGTTTAAACGTAGTACAAACTATTAATATTATGCCGTCAAATTTTCCCTTTTCTCCTAGATCGATTTCTTTGAATAATGACCTTAATGTTCTTGCTTGAATATTAACATTAATTTTATGCAACGCTGGATGACAAGGAATATATACATATTAAAATTTATTTCATCATGCTTTTTGACATGCACACAATATTTGCATTCATATATAAATTTTCTCAAGTTTATGGATCTGCATGTCTGCTTGAACTTGTGAAATATTAAAATATAGAAAATGTTGAAAAAGAAAATCGTCTCATACTTGTAAATTGTTTTAACTCCTTTCCTTAACCAATTAAAAAAAAAAAATCATCACATTTTTTGCAATCGCTTTATTACATTTCCAAAAAACTTTAAAATCTACCATTCAATTATTACGCATAATTTATTATGTTATATAACAACATCATCTTCCTTTATACGCTTCAGGCCGAGTGAAAATGTAATAAAACAACTCTTAGTCACATATTATGCCGCGCCCCAGTTTCCTCGGGATAATAATTGTATTATATATACGAACCCGTGATAACTCGGGATAATAAGAGAAGCGGTTAATCTTTCACATTCTGACAGTATTTCTAAGTATCATTAAAGAAAATTTAATATGTTTTTTTTAATTTGATTATTAATAAATGTCGATTGCACTTTTCATACAAAACAAGTTGCTCAGTCAAATGTAGAAGGTACAGTGAAACTGTCAAGGTTTATTATTATTACTGTGGTAATTTTCTCAACCATTTAATTAACCCTTTGAGTTCTAGTGGGCAAATTTCTTCAAAATTCCAAATGTCACTTTGGTACCAGTATTTTGCAAGAAAATACAAGTTAGCGATATACACGAATAAATTAATTACACTTTTTCAAGAAAATTTGGTAGAATTTTCTGGTGCCGTTCTGACATTTCGGAATTAAAATTATGTGTTAGAAAATTCTACCACCAGAGCTCAAATGGTTAAGTGTAGCTTTTATCCTGTTAAAAAAAAAAGTTATACGAAAAAAATCGAAACTACAAAACACTTCTCGGTTACAGATAGGACCAAAATACATTTATTTGCACTGTACTTACAAAAGAATTGCGACATTTCCCATAGCGGCATTTTTTGTTATACTAATTGTTCTTCTACATATTTTGCAAAAACAGTTCTAACTATCGATTTATTAAATCGGTTTTAATTTAAAAAAAATTAAAATCAAATTATTATTAAATATGTTGTTCTGGATACCTTATTCATTAACGTAAATAGTTATTCACGTGAAGCAATTTTTTTAAACTCAAAATTCAGGATATAAAGCGATAATATTTTTGCGAGAGTAATTATCATAATTATCAAATTTAGTATGTTTGTAAACACAACTTGCGACTGTATCGAAAATTTAAAAAAAGCTATTAACGGGGGGTCTGCGTGGCCGAATGGTAAAGACACCACGCTGCTAATCACCTGCAAGCGTAGATTGTGGGTTCGGATCCCACTGGCTCTATATTGTACACACTCTTTGTGCGGAGCTCCCGGTTGTACTTCTCTTGTGCTGTAAAATTTCCTTGTGCTATCTCGTCCCTGTAAAAACTGACGCTGACTTTTAAGCAGGCTTCATGTCGAGCACACAAGTCAGTTGTATGTTGTTCAATAAATAAATAAATAAGCCATTAATGATCATTTAACATGCGCTGATGATATTAACTTTATAATGAGTTCAAGCACCAGGCCAAAAAGATAAATTGTTTGACGCATGACTGATTCCGTTAAATGTGGCACGCACCAATAAGAACTAAAACGTGATGCATGGCTTGATTAATGTTACATATTTGAACTAGTGTAATTTTATTCCTTTCTACTTGAATAAATCTATCCCCAAAGAAATGTTTACGTGCTGAGAGATTTAAGAGCCCACACTACTCAGTGAGAAAGACCCGGATGATAATGTTAAGTCTATGGGGGCGTTCTTTTCAAATATCTCGCTCAAATTTTAATATTTTTTACATAATTTTTTTTTTTTTTTTTTTTTTCATTGGATAGCTGAGGACGATCTCCAACCGGGCTAGTTTTTACTTTTTAAATTTTAGTTTCAAATAAAAAAAAAATACTTTAAACTTTCAAAACCGGTTATAACTGGTTCTGAAATTGAAACCGTCATAATATAAAAAATCCGAAACCAAAATCGAAAAGCAAAAACTATCCCGGTTGTAGATTGTCCTCAGCTATCCTATGCAAAAAATAATCTAAAAATATTAAAATTTGAGTGAGATATTTGAAAAAAATGCATTTTTCAGTGAGTAGTGTTCGTATTAAAAGTGTAAATAGAACCAGGCACATTTAGTTTTTCAATCTAGGTTTCGGATTTTTTTTTTTTTTTTTTTTTTTTTTTTTTTTTTTTTTATTGTGATAGTTTTAATTTCAGAACCTGTTATAATCGGTTAAAGTAATCGAAAGTTAAAGTAATTAAAAAAAAAAAAATCTGAAACCTAAATTGAAAAAGTTAAAACTAGACCGTTTGTACATCGTTCTCAGCTATCTTATGAAAAAAAAATTTAAAAATATTAACATTTGAGCGAGATATTTTCCCCCATAGACTTAACATTATCATCCGGGTCTTTTACACTGAGTAGTGTGGGATATTAAATCAACTATAAATCTATGAATATAGTTAATTTTCACTCAATTTGAATATGTGCTGATGATGCAAATATAATGCGTAACTGTTAAGTTACCATACCTCCCCCCCCCCCCCGAAGTTAAAAACCCGTATTTTAAAATAATTTGTTTATACATTTTTAAAACAAAAATTTTGCTTCATAAAAATAAATAATAAAGAACTAAGAGGAAAACAAGCCACTTTTTTTAACCGACTTCAAGGAGGAGGTTATGATTTCGACCTGTATGTATTTCTTGTTCACTCATAAATTCTTTAAATATGAACCGATTTTCATAATTCTTTTTTTGTTTGAAAGTATAAGATACCCATGTGGTCCCAATTTAATTTCATTAAATTCTGATGAGTAGAATTTTTTTTTAATGAAAAAATATGGATTTGATAAAAAAAATAATTATTTGTTGCAAAATCATCTTTCATTGTTGCAACCGTTTTCAAATCATAAGCATATTGAAACTATGCATTCATATGCGTTAGTGCCAAGTTGTCGCCAAGATTGATTCTTTTTTTGAAGTCGGTTAGCATTTTTTAAAGCATATTTTATTTTTATATGACATGCTTATCAAATATTATCTAAAATAAGTTTGATATGAACCAATACCCGAAGGTTGGCAGCTATGTTTATGATGTGAGAATTCGGAGACACTCGAGATCCACAATAATATAGAAAATAATTCACCGATCCACTTACCGCTGCGACCTCATCACCTTTCAACGCACGTAAATAATGTGTCCTGCACTTTTCTTAACCCTTTCGGGTCCGATTTTTTTTTCCATTTTTAGAAAAAAATACTTTTAACGTTAATAACATTAACACTAGCTATCCAAAAAGATTATATATTGTTTAACGAATAATTTATTGTTTGAAACATAACGAAAGTTTTTTGCGTGCTATTTAATTCATATTCATGTGACAATAGGCTAAGAAAGAATTATTGGAGATGTTTGGAAAATATTACATTACAATAAGATTTAACTTATAGTACAACTTTCTAATACTTTTTGCACATCATTACACATGGTTCTTTCAGGAAAGTAACTTTTATTTTAATTTAAACAGTGAAATATAGTTTTAAAATAAAAGAGTCGCAAACGGCGCAAAGAGAATTAAGTAAAAATTAATAATTATTATTATTACTAGTTGCTTAAACGTAAATGAAGTCATATAGTAAATGCATAGACATGTACTAACATTACTAGATGTAAATAGTAGCAAAAGTATATCTTAAAACAAAGTAATACCCCGTTAAAAGACATGTACTATTAAATAGTACACCAGACACGAAAGTGCTAAGTCTATTTTTTCAAACTTTTCCGTAAACTTTCATCAATTTTCGTTTTTTTTTCACACCTTTTTGATATTTCTATGAACAATACTTAAGAAATTTATTATTTTTTTTCATTGAACTTACTTTTAATTTCTCTCTTAACTAGCATCAAATTAAATAAGATTTATAGTTTTTCAATAAAACATACATATAGTTGATTAATTGTAGCAACTACGTCAAATTTTAAAAAAAAGAAAATCCAATTTAAAAATATCTACCCCATACAACTTCATGGTAGGAACTCTGTTTTACTAAATATTTTCCTGAAAAAGCCTTTGGCATTGCATTGTACCGGGTGTCCCAAAAATGACTGATGGATTTCAAAATTTAATAACTTGCAAACGGTGACAGCTATTTCTTGCAGGAGGGTTATGTATAATGTCAGGAGTTTTTTCAACGTAATTTTTGACTTTAGTTCGAATTTCAAACAATAGATGGCGCTGACGGCAACTGAAGCCCAGGTCGACGCCGAAACTCACCTCACTCAGCACTGATCACCTGGCCTTCAATCGCCGTCAGCGCCATCTATTGTTTGAAATTCGAACTAAAATATTTACGGTAAAAAACTCCTGACTTTGTACGTAACCCTACTGCAAAAAAATTTTAAATAGCAGTCACCGTTTGCAGGTTATTGAATTTTAAAATCCATCAGTCATTTTTGGGACACCCGGTATTTATGGACGGACTGCTGAATTCAAGGTGTTAGAAGAGAAGGTATGATTCCCTTCATACTATTGGAGTGCTTACTAGGGAATGTTCGCAGGTGTAAAGTTGTGGATTTAAACGAGTGTGTTATCAAAAGAAAGATCTTGTCATGTACATTAAAAAGTGCAATGGAGCTACCCATCTCAATCCAACCGTTTTCGAAATATCATCACTTGAAGTGCGAATAAATAAATAGCCAGGCAGGTAGATAAATTTTTCGCAAGTTAAAAGTTTCTTTACATTGTTTTTAGTCTTCCTTCCAATAACTTTTTCCGAGCTACGAGTAAAATCCTTTACACCCACACATTGCCAGTTATTTCCCTTCTTATAGACAGGCACCTCGCATTCTACGAAGTTTTTGCTTACGGCTTCATTTACACTTTAAATGCGGATATCACAAAAACGGTTGGATTCGGACGGGTAGTTCCATTGCACTTTTTAATGTATGTGGCGAGATCTTTCTTTTGATACCACACTCGTCCAAATCCACAACTTACACCTGGAAACAATCCCTAGTTAGTTGTAGAAGCTCGTGACCAAACAGTTAAATATATCCGACATTTGAGTAACTTCTTTAAATTTGGTATCCACCAAAACTGAAATATCTACAGGCAAATTAAATGTTTCATTGTTGAACTGTGTTTTTTTCGTTTTCTACTTCAATATTATTGTTCAACTAAAATTAAACCTAAAAAACTTAATGAATTTGGCTAAAAATAGAGGTATGTCAGTGTATATTAAATTATTCTTTTTCTGCGAAAAAAACATCTAAATTACAGTCATGAATTGTATGGAAATAATATATATATATACATATATACCGAAACTTGCAACATTTAACATTAAGTTAATAATATACTAGATATTATGCAGAATGCAGCTATTGTACGCACAACAAATAAGCACAGAATACAAGGTGTCGGTAATCAATATAAAAAAAAAAAAAATAAATAAATAAATACAAATTATGCTTCCAAGGTGGAATTGGAAATATGCTTATTCTAACCTATTTAGCATGATTCGAATAAAGAAATTTGAAATAATGTTAATTGCCGACACCTTAAATTCAGTTCTTTATTGATTGTGATATATTCTGGAGTGTACAAATTATGGTGCCCATGGAACAATTCCCACCACTACATTTTTAGTCATTCTTTGTTTAATAAGAATACTAATAAAATTAATCGGAGCATCTATTAATAAAATTTAAATGAATAATAATAATACAAAAAATATTGATGGGAATCAGTCCATTAGCACCAAGTTTACAACCTTGGTCATGTTACATATTTCTTGCCATAAGCCGATCGAAGCGCCTTATTATCCACTAGTGGCCTTTGTTTGAACTAAATTTTTTATTGAACCAATCAGTTTCCCATGGTCTGATATGTATGTTCTCCAAATATGAAGCTGCTACATCCACTGCTTCTCTTGCTACTGCGTCCCAAACAGGGATACTTTAATTTGAACCACCCCGTATTCTGTACAATCTATAGTGCAAAGAGTATTTATTTTTAATTTACAGAACCGCACAAAAGCATTTCTTTACATAATGGTATAGGGGGAAATATTATTTGTGACGCGTTTTAATTATATTAAATTCTATCACATTTTATGAAACTAGTATACGTTTCTGAGGTTTACTACATGTAACTTCCTGTATAATATAAAGCGGATAGTATTTATACGGGTATACAAAATATTTCGTATGCTATATTGTATATCAAGCATTATATACTATTACACCAAGATCTGAATATTTTTTAAACTTCGTTAACGCACCTCATTTGCTATGTTTAACGACTTCTTCCGACTTCTTACTTTATAAATACGGAGTCCTAAAAATGAATAATTTATACTTAATAAATGAAATTAATTATAGACCACGTCCTTAGAAGAGTTTACATGTAATAAAAAAAAACTGTTTCAAATCATGCAAAACTAACTATCCACAAAAAATATAAAAAGCTGGTACTAGAAAGGTTTAACAAGTATTAAGTGACTTTAGATATTCAATCACTAACGCGATTAAATATGGTAGAGAGTTTTCAGCAGCTGTTATAAAGCGTTGACAATTTTACTAAAAAATATAGTTCAATTTTATTTCAATGATTTTTGAAATATAACCTCCAAACGTGGTCAGAAGGGACAGTGAAAATTCAAAGCAAATGATTTTACGTTAATGGAACAAATGTGTGCATTTTAGTTTCTTGATTTGACGGAAAATTAATTTTTAACCCGGGAGTAGTCGCGGCTTTTTTTTCGAACGTGATTAGTCGCGCTCGGTCTATTCGCCGCCGTTCCCTTATGATGGCCGAAGAAACAGAGGAAAAGTGCCGTTGTTCCTCGAGGATCGAAAACAGAGAATTCAAGGGGAAAGTATTACTTGAATGCGAAAAGATATATGTTATATCGATTAGTACGCATTTACGTTAAGTATATATTTGGTTAACATTTAAATAAATGTTTTAATAATTATTTAAAAAAATTGTAAAAATGATAAAAGTTTTTATACAATCTGAATGATTTTCTAAAGATACAATGGATAATGAATAAAAAAATATTTTCTGTTTTTTGAAAATTTGAAATCGTGATACATATTTTTTGAAAGGACAGCAATGCAGTCAGTTTAGTTTTGACGGTAGTCTGGTACTAGGAACCAACTGAAGTTGAAAAAATACAGCTCAAATATAATTTTTCTTACTATTTCGACATAAATATAAGAATAGAAGAGAAAATAACCCTTTTTTAAATTATTAACATAAAAACAGGAGCTGCTTTTCATATTTTTTTTCCTTTCCTCATATTTTACTTCGTATCGTCGTAATTCTTTTTGCATGTAAAACCTTAGAGGTTTTATAATTCAGTAATTTTTCTCAAATGAGAAAATATATTTGCACCAAATGACAATGTATGAATAATATAAAGTAATATATATATATAATATTTTTTTTATAACTTCGTTTCATCTTTTTTTTTATTTCAAAGTTTGTAAAAAAGATAAGAATTACTATATAATCTGACTGAAATTTTAAAGATACAATGAATAACGAATTAAAAGATACTTTCAGTTATAACATTGAAATCGTGATACAGATTTTTTTGAAAAAACAGCAACACACTGAAGTTCGTTATAACGGTGGATTGACACTAGGAGCCAATTAATGTTGAAAAAATAAATCTTAAATACTTTTATTACCATATCTATACAGATATAAAAAAAAGCTGATAAAATAATCCCTTCTTTGTAATTAGTAACATAAAAGCAGTAGCTACATTTCATTTCTTTATTTTATTTTATATATTTTTCTTTTCGTTGATTCTTTTTTTTAAATGAAAAATATATATACACCAAATGAAAATATATGAATAATATAAAATAAGAAAATAAATAATAAATGTATTAATAACTTTTTGTTTCAAAATTTGTAAAAGGGGTAAAAATTATTATATACTGGGACTGAAATTGTAAAGATACAATAACTATCGAATTAAAAGAGAATAAATTTTGAATAAATTTTCAAATATAGATATTAAATTTGATATAGATAAATCATTTTGGAGGGGGAGGGGGGAACTGTCAGCAATGACTTTGACAATATTTAATTTTTTGGCGCCAATCAATATTAAAAAGATGCAATATTTAATGTAAATAAATATTATTTGGTAATTATTTACAATATTTATCAAAGTATAATTCAATTTCAATGAATTTCGCTTTTGAAAAGAAAAAAAAATATTAATGAAAATGATTTCTGAAATTAAATGCCAAGAAAATTAACTTTATTAGATCTTAGCACTAGACACTCTTTAAATTCGGGTTAAAAAAAAAAGAATTGCAATGGCGTTTTTGAATAATGTGTATTTTGTTTGGCAACAAACATATTTTAGAAACGTAATTATCCATTTCTTGTATTTTATAAACATTACCTGAATTATCAAAAAAAAAAAAAGTTTTTTACTTGCATACGTTGCAATCTACAATAGAAAATTCGCATTATTTAGCACACTCGATACATATATTGTAAGTATGTTCTTTGCAGATATACAAACTACAGTGTTGACAAATTTGTTTTGCCTTCTTTTCTGCTTTATTGTGCAAAAACTACATTTTTCAGTCTTCGCAGATCGAACAATTTATTTTTTTATTTTTTTTCTATGGTCCTTTATTAAATTAAACACAACCATTTTACGCTTATTTTTCGGAAAAATAATTTGAGAATTTATTCCCGCAATATTCATAAGCTTAAAATACAAAGTAAGCGTAAAAAACAAAGTAAGTTTTTTATTACTTATCCTTGCTTATTCTTACATATTATATTAAAAAAATTAGGTTGTTGAGTTTATATTTATATATTTATGTAGTTCACAATTTTCCCTAGAACAGAATCATTAAGAAACAGTTTTCAGAAATCAAATATTATCAGCAGAAAGAGGAAAAAAAAAAAAAAAAAAAGAGGGAGATGAAACGGGACTCCCCGATTCCAAGAAACCCCCTTCTGAGAAGTTCGGGGGAGTAGTATATGCTTTTACTAAAATAAATAAATAAGCAGTCCGTCAACGATATTAGAAAATTTTATTACATGTATTCACAGATGTATATATGAGATAAATGTGTATATAAATGGTAAAAAAAAAAAAAAACCCTGAAAAATATTTTATTTAAAAAACAGTAATAAAAACAATTTTTGCTTTTTTTATTCGTCATGTAAATAGTTAAACAAAAACATTCTTAATAAATCTTTTTAACTGGGAAAAAAGGGAAACGCGAAGATTCACGCGGAAGAAACAGATTAGCGTTTTGTTGACACCTCACACTTACTGAGTAATATGACTCTTTGAAGACAATCACTAATGGATTTCTAGTTTGGGGTTGGATTTGGAATAGTTATGTTTGTTTCAAAGAGAAACAAAATGGCCGGCTTGGTATTTTTTTTATCTTAAAGTAAGTAGAAAACGATTTATCTCTTTTTCTAACGGAAATACTTAATTGATAGATACGGATGACAGTGATCGATGGGTTCGGCGAAAGTGGAAAGCACGGAAAGGATTATTGCTAGGGAGAAAAAAACATCGGCTACGTGAGTAATCGCATGCCGGTCAATCAGACCTAATTTAACTTTAAAATACAATAAAAGCATGACAAATCGTAGGAATGACTTGTAATTTCTCTAGGCAGAAGGTCGAACAGTGAAGGTCAGCTACGCGGCATTTCATCATTGTAATTTTAAGGGGAGATAGGTTAATCAGAAGACGAAGAATTCGAGCGGCGAGAGACCGACGTGCGACTAACCGCGGGTTAATGATGTTTTCCATTGTTGTTACTCTTATAATCTTAAAACTAATAGTTACAAGCACTGATCATGTAACGGCTTTAACTTACTCTATTAAACAGATTATGTAAGATGAGACTAATAACACAACTACTGCTGATTTTTGATTACATAGATATTTTGTGCGAGATATTTTTCTAGAGAAAAGTTTGTTTCACCTTTAACATTTTACGTTTTATAAATATTTTATCGCTTTTCGTATTTTATTGATTGGATTTCAATCTTTACAAATGATATAGTGGCCCTTCTCAAAATACATATTTTGGATATATTTACGAATAATATGCTGATCATTCGAATATTTACAAAACTTCTTTATAGTGATCGTCATTAACTAGTTTATAAGGGCCAAACCCACAGAATCATTAAAATGTTTATCATTTTAACCGTTTATGAATACAAAATGAATCACTGAAAAAAGCGCACCGGAAAAAAGCGTCCCTTTTTACAAATCACATATTTAAATAAGTCTGATAATGGTACACATGGTTAATATTAGAATATAAACACTAGATTGAGACGGTTTTATGAAATTTAAGTCTTTGCTCTATCGAGACTCAGATGGGCGGGGGGGGGGGTGGCTTTAAAAGCTATCTCAAAACCTGTCATTGCTTTAATGAAAAAAAAATTGTAAGATACGAAGAATTAGATAATAAACACTAGGTACTTAAATGATTTTTTTTAATTCAGTCTCCCTTGTTCTCCTGTTGAGTGTGTGGGGGGGGGGAGGGGAGAGGGTGTCTACAAACTTTTGAATATATCTTATATTTATTTTTTTAATATTATTTATAATTTGATTATTTTTATTATAAAATTACATATTAATATTTTATTATATTTTATATTACATTTATATATTTATATTTATATAATATATAACATAATATATAATAATAAATATATTAATATAATAAAAATACAGAATAAATAATTTATAATAAATAAGTAATAAATTAGTAATAGATAAATATAAATTAAATATAAAATTAAAAATAAATGTAATTAAATATTAAAAATTATACTTATTAACAAAAGTTCATTTAAAAATGATAATATTTTATTAACTCATAGTAAATTAATAAAAATAAATGTATTAATAAATAAAATTAAATATTAAAAATCTAGTTTCATCAACAAGAATTAATTTTAAAAATGATAATATTTTATTTTTATTATGTCCTATAAGTTAATAAGTGTATAAATATATAAAATTAAATATTTTAAAAAATGATATTTTATTATCCGCCATTACTGATACTATTGTCATATACCTCCAGCAATCTCGCTACGTTCCCCCAAGGGTACGCGTATCAAAGGTTGGGAACCGCTGTCCTACGAGAATGATATAAACGAGACATTTGTTGCCACTTTAGTTTTTATCATTTATTTATCCACATGTTCAATATTTATCAATTCCTTGCCACTTTTTTCTGATCACTTTTTGCGCTCTTGTTTTTCCAGTCGCTTTTTATCCCTAAATTCTAGAAAACATTCCGAAAAAATGTTATCGTCTAAAGCAGTGATAGATTTGGAGTTTGTAGACTTACCCCCCCCCCCCCCCACCACCGAAGAACAAGGGTGGCTGAATGAAAATATATATATACGAGTTGATATTACTATGAGTTAATAATATATTATCATTTTAAAATAAATTTTTGTTAATGAATATAATTTTTAATATTTAATAATATTTATTTGTACTCTTTTTTTTATATTTAATTTTATATTTAATTTATAATTATGTATTATTAATTTATTATTTATTTATTATAAATTATTTATTATTATTAATTATTATTATATTATTAATTTATTAATTATATTATTAATTATTTACTATTAATATATTATATTAATAATTAATTATTATGTATTATATAAGTATAAATATATAATATAAAATGTAATAAAATATTAATATGTAATTTGATAATAATAATAAAAATAATAATTATATAATATATAAATTAATTATGTATAATTTAAATTATAAATAATCAAATTATAAATAATATTGTTGGGTTCTTTTTATTAAATTTCTGCAACAGATCATTACTTTAATTAATTGCAACTTCTGCTCAGCAAATTACACTTAGTTAATATAGATCAATAAATATTCTTCAGCTTTATTAAAGAATTTAATGAGAACTGGGTCAAATTTCCAATCACATGAATCCTGTTGTAGATTTAATTAAATAGATTAGATGCTTATATAAAAAAAAGGAATTAAGTTAAGATTACACCAGTTAACATTAAGAAATCATTAAGATAAACAGACTAAACGACAAATTAAAACGATAAAGAGGATAAACACAAATATTATTTAAGATTCTTTAAAATTTAATGAATACAAGTAAATAAGAAAGAACACAGCAAGATTCTCAATCTGACCCAATCTCAAGTATTAAACCTTGATCTGCAGTAGAACCCAACATTTATCAATGTTGATTCCTGAGATATTAAACTCATATTAACAATTTAAAAACACAAGATTCAATCTAACATTACAAAAGAGAGAAGAAAGACCCTGAAATCCTTCTTATTTTCAAGAAGGCAAAGAAAGATATAATTTTGAATAAATTAAAAAACTAGAAATAATAAACATAAACACCCCAGAAATCAACAATGATATTTTTGGCCAATTTCGTAAAGTGTTAGTACATCTGCTTTAACTTCTCCATTTTTTTTTTTTTTTTTTTTTATTTAGTTTATAAGATAAGTTAATTCATTTAAAAACAAGTGAATTTCTTAACAGTTTCTGCTTTAAAATTTCTATTACCTAGTCAAGTATCTTTACTCAGTTTAAGCAAAAGTATATTAATTAATCAGTGTTAATATGATTTTTAATTATTTATTGAATTACTTTTTTATTTTTTTTTTAAAAGTTATTTAAAAATTCCAAATAAAAAAATAGGTAATGGTTGAAAATTACTTTTACTTCCAAACATTTAAAGAAACTACTTTAATTTTATGGTATTACAAAACTTAGTATAGTTATTTCGATACTACAGAGGTTAAAATTCAATTAAATTAATATCAAGGTAGGATAAATAAAAAAAAACTTAAAAAAAAACTATACTAAAGCATATCCCTTATATATACATTCTCCTTTATTTAATTTAACAAACAAAAATAAAAAAAAAACATCTGAATTCACTAATACAACTTTTGTTGTAAACATAAGGAAATACTAAATCACTACAAGATTAATCACTAGGATAAAAAAAATCGTTTAAGATTAAATACATAATATATCTCTTACCAGCAGCTGAATTCTTTCATTTACCCATTTTGGGTATTTATCATTTATATGATGGACAACAGTACACAAAATCTTCCATGCACTAGAGCAACAGTCTCTAAGCAGAATTCCCAGTGTCTATACTCAGTTTAAGCAGCAGCTGAGTTCCTTCATTTACCCATTTTGGGCATTTTTCATTTATATGATGGGCAATAGCACACAGAGTCTTCCATGCACTAGATCAACAGTCTCTACACAGAATTCCCAGTGTCTATACTCAGTTTAAGCAGCAGCTGAATTCTTTCAAGTTTTTGTCTTAGACCGCTAATCATTCCACCGCTCACGGTGAAGGCTAAATCGGAAGGGATATCGTTTCGCGGCAAGCTCTCGGTTCGCTCCGGCAGGTAGTTCTTTTTCTTGATTAACACTCGGGGTGTCTTGTCTTAGATTGCTAATCATTCCACTGCTCACGGTGAAGGCTAGATCGGAGGGGATATTCTTTCACGGCAAGATCTCGGCTCTCTCCGGCAGGTAGCATTTCTGTCTGACTTACACTTGGAGTGTGTTGTCTTAGATCGCTAATCATTCCACTGCTCACGGTGAAGGCTAGATCGGAGGGGATATTCTTTCACGGCAAGATCTCGGCTCTCTCCGGCAGGTAGCATTTCTTCCTGACTTACACTTGGAGTGTTTTCTCTTTAGACTGCTAATCTCGAAGAACTCTCAAGATCTCGGCTCTCTCCGGCAGGTAGCATTTCTTCCTGACTTACACTTGGAGTGTTTTCTCTTTAGACTGCTAATCTCGAAGAACTCTCAAGATCTCGGCTCTCTCCGGCAGGTAGCATTTCTTCCTGACTTACACTTATGCGTTTCTTCAACTAGATCTTCTCCATACGAAGCTCTGACCAAGACTCACTTTATTTCCAAAAAACCAATTGCACGTCCCTCTGCAAGTCAAAAGGGGCCCCAAAATACAAGGAATACTAATGCTTTCCCCTTTCTCTCCTGTTCCTAGAGTCCATCTCATTGGCCAATGCAATAGTCACCCTCTCTCATGACCAAATATGGTCATCGCTCGCGTCCCCTACACTCAATCACGTGGTCAGATAGCAGGGACAGCTGTCTCTAAGTTTTGCACCTGCTTGCAAACCAGTGCTCGCCGATAACCGTGAATTTGCCCTATTATCTCAAATCGGTCATAAAACTTTAAGGGTCTGGGAAAATATCAACTCCGCCTCAAATGACAGTCAACGTTTGTCATGGGTAATAAAATTTTAGGGTACTATTCATTCACGTACGCAAGCAATAAACTATGCGTGTGGGCCAATTTTTAACAAGGCTGAATATATGCCCTTTACAAACAAGCCAGAAGCTACTCTTCTTCGAAAAAAATTAACAAAGGACCACTTTACTCAAATAGTACAATAATTCCAGGACAGTAAAAGCATTCGTACGAACGGGTGTTATTTACGCTAGATAAGGGGATGGGAAACTTTCACTTTCATACACAACAATGCCTATATTCTCGTGAGAACGATCATAAAAATAAATAGAAAAAGGGAAATGTCCAGGGTTTTCGCTACTAAGAAAAAAAAAGGAAGACTAATTTTAAATATGAGATACATAAAGCATTATAAAAAACCGTATTAAAAATATTTTAACAAGAGTACTTTTTAAATTTGGAATATTAAAATAATTTATACAAAAAAAATATTACTAAAAAAAAACATAACAAGAGCTCCCCCTCGTTGAAAAAAAAATAAACATTATTAGTTTTGAACAAAAACAAGAATTTTATTTTTTTAGCTAAATGACCACATAAGGTCAGTTAAAGAAAGTCCTAAAAAAATTTAAAATTAAATCCAAAATGAAAGAAAAGATTAAATAAAAAAACAATGCAGTACCCCGGTTGAATAGTAGAATAAAGATAATCGCCTAGAACAGATCAGACGACGACCCGAAAAGTTGATAACCTCACCCTACTAAGCTACCACACCAACTCTGCACACCGGAAATGCTAAGTTGAAGCTTGGGCAAAACATCTAGAAGTTAAACATATACTAGGGCCTAAGATGCTATTCAAATCTACACTATATACCTGGCATACTTAATTAAATCTCCACATCTGCTATACCGTCAAGAATACCACCACACTGGGATATCCCTATCTGCTAACACCTCTGTAAAAAGAAAAAAAAAAATCCCTAGAAAAAAATTTCCACAAGTAGAATGCAAGGAAGAGTTGTCCAGTGAATAAAAAGATTAAAAAAATTTTTTTTTTTTAAAAAATTTTGAATCCTGTGAGCAGGATAGAGCCAAAGGACCGAAACAATCAATTTCTGAAAAAATACAATAGATATACCGCTTGCCAGCTGTAGGTATCACAAATATATACATATAATAGCACGATAACATTTTGTATACACATAAACAAAAATAAAAATAGCAATAACCTTTCAGTACATATATAGGGTACACATAAAAAAAAAAACACTAATATCTGTTTATATTCAGTGGCATAACATGTGCATATAAACAAAAGAAACAGTTCAATGACTTGCATCGGTGACACAGTATTACATAAGTGTATGGGCATTTTATATCACAGCATTATAATTATATAGGTTACCTTGTGTAGCCTAGACAGATAATTGTCTGCCTTAGTTATTATCAATGGGTAAATATTCCATATACTGGTAGTAACTAAAAAAAATTCATAAAATGCTACACATAATACTTAAAATGAACTGATAATTTCACAAGAGAGTTCGCCAATTTCATTGACAAGTACCACTAATTTTTTTTTTTAAAATACCCAATTTACATAAACAATGGGTATATTGTTAGAAAAATCACATGAAATAACAAAACAGACTATATAAACAAAATATATACATATATAATACACATAAACCAGATAATATATCTGTGGGCTGTGGGGTGTACACTACCTGTATCTTAAATCCCCACTTCCCAAATAGAGAACTAATAAAACATAACAATATAAAAAAAATAATGTAAGAGATAGATTCAGAGTTTGTAGACTATCGTCCCCCCCTCCCTCCCCCAACCACCACCACAGAAGAACAAGGGAGACTGAATTTAAAGAAATAATTTAAGTACCTAGTGTTTATTATCTTATTTTTCATATCCTACAATTTTTTTTTTTTCATTGAGGCAATAACAGGTTTTGAGATAACTTTTAAAGCCCCCCCCCCCCACACACACACGCCTTCGCCCATCTCAGTCCCGAGAGAGCAAGGACGCTCAAATTTCATAAAACCGTCTCAATCTAGTGTTTATATTCTAAGATTAACCATGTGTACTATTATCAGACTTATTTAAATATGTGATTTGTAAAAAGGGACGCTTTTTTTCGGGGCGCTTTTTTCCGTGCGCTTTTTTCCGCCTACCATACAAAATACACAAGGCCCGCTATAGTGATTATCACTTTAATTTTTTATGAAGGGTGAAAAGACAGACTATAATTTTTGTGACTTCCGTATTAACAATATATGATGTATGGAAAAGAAGTATACAGTATCCCGTTATTTTGATCAGTGTATTAAAAATTTATGGGCGAGAAACACATAGAGTCCCTTTTTAATGATCACAATATATCTTAGGTTATTCCATTTTTGTTAATTTATACGGAAGATAGATAAGCATGGTCAACGTCGAGCAAGACTTCGACCGGAGGAAGGGGGGGTCATGAAAAAAAAAATCATTACATTCTTTATTTACTTTATTCTTTTTATATTTTCATTAATTTGTTTCTTATAATAAAAAGAATTAATTATATATTTTTTCTGTGTGTACGTAAAATGTACTTTATGGACCACGGGCAAAGTCAGGCATATACGGTTCAGATAGTAGTTGAGGCACCATATATACGGGCTAAGACCGTCTAGTCTTATATTCCATTACCACGCATTTTGAATTCTTTACGTTTGAGTAAAATTAGCCAAATTCTTAAGGCGTAACTCTAGGTACAGAAAAAGACCCGGTTGATCATGTAAAATCTATGTGGGCGTTCTTTTCAAATATTTCGCCCAAATTTTAATTGTTTTGCCCAAGATAGCTGAGGACAATCCACAACCGGCCTAGTTTTTACTTTTTCAGTTTTAGTTTCTGATTTTTTATAAAAAAAATTACTTTAACTGTCGAAACCGGTTTAAACCGGTTCTGAAACTGAATCTATCGTAATATAAAAATATATATAAGCAAAATCGAAAAAAATAAAAACTAGGCCGGTTGTGGATCCCCCTCAGCTATCTTGTGCAAAAAAAAAATCATGTAAAAATATTAAAATTTGAGCGAGATATTTGAAAAAAAAAAACGCTCCTATAGACTTTACATTATCACCCGGGTCTTTTTCTGTGCCTAGTGTGGGGCCTTAACAACAAGAAATGGGGAAGGCGCTCTTCCCCTCCCTGTACAGACAGAAATAATTTTACTTTCAAGATGCTTTTGATTCCTGCTTCATCAAATTTTGCCTTTTTATTTTTTTACTTCTTACTTACGAGGCAGATATATAAAGTAAAAATATAAATACTAATTCTGGTAGGATGAAAAGAATGCTTTCAACCAAATATCTCAGATTCATATGTGTCAATGAGACACCCACCAGTAATTGATCAATTTTTTGAAATGTTGCACCATTTCGTCGAAAATGAGTTCTATACGTAGCGTTAGAGTAATATTTTTGTTTGAATGTTAGTGAACCTGTTGTTACACTTCTAAGAGAGGCCATTTTACAGATTTTTCTTTATTAGGAAGTGTAAACATTCATTTTATTATTAGTTGGAGACAATTACCGAAAGTTGAAACAAACCACTAACATGTTGCTTATTTCAACTAATATTTTTATAAGAATTAATGTTAATCTCAGCCCAAGGATAATATTTCGAACATTAATTTTTAGATTGACTTCTTCTGCCTGATCAATTACCGGGAAAATGGCAATAAAAAATATGTATATTTATTTATAATTTTGTTTCTATTTAACTTAAACGGCTTTCATTTTAGTCCATTATAAGGCATTGACTATAGGTTGTCGCAATCATGTTAGTCACTTCTAAAACTTATAAGAAAATAAATAATAGAAATTCCACAACACAAACTTTATATGATCAACGGCGGGTCAACCTATTTAAATTTCTAAAATCCTTACATGTCTAAATTAGACATAATACATCATTGTAAAATTTGTGTAGGTTTTAGCATTGGTTATCTTAACGTGACTCGTTCGAATGCTGTTATTCATCATCTAACTCAACATATAAAACGTCGGCTGAACGCTCAAATGAAATTCAAGATAACATTTGATTGGACATTATCAAGGAGATATCCAATTAGGAGTAAAGCTGAATACTGTTTGAGCGTTCGACCAAGGTTTCCGGTATAACCCGGTGTCAAAGTAGGCGGTGAATACGAACATTTTTTTTTTTTTTTTTTTTTTTTTTTGTGATTTACACGGTAGGTTTTGTCGAAATCACTAGTATCTTTTTTTTTTTTTTTTTTTTTTTTTGGAAAGAATTCGTGGCGTTTTAATGTATTTATTTCTTTATCAGTTAAGTCTTTATTTTTTCTTTATTATTCTAATTCTTATAGGACAACAATAACAAAAAGAAAATATATTTTAATTCTGTTTATACATAGAAGAAATAAAAAAATCATGGAACATGATTTTAATAAAATTGGATCTGCTTTTAAAATCTTTCTTTAGATTCCATATGTAGAACATCACAAAATTTACGTATGTATTAAAACTAATTGACTTTTTTTTCTTCATTTAGAAATAAGACATACTTACATATTCTTTAACATGTCGAAAATTGTGCATCAAATGTGGTACGTTACAATCACGTTACGTCGTCCTACGAACGTGTGCTCGTATTACAACAAGTTATATAAATATTCAGATCTTGGTACAATACCTGCTGCAAAAATGGATGAATACAAAATTTATTAAGGTTATATGCATTAAAATTCAGCAATACGGAGGTAATAAGAGTCCATCATAAATAGGATGTAATCACCATGGAAATTCAGACTCATTACATATCATGGCATATCACTGAATTAATCACGTATGTTAGGATTCAATAGAATCACTATGAACGTCTAAAATAATTACCAACCATGGGATATCATAGAATTAATTAGGTATGATAGGATTTAATTGAATAAAGAAAACTTTTAAAAGATTTTTTTAATTCAATTTTCATAAAATTTGAAATGTTTCGACAAAATTCTGCAACGACTATATATGTTAAATATCAAACCATTCCGCTAGGTAGATTTTGCGCTGCTATATGTAGGTAGACGGACAAACTAGATGACGATTAAAGATGCTAAGTATTTACATATTTATGAAACAAAGCATAACTAGTTAAAGAATAATTTTCACACTAGAGAAAAAAGGGTATATATTGAAAAAAAATCATTTGTATAAAACCACAGAAGAATTTATTACACATTAACCCTTTCCGGCACGGGCAAAATCTATTAGTAAAATGAGAAATTATCGATTGACACCGGAATTCACAAAAGAAGTTTTTAGATATTTTGAATTCCTTAATTTAAGCTTTTATTGTAAAAGCAAAATTTTGCTAAAATATTACTGGTGCCGTTTGGAAGTTTAGAATTAAAATTAGGTATCCCAGACCGGGCACAGTGTGCCGGAAAGGGTTAAGTAATATGTGTATAAAAAAATTTAAAAACGTATGTCACTCCAGCAATAAACAGTACTATAACTTAATGATTTTGTTTGTCCCTAGAAATGGGTGCAATGTAATAAAGATATTCTATAGTAATTCTACACACTATATTCTACAATAATCATCTTGTATCGCACCTCAGTGATGTATATCAACTTCAATACGGTTGAAGTAATTATGTATGAAGTAATTACGTCATTATTTTGGCATAGAGAAAAAGGGCATTTATGTATGCTATAAAAAAACTCAGCATACGTAATAAGTAACTACAACTGTACATGCTTGATAAGTTAAGATTCAGACAGTTTTGCAATATATTTTAATTCGAATTTGTACTGAAAAATTGTTTATCAATAATTTTCTTTGCTGTCATACATTCTCATATTCAATTGCACAAGACCCATTGTAAGTTTAGATGGATGTGGTGAAACATTTAATGAAATGCAACCAAAACAGGATAAAAGAAAAATATTTAACAAAAAATAATTTTTATTTCACACGAATAAGGAAATAATCTAAAATTATTTTAGAAACAATACCATATACCACAATGATCAAGGGCAATTCTTTGGAACAATTACTGTTCTGACATTGAGATTTTTTGATGTTTTGACCTTTTGACTTTGAAAAACCATATATAAGTAAAACGTTTGCTCAGTTTGTCATATCCAGATCAACATAGCTCTGGTCCATTTGGTTGCAATAGAGAGCTGATAGTTGTTGACAGAGAAACATGATTGCCGGTATCAAGTACTTGCTCCTGTTCGCCATTATTGTTGCGTACATTAGTGGTAAGTTGATGTTACATTTGTGGTTTCAACAATTCATAATTTGTTCATCTTTAAAATTTTATCAATTTGTTCATACATTTGCGATTTCATTCTTATAGCATTTATTCTGTTATCAAGTAAGTTTTTTTTTTTTAAATTTAGTTTTATAACATTGTTATTCTGGCATTTTTAATTGTTTCTTATTCTTTATTTATAACTGCATTAATGCAATAAATTCCAATGCTTAAAAAATATTTTTATCTCTTTTTGAACAGGAACCTCTGCAGGGCACAATCCTTTTCACCATCATGACGGTAAGACCAAGAATTACTTTTTTTTTGCCTATCTATGATAACTATTCCATAATCTATTAAAATGGCAGTAAAAAGGCCAACTATATATCTTGAATTTAGAGTCATTTATCTAACAGTATTGGTACATTTATTGTTTTGAATCGGCCGAATCAAAGTAAACGGGCCTTTCATGTCGAAATAAAATGAAGTGAAACAAAATAGAAAAATTAGTCATTTTCAATTAATATGACTTTCCCGACAATAAATATAAACGTGCCTCACGTGACGATGTTAGGCTAACAATATTAATACGGCCTAGAGTTGTGACCAGTATCGGAAAATTTCATGCTGTCTGATACCGGGTTTAATTCCTCAGCAGATTCGTGTTTGGCTCAAATCATGCTTGCATTATTTTCTACATAGTCGAGCCTATATAGAATTGAAATTAATATTTCTCAGTATGTGTAGAGAGCCATATGTTTTGTTGTTGCTTTTTTTTTTAAATATCGATAGCGATGATTAAATTCTGTAAACAGAATCTTAAAAAAACCTTAAAGGAAATCTCAAATTTACTGCTCAAAAATGCGAAGCTCTCTGAAATATTTTGGCTAAATTTCGAGATATAAATGCCTTGTCACGTGATTTCAGGTTTTTTTTCTTTTCCGGGGCTATCGCTTCCGAAAATTCGATTAAAAATGGTAACTTTACAGCGTTTTCTCAAAGAAATAATGTATTTATAAAAAAAATAAGGTCTTTGAATACACAGTTTTTGAATAAGAGTACCAGGTAATCTCTTACATTTCCGAAATAAAATGAATTCAGATATTTGTTAGAAATTAGTTCCTTTCAATTTTTTAAATTTTGGTATGCTTTAAATAAAAATTTGAAACAAAGTTAAAAAGTGTTTATGCATTCGGTTTGTCTGTCCACGCTCTAACTCCATTAAATATGCTCTGAATTTCACGCAATCTATTTTTAGGGTCACAAAAGCTTATTTGGTATTCGCTACGAAGTATGTACGATTAACTGTTCATTTACTGGGACACAAAAAATAATTTTATTACATTATGCTATAAGGGAGAAATCATTTGCAGAGTATTTTAATGACATTACGCTATTTCAAATGTATTGAAATTGATATTAATCACTTAATTTCACTACTATAACTTTTGCATTCATAGTATTTTTTTAAAAAATATTACAGGGATACACAAAAGAAATTTGTTACAGTATTGTCGTAGCGTAATAACTGCTGGATAGTGCGTTTTAAAATTTGAAATGTGGTTTTAAATTTAATTACTTTTGTATGTTACTCTTATTACTTTTGATATATAAATCCTATTCTCCATTTACTGGACTGCATGAAAGTATTCATAAACCATTCTCCGTATTAGAGGATACAGTTGAAGGAAAGTTTTCATCTGAAGTATATGTTTATCTTTAGTGAAATAAATTTTGGAATGCATATTGTTAATAGATACAATCTCTTTATCATTTAAAGCGCTGCTAAAAAATTTCATTAATTTTCCGACTCTAGAATGGCAACAGCTGAAATTCGGTTTTAAAATGCGTTATACATTTCCATATGGTTAAATGAGACATAATATTTTAATTTTTTTGTCAGTGCAGTTTTGTTATATTATTATGAATGTATTGGAAATTCCTTCATAATCGATTCTTGACGCATGATTTTTTCTGTTTTGTTTTCATTTCTTCCGGTTTAAAGAATCCATTTGTTGCGTACACGAGTGGTAAGTTTGTTACATTTGTGGTTTCACCAATTCATAATTTGTTCATCTTTAAAATTTTATCAATTTGTTCATACATTTGTTATTTCATTTTAACTATTTCAACATTCTAATAGCATTTAGCCAGTTATTAAGTAAGTTTTTTTTTTAAATTGAGTTTTATAACATTGTTATTCTGGCTTTTTTAATTGTTTCTCATTCTTTATTTTTAAGTGCATTAATTCAATAAATTCCAATGTTAAAAAAATATTTTTCTCTCTTTTTGAACAGGATACGTTGAAAGGCACCGTCCTCATCCCCCTTATGGAGGTAATACCAAAAATTACTTTTATCGTACCTATCTATTATAACTATTCGATATCTATTATAATGGCAGTAAAAAAGCCAACTATATATCTTGAATTTAGAGTCAATTATCTAACAGTATTGGTACATTTATTGTTTTGAATCGGCCGAATCAATAAAGTAAACGGGTCTTTCATGTCGAAATAAATATATAGCGAAAGAAGATAGAAAAACTAGTCATATTCAATTAATATGACTTTCGCTACAGTAAATATAAACATGCCTCACGTGACGATGTAAGGCTAACAATATTAATACAGCCCAGAGTTGGGATCAGTATCGGAAAATTTCCTGCTGTCTGATACCGGGTTTAATTTCTCAGCAGATTCGTGTTGGGCTCAAGTCATGCTAGCATTATTTTCTACATAGTCGAGCCTATCTAGAACTGCATTTAATATTTCTCGGTATGTGTAAAGAGCCTTTTTTTTTTTTTTTTTTTTTTTTGTTAAATATTGATAGCGATGATTAAATTCTGTAAACAGAAACTTTGGAAAAAAAACCCTCAAAGGGAATCCCAAATTTACTGCTCAAAAATGCGAAGCTTTCTGAAACATTTTGGCTAATTTTTAACTGCAAAGTCATAAAATCTATAGACCTGATTGGAATCAGAGTTTTCAATTTTTTATAAATATATTATCGAGATATAAAAGACTCTTGTCGCATGATTTCAGGTTTTTCTCTTTTCCGGTGCTATCGCTTCCGAAAATTCGATTAAAAATGGTAACTTTACAGCGTTTTCTCAAAAAAATAATGTATTTATTAAAAAATAAGGTCTTTGATTACACAGTTTTTGGATAAGAGTTCCGGGTAATCTTTTACATTTCAGAAATGAATTCAGATATTTGTTAGAAATGAGCTCCTTTCAATTTTTTAAATTTTGGTATGTGTTAAATACAAATTTGCAACAAACTTAAGAAGTGCTTACGCATTCGGTTTGTGTGTCCACGCTCTAACTCCATTAAATATACTTGGAATTTCACGCAATCTATTTTTAGTGTCACAAAAGCTTAATTGGCATTCAGTACGAAGAATGTACGATTAATGGTTCATTTACTGGGACACCCAAAAAATTTTTATTACATTATGCTATAAGGGAGAAATCATTTGCAGAGTATTTTAATGACATTACGCTATTTCAAATGTATTGAAATTGATATAAATCACTTAATTTCACTACTATAACGTTAGCATTCATAGTATTTCAAAAAAATATATATTACAGGGATACACAAAAGAAATTTTTTACAGTAATGTCTTAGCGTAATAACTGCTGGATAGTGCGTTTTAAAATTTGGAATGTGGTTTTAAATTTAATTAGTTTTTGTATGTTACTCTTATTACTTTTGATATATAAATCATGCTCTTCATTTACTGGACTGATTGAAAGTATTCATAAACCGTTCTCCGTATTAGAGGATACAGTTGAAGGAAAGTTTTCATCTGAAGTATATGTTTTTCTTTAATGAAATAAATTTTGGAATGCATATTGTTAATAGATACAATCTCTTTATCATTTAAAGAGCTGCTAAAAAATTTCGATAGTTTTCCGACCCTACATGGCAGCAGCTGAAATTCGGTTTTAAAATGCATTATACATTTCCATATGGTTAAATGAGACGTAATATTTTAATTTTTTAGACAGTGCAGATTTGTTATATTATTCTGAATGTATTGGAAATTCCTCCATAATCGATGCTTGACGCAAGATTTTTTCTGTCTTGCTTTCATTTTTTCCGGTTTAAAGAATCCGTTTGTTGCGTACATGAGTGGTAAGTTTGTTACATTTGTGGTTTCACCAATCATAATTTTTTCATTTTTAAAATTTTATCAATTTGTTCATACATTTGTGATTTCATTTTAACTATTTCAACATTCTAATAGCATTTATCCACTTATTAAGTTTTTTTTTAATTTAGTTTTATAACATTGTTATTCTGGCATTTTTAATTGTTTCTGATTCTTTATTTTTAACTGCAAAATGCAATAAATTCCAATGTTTAAAAAATATTTTTATCTCTTTCTGAACAGATCTAGCTGAATGGTACCATCCTCGCCGCAGAAAAGGTAATACCAAAAATTACTTTTATTGTGCCTATGTATTATAACTATTCGATAATCTATTAAAATGGCAGTAAATATGGCAACTAAAATGTCAACTATATAACTCGAATTTAGAGGCATTTATCTAACTGTATTGGTACATTTATTGTTTTGAATCGGCCGAATCAATAAAGTAAACGGGCCTTTCATCTCGAAATAAATATATAGTGAAAGCACATTAAAAATTAGTCATTTTTAATTAATATGACTTTCGCGACAATAAATATAAACGTGCCTCACGTGACGATGTTAGGCTAACAATATTAATACGGCCCAGAGCTGAGACCAGTATCGGAAAATTACCTGCTGTCTGATACCGGGTTTAATTTCTCAGCAGATTCGTGTTGGGCAGAAATCATGCTTGCATTATTTTCTACATAGTCGAGCCTATCTAGAACTGCATTTAATATTTCTCAGAATGTCTAAAGAGCCATATGTTTTGTTGTTTTTTTAAATATGGCAAGGATGATTAAATTCTGTAAACAGAATCTATGGAAAAAACCTTAAAGGAATCTCAAATTTACTGCTCAAAAATGCGAAGCTTTCTGAAATATTTTGGCTAATTTTCAACTGCAAAATCATAAAATCTACAGGCCTAATTATTAAAGGAATTTGGAATCAAACAGAGTTTTCAATTTTTTATCATTGTATCATTCGGTTTGTCTGTCCACCCTCTAACTGCCTTAAATATACTCGGAATTTCAAGCAATCTATTTTTAAGGTCCCAAAAGCTTAATCGGTGGTATTCCGTACGAAGTATATACGATTAATGGTTCATTTACTGGGACACCCAAAAGAATTTTATAACATTATGCTATAAGGGAGAAATCCTTTGCAGAGTATTTTAATGACATTACGCTATTTCAAATGTCTTGAAATTGATATAAATCACTGAATTTCACTACTATAACGTTAGCACTCATAGTAATTTTTAAAAATATTACAGGGATACGCAAAAAAATTGTTACAGTATTGTCTTAGCGTAATAACTGCTGGAGAATACGTTTTAAAATCCGGTGTGCGGTTTTAAATTTAGTTAGTTTTTTGTATATTACTTATATTACTTTTAATATAAAAATTCTACACTTCATTAACTGGACTGCATGAAAGTATTCATAAACTAATCTCCGTATTAGAGGAAACAATTGAAGGAAAGTTGTAAATAAATATAAAATATATGACGGATTGAAATTTTCACCTTGCTTTCAACATAAAATGAATGGTACTTACTTCAAAGGCGATTAAATAATCAATTATAGATGTTAAAAATTTTGTTTAAAAATCTTAGTACTTTTAAACCTTTCCCAAACAGGTTCTTCCTCAGAGAATATTTTCTTTTATAAATTTTCTTTTATAAATTTCTTTTATGAAAGAAACTATTCTCTGAGGAAGAACCTGTTTGGAAAAAGTTTGAAAGTATTAAGATTTTAAAATAAAATTAATTTTTAACATCTATAAATTGATTATTTAATCGCTTTTTAAGTAAGCATCATTCATTTTATGAAGGAAAGTTTTCAACTGAAGTATATGTTTATCTTTAATGAAATTTCGGAATGCATGTTGTTATTAACAACATGCATAATAGATACAATCTCTGTATCATTTAAAGAGCTGCTAAAAAATTTTTATAATTTTTCGACTCTACTTGGTAACAGCTGAAATTCGGTTTTAAAAGGCGTTATACATTTCCATATGGTTAAATGAGACGCAATACTTTAATTTTTTAGACGGTGCAGATATTCTGAATGTATTGGAAATTCCTCCCTAATCGATGCTTGACGCATGATTTTTTCTGTCTTGTTTTCATTCCTTCCGGTTTAAAGAATCCTAAGACCCCCTTAATATTTGTTGGTAAAGAGGGAGGAAGAATTATAAGGAAGTTTACAGATTTCTAATAATTCCAAAATGTAAATAAAGTTAGAATTTAACCCTATTTCGTATTTTCTTATCTTTTATTTATTTAAAATACTCTTGCATGTAGTATGATTTTTGAAGAAACATCTTGATTTTTTAGATTAAAAATTAGGATAAACTGTACTTATACGTTATACTTACTTGATATATTTATAGACAAGAATAATTATTTTAAACATTTTATAATTAGAATAATCATAGCTATAAAATAACAATACACTTTCAAAATAATAAAGTTATGACGTTCTCTGATGCTAATTGTTTATGATTATTTTTAATTGTATTAATGCACTAAATTCCAATGTTTAATTCATGTATTTATCTCTTTTTTAAACAGCTCATAAGTTGTCTCCCGAGTGGGAAGGTAATATAAAAAATATTTTTATTGATCCTATCTATTATTTTGTAACTGTGCGATAATCTGTTAAAAAATTGTAATATTTTTTTATATATATAACTTGTATTTAGAGGTAAGTATCTAACAGTATTGTTGTTTTTTTTAACCGTAAGGGTCGATAAATAAAGTAAATGGACCTTCGAGGCTAATATAATAAAAAAAATAAAAATAGTGGACTATTGACTTTCAGTAGCGCAATATCGAGTGCAGAATTACTTTATCATTTATGTAGCTAGCCAGAAGTAATTTTTCATTATTTTATGTATAAAATACTGTGAGCTATCAACTGCAAAAATATTCTAGCTTGTTTGAAGTAACTTTACAATCTTTTTTTTTTTTTTTTTTTTTTTTTTTTTTTTTTTTTTTTAAATAATGAGATTTTGCGTCTGTAATAGTATTGCCGTATTGAAGTCTTTTTACCTTCTTGATTCTACCAGTTTCTCTGTTTCTCTAAGTGTTCATTTATTTTAGCTGGCCGAAAGAAATATATTTTATTATTCGACAATCATAGAAAAAAATTAGTTAAAATTAAATTTCAAGATCTGGGAGAGGATGTTGTCCCCGGGCTACTCCCCACTTTAAAATAAAATAAACAATACTTTAACCCTTTCAAGTCTGACTTTTTTTCTTCATTTTTGAAAATTTACTTTCCCGCTAATAATGTTAATGACAGCTATATAAATGGATTTATTGAAGATTAATAAATACGCCACTGTCTCAAATCAAACGAATGTAGTTACTAAATATTTAATACGTGAATTATCGCTTGCTAACTAAGCGTAGATACAACATTGCGAAAAATATCGAACCCTGAATCCTTGGAATAGTGCTCCCAGTACTTTACTATTTAAGTTACGAGGACAATGCCCAACCTTAATTTCAAGAATAATTTCACAGCTGAAAATTTTTAAAATGTAGTTATTTCGTGTACAATTAGATTCATATGACAATAAACTAAGGAAGTGTTTTTGGAGACATTTGGAAAATATCGTATTAAAACAGAGATTAAATGATACTACGAACTTCTAATATTTTTTTGTGGGCTATTTCCATGGGTTCTGTAGTGTAAGTCACATAACTTATTAATTGCTATGCTTGTTAGCCACCGTTATTTTCGAAAAGTCTGTTTGGCCTTATTCAATTAATGAGAATGTGCCAATAAAATTAATCACATTTTTTTCGTTCTATAATACTGGTAGCCAAAAATCGTAGCCTGTGACTTACACTACAAGTACTCATGGAAATAGCCTGTGTTTTATTACATATGATAAGTTTAAAAAATAACATATTTAAAATTTGAAGATTTGAATATGTTTAAAATAAGAGAATCGCCACTAGTACAAACTATTATTATTATTATTATTATTATTAATATAACTAAATGCTAAAACATAAATGAAGTCGTAATGAGAAATGAAGAGACATACTATCATTAACACATGTAAATAGCAACCAAGTTAATTGTTAAGACAAAATAATACTCAATGGAAAGACATGTACTATTAATAGTACTCCAAACCCGAACGCTTTAAACCTGGCAGCTATGATAAATTTTGAATACATAAACATAAAAAAATACCAAAAACTAACTGCCAAGAGTGAGATTTAGGTGGGTGGATTCCCCTTAACAGTAAATTCATGGTTACTGCTTAAACTTCCGTTAAACTGAACCTACTCCTCCCCCTCCTTCTGGTTTATAGATATACAGATGGAGGCCAGAAGCTTAGGACAGTGGCCTAAAATACTTAAAAAAAAAAAAAAAAACGGCTACGCCTTTTCTAAATAATGTTCATAAGTATGTGTGCCGTATTTATTCAAAGCAGTAGCAGATTAAGGTATCCCTCTTCCCTATCTTGTTTTTGTTCTTCAATAATAAATATGTACAAAACAATTAATAAAAATACTAATCCAAAATTGTACGCTAAATTTTTGCTTCTGTGACTATGAGTATGTATAATTCATTTTTAAAACGACAAGCAGTACTTAAATGACCAAGCTAATACCGAAATATTCAAAACTGTCCGGGGGGTGAATATGGATCTAGAATATCTAATTTGTCATCCGGGGGGGGGGGGGGGCACTTATGATAGTTTTTACATTGATGTATAGGAGAAAGTGGGGTGGTTATATATTTAGTTTTAAATTTTATCTATGCCACACACTGAAGTCTATTTTCAGACAAAACAAATCTCAAAATTTTTATAGATAACTATAAATATTTTAAGCATTTTTAATACTTATAATCTTACTAATGAAATAGGAATACTAATACTCTTTAAAAGTGGAAAAATTATTGTTATGATACCAACTGTGAAGCGTTTGCAGCTCTTTATTTTTAATTTTATTAATGCTTTACATACATATGTTTATATAAATAAATCTCTTTTTCAGCACTATATGAAGCTCATTTGGACCAATATCGGCCAGGTATGTGTTAAACTTCAAATTAGTGGTAGTATCTTCAGTTAAATCCAATTTTTAATGCAATTTATGTATAAATAAATTGTACAGACCTCTGTTTAAGTATCCTTTTAAACATTTTTAATGAAAAATAATTAGAAATTTGTTTAATTAAGAAACACAAGAAATTTCCAAAAAGGTGATTTGATATACTTATGTTAGGCGCATGGTCATTAAATATATATATATATATTAAATATATATGCAATATATGTAAATTATTTTCAACCTAAAGTAATAATAAAATTTTCACATAAAATTATTTTTGCAGCCACTCAAATCATAAAGTACAAATTTTTATGTTAAAATTTCAATAAAAATTTTAAAATAAATATTTACTTAAAAATAGGTAGAAATTATAAAGTTACATAAAATATAATTTAATACAAAATCGAAATTTTCTACTCTTCTTAGTTTTGGAAATATAATGCTCAATTTGTCAAAAATATTTGTTTTGAGAAAAATAATTAGGAAAAGTAAGACGCTAAGCACTAAAAGTTACATGTAGTTATTAGCCATTTCAGAAACAGTGTTTTATATAAAGCACATTCCAATATGATTATGAACCAAGTTGTTTTTAAGAAAATATGATTATCCTTAGTTTATTATTACTACCCTTCTAATGAAATTAGTCTCTATGAAGATATGTTTTTTTAGTAATTCATAAATTACTAATTATAGCATATAATATATAATTTAAAAGCTTTATTATATAAATTTATATAAAACATATTTATGCATATTAAATTATTACAGATATCATGCATATTTTCATATTCAGTATGTCTACAATTTATGAAATAATTAAAAAAAAAATAGAATTTTTTTAGTAGCTTTCCAGTTCGTTTTGCAACATTTTAAAGTGATTAAACCTACAAATCTGAGAAAACAAAAATCAACATTCACATAAGTTAAATACGATGACATTATCATGTTTTTTGAGTTTGAACTCGAGTTGGCGAGCGCAGGACAGAGCCCTCTCGTACTTTTAAACGTTTATATTAAATACATATGTACTTTTAAGTCGTGTGTATATAAAAATTAATTGTACTTTCTCAAATATATATATATATATATATATATAAACAAGTGTTAGCTGAAAAATATTCCCTAGTCTTTTATTAGGCAACTTTGTTCCTTATATCAGGAACACAAAAATGACTAAAAATGGTTGGCAATTACCAATTTTACGTTGTTATTACCAAACACTTTAAAAACCGTAACTTATTATTAAGTACGTAAAACTCTTTAAAATAGTAAGTAATATAAATAAAATATAATAAATATATAGGAACAAAACGAAAGAAAACTATAAACTATAATAAATAAACTAATAAAATATCCCCTAATCTTTTATTAGGCACTATGGACTTTGGTCCTTATATGGGGACACGAAATAAATGACTAAAAATGGTTAGCAGTTACCAATTTACTTTGTCATTATCAAGCACTTTAAAAACCGTAACTTAACATTATTAACCTCTTCAGACCAGAGCATAAAAAACTCTACAAATGTATATTTTTTGCTTTCGCATAATCGAAATGACACCATAGATGACAGAAATAGTCATTTTTATGAAATCAGCACTTTAGGGGACTGGTAATTTAGGTTTACAAATATGGATATAAAAATACTAATCCTCTTAAAACACCAATTTAACTATCATTAATATAAATTTACGCAATAACAAAATTAAGATCTTTAAACAAGTAAATGATCAGCAAATACTCAAATTTTTTTTATTGTAAAGCATTTAAGTTAAATAATCATGAATATTTCCTACTTTCTTGGCCACCATGTCTTGAAAGTATTTTCGAAACTCGGATGAAAATATTTTATGATGTAATATCAATCAGTGCTGACATTTATTGATTTTGTTTTAAAGCAAAAAGTATTCAGCTGTATATAAGTAAAGTAAAAATGCAAAAACTTCTAACAGTTTAGTTTTTATGAGGTAAAGAGTGGAGGTACACATTTATGTACCTCAGGTCTGAAGAGGTTAAGTACATAACACTGTTAAAAATGGTAAGTAATATAAATAAAATATAATGAATATAGAAAAAAATAACTATAAACTATAATAAATAAACTACATATTTTTCAAAATTATGTGTTACTGTAATTAGTAATATGGGCGTCATGTTTAGGCAGCTCTAGCTGACCTGGTCCGTAAAAAATGAAAATTATTATTCAGATAGAGCTTGGTGCAATGCAATGGAATACAAAAACTAGCAATGTTAAAAAGCACCAAATATTGTATTTAAACAGCAGACCGGTTTCGGTAACATTTAGCGTACCGTCGTCAGTGCTCAATACTAAAATAAGTTTTTTTTTTCAATTAGGTATCACTAAAAAAATCAAAATATGAAGTTTTCCGAAAATAGCTTTTATTTTTAGTTAAAATTAAAGAACTTTTCTTTAATATTTTACAGTTCGATATGGTTCCTGGGCCAAATCCTTGGAAACTGATAGAAAATTTAGAAAATTTTTAGAAGAAGAAAAAAAAAGGTAAAAAAAATTGTTCATACTTATATTGTTCCTCTTTTGTCTATTTTTTTCAGAGTTGTATTTCATGGATTATTTGCAATTTTTCTCTAAATTGAGGCATATATAGAGTAAAGACGGAATTGCGCATAAGTAAAAAATTAAGCATTCAAACATAAATTGAACTGCCCGTTAAAAAATATATATAACTTATACTGTTTTAATTACAAAAATCATTACTATTTTTTATAAAAAAATCTACAAAATAAAAACATATGACGGAACGCAATTTTGCACCTTGTTTTAAACATAAAATATATAATATAAGAAATAAATATTTCCAACTGAGCGAAAAATTGCCCAGAACGGAAATTCGAATCCAGATACTTGGCTTACAAGGCCAATGCTTTAATCAATGATTGTGTTATATAATACAATATATAACATGAACTTTAAAATGTTCCGGTTTACTTAAGAGGCGAATAAAAATAATCAAATAGAGATGTTAATAGTTAATTTTATTTAAAATATCTTAGTACTTTCAAGCCTTCATCAGACTCTTCCTCAGAAAATATTATTTTAACTAATTTTTATTTATTTATACAAATAATTTTGGTATAAATTTTACATATACATACATAAAAAAGGTATTTGCATTAAGTACGTGTGTATAATATTTTTTTTTACCAAAAATAACGTTCAAATGAAAAAAAATGTCCAAAAAACTACGTGTCAGAATATTTTTCATTGTTTTTCCTTTATTTGAAACAATCGAAGAAATCCGATTGCCTCCATTTGAAGAAATTTGAGAAAAAAAACTGAAAATTAAACTATAAATGTGGGAAATTTTTTATCAATAACTAATGAGGGCACATCTACAAACGAACAGCTTTTATTAATCACAATCAGCAAAATCGGTTCAGTAGATATCACAGGACAGATGGCAGCCTTATACTACTTCTGACAATAAAGATCGGCAAATAGTCTTGTAATATTAATGTAGATGAAATATTAACGAAAGATACCATACCATCCTTCGAAATAGTCACCTCCCATAACTATGCACCGCTGAGATCTGCTATACATGTCTTGGAAAATTCGCAAGAAGTGTTCTTTTGGGATGGAGTTCAAAAGCTTCGTTACGTTTCGTTAGATGTCAGCAATAGGGTCAAATCTTTTTGAAAGAGAGTTTGAGTCATGGAAATAAGAAAAAGTTTGGAAGATTGAGAAATCGCGAGTATGGTGGTTGTTTAATTTGCACCCCCCCCCCCCCCCATGAATTTCTTTCGGTATCGTGCAAATCTTAAAACCAAACTTTTAACTCATCTTTTGTACTTTCATTTTTCCCGTTCACAGTCAAGAACCAACAAACTAAACAAGCACTTTGAAAAACATGTCTTACGCAGAACATAAACGACGCTGAACTAAACAACGTTTGGGGGAAGATGATCAACACTTGCCTCTATGCAGGTGCAGCGTTTTGTTTCCCCAGTGTTGCTAGATCGGCGGTTCTGAATTCATTAACCGAACTTTATTGTCAAAAGTAGTACATTAAATATATAAACGGAACAATTCGTCCCGGAACCGTTACCTACACTTTCCTATACTGAGATTTTTGGTAAATAAATACTTTGAAAATGATACTAATTAGTTTCAAAACTCTTCAGTAATTTTAACAATGTTTTAAGCACTTTTAATTTTGCATTACACAGAGCTGCAAAGTCTCCGGCTTCTTCGATAGAAGTATCTCAATACAGAAAATTCCATTTTATTTAATTGTAACATTCTACGTATTTAAAAGAACAACATTTCCTCTAAGAAAATACTGGTATACAAAAAGCCGGAAATTTGGCAGCTCTGCATTACAATATATTAAATTTGAAATTTAGTAAGTTAGTAATAATTTTTTTTCAGGAGGCAACACGGGAAGTAGATACCGGATGCCACAAGCGTTTACCAACGCCTTGAAAAGTCAGTTGAAAAAAACTATAGCAGTTATGTCAGCTGACTAGAAACATTGTACATGTTTCTGTGTTAAGAAAATAAAAAATCTTGCATAACGATTCTGTGTAGTTAAGTCATTATTGTAGATTTTTCTCACTTTAAAATAATTTGAAAGAACATTTCAAAGCATTACAATATGGGTTTAATTTTCTAAAATTGAAGCATTATTTTAGTGCATATACCAAGTGTTTGAATGTGCATTTATACTTCGTAAAATCAAAAATCATTTTAATTATATGCAACAGTTTTTCCAAAAGTATTTCTTGCTTTGTACATCGAAAAATGCTTTTATTAGATGATAAAAAAAGGTATCTACAACTCATCCCACTTTTTAGTTACGTTCGTAATTAAGTAGGGGAGACCGGGGTACAATGGACCACTTTTGTTAATTTTAACTGTTTACTCTTAAAATATTCATTAAAAAAATAAACCTCACATGCATGCATGTTATCCATACATTGTTTAGATTACATCTACTCTAAAATAACAATTATGTATAATTTTTAAAATATATATTTTTAAATAGCAAGTGATAAAATGGACCATTGTACCCCAAGGCCGGGTTACATTGGTCCACAGCACGGGGCTCTGTGGACCACATGGTTTTCTGAAAAAATATATAAGTATAGTACATTTTTTAATAATAAGAAGCATAAAATATATCAATTTGTTTATTCGTGTCTTAACTTCATAGATATAATGTAAGATTAGCGATTATTAAAGTTAGCAAATGATACATCAAATAACATTTGTGTCAGAGAAAATCTGCTGCTGCTTTCTACCGAAACATTAGAATCGGGAAGAATCATAACAATAACGTAAAATTTGATTTTCAGCATATGAATTGCACAAAAACAGAACCATCTTCATTTTT
This sequence comes from Maratus speculifer, assembly GCA_964019185.1. NCBI lineage: Eukaryota > Metazoa > Arthropoda > Arachnida > Araneae > Salticidae > Maratus > Maratus speculifer. The sequence continues at coordinate 50,942,112 of OZ025299.1, forward strand.
TTTCTATTACTAATCAACGAAATGAATGTTTTTTTTTCGGGGGTCAAAAATATAACCAAAATGTAATCAACAACTTTTATTTCTGGCAATTGGTGTTTAAGTTAATTTTGAAATTTGAAAACATATTATGTAGATAATATTTCAAAAATGCACTACACAACATGAATCATTAGTTTATTTACATACAAAAAATAAAATAATTTATTAATTCTTAATTTCACATATAATTTTTAGTTAAAAAAACCACAGAATATAGGACTGGAGTACAATGGATCATGGTCCATTGTACTCCATATGGGACTTTGACAAAAAATTGATTAAAAAAAAAGAAGTTATATTCAGTTATTTTACTTATAATAAATATAGTAATATATTGTGACCTTTTTATTGTACTGAGCAATATCTTCCAAATTACAGATCTTTAACGCAAAAAATAGCATATGTTTCACTGAAAATATTTACTGTTACCTTTCTCAAATCAACTATCAAGAATAAAATGATCTAAATGGCAGCTATGCACATGGCTTTAAATTTTTATTCACTACTGCAGAGCTGCCATGTATGTACCAAAATATGAAGCATTCAAAAACGAAAGTAATATCAAAAATAGGGGGTGGACCACTGTACCCCGTGGTCCATTGTACCCCAGTCGCCCCTAAATACGAAGCACCAATAGTCGTCGTTCAGTCAGTCCGTCCGTCCGTCCGTATATAACAGAGGAAAAACTACCCAACCGAATCGTTTGAAATTTAAAATGTAAAATTTTTGCATATTTTTGTCGAGTCATTTAAAATTTTACGAAAATCGGATGTATAGTTTAATTATAGAAACAAAGAGACGTATTCAGTTACAATAAGGTCAATGGAAATAAATGGTTTCAAGTGCATTTGAATGATGTTACATTCCTTCGAGCATAATACAGTTGACATGCAAGTATGAAGCATATACTAATATTCACATTTTGTACAATCTGGGGTGCAAAGAATGTTTGTTATTAATTTACAGGGCTACACAAAAGCATTCCATTATATAATGGTGTAAGGGGAAACACTTTTTAAGGCGCGTTTTAGTTCTATTAAACTATTTCACATTTCATGAAATTTATGTACATCGCTGGGGTTTTCTACAAGTTACTCCCCGTATAATAGAAAGCAGTTAGTATTTACAGGGACACACAAAAGATTTCTGCTACTACACTGATCCGAAATACTGTATACTGATACAACAAAATCTGAAAATTTCTAAATCTCAGTTATAGCACAATTGCACCTCATTTGCTATGTTTGGTGTGTAATTTCAGACTTTTTATTGAAAATATAACTTGTTTGAAACTATTTTTCCCAATGTAATGGAATAATTTCGATTGTCTCTGTAATTAAACTATGCATCCGATTTCATAAAATTTGAAATGACTCGACAAAATTCTGCATCAGTTATATATTTTAAATTTAGAATGGTTCGCTTGGGTAGTTTTTGCTCTGTTATATGCGGACAGACGTATGGACTGAATGACAACTATAGGTGCTATGTATTTACGTAATTTCGAACGTACCTAAAAACATGTTACTGTCAATTTAGAAGGTGCATAAAATCTCTCATTCACTCCCGTACTGAACCAAGTCTGTAAACAGATTTCATATGAGAATGTATCTAAAACACTTTTAGGTCACTGTGGGAGTAGATAAAACAGATTTCATGCATATTTCTAAATGAATTATCATTTTTGCGTGCGCTCGTAATTATATAAACAAAGCTGAACCCATCGAATTTCGACGACAGAAAATATTTAGGAAGAAATTGCTTCATTCATTTATAATAAACCTATTAAGTTACAATAAAAAATGCAAGATCATTTATTATTGTAACTAATTTTTTACACATGGATTAATAAATTTGCATTCTTTCAGCTGTCTGATACGATTTAAATAAAAGCAGAGAAAATAACTCGCATACCTATTCTTTCAAATACAATTTTGTGAAGAGAAAGATCTGTATCGAATATAAAGTAAGTTTGTAATAAACTAAACATCCCATTTAATTGATAAATAAAAACAAAATAATACCATCATTTTATAACAGACGATATTCTTGACATAGCCAAACATTTTAATTTCTAAACTTTTCATTTTTTATAAGAAAATGGCAATGGAAAGATACGGTAATCTGATTTTTTTCCCCTTTACTTTTAATGACATTTAATCATGACTTTTAGTAGAAATGAAGTGCTTTTGTTGCCACGATTACAAAAACGGTATTGAAAACTACAAAATAATAATAATAATAATAATAATATCTCGAAAAAAAATTAAGATACGGTTTTCAAAAAAAATTGCATTGAAAAGAACTTTTTTTCATCTTACGATGGTGTAAAAATGAAAAATGTGGGATGCTCAGAAGCTTAAATATTTGTACTAGCAAAAATTGCAAAACCGAAAATTTTATTTCGAATTTTATACTGTTGCAATTCACAAAATAACATATGCGTTACGCACATATACGTTTGGCTTTATAATACAGATACGTAGCATTTATAGTCATTATCTGGTTCGTCCGCATATAACAGGGCAGAAATTATCCAACCTAATGATTTGAAATTTAAAATATATAATTGTTGCATAATTTTGTCCATTCATTTCAAATTTCCTGAAATCGGTTGTATAGTTTAATTACAGGGTCAATCAAACATATTCCGTTTATTACGTCCAATGGGAAAAAATAGTTACAAGTGCATTTTAACCCTTTGAGCTCTTGGGGAGAATTTCTTCAAAATGAACACATTTCACATTGGCACCAGTATTTTGTAAACAAAAAATCCAGCTTATAAAATACGAGCAAAGTATGCATTATTCTATTTTCAGATAGAACGTATTAATTTTCAGGAATTGAAAAAATAATATTTTTTTGGATTGGAATTTTTGGAAAGACGTCGTTTAGAAAGTCGTTACATGCAAGACCTGACGAATAAATCAAATGAGAATTATTTAATGATATTACAAAAAATCTTAGTTGTGTCGCAGGAATATTTCTCTCAATAATGAAAAAAATGCTGCTTTTTATTCTAGTTTCACAATCTATAAAGGAAAGAAACAAATATAAACAAATCAATGAATAATAGATAAAAAAAAAAAAGAAATTTAATTAACAGAGTTTTACCAACACCATTAATCAATAAATAAAAAAAAGGAACATACGTAGATACAATTATTTTCAGTTTAGTTTTCAATCTGAAAAAAATTATAATATATCGCTTCCGGCACTCCCTATTCTTATCTTGAATATAAGACATAAACAACACATTTTACAAAAAAAGAAAAAAAAAAGTCGATTTATTTTTTTGCAGCTTAATACTTGTTACGTCAAGAATGATAATTGATTGCTGAAAAGTTATTTTCATTGAAAAAAATAAATTTCGCAATAAATAAAAATTCCTGAAAAACAACGCTAATCTTAATGCTTGAAAAAAACCCTCGTAAAATATGCTGCTAGCAAACTATATTTAAACTTTTCATGTATTTTATCATTCATTACAAAACAATGTTGCATAAAGAAATATATTTAAATGAAAAAAGTCAATTTTCAGATCTTCATTAAAAATATTATCGATTGGTTGTAATATTTAAAAATAAATAAATGAAATAAGAAAAACTGACAAGTAAGCACACGTATGCTTATTATGAAACAAGTTTAGTTAATGTTGAATATCGAAATACAATAAAGTTTCACTGTTAAAAAAATTATGAGCAAAAAAGTAACAATTAGAAATAATTAAAAATAAATTGTATGGATTTAGATTTAGCACTTTTCATTATGAAAGTTGCTTGAAACTTTATAATTGGGTAAAAAAAGGTATAAAAACTAAAAAAACTTATTTACAAATGCAAAAACTTTAAAATATTTAAACTAATGGCATAGAAGAAAAATAAATGGAGTTTCGTTTTCATTAAAAATTAAAACATTTACATATTTTTAAAAGGTGACATAATTTCTCAAAGTTATCAAGTCATGGCAAGATTTATAATTCCAATGTTTAATAATAATTTTAAAATATTATTTTTTAAAAATGTATGTATTATTTTTAAAACAGTGTAATTTAGTAGTGGTGAACATAATCAATGCTAATTAAAAACATGTTTTTATTTAATTTTTTTGAATTCTGCATTTATTTTTAAGAAAATTAAACTTATGTGCGAATAAGAATGCTTTAATATTTAGTCCTTTCGGATCAGTGTTTTTTTTTTTTAAGAAAAAAAATACTCTTACATTAATAACACTAATACTAGCTATCGAAATAGATTAGAGTTTAACAAGTATTTCATTGTCTGAAACATAACGAAAGTTGTTGTTTTGCGTACTATTCAATTCGTATTTGTATGACAATAGACTAAGGAAGAATTTTTGGTGATAATTAGAAAATATCGTATTACAATAAGATTTAACTTGCTTTAAAATTTTGTAATGCTTTTTGTCCTTTATCACAAATGATTCTTTCAGGAAAATAACTTCTATTTTAAATTTACAGAGCGAAATATATGTTTAAAACAAAAGAACCACAAACGGTGCAAAGAGAATTAAGCAAATAATAATAATAAATAATAATATTTAGTAAATACCTATAAACTTTAAATGATGTCATACAGTAAATGCATAGAAATATACTAACATTACTACATGTAAATTGTAACAAAAGTATTTCTTAAAACAAAATAATACACAATTAAAAGACATGTACTACTAATAGAATATACTTTATAAAAATATGTACTATCATATCTGTTTGAATCTAATAACAAAAATAATTGTTAAAAGACAATAATACTCTATCAAAAGAAGTATTGTATTAATAAGATACAAAAGATTAAACAGTTTAAAATAATCATTTTTTAAATTACTGAATGAATTAGATAAAAATTTTAAACTCTGAAATATTCTAAGAATAAATTCTACAGCTTTGAAATGCATACTTTTAACAATGAATATTTTGAAAAAATGTATACAAAATAAAAATCTTAAGCTCAACGAGTATAAATTTGCCAAGCTTGATATGTAATTATTAATAAAAACCGGCTAATTTCATAAATTCGCATAAATTTATCATATTAACCGATTTATGTGGATTTCATTTAGTTATTGTTAATAATAACCGGTTACTATTTATTAATAACCGATTAATCAAATTGATCATAACATATATTTAATGTACCGTATTTACTGGTGTATAGGGCGCACGCGTGTATAAGGCGCACACCTACTTTACAAGTAAAAATGGCGATTTCTTAAAATCTCGTATATAAGGCGCACCATAAATTTTATACGCTAATGAAGAATGACCAAATGAATTTCAATTTAAAAAAAAAGTCGAAACAAACATTACACCAGAACAGAAAACAAGACGAAAATGCATTTTTAGACTTTGGGTTGTAAGAGAATGACAGAGAATTGCTAATTAGCGTTTAGATAATGACATTAGCTCTGTTGTATAAAAAACTGCAAGGAATGAAATAAATATGCAGTAATACTTCAATTAAGAAACATTTTCTGAGCTTTAATATCTTCTTTGAATAATTTTTTGTTTCATACGTACATCGTTCGACTACATGCAACAGTAAAAAATTATTCCCTGTATAAGGCGCATCTAGGAGTTTTGCCCTAATTTTTCGGAAAAAAAGTGCGCCTTATACACGAGTAAATACGGTAAATTCTGTATTTAAAGCAGAACATTTCCAGAATTTAACTTCAAGCATTACATTATCCCATCAAGTAATCTCTGAAGATGTGCCAAGAAAAAAAATTCTAATTTTCAAATTATCTTAGAAGTGTTTTAGCCCGTCCTTGTATACATCAACCTGTTCAACGAAAACTTGGCAACTGTAAAGGCTCTCTTGTTGCACTGACTGACGTGAAACATTTTTTACTCTAGGAAAATGTCTCGTTAATAAATGTCTTCATTATCATTTTTAATTAAAAATAATGTTGAAAATCAACTTGCACAAATCTTAACACAAAAGACTCATTATACACTCTGTTAAGGTTGTTCTTAAATCAAAAAGGGCAACTTTGTGACATATGCTTTAATTTATTTTTGTTCGGAAAAGCATGAAAATAACAGGTGTTATTATTCAGAAACTCTAATTGCACTCAATTTTCTGTTTTTTTTTTTAAACAATAGATTTTTCATAACAAGCCTTCAAAATTGACGTTTTTGAGCACATTTCCCAATGAAAGCAGAAAAGCAGGAGAAAAACGGGTGATCATGTGATCGAAATAGCTTAGAACTGGATAGGTAATTTAATTGTCATAAAATGGAAAAATAAGTTCGATTCGAAATCGCTTCCATAGTCAGGCATTCCAATTTTATATCTTTCTGTTGAAAAATGAATTTTTAAATGTGTCAAAACGTTTTGCGCTTGTTGAGCGGAGCAATTGAGAACAACCTTAACATTCATTCTAATCTTCTGTTTCTGGAACGTATACGAGACGAGGTTAACCCTTTATCTTCCGAATTATTTATCAAGAAATTGATCCGCCTCAATAATTATCTCCTTTAATATCTGAAAAGGTATACTGGAATTTTTAGATAATACTAATGCGAAATTTAAAATTTTTCTTTTTTAGCTCACAGGCTATCATAGACTGAGAGCTTATGTACCCGCCCGTTCTGTATGTATGTTCGTACGTAACGCAATAACTCATGATAAAAATATCCGATCCACTGGAAATTTTGTATATAGGTATATCCTGACAAGGCGCTTCCCTGATTAGTTTTTGGAGTTCATTCGATATGTATACGAGGGGGAACGGGGGGCACATGCCCCTCCCCTTAATAGAAATAAGTGGGTTTTTCATGTAGAATTAAGTTTTCGTTCAAAATTTAGAAATAGGATCATTATGATGAGGCGATTCTGTGACTGTTATTAGGAGTTCATTGAATAAGTATAAACGGGGGAACGGGGGTTCTAATCCCCCCCCCCTTAATTTATATAAATGGGTTTTTCAAGCAGAATTGTCAGATTTCGTTCAAATCTCTGAATAGTTTTGGAAGTTTAATGGTTAAGTGTAAAAGAGGGGGATAACTCCTTAAATTATACAAATGCTAAATGGGTTTTTATTAAGAATTATTCGATTTGCTCTGAATTTTGGATACAGATTTTTTATATGATAAAGCATGTCCTTGATAGTTTAGGAGGTTCAATGATTAAGCATAAAAAAGGGGAAAGGGAAGAGCTGTTTCGCCTTAATTTTTTTTCTGCGAACGGAATTAACCCTTGAAAATATAAGGCTGTAATGTACAATTAGTATGCGTAGCCTGTGAGCTCAATGCCATCAGTTTAACTGGGCAGTATTCTGTTTATTTACTTTTTAGCTCACAGGCTATCATAGCCTGAGAGCTTATGTGCCCGTCCGTTCTGTATGTATGTTCGTATGTACGTAACGCGATAACTCATGATAAAAATATCCGATCCACTTGAAATTTTGTATGTAGGTATATCCTGACAAGGCGCTTCCCTGATTAGTTTTTGGAGTTCATTCGATATGTATAAGAGGGGGAACGGGGGGCTCATGCCCCCCGTTAGTTGATATAGATGGGATTTTCATGCAGAATTAAGTTTTCAAAATTTAGATTAGGATCATTCTGATGAGGCGATTCCGTGACTGTTATTAGGTGTTCATTGATTAAGTATAAATAGGGGGAACAGGGGTTCTAATGCCCCCCCCCCCCCGTTAGTTGATATAAATAGGATTTTCATGCAGAATTAAGTTTTCAAAATTTAGATTAGGATCATTCTGATGAGGCGATTCCGTGACTGTTATTAGGTGTTCATTAAATAAGTATAAATAGGGGAACAGGGGTTCTAATGCCCCCCCCCCCCCCCGTTAGTTGATATAAATGGGATTTTCATGCAGAATTAAGTTTTCGTTCAAAATTTAGATTAGGATCATTCTGATGAGGCGATTCAGTGACTGTTATTAGTTGTTCATTGAATAAGTATAAATAGGGGGAACAGGGGTTCTAATGCTCCCCCCCCCGTTAGTTGATATAAATGGGATTTTAATGCAGAATTAAGTTTTCGTTCAAAATTTAGATTAGGATCATTCTGATGAGGCGATTCCGTGACTGTTATTAGGTGTTCATTGAATAAGTATAAATAGGGGGAACAGGGGTTCAAATGCCCCTCCCCCGTTAGTTGATATAAATGGGATTTTCATGCAGAATTAAGTTTTCGTTCAAAATTTAGATTAGGATCATTCTGATGAGGCGATTCCGTGACTGTTATTAGGTGTTCATTGAATAAGTATAAATAGGGGGAACAGGGGCTCTAATGCCCCCCCCCCGTTAGTTGATATAAATGGGATTTTCATGCAGAATTAATTTTCGTTCAAAATTTAGATTAGGATCATTCTGATGAGGCGATTCCGTGACTGTTATTAGGTGTTCATTGAATAAGTATAAATAAGGGGAACAGGGGTTCTAATGCCCCCCCCCCTTAATTTATATAAATGGGTTTTTCAAGCAGAATTGTCAGATTTCGTTCAAATCTCTGAATAGTTTTGGAAGTTTAATGGTTAAGTATAAAAGAGGGGGATAACTCCTTTTAAATTATATAAATGCTAAATGGGTTTTTATTAAGAATTATCTCATTTGCTCTGAATTTTGGATATAGATTTTTTATATGATAAAGCATGTCTTTGATAGTATAGGAGTTTCAATGATTAAGTATAAAAAAAGAGGAAAGGGGAGAGCTGTTTCCCCTTCTTAATTTTTTTTCGAACGGAATTAACCCTTGAAAATATAAGGCTTTAATGTACAATTAGTATTTGTAGCCTGTGAGCTCAATGCCATCAGTTTAACTGGGCAGTATTCTTTATTATTAAAATTGATCAAATATATCGGTAGTTATAATTTGTTTGTGAAATATTTACAAAAAATTTTCAAATTAACCAAAATTACTCTTTTGAAAATATCACAGTTCTTAAAAATACAATGAGTTTAAATGCATCATGATCCTGTCTATAAATGGAAACGCTTTTGCAGTTGAATATGTTTCACATAATTTTATTTAAAGAAAGAAAATAAATACCTGTAAAAATAAAACTACCACTTTTTGAAAATATTTAGCTTCGACTGTTACTCTATTCTATCTAAATTTGATCAAGAACAGTGTTTTTTGTGTAAATAATAAAAAAATTTTAATAATAGCAGAATAAATAAGTTTTACATAAAGTTTTCTTCTGTGGTACTTTAAGGCCCCACAATAGTCACAGAAAAAGTACTCAAAAAGACCCGGATGATAATGTAAAGTCTATGGGAGCGTTCTTTTCTAATATCTCGCTCAAATTTTAATATTTTTACATGATTTTTTTTGCATAGGATAGCTGAGGACGATCCACAACCGGCCTAGGTTTTACTTTTTTGATTTTGCTTATATATTTTTTATATTATAATAGTTTCAATTTCAAAACCGGTTTTGAAAGTTAAAGTAATTTTTTTAAAAAAATCTGAAACCAAAATTGAAAAAGTAAAAACTAGGCCGGTTGTGGATTGTCCTCAGCTATCCTATGCAAAAAAAATCATGTAAAAATATTAAAATTTGAGCGAGATATTTGAAAAGAATGCTCCCATAGACTTATCATTAGCGTTCGGCTTCTACAGCGTGACTAGTGTGTGCTCTTAAAGCCCCGTCGGTGAATAAAAGGTTAAAAGAACTCCTTTGCCAGTGGTTTATTTGTTGAGCTAACTACATGGAAGACCAGAAGCTACAGTCATTCTTAGTCGCGACACCAGTTATTACCACTGTTCTCCACACTAGTAATGGAGAACCCACTCACCGATCCACTTTCTGCCGGAACCGCATCACATTTTCAATGCGCACAAGTAATGCGTCATCCATTTTTCTTACTATTACATGCATTTTTCAAACTTTTTCGCAATTTTTCTTATTTTAGGTTATTTCTACACCTTTTGAATATTTTTATTAGCAATACTTAACAAATGTTTCATTATTTTTTGTTGAGTTTAACTAAAATTTCATTTTTAATTAAATCATACTAAACATTTGGGCTGAATTTAAGTAAAATCAATAGTTCTTTTTAATGAAAAATATGTATTAGTGGAATTTGTACTAACTTTGTCGCAATTTTAATAGAAAGTCTAATTTGAAAACATTTATCCCATATTATTCTATGGGAAGAATTTTATGTTTTGCCAAAAGTTTTCCTTGGAAAATCTTTGAAATTGTATTCATTGGCGGACAACTTTATTTAACGTATCTGAATAGGGAGTTATACTTCCATATTATTGTGAAACTCGATGGTCATGTCATTTAGCTTGCAACCGACTACAAATAAACGGTTGCTGTGTTTCATTTTTTCTTTAATATAAATGGTAGATAATTTTCCACCTGCATATAAAATATTAAAGCACTTAATTGTAAGATACCACTTTCAATTATAATATATAAATGAAATAGAAAATACAACAAAGCAACCCTTTCTTTAGAATCAGTTTTCGTTAACTTGAAGTCAGTTTAACATATATTAAAAGCATCTATTGCCAATATGCTTACGTGGAGGAAATGTACCGCCAGTTGCATCCCTAGGCAGTTTAATAGATAGATGCAATTTCAGTCAAAAATCTTGTGTTCGATTCCCGGTATTGTCATTTTTTCACTCAGTTTGAAGAATTCAGTTCGTAAAATAAATTTTTACTTTTATTTAGAAATATACCAATCATGAAATAGAGGATAATATATATATATATAATGATCTGAAATATAGTCGTTATTTAGGCTGTCATTATCATGCTACTCCTATATCACTCCGATAAGGTACTATTTTGTAGCGTGCATTTGAAATAACCTATGAAAATAAGTAAGCAACAAAGCCTTTTTTAGAATATTTCAACAACGGAAGGTAGATAAAATTAAATAAAATTTGTATTTAATTAACTGGAACGGGATTTCCATTTAATTCTTCTTTTCATTTTAAATAAAATATAATTTTTACAATCAAACTGATTTTTAAAGAACTCTGTGGCCTGATGGAGTTTGTGTTGCTGATCATTGCATTTCTATCGGTCAAACGAAACCATGTCTATGATACTTCTTTCCGACTAAACCTAAAAGCGTTATTTAGAAACTGGATGTATAAAGAAATATAAAGTCATTTAGAAATATAACAGTTCCGCTCACAATAGTTATCAGTAATTTAAAAAACTATATTAAAATCATTAGTTTAAAAATCGATACATTTTTATATATTGCGTAATTAAAAGGGTTTTTTGACGAATGATAATATATAAGAAATTAGTTCATAATAAATTTTTGCATTTAAATATTACCTTTGTGCTCAATCTCTAAAACGAAGTCAGAATTATGGATATGTAGATAAATCAAAAGGTCTTAGGTTCATAGGTCTTACCTGAAAAATAAAGTGATTTAATTATAATAAAATAAAAAGGTAAATAAAATACGAGTTACATATAAATAAAATAAAACAATACATTTTAATTTTAACAATACAATCTATTGAATGAAATAAATGGTAAATGCAACTTACTTGTGTCATGAAACTGCAAAGCAACTACATTTTTATAGACAAAAGCCGCAGTGAATTACGCATAGATTTTTAATTTTTTTTACATTATTTTATCTATTATACCACAGTTGTCTTAAACATTATAGTCACAATTGGCGTCAAAATAGTGACTTTTACAGAAGTTAAAATACATGAAGAATAAATAAATAAATAAATAAAAATAAAGAGAAGAAAACAGATTAAAAGTTTTAACAATTTAAGAATTGGAATATCCTTTAAAAAGTTCTGGGTGGACGAACATAAAAAAATACTAACGAATTTAGCCTCCTATGTTGAAAGTCTGTTAAAAATACAGTAAAGCTTATAAAAGAAAAATACGACAATAGATTATACTTTTCACCATTATTGAATGAACAGTATTTTTAGATACAAATAATCATGAAAAAAAACCTGCCAAGTGCACTATAATATTTTTAAAAGCTAGTGAGATAACAAAGAATAAAAAATGCACTGGCAAATGTAAAATATTTTACTACTTTGTGTTGCAACTCATTAAAAAAAAAACATCGCACAATATCTGACAAATAAATGCCTTTTAATGCACTAGATATCTCTTAATTCCATAAGTAGAACAAAAATAATTCTATCCCACAATATAAAAAGTTTTTGAATTATTATTGCCTTTATTTGTAAAGAATAGCGTTTGACAAAGTTCAATTTTTCCTTCAGATACAAATCTCTTCTCATTTAAAACATTTGATATTTTTTAAAAATTATGATTGTAATTTAATAGTGGGATTTTATATTTTTACTGAAAGATAGTTTTTAAATTCACGCACATTTTAATTTTACAGCATTTGGATATTTTGAACTATTTCATTCCTTTTTTGACCATTTTTCAAATTTTAAAATATTTATACAAATGATAATCTATTTATGCATAAGTTGAACTAACATTACAAAGTTTATTGTGATACAATTATTCCAAGATTCATTTGATAAATATACGGAAAAAAAACTATTTAAAATATACAGAATCTATGAGTATGAACATTTAAATTTTCATCTTATCCAATGAAAGTTTTAATAATGTTACCAGTATATTCGTACTTTAAAAAAAAATACTTTACATATTTTATTAAGGTTTACATGTTGTAACTCAAAATATGCAATAGAGGGAATGGAATACCACGACTGCTTTCCCTGTTCCTTGAAGCGAACATTGTTGATCACTTATAATACAGAATGCATACTACAGAAAAGGCAGTTTCTGGTCCAGAGTATAAAATGATAAACTATTTAAGTTATCATAATGAAATAAAAAACTGATTTTAGCAGGTTTAAAACACAGAAATACTGTAATATTTGCCGCATCGACATACAAAATGACAACAACTGAACTGGCTAACAACTGTTGCCACAAGAGTGGAAACAAATTTATTTGGATATTTTCTGTTAACATACAAATGAATGAATCATTTGTGAATCGTAGACCTCATTTAAAATGATATGTAGACATAAGAAAATATTAACTAATAAAATAAAATATTAACTACTAAAAACGTACTAACAAAAAGAAATACTAGAATAACTACAAACAAAAATTTAAATAATAATCACTAACATTCTTTATTTTTTCTTCTGAAAATTCAATTTTAATGTTATTTAAGAATAAAACATTTTTCCTCCGGCCTTTTCATATAAAAATACTTTATGCATATTTTGTATAATACACCATATTGTTAAAAAGACTGTCAGAATTAAAAACACCATATATTTAAAAAGATTGAAAGAGAAAATTCCAGTTTTTTCCCCGATTTCAGACAACTATAACCGTTCCTTCAGAATAATTTTAGAAAGCAAATATTCTGTTATCTGGTAAGTGTAAAACTGCTGCAATAAATTTTCAGACTAGCTTTACTTATTGTAATTTTTTTCTTGAGCCATGAATTCTACAGGGCATGGTAATTTTTTCTTATAATATTTGTTTAGAAATTCAAATATTGTTGTGTGCTAGTTTATTTTGCATGCAAACCTTTTCAAAAGCCTTCATATTCTGATGAATGAAAACTAATGCGTTCATATTTCATAAGTTAAAAAAGTAGATGTTAAATTTGCATTGCATAAATAAAATAAAATTGAATAAATGCGTTCAAATAAATCTGCGTGTTTATTAAAACATAAAAATATGATGTGCTTCAAATAAATTGATTTATTGGATTAAATTAGTCGTTGAATAGATTTATTGAATTATTTTTACCATTAAATCAAAAATTAAAGTAATTATCAGTAAAATTCATTAGTATTTCTGTGAAAAATGTAAGCTTAATGTTATTTAATATAAAACATTTTTTCACCGGCCTTTTATTATTAAAACACTATACTTATACAAATTTCGCATAATACATCATACATTTAAAAACATTGAATAGTACAACACTCTAGTTTCTTTTTTTTTCCGATTTTTGTAAACTATAATAGTTTTTCTGTAGAAAAATTTTAGGAAGCAAAAATTTTTATTACCTAGTAAGTATAAAATTGCTACCATAAATTTTCTGACGAGCTTTGCTTATCGTAATTTTTTTCTTAAGCCCCACACTAGGCACAGAAAAAGACCCGGATGATAACGTAAAGTGTATGGGGGCGTTCTTTTCAAATATTTCGCCCAAATTTCAATATTTTTACATGATTTTTTTTGCACAAGATAGCTGAAGACTATCCACAACCGGCCTGATTTTTACTTTCTCGATTTTAGTTTCAGATTTAAAAATAAAAGAAATACTTTAACTTTCAAAACCGGTTTAATCTGGTTCTGAAATTGAAACTATCATAATATAAAAAATATACAAGCAAAATCAAAAAAGTAAAAACTAGGCCGGTTGTAGAGGTCCTCAGTTATCGTATGCAAAAATCATGTAAAATATTAAAATTTGAGCGAGATATTTGAAAAGAACGCTCCCATAGACTTTACATTATCATCCGGGTGTTTTCCTGTGCCTAGTGTGGGGCCTTAAACCCTCTTTTATCTTGAATTCTACAGGGCATGGTAATTTTTTCCTAGAATATTTGTTTAGAAATTCAAATTTTGTTTTACACTAGTTTAATCTTCATGCAAATCTTTTGAAGAGTCTTCGTGTTCTGATGAATGAAATTAAGTTTTTAAGATTTGACAGGATTATCCGAAAAGTTTTTTTTTCCTAGTTGTTGATGGTCCCCTACGGGGTTTCGGGAAAAACTGTTGGTGGAAATAAATGACTTGTACTATTTTGTTCACACACCTAGTTTCAGGATATTTACTCATGTTTTTCTCTATCTATTTAACAAAACGTCAGAAATCACAAGTGACGAACGTCCGCATATATACCGGGTGTCCCAAAAATGACTGATGGATTTTAAAATTAAATACCTTGCAAACGGTGACAGCTATTTAAAAAAAATTTTGCAGGAGGGTTATGTATAATATAAGGAGTTTTTTTACCGTAATTTTTTATTTTAGTTCTAATTTCAAACAATAGGTGGCGCTGACGGCGATTAAAGGCCAAGTCGACGCTTCACTCAGCATTGATCACATGGCCTTCAATCGCCGTCAGCGCCACTTATTGCCTGAAATTCGAACTAAAATAAAAAAATACTGTAAAAAAACTCCTGGCATTATACATAACCCTCCTGCAAATTTTTTTTTAAATAGCTGTCTCACCGTTTGCAAGTTATTGAACTTTAAAATCCATCAGTCATTTTTGGGACACCCGGTGTATATAATATTATATATAATATTTTATATTATATATATATATATATATATATATATATATATAAGAAATTTTTGCGGTAATCACTATTTAAAAAAAAAGGATTAAGAAAATCGTAGCACCCATTTAAAAATTGTGTAGACATAGATAAAATATTAGCTACAAAAAATACTATCATAACTAAAATAAATACTAGAATATTTAACAAAAAAAAAATAAAAATATTAATCATTAAAATTCATTATTTTTTCTATTGAAAATTAAATTTTAATATTATTTAATAAAAACCATTTTCCACTGGCCTTTTAATATAAAAATACTTCATACATATTTTGCATAATACACCATATATTTAAAAAAATTGAATTGTGCAACACCCCTGTTTTTTTCCCGATCTTTGAAAACTAACACTTTTTCTAGAATAATTTTAAGATACAAATATTTTGCCATCTGGTAAGTGTAAAACAGCTGTAATAAATTTTCAGACTAGCTTTGCTTATTTTGATTTTTTTTCGTAAGCCTTATTTTATCTTGAATTCTACATCGCATGGTAATTTTTTCCTATAATATTTGTTTAGAAATTCAAATATTGTTGTGTGCTAGTTTATTTTGCATGCAAATTTTTTCAAGAATTTTCATCTTCTGATGAATAGAAACAAATGTGTTATATTTATAACTTAAAAAAGTACATGTGAAATTTGCATTGCGTAAAGTAAAATACACATAAAAATTATGTTCGAATAAATCTGCGTGATTATTTAAAATATAAAAATATGATGTGTCTCAAACAATTAATTTATTTTTTAAAATCTAATTATTCTTAAAAAGAACACAGGACCATTCAGGTTTTAAAAATCTCTGTCGGCTTGGCGAACAGGCTGAAGTAGATTTCGTTAAGTGCTCATTTCAACAACAAAAAATAAAATGTAATTAGGGCAAAAACCCAGTTTCACAATTATATTTGGCTGTTTTTGCAGAACTTTTAATTTCATTTTTGTGTAAGATACGGTTTTATGAGAACCGTCTTAAGCTAAATTTGGCTCAAAAGCTCATTTTGACTGCATCTTTTGAAATATACTCTGACTTTATGAAAACATTGATCAATAAGGCAAATTATATAGTTCTTAAATAAGAGCCAAGAGCTCTTTGCCAACTGAATGCATTTGAGACCAAAATTGAATCTAAAAATGATTCAAAAAATAAGCATTTTGTTATTTGAATACATCCTCAAATCTTCAGTCACGATCGCTTCGGGAAATTTTGTTCAAAATGGCTACTTTGACAGCCTTTTTTGTAATATATTCTGCTTATATCAAAAACCTGGACAATAAGGCACATTATACTCCTAAATAAGGGAACATGTGAATTGAAAGCATTTGAGAGCAAAAATGGTTTTAAAATGACTCAGAAAATAAGCAAATTAGTTTTATTGAATTTAGTTTTGATTATTTTATTGATTTATTTTTTCCGTAAGAGCTGGTTTTATCAGAATCATCCAAGTGAAATTCAGATTAAAATGCCCATTTTGATAGCACGTTTTTAAAATACAATCTGCTTTTATTTAAAAAAACACTGCGGCACATATCATACAGTTTCTAAATAAGAGAGCCTGTCAATTGGATGCGTTTGAGCGCAAAAAGGTTTTTAAAAATAAATCATAAAATAAGCAATTTGTTATTTGAGTACTTCCTCAATTTTTCAATCGGGATCGCTTCGGGAAATTCAGTTCAAAGGGGTACACGACATTTCGGTCCCGCCACTTCGGTCCCGCCATTTCGGTCCCGAGACATTTCGGTCCCTGGCCATTTCAGTCCCAAGACATTTCGGTCCCGAGACAATTCGGTCCCAAGACATTTCAGTCCCCAGCAACTTTGGTCCCTTGTTATTTCTTTGCTCCCTAACTTATAAGTCACATTCTAATTGTTGTGGGCTTATAAAATGGCATAAGTTCGACATTATTCGGGCCTTTTTTTTATTTTTTTGAATTCTCTCCCTTCCCGCAAGTTTTATAAAAATTTGAAAGATTCCGATAAATTTAAACTTTTACAAATCGTGATAATGAGTCACAGTGAGCTGAAAATTTTGTTTCATTAAACAATGTGATATAATTTTAGGGGATATTGTCTTTTGCTTTTAGTAGTATTATTATTAATCAGATTAATTATTTTAAATTTTATTATTAATTATTAGTATCAGTATTTTATATAAACTTCTATAAACTACTATAAACTAAAAAGTATTTTATATCAACTGCCACAAATATTTTTTTGGCTGTTTACGTACATTCTTTTAGAACCTTTAAATTAACATTAATTAAATAATAAGAAAACAGCGCTTATTTTTTTCTTCCAATTAGTTTAATAATGAATGTCTTTAATAATTTAATTAGACAGTTAGTTATAAGTTATAATATATGCATATTTCCTCAAATCACCCATCTACACCCTCTCCTTTGATAATTTAGAAATAAGATGTATTTATTAAAGAACATTTTTTTTTTTTTTTTTAATAATACAAAGTTGCATCTTATAAATTTGTTTTCATAAGTTACTTTCCATTATTAACATTGCGAAAGAAATAGTGATCTAGTAACTGGGCATGCTATGAAAAAAAAATTTCTTTTTAAAAATTTGCCTCCGCCACTTTTTTTTTTTTTTTTTTTTTTAATTGACTGCTTTGTTTAACAGTCTTCTCACGCCATGAAGACAATTTTTGTGAGTTAATTTTATTGAAATTGGGCCTATTTCATTCTAATAAGATGATTATTTTTTATTTTTATTAACATAAAATTAATATAATAATATTTTAAAATATAATAATATAAATGTTATATATAAAATATAATGTATATTTTAATAAAATATATTAAAATGTAATATAATGTTATTTTAAATATAATTTTATTTTCAATTTTTAAGTGTCAAAACTAAGCTTTTACTTATTTATTTGTATTACCTTTTCGCTCCTACTACTAATAATAATTCTTATTTTAGTTTTGTATTTAACTATACTAATTGTTTTAAATTTCTGTAATTTTAAATATACAATAAATAAATAGCAAAAGATAAATTTCAGTTTAGAACTACTAGGAAATATAATGATGTATTGAATATAAAATTAATTATGTATTGAGTTTATTTTAAAGTAAAATTCATTATGTAAGTTAATAATTTTTAATTAATAAATTCATTTAATAAAATATTAATTTGATTTTTATATTAAAATTACTAAATGTTTTGAGAATTAGGATTACCAATTATCATTAGGATTACCAATTATTATTAGAATTACCATACAAAATTTGTGTGAATTATAATATTTTTTATAAGAGTTATACGTGTTTGCGGTTTTCGGGCACTTATAATCGCATTATACTAAAATTTTATGGCCCTCAATTTAAAAACTCTGCAATGTTCAATATAAAATTATGTCTTATTTCACAAAATTTCAGTTTGTAGGAGAAGGGACCGAAACGTCTTGGGACCGAAATGGCTCGGGACCGAAATGTCTTGGAACCGAAACGGCTAGGGACCGAAATGTCTTGGGACCGAATTGTCTCGGGACCGAAATGTCTTGGGACCGAAACGGCGGGACCGAAATGGCGGGACCGAAACGTCCTGCTTCCAGTTCAAAGTGCCTTTTTTGGCAGAATTTTTTATTCTGCCAAATTTATTCTGCCTTCATCAAGAAACTGGCCAAAACGTCAAATTATACAGTTCCTAATTAATAGAACCTTCCATTTGAATGCGTTTAAAATCAAAAATGAATTTAAAAATGAGTCAGAATATAAGCAGTTTAGTTTTCTTCAACTCCTACTTTTAATTTATTTTTACTATAAGAATTGGTCCTATGAAAAACTTCTAAACGTAAAAGTTGTAGATATTTATAAGAAGATGTAAAATAAATTTAATAGTGTAAAAATTGACGAAGTTATGGATTTTTTCTTTTTCTACCCCCCCCCCCTTTTTTTCTTTTCGTTTTTAATATTTTTCATAAAAAAATGTCCCTCTCAAAAACTTGTAAATACAAAAGTTTTAGATAATTTTTTAGAACATTTTCAAAACAATTAGTTGGATTTGATATCTTGAGAATTGACCAAATTTTCAATTTTTTTTTCTCCCAAAAACCCTGGGTTTTTTTCGCCTCTTGAGCCCATTTTTAACTTTATAAAATATCTGTCATGCATAAACTTTTGGCCCATGTCTAAGAAATACAATAAATTTTAAATTGATTCCATATCTTTTTTATTGAAGAAGTTATGATGTTTGATCGGTTTTCACAAAAAACGTCCCTATTTCTACCCCCTTGGTCTGATTTCGCCCATCAACGAACTTGAGCGAGATTTTTACCTCTTGATTTTATGTATCAATTTCTAAGATATTTGAGCATAATTAGAGAAGTTATCGTGTCCATAAAAAAAGTGATAGATTATAAACTTTTTTACTGATGGTAGTTTTGGGATCTATTAGTCATGACTGACGTATATCTACAAAATTTTATCAAACATTCCAAAATAGGAGCAACTGCAATATAGTTAGTATTTCATACGAAATCTACTTAAAGAATGATACGATTGATTCTTTAGCAAAGTACCAAAATGCAAATAGTTTGTAATTAAGATATTTTTTTTGCTGTCTGCATAAAGCACACATTTTTAGCTATATTATGCAGAAAAATCGATGCTGTATATACAGAATATTTAAATTTTAAAATTCATCTTATTTAAACTTGAATTATAATCATTAAGTGCTGCGTGCAGGATTAACCCTATCATGCATACATTATTTTCCGTTATTATTCACTACTTTTCATTATTATATTTTTCTGTGATAAATGAGAACCCATTATAAATCAATTTTATTATTGTGCTGCATGCTAGCTATTATCTGTCTACAAATCAAATTTCCATAAAGAATGCTTTTTTATTTTTTTTGCTTTATAAGGCAATTTTTATCTGTCCTCATATGAGGCTCGTATGAATGAAAAGTTTAAACATTGCATTACTCATATAGAAAAGGATTTCTGAATAAAATAGAATTATAACACATCTACTTCTAAATTAAAACCAAAATATATGCAAAAAGTTTTGATTAAAATTTAATTTTAGCAAAAAATATGAAAAATCTCAAAAAAAAAAAAAAAAAAAAAAAAAAAATTAGTTTTTCAAGTGCAAAATAACCAAAAAATTTTTTGTTTTGTTTTGTTTTGTTTTAGCATAAAGACTATAAAGAAATGCATATTTTGTTAATTTTTTAAAGCTATAAGCTTATAGTGTTTGAAAGTAATAGAGCGCGATAAATTTACTTATGTGAGAAAACGTGTTTTAACATTTCAATATCAACTGACTTTCTATTATAGTGACTGTCTATAAATGATAATAGAAAATAATGCATATATTTGAATGTTTTTTTTTTTTAATTATTGTTGAGAATTTTTTTAAAAATTAAGAGAAAATTAAAAAAAAAATAAATTTAAAACTTAAAAATTAAAAATACTAAAAAAATTATGCTAAAATGTTTTTGTATTTATTTCATAAAATGTAAGCGAATTAAATCCAAGAATTTATACAAAATAAGATTTTAAATAGTATATTACGTACAATAATTAGTATTTTTATGAACTGCTAAATATTTCCTTACAGAGAATAATAATATTGTAAATATTATCACTAATAAACTAGGAATAATCGTATTACAGGTTAAAAAAATCATAATCATCTTGAAAACGAATTTACATAAATAAATCTATACTAATAAAATAACAAATCGCTCTGTCTGCGTGTGTGTGTGTGTGTGTGTGTGTGTCTGCGATGGCTAGCAAAATCTATGGGACGAACGAAGCTCAAAATTTTTATGAGAGTAGCCCAATATCTCTCCTGATGCACCTGAGCTTCAGAATTTCGAAATTCTATTTATTAACTGAGTAATTAATTAAATTCCAAAGATCACTCTCATAAAAAATCGCCTTTTTTCTTCTTTTTTTCCCTTCATTTAGTTATGGTTGGTTGGTTGCATAAAATTTTGGCATAAATAATTAAAAAAGCTGGAACCGACCTTTAAAATTTATAGACTGGCAAGCTGTCAGTTTAAAAGATGATTTTTTATCACAGCGGTTGTAAACCATGGAGGAAAAAGATAGGTGGTGGTGAAGTAAACCGAAAAAAGGGTTGCAATATTAAACCATTTATCGCTCAAATTTTAATGTCCCAAACAAAAGCATGTAGAAGAGATTTTGTATTAATAAGACGAATTGAAAGAAATGAATTACAGCTGAAGCGTATTTTGCGAAGAAATAGTAATTTTTTAAAATGGTCTTTTTTCCATTATATTATTTATTTTTAAAAAAATGTTTGCTTTCAAAATAATTGGAATTGATAAATTCGAAATAATTAAATATCAAAATAAAATAAAAAAGAATATTGAAAACATTTGATTTGAACTAAAAATTGTATTACTAAAAGTTTTCTTTTTTTTTCAGAACTTTTTAATACTTTATAACGTAGATGAAAAAATGTTTTTAATTTAACAACATATTAATAACTCTATGTCAATATATAAAATATATTTATGAAAACAATCTTTTAAAATCATGCGCGAAAACTTAAATAACAAATATTAATCTAAAATCTAGATTTCAGAGTGCAGACGATTTTAAGACATTAACGAAAGAATGTTAACTTTTCAAGCAAAATCTTAAATGATGCTTCTATATTGGTATTTCAAAGTGACGGCTAGGTTACATTTATGTTATATTTAAGTTACGGTAGGGTAATGTTAAGTCGCAGTTAGGTTACAGAC
The DNA here is from genome assembly GCA_964019185.1 of Maratus speculifer. NCBI lineage: Eukaryota > Metazoa > Arthropoda > Arachnida > Araneae > Salticidae > Maratus > Maratus speculifer. The sequence goes on from OZ025299.1 coordinate 50,964,190, forward strand.
AGATTATGGTTATGGTACAAAAGTTTACGGTTAGGAATTTGTCCACAGTGTATACATTACGCATGCTTTGATTAAAAATATACACTTTTGTTAAATGGTTCTGAAATTATAATACTATATACCAATCTTTTATCATCGCGTATCGATTTCATTCACGGTATAGACGGAATTAAGAGTGATATAATTAGTTTGAAATTCAAAATATTTCACTTGGGATTTCTATGCGAAAAAAATAATTAGTTACGTGATTTAACAGTGATTTTTACGGGTAAATATCAACACTTTAACACGAAACTAACGCAATCGTTGGATACATGTTCCCTCCCGTGTTTCTCATTGCTCATTTTAAGTATTTTTAGAGCTCAATATTAGTTGTTCTTTTTAAAACCGATTTTTCACAAAGTCAGCTGCGACGTATTTCAGACAATGTATTTCTGCATGCTTCCAGTTAATGATAAAATCATACAAATTTCAAGTTCGTTTAATATTGTTAATACGGACCCGGGCAACGCCGGGCGGGTCAGCTAGTACCCTATATATGGCTAATAAAGTATGTACCCATTATTGCCTACAGCCCTACATTTTGTACGATACAAACACGCATAAAAAATAGGTTTGAATACATAATTTTAATAGATACGTATTTGAAACAAGCACATAAGTTAAGATTCCGTCTTATTTATTCGGATCCTTGATAGAAAAAATACAAATAAACTTACTTTTTTGCATTTTGTCATCATGAAAAATGCAAAATCTATTAATTCAAAAAAAAAAAAAAAACCTTCATTTTAAACAAATAAATATTCATCTTATGCTGTGATCCCTCGGTAACAGATAACGACACTTATGGATAGTTATTTCATACAATTTTCATGTCGTAAAGAAAAAAAAGTACAAAAATTTATTAAAATTTAAAGCATCCCAGAATGGGAAGCTAGGCATACACTGAGTCTCGCGAAATAAAGCCACCGTGATTTTGTAGCGTAATTGGACAGGAAACAAGCCATTGAAAACGAAACAAATTAATTAAGGGCGTTCTTAAATCAAAAAGGGCAACTTTGTGACACATGCTTTAATCTATTTTTGTTAGGAAATGCATGGTGTTGTTATTCAGAAACTGTCTAATTGCTCTCATTTTTTTTTTTTTAAACACAATAGATTTTTTATAACAAGCCTTCAAAGATGACGTTTTAGAGCACATATCCCGACGAAAGTAGAAAAACCGGTCGAAAAGCAGGAGAAAAACAGGTGACCCCGTGATCGAAATAGTTTAGAACTGGATAGGTAATTATCATAAAATGGAAAATTCAGTTCGATTCGAAATCGCTTCAATGGTCAGGCATTCCAATTTTATATCTTCTCCGTTGAAAAATGAATTTGTAAATGCGTCAAAACGTTTTGCGCTTGTTGAGCTGAGCAGTTGAGAACATCCTTAAGAATCTTATATACAAATTTACATTTCCCCACTTGGTCATGAAAAAAAATGAATGCATGAAAAAAGGGGGAAAAGTGAAATAAAGCCACTACTGTTTCTAGCCAATATATCCGCCATGGTTACATATGATTTGGAATATACGATCTGGAATACCATTTACCTATCCCTGGAAGGCAATAGTTTCAATATTATCTCAGGCATCAACCGTGTGACATCCAGTTTTAACCACTTAACTGATTAATATCTATGAAAATCTTTCAAATAATGGTTATTTTTTATGTCTTTTACAAAATGTTTAATCTTTTATCACCGGTTTTTCAAAAACAGAATTTTTTTTACCTAATTGAATCATAAAAATGCTCGGATTAAATAATGCAAAATTTATAATAAAATTTTACTGCTGAGAATAATATATTATGATTGGTGTATGGATGCCCGTACGTGGTAAGGGCAAATCCTGACTGGCAAAAACACTTTGCTTGTACGACGTTCGGCCAAAACAGGAAAGTGATTAAAGCTCTACTGTGGATACCTCACAAATTTTCTCGGGAATTGAGATGAAGGTACAGGGCAGGACGTTTCATGACATGTTCCCAATTATTTTTAGGAGGACTTTGAAAAGGTTATGGGGACACTTTCCTGCTTTAAAATCGTACTTAAGCCACTAATTACCTTTGCAAATGGCAATAACTGGGTTTCTAGCAGTTCTTTCTGATTAGTTGCCTACATGCGGTCTGAGGGAAAAGACAGATTAAGAGTATCACCATTGTCGAATCCTCCCAACAATATTAATAAGTTCCCACTTTTGGGGGCTGTCTTTTGGGAAAAAAATTCATCCCCTTACCTCATTTAATACCAATAGAAAGCAAAAGGCTGTCTGAGTCTTCCAAACAATTTTTTTTCTCATCTCAGAATATAACAAGACGCCACTGGTCCTTCCAGGCTTGATGAAATTTGGCCCCATCGACTCAGCTTTGCTTGTGGATAGCTTTCAACATTTGCTGGTGATGGAAACCTATTAATGAAGTTTGGAGGCTTCGACTATGGTATTAAATTTAACCTGGGTTTTCTATCAGAACGCAGGTAGTCTCCTGATTATCAAGAAATGCTAGAAATCCATTTGATTCTATTTGAAGAGAGATTTGGGAGCTTAAGTTTGATTTTCCAGCTGAATAACACCACCATAATCTTTGTAAAATCCCCCAAGGAATGGTTTTTGGATAATTGGGTGCATGTCATGGAATAACCCTCATCTCAACTCTCAAGAAAATGGGTCGGGTGTCATTAGTAGACCTGTATATATCAATGGTAAATAGTTAAAGTATATGGAAGAAATGATGGCCGTCGTCATTTAATCTTCGGATAAGAATGATACTACTTTCTTCCAGAGACTGGTAAGTGGTATGCAACATCGTTTATTACATGCCATATACAGGGTGTTTCAAAAATGACCGGTATATTTGAAAAATCAATAAAAAATAAACGGACAGCGATAGAAATACACCGTTTGTTGCAATCTGCTTGGGATAACAGTAAATTTTCAGGCAGACAAGGTTACGAAATTAGTTAAAATTTTCAACAACAGATGGCGCTGCAGTCTGATAAAATCTAAAATACGATATTTTCCACATATCCACCATACGCAGCAATAATATAACAGCAACAAAATCGCCTTAAGCGCCATCTGTTTTTGAAAATTGTAACTAATTTCGAAAGTTTATCTGCCTCAAAATTTACTGTTGTCCCAAGCATATTGCAACAAACGTTGTATTTCTATCACTGCCCGTTTAATTTTTATTTTTCAAATATACCGGTTTTTTTTAAACACCCTGTATAAACACTATGGATATATTTGCTAGTAAATGTAGTGGCTTTATTTCGGCGGGTCACTTTTTTCCTCATCTTTTTTATACATTCATTTTTTTCCTGACCAGATGGGTCAAGGGGTGAGATACCCCTTCTAAATATGTATTTGTATATAAAATTTTTTACTTTGCTTCGTTATCGTTGGTTAGTTTCTTGTCCAATTACGGTACAAAATCACGACGGCTTTATTTCGCTGGTACATACTGTAAATGGGTTATTTAGAGTATAGGTTTATAATTTTGGTTTGTTTGTTTGTATGTCGGCCAATTATCTACGCTATGGGATATAGGCCCTATGGGGTGGGATGCCCTCCGTGGGGGTCTTTCTAAGGGAACCTAACCCGTATTTACGCAAGGTTCGAATAAAACCACGGAAAACTCCGAACGTTTAGGCCGACGGTCGCGATTGGGTTCGAACCCAGCACCTACCGTCTACCAGTTTGGAGGTCAGAACCTCGCGGCCACTGGTGGGGCGTTTATAATTTTGGTTAAAAAACTATGAGGAAACTAACTGAGTAACGTCAAACAAAATTACAATAATTCTATTATTTATTTGATAAAAAAAAAAAAAAAAAAGAATTCATTACTTTTTTGCTGAAAATAAAAGTTTTATCTTATTCATTACTAAAGAGAACTTTTTTAATTCACATTTTCTGATAAAACAATTTATAAATATTTTGTTCGCACATTCTTGTTTAGATTGCATAATGCAGCACTCAAGTTCGTTTATTTTCCCTTTTTTGAAAATTAAAACAGTTCACCCAAAAGTAGGGACATGAATTTAGGCTGCAAATATTTTGGTGGGAGAAAACAAATATCTACGAAGTCTAAAATTGAAGCAGTAATTTTTCAGGTTGGCATTTTTCGCATCGTAATTTTCTTTTCTCAAATCTTCTTTCATTTTTCATCCACCAGGATCTCGTAGAATTTCAAATACTATAGTGTATTGTGTTATTCTGCATGCACAGTTCTTTATTTTCTGATAAATGGAAAGAAATAAGTGAATATTTCATAAGGGGAAAACAGAAGCAGATATGAAATTTTTATTGCATAGATATATTTTTTAAGTTTTGTGGTCCAATTAATTTACTTGTTTCAGTATACACTGTAAAAATTAAAGACCCAAATTGGGTTGTAAGATTTCTGGGTATAGTAATGTTCCTAAAATGGTACAGTAAGAATTCCAAAATGGTAGAGTGGTGTTCTCAAAATAGATAACCCAAAATGGTTCAAAACAGAGCAAATCTTTAATAAACATTAAATTAATCAAAATTTCTGAGTTATAATGTATATAATTTCTAAGATATTTTGATTGTTTTAATGTCATTAAATATCTGACATTTTTTAAAACGATTTTTTGCTGCAAACTGAACTTTCCGAATTGGAACTGTACCCAAAAATCTTACAACCTAATTTGGGTATTTTGTTTTTATAGTGTAGAATTTAACGTGTCTCAAATACATTTATTTTATCGTGTATCTATGTTTTTCTTTTATAAATTTTTCAGGGGAATAAAATCTATATGTGCATATCTCTGTCGGTGCATTTTTAGGTGCGTTGGTAATTATATAAATACTTAGCGCCTGGTAGTAGTCATGTGTTCGCCTGCATATCATACAGCAAACTACCAGCAAAATGGTTTGAAACATAATGTATATTATCGTTGCATAATTTAGTCATCTCCTTTCAAATTTTATGCAAACTGAATCAAAAATTAGAAATGTTAATAAGTCTTCATTCTATTAAATACTCTCATATGTAATTATATCACTGATATCCCATGATAGTTAATGATTCTAGGAAGAGAGGGTGATTACGTCCTATTTAAGATTTATTATTTCCGTATTACTAAATTTAATATAAACTGTTTTGAATTTATACATATAATAGTAATAAATTTTGCATTCATTCATTTTTGTATAATAATGCAACTGCTATTGTATCTTAATATTTATAAAACTATAGTACGAACATTGCAACCATTGACATACAATTTACGACTTACTTCCCCGACAGTAGATATATCTAATTAGCCATGCATGAAAGTAAAAACGCAGATGCAATTTGTTATATTTCCCGGTCAGTAGAAAACACGTTACAGACATAAGAACAATTTATTTTATAAATATCTTGAAATGGGCTAAATAACTGCCCACTAAAAGGCTAATAAAAATATGCACCCATTATTGCCTACTTTTCCATATTTAGTACGATACAAATATGCATAAAAAAAAGGATTTAACATATAATTTTAATTTTAAAAGTTAATTATTTCAAACAAGGGTACAAGCTAAGATTATGTCTTATTTATTTGGATCATTAATTGAAAAAATACAAATAATTTTACTCTTTACATTTCGCTATCTTGAAAAATAAAAAATCTATTAACTCAAAAAAAAAAAAAAAAAACCTTTCAATTAAGCAAATATTCATACTATGCTGTCATCCTTCAGTAAGAGATAAAGACAATAATAGATAGTCATTTCGTACAATTTTCATGTTATAAAGAAAAAAACCTATAAAAATTTATTACAATTCAAAACGTCCCAAAATGGGACGCCAGGCATAAATACTGTTAATTAAATATAAAATTATAATTTTGATTAAAAAACTAAGAGAAAACAATCAGACTAACGTAAAACAAAATTACAATAATTTTAATATCTATTTAATTAACAAAAACTTCCAAAAAAATAAAAATTAATTCGTTTTCTGCTGAACATTCAAGTTTCATCTTATTCATTACTAAAGAAAATCTTTTTTAAATTTACATTTACGTCCAAAACATTTTATAGATATTTTTTATGTAATTGTATTTAGATTGCATGATGCAAGACTCAATTTTTCTTGAATTTCTACAGTTTAAAATTAAAACAGTTTAACCAAAAGTAAGACATGATTTTAGGCCACAAATATTTTGGTGTCTGAAAACAAATATCAATAGAGTCTAAAATTGATGCAATAATTTTTCTGGCTGGCATTTTTCGCATCGTAATTTTCTTTTCTTAAATCTTCTTTTATTTTTCATCCTCCATGATCTAGTAAAACTTTCCAATAACATTTGTTTAGAAATTCAAATAATGTAGTGTATTGGGTTATTTCTGTATACACAGTTCTTTATTTTATGATGAATGGAAAGAAATAAGTGAATATTTCATAAGGGGAAAACAGTAGCAGACATGAAATTTTTATTGCATTAGTATGTATTTTATAAAAATTGTAGTCGAATACATTTACTTGTTTAAGTAGAATATAACGTGACACAAACTAATACATATATTTTATCGTATACATAAATTTTTCTTTTATAAACTTTACAAGTGAAAAAATCTATATGAGCACGCCGCATTTTTAGGTGCATTTGTAATTATATAAAATTTAAGTTTCGCCATCTTGAAAAACAAAAAATCTATACGCTCAAAATCCTTCGTTTAAACAATTACATATTCATCTTACGCTGCCATCTCTCCGTAACAGATAAAGACAATTACATAAAGCTATTCCATACAATTGTCGTGGTATAAAGAAAAAATATCTATAAAAATGTATTATTTTTTTTAAATTTATTTTATTATCTAATAAGTATAATTAAATACAATTAAGTATATAAATTTATTAAGTACAATTTATTTTATTATCTAATTGATAAGAAACTAACCAACATTTAAAATAATAGCAACAATCGGTTTTCTACTAAAAATTCAAGTGTAAAACTCAAACTCTGTATTCTAACAATTCTGTATTAAAATTCAAACCGTCCCAAAATGTGACGCTAGGCATAAATGCGTTAATTAAAACATAAGTTTATAATTTTGATTAAAAAACTAAAAGAGAATAGACTAACGTAAAACTAAAGTACAATTTATTATACTATCTAATTGATCAACCAACAACCAACCATTAAAAAGTAAAAAAAAAAAAAAAACAGTTTTCTGCTAAAAATTCAAGTTATCTTATTCTTTAGTGAAGAATGTTTTTTTTTTAATTCACATTTACTACTAAAACATTTTATAAGTATTTTGGTTATGCATTTTTTATTTAGATTGCATGATGCCACACCCAAGTTCATTCATTTTCCATTTTTAAAAATTAAAACAGTTCACCGAAAAGTAAGATATGATTTTAGGCTGCATATATTTTGGTGTCTGAAAACAAATATCTACAGATTCTAAAATTGATGCAGTAATTTTTCAGGCTGGCATTTTTCTCGTCGTAATTTTCTTTTCTTAACTCTTCTTTCATTTTTTATCCCCCAGGATCTTTTAAAACTTTCCAATAATATTTGTTTAAAATTTCAAATGTTGTAGTGTATTGGGCTGTTCTGTATGCACAGTTCTTTATTTTCAGATGAATAGAAATAAATTCTTTATTCTCAGTTCTTTATTTTCTGATAAATGGAAAGAAAAAAGTGAATATTTCATAAGGGGGAAACAATAGCAAATATGAAATTTTTATTGCATAAATATATAAGATTTGTGGTCGAATTAATTTAATTGTTTAAGTATAATATAACGTGCCTCAAAATAATACATTTATTTTATGGTGTACATATGTTTTTCCGTTATAATTTTTTCAAGTGAAATAATTTATAGGCGCACGGTGCATTTTTAAGTGCATTCGGAATTATATAAATACTTAAGACCTACGGTAGTCGTCTGTTTGTCGGCATATAACCGGACAAACTACCCAGCCAAATGGTTTCAAATGTAATGTAAATAATTGGTTGCACAATTTTGTCGGGTAATTTACAATTTTATGAAAATCTAATCAAAACTCCGTTCTAAAATTTTGTTCATTCTCTCAAATTCTATCAGACCCAATTAATTCACAGATATACGATGATATGTAATGATTCTAAGTTACGATGATGTTTACATGCAAATATTTTGCTTAAATATTTTTGTTTAAATTGTATAATGCAACACTAAAGTTAGTTTATTTTCCACTTTTGAAAATTAAAGTTCACCCAAGTAAGGCATGATTTTAGGCTGCAAATACTTTTGTGTCGGAAATAAATAACTATGCAATCTAAAATTGATGCAGTATTTTTTCGGGCTGGCATTTTTCGCATCGTAATTTTCTTTTTAAAAATCTTTCATTTTTCATCCTCTAAGATCTCGCGAAATTTTCCAATAACGTTTGTTTAGAGATTCAAATATTGTAGTGTACTGGGTTATTTTGTATGCAGAGTTCTTTATTTTCTGATGAATGGAAATAAATATTTGAATATTTCATAAAGGGGAAAACAGTAGCAGCTATGAAAATTTTATTGCATAAATATTTTTTTTTTATAAAAACTTTAATAAATTTACTTGTTTAAGTAGAACAGAACATGCCACAAACTAATACATTTATTTTATTGTGCATATATGTTTTTCTTTTATAATTATACCAAGTGAAAATATATATATGCGCAAGGCATCTTTTTAGATGCGTTCATAATTATATAAATACGTAGCACCTATGGTAGTCGCCTTTTATGAGGCATGCCAGATAGTTTGAAATTTAATGCATATTGACGTTGCAGAATTTTGTCGAGTTTTTTCACATTTTATGAAAATTGAATCCAAGCTTAAAGAAGTTAACAAAAAATTTATTCTTTCTATTAAAAATCATAATATGGAATTAACTGATTTCCCATGATAGACAGTTATTCTAGGTTGCGATTCTGTTTCTTTGTTTGTATTTATATCGGCCAATTATCTACACTGTGGGATATAGGCCCTAAGGGGTGGGGTGCCCTCCGTGGGGTTCTTTCTAAGGGAACCCAACCAGTATTTACGCAAGGAAGTCCAAGGTTCGAAGAAAACCAAGGAAAACTCCGAACGGTTAGGCCGACGCGATTGGGTTCGAACCCAGCACCTTCCGTCAACCAGTTTGGAGGTCAGAACCTATCGGCCACTGGTGGGGGTTGCGACTCTGATTAGGTCCTATTTAAGATTTATTGTTTTCGTTTTACTAAATTTAACATATTTTTAATTTAATTAATATAATCGTAATAAATTTTGAATTCATGCATAAGACTGCAACAGTTATTGCACTAAGATCTGAATATTTTAAAATTAATGATAGACGAACGCTCCTGATTTGAAACGTTTGG